>CM019072.1:96937143-98415737 GCA_009667805.1 Leptobrachium leishanense | reverse complement strand
ATTTGCTTTTTGTCTGGTTTGTTAATGCAGCAATATTGTTCCCATTTCAATTATAATGTGAACAATGATGCTGCACTAATGATTTTTGTATGCGGTGCTTTTGTTAAAAAATCACGTAATTTTCCCCAAAAAAAAAATGTAACGAGACCCCATCTCTAATTTTTTAACAAGCGCACCCCTACAAAATATAACCACAATTGCTCACATGTTAAAATGTGAAAAAAACACTTTACACGTTGTAAATTATTGAAAATTCATATTTTATTGCATTTTTTGTTATAATATACAGACAGGTCATGACGTATACATATAATAATGACATATTATGAATCTGCCGAGTCTGATGGAAAGAATGATATATAATATGTCTGGGTCATATACTAAAATAAGCCTTCAAAACGCGTTTAAACATGATGAGCAAAATCGGTAAAAATGAGCTCAGCACAGAGGCGGGAAAAGCCTCAGCAGCAAAAGGGTAACTATTGTTACTTTCATCCAAAGCCTGCATAAGTTTCACCATAATTTAGTCAAAAAATCACTAAACTTGTTCTGTGTGTCCTACAATGTCTTTTCATACAGGCTGCCGCCCCAAGCAGTTGTTTGTGAATAGATTAATGGAAAACCGTTTACCGTCATTTGAAATTAAATTTTTTGTTTTTAAATGTTTCTATACATCCTACAAATCCGCCACTTCACGGGCAGATTATGGGTACCTCCTAGGCACGATATTTGAAGGAATTTTTCGTTTTTATTTTTAACCCTTATTTCATGGAAAACTCACTGTTCCTTTAAAAACATTTTTTTTTTACTTTTTTCCTTGTTTCCTGTCCTCCACGGCACTACCCGGACCCCCATACACCTTTTATGGCAAATATCTTGCATATATGCCCTCTTGCAGGGCACTCTAAAAATCGAACTTTTGACTCCCATTGACTTGCATTGAGTTCGGTTCGTGTTCGCGTTCGAACTTGAACTTTTGAAATTGTTCGAGTTCGAATGCGAACCGAACCCGGGGGTGTTCAGCTCATCCCTACAAGTTCTCACACCATCTTTCATAGTCCCCCTTGCCCATTCTCCCATGGTCTCCCACATCTCTCCTCCTACTGTTACCTCCAGACCCACAAACACCAGCAAGTCCTAAACTCCTCTCTAACCCCACCTCTCTCTGCTGCACTCGACCTCTCTCTCCCTCTTCAATTTCCTCTCCTGCCACTCTCAATGACGAAAGATGACAAAACACACAAATAATATTACCTGAAATGTACAGTAAAATGGCTTAATGACAAGGAGAAAATGCTAATAAATTTAATAAGACATTACTCAGGGAAGTATATGCAAGGATGGAGACAGAATATGCAGCAAACTTAAGAACATTCCAGGGAAACACACAGACCAGGATTTATTCACACACTGGTCTCCCTGCAGCAAGCATCTTAAGAACACTCCAGGGAAACACACAGACCAGGATCCATTCACACACTGATCTCCCTGCAGCAAGCATCTTAAGAACACTCCAGGTATCCAGTTTTCAACATGATGGCCACCAGCGCACTCCACAATATGCTATCCTCGCAATTGTATTTTGTAGCTGCATTTCTTAATTTTTGGCTAATTTTATTTTTTTAAAATCCCGCTTTTTTCGATAGAATTTTAACCTGTGCCCCCCCTTTCCCCCTCCCCCCATTTCAAAGGCCTCTGATGCCTAACGCTTACCTGAACTCATTTCCTCTTCACACAGGGAAACACACATACCAGGATCCATTCACACACACTCAGCAGTCCCACCCTCCCTCCCCACCCAGGACTGGCCTCTATTTTCAGGCATTCTTTCCACCTGTCTACACTTCTTTCTCTGATTACTCTTACTAATCCCAGGCTTCTAATTCCCAGGCAACCATCAATTACTCTCACCTTGCAGTCCTCTCCTCCTGTTTCCAACCCCAACCCTTCTAGATTGTGAGTTCCTATGGGAATAGGACCCTCATCTCCTCCTGTACTGTTTGTCAAATGTTGTTCAATGTATTGTAACCCTGTCTATACTGTGCCTATTGTACAGCACTGCGAAATATGCCGGCACTTTATAAATAAAGAATAATAATAATAATAATGAATACTTGAGGGGGCAAGTCATATCAAAAATATAGGGTGGGTATTAGGGGAAAGTGTACGAGCACTGTGCGTGGGGAGGAAGTAAGAATGTATCATAGAGCCAGGGCTGATTTTAGCGCAGGGCAAAAGGGGCAGCTGCCCTGGGACCCTGTCATTGGTAGGGGGCCCAAGGCAGCTGCTCCCAGCCTGCAAAAATCATGGCCCCGCGTGCTGTCTCCCCTTCGTAAGGACATGTGACTGCAGAGAGGAAGTGAGGCCTCGCGATGCGGTTGGCTCCTCCCCTCTTCAATATCAGTTCCCCTTCTCTCGCTGGGTCCCTCCCAGCTGGGTATATAATGTGAAACACTCTGCTGTGCTGGGTATGTGATGTGAAACACTGCTCTGCTGGGTATGTGATGTGAAACACATGCTGTCTGTGCTGGGTATGTGACGTGAAACACATGCTGTGCTGGGTATGTGATGTGAAACACATGCTGTGCTGGGTATGTGATGTGAAACACTCTGCTGTGCTAGGTATGTGATGTGAAGCACATGCTGTGCTGGGTATGTGATGTGAAACACTCTGCTGTGCAAGGTATGTGATGTGAAACACGTGCTGGGTATGTGATGTGAAACAAATGCTGTACTGGGTATGTGATGTGAAACACATGCTGTGCTGGGTATGTGATGTGAAACACATGTTGTGCTGGGTATGTGATGTGAAACACTCTGCTGTGCTGGGTATGTGATGTGAAACACTCTGCTGTGCTGGGTATGTGATGTGAAACACATGCTGTGCTGGGTATGTGATGTGAAACACTCTGCTGTGCTGGGTATGTGATGTGAAACACGTGCTGGGTATGTGATGTGAAACACATGCTGTGCTGGGTATGTGATGTGAAACACATGCTGTGCTGGGTATGTGATGTGAAACACATGCTGTGCTGGGTATGTGATGTGAAACACGTGCTGGGTATGTGATGTGAAACACATGCTTTGCTGGGTATGTGATGTGAAACACTCTGCTGTGCTGGGTATGTGATGTGAAGCACGTGCTGGGTATGTGATGTGAAACACGTGCTGTGTATGTGATGTGAAACACATGCTGTGCTGGGTATGTGATGTGAAACACTCTGCTGTGCTGGGTATGTGATGTGAAACACATGCTGTGCTGGGTATGTGATGTGAAACACTCTGCTGTGCTGGGTATGTGATGTGAAACACATGCTGTGCTGGGTATGTGATGTGCAACACTCTGCTGTGCTAGGGTATGTGATGTGAAGCACATGCTGTGCTGGGTATGTGATGTGAAACACATGCTGTGCTGGGTATGTGATGTGAAACACTCTGCTGTGCTGGGTATGTGATGTGAAACACTTGCTGTGCTGGGTATGTGATGTGAAACACATGCTGTGCTGGATATGTGATGTGAAACACTCTGCTGTGCTGGGTATATGATGTGGAAAACAGTTTGGCTCTCTGAATAACCCTGTATATGTGGAAGTTTGGCGTAACTCAGGGACTGTTCGGTAATGAGAGCTGTAATTATTATTTTATCATTATGGAATGTCTCCATGTTCTATACCAGGATATTATTTTGGTTTCCTCTTTTTTTCCCCCTGTCTGTTCTTTCACCATAAGAGCTTGTGGTTAGGGATGAGCTGTTCGGTTCGGACGGTTCGGAGTTCGGACCGAACTTAGCCTGTTCGGTCTGCTCGCGAACTCCGAACATATCCGGGTGTTGCCTACATGTTCGACCACAATGCACCACAATGGCCCACAATGCACTTTTAAACTGGCCTGAAGCTCGTAATTGGCTACAGCCTTGCACCTGACCACAGGTCTGGTGCAAGACAGGTTCAACAGTATGCCAATCAGGGCTCAGAGTCCTGATTGGGCAAATTTTGCCCAATCAAGGGCTCACAGAGCTAAGTCCCGCAGCACACTATATAAGGTTTCCACGCACCGCTTCAGCATGCATTTAAGAGGAGATTTCATAGGAGATTGCTGTTGTGTGTTCTTACTGCCGGTCTGCCACGCTACTAGGGGGGTCTGGGGGGTCTCATTTCTACCAAATATCTGGGAATTGAGGTGATGTGTGTCTTGTCACTGCCAGCAAGTATTTTGGGGGTCACAAATTTCCACAAAACATTTGGGAATTGAGGTGATCTGTGTCTTGTCACTGGCTGCCAGCAAGTATTTTGGGGATCACAAATTTCTACAAAACATTTGGGAATTGAGGTGATCTGTGTCTTGTCACTGCCAGCAAGTATTTTGGGGGTCACTAATTTCTACAAAACATTTGGGAATTGAGGTGATCTGTGTCTTGTCACTGCCAGCAAGTATTTTGGGGGTCACAAATTTCTACAAAACATTTGGGAATTGAGGTGATCCTCTGTGTCTTGTCACTGCCAGCAAGTATTTTGGGGGTCACTAATTTCTACAAAACATTTGGGAATTGAGGTGATCTGTGTCTTGTCACACAGTAAGTGCCACGCAGTATTTTGGGGGTCACAAATTTCTACAAAATATTTGGGAATTGAGGTGATCTGTGTCTTGTCACACAGCCAGTACCACACAGTATTTTGGGGGTCATTAATATCTACAAAATATTTGGGAATTGAGGTGATCTGTGTCTTGTCACACAGTCAGTGCCACGCAGTATTTTGGGGGTCACAAATTTCTACAAAATATTTGGGAATTGAGGTGATCTGTGTCTTGTCACACAGCCAGTACCACGCAGTATTTTGGGGGTCATTAATATCTACAAAACATTTGGGAATTGAGGTGATCTTCTGTGTCTTGTCACTGCCAGCAAGTATTTTGGGGGTCACAAATTTCTACAAAACATTTGGGAATTGAGGTGATCTGTGTCTTGTCACACAGTCAGTGCCACGCAGTATTTTGGGGGTCACAAATTTCTACAAAATATTTGGGAATTGAGGTGATCTGTGTCTTGTCACACAGTCAGTGCCACGCAGTATTTTGGGGGTCATTAATATCTACAAAACATTTGGGAATTGAGGTGATCTTCTGTGTCTTGTCACTGCCAG
Organism: Leptobrachium leishanense; assembly: GCA_009667805.1. Lineage (NCBI taxonomy): Eukaryota > Metazoa > Chordata > Amphibia > Anura > Megophryidae > Leptobrachium > Leptobrachium leishanense. Next base: position 98,410,596 of record CM019072.1, on the reverse strand, counting down.
CAAGTATTTTGGAGGTCACAAATTTCTACAAAACATTTGGGAATTGAGGTGATCTTCTGTGTCTTGTCACTGCCAGCAAGTATTTTGGGGGTCACTAATTTCTACAAAACATTTGGGAATTGAGGTGATCTTCTGTGTCTTGTCACTGCCAGCAAGTATTTTGGGGGTCACTAATTTCTACAAAACATTTGGGAATTGAGGTGATCTGTGTCTTGTCACACAGCCAGTGCCACGCAGTGTTTTGGGGGTCACAAATTTCTACAAAATATTTGGGAATTGAGGTGATCTGTGTCTTGTCACACAGCCAGTACCACGCAGTATTTTGGGGGTCACTAATTTCTACAAAACATTTGGGAATTGAGGTGATCTTCTGTGTCTTGTCACTGCCAGCAAGTATTTTGGGGTCACAAATTTCTACAAAATATTTGGGAATTGTTATAATTCGTGTGTTCTCACTGGCTGCCACCCATCAGGGGGTCTCACTGATTTATAGGAGGTTTCTGAGACTTGTAATCTGTGGCTTCTCACTGCCACCCATCAGGGGGTCCCACATACTTCTAGTAGATTTATGTGAATTGTAATCTGTGGTTTCTCACTGCCACGCATCAGGGGTCACACTGATTTATAGGAGGTTTCTGAGATTTGTAATCTGTGGCTTCTCACTGCCACCCATCAAGGGGTCACACTGATTTATAGGAGGTTTCTGAGATTTGTAATCTGTGGCTTCTCACTGCCACCCATCGAGGGGTCACACTGATTTATAGGAGGTTTCTGAGACTTGTAATCTTTGGCTTCTCACTGCCACCCATCAGGGGGTCCCACATACTTCTAGCATATTTATGCGAATTGTAATCTGTGGCTTCTCACTGCCACCCATCAGGGGGTCCCACTGATTTATTAGGAGGTTTCTGAGATTTGTAATCTGTGGCTTTCACTCACTGCCACCCATCATAGGGGTCTCACTGATTTATAGGAGGTTCTGAGACTTGTAATCTGTGGCTTCTCACTGCCACCCATCGGGGGTCACACTGATTTATAGGAGGTTTCTGAGACTTGTAATCTTTGGCTTCTCACTGCCACCCATCAGGGGGTCCCACATACTTCTAGCATATTTATGCGAATTGTAATCTGTGGCTTCTCACTGCACCCATCAGGGGGTCACACTGATTTATAGGAGGTTTCTGAGACTTGTAATCTGTGGCTTCTCACTGCCACCCATAAGGGGTCACACTGATTTATAGGAGGTTTCTGAGATATAATCTGTGGCTTCTCACTGACACCCATCAGGGGGTTTCACTGATTTATAGGAGGTTTCTGAGACTTGTAGTCTGTGGCTTCTCACTGCCACCCATCAGGGGTCCCACATACTTCTAGCATATTTATGCGAATTGTAATCTTTGGCTTCTCACTGCCACCCATCAGGGGGTCACACTGATTTATAGGAGGTTTCTGAGACTTGTAATCTGTGGCTTCTCACTGCCACCCATCAAGGGGTCACACTGATTTATAGGAGGTTTCTGAGATTTATAATCTGTGGCTTCTCACTGCCACCCATCAGGGGTCTCACTGATTTATAGGAGGTTTCTGAGACTTGTAATCTGTGGCTTTTCACTGCCACCCATCAGGGGGTCCCACATACTTCTAGCAGATTTATGCGAATTGTAATCTGTGGCTTCTCACTGCCACCCATCAGGGGGTCACACTGATTTATAGGAGGTTTCTGAGATTTGTAATCTGTGGCTTCTCACTGCCACCCATCAAGGGGTCTCACTGATTTATAGGAGGTTTCTGAGATTTGTAATCTGTGGCTTCTCACTGCCACCCATCAGGGGGTCACACTGATTTATAGGAGGTTTCTGAGATTTGTAATCTGTGGCTTCTCACTGCCACCTATCAAGGGGTCACACTGATTTATAGGAGGTTTCTGAGATTTGTAATCTGTGGCTTCTCACTGCCACCCATCAAGGGGTCTCACTGATTTATAGGAGGTTTCTGAGACTTGTTATCTGTGGCTTGTCACTGCCACCCATCAGGGGGTCACACTGATTTATAGGAGGTTTCTGAGACTTGTAATCTGTGGCTTCTCACTGCCACCCATCAAGGGGTCTCACTGATTTATAGGAGGTTTCTGAGATTTGTAATCTGTGGCTTCTCACTGCCACCCATCAGGGGGTCTCACTGATTTATAGGAGGTTCCTGAGATTTGTAATCTGTGGCTTCTCGCTGCCACCCATCAAATGGTCACCCTGATTTATAGGAGGTTTCTGAGACTTGTAATCTGTGGCTTCTCACTGCCACCCATCAAGGGGTCTCATTGATTTATAGGAGGTTTCTGAGATTTGTAATCTGTGGCTTCTCACTGCCACCCATCAGGGGGTCACACTGATTTATAGGAGGTTTCTGAGACTTGTAATCTGTGGCTTCTAACTGCCACCCATCAGGGGGTCCCACATACTTCTAGCATATTTATGCGAATTGTAATCTGGAGGGAATTGTAATCTGTGTCTTGTCACTGGCTGCCAGCTTTCAGGGTGTCTCACTGAGTTATACCAGAGTTCTGTATATCTTTAATCTTTATACCAGAGTTGAATCAGAGTTCTGTATATATTTAATCTATATATCACTCACCATGTCTGAAAGAACAAAAAGGACACGCAGATGCTCCCAGACACAGATAAGAGGGCAAGCAGCCCCTGTGTCGGGAGGCTGTGCCTCTGGTCGTCGTGGACATGGTGCATCCTCTGCAGGGGCACGCTTGTCCTTTCTAACTGGTGCTGGTCATCTTCTTAAGCAGCAGCAACATAGAGAGGATTTGGTGTATTGGCTAACCAGGCCATCCTCATCCTCCGAGTCCTCTGCCAGCCAGGCTTGTAGTGCTTTACAGTCCACCTCAGCTGCCAAAGCATCTAATGCAGCCTCCATGTCCACAGCTACTCCTGTCGTAGCCTCGCTATCACACACGGAGGAGTCAGCTGAATTGTTTGACTACAATGACAGTGACATGTTGCTTGAGGATGCGCAGCAAGTACAGTGCTCTGATTCAATCTCTGAGGTTGAGGAAGGGAGTATAATCAACCTAGAGGAAGGGGGTGCCAGTGATGACACACAAATAACTGGCACTCATGTTGCCCCAGCAGCTGCAGCATACTGCCAAGTTGGCTCCAGTGACGAGGAGATAGGGGGTGAAGATGACATTGATGATGAGGTCACTGACTCCACCTGGGTGCCAGATCGAACAGAGGAATCAAGTGAGGAGGAGGTAGAGGGGGAGGAACAGCAAACACAAGGCACAACATCCTCTATAACCAACCGTAGCACTAGCCAGTCCAAGGCATCAGATGTCAGAGCTGCTCCGGTACAGAGCACTGTTGTCTCAAAGCACACATGCAGGAACTCTGCTGTCTAGGAGTTCTTTAAGAAATGTGCAGCAGAGCGCGCCATTGCTATTTGTAATCTATGTCAGATGAGGCTGAAGTGTGGGAAAGACACCGGACACTCGGGTACCACATACTTGAGGCAACATATTGTTAGAGATTATTGACTTCTTTAATAGGTCAGGGATATATTAATTATGACGTATATTTTTCTTATTGTTGATATACATAGATATATATATATTATTGACAGTGCCTCCAATACCAGTGGTATAAATTGGTATTTAACCCCTAACATAGGGATTAATAACCAATCAATGAATATACGTCTTAACAAATATATGGCGCGTTATCCCGAGTTCTTTTGATGCTCTCTAGATATTTTTAAACACAATAAAATCAATAAAGATATGAGACTGCGTACGGTAAAACAATTCAAACCAAAATTTATTCACACGTCAAGTTTCATACAATCGTATGTTATCAACGGATTAGCAAACTACAATTTACAAGTGATTATAGATTGTGATTAGTAGCGATACTGCGACACGTAATAATCTAATGGACAGATATTTTAGGTTTATAGACCGCACCACAGATATACACGCCTCAATTCTTAAACACCAAACTCTATTCTATTCACTTAAACCTTTCCCATTATAAACCAATCCTCCACCTGGCTAAGATAAACACTCAGTTACTGGGCATCACCTGCAGCACAATTTTTTATTATTGGGGGCCTATTCACTAAATGCAACTTCCTTCAGGGAGATACATAACACACTCGATAGGGAGACTATCTCTTCCACAGATCAATCACAGCACTTCATTCGATATACGTTAACCTAACGCTTCTTAATGACTTACAGTGCATGCATTCATTCGGAAGGGCTGCAAGATGGATATGGAAGGAGTTATGCTAGGTTACGAATGGGGCAGACAGTACTTGACATATAAAAGCTATTTCACGGTCCCAGCGTATCTCACTATAGGTATATAATTGATCTTTAGATGTCCACAAACAGTATTCTTGGAATAAAGTAATTTCACTAAATTATGGCTCAAGTATGCAGCCGGTAATAGTTTCTCCCTTAGCAGTCCTCTGCAGTGGACTGTAAAGGCAGAATTTCTATTCTACTGATTATTAGGCTCAAACAGCAAAATAATTCATTTATATTCCTTTAGTTTGTGATGGACATCTAAAGTCAGGACTATGCAATTAGAAAATAGATATCATATTATTCAGGTATACTTTACCATCTGGTTAGTGAAGATAGAGTGGTGGAAGATTAGGGTGTGGTCAGGTCTCTAAAGGGGGTGGCCGATGGTGATTGCCTTTCTTCCCTCCAAGCGTCCCTCAGGTCTCTCCCCAAGCTTTTCTCAGTCTGTGTTTCTTCTGCTCTGGAGTGTCCTCTCTATATAGTGGTCTTCCGCCCAGTTTTAGATCTAGCCCATCACTATGTGGCCTCATTTGATTGGAGGATATATATTCATCAACTCCAGGGGTCTGTCCAGGTGTTATGTTACCTGGCCAGCAGATGGCGCTCTCAGATCAACCATCAACCTTCTGCAGGAATTAATTTATGGGCTTGGCCAATCTTTTACTGGTTTGGGGTCGTTTTATTCCTATATCCGGGACTCCATAGATTATTAACAAATCAAAATTTATTCTATTGTGGCATCGCCAGCATCGCCACGGCGTGTGTGCATCTCATCCCCCTTTACTTATATCCACAGGGATGTGTATGTGAGGGGACATACAATCATTCATTCGTGGTATCGTTTTTAACAGTCACACGTTACCCGACTTAATCGGCTTCATGCGGGTTAGTACACCAGACATTCGTGATGATCAACTAAATGTGGTAGGGCCTCTGTTTTATAAGATGCTAAAATTATCAGTTCTAACTAATAAATATTCTCATACCATATAGTACATATTGCCGAATAGCATAGCATTACCAGCTGGTTTACCCAAGCCATTTAACCTTCTTTGGTTTTTTTCTTTATTGGGCAACCTATTGTTCCATGTTTACGTGGCTTTCAGAGTTTCGATCTGACGAAATAAACACCATACTGAGATATCTATCTTAGTTGTCATTGTGTTCCCTTACTTTTAAACCATTTGATCTAAACCCTGTTTGGTTGTAACAAATAAATAAAATAAACAGAGTCCATTAGACCGTCTTTGATCAATGTTAAATGTCCTTTCTTGTATGCGTAACACTAACGAGTTTAGCTTGTCTCTTGTTCTTGTTATATATTAACGACGCAGACAAGTTGTTTGCGTGACGCAATTCCTGGCCCCAAATTTAAACATTCCTGCGTTATAGAAATTTCATATCTAAAAAGGTCTGACAATATGAACACCTGCCACACATCCCGTTGGCGCAAAACTTTGCGTAGGTCCTCCTCCTCATCTGTCTCTACCCCCACTGAATATCCTGCCATGTCATTGTCTACAACCTCCACTGACAGGGATGATGCTATAGTAATGGATGTACCAGGTCCTTCCTCACAATGTGACATCATCATGCTGCTGCAGCGTAAGAAAAAATATAGTCCCAACCATCCCCAAGCACAGCGTCTAAATGCCAGCTTAGCAAAATTACTCGCATTGCAGCTGCTGCCTTTCCAGCTGGTGGACTCTGCTCCCTTCCGTGAATTTGCTGAATGTGCTGTACCACAGTGGCAGGTTCCAAAATGCCATTACTTTTCACGCAAGGCCATTCCAGCACTACCAGCACGTGGGAGACAATGTTATCCAGTCATTGGGAAAGGCAGTCAGCAACAAGGTGCATGTGACTTTAGACACGTGGTCCAGCAAGCATGGACAGGGTCGTTACATTTCCTTCACGGCACACTGGGTAACTCTGATTGCAGCTGGGAGGGATCCAAGACGGGGCTCTGTGCTGGAGCTTGTTCATCCACCCCACCTCCAGAAAGCTGCTTGTATGAGGTCTGTCTGCTCCACCACCACCACCTCTCGCTCTTCCTTCTCCTCCTCCTCCTTCTCTGTCTCTGGCGAAGTGGCAGTTAAACCGACGCCCAACAGGGTCTACGCAATGGCTCAAGCAAAAAGAAGCCATACTGTGCTTGAGCTGGTTTGTTTAGGGGACAGGAGCCACACCGGGCCAGAAATTCTGTCAGCTCTGCAGGGCCAGGTGCAGAGATGGTTAACACAACGCCAGCTTCAGCTGGGAATGACCGTCTGTGATAATGGCAGCAACCTTCTCTCCGCCCTACGCAAGGGTAAATTGACGCATGTACCATGCCTAGCACACGTCCTAAATCTAGTAGTACAGCGTTTCCTAACCAAGTACCCAGGGCTGGCAGAGCTTCTCAGCCAGGCCAGAAAAGTCTGCAGCCACTTCAGATGGTCATTCCCAGCAAGCGTTCGCCTGGCAGAAATTCAAAGAGAATTCTACCTTCCCACAAACCGTCTGATCTGTGACATGCCCACCAGGTGGAACTCGACATTAGCAATGCTGCAGCGTCTGCACAAGCAGCAGAGGGCCATCAACGAGTACCTGTGTGAGTATGGCACAAGGACAGGTTCAGGTCAACTTGTTTTTTTTCCCCCCGCAGTGGCTGATGATCAAAGATGCATGCACTGTACTGTCACCATTTGAGGAGGCAACGAGGATGGTGAGCAGGGACAGTGCATGCATCAGTGACACAATTCCTTTAGTGTTCCTGCTGGAGCACACTCTGCGGGGAATTATAGATGTGCTCTAGAGGCAGAGCAGCTGGAGGAAGAGGAGGTCTTCCCTAGCTCTCAAGGCCCCAGTCTTTCCGCAGACAGCATTCCAGCGGGTCCTACTCAGATCAGACAGGAGGAGGAGAGGAGGAGGAATATTTAAGTAGTGGGGGCATTGAAGGTGGGGATTCCTCAAGGGAGGGTTTTGTGTGTCCAGAAACACAAGGGCTAGTGCGTGGCTGGGAGGAGGAAGTGCAAGATGGGGTCATCCTCATTGACCAGGAAGACTCGGAAGCTAATGCCACCTCCAACCTATGCTGCATGGGCTCCCTTATAATGCAAAGCCTGCTAAAGGACCCCAGGATTCGTGCTATCAAGGAGAGGGATCATTACTGTTTGGCAACCCTTCTTGATCCACGATACAAGGGTAAAGTTGCAGAGCTCATCCTGCCCACACAGAGGAAGCACAGGATGAAAAAACTCGAGGACGCTCTAAAGCAACACTTGTGTAACACCTTTCCAGGCACTGGTAGGTTACCAAGTGATGATGACACACGTGCTTCTGAGGCTGTGGATGATCAGAGGAATAGTGGTGAAGGCCAGGGCCGCTTGACTGATGCATTTTTAAATTTTTTTAGTCTACGACACCCAGGGACGTCAAATGTAGGCACCCATTGCCAGCGTCTTCACGATATGGTGCAGGACTACCTAGGGGCAAGGGCAGACCTGGATACCTTTCCAGCAGATGATCCACTGGCTTACTGGGTGTTGAGATTGGATCACTGGCCAGAATTTAGCCAATATGCTAAGCAGCTACTAGGTTGCCCTTCATCTAGCGTGCTTTCTGAAAGGACGTTCAGTGCCGCTGGAGGTTTTGTCACAGACAAAAGAGTGCGTCTGTCCACTGACTCTGTAGACCGGCTGACATTTATAAAAATGAATCAGTCCTGGATCAGCAGTTATCAATCCCCTGATGCTGACGTAACGGAATATTTGGCTACACTGACGCCTGTGCCAGATTTATATCATTTTAAGTTTTTTGAACCGCAGGGTCCAACCCTGCACTCTTCCACAATACCACAAAAGGGTTACGGTGTGAAGGCACTTGCTGCCATGAAGGCGCAATATTTGGCTGCACTGACGCCTGTGCCAGATTTATGTCATTTAAATTTTTTGAACCACAGGGTCCAACCCTGCACTCTTCCACAATACCACAAAAGGGTTACGGTGTGAAGGCACTTGCTGGCAGTCTGGCACCAAAAGCACCATATCTGGGTGCACTGACTCCTTTACCAGATTCATATCTTTTAATATAGGACCACATGGTCCACCCATGCATTTTTCCACAATACTACAGAGTGGTTACTGTATGATGATACTTGCTGGCCTGCCAGTCTGGCACCAAAGGCACAATATCTGGGTGCACTGACGCCTTGACCAGAATCATATCTTTTTAATATATTACCACATGGTCCACCCCTGCATTCTTCCACAATACCACAGAGGGGTTACTGTATGAATGCACTTGCTGGCCTGGCACCAAAAGCACAATATCTGGGTGCACTGACTCCTTTACCAGATTCATATCATTTTAATATAGGACCACATGGTCCACTCTTGCATTCTTCCACAATACTACAGAGGGGTTACTGTATGATGATACTTGCTGGCCTGGCAGTCTTGCACCAAAGGCAGAATATCTGGGTGCACTGACACCTTGACCAGAATCATATCTTTTCAATATAGGACCACATGGTCCACCCCTGCATTCTTCCACAATACTACAGAGGGGTTACTGTATGATAGTACTTGCAGGCCTGGCACCAAAAGCACAATATTTGGGTGCACTGCCACTGACGCCTGTATCAGATTCATATCCTCAGAGGGGTTACGGTGTGACGGCACTGTTGCCGACGCTAAAGGCCCAATTTTAAAGCACCTATTGTTACTTTCATCCAAAGCCTGCATAAGTTTAACAATAATTTTGACAAAAAATCACTAAACTTTTTCTGCGTGTACGAAAATGTCTCCTCTTTTCATACAGACTGCCGCCCCAAGCAGTTGTTTATGGATAGATTAAAGGAAAAGCATTTACCGTCTTTCGAAACATAATTTTTTGGTTTTTAAGTGTTTCTATACATCCTAGAAATCCGTCACTTCACAGGCAGGTTATGGATACCTCCTAGGCACGATATTTGAAGGAATTTTTCGTTTTTATTTTTAACCCTTATTTCATGGAAAACTCACTGTCCCTTTAAAAACTTTTTTTAAACTTTTTGTCCTTGTTTCCTGTCCCCTAGGGCACTTCCCGGACCCCCATACACCTTTCATGGCAAATATCTAGCATATATGCCCTCTTGGAGGGCACTCTAATAACCAAATTTTCAGCCCCATTGACTTGTATTGAGTTCGAGTTCGGGTTCGGATTCGAACATTTGGAAAGTTCGGGTTCGAATACGAACCGAACTCGGGCGTGTTCGGCTCATCCCTACTTGTGGGCACTTTTCCTTGCCCTGTGCTAAAACGGGGACATTAAGGTGGATAATGTGCGCCAGCAGGTTTCCCCTTTAGTATCCCCGTTTTAGCTCCATATTACGGGTCAGGTGTTACTTCAGAAGCCTGCATTGTAATGCAATGCTAAGCGCCACTGTGAGCACCACCTCCTGCAGTCCATAGGACTCCATGGAGGCTTGTGCTGCCCGCCGTGTGACCTGCAGGATCTCGCCTCTCGTGAGATCTTGCAGGTCCGCAAATTGATTCACAGAGGGAGACTGGGGACTTTTTGTTCCCAGTCTCACACTGCTCCTGGTGGCCAGAAGTGGCAGATCGGCACAGAGTTCTCGCCGTGGGTTGAGAGGTGAGTATCTGATTTTTTTTGGGGGGGTGATAAATGATTCTGCAGAAGTGGTATCAGTTAGCACCAGCTTCTAGCCTGTGGTTAAGTTCTTCATTGTCACATCAGTGCGGTAATTAGCATTAGGACTACAAGGTATAGGGAGCGCAAAGTACAGTAAGCTCGTGCAAGCTAACGCAATCACTGATGCTGTAATGGATTTAGCGTTAGTGATGTAATATGGGGTGCATGCGCCAGTCACTTATCCTGATGTTAATGCTTACTCACCTGAACACTAGGGATGAGCTGTTCAGTTCGGAGTTCGATTCGAACATCGCCTATTTGCATGTTCGCGAACTACGAACATTTCCGCATGTTCGCCGCATGTTCGCCCACAATGGACCACAATGCACTTTTCCACTGGCCTGAAGCTTGTAATTGGCTACACAGGTCAGGTGCAAGACAGGTTCAAGACTATGCCAATCACGGCTCAGAGTCCTGATTGGGCAAATTTTGCCCAATCATGGGCTCACAGAGCTAAATCCCGCAGCACACTATATAAGGCTTCACACAGCGCTTCAGCACGCGTTTGAGAGGAGATTTGAGAGGAGGTTGTTGTTGTTTTAGTGTGTGTTCTCACTGCCAGCTACTGGGGGGGTCTCATTTCTACAAAATATCTGGGAATTGTTCTAATCTGTGTGTTCTCACTGGCACCCAGTATTTTGGGGGTCAGTAATTTCTCCAAAATATCTGGGAATTACTCTAATCTGTGTGTTCTCACTCCCAGCAACTATTTTGGGGGTCATTAATTTCTACAAAATATTTGGGAATTGTTATAATCCATGTGTTCTCACTGGCTGCCACCCAGTATTTTGGGGGGTCAGTAATTTCTACAAAATATTTGTGAATTGAGGTAATCTGTGTCTTGTCACTGCCACCCAGTATTTTGGGGGTCAGTAATTTCTACAAAATATTTGAGAATTGAGGTAATCTGTTTCTTGTCACTGCCACCAGCAACTATTTTGGGGGGTCAGTAATTTCTACAAAATATTTGGGAATTGAGGTAATCTGTGTCTTGTCACTGCCACCAGCAACTATTTTGGGGGGTCAGTAATTTCTATAAAATATTTGGGAATTGAGGTAATCTGTGTCTTGTCACTGCCACCAGCAACTATTTTGGGGGGTCAGTAATTTCTACAAAATATTTCGGAATTGAGGTAATCTGTGTCTTGTCACTGCCACCCAGTATTTTGGGGGTCAGTAATTTCAACAAAATATTTGTGAATTGAGGTAATCTGTGTCTTGTCACTGCCACCAGCAACTATTTCGGGAGGTCAGTAATTTCTACAAAATATTTGGGAATTGAGGTAATCTGTGTCTTGTCACTGCCACCAGCAACTATTTTGGGGGTCAGTAATTTCTACAAAATATTTGGGAACTGTTATAATCCATGTGTTCTCACTGGCTGCCACCCAGTATTTTGGGGGTCAGTAATTTCTACAAAATATTTGTGAATTGAGGTAATCTGTGTCTTGTCACTGCCACCCAGTATTTTGGGGGTCAGTAATTTCTACAAAATATTTGAGAATTGAGGTAATCTGTGTCTTGTCACTGCCACCAGCAACTATTTTGGGGGGGTCAGTAATTTCTACAAAATATTTGGGAATTGAGGTAATCTGTGTCTTGTCACTGCCACCAGCAACTATTTTGGGGGGTCAGTAATTTCTATAAAATATTTGGGAATTGAGGTAATCTGTGTCTTGTCACTGCCACCAGCAACTATTTTGGGGGGTCATTAATTTCTACAAAATATTTGGGAATTGAGGTAATCTGTGTTTTGTCACTGCCACCCAGTATTTTGGGGGTCAGTAATTTCAACAAAATATTTGTGAATTGAGGTAATCTGTGTCTTGTCACTGCCACCAGCAACTATTTCGGGAGGTCAGTAATTTCTACAAAATATTTGGGAATTGAGGTAATCTGTGTCTTGTCACTGCCACCAGCAACTATTTTGGGGGTCAGTAATTTCTACAAAATATTTAGGAATTGAGGTAATCTGTGTCTTGTCACTGCCACCCAGTATTTTGGGGGTCAGTAATTTCTACAAAATATTTGGGAATTGAGGTAATCTGTGTCTTGTCACTGCCACCAGCAACTATTTTGGGAAGTCAGTAATTTCTACAAAATATTTGTGAATTGAGGTAATCTGTGTCTTATCACTGCCACCAGCAACTATTTTGGGGGTCAGTAATTTCGACAAAATATTTGGGAATTGATGTAACCTGTGTCTTGTCACTGCCACCCTGAATTTTGGGGGGTCAGTAATTTCTACAAAATATTTGGAATTGTTACAATCCTTGTGTTCTCACTGCCACCCAGTATTTTGGGAGGTCAGTAATTTCTACAAAATATCTGGGAATTGTTGTAATCTTTGTGTTCTCACTGCCAGCAGCAATTGTGGGGGTCTCATTTCTACAAAATATGAGAATTGTGGTAATCTGTGTCTTATCACTGCCACCCATCAGGGGGTCTCACTGATTTATAGGAGGTTTATGGGAATTGTAATCTGTGTCTTGTCACTGTTGCCAGCTATCAAGGGGGTCCTATCAGGGGGTCTCACTGACTTGTGGCAGATTTCTGCGAATTGTAATCTGTGTCTTGTCACTGGCTGCCAGCTATCAAGGTGTCTCACTGAGTTATACCAGAGTTCTGGAAATCTTTAATCTTTATACCAGAGTTGAATAAGAGTTCTGTATATATTTAATCTATATATCACTCACCATGTCAGAATTTGACCAAAAAAGGACAGGCAGACGCTCCCAGACACAGATAAGAGGGCAAGCAGCCTCTGTGTCAGGAGGCTGTGCCTCTGGTCGTTGTGGACGTGATGCATCCTCTGCAGGGGCACACTTGTCCTTTCTAACTGGTGCTGGCCGTCTTAAGCAGCAGCAACATACAGAGGATTAGGTGGATTGGCTAACCAGGCCATCCTCATCCTCCGAGTCCTCTGCCAGCCAGGCTTGTAGTGCTTTACAGTCCACCTCAGCTGCCAAAACATCTAATGCAGCCTCCATGTCCACAGCTACTCCTGCCGTAGCCTCACTGTCACACACGGAGGAGTCAGCTGAATTGTTTGACTACAATGACAGTGACATGCTGCTTGAGGATGCGCAGCAAGTACAGTGCTCTGATTCAATCTCTGAGATTGAGGAAGGGAGTATAATCAACCTAGAGGAAGGGGGTGCCAGTGATGACACACAAATAACTGGCACTCATGTTGTCCCAGCAGCTGCAGCATACTGCCAAGTTGGCTCCAGTGACGAGGAGATAGAGGGTGATGACAATGATGATGAGGTCACTGACTCCACCTGGGTGCCTGATCGAATAGAGGAGTAAAGTGAGGAGGAGGAGGCACAACAAACACGAGGCACAACATCCTCTATGACCAACCGTAGCACTAGCCAGTCCAAGCTGTCTGGGAGTTCTTTAAGAAATGTGCAGCAGACCCCACTGTTGCTATTTATAATCTATGTCAGATGAGGCTCAAGCGTGGGAAAGACACCGGACGCTTGGGTACCACGTGCTTGAGGCGACATATGACCACCTGCCACACATCCCATTGGCGCAAAACTTTGCATAGGTCCTCCTCCTCATCTGTCTCTACCCCACTGTATGTCCTGCCATGTCATTGCCTACAACCTTCACTGACAGGGATGATGCTACAGTAATGGATGTACCAGGTCCTTCCTCACAATGTGACAGCATCCCATCAGCTGAAGATTTACGCAGTCAGATTACGTTGCCCCAGCTGCTGCAGGTAAGAAAAAATATAGTCCCAACCATCCCCAAGCACAGCGTCTAAATGCCAGTTTAGCAAAATTACTTGCATTGCAGCTGCTGCCTTTCCAGCTGGTGGACTCTGCTCCCTTCCGTGAATTTGCTGAATGTGCTGTACCACAGTGGCAGGTTCCAAAACGCCATTTCTTTTCACGGAAGGCCATTCCAGCACTATACCAGCACGTGGAAGACAATGTTATTGAGTCATTGGGAAAGGCAGTCAGCAACAAGGTGCATGTGACTTTAGACACGTGGTCCAGCAAGCATGGACAGGGTCGTTACATTTCCTTCACAGCACACTGGGTAACTCTGATTGCAGCTGGGAGGGATCCAAGATGGGGTTCTGTGCTGAAGTTTGTTCATCCACCACGCCTCCAGAAAGCTGCATGTATGAGGTCTGTCTGCTCCACCACCACCTCTCCCTCTTCCTCCTCCTCCTTCTGTGTCTCTGGTGAAGTGGCAGTTAAACCGACGCCTGACAGGGGCTACTCAATGGCTCAAGCAAAAAGATGCCATACTGTGCTTGAGCTGGTTTGTTTAGGGGACAGGAGCCACATTGGGCAGAAATTCTTTCAGCTCTGCAGGGCCAGGTGCAGAGATGGTTAACACCACACCAGCTTCAGCTGGGAATGGTCGTCTGTGATAATGGCAGCAACCTTCTCTCCGCCCTACGCCTGGGTAAGTTGACGCATGTACCATGCCTAGCACACGTCCTAAATCTTGTGGTACAGCATTTCCTAAACAGGTACCCAGGGCTGGCAGAGCTTCTCAGCCAGGCCAGAAAAGTCTGCAGCCACTTCAGACGGTCATTCCCAGCAAGCGTTCGCCTGGCAGAAATTCAAAGAGAATTCCACCTTCCCACAAACCGTCTGATCTGTGACATGCCCACCAGGTGGAACTCGACATTAGCAATGCTGCAGCATCTGCACAAGCAGCAGAGGGCCATCAACAAGTACCTGTGTGAGTATGGCACAAGGACAGGTTCAGGTCAATTTGGGTTTTTTCCCCCCGCAGTGGCTGATGATCAAGGATGCATGCACTGTACTGTCACTATTTGAGGAGGCAACGAGGATGGTGAGCAGGGACAGTGCATGCATCAGTGACACAATTCCTTTAGCGTTCCTGCTGGAGCACACTCTGCGGGGAATTATAGATGTGGCTCTAGAGGCACAGCAGCGGGAGGAAGAGGAGGCCTTCCCTAGCTCTGAAGGCCCCAGTCTTTCCACAGACAGCATTCCAGCGGGTCCTCCTCAGATCAGACAGGAGGAGGATGAGGAGGAGGAATATTTAAGTAGTGGGGGCATTTAAGGTGGGGATTCCTCAAGGGAGTGTTTTGTGTGCCCAAAACCACAAGGACTAGTACGTGGCTGGGAGGAGGAAGTGCACAATGGGGTCATCCTCCTCATTGACCAGGAAGACTTGGAAGCTAATGCCACCTCCAACCTACGCTGCATGGGCTCCCTTATCCTGCAAAGCCTGCTAAAGGACCCCAGGATTCGTGCTATCAAGGAGAGGGATCATTACTGGTTGGCAACCCTTCTTGATCCACGATACAAGGGTAAAGTTGCAGAGCTCATCCTGCCCGCACAGAGGGAGCACAGGATGAAAAAGCTTGAGGACGCTCTAAAGCGACACTTGTGTAACACCTTTCCAGGCACTGATAGGTTACCAAGTGATAACACAGGTGCTTCTGAGACTGCGGATGATCAGAGGAATAGTGGTGAAGGCCGGGGCCGCTTGACTGATGCCTTTTTAAATTTTTTTAGTCCACGACGCCCAGGGACGTCAAATGTAGGCACCCATTGCCAGCGTCTTCACCATATGGTGCAGGACTACCTAGGGGCAAGGGCCGACCTGGATACCTTTCCAGCAGATGATCCACTGGTGTTGAGATTGGATCACTGGCCAGAATTTAGCCAATATGCTATGCAGCTACTAGGTTGCCCTTCATCCAGCATGCTTTCTGAAAGGACGTTCAGTGCCGCTGGAGGTTTTGTCACAGACAAAAGAGTGCGTCTGTCCATCGACTCTGTAGACCGGCTGATGTTTATAAAAAGGAATCAGTCCTGGATCAGCAGCTATCAATCCCCTAATGCTGACGTAACGGAATAGATCGGGGATGTCTTCTGCATTCACAAAACCTCCAGCTCTGAACTCTTCCACAATACCACAAAAGGGTTACGGTGTGAAGGCACTTGCTGCCATGAAAGGCACAATATTTGGCTGCACTGACGTCTTTACCAGATTCATATCTTTTTAATATAGGACCGCATGGTCCACCCCTGCACTCTTCCACAATACCACATAGGGGTTACTGTATGATGGCACTTGCTGGCCTGGCACCAAAGGCACAATATTTGGGTGCACTGACGCCTTTACCAGATTCATATCTTTTTAATATAGGACCACATGTTCCACCCCTGCACTCTTCCACAATACCACATAGGGGTTACTGTATGATGGCACTTGCTGGCCTGGCACCAAAGGCACAATATTTGGCTGCACTGACGTCTTTACCAGATTCATATCTTTGTAATATAGGACTGCATGCTCCACCCCTGCACTCTTCCACAATACCACAAAGGGGTTACGGTGTGACGGCACTGTTGCCGACGCTAAAGGCCCAATTTTAAAGCACCTATTGTTACTTTCATCCAAAGCCTGCATAAGTTTTACCATAATTTAGCCAAAAAATTACTAAACTTTTTCTGCGCGTCCTAAAATGTCTTTTCATACAGGCTGCCGCCCCAAGCAGTTGTTTATGAATAGATTAAAGGAAAAGCATTTACCGTCATTTGAAACGTCATTTTTTTGTTTTTAAATGATTCTATACATCCTAGAAATCCACCACTTCACGGGCAGGTTATGGGGACCTCCTAGGCATGATATTTGAAGGAATTTTTCGGGTTTTTTTAACCCTTATTTCATGGAAAACTCACTGTCCCTTTAAAAATGATTTTTTAAAAACTTTTTGTCCTTGTTTCCTGTCCCCCAGGGCACTACCCGGACCCCCATACACCTTTTATGGCAAATATCTAGCATATAAGCCCTCTTGGGGGGCACTCTAAAAATCAAACTTTGAGTCCCATTGACTTGTATTGAGTTCGTGTTAGAGTTCGTATTCGAACTTTTGAAAAGTTCGAGTTCGAATGTGAACCGAACTCAGGGGTGTTCGGCTCATCCCTACTGAACACCACAGCTGATGTTCTCTATGGAATAGGGCAGCCCATGCTCTACTCTCTCATCATATCTCCATGTCACCTGTGCAGGAGCCATGTATGTAAGATACAAGTTCTCACTAGCAATACACAGGGCCATGCAACCTGTATGACTAAATATTAATTATCTAGACCTTGATGGCCCCCACGATGTTAAAAAAACTGTTAATTAATGTTTGTACACACTGCACAGTACTGTAAATTTTATTTCTGCGGAGCTCTGTGAAGCACTCATACACACTGCACATTACTGTGGGTTTTATTGCTGTGAAGGTCTGAAATAATATTACATTTATACACTGTACATTACTGTGGAGCTCTGTGATACAGCAATGTGTATGAGTGTATCACAGAGCTCCTCAGTAATGTGCAGTGTATAAATGTAATACTATTTCATATCAATCTAAGGACTTGTTTGTTTGCCAGTTCTTAATGTTTACATTATTATTTTTTTCTTTTTTTGGGATGTTGGGGGCAGAGAGCAAAATTATGCTGTGAGCGGGCTTTCGGGGGGGCCCAAGAAAATGTTTGCCCAGGGTCCAATCAATATTAAAGACAGGCCTGCATAGAGCTCCACGGCAATAAAACTCACAGTAATACTTATTTCTTCACAATTATCATCATTTAAAAACAAAGATTTTAAACCTGACTGCATAGTTTAGCACAGATGAAACATATAAAGAGAAGCAAGATTGTGGGAGTGATTTGTGAGGAGTGATTGTGGTGTAGACAGCTGATGCATGAGGTCAACATTGATCTTTTTTAGCCTTAGTTAGAAAAAGAACCTTGTAATTATTACATAAGATAACCATTACTCATGTGTACGATGTACAAATAAAGAACGTCAGTTCAATGTTTTCAACATTTCTGAAATTTTACATAATGATCAATTAAAAAAAACATGCAATTAAAAAACCCTAGCTTCCTCAAATAAATAAATAAACGAACAGGAACTTCATTGTTTTTATTATTAAACCCTTGAGAATTGTTTGATCCTGACAAACAAGATTGTAGAAGCCTACAAGGGATCATGTTGGTTTCTTGAAAGCAGTATAAATACCCTGATGTGTTACATATACAGTACATATGTATATAGACTAGAGGGCAGATTTTTTTCATTTGCAATCACAGGGGAGTATTACAACTGATGCGTAAAGCGCATCATAAATAAAATGTAGACGTTTTATGTAGATACATCTTTGTGAGCTATTTTTAATACTTTATCTTATACACTTAAAAAATTGAAAGCTACTTGGATTTCATCAAAACATCACTAATCGACCACATGTAAGTTTCAATGGTAAATAGAAATTATGAAATGCAAATATTTGGGGTAATTTTTGTTTTTAATGCAGTGTAAAGGTTGGGTTTCTATTTATAACTGTAATTGAAATATGGCTTGTCTATTACATAATATAATTTCATACAATGCATATTTGTACATTTTCTATTGGGTGTATTTGTATTTACATGACGGATAGCTAGGGAATTTTTATGGCAGTACTATTATATAAGAAATTTATGTTTTAACCAAGAATGGTTCCATTTTAAAGCATTAACACTTTATCAGAAATCAATTTTGACTTTAAGCATTTTGTTAATTAAGCAAAAGAGAGAATTACCCCAGGTAAATCGCATTTCGCAAGTAAAAATTGATGGGAAAGAGGAGATAAGTTAAGGGAGGACTTATAAGAAAAAACTGGTGGTGACTCACTATAGAAATGATGTGGAGGAGTTTGAATTAAAGAGCCACTACCACCGGAAAAATAGAATGTCCTTATTTTGTTTATTTTATATTGCGGTTATCCTACACGTGCTTTGTTTTTCTCTTGTATGTTTAGTTAAGAAAATATTTTACTCTATCAGGGTTATTGAAAGAGATCCGAATGGCTGGAGAAAGGTAACCGAACGCTGAAAATCAGCGTTCGGTTACCTTTCTTGGCCATTCGGCTATTCAGAGAGAAGGCAAAACGCCAAATCCTGACGAATTGCCTGCACATTCGGTGCCTGTTCGAGGGCAGTGAAATCCCCATGAAAAAGCACTGCTTCAGCTATTCAGGGAACACAAACCAGCAGTGAAAGGTTCCCGAATTGCCCTGCTATTTGGTGGTTT
The DNA here is from genome assembly GCA_009667805.1 of Leptobrachium leishanense. NCBI lineage: Eukaryota > Metazoa > Chordata > Amphibia > Anura > Megophryidae > Leptobrachium > Leptobrachium leishanense. The sequence continues at coordinate 98,391,521 of CM019072.1, read as the reverse complement.
CATTCAACAGGTTTATTCAGGAGAATCCCATAGGCTTCAATGTTAATAATATTCCGGTTTTAATCCAATATCTAATAAACCATTCATTCTAAAATTCTGCAGTAAAGAGTCTCTTTATTTATAGATTTTTTAGGATATTTTAAGCATTTTTTTGGATTTTTTTTTTTTAAAAAGTCCGATTTTTTTAAAGTTTACTTATTTTTTCTGTAACAGCCCTTTTTTATTATCATTCCTTGGACCTCATATGTAAATTTCAGACATTTTCACTCAGTAGTTTCTTTGCAAACAGCGTTTCACTTTTCAATCATTCATGCAAACTGTTTTCCTAATTTATTCACTGCCTTCTTCTGCGGTGTCGGCTTTTTCCGGAGGCTTCGCTGCGTGTGATCAGCTCCTGCTCAGGTTTTTCCGGCATCTTCGACGGGTTAATCCAGATGTTTTTGCGGGTTTTCAGTGTGCATTCGCCGGGTTTTCGCTAGGTTTTCGGCGGGTTTTCGGCGAGTTTTCGGCAGCTTTTCCCTGCACTTCGACAGCCCTGTGGTTCTTGCTAAATACACCGCAGGGTAGCCGAAATGGGGAAGCCAATTTGCACCGAATTGAAGAGAACGAAAAGTCACTGAACGTGCGGTATGTATATGTGTCACAGGGAGCATTCATTTTGCAATCTTTTGTTTTGTGAACTGCCCTGTCCCACAGTATCTTTACTCCACTTGCATCACTCCATGGCACTGGCCATATATGGGTCAATCACTGTCTCAAATCTCATTGTGTTGTGTGGGATGTATTCAAAAGACATCTCATTCAGTTGTCACCTCTTATCTCAAGTAGCCTGAGGAATAGCCCCATATGATCTTATGTCCTCCATCCATCCTCCATCTCTTTAAATTTTTAAATACTATAGATTAGATAAATAAGTAAATAAAAACCTTTGGTAAATGTTGCTTCATGGGGAAAAAATCAACAAAACGGTAGGGAGATTAAAAAAAACGCCAAATGTTATGTCTCCTTTTTACATGCAATTACTTCAAACCACGACAAAAACAGCAGCATGTGTTTTATAAATTGGTTTTATTTGTAATGCGCACGTAGTCTAGTTACAGCTTATGTATGTGGTAGGGTCCCTTTAACTTATGTTCCCATTTTGTTAGTTAAGCACCTTTTGATTTTCATGCTTGCAGACATGTTCCTCAATGTTTAAGTTTTTAATCATAAATTTTATTAAAAAGGCAATTCAGTTTCCTTCAGCAAGCAGCAAGAGAAGGTGGTAGAACAGCCTTCCAGTTGAAGTGGTAGAGGCCAAAACAGTAATTGAATTTAAGCAAGCATGGGATAGGCATAAGGCTATCCTAAACAAAAGATAAATCCAGGTAAAGTATCCATGTAATTGGGCAGACTAGATGGGCCGAAAGGTTCTTATCTGCCGACATTTTTCTATGTTTCTATGTTTCTATGTATCTAGATACTTTGCACTGTGGGACCAAAAAGGTATTTATTTTTTTCATGTACTTTTTATTTATTGTTATGTGAAAATGCATAACAATTTAAAACCATATTTTTTAAAGCTATTTTTCTTCATTTTAAATACTCAGGGTTATTCAGAGAAAGGTGAAAACTGGGAGAATGATTGGAGAAGTAAAAATTTTAGGTCAAAATAGCCAAACCAGAAAAGTTCTCCCATTTATCTCACTTTCCAAATCGGCAATTTGGTCTAGATTGTTCTATTCTCCTGCCTATTCTCCTGGTTTTCACTAGGGGTGTGCACGACTGAAATTTTTTTTTGTTTCATTTCGTTTTAAATTAATTTAGTTTTTGGAATTTCTGAACTAATTTCGCTTCGTATTTTGTTTAGTTTTGGATTGATTCAAAATTTTATATCAATTCGAGTTTCATATATCAATTCAATAATTGATATCAAATTAGATAATTGATATCAATTCAAATTTGGATCACTAAATAAAACCCCAGCTAATCAAACTTTGCTGTTAAAAGACAATTTAGGGTTAAATATTAAACTGTCTCACAGATTTAGTATTTGAGTCACTTTAACAGGGACAGGTGCTTGTGAAACGAAATTAATTTGTTTCATAAAGTTGTTTTCTGACTTATTACTTGTATTGTATGTATTTTAATTTAAGATCAATTCGATAGTTGATATATAAATTCGATATTTGATATATCAATTCGATATCGATTTGATATTTAATATCGATTCGAATTACGGAACACAAAAAAATTAAAAAATTTCTTTTATTTTGATAACACAGTATATAACAAATTAAATTTGTTACATACCATTTAGTTGTTTTTTTAATTCGGATCCTATCGATTCGTTATTTCGGAGTACTTCCAAAATACAAATTAATGAATTTCGTTCTGAATGCCGAATTTTTCCGAAACCAATGCACATCTCTAGTTTTCACCTCTCTCTGAATAACCCCCACTGTCTTGAGAAGAGCATAATGAGAGACCTTGCAGTCACTTGTTATTCTCCGGCTGTTTGCAAGTTATTCAGGTCTATTCACTAAAGGTGAAAACCAGAAGAATGACTGGAGAAGTGAAAATTCTAGGTTCAAAATAGCCAAACCAGAACAATTCTCCCATTTATCTCACTTTCTAAATCAGTTATTTGGTCTAGATTGTTCTTTTCATCTGCCAATTCTCCTGGTTTTCACCTTTTAATGAATAGACCCGATTGTCTCCTATTCAAATATTGAAAGGAAAGTTTGCAGCTCAGTTAGAACAGGATGGGAATGGGGCCATAAAACTCGACAGCTCATTCATTAACCCTAATGGCTTGGTCAAAAGAGGGCGCTTTCTGTTTATCTAAAAGATAACCCAAGACAATTTACTTATCACTAATAAAGCACCTGCCCTATATCTGATCCCACAATTTCAATTCTTGTCTACCAGTCTTTTTATTAAACATTCTTACAGCGTTCCCCACTTTTTTCCTCCCTCTACATTTCAGTTATTTGAGGAATTGCTTTTCAAAGCTTTATAGAAGGCCTATAAAGTGTATGTTTATATGTCTGCTTTCACATCTCCCTTTTTGTCCCTAGACTCAGTGTTTACCTTGAATACAATGAACAATTCATTGTGTAGCTTTACCCAATTTTCTTATGATAGTCACCTTAGGGCTCAATTTAATTCGGCCATAATTGGCACCTTTTTCATCAGCATTTTAGACTTTTTTCAATTCACTCATACGTGAATTTTTATTCCAGATACAAATTTGCCTCAAATATTTGATCTTGTGGCTATACTTTTAATGGAAATATCAGCTATATCGATACGAAAAAAAAATAACGTTTTGAAACGTATTGATAAATAGAGCTCAAGCAGGGAAATAGAGGGACAGAAACCTCTTTTTTAAACATTGGATTTTCCTATTAGCCATGTTTAAAAGCAATAATCTGTATGATGCTGGCTTGAAACACTTTTTTGGGCCTTTTACCAGCCCACATTTTTGGACCTGCATCATTTTTCAAATTTTCTATCTGCCCATATTATTTCAATTGAATCAGCCAAGATTTTGAATAAATATCACCTGATTGCAGACGATATTTTTTCAGCAAAAATGTCCAATAAATCAAGCTCTTATTTAGGCACGGCTCATTGCACCTTGTTTCTGTAAGCCAAATTTGTTTTGTTGAGTTTGCATATAGGCCTTGCCCACACAGCACAGATATGTGGGATTTTGGCACATAATAATGTGAAACATAACAATATGAAATAGTAACAAATCACTTTATATGGCATCATTGCATAATATAAATAGCAATGCTGTGCCTAGCATTGTGTTCATATGTTTCATTCTTATCCCATTTTTAGAAGTTGCAAATCAATGTCCTTAATAATGCTCTTTAAAAAGTTTTAATTTGATTTTGTTACACTGACTGCATGTGACAAAATCATATATCACAATTTAATGACTAAATGAATGTCTAAGCATATCACAATTTAACTAAATGGTTTTTGAGACAGACGCCGCTACTCAGAGGGAGTAGATCCGTCGTAGGTGCCGGGTTGCTCTGAAGTGAGCAGCAGTAGCGAGCTGGCGTCAGGTCCCTTTCTGGAATCTAGCGAGTCAGCCAGGAAGAAATATCTATCAGATAATCCCTCTTCCCAAATACTCGTCGAGACGTAGTACAGGTTAAGCAGGTTGATTTATTTAGAACAGCACAGACACGGTACATTTATACGGTACAGTCCCATTGTTCTCTCCTATGCCCGGTCTCAGACATCCCAGCGCCAGTTTTTTCCACTGCCTCTAGCCTGAGCCCTTTTCGTATCCTTAACATGGGCTGCCCCGACCTCCAGCTCCTGGCGCCACACTGTCTGGCCCGCCCTGGGCTGTTCCTTGCCCGGGAAATTCCACCCCCCGGAGTGCAAGCGCTGATTCAGGCGCCAGATCTCCTCTGCGGCTGGGAAACCCGACCTGGGTTTAGCAGCTGATTGAGGGGTGATCCTGGTGGCGCTCCCCTTTGTAACTCACTCCACAGTGGCACCATGTTCTCAGGACCCTTCTGACCAAAAAGCACTCTGGTGGCATGTACAGGGGCTGAGCGGTGCAGGGTGAAAGGAATGTTGGCTGTGCTTGGGCTCGGCCGGTCGCAGCTGTATCAGGGTTGCGCTGGGCAGATAAACCACGATGGCTGGGCAAGGCAGGGGTGGCAAAGAACTTAATAAACATTAGGATCACACAAGCATAAATTGTATAAATGAATTTTAACCTTGAACCAACGAACTTTTAACTTTTTAGGTGCTAATAAATTGAAAGTGATGGCTGCTCTGTCACAAGCTCCATAGACATATCCGCTCTGTTTTGGGACCATCGGATGGAGAGGTTCTCGATGGCGCTTCCTTTTCAAACTCACCCCACACCAGGCAACGCTCCCTGGGGACCTAATGTCCAAAAAGCGCCCTGGTAGGGCCAAAGGGGGCTCCAGGGCAGGCGGTTGAACAGGAGTAGTTTTTGGCAGCTTGCCAGATGTAATTTGCAATCTCCTGGGGAGCCTCCTGCCTTACACAATATGAGGCAAGTCGGGGTACACTTTACAGGAACACTAATAACATATTTTGTTTGTACAGTTGGCACTGGTACAAGCTGGACACAAAGGGGAACGAGTTATTTATCAGCACAGGAGATATACAGACAAATTGCAGCCAGGCTGTTTCAGTGACTGATACATTGTGGCAAGCATGTACTCCATGGTTACTAGCAGGATCAGTGCAGGGGAAAACATGATTAAATAGAAGTCTAGAAACAGTTTTACACTAAATCTAACAGAGGAATTAGTTCCTATAAATTAAGGGTAAACGAAATATAACAAAATAAGAATGAAATTAAACTAAATAAATCCTGAGGCGGCCGATCCGTCACACTTTTCAAAAGTTTTTTGTAATGAAGTTAAATGAAACAAAAATGTGCTTTTTTAAAGCGGTTTAAGGCCGGGTGCACACGAGCGCACCTAGTGCACCCTTGTGCATTCACTTACCGGCACCCGTCGCAGCCATGTGATGTCGCGACTGGGCCGGTTACATGCTCGTGTGGGCGCACGAAGGAGGATCGTGCTTTGCAGTGCTGAGGGGTGCAGGTGGGCGTCGAGTGGAAGGAACGTCCACTCTCACGGACGTTCCTTCCACTCTGAAGTGCACTCGTTTGCCCCCTGCCTTAAAGTTACAATTGTGTTTCCATTTTCCCAACCACAGGACCTTTCGGTAAATAATCTCCAATTCATGCAATATGTGTTGTATTAATAATGTTTGAAAATATATAGGAGGGCACTCAATACATATTACTTCATATTGTGTAGAATTTTAAGCCTTTTTTATGTCATTTGGTTTATTTTAGTATATCTTGGTTGATCACGATATCTGAGGAACAGGAAAAGAAAATATTAACTGGTCACAATAAGTCATCCTGGACTGTCCAAAGAATTATGAAAGTTATAGGATATCCTAGCCTTAACCACCGATTGTGAGTAATGCAGTAATATGTATTTTCAATACTTTAATATATTTTAAATATTTTAAAAACAACAGAACGTTATAATAAAATAACCAAGACAAGAAAAAGACATACAAAAGCACAAGAAGAATTGAAGATCAACTGGTTTAGTTTCGGATTCTAGAAAAATTTGAGAGAAGGGAAAACCATTTAGGTAGGTTTTTATTGAAAAGGGGATTAAGGTGACTCTGAAGCCACTATTAATGGGAAGAGAAGCAGTGCAAAGTAAGAGTTTACTCAGGAAGATTATATGCTATTCTAAAAAAGATGAGGCACTAGTGGCCTCAAGGACAGATTAGTATAGAAGCCTGATAAATCTATGGTGTACAGAACCATATCCTAATGTTTGTTACAGTCCCGTATTATTAAGAAAAATAATATTTTATATGTGAAAGTCTAGGGATTTTCTAACAGTGCAAATATGAAAAATGTATCTCAAGGAAGAGGGTTGCCATTGATGAAGAGGCTTCTTATACATACTATCGATAGTTTAGCAAAGCGGCAATAGACTAAGAGACGTCTGGTGTGTAATCTCGAGTTCACCTGATATCCAAACACAAACGAGGTAATTTATATGCAAAGAAGAGGTGTGTGTATGTAAATATATTGAATAAAGAATTGAAAAAGCAGTACTGGACAGGAAGCATTGGTGTAGATATCCCATTTTAATCTGGAGGCACCCTTTTTTCTGCAGGGCAGTGTGAAGGCATAACTTGATTAAACTATATTGACTAAAGTGAGAAACAACAGGGGTGTTTGTGAGGGTCCTGAGAACGAGCAACAGCACAATGGCCTGCTCTACGGTGGGTGCCCGCTCAGGTCTCACAAACAAGGTTTTAGCTTGCTTGTGCCATTACAGGGATGAATTTTCCATATGCAAATCAGCCTGCTCTCACCCAGAAAGGGTGGCCAGTGCTGATTGCCAAGGACGTCATCCCTGCACGAGAGGTGCAGCAACCCCCGACGATCGTTTCAGCCTTCTTGGGCCTCGTCAGGAGGGTATAGCTGACACCCCTCTAGGCACATCAAGCAAGGGGTCCACGTCTGGATGACCCTTTACAATTATAGTGAGAAACAACAGGGGTGTTTGTGAGGGTCCTGAGATGAGCAACAGCACAATGGCCTGCTCTACGGTGGGTGCCCGCTCAGGTCTCACAAACAAGGTTTTAGCTTGCTTGTTGCATTACAGGGATGAATTTTCCATATGCAAATCAGCCTGCTATATTGACTAAAGACCTCAAAATTGTGAAAAAGCAGTACTGGACAGGACCCATTGGTGGAGAAATCCCATTTTAATCTGGAGGACCTTTTTTCTGCAGGGCAGTGTGAAGGCATAACATGATTAAACTATTGCAAACTGGCAAGCTCAATATATTAGATTAGTACCATTAAACCTCATGACAAACAAATTGGAAGATAGTCAGAAAACTTGATGCAGGAAACTAAAGCAGAACTCTGTCCATGGAAGGAATTCTCAAACAAAGACATACACACTGTGGACAAGATATACTAAAATAAACCAAATGACATAAAAAATTCTTAAAGTTCTACACAATATGAAGTAATATGTATTGAGTGCCCTCCTATATATTATCAAACATTATTAATACAACACATATTGTATGAATTGGATATTATCTACCGAAAGGTCCTGTGGTTGGGAAAATGGAAACACAATTGTAACTTTAAAACCGCATAAAAAAAGCATATTTTTGTTTCATTTACTTTCATTACAAAACACTTTTGAAAAGCATTTAGTTAAATTGTGATATGTTTAGACATTCATTAGTCATTAAATTGTCTCCCTTGACAAGAGCAGATACCAAAATAGTACACCTAAAATGAAGGTCACATCTGGTATGATTTGTCTAACATACTGATGAGTTATAGATATGAAATCAAATATGTTTAAAAATGGGAGGTAAAAAAGCCATATGAAAAAAGTAAAGAAGTCTATAATGATAATTACAAAGTGATGGTATTATCGTCTAGTTGCAAAAAAAAAATCATTCTTGATGTCTCATTTCATCATTGCTGCAGGTATAGAAAAGCTTTTACACCAGTCGAGCATGTGTGAGGACAATCAGACATCAATCACTGCCGTTTTACTTCTTGGATTTCCAAGCTTTCAGAACTTCAAGATTCCCATCTTTATCTTTTTTCTTGTAATCTACATTGTGATACTGATTGGAAATAGCTTTGTCATTTTAGTTATGTCATTGAGTCGCAATCTAAAGCATCCTATGTATTTATTCATTAAAAACCTAGCATTAGCTGACATCTTGTTCACTACAAATCTGTTGCCTCAATTGCTCTATATTATCTTAAGGGATGGAGGATATATATCCATGACCATTTGCATCTTGCAATATTATTTCCATAGTTTTCTGGTATTTGCACAATGTTTCATTCTCACAGTAATGTCCTATGACCGCTATTTGGCCATCAGTAAACCATTGCATTATGCCTCTGTTATGAATTCGAAGCACTCTTTACGTCTGGTGTATATTTCCTGGGTTTTGGCCTTCATTTTTATTTCCTCTGAAATGATTATAGTCTACCAGATGCAGTACTGTCGCACAAATGCAATTGACCATTTTTTTTGTGATATTGGTCCCCTTCTTCAGCTTTCATCATCAGACACTTCTGTCCTTGCTTCACATGACTTGATGATATCTGTCCTTGGAGTATTTATTCCATTTATATTTGTTATTGCATCATATGCCTGTATCGTTATCATCATTATCAAGACATCGACCGCCGCAGGTAGACGGAAAGCTTTCTCTACTTGCAGTTCTCATCTGATTATTGTATGCATTTACTATGGGACAGTAGTTGCGATTTATGTTTTGCCATCTGTAGGAAATTCAGAGAGTGAAAACAAATTTAGGTCTTTATTATATGGTGTCCTGACGCCATTTATAAACCCGTTCATATACAGCTTGAGGAACCAAGAACTCTTAGGTGTCTTGAAAACAATTATTAAACGTATCAGGTCAAATAACAGATAACAATCTTTCTTGATACAGCAGACATGAATGTTCTCTAGCAATAAATAAACTATATATAAATAAATATTCATCAGCAAAATGAATATCTTTTGTTCTAATGCTTAATGAATGATAAGAATACTGGAGAAGCAGAACCAAGAGTTGGATACAAATATAATATGACCTCAACATTTCTACACAAAAGGGGTATTTTGAAAGCTTGGAAAACAGCACATTTGGACTGAAATACTGAGTCTACACTTTGGTGGGAGACCTCTTGGTTTGAGATAATATGACGTTGTCGCTCCATTAATCTTATTATTATCAATAATATGAGAAACCCTAGGAATTCTGATTCCATCCCCAATAAATCTACTTTAATAGGCAACATAGTCTGTTGTAGACATGAATCAGTCAAGTTGTGGCCTACTTGAGCTTGTCCTAGGTATTAGGCTTGTGCACCGATTTTTTTTCGGCTCGATTCGGTTCGATTTGTTCGGATGTTTAAACTTTTCGATTCGGCTCGTTTCGACCGATTTCTGTTTAGATTCGGTTTGGTTCGTTTTTCGTGTACATTTTTTTCGGAATATCGACCATTTTTTGTATTTTCGTGTCACTTTGCTCGTTTTTTGTATCGACTTTTCGGAAATTTCGGAAATTTTAGTTTTTTCGGAACTTCTGTTCTCCTCGTTTCAAAGTGTCTACGATAATTCTGGCGATTCTAACGTGTTTTTTTTTATAAAATAAAGATCAAATCATGAATAGAGCAAAAATAAATTTCAATTTGACACATTTCAAGTCCATTCGAAAATTCCAAAAATATTTCGTTTCGGCTCGGAAAACTTTTCGGATCTGCCATTTTCGGATCTAAAAATTTTCGGAAAATCGGCCGCATCCAAAAACACGAATCGGGAAATATCGTGAAAATTCCGAAATTCCGAAACCCGAAACGCACATCCCTACTAGGTATAATTTTATTGTTGCAGCTGTAAGCAGTGAGGGATATTGTAACATTCTGCTGTGACAACATTAACCAGTGATCATATGACTCAAGATATCCTGCAGGACTATGAGATATTAGGAATTCACCACAAAAATACAGTTTTTGTATGAAAAAGCAGAAAAATGTATTGCAGTTTAAATTGTAAGAGAATAGCCACATATAAAAGAGTTAGTTATTCACTAACCTCTGAATTGACCCTTAATTGCACCGAACGGTGAATTTCAAGCCAATTTATCAATTCACTAAGCTGTCAGTTTGCCAAACAGCAAAATATTTTGCAATTCGCTTGCAATTCAGCAGCACCTAAATTGCTCCATTGAAGTCTTCTATTCACAGAATGCCAAATTGCACCGAAATTCCAGTAAAATGTCCTGATTCTTGGAGTTTCAATTTGACAGGTTTAAAGAGGTGAATGACTTAGGTTTCAATGTAAAAAAGTTATATCTTTTTAAAAAATAATTTAAAGTCTGTTTATTTTTTTATTTTTTGCAGAAATCCACTTTTTATTTCTTACTTTTAAAAGACTTTTTAAGATTTTGTAACATACCTTTTTATTCGTTTTTAAAGGACCTTTTTATTATTTGGACACAATTTATTGATTTATATTCCTATTAGGAGAATAGGAGTCTTTTTTTTGCCGTTCAACGGAATTCGCCGATGCCAGTTCGGTGGTTACGGTGCTATAAGTCAGTTTTTGCCAACATCCGATAACTGCTTCAGCAACTCCAATTTCGGCAAAATACGGTGACTAGTTGCTAAATAGTGAATTCACCATTTTTTAGGGAATTGGGATTGCTGAAATGCAGCGAATTGTGGCAAAACACAAAGCACGAAATTGCACGCTATTTCTTTTGCTGTGTGAACAGACCCTAAAGACTCACAATTGTCCATTTACATTGCATTGGTCATGGCAAATGGCATAGTATGATTAGTGTAATATGCAAATCTGTCGATAATAGAAGTTTGAATTCTGAAATGGCCGAGTAGGTTTAGCATGTGACCTTTTAATGTCTTTCTTTTGCAAACTGTATATGTGGGTTATTGCAATCCTTGGGGATTCTAGCATACACATGGGGTTTATTCTCTAAGCTGTGAAAAGGTGAAAAATTACAAATAATTTGGTAATTTCAGGCCATTATTGTCAATCTGGAAGAATAAAGTTTACCATTTTTTCACAGTTCTCCCCCAAATCCCCACTTAGTAAAAAGTACATTTAGTCTTTCAAAAAACACAATGACGTGATAGAGGAGTGTGAGAAACAAGAACAACAAATTGTAAGAAGTTTGAAGAAATGCTTTATAGTAACACTGAAAACTATTAAAGCTGCCTTGGTAAACTTCGGCTTTGTCGATTTTATAAATATATCTATACAAATGTTTATAAGAAATTTCACATCATGCAATCTTTATTGATTTAACAGATACAGCATTCAATCATTAATTCCCGCTTGTTCTATTTGACCTACAATTGCTAAAAAGAAACTCTGGAAAACCCAATTCATAAATTGTTAATAGAATTGACTGTGTAATCCATAGATATCTGAATAACAAATCGGTGCTCTCTCGGTCCCTGCACTTCGGGGAATCATAAATTTGGCGAACTGCCTGCTCTCTGAATAGCCGAATGGCCCCGAAATGGCACCGTGTGGGGAAATTCCCTGTTAGGTTCCATTTTAGGGCTAGATCGGCTGTTCCTGAATAACCCCTATAATAAAATATTTACAAAAATGTGAGAGGTGTACTCACTTCTGTGAGATACTGTAATAGCTTTCAAATTCTCAGCTGCGGTCATTGATACAGGGTGACACTGTTATTTTAGCTTTGGTAAGACCAGCAGTACCTCCCAAAATATAATCAGGACAGGGAGTTCTTCCCATAGCGGATCTCAGATTACAGTTAATGAGTAAGTGCCAGCGTAATTATCCTTCTCACTGTGGTCCCAGGGAATGCTGATGTGCTGCTACAAATTTTCAGGAGGTAAGGAAATCATGAGGCCTCAACTGATAAATGGAGATTGTGCAGAAGCCCTAACATCTCCTCTTACTGGTCGAGAAAATCCACATAAGCCACCCATATCCTATATCTTCCCTCCTACAGTGAGCAAGGAACAGTATCTATTGAATTTTTTAAATTCACATGTGGATCACATGTGGATATATTTGCCCCCAACTCATGGATATATTTGCCCCCAGCTCATGGATATATATATATTTGCCCCCAGCTCATGGATATATTTGCCCCCAGCTCATGGAAATATTTGCCCCCAGCTCATGGATATATATATATTTGCCCCCAAATCATGGATATATTTGCCCCCAGCTCATGGATATATTTGCCCCCAGCTCATGGATATATATATATTTGCCCCCAACTCATGTATATATTTGCACCCAGCTCATCAATATATTTGCCCCCAGCTCATGGATATATATATATATTTGTCCCCAACTTATGGATATATTTGCCCCCAGCTCATGGATATATTTGCCCCCAACTCATGGATATATTTGCCCCCAACTCATGGATATATTTGCCCCCAGCTCATGGATATATTTGCCCCCAGCTCATGGATATATATATATTTGCCCCAACTCATGGATATATTTGCCCCAGATCACATGTGGATATATTTGCCCCCAGATCACATGTGAATATATTTGCCCCAGCTCATGGATATATTTGCCCCCAGCTCATGGATATATATATATTTGCCCCAACTCATGGATATATTTGCCCCCAACTCATGGATATATTTGCCCCAGCTCATGGATATATTTGCCCCCAGCTCATGGATATATATATATTTGCCCCCAACTCATGGATATATTTGCCCCAGATCACATGTGGATATATTTGCCCCCAGATCACATGTGAATATATTTGCCCCCAGATCACATGTGAATATATTTGCCCCCAGCTCATGGATATATATATACAGTTGTGTTCAAAATTATTCAACCCCCAATGCTGTAAAGGGTTTTAGGGAATTTAGTGTACATTTGTAATTGTATTCAGAATGAAATCCTACAAGGACTTTTTAAAGAACCATATGCAACTAAAATGACATCAATTGGTTTTGTAATACAGTAGTAAATGTTTCTTTTGTGAATTCTTCATTGACACAATTATTCAACCCCTTAAAGACTACCACTCTGAAGAACAGGTGAAAACACCTGTGGATGTCACGGAGCAGCAATAAAGCATAATAAGCACCAATTAGGCAGCTTTAAAATGACTGTGATACTCAGCTCCTTCTAGACATTTACTGGTGTGGTTACAAACATGGTGAAGTCAAGAGAATGGTCCAGGAAGACAAGAGAAGAGGTGATTACTCTTCACAGGAAGGGCAATGGCTATAAGAAGATTGCAAAGATGTTAAACATACCAAGAGAGACCATAGGAAGCATCATTTGCAAATTCAAGGTAAAGGGCACTGTTGAAACGCTACCTGGTCGTGGCAGAAAGAAGATGCTGACTTCGACTGCTGTGCGCTACCTGAAGCGTAGAGTGGAGAAAAGTCCCCGTGTGACTGCTGAGGAACTGAGAAAAGATTTGTCAGATGTGGGTACTGAAGTTTCAGCTCAGACAATACGGCGCACACTGCGTAATGAAGGCCTCCATGCCAAAACTCCCAGGCGCACCCCCTTGCTGTCTCCAAAGAATAAGAAGAGTCGACTGCAATATGCCAAAAGTCATGTGGACAAACCACAGAAGTTTTGGGATAGTGTTCTGTGGACTGATGAAACAAAATTAGAACTGTTTGGGCCCAAGGATCAACGCTATGTTTGGAGGAGGAAGAACAAGGCCTATGAAGAAAAGAACACCTTGTCTACTGTGAAGCATGGCGGGGGGTCAATCATGCTTTGGGGCTGTTTTGCTTCTGCAGGTACAGGGAAGCTTCAGCGTGTGCAAGGTACCATGAATTCTCTTCAGTACTAGGAGATATTGGATGACAATGTGATGCAGTCCGTCACAAACCTGAGGCTTGGGAGACGTTGGACCTTTCAACAGGACAATGATCCCAAGCATACCTCCAAGTCACTAGAGCGTGGTTGCAGATTAAAGGCTGGAACATTTTGGAGTGGCCATCGCAGTCACCTGACTTAAATCCGATTGAGAACCTCTGGTGGGACTTAAAGAAAGCAGTTGCAGTGCGCAAGCCTAAGAATGTGACTGAACTGGAGGCTTTTGCCCATGACGAATGGGCGCAGATACCCGTAGATCGCTGCAAGACACTTGTGTCAAGCTATGCTTCACGTTTAAAAGCTGTTATAACTGTAAAAGGATGTTGTACTAAGTACTAAGATTGAATGTCACTTGGGGGTTGAATAAAACTGATAATGATGTGAGCACAGAAAAGACATTTGTGGTTATTTCATTATAAATGTTATGTTATATTTGTCTGACCTACACGTGCCTCTTTGATTTAATTGTAAGCAAGATGACTGAATGATCAAAATCAATGTCAAACTGGCCAAAACACTCAATTTCAGTGGGGGTTGAATAATTTTGAACACAACTGTATTTGCCCCCAACTCATGGATATATTTGCCCCCAGATCACATGTGGATATATTTGCCCCCAACTCATGCATATATTTGCACCCAGATTACATGGGTCTATATTGCCCCAGCTGATATGGAGATATTTGTCCCCAGCTCACATATGGATATATCTGCCCCCAGCTCTCACCCGCTGCCAGGTCCCCCAGGCTCTGCCGGCGTTCCTCATGGTGGCGAGCGGCACCGAAGTGCAGCCTAGCTCTGGTGAGGGCCGCCATCTTGAATGACGGCTCCACCCCCGGGTCCCCCCTCACTGCCTGACGTCCTCACGCATAGTGTGATGACGTCAGATAGCCGGGGAACCCCTAGCTGCCCGGAATCCCCTGGTGGAGATAGGGGGTTCATTTGAATCCCGATATCTACAGAACCGTGGCAGCTAGGGGGTCATGGAGGGTGTCAATTGAAAGGCCTGAGCATGACCATGTATAAAGTAGAAAAATAAAACAACATGTTTTTTTTGTCTCTTATTTTTATTAATGCAGCAATATTGTTCACATTTCAATTATAATTTAGTGCGTTTGCTAAAAATCACATAATTCCCCCCAAAAAATTTAATAAGTCCCCATTTCTAATTTTTGTACAAGCGCACCCCATAGAAATAATAACCGCAAATGTTCATGTGATAAAAGGTGAAAAAAACACTTTACACGCTGCAGATGATTAAAAATTCAAGTTTTATTGCATTTTTTGTTATAATATACAGGCAGAACATGATGTATACATACAAAAATGATATATTATGAATCTGCTGAGTCTGCCGGAAAGAACGATATATAATATGTCTGGGTCGTATAATAAAATGTGGCTTCAAATTGCATTTAAACATGATGAGCGAAAGCGGTAAAAATTAGCTCAGCATACAGCGGTGAAATGCCTCAGCAGTGAAAGGGTTAAAGGAACAGTAAGTTTTCCATAAAATAAGGGTTAAAAATAAAAACGAAAAATTCCTTCAAATATCGTGCCTAGGAGGTCCCCATAACCTGCCCGTGAAGTGGCGGATTTGTAGGATGTATGGAAACATCGCCATCACAGCACAGACCCACACATGACACCTGGCACCTCCAGTCTGCATACAATTAGAAGCACATGTTATTTCCAAACACTAATTAAACACCTGTTGTTTACGCTGTTTGAGAGCACAGGTCATTTAGAGGTGAGAATCTTTGCACGTAGACATTATTTTTTAATTCAATACCTAATAAACCGTTGCTTATAATATTCTGCAGTAAAGAGTCTCTTTATTTCTAGATTTTTTGGTATTTTTTAAGCATTTTTATACTATTTTTCACAATTGTTTTTTTTTTTCGAACTCGAACCGAACACGCCAAAAAGTTTGAAGTTCGCGAACTTGCGAACGGCCAAAGTTCGAATCGAACTCCGAACTGATCGAACCGAACAGCTCATCCCTAATGTTGTACAAGATACTGCATGGTGCATACATAGCCCCCGATCGATTGTCCCGTATTACCCCACAGAGTTCTGGTCACTGTTTGAAATGCCTTCATGCCAATGCAAAGTTGTTTCACTGTTTATGGTCCTGCCCGGTTATTGCTCTTTTTTGGGATACTATCCGACGATTTGGGACGCGTGTCCTGAAGCTTCGGGTGCCCTCCTCCCCGGACTGGGCTTTATTCAACATTCTTCCTTGTACTGAACATATGCAATGCCTAGTGCACAAAAGGTATTTTTGGGTCTTCTTTCAGCTGTAGCAAAGAAGGCCATTCTGGGTCACTGGATATTCCCTACAACCCCTACTTTTGGTATGTTTTATTCCCGCCTCTATGCCATATTCCAACATGACTGGGTGCAGGCGAGTTTGGACAAGGAGTCCTGAGTTCAGAAATTTTTTAATATCTGGCACGACTTTATAGTCTGTTTGCCAGACCCTGTTCTCATTAAACTTCGTTCTGATTTCGGGCTTACTTACTACCTGGTTTTTAACTCGCTCACTGTTGATTCCGCCTCTGCTAACCCCATCTCGTACTACTGTTTTTCAAGATTTTTTAAACTCGGTTGTGTAATGCATAATTCTTTAAATTTTGTCTTGTTGCCATTTCCGTTTGTGGTGGCAGCTGTCCTGGCTGCTACCATTCTCTGTCAATTGTATTTTTGCCCTGTTGCCTGAATCTATCTAAATAACATATATATATAAATAAAAAAAAAAGTTGGAGGGGGAACCTCTCCTTGTAGTATATTATTGTAAAGTGAGGTCAGGTGCAGAACCACCGAGCCAGATAGGAGTTTGTAGTATTCTGGCCCAGACCCATCAGGTCCTGGGGTCTTCCCACACTTAAGTGAGGCTATTGCGTTTCGAACTTCCGTGTGTGTGATAGGTGCTGATAGCACGTCGCGTTCTGTCAGGGATACTTTTCGAATTTGTGCCATATGGAAAAGATCTAATTGAGCGGAACAATCGTTGGGGCCTGCTTTGTAAAAATCTGCAAAATATGTCTGGAAATAGCTAAACTGCTCGGAAGTGCGATGCTGAAGTTGGGCCTGGTCCATCTTCTGCCGGGACAGAGCGTCCAGGTAAATTACCAGGATTCGCCCAGGGCCCCCAGAGAGGATCGTCAGCTGTGGCGGACCAGGTGGTACTCTTAGGGAAAGCCTGATGATATTAAGCAGCACGGGGGACCCTGGGGCCTCTCCAAGAAGGCACTAGCATGTGGTTCCATGCGTGTGTGAGTCGCGGTCTGGGGCAATGCTGTAGAGCTCCTGCTGTAGAAAGCCTGTCTGTGGGGTTCTGTCCGGCTGATGGAGGCAAACGTGGACTCCGTCATGCTCCGGATTGAGGCCTAGTGTGGCTGCGCACCGGCTCTGGACGCGGTATAGAGGTGGCCGTATCGCAACCTAGGAACTTCCGGGGATCGAGGGGGAGAAATCAGACTGTCTCGTGGGGTGGGGAGACCGAGATCACCCCAAGTGTCGGCAAGGAACAGGTGGAGTGGGATGTAGGTTCCAAAAGTCGATCAGTGCCGACAGAGAGTGTCTAAGATGCGGCTGATTTCTTAGGCCCGCCTCCCTGGAAGTCCTAGAAACAGCTTTTTGATAGTTCTAGTTGCAAAGTCATTATTCCCACCCAGAGCCTGACCTAGGTATCCCCATTGGCTCTCATTGTATTTGGCATAGAGAGTCACTGGGTTGGTTGCCAAAGGTTAAGGGACAAACTGCAGCTTCAAGAAAGTGGCACCAAGTGACATCACGACCATTGCCGAGGAACCGTGGCACTGGATTTCAGTTGAATCTAAAGGGTCAAAATAAGAGTGGGATGAAGAGGGGGTCAGAAAATCTTAATGTTTAACCCCTCAATTCCCCCATCCCTTTTTTAACTAGACTATCCTTTTAATATTCTTTCAGGTGTGCCAACACATGGGGTAATCAGGGAGCATAGAGGCATATGAGGTTGAAACATGGGAGAACTGTGACACAAGTGACACACATGGGGAAGATCAAATGGATATAACAGTATTGCCAGGATACAATGGACTTATAGGCACATGGAGAGGGGTCTATTGAGCAAATACACAAGGATGCACGGTGGCAATGGAGAGACAATGGGGAAAAATCATTGATATGGGGTTGACACATGTAAAGGAATAGGGATTATTGGTAGACATTTCCAATTGATTTGAACGATACCAGAAGGCCGGAAAGCATGTAATCAGCAGAAAAATGGTGCTGTGAGATTGTATCTTACAATGCCTTTGTGCTAAGGATCAAGGGTCTAAATGCCCATTTCCTTTCTTGCCAGCCTTCCCCTGTCTATTGTCAGTGTTTACAGTTAATTGTTAAATAACTAGGACATTCAACGTAACTGTCCCCAAGGGATCTATCCATCTGTCCCTCACCCTCTTTCTGTCATTGATGATGTGTGCTAATGCCATTGATGATTTCACGCTTTATGAATTCAAGCTCACAAGGGCAAATTTGCTTGCTGTTTAATGTTTAATTGAAAGTTTAAACTCTGTGACTGATGTAAGATCATTGCCAACTCATTTCCACGTGTTTTACAAAAAAAAGAAAGAATATTGGATATATAAAACCTACAAATTATCTTTGGACAGAAGGGCAGCTTTATGTATAGGATGAATTTGATTTCAAGCTGCACATGATTTCCTCTCCACTATAATAATGCATTTCAGGTTTATCACTTTTCAAACAATGCCTGTCCTGCCCAAATGTCATATGAGAACTGTGGATTGAGGCAATACATTTAAAGCCAGGTATTTCCATTTTTATACTTGTTATAGGTTTAGATTCAGCTCTTTATAGAATCTAACATCTCCATACGGCAAGAGATATGTGTCTGTATCCAAATTTTGCAATCATTGTTGCTGTACACCACATATGTGGAACTGCTTCAAACCACCCACAAAAGTATATAACCGATGGTAAAGCACACCTGTGATATATGTCAACAATGAAATAGTTTACTTCAAAAGAATGATAGAAAAGGAACAGTTCCTCCCGATGTATCTTTCGTGTAATGTACCTCAAAAACATAAAAATGTGATGTCACGGAACCTCGTGCTCAGAGACTGTGGACTGTACTAAAACCTCTGCTATTCCCCTCATGCAAGCTATTTGCCTGTTTATGTTTTACTGTTAAAAGTGATGTTTTGTAACTTTCCCCTAGCAGAACATAATCCAAATGCTTTTAAGACTGTCCCTCATGTTCCCTGCCACCGGGGGAAGCCTGGTTTTGAACTTTCTGCTAATCCCATTCCAGGACTGCACAGCATTCATTTTAATGGAAACATCTGCAGAAACTTTAAATTCCGGTGCCCTGAAAACCCTTTGATCCAGCAGTGTGCTCCTTTGGGGCTAGGATCCCCCTCATAGGAGCTACCGTTGTGGTGATTTTCAGGAGGGAGCTCCATCGGGAACCAACGTTGCTGAGCTTTTCTTGGCCCCAGGAGCTCAGGCAGCAGCGACCATGCGGCATCAGCTGGGGGTAACTGTAGTGCTACACGCTGCCATCCTTGCCCCTGCCTCTGGATTTGGGCACTTTTTGGACTGTGACACCATAGGGACCAGAGCTACAGTATCAAACGGTACCACTGGATTGCCACTGCTCACCTTGAAATCACCCCCAAACAAGGACCCGTGCTCTGAATGACTGCAGTTTCAGTTATTTGTAAGGCACCACCAAGTTCCGTAGTGCTGTACAATGGGAGAGACAGAATAACCAATATACATACAAGTTAAACATATAGAACAGTATCAGGGAGGACCCTGCTCAAGAGCTTGCACTCTGAGAGGACCTGATGGAGAGCAGGCTGAATGGCGGTGCCAGGATATCTGGCGGGTGGGGATGTTAACTGTTCTTATCTGACCTGCTTTTATTTGGTACAGAATCAGATAAGAACAGTTAACATCCCCACCCGCCAGACATCCTGGCCAGAGAGAGTCTGCTTAACCCAATATGAACAGTGTCGTCTGCATTATTGGGGGAAAGTAAGATCTGACATTGGAACAGCACTGCGGGTTGAGGGAAGAATCCAGGAACTGGCGAAAAAAAAAAAAAGTGAAACGTTGTTTGCAAAGAAACTACAGAAAGAAAATGTCTGAAATTTACATATAAGATCCAATGAATTATAATAAAAAGGGCTGTCACAGAACAAAGAAAAAATGATTTAAAAAAAAAAAACGGATTGAATTTACTAATTGGTATCTGTCTAGGTCCCTGTCATCCCCTCCCTTAAGACCTACCACTCAGGCACTCTTAGAATTTTCTGATGTGATACCAACTGTTTAATGTGTTCATATTTTGAGGCTCCTCTTGTCGGTTATGGGATGGGAGGGATGGCTTACTAAGTGGGAATGTGAATGTTCATATTGTATTATGATCTGAGTTTGTTGATCAAAAATAAAGTTTTAAAATAAAAAAAACGAGAAAAAAAATGTTTGCAAAATGTTCCCTCCACCCCCATCCCTCTCCTTCTCCTCCTTCGAGACACACTGCATCCGCCTGTTCTCTCCTCTGGCTCTCAGGGTGGCAGTCATCTACCGCCCACCGGGACCAACCTCCCAGTTCTTTGACCACTTTGCTACCTGGCTTTCTCACTTCCTGTCTTCTAATCTTCCATGCTTAATTCTCGGGGACTTCAACATTCCCATTGACGATCCTACCGCCCCTGCTGCCTCCAAACTTCTTTCACTCACGTCCTCCCTTGGACTCACACAATCCTCCCTCCTCCCTACCCACCGCGATGGTCACGCTATTGACCTTGTCTTTTCCAACCTCTGCTCCATTTCTGAGTTCAACTGTCGCCCTTTCCCCATCTCTGACCACCACCTTCTCTCCTTCAACCTATCTGGACTTCCTAAACACCCTGCTCCCCCACCCCGCACACACACTCGCAGAAATCTACATGCTGTGGACCCCCATCAATTCTCCAAACTACTTCACCACCTCCCTCATACCTCATCCTTCACCTGCCCTGATGCTGCCACTAATCACTACAACACTACGCTTATCTCTGCTCTAGACACTCTTGCTCCTCTTCGACTCTGTAAGGCCCCACGTCGCCAGCTTCAGCCCTGGCACACCCTCCAGACTCGCTACCTGCAAAGATGCTCCCGCACAGCAGAGCGTGCCTGGAGGAAATCCCGCTCTGAAGCTGATTTTGTTCACTTCAAGTTAATTCTCCGGTCATACATCTCTGCCCTCCACTTGGCCAAACAATCCTTCTTCTCATCTCTTATATCTACGCTGTCCTCCAACCCTAAACGGCTCTGGTCCACCTTCAACACCCTCCTCTACCCACCTGCACCTCCCCCCACAGCTTCCTTCAGCGCTCAAGACCTGGCAGACTACTTCCTCAGTAAAACTCTAACTATCAGAAGTAACATCCCAACACAAGATAGTTATCTGCCACCTCCACTCCCACAGGTCCGCTCTGCCACCCTCTGCCGCTTCCTCCCAGCCACTGAGGAGGAAGTCAATTCCTTATTGTCCTCCTCACATCTCACCACGTGCCCGCTCGACCCCATTCCCTCACATCTAATTCCTCCCCTCTCCTCCTCCCTCACCCCTGCTCTCACACACATCTTCAACCTATCTCTCTCCACTGGCTCCTTTCCATCCGCCTTCAAACACGCGCTAGTTACCCCTTTACTAAAGAAACCATCCCTAGATCCCAACTCTCCATCCAACTACCGCCCTGTATCCCTGCTTCCCTTCACATCAAAGCTCTTAGAAAAACTAGTCTTCAACCGCCTCTCCCTCTTCCTGTCCTCCAATTCCCTACTTGACCCCCTGCAATCTGGCTTCCGTCCCCTACACTCAACTGAAACTGCCCTCACCAAAGTCACCAACGACCTCCTAACTGCTAAAAAACACGGCCACTATTCTATTCTCATCCTGCTTGACCTCTCGGCTGCTTTTGACACTGTTGACCACCCCCTCCTTCTACAGACCCTCAACTCTCTGGGTCTCGGTGACACTACACTTGCTTGGGTTGACTCCTATTTATCCAATAGGTCCTTCTGTGTGTCCTTTGCTGGTAACTCCTCCTCTTCATTGCCTCTATCTGTTGGTGTACCTCAAGGCTCTGTCCTTGGTCCTCTGCTCTTTTCCATCTACACCTCCTCCCTGGGCAAAATCATCAACAGCTTTGCCTTTAATTACCACCTCTACGCTGATGACACTCAGATCTACCTCTCTACCCCTGATCTCTCTCCCCCTGTCTTTTCAAAAGTCAGTGACTGTTTATCTGGCATCTCCTCCTGGATGGCCTCCCACCACCTAAAGATCAACATGTCAAAGACTGAACTCCTACTTATTCCTCCCTCCAATGCCTCCCCACCTCCTGACTTCTCTATCACGGTGGAGGGTATCACCATCTCCCCATCAAACGAAGTTCGCTGCCTTGGGGTTACACTTGACTCTGCTCTTTCCTTCATCCCCCACATCAAGTCTCTTTCCTCCTCCTGCCGATACCAACTGCGTAATATTTCCAGAATTCGGCCATTTCTTACCGCTGTCACCACAAAACAACTCATACACGCCCTGGTAATCTCCCGACTCGACTATTGCAATAATCTCTTATCTGGCCTCCCTCTGTCCTGCCTCTCCCCCCTACAATCCATCCTGAACGCCTCCGCCAGGCTAATTCACCTCACCCGCCGCTCTGTCTCTGCCGCTCCCCTCTGCGAGTCCCTTCACTGGCTCCCCATCCACTGCAGAATTAAGTTCAAAATCCTTATCCTTACCTACAAAACCCTCACTAACTCAGCTCCCCACTACCTGTCCTCACTAATCACCAAATACACCCCAGCCCGCTCCCTAAGGTCAAACAGTGACCTGCGCCTAGCTTCTCCACGCATCACCTCTTCCCATGATAGACTGCAGGATTTCTCATGCGCAGCCCTCACTCTCTGGAACGCTCTCCCTCGTACTGTCAGACTTTCCCCTAACTTCTCTTCCTTCAAATGCTCCCTGAAAACATTCCTATTTAGGGAAGCCTACCACCCAACTCACTGACGCAACCATCAATCACTCTCACCTTACAGTCCTCTCCTCCTGTTTCCAACCCCAACCCTCCCAGATTGTGAGTTCCTACGGGAATAGGGCCCTCATCTCCTCCTGTACTGTTTGTCAAATGTTGTTCAATGTATTGTAACCCTGTCTATACTGTGTTTATTGTACAGCGCTGCGGAATATGCTGGCGCTTTATAAATAAAGAATAATAATAATAATAAATAATTTGCAAAAAAATCCCTAAAAAATGCCTAAAGGATCCTAAAAAATCTATAAATAAAGAGACTTTTTACTGCAGAATTTTATAATAAACGGTTTATTAGATATTGAATTAAAATGGGAATATTTTTAACATTGATGCCTATGGGATTCGCCTGAATAAACCTGTCGAATTAAACCACCGAACAGCAGGGCATTTCGGCAACTTTTCACTGCTGGTTTTGTTCTCTGAATAGACGAAGCATTGCTTCTCTATGGGTGTTTCACTGCCCTCGAACAGGCACTGAACAGGCACCATATGTGCAGACAATTCGCCAACATTTGGCAAACTGCCTGCTCTCTGGATTGCTGAATGGCCAGGAAAGGTAAACAAATGCTGAATTTCAGCGTTCGGTTAACTTTCACCAGCAATTCGGTTCTCTTTGACTAACCCTGATAGTGTACAAGTACAACAAATAAATATATATAACTATCTACTCAGTGGACCTGCACTCACACTTTGGGGCGCTATATGCTCTATATATCGTAGTGTCTTAGAGTGCTTTTAGATTCACCCAAACGACCACTAGTCTCCCAGCGTCAAGCTCTTTGTAACTCTCAGGGAGAAACAGAACATAGAGGCTTCATGGTGCAGCAAGGTCTTACTGCATAGCCTTGCTATCCATAAACCAAAATATTTAGACTCTTTTGAGTCTGTATCTGGCTCTGATGTGCAGTCGTCTGGTTGCATTAAGTGGGTACAACCTCAAAAGCCCCCTCATCTGTTCCCTTCAATAAGGGGCAGCTTTCCAAGCTGTTCCAACCAAAACACATACAGGGTTATCCAAAGAGATTCGAAAAGTCACCGCACGTTTGGTGACTTTTCGTTCTCTTCAATTCGGTTCGTGTTGCCAATCCCATTTCGGTGACCCTGCGGTATATTCAGCAAACACCACAGGGTCCCCGAATTGCAGGGAAAAGCTGCCGCAAACCTGACGAAAACTAACCGCAAAACCTGCCGAATGCACGCCGAAAACCCTCAAAAACATCTGGATTAACCTGTCGAAGACCCCGGAAAAACCCGAGCAGGAGCCGATCGCACGCAGCGAAGCCACCGGAAAAAGCCGAGAAAAAGCCCACACCGCAGACAGAGGGAAGTGAATAAATTAGCAAAACAGTTTGTATGAATGTGAAAGTAAAAAGCTGTATGCAAAGAAACTACTGAGCGAAAATGTCTGAAGTTTGCATATGAGGTCCAGGGAATGATAATAAAAAGGGCCGTTACAGAAAAAATAAGTAAACTTAAAAAAAAACACGGACTTTTAGGCTAGGGTCAGACGAGCGTGATTTCTACGGACTGTACGTCCTTGCACACGGACGTACGTCAGTACGGAAGACACAGTAGTGGCCACACAGTCCGTTTATTTACTGATTTATATTTTTACGGATGTAGGAGAGAAAATAAATTAAAAAGCAAAACCATTTTGTCCGTGAAAAATGCTGGACGTATAAATGCAGTCCGTATGACCACGTTCCATCACTCACACACAAAGCTATGCGGACGTTGCGGACGCAGCGCACTTTGTGCGGCCGTTCTAGGAGTTGTACGTTCTTGCCTGCCTTGCGTCCGTGGGCCGCGGCCATTGTGCGTCCGCAGTTCAGTGTGGACATACTTCATGTGTCAGACTCAAATGGGCTTTCTGTCATGCTATCACGGACGTACTTTTAGGCACAATCATGGACGTGAACACTAAGCTCGTCTGACCAAAGCCTTAAAAAAAAATTCTGAAAAATGCTTAAAGTATCCTAAAAAATCTACAAATAAAGACACTCTTTACTGCAGAATTTTATAATGAACTGTTTATTAGATATTGGATTAAAAAGGGAATATTTTTAACATTGAAGTCTATGGGATTCTCCTGAATTAACTTGCCGAATTAAACCACCGAATGGCAGGGCATTAGGGGAACCTTTCACTGCTGGTTTTCGTTCTCTGAATAGCCAAAGCAGTGCATTTTCATGGGGATTTCACTGCCCTCGAACAGGCACCGAACAGGCACCGTATGTGCAGGCAATTCGCCAGGATTTGGCGACTTGCCTGCTCTCTGGATAGCCGAGTGGCCAGGAAAGGTAACCGTACCCTGAATTTTCAGCGTTCGGTTACCTTTCTCAAGCAATTCGGATCTCTTTGGATAACCCTGTTAATTAAAAGTAAAAAATTGAAAATAATACTATTGTTGCAATTTTACATGGTAGCCATGGTTACCAATGTCAGGGTTACCAAGGTTGTCATAAATACCTGGCTGCCATGGTTACCTGGTTGTTATGGTTACTAATTTGCAATGGTTACTATGGTTACCTGGTTACCAAAGGTTCCATGTTACTTGGTTGCCATGGTTACAATATTGCTATGGTTGTCATGGTTACCATGTTTGTCGTGTTTATCTTGTTTTCATGTTTGCTATGGGTTACCATGTTGCTCTGGTTACCATGGTTGCCATGGTTACTATAGTGCTTGGTTACTTGGTTGCCATGTAACCAGGTAACCATAACAACTATGCTAGTATAAGGTAACCAGCGCAACCAGGTAACATGACAACCTTGGTAAGCATGGCGACCTTAGTAACCGTGGCAACATGGTAACCATAGCAACACAGGAACCATGGCAACCACAGTAAACCAAAGCAACATGGTAACCCATTGCAACCATGACAGCAAGGTAACCACGGCAACCATGTGAAAATCACAACCATGGCAATATAGTAACCATGGCAATCAGGTAACCATGGCAACCTTGGTAACCATGGCAACATAGTAACCATGACAACCAGGTTAGTACAGCATCCATGGCAACCATGTTAACCAGGTAACCATGACAACCATGGTAACCATGGCAATATAGTAACCGTGGCAACCAGGTAACCATGGCAACATAGTAACATGACCCTTGTTTCCTCCTGTACTGGTTTATCAAATGTTGTTCAGTCTCAGTGTATTGTAGCCCTGCCTGTATTGTGCCCATTGTTCAACACTGCAGGATATGCTGGCGCTATATAAATAAAGTATAATAATAATTATGGCATTGTAACCATGGCAACAAGGTAACCATTACAACCATGGCACTATAGTAACCATGGTATCCAGAGCAACATGGTAACACATAGCAACCATGACAACAAGGTAACCACGGTAAACATAGTATCCATGGCAACCAGGTAACCATATCGGCCTTGGTGACCATAGAAAACAGGTTAACATAGTAACCATGACAACCATGCTGACCATGGCAATATTGTCACCTTGGCTACCAAGTAACCATGGAATCTTTGGTAACCATGGCAACCAGGTAACCATAGTAACCATTGCAAAATAGTAACCATAACAACCAGATAACCATGGCAGCCAGGTACTTATGACAACCTTGGTAACCCTGGCAACCAGGTAACTATGAGACATTGTTAACCATTGCTACCAGGTAAAATGGCAACAATAGTACCTATGGCAAGCAACCACGGCAACCAGGTAACAGAACATCCTTGATAACCATGGAAACCAGGCAACCATGGCAACATAATAACCATGACAACCAGGTTACCATGACAACCATGGCAGTATAGTAACCATGGCAACCAGGTAACCATTGCAACCTTGTATACATGGTAACCGTGGCAACATATTAACCAAGTCAACCATGGCAACCCGGTAACCATGGCAACCATTGTAAGCTTGGATACATTGCAACCAATGCAGCATTGTAACCATGGCACCCACAGTAACCATGGCAACCAAGTAACTATGGCAAGTTTGGTAACCATGGCAACCATGTACTTATGACGACCTTATTAACAATGGCAACCAGGTAACTATTGCGACAATGGTAACCATGGAAACAAGGTAAAATGGCGGCATAGTAACTATGACAACGAGGTAACCACTGCAACCATGGGAACCATGACAACATAGTAACCATTGCAACCATGGCAACATAGCAACCAAGGATACCATGGAGACAATGGTAACTATGGCAACCAGGTAACCATGGTAACCACTGCACCATAGTAACCATGACAACCAGGTAACTATGGTAACCATGGGAACCAGGTAACATGACAGCCATGGTAACCATGACAATATAGTATGCATGGCAACCAGGCAACCATGACTTCTTTGGTGACCATAGAAACCAGGTTACCATGGTAAACATGGCAGCAAAGTAACCATGACAACCATGGCAATATAGTAACCATGGCAACCAAGTAACCATGGAAACTTAAGCAACCATGGAAACGTAAGTAACCATGGCAAACAGGTAACCACGGTAACCATGGAAACCAGGTAACATAATAACCATGGCAATATGGATCAGGTTGAGATTACCTCGATTGCATCGGGCACCTTCATATACCATAATCAGTTCCTGGTTCAAGAAAAGCACCATTCCAAATAAATAGTGAACTGTTAAAAAATATTTTGCTGCACTAACAAGAGGTTTCCTCAAGAGCCAAGAAGACCTCTTATCTATTCCCCCTTAAATAGTGAAGTATACTAACCAGAGTTCCTTCGTAACTGTCACTCCCCTCCTTCTGCTAGGCTCATCGACCATAGAGTACATCTGTGATGCAAGCATGCATAGGTAATGTGACAGCCATCCCATTGGTTCATGGAGTCACATGTCTCAGGTTGCATAGCAACAAAACCGCATCCTCGTATCAACACCAAAAAAGTCAAGCAATTTACCATAGTAACCAGGTCAGCCATGGTAACCATGGCAACATAGTAACCATATCAATCATGGCAACCAGGTAATCATGACAACCATGGCAATATAGTAACCATGGCAATCAGGTAACCATTGCGAGCTTGGTAACAATGGCAACACAGTAACCATGGCAACATAGTAACCATGACAACCACCGTAACCATGGCAACCAGGTAACTATAACAACATAGTAACCGTGACAACCAGGCAACAACGGGAACCAGGTAACCATGACAACCATGACAACATAGTAACCATGACAACCAGTTATCCTCGCGACCATGTAACCATGGCAATCAGGAAACCATGACAACCATGGTAACCATTGCAACATAGCAACCATAACAACCAGGTAACCATGGCAACCAGGTAATTTTGACAGCTATGTAACCATGGCAATATAGTAACCATGGCAACCAGGCTATTATGGAGATCTTGGTCACCATGGCAACATAGTAACTGTGACAACCATGGTAACCATGTCAATATAGTAAACACGGCAACCTTAGTAACCATGGCAACCAGGCAACTATGGTAACCATGGCAACATAGTACCCATGGCAACCAGGTAACTATGGTGCCATTGGTAAACATGGCAACCAGGTAACATGGCAACATAGTAGCCAAGACAGCCAGGTAACCACTGCAAATATAGAAACTATGGCAGTCAGTGTAACCATGGCAACCAGGTAACCATGAAAACCATGGCAATATAGTAACCATGGCAACCTTGCTAACCATGGGAACATAGTAACCATGACAACCAGGTTATACCGACATCCATGCTAACCATGGCAACAAGGTAACATGGCAACCAGGTAACCATGGTAACCAGGTAACATTACATCCTTGGTTACCATGTCAACTAGGTATCCCTGGAGACCTTGATAACCATGGCAACCATGGCAACATAGCAACATGACAACCATTTACCATGGTAAATGTAATTTTTTTTACTTTTGGTTTTTAAAAATCAAGGCACTCTAGGCCTCTAGACCATTGCCTACCATGCCTAATTATAAATCTGGCCCTGTCTATACCACTGCAGTGTTACTGTGTTAAGTGCAAGATATGTTATCCTTATTGGATCTACTTAGCAGCCCTCAAAATTTCGACTCACCTGCTTGCGTTTTGCGAGTGGAAATTAAGTGTTGGCGAGTGAAACTGCACATGCAGGCAGCATGATAAATTCTATCCATTTCCTGGGAGGGGGGGGTGCAAATTCTCTCACCCACATCTCCTTTACCAGACCTTACTGCTGTATGCTGGAGCTTTTTTCCTTCATGCTGGGCCCCATATCTTCCGGGCACAGCATGAAGGATAATCTCCGCCCCCTCATTCTACTACTCTCCAGGTCAGGTAAGCAGAGGGGGGAATGAAATAAACGGCAGAGGGTGAAATGGAGAGAAAGAGATGAATTGAGGGGGAAAGAAATGAAATCGAGAGATGAATTGGGGGGAGAAATTATTATTATTATTATTATTTATTAAGCGCCAACACATTCCGCAGCGCTGTACAAGGTGTAATGGGTAAAGACAGGACAGTTCTACAATACATACAGGAGACAGGTCAGTATTCCTGCCAGCAGATACATGAGGATATGAGGAGGACCCTATTCCTGTGGCATTTTACAATCTAGATGGTGAGGGGATTAGAAACAGGAGGGGGGACTGCAGTGATGAATTAGTGCAGGGAGAGGTGAGGACTGTTTTTGGGTCGGTCAGATGTCTTGTTACAGAGTCGGGTGGTAGGCTTCCCTAAATAGAAGGGTCTTTAGGGAGCGTTTAAATGAAGCCAGATTTGAGGACAGTCTGACATTGCGAGGAAGCGTGTTCCATAGGGTCGGCACTGCACGAGAAAAGTCCTGCAACCTGGCATGTGAAGAGGTAATGATGGAGGATGCCAGGCACAGGTCATTGTTGGATCGTAGGGGACGGGCTGGGGTGTATTTGGTGATTAGTGAGGACAGGTGTTAGGGCGGTGTTAGTGAGGGTTTTGTAGGTGAGGGCGAGTAGTTTGAATTTGATTCTGCTGTGGATGGGGAGCCAGTGCAGGGATTCACAGAGAGGAGCAGTAGAGACAGAATGACGGGTGAGATGGATAAGCCGGGCTGATGTGTTTAGGATGGACTGCAGGGGGAGAGGCAGGAAAAATGAAAGATGAATTGGGGGGGGGGAGAAATGAAATGGAAAGAAAGATGAATTGGGGGGAGAGATGAATTGGGGGGGAGAAATGAAATGGAGAGAGATGAATTGGGGGGAGAAATGAAATGGAGAGAGATGAATTGGGGGAGAGAAATGAAACAGAGAGAGATGAATTGGGTGGGATAAATGAAAAGAAGAGAGATGAATTGGGGGGAGAAATGAAATGGAGAGAGATGAATGGGGGAGAAATGAAATGGAGAGAGATGAATGGGGGAGAAAAGAAATGGAGAGAGATGAATGGGGGAGAAATGAAATGGAGAGAGATGAATGGGGGAGAGAAATGAAACGGAGAGAGATGAATTGGGGGGGAGAAATGAAATAGAGAGAGATGAATTGGGGGAGAGAAATGAAACGGAGAGAGATGAATTGGAGGGATAAATGAAATGGAGAGAGATGAATTGGGGGAGAAATGAAGAGAGATGAATTGGGAGGGAGAAATGAAATGGAGAGAGATGAATGAAGAGGATGAGATGAATGGGGAGAGAGAAATTAAATGGGGAGAGATGAATTGGGAGAGAAATCAAAGAGATGAATTGGGGAGAGAAATGAAATGGGGAGAGAGAAATTAACTAGGGAGAGAGAAATTAAATAAATGGGGAGAGAGAGATGAATTGGGCAAAGGAAATGAATTAAAGGGAGGGAGAAATGAATTAAAGTGGGGAGAGAAATGAATTAAAGGGGGCCCCTTGGCAGAAAAAAGGTTACCCACCCCTGGTGAAAACTATGCAAAAGTAAAAAGCTGCCAAGCTGTCAGCGCGCCGGAAGTGACAACAGAACCAGCGCCGCTACTACAACTCCCGTTAGAGGGCATAATTGGTGAATTGGTGGTGTAGGCATTTGAGGTTATGCAAAATAAATCCTATTTATAAAGAAAGAGATGGGTGATACAGAAGGAGCAAAAGAAAGAAAAAATGGGGATGGAAGTATCGCACACGAAAATTAATGGATTCATCTATCTAAGCATCCAACGGGGAAACCTGACTTTGGGGTCTTCTAACTTCTACTGATAACCTGGCATATGAATAATGGGAGTATTAGGTTCTACTTGATATATTGGATGCATAAACACTAAATTAATTTGGTCCTAAAAACTGTTGGAGAGGAGTCTGTACTTAATGGAGGAAACAACTTGTCTCGGTCTGGTGCCTGGGTATACATGTATCTGATGCCTGGGTATTAATGTTATTTATTTTTGTAACTTTATTCTGAATAAAACCTTTAACAGTGTAATTTCATGAGATAATTTAAGAAAGCGTGTTTAGGGGTGGAGTTTAGGGCAGGGTAGGTGGGGCAACTGGTGGCGAGTAACTCTTATGGTCTGGCTAGTAGCTTGGGACTTGAAATTTTGAGCCCTGTACTTAGTATTGTTGACCGTATGATGTATGATACAGTCATAATCATATAATCAATATAAGTTCAGGTTTATTTAAAAGTAATGTAAATATAATTGATGCAGTAATACCGTATAAAACTCCTTAATGTGATCAGTCCAGGTCTGCAACATTTATTTTTTGGAATATAAATTTGTGCTGTTTGCATGGACCTTTCATGCTGATCGGAGAGATCTCCCTATAATGAGAGTGAGAAAGAAATTCCTATCAGCAAAAAATTTTATATTGACATAATTTGTGGGTAACGGGTAAAATACATTATATTATACATATTAAGCTTAAATGTGCCTGAGTTAAGATAGGATATGTTATCCTTATTGGATTTACTTAGTATTGTTGACCATATGATATATCAATCTTATGATTCAGACTGAATCATATAAGTCCAGGCTTATTTAACAGGCAGTGACTTTTTTGGTGTTGATGCCAGGAAGCGGTTTTGTTGCTATGCAACCTGAGACATGTGACTACATGCACCAATGGGATGGCTGTCACATTACCTATGCATGCTTGCATCACAGATGTACTCTATGGTCGATTAGTCTAGCAGAAGAAGGGGAGTGACAGTTACGAAGGGACACTGGTTAGTATACTTCACTATTTAAGGGGGAATAGATAGGAGATCTTCTTGGCCCTTGAGGAAACCTCTTGTTAGTGCAGCAAAACATGTGAACTGTTTTTTTTAACAGTTTACTTTTTATTTGGGATGGTGCTTTTCCTGAACCAGGAACCGATTATGGCATATGAAGGTGCCCCGATGCAATCGGGGTAATCTCACCCTGATCCATATCTATATTGCCATGGTTGTCATGCTACCTGGTTGCCATGGTTACCCTGGTTGCCTTGGTTACTATGTTCCCATGGTTACAATGGTTGCCATGTTGTCATGGTTACTATGATGCAATGGATACTATGATACCTGGTTGCCATGGTTACAAAGGTCGCCATGGTTACCTGGTTGCCATGAATACTATATTGCCATGGTTGTCGTGGTTACCTGGTTGTCATGGTTATAATGGTTACCTGGTTGTCATAGTTACTATGGTGCCATTTTACCTGGTTGCCATGGTTATCTATGTCGCCATACTCGCCGGGTTGCCATAGTTACCCGGTTGTCATGGTTACCATTGTTACCTGTTTGCCATGGTTACTTACGTTTCCATGGTTACTTGGTTGCCATGGTTACAATATTGCCATGGTTAGCATGGTTGTCATGGTTACTTTGCTGCCATGTTTACCATGGTAACCTGGTTTCTATGGTCACCAAGGAAGTCCTGGTTGTCATGCTTACTATATTGTCATGGTTACCATGGCTTTCATGGTTACCTGATTCCCATGGTTACTATGGTTGCCTTGGCTGCTATGTTGCCATGTTTACAATGGGTGCCATTGTTACTATGTTGTCATGGTTGCAGTGGTTACCTGGTTGTCATAGTTACTATGCAGCCATTTTACCTTGTTTCCATGGTTACCAATGTCGCAATAGTTACCTGGTTGCCATTGTTACCAAGGTTGTTATAAGTACATGTTACCTGGTTGCCATGGTTACCAAACTTGCCATAGTTACTTGGTTGCCATGGTTACTGTGGTTGCCATGCTTACAATGCTGCCTTGGTTACAATGTATCCAAGCTTACAATGGTTGTCATGGTTATTATGCTGCCATGGTTGCCTGGTTTCCATGGTTACCACGGATGTTTTGTTACCTGGTTGTCATGGTTGCTTGCCATAGTTACTATTGTTGCCATTTTACCTGGTAGCCATAGTTACCAATGGTGCCATAGTTACCTGGTTGCTAGGGTTACCAAGGTTGTCATAAGTACATGGTTACCTGGTTGTTATGGTTACTATTTTGCAATGTTCCTATGGTTACCTGGTTGCCATGGTTACCAAACTTTCCATGGTTACTTGGTTGTCATGGCTACAATATTGCCATGGTCAGCATGGTTGTCATGGTTACTATGTTGCCGTGGTTACCATGTTAACCTGGTTTCTATGGTCACCAAGACCGTCACGATTACCTGGTTGCCATGGTTACCATGTTTGCGGTGGGTACCTTGTTTTCATGGTTGCTATGGGTTACCATGTTGCTCTGGTTACCATGGTTACTATAGTGCTTGTTTACTTGCCATGTAACCAGGTAACCATAACAACTATGCTAACAATGGCAATAAGGTAACCAGGGCAACCAAGTAACATGACAACCTTGGTAACCATGGCGACCTTAGTAACCATGGCAACACAGGAACCATGGCAACCATGGTAAACCAAAGCAACATGGTAACCCATAGCAACCATGACAACAAGGTAACCACTGCAACCATGGCAACCAGGTGAAAATCGCAACCATGGCAATCAGGTAACCATGGCAACCTTGGTAACCATGGCAACATAGTAACATGACAACCAGGTTAGTACAGCATCCATGGTAACCAGGTAACCATGACAACCATGGTAACCATGGCAATATAGTAACCATTGCAATCAGGTAACCATGGCAACATAGTAACATGACCCTCGTTTCCTCCTGTACTGGTTTATCAAATGTTGTTCAGTCTCAGTGTATTGTAACCCTGCTTATGTTGTGCCCATTGTTCAGCGCTGTGGAATATGTATATATAAGTACAGTATAATAATAATCATGGCATCCATTGCAACCATGGCAACAAGGCAACCATTACAACCATGGCACTATAGTAACCATGGCAACCATGGTAACCAGAGCAACATGGTAACCCATAGCATCCATGACAACCACGACAACCAGGTAACCACGGCAAACATAGTAACCATGGCAACCAGGTAACCATGACGGCCTTGGTGACCATAGAAACCAGGTTAACATGGTAACCACAGCAATATAGTAACCATGACAACCATGCTGACCATGGCACTATTGTAACCATGGCAACCAAGTAACCATGGAAACTTTGGTAACCATGGCAACCAGGTAATCATAGTAACCATTGCAAAATAGTAACCATAAAAACCAGGTAACCATGGCAACAAGGTACTTATGACAACCTTGGTAACCCTGGCAACCAGGTAACTATGAGTCAGGTAACCATGACTACCAGGAAAAATGGCAACAATAGTACATATGGCAAACAACCACGGCAACCAGGTAACAAAACATCATTGGAAACCAGGCAACCATGGCAGTATAGTAACCATGGCAACCAGGTAACCATGGCAACCTTGTACACATGGCAACATATTAGCAAGTCAACCATGGCAACCAGGTAACCATGGCAACCATTGTAAGCTTGGATACATTGTAACCAAGGCAGCATTGTAACCATGGCAATGACAGTAACCATGGCATCAAAGTAACTATGGCAAATTTGGTAACCATGGCAACCATGTACTTATGACGACCTTATTAACAATGGCAACCAGGTAACTATTGCGACAATGGTAACCATGTTAACATGGTAAAATGGCAACATAGTAACTATGACAACCAGGTAACCACTGCAACTATGAGAACCATGACAACATGGTAACCATTGCAACCATGGCAGCATAGTTACCAAGGCAACCATGGAAACAATGGCAACCAGGTAACCATGGTAATCACTGCACCATAGTAACCATGACAACCAGGTAACCACGGCAACCATAGTAACCATGGGAACAAGGTAACCATGACAGCCATGGTAACCATGACAATATAGTAAGCATGGCAACCAGGCAACATGACTTCCTTGGTGACCATAGAAACCAGGTTACCATGGTAAACATGGCAGCAAAGTAACCATGACAACCATGCTAACCATGGCAATATAGCAACCATGGCAACCAAGTAACAATGGAAACTTAAGTAACCATGGCAAACAGGTAACCACGGTAACCATGACAACCAGGTAACATGACAACCATGGCAATATGGATCAGGGTGAGATTACCTCGATTGCATTGGGCACCTTCATATACCATAATCGGTTCCTGGTTCAGGAAAAGCATCATCCAAAATAAAAAGTGAACTGTTAAAAAATATAGTTCACATGTTTTGCTGTACTAACAAGGGGTTTCCTCAAGAGCCAAGAAGACCTCCTATCTATTCCCCCTTAAATAGTGAAGTATACTAACCAGTGTCCCTTCGTAACTGTCACTCCCCTCCTTCTGCTAGACTAATCGACCATAGAGTACATCTGTGATGCAAGCATGCATAGGTAATGTGACAGCCATCCCATTGGTTCATGGAGTCACATGTCTCAGGTTGCATAGCAACAAAACTGCATCCTGGTATCAACACCAAAAAGGTCAAGCAATTTACCATAGTAACCAGGTCAGCCATGGTAGCCATGGTAGCCATGACAAGCTTGGTAACCATGGTAACCATAGCAACATAGTAACCATATCAATCATGGCAACCAGGTAACCATGACAACCATGACAATATAGTAACCATGGCAATCAGGTAATCATTGCGACCTCGGTAACAAAGGCAAAACAGTAACCATGGCAACCACAGTAACCATGGCAACCACAGTAACCATGGCAACAGGTAACTATAATAACATAGTAACCGTGACAACAAGGTAACAACAGCAACCATGGGAACCAGGTAACCATGACAGCCAGGTATTCTCGCGCATGTAACCATGGCAATCAGAAAACATGACAACCATGGTAACCATTGCAACCAGGTAACCATGGCAACCAGGGAATTTTGACAGCTATGGTAACCATGACGATATAGTAACCATGCCAACCAGGCAATTATGGAGCTCTTGGCCACCATGGCAACCAGGTAAGCATGGCAACATAGTAACCGTGACAACCATGGTAACCTTGGCAAAATAGTAAAAACGGCAACCTTAGTAACCATGGCAGCCAGGCAACTATGGTAACCATGGCAACATAGTACCCATGGCAACCAGGTAACTATGGTGCTATTGGTAAACATGGCAACCAGGTAACATGGCAACATAGTAACCATGACAGCCAGGTAACCACTGCAAATATAGAAACTATGGCAATCAGTGAAACCATGGCAATATAGTAACCATGGCAACCAGGTAACCATTGGAACCATTTCACTATAGTAACCATGGCAACCTTGATAACCATGGGAACATAGTAACCATGACAACCAGGTATTAAAGGCACCCATGGTAACCATGGCAACAAGGTAACATGGCAACCAGGTAACATTATATCCTTGGTAACCATGGCCACCTTGGTAACCATGGCAACCATGGCAACATAGCAACCATGACAACCATTTACCATGGTAAATGTAAATTATTTTACTTTTATTTAAAAAAAATCAAGGCACCCCCTAATGCTAGGCACCTCTAGACCATTGCCTACAATGCCTCGTTATAAATCTGGCCCTATCTATACCACTGCAGTGTTACTGTAAGTGCAAGATATGTTATCCTTATTGGATCTACTTAGTATTGTTGACCGTATGATGTATGATACAGTCACAATCATATAATCAATATAAGTTCAGGTTGATTTAAAATGCAGTGACTTTTTTGGTGTTGATACCAGGAAGCCGTTTTGTTGCTAAGTAACCTGTGACTCCATGCACCAATGGGATGGCTGTTACATCACCTTTGTATACTTGCATCACAGATGTACTCTATAGTCATTGAGCCTAGGGGAAGGAGGGGAGTGACTCAGCATGGACATACAAAGGGACAATGCCTAGTATACTTTAATATTTAAGGGGAAATAGGTTGAGTCTTCTTCGCCCTTGAGGAAACCTTTTGTTGGTGCAGTAAAAAGCATGTACTCTATTCTGCCTAATTATAAATCCGGTGTAAGGGACTCAGGCCAGGAGCAGGCCACCATCTTGTCCCAGGCAGCCATCTTGTGCAGAACTCTGGTTCTCGTGAATGTAAATAGCAAATATTAACTCAATTAGAACTAAAAACGAAAATACATAGGGTGATACCCCTTAAGCCAATTGTATATATAATACAAAAATGGCCACTCACAAGCTGCCGTTGTTATATAGGCACATCACAGGTTCTTTTAAATTCCAGAAACTTGCATTGGCATTAGAGAAAAAAACACAATAGTGTAGATTGCCAACAGTTTTAAAATAGCATTTTTTAATTGCGCTTACATAAATAAAAACAAATGAGCATGTCAACATCACCAATTCCTTAGTGTGTCGAATCGTTAGTGGTACTGCTCCAATTAGAACTAGCTTGCATAGATTCTCCGGAATTCCTTAAACTAACAGGCCAGGCAATTAAATTAACAAGATCCGGGCAGACACTGGCACGAAGTGACTGGATGGAAAATAGTTACAAGGAGATCAGGGAGTTAGAGGCCCGAACAATGAGTTATGTGAGACCAGATGGGGCTTTATCTAAAGTATACAATAAACACGTTCTAGGAAAATAGACACATGCAGGATCTAGGAGGGTTGTAAACTATCCGATTGTCAATATACTGTGAAGGATGCCAATTTATTGCCTAATTGTGGAATGTCTTTGTATTCGGTATGGGGAAGGTACAGACCCACGTGGGGTGGGATAGTGTCACCGTGGGGTGGGCAAATTAGGATGTACCTGATTATCTATTCAAGGTATAAAATACTATGTTTGACTGTAAGAGGCACTCAGTCTTTGCAATTCAATACTGGCTGAGTGGTGACGTCACAATAAAGTTTGCCTATCCTGAAGAGACTCGTGTCCAGTCAGTCTTTGTCTGCGCCGGCCCGGTCTTCTCCCGAAAGAGCCAGGTGGATTCCGGGAACACCGGCACTGTCTATACTGGCACAGTGTTACTGTAACCGCAGGATGTGGATCTGGGCATATCTGGCCTAGCTGAGTTGTCTTTCCTGTCACTTATGTAATTGGTACTGTGATAAAATTCTGTTCCATGTACAGTATATATACATATATACGCCCACAGTTTAGATGGGAGCGATATCAGGCAGTTATTGAGAAGTGGAAGCAAGCTTGATAGTACTGCTCCGAATGCAGAACACCAAGGCCTCCTTTGTATTTAGGGTGGATAAGGAGGGAATAGGGAAGTCTGGCCTGTTTCTGTGCCCAAACAAATCCTAAAAAGGCTGTGTAATTGTAAGCTTTAGCTCATTTTTTGTTTTATTAAAAGGAAACAGGAGTTTGCATTTTATATAATTGTATTTATATTGGCCTGAAAACTATCAGGTCTTTTCAAAGAAAGGTGAAACTCAGGCGTATGACTGGAGAAGTTAAAAAGTTTAGCAGGGTTATTCAGAGAAAGGTGAAACTCTGGAGAACTTTTGGAGAATTGAAAATTCTAGGTCAAAATGGCCAAATCAGAATAATTACCCCGTTTATCTCGCTTTCCAGATCAGCTATTTTGACCTAGAATTTTCACTTTTCCAAAGGTTCTCCAGAGTGTCACCTTTCTCTGAATAACCCTGTAGGTCAAAATAGCCAAACCATAAAAATTCTCCCATTTATCGCACTTTCCAAATCGGCTATTTGGTCTACATTATTCTTTTCTCCTGCCATTCTCCGGGTTTTCACCTTTCTCTGACTAACCCTGTGTATATATTTGTGCACTGTATATCCTTAAGAGTCATATGTGTAAAACATGTATAGAGGACATCCCCTTTTAAAAGTAATGTAAATATAATTGATGCAGTAATACCGTAGAAAACTCCTTAATGTGATCAGTCCAGGTCTGCAACATTTATGTTTTGGAATATAAATTTGTGCTGTTTGCATGGACCTTTCATGTTGATCGGAGAGTGATCCCTATAATGAGAGTGAGAAAGAAATTCCTATGGTATATGAAGGTGCCCATCGGGGTAATCTCACCCTGATCCATATCTATATTGCCATGGTTGTCATGTTACCTGGTTGCCATGGTTACCATGGTAGCTTGGATACATTGTAACCAAGGCAGCATTGTAACCATAGCAACCACAGTAACCATGGCAACCATGTACTTATGACAACCTTGGTAACAATGACTACCAAACGCGTTTGCCATTTATTATGGCTTTATCAGTGGTCAGAAATGTCCAAAAAGGTGTCCCCACTACTGATGAAGTCATAATAAATGGCAAAACGCATTTGGTAGTTCATTTATTTAGATTGGAACTTGGAATTTGCCCCTTACAAAGAACTTGATGTCGAGAGATTGGTGGTCGTTAGGGTGCTTTTGATCTACCCAAAGGCACTACGATATAGAGCATATAGCTCTCCAGAGTGTGAGTGTAAGGCCACTATCTGGATAGTCATATTTAGATCTTCTCATAAGAATAAAGTTTTATATATATATATCATGGCAAGTTGACTGAGAGCAGATATAATACCAGGCAGCTGAAAAAACACCCTCTGTCCCTGCTTATAGGGATAATATCAGTAGCAGCTATGCATGTAGCTAATTTGACATTACCCAGCCCATATAAATTGCTGACATTTCTCATTAGGTAGGAACCAAGACATCAAAATAAGATGAGAACTACATGGTAAGAAAAAAAAGAATGTTTTTATTTCTTTATGCTCCTTTGGAATGGTCAGTAACTTAGCTACTCAGTTCAGTTAGGTAGAAAGATTTCTGATTAGTTAGTCTCCGCAAGGGAGTAGGTTTTCCTTTGCTTTTGGTTTGGTTAACATTTAAATGGAAAGCACACCATGGCTGTAATCCTAATTTGGTGTAAATATAAAGGCCATGCAAATATCTCAAGTGGACGCAGGAGTGGGCATTTCCCACTATAATAAAGGGAGTCCTTTGGAAGAAGGGAATAATGTTTAATGAATTTGATATAATCTGATATTTGATACAATCTAAGTACACAGAGCTACTTATTCTTCTTGATCTTTCTGATTATTTACAGAAGCCTACCAGCTCATTCTTTCCCTTAATGCACTCACCTAAATCTGCCCCCCACACAGCCCCATATGTACCATTATTTGTTATATAAAAGATTTGACATCACCCTCAGCGTTGTGTTTTAACCCCACTACTCTTACACTGTTAGTTTGGGCAGAGTCTTATTTTCCTATTGTTGTCTGTGTCAGTGGACAGATGGGGCAGTGGCTTACATTTTTTTTGCAATAAAAAAATTTGAACTATAAATATTTTTTCTGTTTTTTGTGTCGTTTAACATGTGCCTTTATTGATAAATGTGATATGTCCCTTTAAGCAGTGTCCTCCTTGTCTCCTTAACTGTTGCTAGGCAGAGTAAAAAACTAAATCTGATCATTTGTCTTGAGCAGAGTCCAGAAATCTGATAAGGGTTCTATGGGAGGGCTTAATTATCAGGGGGGCCTCAAGTGTTGTTTAAGCTCCCTGCTACTGGCTATTTGAACTCTGATGGGTGTTAAACAAATCCAGCAAAGCTAGTATTTGAGGCTTCAATGTTGTTCTTTTCTGCTTCACACAGCAAACGCTTGCCTTAGCCCCTTAATGACAGAGAATGCACAGACATAGTTGCCTTAACATGCTAAATATCAATAGTAAACAGGATTTTTTTTGCTTTCAAACATTGAAGTTTTGTATACTCAGAGTTATTTAGAATAAAATGGGTAGGATTAGGGTTCAGTTGTTTTTTTTCTTAGTAAATAATAATAAAATCACTTTTTATACCCAATAATGTATTATGTATAGATCTTGTGACTAAATTCTGGATCACACTTAAAATGAATTATTGAATTTAGCCTCCAAATGGTCATTTTATTTGCTTCATTAATAGGAATAAGCCTATAAGTTTTATTCTTTATATATTGGATTGTAGGTAGTAGTGCCATACAGGATATATTACTATTAATGATTAAAAACATTAATGTTTCCAGTCTGGTGCCCCACCAACTTAAAATGTCACCAGCCACCATTGCTCTGTGTCTGTTTTTTTCTCCTTCCCATCATACTGTGCTGCATAATATGTTGTACTTTATAATTAAATGTATTTGAAGGACGGTAAAAGTAAGGAAAAGATAGACAAAGCAAAGTGGGGTAGTCACTTTTATATTAGAGTATAATCTACCGCTAAAGTACTGCAATAACCTTCTGACTGGGCTTCCTCTCTCCCGCCACTCCCCCTTGCAGTCGATTCTAAACACATCAGCCATGCTTATCATCACACCCATAGGTCTGTCTCTGCAGCTCATCTCTGTGAATCCCTTCACTTGCTCCCCATCCACAGCAGAATTAAATTCTAATTACTCACCCTGACCTAGAAAGTCCTCACTAATCGCCAAATACACCACAGCCTGCCCCCTAAGATCCAACAATTACCAGCACCTGGCTTCCTCCATCATCACCTCTTCACATGCCAAATTCCCAAACTTTTCTCGTTCAGCACCAACCATATGGAACGCACTTCCACGCACTTCCTGTCAGACTGTCTCCCAATCTGGCTTCTTTTAAATCATCCCTAAAGACACTTCTATTTAGGGAAGTTTACCATGTAACAATGTAACACATTCACCCCACCCAATAAAAATCCTCCTCTCTGAATTAACATCTCATCACTGCAGTCCTCCCCTCCTGTTTCTCATTCTTTCACCTATCTACGGTAAATTTACAGAGGAATAGGGCCTTCAATTCCTCCTGTATCTGTTGGTGAAATATTGACTTGCCTTTTTTGGTGTATTGTAGAATTGTCTTGTCTTCACCCAATGTACAGCGTTGTGGATTGTGTTGGCGCTTAATAAATAATAATAGAGTATGGTAAGGGTCAGCAACCTTGGCCTTCAAAATGTTTTGAAACTATCAGGGTTATTCAGAGAGAGGTGAAAAGCAGGAGAATGGCTTGAGAATGGAAAATTCTAGGTCAAATAGCCTATTTGGAAAGTGAGCTGAATGGGAGAATTCTTCTGGTTTGGCTATTTTGACCTAGAATTTTCCATTCTCCAGCCATTCGCCTGCTTTCACCTCTCTTTGAATAACCCTGTATATTTTTCACAATGCTCAGGTACTTACTATTCTCATGTTTCAAATAAATGTTTTGTTAATATTTTTTTCAACAAAAAGTACTTGGTAGTAAAGGAGTTAATGGCTTAGGCTGGGGTCAGACGGGCTCACTGATTGCGCACAGTAATGGTTGCACTTTATAACGGATGTGATTGTGGTTACATTGTATCAGTTAGTTTTGACTGATGTTGAGAAAGAGAAAAAAAAAAGCGGTATGCAGGGGTTTCTCTACGTCCGTGTAGCTTTTTCCCATCGATGCCATTTTGGCGTCCGTTGCAACATGCGTTGCTCGCACGTGAAAAAGTGCGCACGTACTCCGTGTGTTGTTCTCTATTGACTCTATTGAAAAGCTACGACGGACAGCAAACAGTGCGGTCAGGCGGACGCAAAAAGTGCACTCGTCTGACCACAGCCTAAGGCCGGTGTCAGACGAACGCAGTGATCACGTCTGTCGTAGCATTGAATCATGAGCAATAGAGACCCACACACTAAGTGCGTCCGCACCGAACTGCGCATGCACAACGCACGTGGCAAACGGACGCAAGTTAGGCAAGAATGTAAAACCGCTACCAGGATGCGCAGAGTGTGCCACGTCCGCATAGCGTTCTGTGTGAGTGATGGGGAGATGTCAGACGCAGCGCATTTGCAATGTCCAGCATCTTGACGCACACAATGGCTTTTTATATCCTTTTCAAATTTTAATAATTTTTCATATTATTTTTATTTCCCATAGTTCCCTTTTTTTTTCTACTTCCGTCAAGAAAAACGTATCGTGTGGTGTTACAGTATCTTCCGTCAGTACATCTGTCCGTTATGCACGCACGCAGAGTGCGCTCAGACTGCGTTCGTCTGACTCTAGCCTAACGTCTGACTCTTGCTGGACGTCGCAAATGCGCTGCGTCTGACATCTCCCCATCACTCACACAGAATGCTACGCGGACGTGACGCACTCTGCGCGTCCGTGGTGGCGGTTTTACATTCTTGCCTAACTTTCGTCCGTTTGCAACGTGCATTGTGCGTGCGCAGTTCGGTCGCACGTACTTCATGTGTGGATCTCTATTGATCATGATTCTATGCTACGACGGACGTTAAACTGTGCGGCAACACAGGCGTGATCACTGCGTTCGTCTGACACGGGCCCAAATCTTTTCTGAATAATTCGCTATCTTATTGCAGGATTGATACATTAATGATAATCTATAAAATGTACC
Organism: Leptobrachium leishanense; assembly: GCA_009667805.1. Lineage (NCBI taxonomy): Eukaryota > Metazoa > Chordata > Amphibia > Anura > Megophryidae > Leptobrachium > Leptobrachium leishanense. The sequence goes on along the minus strand of CM019072.1, from coordinate 98,347,826 downwards.
ACCAAAGAAAAATCCAGTGTGAATCTGACGTTGGCTATCAGAAATCATCACAGAACATTTGATAATACTGTGCAGGTACAATGTCATTTCATATTCAAGTGAAATGAAAAAGGCTTCAAGCACAATAGAACAGATTGCAACCTCTCATTCCTTTTACTTGACAAAATATCCATTCATGCAAATCATGGGTAATTGTATGTACAAGAACAGTTCATGGCTTGTTATCTTTCAAACCACCGGCCTCTGCACCTCATGATTTAAAATGTTGGTGATTATAAACATTAAAGTTAAAGCTAATTTGTCTGTAACGTATATTACTATTTAAAGCATTAAGCGCTAAATTGCTCTTTATCGAGCTGGTGCTACACAATTAACATGCACAGTAGGTCTATTCTACACTGTTTTGTCTTTAGTTTTTATTCTTGAGTATTAATGCACTATCACCTACTTTTTATTAAATACGTTTCCTCAGTTTAAGTAAGCGGTTTTGCCATTGATCATTATCGCCATCAAAAACTCATAACTGTACTGTGAGTTTATAGAGTAATATTGACCCACGCGGCTTTATAGAGCTTAGAATTATAAATGCATAACAAAATAACCTCAAGGTGGTGATTAAAAATAATCTAAATTAGCACTGTGTGTTGCCAACAAACACTGTTTTTATATCATTCATTTGAATACCTCTAGGAACGGATAATCTCCGGGCATATTGTTTTGGGAATACATTGCTATTCAGGTCCCAGGAATCCATAAAATATATAATTATTCCACTGAGATTAATTAGTATTTGAAGCCGCAAAAAAAAAAAAAAAAAAAGAAAATACCGCAAATGGGTATACCAAAGAGAAAACTCAAGTTGCACCATGCACTCTAATTAATGACTGACATTGAAGATAATTTAAGAAAAACACATACAGTTCTAATTAATGATCATTGCCTCATGATCATTAAAATGCAATCATTACTCCCAACACGTATAACAGCACTAAACGAAGTAAACATTTTATCCACCAACTAACAAGGTGACCTACAGTATATGTAAAACTCCAATTCTGCTTTTAGGGAGCGGATTAGTCCATTTATTTGGTTTTCCTTTTTTTTTGTATTCAAAATTTTTATTTTGAAATAAGGCAGCTTACAATCAGATGTATAAAGATAAAGGCCACGCAGGACCATCCAAAACTGTCAGCATATGCACTATACAAGGTAAATGTAGACAACAAACAACAGCATAAGCATCAGGCGGTCGGAAAAAAAGTCGCGGAGGGCCAATAAGAGTCATCTATAAGACCATATATATAAAAAGGAGAAACAATAGCAAAACTGCACAAAAATTTACAGCGAAATTCCAGGGAGGGGAGGAGAGAAGAAAAAAAAAAGGGGGGGGACAAGAAACCAACACCAAAAGTGGTGGATGCATATACTTCGAAACAGGCACTGTAGTAGAAGAAATTGGCAAATGAAAGTGGGGCCAAGGCCACGAAAGTGCCGTCCCCGTTGCGGTCCCATGAGTCTAAAAGACCGAGGAAGGCCAAGGGAGTGAAGTGGCACCAGGCCCGGGTGCCTGAGGCATCCCGATGCTGCCCCAGAAAAAAATAAAATAAATTCCCTGTAAGCAAACGTCTCCAACAAACTAAGCGAACAAAACTGAGGGGGTGGGTGTTCAGCAAAAGAAAAGTACTGGAAGGTAAAAGTAGTTGCCAAACTCAACAAAAGAGAGTAACACTGGGGTGGGATAGTCCCTTAGCCATGACAGTCCACAGACGTTTCACGCGCAATGCCCAGTCCTGACAACTTCAACCAAGCCTCCGCCGGGTCGACAATAATGCACGGCACATTGCCATGGGTCACTTCCATGGAGCCCGCCGGTCCCCACCTATATCGAATCCCTTTGGAGCGGAGGAAGGTCGCTACCTCCAGGAATCTGCGCCGCGCAAGCAGCGTCACAAAGGGCAAGTCACGATACAGTAGTAACGCCGACTCCTCAAACTGTACTGCCGATCGCGCTCTCGGAGCCGACAGGAGCCTCTCACGTCAATCAACATCCACTGCCACTGAGATAACATTCCTCGGGGCCTCCGCAGGGGCAGCAGCGGCCTTTCGGATACGATAAGCAGAGGTAACCACAGCCGGTGATCCAGATGCCAAACCGAGGACCTGGTGCCCCATGCGGTTAGTATAAGATATTAGTTCGGCAGGAGGCAGCGTCTCTGGTATACCTCGGATTCTAACATTGCGTCGGCAGTGACTCGCCTCAAGGACCTCCACAGAGTGAGAAAGAAGAGCGACTTGGGCCCGGAGTTCCACGACCTCATCTGAGAGGTGAGCCTGCGTGGTCTCCACTGCGTCGGCCCTCATCTGCACCTCCGATATCTGGGTGCGCACCACCGCCACCTCGGCCTGTATCCCCGTCACTTCAGCTCGCCACACGATCTCATCTCATCCATGAACCTTCGTAGATCACCTTTCGTAGAAGGGAGAGCATCATCACCCACAATTGCATGAGGGTCTGGGCCACAGGTCGGTAGGTTGGACTGCGCAGCTGCCTGTGGAGGTGCCGCGGCCCGCCGGCGAATAATGTAGGCTGGGGCCCCCAATGTCCTAGACCTTCAGTAGCCTGCAGGGGGGTGTCCAGCATCAGAGGCGGCCGGTCAGCATCTGAGCTCCCCGCAAAGCCATGTGGGCTGTCATCGCGCCAGGACAGGCCTCCAGTAGCGCCCCTGCCAGCGCCCGGCGCTTCGCCTGTGCCCTCTTCTTGGCTGCCGAGCCCATCTTCCCTTGACTCGTCGTGGATCGTTGAAGGGGTATGTATAAGCAAGCCCTCGGCACCACTATGCGGCCAATAACAGTCGCCATCTTCTGATTATCCCGACAGGAGGGAGGGTGAGGAGGGGGTCGCCGTCCGCAGAGCAGTCCCTCCACCCAGCGATTCCCTAATGTCCCGTTGGCGGGGTCCCTCAACTGCATCTGGCTGCCGGTGCGACTTCTTTCCCATCGTTACCACTTTTGTGAGAGGAAGATGCAAGACAGACGCCTGTGGCTGAATCAGGAGACGTCAGGGGTCAAAGATGGCCGACCTCACTAGGCCGCAGCGAAAGGCCCGGGAACAAGCAGGTCTGTAAATCCACCCCAGTGCACACAAAAATCTCAGCAGTGATCACTGTGTGGCCAGACAGCAATCAGGGGTCGTATTGAGGGTCGCTGCTCACCAGGTATATAAGGAAAAGCAATAAACTTATTCTTTCAGCAGCAGAGCCCGGCAGCATGCGTCCTTCCACATCGGCAGTAGATGGTGCTGCCACTAAAACCTCTAACTCAATTTGTCAGTAGATGGTGCCATCTACTGGCCAAAAATAGGTTATTTACACTGAGACATGAAATAGGTATAATCTCAAATATTTCTTACTTTAAAATTAATTTTAAAAGATTTTTCAAAAACCACTGGTTTCTGACAATGTTTTTTTGCAAAATCACTTGTAGTGAAGGGGTTAAAAGCAACTTTTGTAAGGAATGAATTAGAATCCAACAAGATAACAACTCTTCTCAGGGTGAAGGCTGGAAGGTTTGTGCCTGGGAATGAAGTACAAAAGAAAAATACTAGAATATAATTTATAGTAAGAATATTTAAAAAAATACAAAGCTCTTTAACATCCTCTATAAATGGGCACATTAACTAAATGGATGCCTCTCTCCTGCATTGCTATATGTAGAGACAGTCCAGAGCACCTCACATTACAGCTAAAGCACAACCGCTTTCTGTTGCAGAAATTTTTGATATGTGCTTTGTTGTCCCATAATTAGAACAGTAAGGCTGCCCGTCCACTGGATTTGTATTTGCGCCATGGTGCGATCATCCGATATTGAGTCTCGTCGTCCGACCGATCCTACAACATGCAGGTGAATGGACCATTGTCCATTGCGTCCGACGTCAGACTTCCAGCGACGGAGAAAGATGTCATCAGATGTGCGATGCCTTCCATTTGCGATTTGAAAATCGCAGACATCTGACAGATCCCTGGAGAGAAGATGGATGTGGACAAGCTGATCAGGGGAGTGATTTGTATTGATTTTGATCTGGAAAGGTCAAAGGAAGTGGCAGATGGAGGCTGCAGGTTATTTTAAAACGTTCTGCTTTCCCTCCTGCTTACTTACTTAACAAAATATATAAATATGCAGACACTAGGTTACCAAGTTGGCCATGTTTCACTTATTCAAGCTGATGGGCATTGCATGAAAAGTGCCACCCTGCAACATTTAGAATCCATACACTGCAGGTAAATAAAAAATGAATCCCAGGTGACCAATCACTACTATGAAACTGCATATCCCATAGGTTTTAAATGAATTTTTTTTTAAAAAAAAAAACATATTTTTTTCTTCTGAATAATTTTTATCATTTATTTTTTTAAAAAGGACTGAGTGTTTCTAAAAGCAGGATGTGCTGGTTTTATATACAAAACCAGTTCATTCTGGTTTTGGCAGCCTCTGCACTCCACCGCTGTCTGATTTTGATCTGGATCATCTGTGGTCACACAACAGATCGCACGCAGTGGACGACCCTAGTCTGACCTAGTCGCACGACCGACGTCATCCATGGTTTGACGAAAAAGTCGGTCGTCCGACTACGGATCCAGTGGATGGCCAGCCAAACCTTTTTATTTTACAACTCCAAATGGAGTTTTTTTTAAAAAAAATTCTTAAACAGATTCCTCTTCTCATGGGAGTGGCCAATTTATTTAGTTTTTGGGGTGGCCCTGTTCTCAAGCTGTGTGATTGACAGGACACCTCATCTGTGTGCAGAAGGAGACTCAGAGGGGGAGGGGTATTCAGCATAGGATGAATGTAATATTACTTTTCACAAGATCAGGTTATGTTTTGGGGGTTTTCTTCCCCATTCAACTTTTTAGCTGCAGTGCAAATGCAAACAAACACACCCACACATTTTTAAATATATATACATACACAGCCACTTATACCCACAAAACTATATTTATTTAGCTGGCACTCGCAGGTGTCACAGCACTGTATGGAAGAGTTAATTGTTGAACCTTATGGATGATCTGAAGGTGTGCAGGAACTATGGTGGACAGCCAGGGCTAGATTTATAACTAGGCAGAGTAGGCACGTGCCTACAGGCACCTGCCACAACGGGGTGCCTTGCTCTATATTTACATTCATTTAAACCACTTTATCTCTGGAGCCCTAAGGGCTAGAGTGACATATGAGATATCATTGGAAAGGCCAGATTATGACATATCCAGTGATGCCAAATATACCCAATAAAATAACAAATAAAATAATATTTTCCTCTTTTTCTTTCCTAACGCCGCACTATTATTCAGTTTACAATTATAAAGTGAACAGTTATGCTACACTAACTCACCTTCTCAATTCCCACACTGCCAGCAAGTGTGGAGCTGATGATGCAACGCATTGTTTTATTGGCAACCTAGACCGTGGCACTGAAGTGAGGAGAGAAAGGGGGACTTTGGAACCCACATCACTGGATTATACACCACATAAGTGAGGTGTCATTGCAAAGGTCAGAGTCTGGTCTTTACAGTTATACAAATATGACCATATAATGTGCAAAAATGAAAAAAAAAGTAAATACTAAATAAATGTTTTTCCTGTTCTGCAGCAGAGGCAATATATGCTTTTACATATAAAACAATCAATGCCACTGCACTAACTCAACTAAAGCAACAGATTCTTCCCCTTCGTTTGATTTGAGCGCAGAGAAGCTGTTTTTGAGGTTAGTTTGTCAATTGGGGGGGTGAGGGCGCTTCACATTTCTGTGCCTATGTGCTCCTAAGATGCAAATACGGCCCTGAGGACAGGGAAAAAAACTCCAATCTCACAATGTGTCATGTGGCAAACTGCAGCAATGAGTGAGACCAACACTTTTCTATCCTTTTGTGAAAAAAGATATCCCTCTGTTAGCAGTTTGGTTATCACAATGTATAGGCAGATTTTGGAAAACTTTTAAAAGTTTCTTTGGGAGTGAGTGTTGCAGTTTAATTAGCAGAAGAATGGAGCTTGGAGGTAATGGCTCACAACCCCTGTATTGTAGTGAACCAGAGGTCAAAGGTCATCCTCCTCAGACTCTTCTTTACATAATAAACCAGTGTCGGGGGGCGTGGCCGGCAGTGCAAGGGAGCAGAAGTGTCCTGGAGGAGCTCCGTAGGTTTTTGCCGATTTTGGAGATTTAGACCGGAGTTTCTCAACGGAAAATCCAGCATTGGAGTCCCCGCGCTGCTGGCCATTGGGTGGTTTGCTCCGGGGCCCATTGAGTTTTCCCTGATGGATCGGAACAGCCGTCGGCCATTTTGAGGCCTGCTTATAGGCTCCCAACCAGCTCTTGCCCCACGCTTCCTGCTTTCCCTTGTGGGGATTGTTTCGCCTGGTGACTGTTCGGCACAAACGGCGGGGATGGAGGGCCCCCATCCTCTAGCTGTGTCGGATGTCCCCTTGGAGGACAGAGTGGAGGAATCTGTAGTTTGGCGTGGATCGGTGCATACCCCCCCACGAGAGATATGGCGGACATGTTTGCAGCCCTTGAAAGATGCCTGGAAACGCTGCCGGGAGATGAGGGGAGCCCACTTACACGTGGCTCTTGGAATCTGCTGATGGCGGCGATGGGAGCTAGCCAGGAAGCTGCGGATCGGGATGGCAAGGAGAAGAGAGCTGCAATACCTGCTCGGCGGGTGGCCGGAGCGGCTGCCACTACCACGTACGTGACGAGACGCGCAGAACCGGGAGATCCAGCTTCTTTGTCGGGTCGGTGCCCCCCGTGTTCCGGGGTGACCCCCGACATACATGATGACGCCAGAGGTTTTGCCTGCGGGAGCCCTGAGGAGAAGACGCATGCCAAGCCTATCGTTGTGGGCCCCTCTGGGAGGTCGTCTGCCCGGGCGGCGCAGACGGGTGTGCGGGAGACGCTCGCCGGTACCGGCCGGTACCTGATGGCTGCCAGGTTGCCCCACACGGGGTTTGCATGGATTCCGCTGCCTGGATCTCCCAACCCATCCCCTGCCTTGATCGAGGAGGCTGAGGGGTGTCTCAGTTCGAAGGGGGGCCTGCGCGCTCCGAGGGCCTCGCTTTTTCCCACCAGGCCTGGGTTTGTGGTCTGGTATGGCCTGCCCTGTGCTGCCCTGCCTGCATTGAGTCTGCTGCCGTTTAGGGATGCCGGGTGAGGGGGTTTTTGTTGTTGTTTTTTGTGAGATACCATTTTGCTGACAAACCTCCCCCCCCTTTCAGTTTTTCAGAGGTTTACTACACTATTGACTTTTTTCATGCTGATGTTTATTTTCGCTTTTTCGTTATGTTATTGCTACGTCTATGAGGACATTTGCTTTCTTTTTCTTTCTATTTTTTTCTGCTGTGCATTAGATGTCTCCGGCTGGGGACATCTCCACAGAGACTTTATGCCATAGGCCATTTATTTTTTATTTATTTTATGTCTTTTATTATTTTCCATCCTCTCTCCCTTTCCCCCACATAAGCGTTATTTTGGTTGTTGTTCAGAGGACTCTTATTTGATTTTCCTACTGCAGTGCTTCCTAGCTAAACGGTTCATATTTTTTTTTTTTTTATGTACTCTTCCAAGCTGACAAATTGTGGCCCTGCGCAGCCATTTTCTTCACAGATGACCCGTCTTGGCCCTGCGAGGCCATTTTCTTTTTATGCGGCCCTGCGTGGCCACCTTCTCAACGCTGGTTTTTTGTCTGACTATGCAAAACTTCTAAAATAAAGAATTTTAAAAAATAAATAAATAAATAAACCAGTGTCAGCGTCATTTGTCTGCAGTAACTAAATAGAAGAACAGACATACATAACGAATGTATGTAACAACCTAAACATAAACCTTCCCAAGTGGATTCCATATTACTTTTCTACTATAAAGAATGACTACACCGGGCATGTGTTTTTGTAAAGAACAGAACACTAGAGTCCAGAGCCCAAAACTATCCTTAAAAAGTTTCTAGCAAAATGTAACATGTCTCAGGGTTTTTCTAAACACTTTCTAAATGGATCTTCAGAGTGTTTTCTTATATTCAGTCTTGTTTCCACTGGAATCTGTTCCATTTTCACCACCTGAGGCAAATTCTCGCCCAATGTATTGATATATGTGAACAAAGAATACTGTAGTTTAGAGATATAAAATTGTCACACATATATAAAAAGCCAGAAAAAAGCTTACATGTATTTTAGTAAGTCAGCAGTACATGCTAATATGGATAGGTAATGTATAAGATGGTTTATTCATCAAATTATTATCTACAATGCCCAACCACAGTTCAGATGATCTTACATTTATAAGTGTCTGCTGTTGCTAAACTCCTGCCTACTATATCATTGTGTTAAGAGTTATTACCCATCTAAAATAACATGGAAATATATTAAAAGTTTGCCAGGTCAATATCTCCTAGTATTATTTTCCCCACAAGGGCTATAACGACTTGTGACTATCGGGGTTATTCAAAGAGAATCTAAAAGTCACCGCACGTTCGGTGACTTTTCGTTCTTCTCAATTCGGTTCGATTTGGCGATCCCATTTCGGTAAACCTGCGGTGTATTCTGCAAGCACCACAGAGTCCACGAAATGCAGGGAAAAGTCACTACAAACCCACCGAAAACTCACCGCAAAACCCGGGGAATGCACACCGAAAACCCGCAAAAACATCTGCATTTCGGCAGCCATTCGGATCTCTTTGAATAACCCTGTATGTCATCCTTTAAGCACAACACATTGTCCCTATTAACACCACTTTTCCAGAGCCCATAATTAGTTCTACATGGATAAAAAGTGGCACCTTTCTCCACACCAAAACAAAAAGTTATCCAGGTGCTTTTGCGTTTCGTAACCAGATTGCTTTGATGTAATTAACTCAATCTTTGTGTCTTTTAGATTTTGTATTAACAAGGTCTCTATTCCTGTTTTAAGGATACTTATGTAGAATTGTGCATTCTTTAGAAGAGAAACAAGTTATCTGAATTTTAGAATCACTGGCTGAACCAGGCCTTGCGGATGGTATATCTGAAATCCCTATTAGGCTACACAAAGCATATTTCTATTACAAGTGAAACTCATGGGATGGGACTTTCATGAAAATCTCTGTGGACCAAGAATTATACTCAGTGTTATCACAAAAATACATAAAAAGACCTACCAAAATATTCAAACTGTACAGTGCACATTGCTCATCATTTTGTAATCACCTTAACAGATTTTAAACTGTATACATGGATTCTGGAATTTTGCAAAAGGTATGTTTTCATAGTTTAATGGGTTTTATGAAAGAATGAACCAACAGCAGAAACTGGTCAGTTAAAAAAGACAAATTTTTATTCAACAGAAAAGAGTAGGTGAAGATGGAAAAGAAAAAAAATTTGTAAACTAGATGTGAAAGTGACTGTTATTTGTTTAAAAGTCTTGTTAATATTTAGCCAACATAATCTTGTACGTGAATAATCTGTTGACAAGTTTTGTATGATAATATTGTTGCTGCACAACAAAGCTGAAAAGGTATTATATTATCTCATACTATTTTATTATCTATGTTCAAGATAAATGCATCGCATCTAAACAATATTTGTCTTAAAGATGTAGCTCCACCGAATTAAAGGTGTGTGTAGTATTTTAGGAATTTAAATAATAATTTATAAAATGAAAGATGTAAATAAATTGAGGATAATCTGATGTACATGTATCTCATTTACTATATATATATAATGTTATCATGTTAAAACTTGTTATATACTTATGTATATCAATATACTCAATCAATGCACAGTATTGGCCTATTGAACTCACGAGCAATTATGAAGAACTGTGGTAAACAGCAAATGAAAACCATTGCTATACATCCACGTTCTCCATCACAGCAAGTCTTATAAAATGTTGCTGTATCTGTGGATGAACACTTATATCACATCAATGTAAATTATAAACAAGAAGGTATGTAATTGTTGTATATATATATATATATATATATATACAGTCAGGTCCAGAAATATTGGGACATCGACACAATTCTAACATCTTTGGCTCTATACATCACCACAATGGAGTTGGAATGAAACAAACACAATGTGCTTTAACTGCAGACTGTCAGCTTTAATTTGAGGGTATGTACATCCAACTCAGGTGAACGGTGTAGGACTTACAGCAGTTTGCAGATGTGCCTCCCACTTGTTAAGGGACCAAAAGGTAATGGGACAGAATAATAATCATAAATCAAACTTTCCCTTCTTAATACTTGGTTGCAAATCCTTTGCAGTCAATCACAGCCTGAAGTCTGGAACGCATAGACATCACCAGACGCTGGGTTTCATCCCTGGTGATGATCTGCCAGGCGTCTACTGCAATGCTTCGGCTATTCAGAGAACAAAAACCAGCAGTGAAAAGTTGCCGAATTGCCCTGCCATTCGGTGGCTTCATGCGGCAGATTTATTCAGGCGAATCCCATAGGCTTTAATGTTAAAAATATTCCCGTTTTAATGCAATATCTAATAAACCGTTCATTATAATATTCTGCAGTAAAAAGTCTCTTTATTTATAATTTTTGGGGATTTTTTGCCCAAATTTTTTTTTTAAAACGTTTCTTCTTTTGTCTGTAACAGTCCTTTTTACTATCATTCCCTGGACCTCATATGTAAATTTCAGACATTTTCGCTCAGTAGTTTCTTTGCAAACAGCGTTTCACTTTTCAAACATTAAAGCAAACTGTTTTTTTTTTCACTCCATTCGTCTGCGGTGTCGGGTTTCTCCAGAGGCTGCGATTGGTGTGATTGGCTCCTGCTCGGGTTTTTCTGGCATTTCGGCGGGGCTAATCCAGATGTTTTTGCAGGTTTTCGGTGTGCCTCCGCCAGGTTTTGCGCTGAGTTTTCGGTGGGTTTGCGGCGACTTTTCCCTGCAATTCAGGGGCCCTGTGGTGCTTGCTGAATACACCGCAGGGTCGCCGAAATGGGATCGCCAAATCGAACCGAATTGAGGAGTACGAAAAGTCACCAAACGTGCGGTGACTTTTCGATTCTCTTTCAATAACCCTGTATGTAAAATTTCCCAAAAATGTATTTAATGTTGCATAATACGCATAGATTGACGTTTCAGTTCCCAAAGGAACTTTCGTCAGGAAAGTGCAACATTAAATAATTTTTTTGGAAATTTTACATCTCCATGTGCATCTGAAACTTGGAGGATATACACTATATTGCCAAAAGTATTCGCTCACCTGCCTTGACTCGCATATAAACTTAAGTGACATCCCATTCCTAATCCATAGGGTTCAATATGAAAATTCAAAGAATTTTGGGAATTGTAGGCATAAACACCTGGGTTTCCTTGAGTTTGACAGCCCTGTTCTAGTCTATCAAGGTTACACACATATGTTATTGTTGGTGATCGAAAATAAGGAAAAAATATGTAATTCTAAAGCCTAATTAACCCCTTCACTACTAAGCTATTTCTGTGGAAAATATATCATAAAATAATTATTTGAAATATGAAATGTGCAGATCACAATTAAATGGAGGGTAAAACAGCAATTTTGCTATTCCAAGAATGTTAAGAGATTAAAATAATGTAAATTGGTACATTTCTAACTTTTCATATATTTGTTTATCCTCTACAGAAATTTTTTGTAATCATAATGAGATTATTAGCAATGCACCTTCCAAAGATCCCAATAGAATATAAAAATAATATCTGCTGTGGGCCAATGCCTGTGGATGGAAATTACAGTAACACCTTGTATCTGTACTGTATAGGGAATTTCAGTCATTATAACCCAGTGAATCTTATCCCTATACAATAGCGAGTGCCCCCCGATTTCTCTCTCTATTCTGCCCTGCTGGGTTGAGCAGTTATCCTGCTGAGGTACCATCTTCATGGACTTTGCAAACTTCACTTGAACATTTTACTACAAGTTGTAAAACATCTGGGGAGTTGAAATATGTATAAATTTGCCTTGAATCATCTGTACAATTCAAGATAGGAAATGTTCAGCACAACTTTTATTTGTTTTGTGCCACCTGGCATTAATATACGTATAATTCTTATTTTCAGGTACTATTTTATAATCTCAAGTGACACACACACACACACACACACACACACACACACACACACACACACACACACACACACACACACACACACACACACACACACACACACACACACACACACACACACACACACACACTACAACTGGTGTTATTTTTAACCTCATATTTAATTTTCCAAAATCTAATGCAGTTAGCAGACATTAATGCACAAATCTTCATGTGCCACATTATTTCTAGAGATATACAGTATGTGAGAGGAATTTCTAATTTGCACACGATCGATCGTTGGCTTCGGTCCTTTGAAAAATTGCTTCCATCAAATATGGAAATGTGAAAAAATGTGTTACGAAAAAAATTATAAAATGTAAAATAACAAAAACTAGGGATGTGCGTTTCGGGTTTCGGAATTTTGGAATTTTCACGAAATTTCCCGATTCGTGTCCTCGGATTCGGCCGAATTTCCGAATCGGGTCGGACCCGAAAACCGACAGATCCGAAAAGTTTTCCGAGCCGAAACGAAAAATTTTCGGATTTTTCGAATGGATTTGAAATGTGTCAAATCGAAATTTATTTTCGCTCTATTCATGATTTCGGTTCCATTCGTGATTTCGGTTCCGTTTCGGTAATTCTGGAAATTGTATATTTAACTATTATCGGTTATATCGCTGATTCTGTAAATTTTGTATTTGTAAATGCGTATCACTTGTTTCTTGTGGCATTCGGGTCAGTTTAGCGTTTTTTAAATCGTTTTGTTCATTTTTTTTGTTCCTTGGCTTTCATACCATTTTAATATGATTAAATAAAGTTGTGAAATGTATATTCATAAGAAAAAAAGGATCTTTATTTAATAAAAAAAAACACGATAGAATCGCCAGAATTATCGTAGACACTTTGAAACGAGGAGAACAGACGTTCCGAAAAAAAACGAAAATTTCCAAAATTTCCGAAAAGTCGATACAAAAAACGAGCAAAGTGACCCGAAAACACGAAAAATGGTCGATATTCGGAAAAAAAAATGTACACGAAAAACGAGCCGAACCGAACCGAATCGAAACAGAAATCGGTCGAAACGATCGGAATCGAAAATTTTAAACATCTGAACAAATCGAACCGAATCGAACCGAAAAAAAAAATCGGTGCTCAAGCCTAACAAAAACACAAATCTAGTGGATCACTAAATGATGCTTTTGTCTTTGCTTAGTCATAGTCATAGTACAGGTTAAAGGATTTACTGGAGATAACCAGAGAAAAGTATATTTTAGTTAGAGAGACATATTTTATTTCTAATCTACAGTATATTTTATTTTTAAAAAACAACATAATTTAACAACATAATTTAGCTTAACCCTTTCGCTGCTGAGGCTTTTCCCGCCCCTGTGCTGAGGTCATTTTTTACCTGTTTTGCGCATCATGTTTAAACGTGTTTTGAAGGCTTATTTTAGTATATGACATCGACATATTATATATCGTTCTTTCCGTCAGACTCGGTAGATTCATAATATGTCATTATTATATGTATACGTTATGTCATGTTTGTATATTATAACAAAAAATGCAATAAAATATGTATTTTCAATAATTTACAGCGTGTAAAGTGTTTTTTTCCACATTTTAACATGCGAGCAATTGCGGTTATATTTTGTATGGGGTGCGCTTGTTAAAAAAATTAGAGATGGGGTCTCGTTACATTTTTTTTGGGGGAAAATGACACCATTTTTAACAAACGCACCGCATACAAAAATCGTTAATGCAGCATCATTGTTCACATTATAATTGAAATGGGAACAATATTGCTGCATTAACAAACCAAAAAAAATAAAAAAAAAGTGTTTATTTTTTTTTTTTTAATTTTTTTTTTAATTTATTTTTATTTTTATTTTTCTTTTTTTTTTTACAATTTTTTTTACTTTCATGTTTGGTATTGTTGGAACGGCCATGCTCTGGCCGATCCAACGATATCAAAATTTAACCCCTAACTGCCACGGATCGGGAGATAGGGAGTTCATTGGAACTCCCTATCTCCACAGTTCGTGGCAGTTAGGGGTTAATGCTAGGACTGGCGTCATCGTGCTGCGCACGATGACGCCAGTCCTCTGGGGGAGTTCCCGGAAGCTTGGCCGACATCCAAGATGTCGGCCAGCTCCCGGGAAGGATCGCAAATCGGCGCTTTTCAGCGCCGATTTGCGATCCAGCTCCCCAGGGGTTAATGCCAGGCATCATTTGGAAGGGCAGGCTGTGCCCTTCCAAATGATGCCTGGGTTAAGCCCCTGTGAGCCGCCGATCGGGAGGGAGAGAGGTCCGAAGGACCTCCCCCCCTCCCTTTCAGGCGCCTCCTCCGCACATGCGGGGGGCGCCTGAATTAGGTGTCATCGCGGGGGCGCGATGACACCTAATAATGGCGGCCACTGCTCCGGATGCCGGGCTGACATCCAGGATGTCAGCCCGCACCGGAGGGGCCAGCGATCGGCCGGTACCCGGCCGAACGCTGACCCCAATGCGAGGACGCGCTCAGCGCGTCCTCCGCATACCAGCGGCAATGCTGAGGACGCGCTGAGCGCGTCCTTAGCATTGAAGTGGTTAAAGCATAGGAAGGGTTATTTTACGGTGAGAACAATAAAGCTGTGGAATTCTCTGCCTGTTGAGGTGGTTGGGTCAGAGTCTGTACAGATTTTTAAAAAACGACTAGATGACTTCCTGCAGACACAGAATATTAAGGGTTATAATATTTAATATGTGGGTAAAAGCTTCTTGATCCAAGGAGAAATCTGACTGCCATTCTGGGGTCAAGAAGGAATTTTTTCCCAGTATGTTGCATATTGGCAAGCATTTCAGACTGGGTTTTTTGCCTTCTTTTGGATCAACAGCAGTAGGTTATGTGGGAGAGGCTGAACCCGATGGATGCATGTCTTTTTTCAGCCTATATAACTATGTAACTATGTAACTATGTAACAACAACAAAAACATTAGACTTGTGCACCGATTTTTTTTCGATTCGATTCGGTTCGGTTCGTTCGGATTTTGTAAATTTTCGTTTCGGCTCGTTTCGGACGATTTCCATTTCGGTTCGTTTCGTTTTCGTTTTGTTTTTCGTATCGATTTTTTTCGTAATTTCGGAAATTTTTGTGTTTTTCGGAACGTCTATTCTCCTCGTTTCAAAGTGTCTATTCGTTTTGACGTAAACTAATGTTTTTTCGGATCCGATATTTCTGTCGATACGATAATTCTGTCGATACGATAATTCTGCCATTGAGATTTCTCATGTTTTACAAGAAGGATACATTGAGATTTCTCTGGTTTCCCGGGAATGATACATTGAGATTTCTCTGGTTTTCCAGGAAGGATACATTGAGATTTCTCTGGTTTTACAAGAAGGATACTTTGAGATTTCTCTGGGTTCACAAGAAGGATACATTGAGATTTCTCATGTTTTACAAGAAGGATACATTGAGATTTCTCTGGTTTCCCGGGAAGGATACATTTAGATTTCTCTGGTTTTCCAGGAAGGATACATTGAGATTTCTCTGGTTTTACAAGAAGGATACATTAAGATTTCTCTGGTTTTACAAGAAGGATAGATTGAGATTTCTCATGTTTTACAAGAAGGATACATTAAGATTTCTCTGGTTTTACAAGAAGGATACATTGAGATGGGAATGATACAAAATTACAGAATCAGCAATTTTAACCAAAAAATACGTTGTCCGAAATTACTGAAATGGAACCGAAATCAGGAATGGAGCCGAAATTACGAATGGAACGAAAATAATTTTCGATTTTACACATTTCTACTCCATTCGAAAATTCCGAACAAATTTTCATTTCGTTTCGGAAAAATTTTCGGATCTTCCGTTTTCGGATCTGAAAATTTTCGGAAAATTGGCCGAATCCGAATGCACGAATCGGGAAATTTCGTGGAAATTCCGAAACACACATCCCTAAAAAACATGGGCTTGGAGCTGCAGCTCTAAAAGTCCCTAAGTTAATTCATCCCTTATGTAAACCATGCAATGGTACCATAAAAAAAGAGAAAAAAGGTGAAGAAGTAGGTGAACACCATTCGCAGAGAACACCCACACAAGGTTTTGAATAGCCAATTAATCTCTTTATTATCACAGCAGGTCAATGTTTCAGTCCTCCCCAGGGCTTTTTTCAAGAAATAAATTTGATTACCAGAACTATCTATTATTAATATCTAATTAAGAATAATTCATAACATTTATTGAAATTATATATGACTGGAATACGTATGAAAATAATTGACAGGTGATCAGTTTGTTAAGTACTCTTTCACAAAAAATAAATGAAGAATCTAAAGTGAAAATATTAGATTTCTGTACAGTACAAAATATAGGGTTGTTTTCCAACCAAGCTGTTAACAATGGCCCACTAAAGGATAAATTATAGGTAATTCAGAGAGCGTGAAAAGCAGGAGAATGACTGGAGAATGAAAAATTCTAGGTCAAAATAGCCGATTTGGAAAGTGAGATGAAAGGGAGAATTTTTCTGGTTTGGCTATTTTGACCTAGAATTTTTCATTCTCCAGTCATTCTCCTGCTTTTCACGCTCTCTGAATAACCCTGTATGCGTTAGCTGTTATCCATCAGCGAGTGACTTGGTATATTAGAGGCTCGAGTTGGAATAATTGGGAGCTGCTGGTGGATACTGTTATTTTATATTCTATTGTTATTTTATGGAATCTGCATTGCTAAAAATCTTATTATGATCACTACAAATCCCCGAAAGGAAGAGATCTGACCATTTTATTATCTTTATCACAATTACCTTATTTGACACAAAGACCATTTCTGCCTGTAGGATAGTACAGACCTGGGGCACTATCAGTTGTCCTGAGCTAAGGGGAAAAATTAGCGTCCCGGTTTCCACAGCAGATCGCGGGGCAGGCGCCGAATCCGGCAGTCTGCCCCTTAGCAGTCGCTAAGCTCATGGATGCTGGGGAAGCGCTACAGCGCCTTTCCCAGCATTCCTTCCATAGTGTCCATAGGACTCCATGGAGGAGCGTGCTATCGGGTCACATCAGGGCCGCCATCAGGGGGGTACAGGTATTACTGGTGTATGGGGCCCAGTGCCTCCAGGGGGCCCGTGAAGGGTCACTGCCAAACTTGGCTATGCCTAGTTGCCATGAGGACCCTGAAGCTGCTGGTCTCCAGTTAAAGACTGACTAAAAATATGGGCACTGAGGGCCCGGGCCGGCAGCACAGCATGCCCCCCCAGGTTCGGGGCTCTCCACGTGCCTTTGTAAATAGATACACGTGGCATCACTAGGCGCCGCTAGCAGGAAGCCGGCTGTGGCCCCGCCCCCAAATGGCAGACTCGCAGGGGCCCTGCTGGTACCAGAGAGCTGATGCAGAGATGTGAGCCTGGGCCCAGCATGGAGCTCTCCTTCCCCCCTGTCAAAGGCAGACCCAGAGGCAGCAGAGAGGATTCCACTCACCATTGTAAGTATTTGCTCTCTTGGAAGCTGCCCTGGGTCTCCTCCTGCAGATTATACCGGAGGGGAGGGAGAGAGAGATTAAAAAAAAAAAAACGGCCCTGCACTGGCATGCCCCGCCCACAAGAAGCTGATGGATGATGAGAAAACTTCAGGGTAGAGGAGGCCTTCCAAATGTATGTGTAGCCTGTGTGTGTGCATGTGTGTGTGCAGCCTGTGTGTTTGTGATGTGTGTGTGCAGCCTGTGTGTGTGTGGTGTGTGTGCAGCCTGTGTGTGTGCAGTGTGTGCAGTGTGTGTGTGGTGTATGTGCAGCCTGTGTGTGTGCGGTGTGTGTGCAGCCTGTGTGTGTGCAGCCTGTGCGTGTGTGGTGTATGTGCAGCCTGTGCGTGTGTGGTGTATGTGCAGCCTGTGCGTGTGTGGTGTATGTGCAGCCTGTGCGTGTGTGGTGTATGTGCAGCCTGCGCGTGTGTGGTGTATGTGCAGCCTGCGCGTGTGTGGTGTATGTGCAGCCTGTGTGTGTGTGTGTGTGGGGTGTATGTGCAGCCTGTGTGTGTGTGTGTGTGGGGTGTATGTGCAGCCTGTGTGTGTGGGGTGTATGTGCAGCGTGTGTGGGCTGTATGTGCAGCGTGTGTGTGTGGGCTGTATGTGCAGCGTGTGTGTGTGGGCTGTATGTGCAGCGTGTGTGTGTGGGTTGTATGTGCAGCGTGTGGGCTGTATGTGCAGCGTGTGGGCTGTATGTGCAGCGTGTGTGTGTGGGCTGTATGTGCAGCGTGTGTGTGTGGGCTGTATGTGCAGCGTGTGTGTGTGGGGTGTATGTGCAGCGTGTGTGTGTGGGTGTGCAGCGTGTGTGTGTGGGTGTGCAGCCTGTGTGTGTGGGTGTGCAGCCTGTGTGTGTGGGTGTGCAGCCTGTGTGTGTGTGTGTGTGTGTGCAGCCGGTGTGTGTGTGCGGGTGTGTGTGTGCATCCGGTGTGTTGGTGCAGCCGGTGTGTGTGTGTGCAGCCTGTGCGTTGTGTGGTGTATGTGCAGCCTGTGCGTGTGTGGTGTATGTGCAGCCTGTGCGTGTGTGGTGTATGTGCAGCCTGCGCGTGTGTGGTGTATGTGCAGCCTGTGTGTGTGTGTGTGGGGTGTATGTGCAGCCTGTGCGTGTGTGTGTGTGTGTGTGCAGCCTGTGCGTGTGTGGTGTATGTGCAGCCTGTGCGTGTGTGGTGTATGTGCAGCCTGTGCGTGTGTGTGTGTGTTGTGCAGCCTGCGCGTGTGTGGTGTATGTGCAGCCTGTGTGTGTGTGTGTGTGTGGGGTGTATGCGCAGCCTGTGTGTGTGTGTGTGTGGGGTGTATGTGCAGCCTTGTGTGTGTGTGTGTGGGGTGTATGTGCAGCCTGTGTGTGTGTGTGGGGGGGGTGTATGTGCAGCCTGTGTGTGGGGTGTATGTGCAGCTGTGTGTGTGGGGTGTATGTGCAGCCTGTGTGTGTGGGGTGTATGTGCAGCGTGTGTGTGTGGGGTGTATGTGCAGCGTGTGTGTGTGGGGGTGTATGTGCAGCGTGTGTGTGTGGGCTGTATGTGCAGCGTGTGTGTGTGGGCTGTATGTGCAGCATGTGTGTGTGGGCTGTATGTGCAGCGTGTGTGTGTGGGCTGTATGCGCAGCGTGTGTGTGGGGTGTATGTGCAGCGTGTGTGTGTGGGTGTATGTGTGCAGCCTGTGTGTGTGGGGTGTATGTGCAGCCTGTGTGTGTGGGGTGTATGTGCAGCGTGTGTGTGGTGGGGTGTATGTGCAGCGTGTGTGTGGGGTGTATGTGCAGCGTGTGTGTGTGGGCTGTATGTGTGCAGCGTGTGTGTGTGGGCTGTATGTGCAGCATGTGTGTGTGGGCTGTATGTGCAGCGTGTGTGTGTGGTGTATGCGCAGTGTGTGTGTGTGTGGGGTGTATGTGCAGCGTGTGTGTGTGGGGTGTATGTGCAGCGTGTGTGTGTGGGGTGTATGTGCAGCGTGTGTGTGTGGGCTGTATGTGCAGCGTGTGTGTGTGGGCTGTATGTGCAGCATGTGTGTGGGCTGTATGTGCAGCGTGTGTGGTGGCTGTATGCGCAGCGTGTGTGTGGGTGTATGTGCAGCGTGTGTGTGTGGGGGTGTATGTGCAGCCTGTGTGTGTGGGGTGTATGTGCAGCCTGTGTGTGTGGGGTGTATGTGCAGCGTGTGTGTGTGGGGTGTATGTGCAGCGTGTGTGTGGGTGTATGTGCAGCGTGTGTGTGTGGGCTGTATGTGCAGCGTGTGTGTGTGGGCTGTATGTGCAGCATGTGTGTGTGGGCTGTATGTGCAGCGTGTGTGTGTGGGCTGTATGCGCAGCGTGTGTGTGGGGTGTATGTGCAGCGTGTGTGTGTGGGGTGTATGTGCAGCGTGTGTGTGGGGTGTATGTGCAGCGTGTGTGTGTGTGTGTGTGTGCGCAGCCTGTGTGTTGGTGCAGCCGGTGTGTGTGTGTGCAGCCTGTGTGTGTGTGTGCAGCCTGTGTGTGTGTGTGCGTGTGTGTGGTGTATGCGCAGTGTGTGTGTGTGTGTGTGTGTGGTGTATGCGCAGTCTGTGTGTGGCGTGTATGCGCAGCCTGTGTGTGTGTGCGCAGCCTGTGCATGTGGTGTGTGCGCAGCCTGTGCGTGTGGTGTGTGCGCAGCCTGTGCGTTGTGGTGTGTGCGCAGCCTGTGCGTGTGGTGTGTGCGCAGCCTGTGCGTGTGTGTGTGTGTTGTGTGTGTAGCCTGAGTGTGATGTATGTGTAGCCTGCGTGACTGGTGTGATTGCGGGCGGCATATATGGTGTGTGTGTGCCCCTGTGCTGCATGTATGGGGTGTGTGTGTGTCGTGCGTGTGGCATATATGGGGTGTGTGTTTGTGTTTACAGCATGTACGGGGTGTGGATCACATGGTCTCCATGTGTTTGTGTGTGAGCAATATTATAGATTTTTTTAAATACAAAAATAAACCATCTGCGGTGGGGCCCCGATCAGAGCTTCAGTAAGGGGCCCCAAGACTTCTGATGGCAGCCCTGGGTCACATGACAGGCAGGATCTCGCCTCTTGCGAGATCCTGCTGGTCAACAGAGTGATCGCAGAGTGAGACAGTGGACTTTCTTCCCTCAGTCTCACTCTGCTCCCAGCAGCCAGAAGTTTAGAGCTGTAGGTAACGTATTCCGCTGCTGCAGAATCTGCTACCTGCAGCTCACAACCCCCCCCCCAAAAAAAACAAATAATTACCTCTCATCCCGCGGTGAGAACGACAACAATCTAGGCCAATTAGCTGATTTGGAAAGTGAGATAAATGGGAGAATTTTTCTGGTTTGGCTATTTTGATCTAGAATTTTCACTTCTCCAGTCATTCTCCTGAGTTTCACCTTTCTTTGAATAGACCTGATAGTTGATTTAGAGAGGCATATTTTATTTATAATCTATATTAAATAAACTATAATTTAACAACAAAACCATGGGCTTAGAGCTGCAGCTCTAAAAGTCCCAAAACCTGTCCACCAGGTTCCCATTGCCAAGCTTGTGCGATGGCCCCTCCCTTACTGGCAGAATCCCTTGAACCAGACCACAACAAAATAAAGTCCTGTAATCCAGACAAAATTGAACCAATGTCACCCTCCGATACTGTACCGTGATCAGCCACCCTCTGTGAGTTGGCTGCTAGACCCCCCCCCACTCCAACCATGTCACGCTCCAGGACCTCACCCCGGATGATCATTTCCCCCTGATCACCTATGCACCACACCCTCCTGAAATAACCCAGCCTTGAAGGTTAGGCCCGTCTGCAGCCCCCACCTCCGGCTCACCCCTCCCTTCCTCTAAAGACTCTTCCAAATCGGAATAAGGAGCTAAAAGTAGGACATAACGCTCCACCTCCCTGCTCAGAAGCGTTATCGCTGTCCATAGAGCCCACCTGTCCTATATCCGCACACGGCAAATTCTCCTGCAATCCAGCAGCCGCCCTTAGCATCCCATCTCCCACTGAACCCATCCGACAACCCGATGATCCATCCCCCCTGAAGATAACAAGGTGGACAAGGGGACATGGGTAACCCCTCTCTACCTCTCCTGCTGGTAATCACCGAGGCCTCTGCCTGATGCGTAAGAAGGGAGCCAGTCGGCATAGAACTGACAGGCCTCGACATCCTACCTGATCTCTTCCTTGCAGGGTATGAGCTTACCTTAGGCCTCACAGTTTCAGCTCCAGCTTCCTCCCGGCTACCCGAGCGCCCTCTGCCCCTCGCGGACACCGACCTTGTCCTCTTCCCAACCTTGACCAATGTCTAAGGGATGATTTTTTTCCCGTTTTCCACATTATATGACGTGCATATGCTTGGTCTATTTTGTGTATATAGGGTATTATTTTCTTCATACTATAAAATAAAAAAAACACAATGTAATCCAAGCATAAAATTGAAGTCAGGCATTCACTGAACTCTGAAAAGTTTCCAAAGTTAAAAACTCAAGAAAATGCTGACATATATCAACTAGTGCTAAACACTATGGTCATTTGTCCATTAGAAGGTTAAGACGCTTTTCATGCATGTACCAAACTCCATATTCCAAACTCCATAAAAATGTGGCCCTCATGAGTGATGTAAAGCTGGTTTCCTCCAGACCCTATGGGAAATGGAACCATGTCTAATTGTTCTCAATTTAATTTAAAGGATACTTCTAGAGTTAGAACAGGAGGATAGGGAACAGAGGGGTTAAACCTTAACTTCTCCTGACCCCTTGCACACCCTTCTACTAGTTGAACTCTTTAGAATTCTTTTTTAATTAATTACAAACTTTCCAGCAATGGGCCGCTGCCCTTGTCAGGCTTGACATGCTGATGCTTCCTGTAAGCAGCAGCATGTCTTGTGATCATGGACAGGCAGTGAATCCAATTTCTCTGAATGATGAGAGCACTAAGAGCCATTGGTAGGAGCTGGTTCCCAAAGGACCCGATTGCCAGCGAACTGAGCTCATTTCTGGATGGGACCAAGCCTGTCTACTCAGAGGACTGAAACAGCCCTCTGTAACAAAGGCACGCAGGGCACTGTGCCAAAAATGGAAATTCAAGGAAGCTTTTGCTGCTACCATTTGAATTTTCTTTTGTGAAATGCCAATATTTGCAACAACCTGCATGTATAATGGGACTTGCTCTATAAAACAGCATGGTATTAAAATAGTTGCTCCAGAGGGGTAACTGTGCCACAGGAAAATCGATCTTCTGTAGATACTCGAGTATAACGCTAGATTTTGGTGACAAAAATTTACCTTAAAATTGGAGGGGTCGCGTTATATTTGAGACATCTGCATTGCGTGTAAAAAAAAAATTGCCTTGTTCTGGATCCTAAGTCTCCCAGAAGTTTCGGTAGTCTCGCTGAAGTGAATGCAGGCTCCCTGATGCTTGCAAACACATCAGGAACTCCCAGATTCTGGAGAGCTGGGATCTGTCACGGCTAGAGGGCACGCTTGGTTTAAGCCAATCATTCACCTCGCTTGCCTCCGCTGGCCATCTAATCGCTAGTAAAGAAGACGGGTGGCCGGCGGCTTCATACTTAGTAACAACTGCAATCATTCTAGAGCAGAACACCTTGGCCTGAGGGGTAGCCTGGCTGTGTTTAGAGAACCTGGAAGGATTTTAGTTGTTTACCGGTAAGGTAAAATTTTGTTCCTCGCGTTATATTCGAGTCTTGAGTATTCTCTCATTTCCATAAATTTTATATCCATCGCGTAATATTAGGGTTGCGCTATACTCGAGTATCTACGGTAATCTTCATTAATGAAGCTTCTCCTGATGCTGTTTTAATATCTCTTTATTGAAATGTCAAAGTTTGTTGTGGTTGCAACAATCACAATGTTTTCTGTTGGCAACTACGGCAAACGTCAGCACTTAATGAATAACCCCCCATGATGATCCCTTCCAAATGCCTCAAGCAAGAACATTTCCAAGTACAGTGTTTGCTCTTTAACCATGTACCAGGATGAGCAAGGCAGTAACAAAGTGTAAAGCATGGATTGGAAAGCTGGATGTACAGGTACTCAAATCACCATAAGCACTGTAATATTTAGAATCATCCATTCATATGGTGTAACCATGGTTCTAAAAATATTACATATCTAAATACTATGAATATATATATTATGATGCTGCATTCTTTGCTGTATTCATTGTTTTTTTTTCTCTGCATATCTCTAAAGCATGTATGATGTGTTTGTTTTTTTCTAAGGTGAAGTACGACAAAAATAGCACAATGATCACAGAATTTTTCTTGATAGGATTTGGAAGGCTCCCGAACTTAAAATATTTTCTCTTCAGTATTCTCCTTGTCATTTATATAACTACACTTGCAGGAAACGTACTCATCATTTTACTTGTGTCAACTGCAAAGACTCTCAATTCACCAATGTACTTTTTCCTTAGTAATTTGTCATTTTTTGACATCCTCTTCTCCACTACTATTGTTCCAAATCTGTTACATGTAACGGCAAAAGAAAATGGAACCATGTCCATCACTGGCTGCTTTGTTCAACTTCACTTCTATGGCTTGTCAGCAACCACGGAGTGTTTTTTACTGGCCGTCATGTCGTATGACCGGTACCTTGCCATCTGTAACCCACTTCGATACACCACTATCATGAACTTTAGTCTTCAACTCTATCTGATCATCTGGTCTTGGATTTTTGGATTTATTGTAACACTTACAATAGTGATTCTTGTCCGTAGTCTTTGGTTTTGTGGTCCCAATGTTATAGATCACTTTTTCTGTGACTTTTCCCCTCTCCTCAAACTAGCTTGTTCAGATACCAATGTTGTGAAAATAACAAATTTTGTTCTAGCAACGCCTATAACACTTTTCCTATTTAAGTTAGTTGTTCTGAGCTACATTTATATTTTTATCACTATCTTGAGGATTCCGTCCAATTCTGGAAGAAAAAAGGCATTTTATACCTGCAGCTCTCACTTGACAGTGGTTTGTACATACTATGGCACATTGTTTACAATTTATGGCATTCCATCTGGTGAAAATTCAGCTACCATAAACAAAGCACTATCCCTGCTATACACAGTCCTAACACCAATTTTAAATCCAATAATTTATACTCTAAGAAATCAAGCAATTAAAACTGCTCTTCAAAATATGTTGTTAAAGAATAGGAAGAATACATTTTGGATTAAATCTTAAAATCAAAATGTATCCTAATATATGGGGCTCTGTTAGGTATACATAAAAAGGTACCACACAGCTAATTCCTCAAAGTGATTAACCTCCCTGGCGGTCTAATTTTTTCAAAATTTCGTGTCTAAAAGCGTCTCAATTTTTTTTTAAGGAAAGGTGTTTTTGTACATAGTTAGCCTGTAATAATTAGGAATCACGCACTGAAATCCGTGAAATCAAGAGTCCTTACTGGTAAAATCCTTTATAAATAAATAAATAAAAAAAATAAAAAATAGTAAATACACAGTCCGATAAAGTTTGAAACACGACATAATAATTTATTATCCCAAAAATAATTATCCAAAATAATGCAAATAAATGATATTCAATAAAATACAACAAAAAACACTGAAATCTGTCTTGAAAACAAGGGTGAGAGGATGTATGGTCTATTTCTTATCCTGTACAGCCACCTAGTGGCCGGTCATAAATATTGCACTTATCATTTTACACTGTAGAATCCAATTTTTCTAAGGTTGCTACTAGTACCGCCCCCTGCATCGTGTGACTCGCAGGGAGCCTTCCAGGAAGCAGCTCGCCGCGATCACACTGCGGGGGACAGCGAGGGAGCCAGGAGGAGGTGAGTATGCATCCAGCCCGAGTGTGGCTTGGGGTTACCGTTCGCGGTAGTGAAATTTAACCCCGAGTCACACTCGGGAATACCGGCAGGGAGGTTAAACATATTGTATGTCACATGTTCCTGATTGATCGCCTCACCAAACTTTTCCCGTGTTCCAAGTATTCACATGCATATAACTCCTTGAAGTCCATTTAGACACATACTTTCATGTTCCATTCAGGTTAAACTTGCCGGCACTGTCGATGTAGGGTATGCATTTTATTGAACTAGCATTTCCCTTTAAGAAATGCAAATGAGTAAAGTAAATTATGTTCTAGATTTCAGAAAACAAACCAGATAACTCAATATCACTGATGGTTGCCAGAGGCTTTTCCAAGAGTGTGTAGGATTTTGATTATGGAATTTTTGAGAATGTCAATTGTATTGTAGCTAAGGATAAAAAAGCTGGATACAGTGGGCCATATTACATTCATAATGCTAATTCTAGCGCTCACCTGTGTGAACATTAACGTTAGCTCTGGTTGCCCTAGCGTAGGCGGACCATATTACAATCTGAAAGCTAATGGGTTAAAAAACCCGTTAGAGATTTGGAGCTTGTGCTTTTCAGCGTGAATTTACTGTACTTGCCGCTCCCTATGCTTAACATGGGGATGTCACGTTCTGTGCTGGAAAATCTGTCTTCCTGCCCTCTGTATTTGTATATATGTTTTTTCCCTTGTGTTTCTGTTGCTGCCAATTCCTGGGTGGCCTCCCAGGGGTTAATTGGTGTTCTGTGTGCTGCTCACCTGTTGATCCTTGCCCTGATTCCCCTGCCTATATTAGAGCTATGTACCCATAAGACATTGCTGGGTCATTTTCCTTTGCCTGGTCTCCTTGCATCCTGTGTCCTGAAAGCTCCTTGCTGTGTTCCTGATAGCCTCCTTTTGTTAATCCTGGTTCAGTTATTGCCTCTTATTTCTGTTCCAGTTTATGTCAGTTCCTTCTGTGTATTTTGTTCTGTCTATTGCTGTATTTTGTTTTGCTGTTTATGTTCCATTCAGATTCTCCGGTTACTGATTTTGGCTTGGCTGACTTCCCTTCTGGTTCTGATTCCTGTATCCTGTATGACGTACTCTCTCTGGTTATGACCTTTGGCTTTCCTCTATGACTATTCTATGCTATATTCCTTGCCTGTACCGTTTCCAGGTAACCCTGTCATCTGCATATAACAAAAGACTCTGTACGGCTTCAAGGTAATACTTTCCTTTAGATTAGATCCGGCTATCCTAAAGACCGGTCTTTCAGTGCAGGGAATCTTTGGTATTGCCGTACAGAGGTCTTTTGTTAACCCTTTGCTTTCACCTGTCCTTGCAGTTTACAGTGCATCTCTGCATATAGGGGCTTCTCTCAGGAACCAAGGCCTCACCTTCCTGCGAGTTATATTCATAGGGATATATATACAGACCGACCACTTCCAAGGATCGGAGGGCAAGTATAGGGTGGTGCGTGCCTGGTGGTACTGCCACCGTGACATAATGACCCAGCCATTACATAAGCCCGCAGAGATGTGTACCGTGTTGGACACCTTATTGCACATGTTTGAGGAATTTGTGGTTCACCTCAAAGGGTTACTGAGCCTGTGTCTAGATTCTGGCAATCAGGTTTCATTTGAAAGCAGAGTTCGTGGTCCGCTTTCTCCTGATGAAAAGAACAGAAGACGTGAGTACAATCTCTGTTTTTATTGTGCCAGTCCGTTGCACTTTTTGTCTGGCTGTCCCCTCGTGCCGGTGCGTCCTGGGGCTGGAGTGCCGGTGCGTCCTGGGGCTGGAGTGCCGGTGCGTCCTGGGGCTGGAGTGCCGGTGCGTCCTGGGGCTGGAGTGCCGGTGCGTCCTGGGCTGGAGTGCCGGTGCGTCCTGGGGCTGGAGTGCCGGTGCGTCCTGGGGCTGGAGTGCCGGTGCGTCCTGGGGCTGGAGTGCCGGTGCGTCCTGGGGCTGGAGTGCCGGTGCGTCCTGGGGCTGGAGTGCCGGTGCGTCCTGGGGCTGGAGTGCCGGTGCGTCCTGGGGCTGGAGTGCCGGTGCGTCCTGGGGCTGGAGTGCCGGTGCGTCCTGGGGCTGGAGTGCCGGTGCGTCCTGGGGCTGGAGTGCCGGTGCGTCCTGGGGCTGGAGTGCCGGTGCGTCCTGGGGCTGGAGTGCCGGTGCGTCCTGGGGCTGGAGTGCCGGTGCGTCCCAAGACTTGCGGTGAGTCTGTGCGTCCCAAGACTTGCGGTGAGTCTGTGCGTCCCAAGACTTGCGGTGAGTCTGTGCGTCCCAAGACTTGCGGTGAGTCTGTGCGTCTCAAGACTTGCGGTGAGTCTGTGCGTCTCAAGACTTGCGGTGAGTCTGTGCGTCTCAAGACTTGCGGTGAGTCTGTGCGTCTCAAGACTTGCGGTGAGTCTGTGCGTCTCAAGACTTGCGGTGAGTCTGTGCGTCTCAAGACTTGCGGTGAGTCTGTGCGTCTCAAGACTTGCGGTGAGTCTGTGCGTCTCAAGACTTGCGGTGAGTCTGTGCGTCTCAAGACTTGCGGTGAGTCTGTGCGTCTCAAGACTTGCGGTGAGTCTGTGCGTCTCAAGACTTGCGGTGAGTCTGTGCGTCCTTATACTGGCCGAGTGCCAACTGTGCCCATGTCCCACAGTAAGATCGCTAAAGCTAGACCACGCATGAGATCCACTGGCGCCAGACCTAGCTGGGAGTCGGATAGTGCCAGACCACGTAGGGGATCTGATGGTGCCAGACCCTGCGGGGGATCTGATGGTGCCAGACCCTGCGGGGAGTCAGATGGCGCCAGACCCTGCGGGGAGTCAGATGGCACCAGACCCCACTTTGAGTTCAGACCTCCTGAGAAATCCAGGTCTGAGAAAGAGGCATCCGATAATAAACCTCAGACTTCTGTAGATACCTCTGATGGCTGTAAGGTTTTAAAGACACAACTGGCTGGTTCTGAGCAGCGACTGGCAGCCAAAAGACAGTCCCTACGTATGGTTACTGGTTGTATTACATGTAGAGCCGCAACCCCAGTGCCAATTGGCGGTAAGCCAGTTCTGTCTGGCAATGAGAAGCCAGTCCTGTCTCCGTCTGGCAATGAGAAGCCAGTCCTGTCTCCGTCTGGCAATGAGAAGCCAGTCCTGTCTCCGTCTGGCAATGAGAAGCCAGTCCTGTCTCCGTCTGGCAATGAGAAGCCAGTCCTGTCTCCGTCTGGCAATGAGAAGCCAGTCCTGTCTCCGTCTGGCAATGAGAAGCCAGTCCTGTCTCCGTCTGGCAATGAGAAGCCAGTCCTGTCTCCGTCTGGCAATGAGAAGCCAGTCCTGTCTCCGTCTGGCAATGAGAAGCCAGTCCTGTCTCCGTCTGGCAATGAGAAGCCAGTCCTGTCTCCGTCTGGCAATGAGAAGCCAGTCCTGTCTCCGTCTGGCAATGAGAAGCCAGTCCTGTCTCCGTCTGGCAATGAGAAGCCAGTCCTGTCTCCGTCTGGCAATGAGAAGCCAGTCCTGTCTCCGTCTGGCAATGAGAAGCCAGTCCTGTCTCCGTCTGGCAATGAGAAGCCAGTCCTGTCTCCGTCTGGCAATGAGAAGCCAGTCCTGTCTCCGTCTGGCAATGAGAAGCCAGTCCTGTCTCCGTCTGGCAATGAGAAGCCAGTCCTGTCTCCGTCTGGCAATGAGAAGCCAGTCCTGTCTCCGTCTGGCAATGAGAAGCCAGTCCTGTCTCCGTCTGGCAATGAGAAGCCAGTCCTGTCTCCGTCTGGCAATGAGAAGCCAGTCCTGTCTCCGTCTGGCAATGAGCTACCAATGTTGCCTGATTCTGGTAAGCTGCCAGTCAGATCCATGGCAAACTGTGTGTCAGCAGTGCCAGAGCTACATTGCAACACCATTGTGCCCATGCCCCACAGAGAGTCCGGGGTTTCCAAACCTCATGGTAAGGCACAGGTAGGCGAGCCTACTCCCACTGTTGCCATGTCAGGTATGGTGATCACCCCTTCCAAGTCTCGATCCAGGAGGAGACGGGGGAAGCTGACCAACACTAGTCAATCTGGTTCCAAGAATACCACGCTCCAGGATGGGTCTGATGCCGTATTCTGTGCCTATCGTGAGGAGATCCAGCAGGGTAGTGGCCTGACTGGTACCCACATCCCTAATTCTAGCCCTGTACCCGAGGGTTATATACGATCCCCATGCGGGATGTTGTTCCGTGAGGCACACTGGGCCATGATCAGGAAAGACCCTAATGCGCTCATGTGTTTTGAGGAGGAGGAAGACGACACTGAGTGGGTCCTTAATGGATTTTGGTGACTGGTGTTAGAAGCAGGAAACCAGATCACGGTCTGTCATGTTTTATGTTTTGGGTGCCCTGGGGTCACCCATGGAGGAGGGATACTGTCACGTTCTGTGCTGGAAAATCTGTCTTCCTGCCCTCTGTATTTGTATATATGTTTTTTCCCTTGTGTTTCTGTTGCTGCCAATTCCTGGGTGGCCTCCCAGGGGTTAATTGGTGTTCTGTGTGCTGCTCACCTGTTGATCCTTGCCCTGATTCCCCTGCCTATATTAGAGCTATGTACCCATAAGACATTGCTGGGTCATTTTCCTTTGCCTGGTCTCCTTGCATCCTGTGTCCTGAAAGCTCCTTGCTGTGTTCCTGATAGCCTCCTTTTGTTAATCCTGGTTCAGTTATTGCCTCTTATTTCTGTTCCAGTTTATGTCAGTTCCTTCTGTGTATTTTGTTCTGTCTATTGCTGTATTTTGTTTTGCTGTTTATGTTCCATTCAGATTCTCCGGTTACTGATTTTGGCTTGGCTGACTTCCCTTCTGGTTCTGATTCCTGTATCCTGTATGACGTACTCTCTCTGGTTATGACCTTTGGCTTTCCTCTATGACTATTCTATGCTATATTCCTTGCCTGTACCGTTTCCAGGTAACCCTGTCATCTGCATATAACAAAAGACTCTGTACGGCTTCAAGGTAATACTTTCCTTTAGATTAGATCCGGCTATCCTAAAGACCGGTCTTTCAGTGCAGGGAATCTTTGGTATTGCCGTACAGAGGTCTTTTGTTAACCCTTTGCTTTCACCTGTCCTTGCAGTTTACAGTGCATCTCTGCATATAGGGGCTTCTCTCAGGAACCAAGGCCTCACCTTCCTGCGAGTTATATTCATAGGGATATATATACAGACCGACCACTTCCAAGGATCGGAGGGCAAGTATAGGGTGGTGCGTGCCTGGTGGTACTGCCACCGTGACAGGGGAGCACAAAGTGTTAATTAGCGTTAGTTTTGCCTCTGGACTTTGTAATCCTATCGGGGGTGCAGAGGGTGCCACTGCACCCGGGCCCTTGGACCCTGAAGGGGTAAGGGGGCCCATTCACCTGCACGATTCCAGAGCACAGGGATTTCAGGGAGCCCAGCAGCAGCAGAGATCCCTGACATGTCCCCCAAATCCCTTGCCTCTTCTCTCATTGCTGGGCCCCCTTGCACGCCAGGCACATCTAGAGACAGTGATCAGCATTTTAATTTTGAGCAGGCATTTTGATGGACAGCTGAGGGGGTCCTCATAACTTCCTATCAGCAAAATCTTGTTGAGGACCCCTCAGCTGCCTCAGACATTGCCTGCTCCATGGTGATATGAGGTGTCTTGCACAGTGGGGGGCCCAGCTGGGAGAATGAGGTAAGGGATTTGGGGGGGACTGATGGCCAGGATAAAGGGGGCTGAAGGAGGTTTGGTGACCTGGTTGCTACTAGTGGAATGGTGGCTTATGGGTGAGTTTTGAGGATCTGGTGGCTAATGGGGAGAACTTGGCTGAGGGACATGGTAGTTAAGGGGGGTTAAGAGGTAAGGGGTTTGGGAATTATGGGGACATAATGGTTAAGTGTGGGCTGGGGATTATGAGGGACCTGCTAATTAGGGGGACCTTGGCTAATGTGGCAATGGGGACATTGTGGCTAAGCGGGCTGGAGGACCTGGGCTAATGTGGCAATGGGGACATTGTGGCTAAGGGGGCTGGGGGACCTGGGCTAATGTGGCAATGGGGACATTGTGGCTATGGGGCTGGGGGAGCTGGGCTAAGGTGGCAACGGGGACAGTGTGGCTAGGGGGGCTGGGGAAGCTGGGCTAATGTAGGAATGGGGACATTGTGACTAAGAAGGCTGGGGGAGTTGTTGGGGAGCTGGTGGCTAATGGGGGATAGAACAGGTTATGGGGACCTGGGCTAGGGGGAGCTTCTGACTAAAAGACACCAGGGGATTCTAAGGATTTATATATTTACATTAAAAATAAAAATAAATGAAAAACAAATTTTTCTTAAATATTTGTGTACCGGTTATTGGGGATAGAGAGGGTGAGTTGAGTGTCAGGTGGTTGGGGGTGAGAGGGTTTTACTGGGCTACCCCCCTTTCATTTGTCAAGTAAAAGGCGCCAGGATTTCTGAACAGCCCAGCTCTGACCTACACACTACACATTACTGTGAGTTTTATTGCTGTGGAGCCCTGTGATACCCTCATACACACCGCACATTACTGTGAGTTTTATTTCTGGGAGCTCTGTGATACACAGCCCACATTATTGTGAGTTTTATTACTGTGGAGGTGATATGCTCACACACGCACTACATATTGTTGTGAGTTATATTGCTCTGGAGCTCTGTGATACGCTCATACAAAGGGGGGGCCTTCAAGGATTCTTGCACCTGGGCCCTAAGGTTTCTAGTTGCACCTCTGACAAAGTCCTAACGCTAATTACACCAAGCTGTGGTTAACTGAAAAGTCACCCACAGCTAGGACCTGGTGCTAACTGATTCCGCTTCTGCGGAATCGGTCATAGTTACATAGTTATATAGGCTGAAAAAAGACATGCGTCCATCAGGTTCAGCCTTTCACACATCACCTACTGCTGTTGATCCAAAAGAAAGCAAAAAACCCAGTCTGAAGCGCTCGCCAATATGCAACACACTGGGAAAAAATTCCTTCTTGACTCCAGAATGGCAGTCAGATTTCTCCTTGGATCAAGAAGCTTACCCACATGTTAAATATTATGACCCTTAATATTCCGTGTCTGCAGGAAGTCATCCAGTCGTTTTTTAAAAGTCTGTACAGTCTCTGATCCAACCAGCTCGACAGGCAGAGAATTCCACAGCTTTATTGTTCTCACTGTAAAATAACCCTTCCTATGCTTTAGGCTGAATTTCCTTTCGTCCAGTCTAAATGGGTGACCTTATGTCCTGTGTATAGTCCTGTTAATGAATAGGTTTCCAGATAATGGTTTATAATGGCCCCGTATATATTTATATAAAGTTATCAGATCCCCTCTAAGGCGCTGTTTCTCTAACCTAAACAGGTTTAAGCTTGTTAGTCTTTCCTCATAACTTAAACCTTCCATTCCCCTTACTCATTTAGTCGCCCGTCTCTGCAATTTTTCTAGCGCTATAATATCCTTTCTTAAGCTAGGTGCCCAAAATTGCACAGCATATTCAAATGTGTGTCTTACCATTGATTTATACAGAGGCAAAATTATGTTTTCATCCTGAGAGTGAACTCCCCTTTTAATGCATGCCAATACCTTGCTGGCCTTGACGGCTGCTGTTTGACACTGCGCATTGTAACTTAGTTTGAAGTCTATGATTATTCCCAAATCCTTCTGCTTTGATCTCTCAAACTCAGTACCATTAAGGCTAGGGTCAAACGAAAGCATTTTTACACGCGAACGTAAAAAAGTGCGTCCGAACGAATTGACGTATTTTTTCACGGAATGCGCAAAAACGGTCAGACGATGCGCATTTTTCGTGCGTCATTTCTTTCGGATCGTCAATAAAACTCTTTTTGCGTCTGGATGTTATGTAGGCTGGACATTAGCAGTGTCTGACATCTCCTAATCACGCACACACACCGCTATGCCGCAGCTGCGCACTCTGTACGTCCGTACTAGCGGTTCGGCGTTCTCGAAAAAATGCGTTCGTTTTCCACTTGCGTTGCGCGGCCAGACTTTCGTGCGACCGTACTTCGTATATTGGCCGTCATTGCCCGTCATCTGCTGCTAGTGCGGCCGTAATTATGTGCGCCAGAACGCACGTTAAAAGTGCGCTGGTCTGACCCCAGCCTTAGGGTATAAGTTGCTTGTGTGTTCTTCACTCCAAAGTGCATAACTTTGCATTTATCTACATTAACAGGGTTATTCAAAGAGATCCGAATGGCTGGAGAAAGGTAACCGAACGCTGAAAATCAGCGTTCGGTTACCTTTCTTGGCCATTCGGCTATCCAGAGAGCAGGCAATTCGCCTGGCGAATTGCCTGCATATACGGTGCCTATTCGAGGGCATTGAAATCCCCATGAAAAAGCACTGCTTCGGCTATTCAGAGAACACAAACCAGCAGTGAAAGGTTCCCGAAATGCCCTGCCATTTGGTGGTTTAATTCGACAGGTTTATTCAGGAGAATCCCATAGGCTTCAATGTTAAAAATATTCCCGTTTTAATTCAATATCTAATAAACCGTTCATTATAAAATTCTGCAGTAAAGAGTCTCTTTATTTATAGATTTGTTAGGATATTTTAAGCATTTTTTTAAAAAAAAAAGTCCTATTATTTTTTATTTTTTTTTAAGTTTACTTATTTTTCTGTAACAGCCCTTTTTATTATCATTCCCTGTACCTCATGTGTAAATTTCAGACATTTTCACTCAGTAGTTTCTTTGCAAACAGCGTTTCACTTTTCAATCATTCAAGCAAACTGTTTTCCTAATTTATTCACTCCATTCATCTGCAGTGTCGGCTTTTTCCGGCGGCTTTGCTGCGTGTGATCGGCTGCTGCTCTTGTTTTTCCGGCGTCTTCGACGGGTTAATCCAGATCTTTTTGCAGGTTTTCAGCGTGCATTCGCCGGGTTTTCGGTGGGTATTCGGCAGCTTTTCCCTGCACTTCGACAGCCCTGTGGTCCTTGCTGAATACACCGCAGGGTAGCCGAAATGGGAAAGCCGATTTGCACTGAATTGAAGAGAACGAAAAGTCACCGAACGTGCAGTGACTTTTCGAATCTCTTTGAATAACCCTGTAAATCTAATGTGCCATTTAAGTGCCCAGTCCCCCAATCTATCTAAATCCCTCTGTAGCGAAGTAACATCCTGCTCACATTGTATTACTTTTCCTAGTTGGGTGTTATCTGCAAACACTGATACAAGACATTCGATGCCTATTTCAAGGTCATTTATAAATAAATTGAATAGAATTGGTCAGCACCAGCTGAAAATAAAAACAAAAAATGAGATGCTCACCTCTTATCCCGCGGCGAGAACGGCGGCTCCATCCATCCCGGCTCTTCTTGTCACCGGGAGCATAGAGAGACTGGGGGGAAAAGTTTCCCAGTCTCCTCTGCGAATCACTACACCAACCTGCCGGATCTCACAAGGCAAGATCCTGCAGCGGAAGCCTCAATGGAGTCCTATGGACTCCATGGAGGGGATGCTCGCGGCGGCGCTTAGCGTTGCGTTACGTGGCAGAGAGAAACCTGCAGGTGCAGCTTTTTCTCAGCGTCCCCGTTTTAACGTGATGATTGTAATATAGCCCAGAATGTTTCCATTCATCAATTTATAGCCTAGTGTTTGCAATTGTGTTGCAGTACTATACATACGGAATAATACACAAGTATGTAACAGATTAGTAATCTGAGAATGTTTACTAGATTGCAATACTGGGGTGTGCATCATATTTAACCCCTTCACTGCTGAGCCATTTCACCCTAGTGTGCTGAGCTCATTTTGACCAATTTGTGCTCATCATGTTTAAACGCTATGTGAAGTCATGTTTTATTGTAGGTCCCAGACGAACGATATACACCTATTTTCAGCAGACTCAAAATATATCAGACCCTATTACATTCTTCACGCAAAAACGCACGCAGAACGCGTGAATTTGTGCGCGAAGCGTTAAACGTTAACGAGCGTAAATCAACGCTGGTATTACAATCCTCGCGCACTTTTTCATCCGTCAAAAAATAACGAGCGTAAAATGGACGCGCAAAAACGCACAGCAACGTTGCGCACACAAATCAGTATGCGGACTGTTTTTTCACGCGATTCAGCCAATCAGAATTAAGAACTACAATTGTCTCACGTTAAGTTTTTGCGCCTGTCAAAGTCAATCTGCGCATATATGCTGCATCAATAAAAAAAACACGCACAACTTCTCAAATTTATTGGTTTGGTATGTGTAGAATGTGTAACTATACTTTGCTGCGTGTTTTTTTTTGGGCTGGTGTATTCGGTATGCGCAAATAATGTCATAGAGCCCCTGGTGTTTAAGAGCTTTTCTGGGAAGCTGCCACCCTACCTGAATAGACTGCTTCCCCTAGCAGTTCCCTCATCCTATAACCTCCGATCCAGGACCAGCACCTTACTTGCAATACCACAATACAAAAAGAAAGTAGCTCGATACTCATTTTCCTACAGAGCTCCGCAATTATGGAATAACCTCCCAGATGCCATCAAATCTTCCCCCAGTCTTAAGTCACTTAATAGCTCCCTATTAACATACCTCAATACAGAATGCACCTGTAAACATGTAACATACAGGGTTATTCAAAAAGATTTGAAAAGTCACCGCACATTCGGTGACTTTTCTTTCTCTTCAATACGGTTCCTTTTGCTGATCCCATTTCGGTGACCCTGCGGTGTATTCAGCAAGCACCACAGGGTCCCCGAATTGCAGGGAAAAGCTGCCGCACACCCGACGAAAACAAACCGCAAAACCCAGCGAATGCATGCCGAAAACACGCAAAAACATCTGGATTAACCTGCCGAATACCACAGAAAACCCGAGAAGGAGCCGATCACACGCAGCCGAAGCCTCTGGAGAAAGCCGACACCGCAGAAGAGGCAGTGAATAAATTAGGAAAATAGTTTGCATAAATGATTGAAAAGTGAAACGCTGTTTGCAAAGAAACTACTGAGCGAAAATGTCTGAAATTTGCATATGAGGTCCAGGGAATGATAATAAAGAGGGCTGTTACAGAAAAAAATAAGTAAACTTTAAAAAAAAAAATCGGACTTTTAAAAAAAAAAAAAATTAAGAAAAATGCTTAAAATATCCTAAAACATCTATAAATAAAGAGACTCTACTGCAGAATTTTATAATGAACGGTTTATGAGATATTGAATTAAAACGGGAATAATTTTAACATTGAAGCCTATGGGATTCTCCTGAATAAATTTGTCGAATGAAAACACCGAATGGCAGGACATTAGGGGAACCTTTCACTGCTGGTTTGTGTTCTCTGAATAGCCGAAGCAGTGCATTTTCATGGGGATTTCACTGCCCTCGAACAGGCACCGAACAGGCACCGTATGTTCAGGCAATTCGCCAGGATTTGGCGAATTGCCTGCTCTCTGGATAGCCGAATGGCCAGGAAAGGTAACCGAACGCTGATTTTCAGCGTTTGGTTACCTTTCTCAAGCAATTCGGATCTCTTTGAATAACCCTGAAAGTGACTATTTCCTACATATTTATTTTCTACATATTTATTTTCTGTGTAAATCTGTATTTTGTGTTTTTGTTTTTTAATATCTTGCATGTAATTAGCATTGTATTTCTGTAACGACTGTAACATTTCCATGTTCTTGAACCCAGGACATTTATTTATTTGAAAAGGATTTTACCAGGAAGGATACATTGAGATTTCTCTCGTTTTCAAGTATGTCCTGGGATCGAGAACAATTGAGTGGTTACAGTTGTTACAGAAATATAAAGTAATAAAATACTTGGGTTTAACAATTAACACACTGCTCCAGCATTCTCAGAAGTTTAAAACTGAATTTGTAAATTTTATTTGCTCCTACTGGCCTTGTTAGTTCAAGACTTGTAAGGTTCTGCCATACGAAATATTCCAGAATAAAATATTATAGAATGTCCGGCAGTCGAACAGTTCCATCAGCAAAGGCAAAGACATTTTATTTTTATTCCCTTCACTACCATGTGGTGTTCCAACAAATACGCACAGGCTAAATGCATGTAACACAATGACTATATTTCCTACATATTTATTTTCTGTTAATCTGTATTTGTT
Source organism: Leptobrachium leishanense (assembly GCA_009667805.1). Taxonomy (NCBI): domain Eukaryota; kingdom Metazoa; phylum Chordata; class Amphibia; order Anura; family Megophryidae; genus Leptobrachium; species Leptobrachium leishanense. The sequence goes on along the minus strand of CM019072.1, from coordinate 98,310,475 downwards.
TTGTGTTAATAACTTGCATTTTACTACTTTGTATTTCTGTAACAACTCAATGTTCTTGAACCCAGGACATACTTGAAAACGAGAGCAATCTCAATGTATCCTTCCTGGTAAAAATCCTTTATAAATAAAATAAACTCAAATAAATTACCATTTCATTATAATGCATTTAGAGCCTGTGTTCTGTGTCATGTTTAATAGTAGTTAAGCTCTTTTGCTTTGGTACTTCCACCTAGTGGTCATTTAAGAACCTGCAGGCAATTTAGAAAGCAGGAAGTGAACGGCTCTTAGAAAGCATGGAGTGTACAGCTAGCACAGGGCTGTTATATGGTGTCCAGATGAGCAATCCTGGACAATCTTCATTCATCCTTGTTTTTTTGAGCATTCTGAAGAGCAATAGCTGTAAGTTTACTTACCTTATCTGCTTCCATCAACATATATTTTGTTTCTGATGTGTAGAGTGGATGTAATGTTGTCATTTGAATACATAGCATGTTATCATATGTTTCTCCTATGTATATCATTAATATTCTCAAATGAAAATACATTTTTTATATCCAGATACGTCTACCGCAGGTGAACTTGCGCAAACGCTGCGCGAGCTTACTGTACTTTGCGCGTCCTATACTTAACATTGTGAGCGCAAATGCTGGTACGCGGATGCTATTACAATCTATGCACATTTTTTAACGCACAGCCTTTGCGCGCATAATTTTAGCAACTCCTAAAAGCTGGTGTTAATGGCAAATTCTATCAACCTGGCCGAAACCAAATACACCAGCCCAAAAAAACACATTGCTGGGCGCGCTTTTGTGCGCATCTGTTTTACGTGTGTTATTTTTTGACAGATGAAAAAATTTAAAAAATAATTTAAATCGTCTTTTCTTTTTTCTGTAACAGCCCTTTTTATTATCATTCATTGGATCTTATATGTAAATTCCAGACATTTTCGTTCAGTAGTTTTCTTGCGAGCAGCGATTCAAAGTTTCAAGCGTACTGTTTTTTTTTCCTCACCTCCTTAGGCTAGGGTCAGACTGAGCAGTGCGAACGCGCGTTGCAGCCGCACTTATCACGGCCGCACTAGCAGCAGATGCCGGGCAATGACGGCCAATATACGAAGTACGGTCGCACAAAAGTCCGCTGCGCAACGCAAGTGAAAATGAACTTTTTTCGAGAACGTGAAACCGCAGGTACTGACGTACAGAGTGCGCTGCGTCTGCTAGCGGCGTGTGTGCGTGATTAGGAGAGTCAGACGCTTTAATGTCCGGCCAACATAACGTCCAGACACAAAAAGTGTTTTATTGATGATCCGTCAAAATCACGACGAAAATGCGCATAGTATGACCACTATCACGTATTCTGTGAAAAAATGCGTCCATTCGTGCGAACGCACTTTTTCACAGACAACATAAAAAGCGTTCGTCTGACCCTAGCCTTAGTCTGCGTGTTGGGTTTTTCCGGCGGCTGCTCTGCACTGTGATCGGCGGCTAGTCGTGTTTCTCCGGTGTTCGCAGGGTTAATCCAGATGTTTTTGCGGTTTCAGTGAGCGTTCGCCGGGTTTTGCAGTGAGTGTTCAGTGGGTTTGCGGCGGCTTTTCCCTGCACTACGACAGCCCTGTGTTGCTTGCTGAATACACGGCAGGGTCCCCGAAATAGGATCGCTGAATCGGACCGAACTGAAGAGAAAGAAAAGTCACCGAACGTGCAGTGACTTTTCGATTCTCTTTGAATAACCCTGTAATTGTACACTATAGGGGCTATATTAAAATCTTCACGCAAAAACCCTTGCGCAAAGCGCGAATTTTTGCGCAAAGCGTTAAACGTTTGCGCGCGCAAATCACTGCTGGAATTACAGTCTTCGCGCGTCTTTTCATCCAGCAATCCATACCGCGCACAAACAGGACGCGGCCAAATTCTCGCACAGTACCTTCTCGCGCAAAATCCAGTGTGCGAACAGTTTTTTTTTTCTCGCGATTCAGCCAATCAGAATTAAGAACCACAATTATCTTATGTTAAGAAATTGCGTCTGCCAAAATCAATCCGAGCATATATGCTGCAGCGATGATACATGCACACACAACTTATCCATTTTATTGGTTTGGTATGTGTCGAATGGGCAACTATACTTAGCTGCATTATTTTTACTGGGCTGGTGTATTTTGGTTTGGCCGGGTTGATAGAATTTGCCATTAACACCAGCTTTTTGTAGTTGCTAAATTATGCGCGCAAAGGCTATGCTAATTACCGCAAAATACCACAAAATAGATTGTAATACCATCCGCATACCAGCGCACATTCGCATTTGCACTCACAATGATAAGTATAGGACTCGCGCAGTACAGTAAGCTCGCGCAGGTTCACCGCGATAGGCGATTGCACGTGGTTGTTGCGCTAAGGGTTTTACCCCTCGCGTTAACATTTTTTTGCGCCGGCACAAACGTTTGCGTGAAGATTGTAATTTAGTCCGAATTCTTTTCTTTTAATTTCACTATTATCCATCCAACTCTACTGTGACAGACCGCCTGGCCCACCGACCGTGTGCCTCTATAGGGCACTCGGGCACTGCCCGAGGGCCCGCGGGTCGGTAGGGGCCCGGTTTGGGGCGACACAGTGGGCCCCCGCCGGTTTCCCTCTGATGATGACTGAAATTGACAGGCAGCCAGCGTCGCACTCTGAAAATGATGCCTGCGCCGTGCCCCTCACGTGACGTGTCACGTGAGGGGCGGTGCCAGTGCAATGTGCCTGCTCCAGCTAGACTGTGGGATGCAGGCACGCTGCAGTCTCCACTGCGGCATTTTCAGAGTGCGCCACTGGCTGCATGTCAATTTCAATGATGATCAGAGGGAAACCGGCAGGGGCCCACCGTGTCTGCCCAAACCGGGCCCCTACTGACCCGCGGGCCCTCACAAGTGCCGCCGAGGAGCCGGTGAGCAACCCGGGGGGGGATGCCGAACAATTTATATATGGGGGGGAGATTTAATGCCCAACAGTTTATATACTGGGGGATCTAATGCTGGGCATTAGATTCCCCCACCAGTATATACAGTACATTGTAGGGCATTAGATCCCCCCCCAGTATATAAACTGCTGGTTAGATTCCCCCCCCCCCAGTATATAAATTGCTGGGCATTAGATTCCCCCCATATATAAATTGCTGGGCCCCAGCAATTTATGTACTGGGGGGGGAAATCTAATGCCCAGCAATTTATATACAGGGGGAGGGGAATCTAACCAGCAGTTTATATACTGGGGGGATATAATGCCCCACAATTTGTATGCTGGGTGGGTTGAATAAATTGAGTTTTATTGCTGTGGATTCTGTGATAAGCTCATACACACTGCACATTACGGTGGGTTTTATTGCTGTGGAGCTCTGTGATATGCTCATACACACTGCACATTACTGTGGATTTTATTGCTGTGGAGCTCTGTAATGGGCAGGGTGTCAGTAATGTACAGCATCTTTTAAAGTGATCAGCAGTTTCCCACATTTTCCACAGGGACTTTCTGTGCCGTGGTGCAGCCTTAGCTGCAATGAGTGGGTGATGGCTGCTGCAGCAGTGCGGTGGCCATCTGTAAGTAGGAAGGGGGCACAATGGATCCCCCAATTCGCTGCTGGGTCCAAGTGGATTTTCTAAAAGATTATTTTTAGGAGTTCAGAAATAAATTCTTTAGCACAATAATGTGCATGTGGGTGTTGTGTTGTAGGGGGTGGGGTTTTTATGGGTGTGGCCTCCTGTGGGTGCAGAACAAGGGGGCCCCATGAACTCCTATTGCCCAGGGACCCCATTAGTTGTCAGTCCGCCCCTGGTCAAACCTCCTAGCTTTCTCCAAGCTGGACCCCGAAATCCAACTTCAGCAGCCCCCCGAACCTCTAAAAGCACCACGCACGACCAGAGTTTTAGAGCTGCAAAGAAAGACTGACTCTTAATTTGAAAAGGCACACATGTTGAACACAGCTAGGAGACAACCCCCCTCCCTTCCAGAATACACTACAGGTTACTACAGTGCAGAACAATGGATTGTTTACCTATGCATTCTTATCTTGAATAGTCTGCTAGGCCCTAGCAGGAGGGGGAGGGGAAAGCAGGAAAACAAAGGAATACATTCTACACTATACAGAAAGCAAGAATACAATATACAGAGAGGGGTAGATACAGAAGAGTACAATATAAAGAACGAGGACAGCTAATACAGAAAACATAAAAACTGGATTCCCTGGGCAATCCAGCTGGCAAACCCCATTTAGCACCTTGGTCCATAGTCCATAGGCAGGAAACTAGCCCCCCAGGCTCCTCCAACTGCCCCAGAGACAGCTGAGTCTGTCACATTTCTCCGCTCCCAACAGTAGACTAACCAGGTACCAGATCACAAACTGGTCTGGACCTGTGTTAAGTCCCAAAAAGTTTGCTCCTTTCCATTGGCACTGTGGTCTGGTCCACACCCACAGATGCCATCACCCCCTCCTTATATTCCTTCAGGAGCCCCAAAGGGGTAACCGGGTTTGCAGCATGGCATAGGGACATGTCTCCAGGGCCAGGAAGTCTTGCTGAACTTTCTGGCCACTTGCCACAGGCCTCAAGCCCACCAACTCCACAGTCCTTTAACTCACCATCCTGTGGGGTAGCATGTTGGGGACAGAGCTCGGCTGCACTCTCTCCCATTGCCAGATGTTCTCTTGAATCCGCTGAGAGCTGTTCACGCTCCCTAAGCTGGGGATCCGGGCTGACCGCTCTGCATCCTGGAAGCACAGTGGGGAGGGCTGCAGTCTCGTCCACAACCATAAAGTCCATTTCTGGCCCAATCAAATCTAGGCCTTCCAGCTCTGTCATCCATCCCCGGTTTGGAGTACACTGTGGCGCCTCTGGGTCAGCTGTCCCGCATTGCATTAAATCGCCAGTGGGGACCTCAGTCTCACCCCCTGTCGTTGTCTGGCATTTCTTTTTCTCCCCGATTTCTGGAGCAGCAAGTAGTGGGCAGAGGATAGCAGCTCCATGTTCCGATGCCAGCTCTTCTGCTGGGTTGGGGAACCGTTTCCCCATGCACAGATTGTAATCCTTAATTACTGGAGGGACTGGTGATACGAACAGGAAATCCAGGCCAGCTGCCCCACACTTTCCATGCTCCGTGGGATGGACTCCAGCCTCTTCCTCTGCTGGCCATGACATGTCTGCTGTCCCCTGCTCCTCCACCCATCCGTGGGTGGGAGCACTCCATTGGCGCTCAGGGTCTCCTGCCGAGCACTCCAGCAATTTGTCCGGATGGGCCTGGGACTCACTCATTGTCGGTCGGCACTCCTCTTGCCGCCACACCTCAATGTCCACAATGCTCGTGTTGGTGGAGACCGCTGTCCCATCCACCCTTACACTGAAAATATCCTTGGAAAAAGGCCACAGAATTCTGGCAACTTGCTCCGCTTCAGGCTCTGTAGGAACTTCATTCGCCCCGTCTGACGCTTTCTCCGGTTCCGTTGACCCGCTGTACTGCATCTGTAAGAGCTTTGCCTCCTCAGTAGCAGTCGAGGCCCCAAGCGTAGTCTGTAGTTGGGGAGTGGGGCCGACTGCCTCCTCTCCCTGGTGCACAGGAATAACTGCTGGCCCTGGGTACAGACTGGCGATACTGGGTTCTGCCGGCAGGCCTGTTTCTGCGATATCCATAGCAGCTGGAGCAAGCTGTTGGGCTTTCTTAAACAGTATTTTGTAGTCCTGCTCCAGCACCCATTCTTGGGTGAGCAGCCAGTCCAAGTCACCTCTCAATCCAAGCTCACTGGGGAGCTCCATATCCCTGAGTTCACAAATATCGTCCCATCTCCCCGCACTGCCGAAATGGGGGTCTCCCTGGAGATCATTAAATAGCAATCCCTGGCCCCCAAAGTCATAGCCCTCTGTAGGATTGTTCCTCCCCAGCATCGGAGACATCTGGGCGATATACCAGTCCATTGTCCGGTACCCGTCATCCAGTACCATCTCTGCCCAGATCAGGTCATCCAGCTCCAACAGCCATTCTTCCTGGGGCTGCTCTCCAAGAAACTGTAACCGCAAGTCCCAATGTGCCTGGAATCTCTCCTCATAAGTAGGGATAACATTGCCCAAGTAGATCTGCTCAACTTGCAGAACATCCCTCCAGAGCTTCCACCGAGCAGAATTTCTCTCCTCCAACACACCCTGGGCAGAACCAGTCTCCTTGTGCTGCTTGGGCGCTTCCATCCCTCACTCCTCTGATGGTAGCCGCTCTGGGTCCTGTTGGTGGTTTGGACTGCTCTCTGGAAAAGCTAATCCCACCGCTGCCAGCCAAATGTGACAGACTGCCTGGCTCACCAACCGTGTGCCTCTGTCAAATCTCTAGCTTTCTCCAAGCTGGACCCCGAAATTGAACTTCAGCAGCCCCCAAACCTCAAAAAGCACCAGGCATGACCAGAGTTTTAGAGCAGCAAACAAAGACTGACTCTATTTGAAAAAGCACACAGGTTGAACACAGTTGAGAGACAGCCCCCCTCCCTTCCAGAATACACTGACTACAGGTTACTTCAGTGCAGAACAATGGATTGTTTTCCTATGCATTCTTATCTTGAATAGTCTGATTGGTCCTAGCAGGAGGGTGGAGGGGGAAGCAGGAAAACAAAGGAATACATTCTACACTATCCAGAAAGCAAGAATACAATATACAGAGAGGGGTAGATACAGAAGAGTACACTATAAAGACTGAGGACAGCTAATACAGAAACACAGTCAACATAAATACTGGATTCCCTGGGCAATCTAGCTGGCAAACCCCAGTTAGCACCTTGGTCCATAGTCGATAGGCAGGAGGCTAGCCACCAGGCTCCTCCAACTGCCCCAAAGACAGATGAGTCTGTCACATCTACGTTTATGATGATTCTTCAATAAAGATTGGAATTGAAACTTAAATTTTTCGTGACTCTATGATAGGTGAAGTTTAACTGGCTGTCAAACTACGCAAAAGTGATACGTGGAGGTGCAGTACAGCCTGTATTATATGACAGTCTGAGAACTTCCCCAGCTGGTCACAAAATCCATTTGTATTCCTCCAAAATATGTCCAATTTAACTTAACTCGTTCTTAGGCACCTGAATGTGCATACGAAGATCAAGTTAACCCCCTTCATTATGATTAAGTGCAAATTAATTTATTTTTTTCAATCAGGCTCTTGTCAAAGCATTGCTCATGTACTCTGTGGTCATAACCCTTCCACTACCTAAATGCGTATACTCTGTTTTTGCATGTATATTTTATGTGTCCTGGAAAACATGGCCAATCTGGCAACCCTATTCCTAAACCACTGCATTTGCGACATGAGTCTTGGCAGCACCTTTCCTGTATTCACCTTTGGCCACTCCTGCCTGTCCACCAGCCCAGCCTGAGGAAAGCCTCAGGCCCTCCCTAATTACTCTTGTTCTCCCTCTTACTTTTTTTCGCCCCATGCTTTGATGCCTGAACAATACCATTTCATAGCAATGGCGGAACCAGGCCGGGATTAAGATCTCTATGGGCCAGAGCTGAAGATTTTGGTGGGCTTTTTTTGGAATTTAGTGAAATGAAAACATATTTTTGGTTATTTAATAGCACAGATACGGGTATATCTAACAGGCAGATACTGTGTGATTAATTTTTCATTCAAATTTCAATCATTTAAAGAGTGTAAATTTTTTTTTTCCCATTTTATCATCCAAACCTATGTGGTTATATATTCTATAGGGCATTCCTGTTAAAAAAATGTGAAATTGTAACCTGTTACTGCATTTTTCTGAGAAAAGAAACTAGGGATGCACCGATACCGATACTAGTATCGGGGCCGATATTGCCGTTTGCACGAGTACTTGTTACTCGTGCAAACGGCCCGATACATCCCGCCGATACCGGAAGCCGGCGCTGGGCCGGCTTGCCGGTATCCGTGGGGCTGGGGAAGCTGGCCGCGTGCATGAAAAGCACGCGGCCAGCGTTCCCCTCCGGCGCGCCGCGATACTCACCCATCCTGAAAATTTGGGATGATTTGGGATGGGCAGTGATGCGTTCCCGCGGCCACTGGGCGCTCCTGTGATGCTGCCTCTCGGCTGGAGGCAGCGTCACAGATGCGCCCGGCGGCCACGTGATCGCATCACTGCCCAGCGACCGGACCTTCAGGATGGGTGAGTATCGCGGCGCGCCGGAGGGGAACGCTGGCCGCGTGCTTTACATGCACACGGCCAGCTTCCCCAGCGTTCGAGCTGGGGGCAAATCCATGAGACCTGGGGGTAAATCCATGAGACCTGGGGGTAAATCCATGAGACCTGGGGGCAAATCCATGAGACCTGGGGGCAAATCCATGAGACCTGGGGGACATATCCATCAGAGCTGGGGGCAAATCCATCAGAGCTGGGGGCAAATCCATGAGTGCTGGGGGCAAATCCATCAGAGCTGGGGCATATCCATCAGAGCTGGGGGCAAACCCATGTGAGCTGGGGGCAAACCCATGTGAGCTGGGGGCAAACCCATGTGAGCTGGGGGCAAACCCATGTGAGCTGGGGGCAAATCCATGAGACCTGGGGCAAATCCATGTGAGCTGGGGGCAAATCTCATAAATTTTTATATGAGGTCTGTTCCTATTGGAAAGCGTCACATGACATTAAATAAAAGTATCGGTACTCGGTATCGGTGAGTACTTTTAAAAAGTATCGGTACTCGTACTCGGTCTTAAAAAAGTGGTATCGGTGCATCCCTAAAATAAACAATTTTAACCCTAAAATGAAAAAGAAAATGAAATATTTCCCCTGTGTTTTGGAACATGTTTTTTTACGAATAATATGACTATGTATAAAACACTGACCTTGCTCCCAGCGTGGGAAATGAGAAGGTGAGTAATGGCAGTGGTATTCCTAATTTTATACGTGACAAATGGACAATGCCATCGCTTTGGAAATAAAAATAAATAAATATTATTTTTTTTTTAGATTTTACATGGTCAGGTTTGGTATTAATGCAAAGGCCACACTCTGCCCTGTCCAATGACACCTCACTTGACCTTGTGAGGTGTAAATATTAGTGACGCAGGGGTCCAAAGATCCCCGCAGTGCTCTTCACTGCAGTGCGGCGGTTTAGGTTTTTGATGGTACAATCCATTGTTATGAATTGTTACATCACCTCCACACTTGTTGGTGACATGAGAAATGTGATGGTTAGTTAGTGTAGCATCATTGTTTACTTTATAATTGAAAAGTGAAAAATATTACTGTTGGAAAGAAAAACTAAATTATATATATTTTTTTACAAAATATTTGGTCATGTTTGGTATCATTGGAAAGGCCATGCTATGATGCAGCTGCTATGTAGTTGGAGATACATGGGTCCAAATGCAGACATAGTTGTCCTTTCTCTGGGCCTATTCTGAGGCATGGGCCTGGAGCTGCTGCTCCATCTGCCCCTATGGTAATCCGGCCCTGGGCAGGACTACTCCCATAGTGACCCACGCGGGCACTATGGGGCCTGCAGCCGAGTGGGGCCCGGCAGGGGAGGACTGACCCGTCGGGTACTGCCCGAGGGCCCACGCCGCGGGTTGGTAGGGGCCCTGCCGTTTTCCCTCCGGATGATAAGCTGTGCTCATGGGGCCAGCGGCGCGCTCTGAAACTGGCGGGGCACCGCAGCGTGCCTCCCGCATTCTAAATGCTGCCTTGGCTCACGTGACGCAGCGGCAGCAGGAGATGAACAAGGGTCTGGAGGGTGCGGTCCAGCGGAGTTGCGTGCAAAGAAGATTGCTGCCTTCAATAGTGTATGCCGGTGAGGGGGGGCCCGGGGGGCCGAGTAAGAATTAAGATGTCAAATTTCAATGCTTGTGGGGGGTAATATGTCAAATTTCGATGCTGGGGGTAATATATAAAATTTCAATGTTGGGGAAAGAATTAAGATGTCAATTTTCAATGCTTGGGGGGGTTATATGTCAACTTTCAATGCAGGAGGGGAAAAAATTAAGATGTCAAATTTCAATGCTGGGGTAATATGTCAAATTTCAATGATTGGGGGTGTAATATGTAAAATTTTAATGCTGGGGGGTTTGATTAAACTAGCGGTACGGTACAGATATGTTTATTGCTGTGGTGCTCTGATACGCTCCTACACACCGCACATTACAGTGAGGTTTATTGCTGTGAAGCTCTGCGATATGCTCCTACACACCGCACATTAGTGAGGTTTATTGCAGTGGTGCTCTGTGATATGCTCATACACACCGCACATTAGTGAGGTTTATTGCAGTGGTGCTCTGTTACGCTCATACACACCGCACCGCACATTAGTTAGGTATATTGCTGTGGTGCTCTGTTATGCTCATACACACACCGCACCGCACATTAATGCGCTTTATTGCTGTGGTGCTCTGTGACGCTCATACACACCGCACATTACTGAGGTTTATTGCTGTGGTGCTCTGTTACGCTCATGCACAGTGCACATTGCAGTGTGAGGTTTATTGCTGTGGAGCTCTGATACGATTATACACACACCGCACATTACAGTGAGGTTTATTGCTGTGGTGTTCTCTGTTATGCTCATGCACACTGCACATTGCTGAGAGGTTTATTGCTGTGGAGCTCTGTCATATACTCCTACCCTCACACATAGTGGTAGCCATCTGAAGCAGGGATGTGCTGTCAGGGGCAGCAGCCATTAAGTGGGCTCACCTGCCATTAAATCACTCACTAGTACTGAATGAATATAATAAAAAAGTTACAAACTCAACTGCTCTGTGCTCCCCTGCTGTCCATCTCTGCCACCTTGCGCACTATTTTTTTTCAGTTCACAGCAGAATTATTTACATTAGGTTATGACATATTTTTTATTTTCGCCTCTAGTTACATCACCATCTCCTGCTTGCCTATAGCCAGATCCTGGGGAGCGCTGAGAGCAGCCAGATTCTCGGGAGCGCTGAGAGCAGCCAGATTCTGGGGAGCACTGAGAGCAGCCAGATCCTGGTAAGCACTGAACCTACGTAACCTGGGTATATCTGGCTCTGATACTAGCCAGTGCCTCACCGCACGTCCCTGATCTGAAGGGGGCAAGATAGCTTATTAGTATGACATTTTTTCCAGGGCTGGTTTTTATCCGCAGTCCGGTCCTGGTCCCGACACACGCAGCAGGAGTGCAGAGTGGCGGGGCAGAACGCTCGAGCGCGCCTGTGAAGGGATATCGTATTCGGCACATTAGGAGACTCTGGAGTCTGGACAGGAGGTAGGAAGGGAGTGGGAGACTGTTATATGCCTGGCCTGGCCCTGGATGGTATAATTATGTTGTTAAATATGTAATTGAGAAGTAAGAGTCTTTCCTGGTTTTATATTTTTCAGTTTCTTCAACAACCATAATGTCCAGTTACCAGCATCAAAGTGGCGCTCACAAGCGTAAAAAGAAAAGGGAAGACGCCCACAAAACTGAGAAACTTCCAAAAATCATACATTTTTTTAATGTGCCCAATGTTGCTCAGAGCTCTACAGCAGACCATGACGCAGAAAAAGTTGCTGAGGCAAGCCCAGAATGCCTTGACCCCACAATTACTGACATGCCAGTACAGGAGCAATTGCTACTTAGCCAATTTCCTCTGAATGAATCAAGTACAAGCCAGGAGTTAAGTGTTACTGAGGAAAATATTGAAAAAGATTGTTCTGAAACTGAGCCATTTGCATCAGCCGATGTTCACTTGACTGGTAGTGACATAGCTGTGCTAACTGACATTGCATCTACAAATTATGACACAGACAGGGCAAACTTCCCAATTACAATTACAGATGCACACGTGAAGAGATTTATAATCACAAATGGTCCTTGCAGACCTACAGGGCCCTTTCCGAGAGACCATGATGAGGAACAGAGGTGTTTTTCAGTAAAATATTATGAAAAAACAACAAAACCAGGACTTAAACTACCCATTACCTGGCTCTGTTATTCTCCTAAATTGAATGTTGTATACTGTGAACCATGCTGGTTATTTGGTGACCGTGAGAAACTAGGCTCTGAACCAGCATGGGCAAAGGGGATACAAAAATGGAAAGGCTTGTCAACAAAAATACAGGTTCATGAAACGTCTCAAACTCATATAGATTCTTGTATAATATATGAACAGTGGCGTAAAAAGGGAAAAATTGATGAGGAAAACGAACAACAATTAAGAAAAGAAAAAAAATTTTGGAGAGATATTTTAAATAGAATAGTGAATGTCACCTTGACTATGGCTATGAATAACATGGTCTTCCGTGGCCACAGAGAAAAAATAGAAGTCAACAGTGGAAATTTCCTGGCAATAATTGAGCTACTAGCTGATTATGATGCCAAATTAAAGCAATTGCTACAGTTACCACAGGGCAAAGTCAAATACCTTAGTCCAAAAATTCAAAATGAAGTCATAGATATTTTGTCAAAGCAAGTTCTGAATGACATTTTGTCTGAAGTGCAAAACGCACAGTTTTACTCATTGATTATAGATACTACTCAGGATATCTCTAAATGTGATCAAATGAGCCAGGTGCTCCGATATGTTTCTACTGAAAGAGATCCAAATATGAGAGTAAAACAAATTAACATACATGAGGCATTTCTTGGATTTAATGCTATTCATGACCCAAGTGCTGCAGGTATAGAAAAAGAAATACTCGCATTTATCAATGATAAAGGAATTTCTCTGGATAAGTGCCGTGGTCAGGGCTATGATGGTGCTGCCACAATGAGTGGAATCTATTCTGGTGTGCAGACTCAAATTTTGCAGAGAGAGGAAAACGCACTTTATGTTCACTGTGCAGCCCACAATCTTAATTTGGTCCTCCAAGATGCTGTGGCAGAGATTACGGAGGTGTCAAACTTCATGGGTGTGGTTCAACATTTACACACATTTTTTGGGGACAGTGGAAAGCGGTGGGAAATCCTGTCTTCATTTACCAGTGATTCCTCTGTTACACGGAAGGAATTGGGTCCCACACGCTGGTCATCTCGCTATGAGTCACTGCTTGCCTTACGTTTTCGTTATGCAGATGTACTTAAAGCGCTATCAAAAATAAGCCTTGTAGCTACCAATAAAAATGAAAGACAAGAGGCAGTGGGGCTGATAAAAAGATTCGAGTCCTTCCAATCTATATTTCTAATTGTTCTACAAACTAAAATATTTACAAGCATAGATTCTCTGTCTAAACTCCTCCAGTCAGAGAGCATGGACTTGTCCAAAGCTCCTCATTTAATTAAGACAGTCGTGGATGAGCTATCCAATTTCAGAAGCAATTTTGGGGAAGCCAGAAATGATTCAGTATTGCTTGCACAAAAATGGAATATTACCCCCAGATTTGAAGCAAAACGAATTCGCACTGTCAGAAAGCATTTTGATGAATTGTGCATTGATCAGAGATTAGAGGACCTTGAAGAACGTTTCAAAATCAACGTTTTCTATAGGTGCTTAGACATAATAGTAAGCCAGCTGTCAAACAGGTTCCAGGGACTTAATCAGGTTGTTCAGCGGTTTGAAATAATTCAACCTGCAGTTCTAGCATCAGTATCGGATGATGATTTGTTTAAAGCTGCATCAAATCTGCAACAAAAGTATGAAAAAGACCTCTCATCAACTTTCCCTGGTCAGCTTCTAAGTTTTAGATCAGTACTAAAAGAAGACATTCAGAAATTGTCTTCTGTGAAGGATCTTGCACGTTTGCTCTTAGTTGAGAATAGCGCTCTTTCTTCAAATCTGCCGGACGTGTGCATAGCGTTGCTTTTATTCCTAACACTACCTGTAACTGTGACCTCGGCAGAAAGATCCTTCTCAAAACTAAAACTAATAAAGAGTTATCTCAGAAGCACTATGTCTGAGCAAAGGCTTTCTGGGCTTGCTATCCTAAGCATTGAAAATGCTAGAGCAAAACGGCTGGACCTCAACAGCATTGTGGACACTTTTGTAGAATTGAAGGTACGCGGACATGTTTTCTAAGATGTGGTGTTTTGTGAGTATGCAAGTTGGAAGAGTTTTCAAAGTACATGTTTGGTTTTGTTGCCATAGCCTTTCTTATTTGGGTTAAACCATGGGGTCTATTTATAACCTGTTTTGTGTGGGGGGTAACCTGCGTGGGGGGGTTAGGTTGCAGGGGGGCCCATACAACATTTTGCTATGGGGCCCTGTGATTTCTATTTACGCCCCTATTTCATAGTACACCTGGAAATGTTATCACATGCCAGTTTGTTGTAGATTGCTCCTACCTTGATCGTGTTCTTGTTGCATTATCTGTGAGTTCCTATTATTCCCATCTGACCTTGCCTGTTGTGTATCACCTGCTTGTTAATAAATCCACTTGCTTTCCCATGTTACCTGTATCATGCGATCCAAATAACACAGCGAGCTGGGTTCAACAGGTGTTTTATTTCAGTAGTTAACACAGGTGAGACACCCGGTTTGCCTCCTCTCTCTGAGCTGTCTTCCTGGTACTGCCGTTAGAGCCGCCCCTTCCTCTGATGTCACTGCTAGCTCTCAACACATCTCCCCCTTTTTAATAACAATAAATTTTTCTTAAACAGACAATAAACAAATAAACAGAAGCACGCACACAGATAAAGGTACAACGCTATCCTGGACATCGGGGTAGACTACCCTAGTCCACAGTGACTATGGGATTATTCTGCCCATTCTTCCAGTCACTGTTCTAACTACAGCGCTAATCTCGGTAGCGCAATGGAAGCTTCACAACTCTACCACTCAAAGTCATTTTGCACGGACCCTCTCCAGATCCCTGTGAGAGTGGTTGCGACTCCAAGTCAGGCAGTGATGTATTCTCGCCGGAATCCTGTTGCAGAGCGGTTGTACCGCTTAAGACCGGAGATTCTGCAAATTCTCGACACCTAGCTCCTCAGGAACCACCTGGAGGTGCCATCTATTGCGGCGGGCAACAGTCCCTGCTTCTGTGTGGACCACATAGGACCTTGGCTCAGCAGCACGCCCTACAACTATGGCCGGTGTCTTCCACCTCTTTTCGTCATCCAGTTTGACTCTGACACTCTGCGCACCATCTGCCTGAACTGTACCCGGGACGGAGTGTCTCCTATCATAATAGTATCTGTAGTTCCGCTTCGCCTCTTCATCCCTCCTACGAACATTCTCAGACAGAACAGGGAAGGAAGGCTGGAATGCACCCACCGAAGGCAGTGTGGTACGAATCTGTCTCCCCATCATCAACTGTGCAGTGCTACATCCCGTGGCCTGAATAGGAGTCACCCTATAAGCCAGGAGGGCCAAATAAGGATCTGGTTGCTTCAAAATGAACTTTGCGGTCTGAACCGCCCTCTCAGCCATCCCGTTGGCCTGTGGGTAATGTGGACTGGAAGTAGAATGAAGGAAATCGTAGTCCCGACTGAAGGACCTGAACTCCATAAAAGCGAACTGCATTCCACTGTCGCTCACAGCTCCGCTGGTACCCCCCACCTGGCAAACATGCTCTTTAGGCGTGTGATGACAGCTACGCTGGTCGCCTCTACTAACGGTGCAATCTCGAAATACCTTGAGTAGTAGACCACAACAACCAGATACTTTTTCCCGTTGAGCTCACATAAATCCGCTGCAATCTTCTGCCAGGGGCCCGCAGGCAGCGGGGTAAAAAGTAGAGGCTCTCTCCTCTGTGTAGGCCGTCGTTCACGGCAAAAGGCACATCTTGATACATATTCTGCAATGTCAGTGCTGATTCCAAGCCACCACACCGCAGAGGCAGCTCTCTCTCTACATTTAGAATTTCCCAAGTGCCCATCGTGAGTTCAACTCAACATCTCTCGCCGCATACTGGCTGGTATAACAATACGGTCTTGAAACAGCACCAAACCGTCTAGTTCAGTAAGGTGCACTCCCTCTGCCTGGAAAGCACTTAGCAGCATCCATACTGCCCGGCTCTCAGGCCAGGCGTTCTTTATGACCTCTTGGAGATCAGTATCTAGATGCGTCTCTCTCTATCAGCTCCAATCTCCCTGAAGAGATGGACTTAGAAGCCAAAATCGAATCCACATACACCTTCACATCTGATTCTGTAGATGACTCTTCAGCTGCAGCCAGCGGGAGCCTGGAGAGTGCGTCTGCCACTACCAGTTGTTTCCCCGGCACGTGCACAGCCCGAACATTGAATCTGAGCAGCTGCATCAGAAGTCTCTGGCATCTCAGACGTGCCTTGTCAATGTTATAGGAGTTTATCAATGGAACCAGCGGCTTGTGGTCAGTCTCTAGACTAAAACCTTCCAAGCCCACCAAATATCGTTGAAAGCGCTCGCAGGCCCAAACTCCAGCCAGACACTCCTTTTCTATCTGAGCGTATTTTGTTTCTGCTGCAGTAGGCAATGGGCTGCAGCTTGTCGTCATTCAGTTGCAGAAGGGCTGCTCCTAGCCCATAACTGCTAGCGTCCGCACTAACCACTAACTTTTAGAAGGGTCATAGAACCCCAGCACCGGGGCGGACCCCAACATGGACTTGACCAGTGCAAAGGCCTCCGCCTGTGGAGGTCCCCAGGTCCAAGCAACGTCCTTCTTCAACAATTCTGTAATAGGATGCAACACTGAGGACAGTTTCGGCAGAAACTTGCCCACGTAGTTCACAAGGCCCAGTATTTGTCTCAGTTCATGAACATCGGAAGGGCTTTTCAATTGCTCAATAGCGAGAACTTTACTAGCATCTGGCTTAATACCGTCTCCGCTGATAATATGGCCAAAGTAGCACAGTTCTGTTTTCCCAAAGTGGCATTTATCTTTGTTCAGTTTCAATCCTGACTCTCTTACGGTCTGCAGTACACACTGCAGTCGCTGATCATGCTCTTCTAGAGTGGACCCGTACACGAGGATGTCGTCCATAACTACCACCGTGCCCTCATGGTCCTTCAGGAGGGAACTCCTTTCCCTTTGGAAGATCTCTGGTGCGGAAGATATCCCGAAGGGGAGTTTGCGGAAAACATATCGACCTACCAGCGTAATAAAAGTAGTCAGCTTATGGCTCTCCGGGTCGAGGGGTATCTGCCAGAAACTGCTGGAAGCATCAAGCGTGGAAAAGAATTTAGCCCCTGACATCTTCGGAGCTATGTCTTCCAATGTCAGCAGTACAAATCTCTCCCTCTTTACGGCCTCGTTCAGGCATTTCAAGTCCACTCAAATACGAACTTTCCCATTCTTCTTAGCAACATGCACAATAGGAGCACACCAGTCAGTAGCTTCAGTGACTTCCGCAATAACACCCATGCTCTTCATCCTCAAAAGTTCGGCCTCAACCCGGGGCAAAAGTGGAAATGGAATCCTACGAGGCGCAGCGATACTGTACGGGATAGCATCCACTTTTAACGCTATGCGGGCTGGCTCATAATTCAGCAGCCCAAGTTCTCCAAACATGTCCTCTGTGATCTCATGCACTCGCGCAAAAAGACCCAGGCTACAGGCTGCATTCCGGCTCAATAGGTTATTAACGCAGTGTCCTCTGATCACGTACACCCACAGGGTAAATTTATTTCTTTTGTACTCCCTGCTAGCAAGAAATCTCCCGGCACAATCGATGCGACCTCCAGGGCTGTGAACGTTTATCAACACCTTCTCAAGCTGCGGTCATCGTGGCAGTTTCATGAACATTGCAAAAGAAATAACCATAATGTCCGCTCCCGTATCAATTTTAAAAGCAATCCTTGCACCCATCAATGAGAGTGTAACACGCCAATCTTCTTTGGAGCTGGACTGATTAATCACAGACCCTACAAAGGACACCTCTTGAGCCTCTTGGTCACTGTCCAGATGCATCTCTTTAACAGACTCTGATTTGCAAACCACCTCAAAATGGCCGACTCTGTTACACTTTCTGCACCTCCTGTCTTTAGCAGGTCATAACATCTTCATTCCATGAGCACGGTTACAGCGCGAGCAACGAGCCTGTAGCATCCCACCGCTTCTGACCCTGTCTGTCACCTGCGGTCTGCTGTTAACACTCTGTCACTTGCAGCTCTCCTGAACTGCTGCACCTCCTCCACCATGCTTTCAGATCTCATCTCTGCACTTGCTTCTTTACTAGTTCACTTTGGCGCACTATCCATATACCCTGATCCAGCGTCAACGCAGACTCCAGCTGCAGCGACACTTCTGAGTCTGCAATACCTATGACGATTCTGTCTCTGATCTGCTCCTCTTTCGCAGCACCAAACTCACAGAACTCCGCCAATTCATACAGGCTGCGCACAAATGATTCCACTGATTCACGCACACGCTGGGCTTGCTTGTGGAAACAGGCTCTCTCATGAATCACATTTCTCCTGGGCACAAAATGGGCGCTGAGTTTATCCATGACTATCTCAAAGTCAAATTCTTCCCCCTCACGGAAAGTAAAAGTATTGCACACAGGCTCCACATCTTCCCCCATAGAATATAAGAGAGTTAACCTGTACTTCACCGCTCTCCTAATCCATGCTCCTCCCAGATTGTGAGTTCCTACGGGAATAGGGCCCTCATCTCCTCCTGTACTGTTTGTCAAATGTTGTTCAATGTATTGTAACCATGTCTATACTGTGTTTATTGTACAGCGCTGCGGAATATGCTGGCGCTTTATAAATAAAGAATAATAATAATAATCCTGGCCGATTGCTGCCTCCTGTGCATGGACGCGCTCAGCGTGTCCATAGCACAGGAGGTGTACTTGGCAGGACGCGCTGAGCGCGTCCTTAGCAGCCAAGTGGTTAAAAAAATATTACATTTATTACATTGAAACCTATAAGACTCTCTTGTTTTAACCTGTCCAATTGAAACACTGAAAATCAGGTCATTTTGCCAAAAACTGTTAAATGACAGCTTTGTGAATACGTGAACTGTCAAAATATTACACCTACAGTGAAATTCACCGGTCAGTGCAATTCAGGGGCAATTACCTCCTGTGTTTGTTACAGACACAGAAAACAGTTATGGGGGCTGCAGCACATCAGCTGCAAAATCCAGTTTGCTGGAGCTTTCGACATATGTTCTGGAGACAATATGTAAATGAATTTAATTTGCTAAAAACATAATTCCTTTGCATTGCTCCAGAAAAGGACTAGATTGATTTACCTGATGTTGCTCACCCGCAGGAGCATTTGAACATCAAGCATACTCAATAATGGTAATGAAGGGGTTACATCGAATCTGTCTCAATCAGTTCACTTTAGGTCAAATGTAACATTTTCATGTGCTCTATAACGAATGTGCTGGCAAAGCTAGTAAATGTACAGATGTGCTAATAAATAATAAAAATAAACTTTCCCCCACCCCAAATATTGCTAGTTGAGTCCATGCTGAAAATCGAGTGACAGCAGAGAGTATGAGAGAGTCCTGCTAGATCAGGGATCTACAAAATGATGTCTCTTAACTACAACTCCCATGATTCTCTACCCATCTATTGCATTCAAAGATTCCTGTAGTACAGTAACATCTGGGGCCAGATTTTGGAGCTCCCAGCTCTTCATGTCCTGTCCAGAGCACGCAGTGTGGCCTGGTGACATAGGCTTAATGAGACACGAAACTAAAAGCTTGTTTTTTCACACACATGAAAGTTCAATTTAATGCTTAGTAAACAGAATGTTATAGTGAACTTTTTAAAATGGAAAAACCGACACAAATATGTAAATTTTAATACAAGGTTATTTTTACATTTACAATGCCATAAAACAAAAGCACATTCAACATTTTTACGGAAAGTGCATCTACTTAGGGAGGCTGTACAAAAAAGAACAGAAGTGCTGTGCAAACCAGGACAGTTATCTCAAACGGTTTAAATGTCGATTTTTGAAACAAGACTCGAAATGGCATAATATGTTCAGTGTGAGATAACGTAAAACAAGATAAAGACTTCGTTTATATTGAAAAATCTGTGGTTTTCATCAAGGACTTCAAACAGTCCCATTTTTTTTTTATATATATCTTAATAATAATGAGTGCACACCTTAAACATAGGTTATTGTGCCTTGACTGCGGTGGGAAAAGTGCATAATGTCGTGTCTGCGAAACTTAATTTGATAACTCACATAATAACCTGGACTGCAGTTCAAATTCAGCAACTAGAGTTGTTATCCACAGGACATTGGTGATCCTTATTACCTGGCGATTTCAAACTTATTATAATGTATATGATTTTTTTTTGCCATCTTCTATTCTTTCAGTTTTGTTATTCTCTTCTCTTTGTAGTAAAACAAATAGAATGCATTAAAATATATATATACACTGTACGCATAATCTCGGGAAGGTGTGCATGTGGAAGTCTTGTGCCACCAACACTTTGATATGTGCACTGTATTAGATTACCGTTGAAGTACTGGAAAGACGTTTTTCAATATACGAAGGACAAGAAGTGAAGGACAATAACTTCAAAGACTGAAAGTTTGCTAGTCTAAAAGAGCTTGAATGAGTACAAGACTTTCCACATGTTCTTCCTGAGTGGCCGGGGCAGAACAGAAGCAAATAGCAACTGTAATCCAGAGGGCAGTTTCGATATATATATATATATATATATATATATATTATTCAGTAGGCAGGGCACTCCTCACTCCAGAATATAAACACATAGGTAGGGCCCTATTCTCTTTTTCTGTTAAGATATCAGCTGGAGTCGATCTGTATAATGTTTGGGCAAGCAATTCCGCTCACAGACATAGCATCCCCCTGCTGTAAATTATCCCCTCTGCTACCTTATAGCATCAATTGCACTTGGGAATACAAAAATGATCTATTCCATGAAGCTAGTTTTTCTCTTCTAGACTCCCAGGACCTGGTGTAAAATAACTGTAAAAAAAATCCCATAGTCACCTTTTATCCCACGGTGGAGAGGACGGCGCTACATGCCACTTCCTCACGTCGCGAGCAGCAGGAGACTAAGACCAAATAGTTGAGTATTTCTGCACCTGGGTAAGTCTTTAAATTCTGGAGTGGCAAGTGCCTTGCCTACTGGCATCTATCTAATTATATATATATACTGTATAGGTTCACCAGGGGACCTGCAGCCCGGATATCCACCTTTAATTGCTCCGGTGCTGACAGCTGCCATGGGCATACAACTCACCAAAAAGGCATACAGTCCTGGAGTCTTTTAACTATGTTTTTTGTATTGTGGTATTACAAAAAAACAACGTTTCAGTCCCTCAGAGGACTTTTTTCAATATGGCAATTACCTCAAGATGGTAACTGCCTGCCCATTATGCAGAAATATATATATATATATATATATTCACGAGTAACACGGCCGACCTAATCTAATATATATATATTAAATAAATTTAGTTGGTAAGCCTGAGAAATATTTTTACATAATGTGATGGTGCATGACATGTTTATAACAATAAATTATATGTTTTTGGCCTGGCTGTCTTCCATGTTCAAAGTGTGGTATTAATAAACTCTGCTGTGGATTCTATGTATCATGCTGTCATGCTTCTGTTCAGGATTCACTGAAGAAAAATATGAATCTGTCCAGATGCGTTTATATTCTCCTTCAAAAATATGAAGGTTAGGCAGCTCGCCAAAATTCACAAGCGGAGTAATTTGGATTATCCTATTGAGCTTTACAAGAGAAATATTGCAGTATCTACACTACATCTATTTAACTCAGCAAAATAACATATACTGAGAGATTGTACTTGCTGGAGAAGTCATTTTTCAACACATGAGTTGCATTAATGTTTCAGCCAGATACCAGTACGGTGCTGCTTAACTTTACATTCTATTGCAAGATGCCTAAACCAAGCGGGTTTATACACATCGATCTCGGAGAGATTACAGTGGAACGGTTTAGATTCTCATCTGTCAACGGATGATGCACTGAGGTTCATTTAAAAGTCACTGCAACATAATTAGAAACCGGCATCAAGCGAAATGTCCCAATGAGCGGAATACAGCTAAGAAAACCTGTAGAGGGTGCCAAAAGGAAGGGCTACATCCCAGATATACGAGAATAAAGTGTGGGCATATGTAAAATGAAAAAGAGAAGCACAGACAGTAAGGCTGGGGTCAGACGAGCACATTATGTACGCTCGTACTGATGTGCCTCCCGGCATCCGTCGCAACGTTGTGACGCTTCGACGAAGCCAGCCACACACTGTAGCGTGTGGACGTGGCCTTACTGAAAGCCTCCCCATCGAAGCGCTATGACGCGTGTTCGATGGGGCTGCAAGGCGCGATCCTCCATAGGAGGATCGAGCTATGCATGGCTGAGCGCACTAACTGCTCTCAGCGAGGTGGCCAGATGGGCGTCAGAGTGGAAGGAACGTCCACTCTCACGGACGTTCCTTCTGCTCTTAAAAGCGCTCGTATGACCCCATCCTAAGGAGTGAATAACAATACAACAAGGCCATTAACCACTCAAAACCGTGCTAAAAATATCTGGCCTGGGTGTATATATCGTTAAGAGTATAAAATACAATTCAGGCAAAGCCGACACGTGTAGCTTTTGTACAGTTACAAAATAGAATTCACATTTGACAAATCTTCAAGAGGCAACATATCTTATTTACAGGATCATTAATGAAAAGGGAGCAGGACTAAAGCAACACTGATTTGCCGTAATGATACATGTTAGCCTTGCAAAGGTTTCCCTTAATCTAACTATAAAACAATTCGAAATATCGACAGTTCAGAACCAGGATTTGGAGCATGACGGTAAGTATTTGTCTAAGCTAATCTACTTAGCATTTTTATTCCTTGATTATATCTACATTAATGTAAAAGCTGGCCATTATCACAGTTCTCTAGGAACAGACTATTTAATTTTGTTCAGCCACTACAGGTATTAATATTTCCCTGTGCCTTAACAGTAATCAAGTGCCATTCTAGTTAAGTGTAACGCAATACACTAGGACTATTATTTCTCAAAAGGCCAATCTATTGCCGACCAGATTTTTTTTGTTAAAGTCTATGGGTGGCAAATTAGGGGGTCAAAAAGTTTAAAATTACAAAATGTGCTAAAATTACTATTTACATTGGTAGAATAAGCATTGTGGAGGCTCAGAGGCTCCCCCTGTCATTGACCACATCCCTCAGCCTTCTCAGGAGAGCAGTGTGGTTTTCCTGACACATCCTCTTAGCCGGCGATTCGCATCCTTCTTCCAGGACAATACCCCTTTTCTTGGTGGGCGTTTCTCCTGTTCGGACCATACTGTTAATATCTTGTAGCTTCTGCATTGAGAATAGTAAAAACACAAAACAACATTATAGCACCACAATGCAGATAGGCTGGAAAAAAAAGACATGCGTTCAGCCTTTCACACATCACCTACTGCTGTTGATCCAAAAGACGGCAAAAAACCCAGTCTGAAGCGCTCGCCAATATGCAACACACTAGGAAAAAATTCCTTCTTGACCCCAGAATGGCAGTCAGATTTCTCCTTGGATCAAGCAGCTTTTACCCACATATTAAATATTATAACCCTTAATATTCTGCTTTTGCAGGAAGTCATCCAGTCATTGTTTAAAAGTCTGTACAGTCTCTGACCCAACCACCTCAACAGGCAGAGAATTCCATAGCTTTATTGTTCTCACTGTAAAATAACCCTTCCTATGCTTTAGGCTGAATTTCCTTTCATTCAGTCTAATTGGGTGACCTTGTGTCCTGTGTATAGTCCTGTTAATGAATAGGTTTCCAGACAATGGTTTATAATGGCCCTGTAAATATTTATATATATTTCAGATCCCCTCTAAGGCACCGTTTTTCTAAAATAAACCGGTTTAAGCTAGTTTGTTCTGTATAAAGTGCTGGAGAGGGTTAGTGTTACATTCAACTAATTTTATGCCAACACAGTGGGATCTTAAAAGTGAATAATCTGGATATTGTGTTTAGGTGTGATCTACACATTGTGAAACACACTAATGAAAGCAATTATTGTTCCAGGTTGTGTTTTTTTGAGCTGCAAAGCCATAGTAAAGTTACTGCTGTACCTCATACCATACAAGATGTTGAAAATCATATATTTTAATATAATATATATTTTAATTAACTTCCAAGCATTAAAAAGATATTATCAGCAAATGCACCATCAAGTCACAGTGTCAGGACACGTCATACAACTTGGGGAGAAAGGGATGTACAGGGAAATGTAGTACGACAGAGAAGTGAAAGGATGCCTGGGAAGAAAATGTATTTTCACAGGACCTACGCTGTAATAAAACAGAAAAACAGGCAACGACAATGAAGATCAATGTTAGAAAAAAGTACCCCGTTAAATGATAAGTACCATAGGCGTGCGCACCCTAATATTGGGTGAAGAGGCCCTCTTTCACCTCTCACGTTGACATTTTAGATGTCTCTTATCTGGTTCATGATGAATAACATAAAAACTGACGGTGTCGGTCTTCTTTCTAATGAAAAATGTGCAATTTGCTAAAAATATTCTAAATATAAGTTTAATTAAGAAAGGCTCCATGGGTGCACGCCCTAATGTAATGGGTTGCGCACACCAGTGATAAGTCCATATAGGCAATTTGTCATTCTGTATGATTTATCACAATTTAAAAACATAGATTCCACCAATGTACGCAGTCAGCTGACCTTTGCCGGGCTGAGGTTAAAGTAGTAACAGATCTTTTCCCGTGGAGGCGTTGTTGTGTTGTCCTCATTGTGAGAGGAGATAAATATGGGGTGACTTTGGGACAGCTGCACGCGTCGTGATGAATGCACTCTCATTGAAGGATAGGGTGAGAGAGGAGTGGACTCACCCTGTGAAAAACATGCAAAAATATAATTATGGTATATGTTGTTTTCGCTGAAAGATTTAATGCTGTAGATTTTCTACATAAAGGGGCAATAAGAAATCGAGTAAAATACATTTGCCTCTGAATGTTCCTCGTTAGTAACAGGCCTCTAGGTTCTGCCACATTTGCAATGATATCTGTAGAAACTAAAACATCAGAGACCTTTAACACTTTGCAGGTTTCAGACCCACATTTGCTTTTGTCTTTGAAACGTATTTTTATTTGTATTACATCCATTATACAATAATGCCAAAAAGGACTTATTTGTTAGACAAGTAAAGATTATAGCGCTCCTGACGAGCCTGTGAAGGCGAAACGCATGTCGAGTATGTTCTGAGCAGGAAACTAAAATCCTAAATTTCCCTAAGAAATATAGCTACCTTTTGATTTCTCATATTTTTGACAAGTGCTTGTCTTGGATAATTCGGGTGCAGGGAGCGCCGTTTTGCGGCAAATATTGTCACACAAAACAGGCAATGTCTTGTTTAGGATTATGCCCTCTTTTAATTAAAAATCACAGTTAGGCTTGATATAGATATACCTGTATATGGTTTATATTCCTTACTCTTGTCCTGCTACTTTTCCTATTATTGATTGGTATATGCACTAAAAGCTCAATCATTTTGGTTTCACAAGTAATGCTAATGTTTTGACACACTAACTCTCGATATATTGGATATATAGCTATCAGTTTTTTTTTATAACTTATAGGTTTGTTTATGTGTGCATCATGATCAATTTTAGATTTTGGCACTGATTAAATTAAATTGTTGTTTATTTTGTCACAAATTGAATTTGTGATCCTACTGAATTGTTCAGCGGATCAGCTGAAACAATCTGTATGACCACCACATTATCCATCTTGTGTATTTTGGGTGTTATGTTACCACTATTTCTATAGTGGATATTTATTTACAAGTAAAGACTGTACTAAAAATATTAGTATTTCAGCTCCTTTTGGTCCTCCCTTCACTTTTCCTTCATACAGGTTGGGCACCTCATATCCTGAAATCTGAAATTCGGAAAACTTCAAAATCAAAGTCAATCTCTAAGGTCAATCGAGATTGACTTTAGAGATTGCACTGCCTCAAAGGACACTCACTGAGGAAGTGAAAACGCGTTCCGGTGATCCTTTTAAAGCTTTTGTATTATTTTATACAAAATATTTTTTTTTAGATTTATTCTTGCCATATGGATTTTTTAATTTAAATAAAAGTTTATATTTTTTATTTATATATGTCTTGCTGCCTGGTCTTTTTCACTGATACACATTTTTTCCTGAGCCCACTTATTCGTCCTTCCCACCTTGGAACCTGGATTACATCGCCGGAACCAAGGAAAAAAAGAAGAAACCAACTAAATATAAGTATTCCAATCTTACAATACTTTCATCCTTTGCGTGTATTATTCAGTATATATTACATTTTCTCTTGCAAACTGCTTTTATTATATATATGTAAGATGCTGTTTTAGTACATAACCACTAGGGTGCACCCGGAACCTTTTCTTTTGCTCTATCTTATTGTGTGTTTTGAGGTGTGTGGACACTTTATATTCTAGCGGCAGCACCCACCCTAATACTTTATCCTGACATATAAGATAAAACACATACAAGCACTGTCTCCACATTTCCATTCCCTAAAAGAATGTCAAGAGGCATCAATGTGGGCGTTTCAGCTTGCTGGCCTTGCAGTGGAAGAAACGTAAGTTTGAAACCTTGGCACAGCTCTATTTTACTTACCGAACCGGTCTTTGAATATTTTTTTGCAAAGCTTTCCATTTTGTTATGGTATATACTGTTATAGAACTGAACAATGTCTCCCCTCTGGTCTTCTGTCATATCACTGCTGACTCCAGACATTGATGTAATTGTTGAGGGCACACTGCCGGTCTCTTCAATCGGAACTGTACCATTCGATCGCATTGCTGGACTAGACTCGTCACTGCCTAAACGAAATAAGGGTTTACAGACGAGGGTTACATTTGTTTAGCATTACACAAATATATGCAGAGCTGTTGTGTGCATTGGGTTTCTGTGAACGGCAATGATGCCAAATACACTTAGGAGAATTGACAGGAGAAGAGAACAATCTAGACCAAATAACTGATTTGGAAAGGGAAATAAATGGGAGAATTTTCCTGGTTTGGCTATTTTGACCTAGAATTTTCACTTCTCCTTCCAATTCTCATGAGTTTCACCTTTAGCGAATAGACCTGTTAGTTACAGGATCTGTGATTTATAAATTCTGTATGAAGACATAACCATTATTAACTTGTAACATAATGGGCAAGGGTACAATGACATTAAAAGACTAAACATAAAGCAGGTTAGAGAGTGCACATTTTCTAACCCCTGGCACTGCTTTTTTAACGGAGCAATTACAGTTGTGTTCAAAATTATTCAACCCCCACTGAAATTGAGTGTTTTGGCCAGTTTGACATTGATTTTGATCATTCAGTCATCTTGCTTACAATTAAATCAAAGAGGCACGTGTAGGTCAGACAAATATAACATAACATTTATAATGAAATAACCACAAATGTCTTTTCTGTGCTCACATCATTATCAGTTTTATTCAACCCCCAAGTGACATTCAATCTTAGTACTTAGTACAACATCCTTTTACAGTTATAACAGCTTTTAAACGTGAAGCATAGCTTGACACAAGTGTCTTGCAGCGATCTACGGGTATCTTCGCCCATTCGTCATGGGCAAAAGCCTCCAGTTCAGTCACATTCTTAGGCTTGCGCACTGCAACTGCTTTCTTTAAGTCCCACCAGAGGTTCTCAATCGGATTTAAGTCTGGTGACTGCGATGGCCATTCCAAAATGTTCCAGCTTTTAATCTGCAACCAAGCTCTAGTGGACTTGGAGGTATGCTTGGGATCATTGTCCTGTTGAAAGGTCCAACGTCTCCCAAGCCTCAGGTTTGTGACGGACTGCATCACATTGTCATCCAATATCTCCTGGTACTGAAGAGAATTCATGGTACCTTGCACACGCTGAAGCTTCCCTGTACCTGCAGAAGCAAAACAGCCCCAAAGCATGATTGACCCCCCGCCATGCTTCACAGTAGGCAAGGTGTTCTTTTCTTCATAGGCCTTGTTCTTCCTCCTCCAAACATAGCGTTGATCCATGGGCCCAAACAGTTCTAATTTTGTTTCATCAGTCCACAGAACACTATCCCAAAACTTCTGTGGTTTGTCCACATGACTTTTGGCATACTGCAGTCGACTCTTCTTATTCTTTGGAGACAGCAAGGGGGTGCGCCTGGGAGTTCTGGCATGGAGGCCTTCATTACGCAGTGTGCACCGTATTGTCTGAGCTGAAACTTCAGTACCCACATCTGACAAATCTTTTCTCAGTTCCTCAGCAGTCACACGGGGACTTTTCTCCACTCTACGCTTCAGGTAGCGCACAGCAGTCGAAGTCAGCATCTTCTTTCTGCCACGACCAGGTAGCGTTTCAACAGTGCCCTTTGCCTTGAATTTGCGAATGATGCTTCCTATGGTCTCTCTTGGTATGTTTAACAACTTTGCAATCTTCTTATAGCCATTGCCGTTCCTGTGAAGAGTAATCACCTCTTCTCTTGTCTTCCTGGACCATTCTCTTGACTTCACCATGTTTGTAACCACACCAGAAAAATGTCTAGAAGGAGCTGAGTATCACAGTCATTTTAAAGCTGCCTAATTGGTGCTTATTATGCTTTATTGCTGCTCCGTGACATCCACAGGTGTTTTCAATACCTGATTGAAAACACTTGAATGAACCTCTGTTCTTCAGAGTGGTAGTCTTTAAGGGGTTGAATAATTGTGTCAATGAAGAATTCACAAAAGAAACATTTACTACTGTATTACAAAACCAATTGATGTAATTTTAATTGCATATGGTTCTTTAAAAAGTCCTTGTAGGATTTCATTCTGAATACAATTACAAATGTACACTAAATTCCCTAAAACCCTTTACAGCATTGGGGGTTGAATAATTTTGAACACAACTGTATTTATTATATTATTATTTATATAGTGCAAACAGTGTCTGCTAAGGGTTTACAATAAAGAGTGAAAAAATAAACTAACAAAATTACAAACAAGCATTGAAAACAGAAACAAGAGGTGAATAGGGTCCTGCGTAAAAGAGCTTATGATCTATAGGTGTTGGGTTGGAGGAAAGTAAAAGCAACTTGTCTGTGATCGAGATTATCTGTAATATTGTTTGAGGCCAAAATTGAAAAGAAAGAATAAAAATTTTAAAAAAAAGAAACGTAAGGAAGTCACGCAGACTGTGAAACCTATGGTGATGTGGGTAGAAGAAGCGGAAAGAGAATTACTACTCAGGAACGTGATATGCTGAGCTTGAAAGTTTGATGTTTAGGGATTTCTTGAAGGACTAAAGATCAAGAAAGAGGCCGATATGTCAAGTTCGGCCTCTTTCTTGATCTTTAGTCCTTCAAGAAATCCCTAAGCTAGCTAGCATTAGGGATGAAATAAGGGGTAGAGTCATTGGGAGGGCTCTGAATGGGAGTGTATCTTAAATTGGATCCTGGTAAAGCAGTGTATCCCAAACCTGTCCTCGAGACCCTCAACCAGGCAACATTTTGCAGATCACCTTGGGAAAATGCAGACTGAATCCTGCAATCACTGAGCAGCAAATCATATCACCTGTGCTGTGCTTCGGGTATCTGTCAAACCTGGTGTGTCAGTGAGTCCTGAGGACAGGTCTGGGAAACACGGTAGGGACTCTCAGAGGTCAGAGATATGTGAGGAGTGGCAGGTAAGTAAGATACGCCTGACAGCAAAATTCATTAGAGCTTGCAGCAGTACTTCGCAGATGTTGGGAAGACGAACAATGAGTGAGTTCCAGAAATAGTTATAAGGGTTTCGGTGGTGACCAAGTCACGCCTAAGCGTAAAACTAAGAATCCTCTTAACCACAAATGGTACCAGTCCTTAAAGCAGAGGACAATGGTGACAAGGTAAAGAGGGGCCTAACATGCTGAAGAGGAACAACAACTAAGGTTATGGGAAACCATGAAAGGAGAAGGGAAGAACGAAGAAAAAAGGAAGAAGTAACAAAGACTCAAGCAACGCCTGATTGTTAAGTGATCAGGACATGCTGCTAAAATGGAAAGATCCAAGAGACAAGCCAAAACAGGTGTACAGAGATAGAGTAGTCAGGAACAAAGCCAAGTCGAGGAGTCCAGAAGTCCGAAGAACCAATAACAGAATAACAAATATACAAAGAATGCACTAAAGAGTCTAGATATAACAGCGACAAGGCAGGGAATGACGGGTGAGCCTGGTTTATATAGTGTCAGGAGTGCTGTGATTGATTGGTCGCTTTAGAAATGCCACAGGCAGCAGGCATTCCACCTCAAAAATCACTAGAAGCGTGTGTGCATAATGATGCACGCATGCTGACTTTGACTGAGTGATGCAAGGCAACCTGAGAGGCATTGTGGCCAGCCTCAATGTCATTAGTGGATCCAGGGGGGGTTGTCAGGTGGAGATCATACGTCAGTTGCAATAGTCCTGGAGCAATATTTCAGGGTTGGTACCGTATAGGTATTGGCCTTACAGGTGATGAGGCCGATATGCAGGTCTCGGGAATGCACACAGTTCGTGGGAGAGGAGAATCACACAGGAGGGCTGTGGGACAGGACACATTGGTTGACTCACAGGTTGAATGAGGGTAACGAGGAAAGCAATCCTTGAGTCCAGATGCAAGGGTAGTTGCTCCTGGGAGAGCACGGTGGGAAAGACAGTTGCTCCTGGGAGAGCACAGTGGGTATTGGGGGGTCTTGGAGCAGGGGAAACAAGATGGGTAGATAGGGAAAGCAGGTTTCTCTGGAGCTTGGCAATAGCAGGTCTTATTCCTGGGAATAAGTAACAACTATGAAGCATGGATTACAGGGGGTGTGGAGCCTTTATTGATTAGGCACATGGGTGTGTCACGTGACCTGAGGTGTGTGTGTTAGGTGAATTAACTTTTTATTAGCTGGTTCAGAGCAGAAGGGCAGCACCTTTCATGCAGCTGCCACTTTCATGGAATGTTGCAAGGATGGATCCTGACAGTCTGGATAGGATCCTGACACAATAACTGCATTGAGCACCTTTAGCCACCTCCTACGTCAGAAACTGGCTGGCACAAGTAATGTTTTTAAATTAGAAATAACAAGATTGGATGACTGCCTGAATATTGAGAGCAAAAGTGACACCAAGGCCACAAGTTTGTGTTTTGGGTTGATAAGCATGCTATTAACCTGCAGAGAGATTTACAGTGCTTTGAGAGGAACAATGAGTTCAGCAGGAAAACAACCAGTTATTGACTGAAGAGGGTCAGTCAGTGACAGGATCAAGGAGAGCAGGGGACAGATCAAGGAAGATAAGTAATGTTGGGAGTCTTGAGAATATACTGTATGAGGTACTGAAATCCAAACCACTTGTTTCCTGAGAGGGTGTATAGAAAGAAAGAAGAGAATGCTCAGGAACTGAACCATATATCACAGAATATTTGAGAGTGTGATGAAGAAAGGCTGTGCAATATTTGAGATATACTGTGTATATACATCCTTGATAAAGGCTTGCATTTGGACCGAAACGTCAGAATTTTTTAATGAATAACCAATAAAGATTTTTTGCTTTTATGCAAGTCCGTGAGTGCTCCCATATCCGTTGCTGTATATACACATACTTGTAACTATATTTTTGTTTCACATTACGTATGAAACTCCACACACCTCTAAGAACCATATTTTTGATAATCTATCTCACACTGTATACTATGAGAAAACATAGAGGAATGATAACACATAAGAATGATAGTATATCAGCTCTTTTAGGATTGCTGTAATAAACTGAAGCCTTGTTCTATGTAAATAGCAGTTGTCTTAAGTCTTTGTGTCAACAGCATGTATGCGATATGGTAAGCAGATTCCTTACCAAAATCTCTGTTCATCTCTTGTGGAGAGTTTGGATGAGCATTGAGGTCATTGCCGTCTAACTGCCTTCTTCTTCCTCTCTCTATAAGGATTTTTCTGTAAACCTGTGGTTAGGATTGGATTAGAGGTCTCGAAAAATGACAACATCTGACTATTTACGCTAGTAAAACCATACATAAGAATATTCCCAATACCTCTTAATGCGATTTTGCAGTAAACAATGTAACAAGCCCCAATCTGGGGATGGAGAAGGGTTAAAAGTAGTATTTTAGTGGCAGAGCAATGTTTTCATCTTTACCAAGGTTCTAGAATCCGCACACAAAACAATTGTAGGATTCCAGGTGGCTTAGGCTCCTCTGAGATTTATTATACATTTTTTAATAGAAACCCCACTAAATAACATGTCAACCCGGGCGATTCGAGGTTACTGAGGATAAAATATCTTCTTCCACAAACCCAATATGCTGCGTGATAATATTGCATATTGCATGATAATATTCAAATTGACCCATAGTGTGTCCCACCGAGGTTCTGTAGGTTATTTTGATAAAGCAGAATAGTAGCCAGTGTGTCGTTAACGCTGAATGTATGGGGCTGAATTGATAGTCTCCGGTCTGCGGATGTCTTAGTTATATACTATCAATAATTCACATATTGACACATTTATTTTATTGGAATATGATTGATTTCAGTTTCTTTAAACTTCTGAATGGACGACTCTACTAAAATGCCCATCCAAGCTCTTATTATCTCCCGCCCTGACTACTGTAACCTCCTTCTCTCTGGCCTTAAGAGATCCCAGATTCTTCCTCTGCAGTCTGTAATGAATGCCTGTGCCAGACTCATACACCCCACCTCTCACATCTCACTCCTTTGCCAATCTCTACACTGGCTTCCTGTTTTCTTTCAGAATCCATTTTCAAAATACTTGGGCTCACGTACAAAGCTCTGCATAACTGCGCCGCTGCCTACATCTCCTCCCTTATTAGCAGGTTTATCCTATCCCGACCACTTTGCTCGGCCAATGATCTGATGCTATTAGTTCCTCGTACCTGCACCCCCAACTCCCGCCTTCAGGGCTTCTCCCGAGCCGCCCCTTTCTATAGAACTCCCTCCCACGCAACATTAGGCTCTCCTCGTCTCTCCAGTCCTTCAAGAAGTCTCTGAAAGTACATTACTTTAGAGACGCCTATCGGCTCACTCCATTATCCCCCAATGTACATTTCTTGCTCCATCTTCCCATTCGGCCATCATGCACCCCGCTACTTCACATACCCTATTTACCCTCACCTAATAACTTAACTGGGACACCATATAAATATAGAAAATGTATTTCCAAGCACTAACTTCCACAATAATTATGAACTTACATCGCTCCTGGCGTGAGGCTGGGTACGATAGCACCTCATGATGTCATGGAAAGATACATGCTCCTTGGTCACCTAAAACAATTGTAGTTTAGGTGAATAAATATTCTGTTTAAAGGTAACTTCATGCAACATCAAAGGATCATGGATTCTACCACTCACTTCCTACCAGTCTTACCTTACACATTATGTGCGCTGCACACATTAGGAGCTGGTCTAAATGACGGTCTTTTATTATGTCAGGAAAATGAACAAGGGAGTACTCAAAGCAAGTCCAGATTTTGCTCCTCAGTCCAGGTGAAACCTCAAGCTTCTGGCAGAGATCTCGAAGGCGGACGCTGGCTAAACAGTAAACCTATTTGGAAAGAATATAAAGATAAAGCTTCAGAGAGCATCCATCCCCCTGCCCGCTTCCACACCCTGCTGATAACAGGAAGTAATGGCGGCTGTCAGATACCGAGCAAAACCGGAGGAGCCTCGCACTGGATTAAGGGGTAAGTATAAAGATGCTCAATGGTTAAAATGGGAAGGGGGCATGTTTGGTATTTTTCGCCAAAAACCCCCTCCATCAGAGTGTCACTTTAATTACATATTATTAATCTTTTTTTATAAAGCGCCATCATATTCTGCAGCGCTGAATAACCCGTTTAACTTCCTTATTCTTCATCTTGTAAATCAGTGGTTCCCAACAGCGGTCCTCAAGTACCCCCCAGCAGTCCAGGTTTTGAGGATCACCTTGAGGAAATGCAGACTGAATCCTGCAAACACTGAGCAGCAAATCATATCACCTGTGCTGTGCTTCAGCTATCTGGCAAACCTGACCTCTTGGGGGTACTTGAGGACTATGGTTGGGAACCACTGTTGTAGATGATCGTTTAAAATGTAGCCCACTTTTCCGCTCATTTTATTTTACCCACTCCAAGTGCTCCATTTAATTCTATCAACAGATTATTAAAAAAAAAAAATAACAGCTGTTTGTGGATATTTTTTTTCGAAATATCGGCTGATTCAGTAGAACAAATTTGGCCCGAAATTAATTTTGGCCCACCATCATAGATTTCTGCCTTTTGAACATGTCTCTTTGTACAGTCTGATGTTTAAAACAGATTTCTGTTTAATTACTTCTATTACCCAGTCTGATAATTCATTTATCAACACCTTTACGGATATTAACTTACCGATATATCCAATATTTCCATTAAAAATATAGCTGCGAGAGTGATATCTGATCCGAATTTTTATGGGAATCGAAATGCAGATAAATGCAAATATGATTCTCCTGAACCGAAAAATGGCTGAAACACAGCTAAAAATGGGGCTAATATCTGCTATTGGACCAAATTGAATTGAGCTTCAAATTTGGAACAACTAAACTATTAACCTGCTAGATCTGGGAACCATTTACAGCATTTTCTATCCCCTGTACTTGTGCATTAGAGAAAAAAAAACAACACATGCAACTTTTTTTTCCCCTTGTTTGAGTTGATTGCATTTAAAAGGAAAAATAAAGTTAGATTTGTATCTCCTGTTTCCATTTTGTGGAGTTTTACCATGGTGCAGCATTTACTAAAATCTTACCACAAGGTTCGCTTTACAGCTGTGGTATAAAATAAGACTGTAGTGAAGAGGCAATGGGTGGTGGTGGGTGGTTAAACAAGGCTGCAGGGGGTCTGTTGTATTTTGTAGGCTACCCGAGATAAGAGATGGCAGCTGAATGAGATATGATAGTGACTAATCTACCCCCAGTGATGTCATTTGCATACACCACACACAATGCAAACCTTCTGAGTCAGAGTTTTGGAGATATGACCTATAAAATCCATTCTGTGCCCATTGCCACACAGTGTGGAGTAAGTGCTGTGTAGATACTGTGGGGGCCAGTTTACAACACAATATAACACAAAATGGAAGCTCCCAGTGACACATAACTAAAAATAATTTCTTAACTAAAAATGAGAAAAACAAAGCACATCAAAGATATCAGCGACATAAAATAAACAATAAGAACATTTAATTTTTTTGGTGGTAATGTCCCTTTAAGGTATTGACCCTGTAGCAATCCAGAAAGGGGCCTGTGTGATGAGAACCTTGATTTTGGACAGACTTTTTAAAATACCTTACCTTTCTACAAAACAAAGAGAATGAGCTGGTCTTCTTTAGTTTTGTATTGTTCACGTTGTTTTGGCTTAGAGTTATTGGGACTTGTGGTGTTGCAACTTGACCCGTAACCTGAATCTGCTGAGACATTAGAGGACCAGCAAGTGTTTGTGCTGTGAGGGGCTGCAATGAGCCAGCTACATTGTGAGGCTGTCCGCTCACATTTAGCTGCACTGGAACAAAAGTGATCCCTCCGTTTTCATTAGCAATCCCTGTATTAAAAAAAATAGGTGTTAATTTAGATTTAATGACAATGATGGCACTTTTTGAGTCATTATAGCTATGGACACAGGTATGGTATGTGAATTAATATAAAACCGGTTAGGGGAAAAAAGAAAAGAATAAT
The DNA here is from genome assembly GCA_009667805.1 of Leptobrachium leishanense. NCBI lineage: Eukaryota > Metazoa > Chordata > Amphibia > Anura > Megophryidae > Leptobrachium > Leptobrachium leishanense. The sequence goes on along the minus strand of CM019072.1, from coordinate 98,274,959 downwards.
AGAATATCTCCTGACTGACATAACAAACTGGGACGCACTGTATCTAGCGGGTTATCCGCTACATCCCAAAGATGGGCCCAATGAAGGCTGAAATGATTGCCTACCTACAGCCATACCATCCTGAAAGCACCTGTCAGCGAGGCGTACCTGTACAACTCGCCGGTGTTATCCCACCCCTGACGGGCGACACCTCCCCGTCGTGAAGGTGTTATGGTCCTATGACCGAAACTTTGCTTTATTTTATTCTTTAGTTGTTTTTGGAATAAATATTTTGTATCTTACACGGGTGGAGGGCTCTGTTGAGCCTGTGGGGTGTCTGCATATAAGGCTGAAATGATTGTCAGGTGAAGGATAAAGATTTTTCTCCAATTGTTGTTTTTATCAGACCTGAGTGGGAATCACCAGGGCTCGCTCAAATATTGTTTTGGTTTGTTTGCTTTCACTTAAGGTCTCCCTTAGCCCAATGAGTACCCCACAGTGCCTACAGGTGTATCAGCTACACCTCTCTGATAAGGCCCAGTGCAGACTTTAATAATTGTGAAGGCTCATACGTTGCTGTATTCATTGTGTGTTTGGATGTTATTTTAGTTCTGGATTGTACTTTTCTGTCATTTTTGAAATACAGTGAAAAATGAAAATTATTATACAAAACTCCATTTGCGCTCATTTTCAAAGCATAATTGGAGTTCTCTTTGTGTATAATTTAAATTCTGAGTGAAATGTCCTTTTTCCTTCCTGTACTGGAAAGAAGCTAGAAGAAGCAGCCCCACCATCACGAAAAGTTCAACAAACTTCACTGCTGCACTACAACAGCCAGAGTGTCACGCTTTACCCGGCAGGGGGGTCCCTGCTCTCCTCCGCCTGTTGCGGATCTGAGGACACCAGGTCGTGGCTCAGCCACTAAGTGGCCATGCTCTTCAGCGACCCCGCGGGTCTCAAGTGCCCCTGGTCAGACTGCGAGGTGGTGTGGCACAGAGGTGCACCTCTCCACCCCGATGTGATGGGTCTCGGCGTCTTCTGTCGGCGTGTGGAGCAGCCAACTTGGGAATCCCTGATGGGGTATCTCCGTAGGGGCAGGACAGGGCAGCAAGATGTCAGAAAGGAGCATGGGCTGCACACAGAGTGAAGAGCGAGGCGGACTGTATGCCACACCTTTCCATTGCCCTCTGGAAGTGCTGGAGAGGTTGGGTTCCTCCCCCATAGGAAGGACAGGGACGGAGCATCCTATAAAAACCCCAAACCACCACAGAGATGGTGCATAGTTCTTGTCTAGTCTATCCCTTGTTCTGGCAACCTCATCCCTTATGATTCCTGGTGCTCTGAACTGTGGCTTGCCCCTACCAACCTTTGCAAGAACATTGCCAGCGTTGACCACTCAACCGTCTCTGATCTTACATTATGAATTATCCCTAATTGGTACTGCAATTTCACACACTAACCACTTCCCAAAAAGGTACCGCATACCAGGCTCCTATCAAACGACCAGTATTATGACACGGAGCGGAAGAATACAAGGAGAGCTCTGGGGTCGCTCATTACCGTACAGGGATAAAATACTGGGATTTTCAATCATTATAACCCCGGTAAAGTGCAGATACAAGGTGTTACTGTAATCACCATATATAGGCATTATGCCACATACAGATATCCTTTTTACATTCTATTGGTATTTTTTGGAAGCTGCATTGCTAATAATCTCATTATAATGACTACAAATCCTCATAAGCAGGAGATCAGATAATAGAAATTGTCAATCTTTATCACATTTACTGTATTTAACACAAAGGTAATTTCTGCCTGTATACTAATAATGCAGATCAAATTTGAAACTGTGCAGTGAACGCCATCTCGAGTTTAGAACTTTTTAGACCAGCAAAATTTCTGTAAGTGATAAACAAAACAAATACATGAAAAATAATAAAAAGTGCACATTTAAATTATTTTAATATTTAAGCTAAATAATAACAATATTTATGCAAAACTGACATTTTATGCTACACTTAAATATTAACTACACATCACATGCTTTAAATAAATATTATGATCATATTTTTCCAGCAAAATGTGACCGATAATGAAAGGGTCACTCAACACACTTGCTAAACATTTGATGGGATCACATTGAAGGAAAGAATAAAAAGGCATGCTGTGTGCATAAGGGTCCAGTAGACACAGAGGTGACATAAAATGTAATGCGTTTTATGTAATTTAATGAGTACTGGTCCATTGCATCCCACTACAATTTAGTGAGAAGCCCAATTGTTTCCTTCATCCAGACATGTGTCCTCCATCCCCACAGACATAATCTCACTTGGTGAATCTGGTGCAATTATGTACCTGCGATTCCATAATTGTCTAGCGCTTGAAATATATGAATTGGGGAATATTACCTTATGTATTAAGAATTATTTTAGAACATAAATGCAAAACCTATATACAAATGAGAACCTGAATCAATCATATGTGGTCCTGAAAATAAAAAACCTACAGGTGACATGCAATAAGGATGCAACATTACATTTAGAATATGTTTTTGTAAAGATTATCACAGATAATAGTGTTGTGGAAAGAAAACCATGGGTTACATTACATACTGAACGCTAACTGTATGTTCAGATATGTAAGTGTTAACGTCAGGATAGGTGACTTTAACGCATGTCCCCCCAGATTACCTTCCTAATGCTAAACAGTTGCTTCTCCTGGCCACGAGCAGAGTGAGACTGGGGACAAATAGTCCCCAGTCTCCCTCTGCAAGAGCAAGATCGCGCAGGGCTCGCAGCCCAGCAGCGCAACCCTCCACGCAGTCCTATGGACTCCAAGGGATGATACTCGCGGCAGCATTGAAGTGCTACAGAGAGTAGCGCTTCGTTCCGGGCCATGGTAGTGCTTGCCCCAGAATCTAAAGCTAAAATCGGGACGCTACGGACGCAGGTTTTCCCTGTTTTCATGTTAAGAATGTAATCTAGTTAAACCAATTACTACTAAATAGTAATGATGTGCAACTTGATTTTATAAACAATGCTTTAAGTTATTGCGCAGGAGAAAGCGGAGTTAACCCGAAAATGTGGGAACAAACAAGTACTGCTGAACAAACAGAAGTACCACAAATTCTTCCTGAAATTTATAATAAAACGTAACATTTAATGTAAGTCACTAAAACATACAAAACCATTGGTCTTGTTCATGATCAACACATAAACATAAATACAAAACATTTAAAAGTGAAAGGAAGTTTCCACTTGAAACGGTTATCCCTATACTGGGTTTAATTAACCTACAGAGTATAAATGTGTACCACTGGGAAACCGATAGTGGGAACTTTCGAGACCCAAACATATGTATTCATTTGGCAAATCGCTTGATGCCTATAATTGAGATTTGGGACCGTCAGGTCACTGCATGACTGAGTTTAGGTAAATTTATATAGATTACCAGCAATTAGGTCAAGGTGAACATAAAAGATTCCTATATAACGCAGTGTACCAAAAACCTATTACCGCCAAAGCTCCAGGTTGCAACCATAATGAATTTTTCAGATTAATCTTAATCTGAATTTGAAAAATTCATTATGGTTGCAACCTGGAGCTTTGGCGGTAATAGGTTTTTGGTACACTGCGTTATATAGGAATCTTTTATGTTCACCTTGACCTAATTGCTGGTAATCTATATAAATTTACCTAAACTCAGTAATGCAGTGACCTGACGGTCCCAAATCTCAATTATAGGCATAAAGCGTTTTGCCAAATGAACATATATGTTTGGGTCTCGAAAGTTCCCACTATCGGTTTCCCAGTGGTACACATTTATACTCTGTAGGTTAATTAAACCCAGTATAGGGATAACCGTTTCAAGTGGAAACTTCCTTTCACTTTTAAATGTTTTGTATTTATGTTTATGTGTTGATCATGTACAAGAAGAATGTAATCTAGCCCCATATTTTTTTTAAATATATAAGAAAGAAAACTAGGCCGTGAAAAAAAAAAAGTTTACCTTTTCCGCATACTAAACAATAGGACAACTTGCTCACAATTTATATATTCAGAGCCGGATCACCGCTGACCGTTAATGGGGAGCCACAAAAGGGGAAGAGCTGTGCGAACATTATCCGATTTGCAAATCGCCTTTAACAGGTCCAAACTGGCCGAGTCGCTGCATAAGCAATTTGAGCCAGATTATTTCCCAGTTGTTCCCTGATCCGGACATTGGTGCTCCACGCAATTGTGTGTATTGGTAAGAGTTATTAAGCTATTGGCTGGAGCCGATATGTTCATCAGCTCCAGCCAATTGCCCTACAGGCCATTTCAGATCTGGCCCTCAGTTTTTAACTTTCAATCTCCTTTAGTAGTGGCCAAGGACACTGTCTCACCTTGTACAGGTATGGTGACGGTTTGCCCGTTATTGGCTGTTACAGTGGCAGTTGCCACAGTAACCAAGGTTTGTCCAGTAACTGTCGGTGTAGTAACAGGGTCAGCTGTAGCAGGGGCATGTGGAGAGGCCTGGGGTGAGCTTTCGGCATCAGTTGCGCTTTCTGTGTCCATGAAGAGGCGTCTACAAGCTGTACCAGCTGCAGGGGAGTTGTAGCGATCACTTAGGTTAGCTGGGGAAGATGGGATACCTATATAAAAACAGAAAAAGATAATACTTTTAAGTTTGGTTTTTGCATTCAAAACCCTGACTTCATGTAAAATCGCAGTACTGTTTGAAAAGCGTTTTTATGACCCTCCAGTTGCAAGGCCATGTTACCTCAGCAGTGCATTATGCACTGAATTACGCACTGAATTAGACACTGTACATCAGTAACATTATAGTTCACTTACTTCTCACAAGGGTTGCTGCGTCTGCGCGTATTTCGTTCACTCTTCTCGGGGTAAGAGGATTGGGAGAACTAGTTGTGCTGTTACAACATGATTTCTCAAAGTGCTGAGGATGCATGACCTTAGTTTTAAACAGAAAATAGCTATCTGTAGGTTACAAATTGTCTGAAGTGATATCTATGTTACAATGTAAAAATGGGCACATTCTGTGTCGCTCTTACCTCTTCACAAAGTGGGATTTTTCCACCATTCTCTTTGATTTTTTCCCACACTGGGGAATCATGTGCCCATGCCATACTATCCAATATTTGTTCTTCAATGTGATTAAGATGCTTAACTGTCTCCCTACAAAGACTGTTCTCAGCCTTAATAAACAACTCAATCACCTGTAATAAAAAAAAAAAAATGTTAGCTTCACTGCAAATATCAGCGCACATATGTCAAAAATGCAAAGAAAGAAATAATCTCTTTATTTACATAAAAACCGTGCTGGTCGTATTGGCATAGTAAGATATAAAACACAGGCTTGAACCAACGATTACATACTATAAAGGTATATAGATGGAGTTAAAAAAGAAAGGAAAAGTTTAGCTTATTTCTGTTTTCTTTTGTACAGGTTACATGGTCACATTTCGTGTCATTGGAAAGGCTGGACTCTGGCCTTTCCAATGACACCTTACCTTATCTGACCTGATCGATGTATGGAACCAAAGCCTCGCAGGTCCAAACGATCCCATATCGTCTATAATGGTATTGCAGCCCGGGGCACATGCCCACCTGTGCCCCCCCCCTTCCCCCCAGATTTCCAAGTAATGCCAACCTCTTTCTCATCAGTGGAAGCTATTCATGAGTAAACATTGCAGTTGTGAAAATAATTAGACTCTAATAAATATGGACGTATGAGTCTAATTCACTAGTCACCCCTTGACTACCAAGCACTTTTGCTGAAAAAATATGATCATAACAATTATTTGAATCGTGGGAAATGTAGCTCAAGCCATACAGATTCCTCTTCTGAGCTAGTTAATTAGTAAAATAATGTAAATCTGCTATTTTTTAAATTTTTATGTATATGTCACAGAAATAGTTGGTGTTCCTTCTCTTGTAAGGGGTCTCCACTTGTCCACAATTTAAGTCATTGTGCCTTTTAAATGTGTCCTGTGGCACAGCGGCATCATCGAACAGCGATCTAATATCCTATTGCCATGCACATAATCTGGTGTATTTCTGGAATGAGTTAGCACCATTGTCTAGATCTATTACTGCACATTATCACTTTACATAGATTAACTATATATTCAACCCAGACTATATTTATGATTCTGAACTAATATCACATAATTGAGCATTTATATAATTATTAGATTACATCTGTATCTAGGAGTTCTATTAATTATGATATTAATATGCTTTATTTACCATCTCCCTCTTTTCACCACACACTATAGATCTATTCATAGCTTTTGGGTTAATCCCTGTATGCACACATTGGACCAATGTCCATATTTTGAATGCCATTCACTTTAGTTTATTGGATTTTTAGGTATGTAGTATACTAGATTATACAGAATGATATTAAATGACACCCATTCACAGATTTAAAATATTGTGCCACATAAATGTGTTCTGTGGCACAGCGGTATCACCTAATAGCGACCCTCATTAATGTAGTGTATTATCTCTCTTTTCGAGTAGTTATTAGCCCAACGTTGTAGGGGCTTTTATGCTTGTGTATCTTTCTCATTAATGGATGGTTTTAAGGCTATATTTGGAGTCGTGCGGGTCCTTGGTGATCCTGCGTTTCAGCCTGAGACGCGAGGAGTGTGCGCATGCGCAAAATGGCAGGCGCAATGTTTACAATAAAGAAAATATATTTCTTCCGTTTGCCGTGCTAAATCACTACTTCCACGTTCCAGGGTGACACGCAGGTCCTCCAATCATGTGCAAACGGTGGGAGCCACTTGAGCACACCTGAGTTTAAGTATGATGATTGCAAAGTGATTGATTTTTTTAAAAAAAAGTTTTTTTCTTGAATTGTTAATGGATTGTGCATTGTATATAAAGGCAGCAGCAAGACTAGACATATGATAACCAGCTGAGGAAGCCTTTGTAGGCGAAACGCGTCCTGGTCTTTGGTCTGGTAGATATGATCTATCTATTTTAAAGCAAATAAATGTTTTTATCTTTTTAACAAAAAAACTCTATTTTTGCTGTCTGCCTCCATAAACTCCTGTAAAGAAGGTCTGGGGAACACCTTATGATTCTCTAAAGCGTATTGTGACGGAGCCAACAGAGGCTCAACAATGTGTGAGTTTTAAATTGGCCATCTTCTTTCAAGATATAAAGTAGTGTGTGATTTATTGCACTAGGGGGTGCCTTTTTGGTTTGTGTCAATCTCCTCACAGTATCCTTATCTGGCGAATCCTGGAGAAGTCGTTTGAAGGTTTTATGGGCACCCAACATAAAGTCCCTGCTCGCCTTATTCCTGAGAGCCGGTTGTGGGCTCCACAGAATGTGAGTTGATTATTGATATATAATACTCTCACTCTGGGTACTGTCCTACTGCGCAATTTTGGTCCTTTGTGTTTGTGCTTCTTCCCTACAGTACAACTCCATCGACATCGTTTTGAGAAGATCAACTCTTAAAGACAATTACTTCAGTTTAAGGACATATTGAGTGTCTACCCCACTGTCTTCTTTTGGACTTTTTGTCTTTTGAAGCGCTGTGTTGTTTTCCTGTTCATATTGTTGCCACTTGGGTATTTAGAGAAACCCCCTATACAGCATTCAGCGAGTGGGATAGACACTATTCCGGTGGGCGCTTCACCCCCATTCCCTGTCTTTTGAAAGGGAATAACTTACTTTTTCAAGTATATAAGTCAACAAAAGAATGCAGACACGTAACAGGAGTTATTTGCTGTCAGATAAGCTTGGTTTGCGCAAGATGGCTTCACTTTTTGGTTATCTGTAGTGATCATAATACAAGCAATGCAGCTTCAAGAAAGCGTCACCAGAAAACACAAGGATATAGGTTTGTGGCATAATGCTTGCATCTTGAAATTACAGTACCTCCCTGTACCTATACTTTACAGGGATTTTACAAGCTTGTAACCAAATGAAGTGAATCCAGGACGTTCCCTCATTTTTGTTCTCTCCCTGGCCTTGTAGTGCAGTAATAAAGTTTGTGGAACCTTTCATTACAGTGATAATTCAATGTGAAAAGAAGTGAGATTTAAATAATTTCTTGTCTCCACAGGGAAACCATTGATCCTGCTTTAAAAGGGTGGTGTTTTGCGGACTAATTTTCGTCGTCTTATGCTTTTAATGCAAAAACATACAGGGGTCTATTCACTAAAGGTGAAACTCAGGAAAATTGTCAGGAGAAGTGAAAAATCTAGACCAAATAGCCGATTTGGAAAGTGAGATAAATGTGGAAAAAAAATCTGATTTAGCTATTTTGACCTAGAATTTATACTTCTCCTTCCGTGAATAGATCTGACAAGCTTTGGTAGTGAAGGGGTTAAACATTACAAAAATCAGCAACTTGAATTCTTGTGGTGTGTGAAAGTGCGTTAAGTGTTTTTTCATTGTGTAGTGATTCTGGTAGAAGGATTAACCTGCCCTTTGCTAGGTTCCTCCTCTATTATCTGAAATGAGATGTCAGGGATATAAATAAAAGATATATGGAGCTGCAGGACGTTATTTTTTTCCAAACACACCTTATAAAAATGATACGGTGCCAGGTCAAACATGAAAATGATTTGAGGGAAGTTGCCAGGGGGCTTGTAGGCAAAGATGATGATCTCTAGGCAGCAAGCCAACAGGGACCTGTGAAAGACGTCTTGTTCCAGGATGCTCTGAAATAACGGGGGAAAAAAATCATCAGTCAGCAATGTAATAGAATTATATGTGGTGCTCTATTATGTACGAACTACCAGGTGCTTTAAACCATTCATTTTAGGACATAAAAAGTATAAAAAGCTACATTCCTCAGCAAAATGGGACAAAGTTGAAATCATAAGTATGTTTTATTGTAAGCTTGAATTCCGGCCAGTTGCAAACAGTTCCAGGTACCACATCAACACGTGACACATCAGATATATCATTGTTGTGTGGGCTCCTTTGTGGCTATACTATATTATACCCGTTTTATGTTTTACAGCGTGTTATAGCTAGTTTTCTAATAAATACTGTATATGGTTTTGAAAAAATAAATCACCCCACATAACCAGGGATATGATTCCCCATAACTGTTAAGGAGTACCACAGAAATAAAATTCCCTGCAATGTTCGGCTTGAGAGTATGGGTTTGGGTACAGCAGTTATGATTGCCTTGTGCCGTGTATACGAGCGCTCTATAGCAATAAAAATCACAAATCAGGGTTATTCAAAGAGCATCGAAATACCACCGGAACTTTGGTGTTCTTTCGTTCCCAGCACTTTGGGGAATCAAATTCCCCCGACCCTGCGGTGAATTCAGCATTCACTGCAGGGTTCCCGAAGTGCAGGGAAGATCCGCCAAATTGAAAATAAAACCCACCGCAAAACATCGAATCCGATCTGATAAGCCGCCGAATACCCACCGAACGCGTCCGAAAAAAGTCGACGATCCCCCCAACACAGCGCCAACCAGCCGCCAACAAAAGCCGACTAGCTGACGAACAGGGTGGAAAAAAACAAAACACTGCAACTTTTAAAAATTTAAATGCTGTTTGCAAAAAAAACTACTGGACGAAAATATCTGGAACTAACATATAAGGTCCTATGAATAATAATAAAAAGATCTGTTACAGATAAAAAATAGCGTTTTTCTAAAAAAAATTATATATATATAACATTTTGCCGAAAAAATCCAGAGAAAGGCCTAAAAAAAATCCTTAAAAAAAATAAAGAGACATTTTGCTGCAAATTAAAAGAATATAGGGTTTATTAGATATTGCCTAAAACCGGGAATATTTTTTACAATGAACCTTATGGGATTTGCCTGTTTAAACCTGCCGAATGAAAGCACAGATTGTCAGGGCATTTCACTGCTGTTCGGTGTTCTCGGATTAGATTAACCATTGCTTCTCTATGGGGTTTTCACTGCTTCCAATGATCAGCTGTATTTCACTGGCAATTCGCAAATATTTGGTGAATTGCCAGGTTTTGAATAGCCGAATGGCCCTGAAATTGCACCGTATGGGGAAATTCTCAGTTTGGTGCTATTTCAGCTCTCTTTGAATAATTCCTTATGTATGAATAGTGCATAGCGAAGTTACAGAACTTCAAGGTTTTTCCTAACTACAGCCATCATCTATTATTTATTTCCTACCTCCTAATAAGTTACTTATATTTTTTAAAAAAATGTCTGCAGACTCCTGACCTCCTGATCTCAGTGTATGTGCAACTCATCCACGCCCTTGTAATCTCCTGACTGGACTATTGTAATAATGTTCTTGCTGGCCTCCCTCTCCCCCCTACAATTCATTCTGAATGCCTCTGCCAGGCTCATCTACCACACCCGCTGCTCTGTCTCTGCTGCTCCCCTCTGCGAGTCCCTTCACTGGCTCCCGATCCACTGCAGAATTAAATTCAAAATCCTTACCTTGACCTACAAAGCTCCCACTAACTCAGCTCCCCACTACCTGTCCTCACTAATTACCAAATACACTCCAGCCCACTCCCTAAGATCAAACAGTGACCTGCGCCTAGCTTCTCCCTGCATCACCTCTTCTCATGATAGACTGCAGGATTTTTCACGTGCAGCCCCGCATCCTCTGGAACTCTCTACCTTGTACTGTCAGACTTTCCCCTTAGTTTCCCTTCCTTCAAACGCTCCCTTAAGACATTCCTATTTAGGGAAGCCTACCACCCAACTCACTGACGCAACCAGTCCATCACTCAACAGTCCATCACTCTCACTTTGCAATCCAAAACTCTCACCTTGTTGTCCTCTCCTCCTGTTTCCACCCCAACCCTTCTAGATTGTGAGTTCCTACGGGAATGGGGCCCTCATTTCCTCCTGTACCGGTTTGTCAATTGTTGTTCAATGCATTGTAACCCTGTCTGTTTTGTGCCCAATCTACAGCCCTGCGGAATATGCTGGTGCTATATAAATAAAGAATAATAATAATAATGTGGTTTGCAAATCAGTCCTTGTGCATCAGATGTTGAAAACGGACCTAAAAAAAACCCTGAGAAATCAAATGGACTTTCCCGATCACGTCAAAAAAGAAAGAGCAGAATCTGTTACCTAAAAATAAAGCGCCCCTGATATAATCCTAGTGAAGGTAGTGTAGAAGAATGGACCTGAATCTGTTGGATAGGATGGACTTTAACCCTAACCATAAAACAAGCCCAAATACTAAGACTAAGTGTAGCATCGTTTTTGCATCCTACATCCATCAGAAAAATGTGTAAGCTGTTAACTTGCATAGAAAAATTTACTTTTACACACTAAATAATGCTACAGTTTGTAAAAGGCATCTTTTTTATGGGGCAGTTTTATACATGGCCACAAGGTGGCGAGAATCCGATAGGATACCACGTGCAGCAAATTGAATGTTATCAGTTGATGAACTATATTCTGACCTCCACCTCTCTCCCTCTGCGCCCTGGAACAAGCATTGAGCATACTCTCACAGACTGACTTCCACCTCTCTCCCTCTGCGCCCTGAAACACGCATTGAGGTATCCACCATTCTACATGACTTCCAACACTATTCCAGGCTGCTATATTCTTGCAATTGTATTTTTTGTCTACATTTATTATTAATCTCTGTCTGACTAGTCCTCTTTTAAATCTCCCTCCATTTCTGTCAGAAAAACCCTGTCTGTTTCTCCCTCGTCCCTCCCGCTGCATCATAAATGGTTAGCAATCTTAGCATTTTCACCAAACCTCCTTCTCTTTCCACAGCATACTCTCACAGACTGACCTCCACCTTTCTCTCGTCACATGCCCACCCAGGCCCAGTCCCTAATTTCAGCTCTCCTTACCAGCTGTCTCCACTTCGCTCTCTAATCACTCTTACTTAGCCCAAGCTTCTGGTCCTTCCCATGCAATCCCTACGATATTCTCCTGGCCACCAGTTTCACCTTCCCTCTGCTCCCATTTGTTTCAGTTACCCTTCCCTTAGATTGTAAGCTCACAGGATGTCTCCCTGAGCACTTGGTTTAAAGTGCTATATGACCTGGACTTTTATCCTATGGGCAGGGTTGTCTTTCCTCTTGTATCATGTATGTCTCCTGTTTGTGCTTCCCCCACTGTAAAGTGCTACTGAATCTGTTGGCGCTGTATTAATATTTGTAACCGTACCTTTTTTCCCTTTTCATTTGTCTCTATTTTGTACATAGAAACCGTTAAGATTCAAGTTATAAAAAGAACTCTCAGAAATAATGCATGGTCACAACAGCAGTGCACGCGCATGCAGGAATCAGCGCAGGAACTCAAGTGAGCAGAGTAACTACTTAAAAAGGAGTAATTTGCAAAAGGTAGGAAATAATAATGGATGCAAATAAGGAAAACTTTGGGAATGTTACCTTTTATTATGATCATGTATACACGATTAACAGGAGAAGACACACCAGCCCGAGAACGAGTAACCACGATCTGGGGCTATGCTGTTACATTGCAAATGAAATTCGTTTGCTGCAAAGGAATTTCATTTGCATTTGGGATCCAGATGTTGCCCCCAATTTTTTGCACCATGGGCATGATGACTGAGTTGCTAACACTTTTTCAAACCAGCAGGGGAATGTCTCTATCGGATTTTTTCTCCAACTGATCTGTCATGGCCCTCGCCGCCGCCAGTTAGGCAGATCGGGTGCTGCGGCTCCTTGAATCTACCTGGGCAGTGCTTGAAAGGTGCTGCCATATTGAGAACTGGCTTCTCCTTCAGCTCTACAACAGACTCCGGTGCACTAAACCACCGTGCCAGTGATTCCCTATTTAGTGAAGCCGCACCCGTCGCAGTCAGCTTGTATCCTGCCAGCAAGAAGCATGACCTGGTTATTTCATTGTACCAGACCCTTTGGCTATGATTACCCTACTTTGCTACTTTCTGCCTGCCCTTGACCCTTCGCTTACCTCTGACTACCCTCTTGGACTACCCCCTATTAGATGCTTCTTCTGGAAACCCTTATTTGTATGCCGAGACCCTCACTGTTATCATCAAAGACCCACATTGTTTATCAAAGATCCTTCATCTGTTTGCCATTCCCTACCCTGCTGCATGAGTTCTAGAATCCTACATTCAGCACCCCTGGACTCCTGCTTTCAGCCCTGTTTCTGCCCTATCCATCTTACTGTTAACCACCCCTACTTGTCCTGTCTCTGTAAGTACCTCCTGTATCTGTTGTCAGCCGTGGTCCTGCCTTGTGGATATGTCTGCTAGTCTACCCCCTTCTGTCTGTCTCTAGTCAGTCCTATTCCTGTCCCGCTCATCTGTTTCTGTCCTGATTTTGTGTAGTTTATTCAGCCCATTTCCTGCCCTGTTTGGTTGTTTCACTATATCCTTTATTGCCCTACTATAGCCATGCCCCTCATCCTGCATTGTTACCTAATAAAACTCCTTTGTTGCCACATCAGTGCCTCCAGTTTGTCACTGCACCCCTGGGCTTGTGCCCTTGCCCTACTGGGTTGGCTGACCCCTGACATGATCATGCATGAAGACCTGGACTGAAGGAACTCCTTTTGTTCAGCAGATGACAACATTTCCTAGCAGGGGCATACCTAGAACATTTGGCACCCGGGGCGGATCCTATATTTGACACCCCCAACTTTAAAATGTAAAAAAAAAAAAAAGAAAAAAAAATCGCACACTTTTTTTAATGTTTTCAAAAATATTTTTAGTTATAGCATTCTGGCAGGACATGACGTATGCCGATGGCGGATCATGCGTCCTCTGTGCTGTGCAATAAGAGGCGAGTGTAGATTCTTTTTGAATAATTGTTATTTTTAAGTGATTTTGCAAACTCACAACATATCCATCCTCATGCTATGAACAAAAGTACACATGTGGCTGGTTTTGTTGATGGGAGTTGTGTCTGTGTGTTGGGGTGGCTGTTTTTGTGTGTTGGTTGGTTTTGTTTGATGGGAGTTGTGTGTGTGGCTGATTTTGTGTGACGGGAGTTGTGGGTGGCTGGTTTTGTGTGATGGGAGTTGTGGGTGGCTGGTTTTGTGAGATGGGAGTTGTGTGTGCACTGGGTGGCTAGTTTTGTATGATGGGAGTTATGTGTGTGTTGGGTGGCTGGTTTTGTGGATTGGAGTTGTGTGTGTGCTGGGTGGCTGGTTTTGTGGACTGGAGTTGCTGAGCAGAGAATGGGTGTGTGTTTTGCAGGTATGAGATGCTGCTATGGTCTTTTTTCTTTACTATTCCAGTTTTTTAAGACTCCCTATTCCCTGTCCACCCTGGGCTGCCTATTCCCTGGTGATGCAGTGAATGCAGCCTGGCCCCCCCTCTATGCAGGACCTCACCAGGAGCCAGGCAGCTCAGTGACAAATGTCTGATCACTGCAGTGCTCGTTAAGGAAAGGTCCACTTTAAACAGCAGTAGGCAGACAGGGATTCATATTTTGCGGATACCCTCCCCCCCTTTACCTGCCGTTTACTGTCATCTTCTCTCTCTGCACACAAATCACATCCCCTCTCCTAATGCAAACACCCTGCTCCACTGCTCGTTGTTTGAGAACACAGCTCAAAGCTGATACACAGTGACAGTGGCACCTCCTAGTACCCCCTACTGACACCACAATAAATAACTGATACCTGGGGCCCTCCGCTTGGATGTGATTTTTTTTTTCTGATTATTGATATGATTTCTTGCAGTTTGTGGTATGGATGCTTTTAGGCCAGGGTCAGACGAGTGCACTATGTACACCCATACTGGCAAGCCTCCCGACTTTCATCGCAGCGTTGTGACACTTCGGTGGGGCCGGCCACACTCTGTACACACGCGGCTACAGTGGGCGTGCTGCAGGTGTTCTGAAAGCCTCCCTGTCGAAGCACTACGAAATGCGTTCGTCGGGGCTTCAAAGCGCGATCCTCCATAGGAGGATCGAGCCTTGCAGTGCTGAATGCACTAACTGCGCTCAGCGAGGTGGGCAGATGGGTGTCAGAGTGGAAGGAATTAGGGATGCACCGAAATTTCGGCCACCGAAAATTGCTGCTGCTTGCTCGGCCGGCCTCCAGGCTCAGGCGAGCTCCCGGCTTGGCTCGGGCCTAGAGGCCCAGCTGAGCCAGGGGCTCGCCTGAGCTTGGAGGCTGGCCGAGTTGCCTGCTAGAGGCCCAGCCGAGCTGGGGACTCACCTGAGAATGGAGGACGGCCGAGCAAGCAGGGAGGTCATACTCACATAAGTTGAGTCCTCCACCGATTGCACACATACTCACCTACATCGGCCTGGAGCTCCTCCAGCGATGGCAATCCTGCATCCAGTGCCCACTGTGTCGGTTGCCAGTATGACGTCACAGAAGCCTTTGACCCTAGGTCAAAGGTTTTCGTGACGTCATACTGGCGACCGACACAGCGGGCACTGGATGCAGGATTGCCATCGCTGGAGGACCTCCGGCCGATGTAGGCGAGTATGTGTACTTCGGCCCTGAGCTCCAGCGGTGACCGTCCAACGGGGCTCGCCTGAGCTTGGAGGCTGGCCGAGTTGCCTGCTAGAGGCCCAGCCGAGCTGGGGACTCACCTGAGAATGGAGGACGGCCGAGCAAGCAGGGAGGTCATACTCACATAAGTTGAGTCCTCCACCGATTGCACACATACTCACCTACATCGGCCTGGAGCTCCTCCAGCGATGGCAATCCTGCATCCAGTGCCCACTGTGTCGGTTGCCAGTATGACGTCACAGAAGCCTTTGACCCTAGGTCAAAGGTTTTCGTGACGTCATACTGGCGACCGACACAGCGGGCACTGGATGCAGGATTGCCATCGCTGGAGGACCTCCGGGCCGATGTAGGCGAGTATGTGTACTTCGGCCCTGAGCTCCAGCGGTGACCGTCCAACGGCTGTCGCAGGCTGCTCGGCCATCGTCCAAGCTCAGGTGAGCCCCCGGCTCGGCTGGGCCTTCAAGCCAGGGGCTCGCCTGAGCCTGGAGGGTGGACGAGCAGCCTGCGACAGCCGGAAGACTGTCACCGCTGGAGCGCAGGACCGAAGTAGGAGGATGTAGGTGAGTATGGTGCAACCAATCAGCCATGCGAACCTGGGCCTGGAGGCCCGGCCGAGCTGCCTGCTCGGCCGTCTTCCAAGCTCAGGCGAGCCCCCGACTTGGCCTGGGCCTAGAGGCCCAGCCAAGCCAGGGGCTCGCCTGAGTCTGGAGGCCGGCCGAGCAGCGTGCTTGGCTGGCCTTCAGGATCAGGCGAGTTCCCGGCCTCCAGGCCCAGGTTCTCATGGCTGATTTTCGGTTTCGGTATTCGGCCGAAACGAACCCGAATTTTCAGTTTCGGTATCGACCGGAAATTTTTGTTTCGGTGCATCCCTAGAAGGAATGTCCACCCTCACGGACGTTCCTTCCACTCTGCAAGATGCTCGTCTGACCCCGGCCTTAATACCACTTTTTGTCCTCAACCTTCATTTTAACAGTTGTTGATTGTATCTCCATCACATATAGTAGTAACATCAAAAACTTGATAAAAGTATGAAAATAAAAGGGAAATACAGGAAATAATGGTGAAATAGTGAATATCTAAAGCTTGTAAAGGATATCTGGGTCCCAACAATTAAAATAAAATTGAAATGCTTTCCTTATATCGTTTTAAGTTTTACTTACAGACAGGTCGGTATCTCCCAGTCGTTTCTTTTCTTGACAAATGATGGATTCCAGAACCTTGTAATATAGGACCTCTGCAAATCGAAAATAGCTTTTCGCAATATCTGACAGGAGAACAATGTGGCATTCCGTTAATAAACTATGTTAAATGGCATTCAAAATCCAGCAGAAATGTACAGGCCCTTATTTTGATATAGTAGGTAACAGGATCCTAAGGCAAAATATCAGCCCGAGCCCACAACACATATCGGCTCCTTGTTACCAGTTCTATGACGACCAAGCTGATGTATTTGCAACTCAAGTTTCAATGTTAGGGAGCCGCTAATCGATACGGGCAGTGGCGCTATGGCTGGTATTGTTTCCTGGGGTCCACAGGACTCTATGTTTACAAGTGCAACCCTGCATGAGGTCACGTAACAAGGTTGCGCTGGGGCTGCAGAAGAACTGCAAAGTTCTTATGCTATGTCCAAAGGAGGTGGCAGTTTGCACCACCTTCTTCCAGCAAGCCTGACCACTGCAGTATTCTCCCCAGAGATCCCCCCCCAGCGCTGCCGGCAAGTAATTACGTGTAAGGGACGTTCTCCGCGTGTTGGGGTGCAACACTAGGACAGAGACATGTTAGAAGTTTACAGATTAACCCCATCCCTACCAAGTGGAATTTCCATGAAACCAATGCCAGTAACCAGTGTTTTGTTGGTTTTTTTAAAAAAAAAAAAATACTTTACAGTAGCCACACAGTCAAAATGTGCTGTAGAATTCCTACAGCACATTTACATGCGGTCTGCCCTATTTGACAGGCAGAGGCCTGCATCCACTGGCCAAATAGCAGTATTACCACTGAAGTTTACCTGGGACTACTGTGTCTCTGACTGTGAGATACACAGGACTATATTCCATTACAGACGTTAACATAGAGACGGTAAGCAGGAAAATCTGTGCCTACATAGGACTCCATGGAGGCTTGCACTTCCGGACCACTAACTCTGTGCAAGCTGATCATAGAGGGATACTAGGAACAATTTGTTCATAGTCTCACTTTGCTCCCGGGAAGAAGCAGCGAATCTGACCACCCTTTTCGCCACAGGATGAGAGGCGAGTATGGGATCTAATGGGGAGGGGATTAGAGTGAGTCAAATGATTTTGCATTTGCAGAATCATTTAACACTTTTAGGAAGTGTTAAAATTTTAGCTTGCATGTCCCGACGTTAACTGGCGCCAGCACTTTGTAATACCTCACTTGTCGAGACTTTAAAATAGATTGCGCTCCCCATGTTAAGTAAAGGAGACTCTTAAGTACAGTAAGCACGGGTAAGCTACGAGGTGCAAAACATTTTCACTCCAGGTTAACATCAAGATCAAAATAACAGTGCCAGACAATAAACTTACTTCTCCTAGCTCTAACGATTACATATCGAGACGCGACATTAGCGCCGACTATGAAATAGAGCCCAAAATGATTGAGTGCTTCATACAGTCCTATCACATTGGCTGCTATGCCCAATGCGCTGGAACTTTAGAGGCACAACCGAGCGTCCATAGGCAAACAAATTTCCATTGCTCCAGAATAAGACCAGACTGGGCTAACTCAATCATGGTAGTGAACGGGTTAAACAATATGTTTTAATGAGCTAGTAACAGCTAAAACTTAAACTGGAAACCTTTTCCAACTTTTATCAATGTTTGAATTGGTCCCAACCATGCGATTTAACTTTACAAATGAGTTAGCAGTTTATTAATGAGCTGCACATCGATCAGTCGCCATACCTCTACAATGCTGATTTTCTCCTCCTTCGGATGCTGTGTGTTCACAGAAAGTATCAAACATCTCTTTCAACCTTTCGCAAATTGCCCTGGTAGGATCCCTGGAACAAGACCTAGGACAGATACACATTAGATATTTCTATACATGTTACAGGCTGTGGGTTAATGTGTTCGTCACCGTAGGATTAAACATTGGAGTGAATCTCAACAGAATAAAACCAGGGGCCATTCCCTTACGGCCGGCTAATGTCAGACAAACGCAGTGATCACGTCTGTGTTGCCGCACAGTTTAATGTAGCATAGAATCATGATTAGTAGAGACCCACGCACGAAGTACGTGTGCACTGAACTGCACACGCACAACGCACATGACAATCGGACGCAAGTTAGGCAAGAACATAAAACCGCTAACACGACGCGCAGAGTGTGCCACGTACACGTAGCGTTCTGTGTGAGTGATATGTGAGACGCAGCGCATTTGTGGCGTCCAGCAACTTGACGCGCAAAATGGCTTTTCATATCCTTTTTAAATTTTTAGCATTTTCATACTAATTTTATTTCCCATAGTTCCCTTTTTTTTTCTACGTCCGTCAAAAAAAACACGGACCGTGTGGTGTCTATAGTATCTTCCGTCAGTACGTACGTCCGTTATGTACGCAGAGTGCGCGCAGACTGCATTCGTCTGACATTAGCCTAAAAAAGGAGAACAGGAACTCACCGAAACATCCCACTGCAAGTTAGCATCCCTGCTTTAGATCAAGAGACAAGATAACTGGGTAATTCACAAAGCACTGATGTTCACTGTTATTGCAACTACGGTGACCTTCGGCTAGGAACAGACGGAAAATCTAACGGACGCAGATGAACAGTGAACAGTGCTGACCAACATTAAAAAAAAGCTTAGCTACTATGGCAGAAACTAGGGTGAAAACCCCATAACAATTACGCTGAGAACTAGGATTATGTAATTTGGCAGAAACTAGGGTGGAAAGAATGGTGAAAATATGTAAATTATGGTAGCAGTTCCCTAGTGAGAGTGATTTCACTATAGATTGGCTGTACTTGCTTCGTCATAGTTCGCCAAAGTTAAACCACCGTCCATTCAATGAAAGAATATTAGTGAAAAAGCCTTTAATTGCTTTATATTTTTCTTTTAACAGATCAATGCTATGATAGACCCTATAACATTTTCCTGATCAGTGTCCCATCAACTTTACAAAATGAAAAGATAGTTTGGCGACAAAAGAAAATAAAATCTAATAAGTGTATACATGGAAAAGTCACAAAACCGCAGCAACTCTGTATATGAACAGCTTACCTGAGCATCTGGAGCAGGTTTTCACTGGGAGCTGGTTTCAGACCAGACAAAAGAGCAAAAAGTCGGCTTACACTGTACGTCACGCTGGGCACTGGAGTGCTGCAAGGACCACTGTCCCGTACATATGTTGCACTGGTATGCGAGGTGGAAATTCGAAGAGATTTCATCTACAGAGAGGGAAATAAGATTTTGTCTTCTCAATAAGTAAAGTACACTAGTAACAGTAAAAACGTTCAATCAGCTCAACATCCATTTTTATTTTTTGATGCAAAAAAACACCTTAAAAGTTCCTTCTACAATTAAAATCTTCAAATCCTCTTGTCATTTTTATGTCATTCAATTAGTGTTCAAAGGGCCCTTTTCTAGCCAAGCCATCAGCATTAAAAGGGATACAATACTCATCCTGAACCCCTTCCCAGATCTGGCAAAATCGCTGGGTGAAGTGGAGGAGATTACTCCACCCCACCCAGCGTCACCAGCAGCCAGTATTTTTGAATTTCCTGGCTGCCGGTCACAGGTCACTAGTGATGTTGCACACAAAGAGTGTGCAGAGGTCACGCTCTTTGAGACCACTCACTGTAGCGAGCAGTCTCGAGAGGCAGCCAATGGATCAGACCTGCGCATGCGCACAGCTCCGATTCCTCGTTCTGAGCAGGCACTACGGAAATTGCGTACGTAAAGTGCGCTAGTCCTCTTGTGGTGCCCAATTTGCAGTTCCTACATCAAAAGTTTCGTAAGAGGGCAAATTGTTTTAGAAAGCTTCAGGGACTTCTGGGTTCTGGAGCCCCTGAGCTGAAGAAGAGGAGCAGCGCTGCGAGTATCCCTTTAAGAATAACAGATTCACTTGCAGATGTGCTGTTATTGCTCTGTATAAAAAGTTTTAATGTGGCGGCAACTAGAGAACAATGAGCCATTCCAAGGTTGCCAGTTACTCTTACTTGCAGCCAGGAATGAACGAAAATGACACTATATACAATATTCAATCATTTACTTCCAGTGGAACGGATGCACAGCCCTGAAAAAAAGGGATTATAAAGTATGCCTCCTACAAGGGAAATCCCAAAGGAGGAATTTTGCCAGTATTTTATGATGAATATCCATTTCAGTGGAAGTAAATGTTGGAATAATGTAAATATTGTACAGGCTGAGTGTGATCCCACAGGATTTCGGAGTTTTGTTGATATTTGGAATCCAGTCGGAGTGGAAAGCGAGACACAGCAGGGGAGCTACGAAGTACATGCTGCAGACGCACCAGCAAGGTCCTTGCAAGTTGACACTGCGTGACATGCTGTGCAGCTCCAAGGTGTTTCTCACATGCTCTGTGCAGCATGTCATACGTTGGAGTTGCACGGCATGTCCCAGAGCCAAGCTGTTGGCGGTTTTAGGAGTCTTATGGATGTTGTAACACCGGATATGCAGTGGACAACCTGTATATACTTTATTTACATTTGTCTATTAAATGGATATATCCATTATTTTAACACATGAGATTAAAGTCATGTTTTAAACAGATTTATCTTGTTCCACAATGAACTACAGAGTCATAGGAGACTTATTGCTTTGTCCGCTCTTTATTTTTTTGCAATAGTATTTTTTCTTGAAATGTTAAAGGTGTAATTAATTGGGACAGTGACTTTTTTTTCCCCCACTCGCAATCCCCAAGGCCAAGGAGCATGATTAGGATTGCTGCATCCATTGCATAAAATGAAAATGGAAAAAGAAACATATATATCCCGATTATTTACCATGTCGAAGTGCTGCTGCAGATTACGTGTCAAATGCGCCCTCTCTACAGTGTCTGTTTCCAAGGCAGGGTTCAGAGAGCGGCCTATGCTCCCGATTTCCACCTCCGTGTCCTCGAGAAACACTCGCTCATCCAAGTTTCCGCCAGAAAGAACATATCCTTCATATGCCTTGTTAATTGCTTTCCTGCAAAGTTTTAGAGAAAAATTACACTTCCCGAATTCATTCTAAAAATGAGCCTGTTATAGAGTCAACTTGCTTAGCCTTTTATTAACAACACGTTGGCAGGAAAAGACATGAGGGTTGACGTTTTCTCCCATAATTCCTTTCTTCATCATAAAAATGGATGTAAATATTTAGCAAATGTGTGACACCACTACAGAATATTTGAGATAAATTTACTTACACAGAGTCTATGAAGTTTCCTGGATCCAGAAATCCCGTAAGAGAGTCAGATTTCCCTTTCAGTAGCTGAAAGATATAAATGGTACAGTATGTCATTAGTACCTATTTTTACTTGGATGCATTTCTTTTAACAAACCTTTTAGGTCGGGTTTCACCCTGATTATAAAATATAATAGCTATGAAAAATATGTGTATAAAAATAGCTTTTCAACTCACAATACCACTCAGTATTTGCAAGAGAATTAAATCACCTCCTCTGCAAGTTGGATTCTACTGTACATTAAACAAACAAATGGTATTTTATGCTGATATATTGAGCGGTAAAACAGAGCTGATGAGTTTTACTGTAAAATCCCACTAGAAGATTTTCTGTTTTGGAATAATACTGTATATTAGTAAACCGCAGAGAGCTGCTGTTATGTATACTAACACATGAGCATTTTAAGTCACAACATTATTACACGCTCAGAAAATGCAATTCACTTCATGCAAAAACAGAATATTAAGGGTTATAATATTTAATATGTGGGTAAAAGCTTCTTGATCCAAGAAGAAATCTGACGCCATTCTGGGGTCAAGAAGGATTTTTTCCCAGTTTATTGATGAGCGCTTCAGACTGGGTTTTTGCCTTTTTTTGGATCAACAGCAGTAGGTAATGTGTGGAAGGCTGAACTCGATGGACACACGTCTTTTTTTCAGCCTATCAATCTAAAATGTAAATGAAATGTACACACATGAACATGTGTTTTTATTTAAAATTAGGATTTATTGGTTTCTTTTCATATATGTGGTGTATTAATGGGTTTCACTGCTCTCCTGCCATGTGTTGGGGTAGGCAGCCATCATTCCGAGCTCTATGCTGTCTCACTCAAAGATTGGGCTCACGACTGACTTTCGGTCGGCTGTTTTCCTGACGGTTCTACTTTTTAGCGATAAGCACGCGTTTTGACAAAATGCAAGTGATCGTGCTTTAGTTGGGTCTGCTCATAACAGGGTCAATCCTCCGTCAGGGCCAAATCAATCAATAGGGAAGGATGCCCTAGGTGATGCCGCTTATAATTCTCCCCATGCTTTGTGCTGTAAGTCCGCTCCTCTAACAGACCACATCTATTTCTTTCACGCCTCAGCAAGACTTTTGTCAAGAAGAAAGGTGCGGTCAGTACAAAGTTCATTTTTTATAACACACATCACTCAGTTTCCTCACGCTTCCTCAAGGTATATAAAGCACATATTTCTCCAATGCTTCATTATAAATACATAGACACACATGTATGTTTGGAAGTCCAACCCCTTCACTGCTAAGTGATTTTCCAAAGATCCACCACCAGGAACAGCCAGAAAAATCATTTTTAATTAATTATACTGTACAGTAAGAAATATTTGGGAATATCCCCAATGTATTTCTAACTGTAATGACGTACTTGGCCAGCAGATGTCCCCATCTACTGGACAAATAGGGCCCTATTATGCTCTTCACGTTAAAAAGCAGTCACGTTTTGACGCTGGATTACAATGCAGGCGCAAAAAATGGTCCTCCATTGAGTTCCTCCCTGCCGGTCATGTGACCAGCCGGATCTCGCAATGCGAGATCCAGCCGGTCGGCGTAGGGATATGCAGGGAGAGACTGGGGAGACTTTTTCCCCCAGTCTTTCCCTGCTCCTGCCGGCCGGAGGAGGCGGACAGAGCTGCGGTCCTCGCCGCGGGACAGAGGGTGAGTATCTGAGTCTGTTTTTTATTTTTAAAGCTGGTGTTAACGGATTCTGCAGAAGCGGAATCCGTTAACACCAAGTCCTGGCTCTGGTTAACTTTCCGCTGACCAGAGCCAACAATACATTGTTTTCTTTAATCTATCAAAGTTTAAAATTAAAAATGTAAGCATGTGTTGACAGCTATAACTCACTACATTCAACTAAGAAGAATATTCTGGTTTGAAACTATTTTCAATTTATATATACAGTTACAGTGACATTGTCGTCCCTAAAACAAGTTTGGCTTATCTGACAGCAAACATCCTTTGCATGTTTTAACATTTTTTGTTGTTGACATACATAATTGAAAATATTTATTTTCTGTGTTAATCTGTATATAGGTTTTATTTTTAATATCTTGCATTTTATTACTTTTTATTTCTGAAACAACTGTAACAAGACAATGTTCCTGAACCCAGGACATACTTGAAAATGAGAGAAATCTCAATGTATCCTTCCTGGTAAAATACTTCATAAATAGATAAATAAAACAAGGAGCTATTCTCTTTCAAAGTCTGGTTGTGTGCAGCAGGGGGGGAAAGCTCTGAGCATAGAACATCCTAATGGACAGCCCTTTGCTTAGTCCATACACTTGACTTGCTGTTGGCTGACGTATGTAAAGGGAGAGATTCAGTTTCAAATGATCCCACCATGTTTTGGGCACACCAAGTGCACTTTATATAAGCACTTTTTCGCTTAGATGAACAGAATGATCTTATTTCTGTAATCTTTTAGTGTGGATGTAAATGTCCAAGCAGGCTCAAATTCTTCATTATTTCATTCTTTCCTTATGCAACTCCAGCAGTGGATACCATATGTGAAATGGAAGAATTTGACATAGTGAAGGACCAAAAATAATATATAAAACTCTTGAAAAAGTCGGGAAGACGAAACGCGGCGAGTGACGGGGTCCGGTCCAGTCGCATCAAGGTACGATTAAGCTTTACATCATGCGTTTTTAAGATTTTAAATATTGTAAGCGCCATAAAATCTGGTTATTTAATATATACCGTATTTTTCGGACGATAAGGCGCACTTAACATCCTTATATTTTCTCACAAATCGACAGTGCGCCTTAAAATGCGGTGCGCCTAATGTATGGCTGTGTTTTCTGATCTAGAACTGATTTATGTGGTACACGGTGCTCAAAAATCTGTCAAAATGTTTTAGCACGGCCTTGGTAAGCTACGAAGCTCACTGCTTGGATTGAGCATTACGGCCATCGTAGTCAGGAGGTGTGTGCATTCATTCATTCATTTTCTATACCCGCAGCCCCAAAAATGGCTCCTGTTAAGAGACATGCTTACGAAGCGGATTTCAAACATCAAGGCTAACCCGAAGGGCTGGATGGACGAGCAGAAGATGAGTGAGTGGCTGAGAGAGGTTTACGTCAAGAGACCGGATGGCTTTTTCTACAAATCTCTGTCCCTATTGATCTGTGACTCCATGCGCGCCCATCTGACCCATACTGTCAAAACCCAAGTGAAGAAAACTAATTCAGTGCTTGCCATCATTCCGGGTGGATTAACCAAAGGACTCCAGCCGCTAGATATTGGTGTCAACAGGTCGTTTAAAGTTAAATTGCGAGCTGCGTGGGAGCATTGGATGACAGAAGGCGAACACACGTTCACCAACACAGGGAGGCAACGCCGGGCGAGTTACGCCACTATCTGCCAGTGGATCGTGGATGCCTAGACGAAGGTATCAGTCTCCAGTGTCATCCAAGCTTTCAGGAAGGCCGGAATTATCACTGAACAGCTAAGTAACAGCAACTAGACTGACTCGGATAATGATGATAATGATGAGAGGGATCCGGGCGTGCTTGATGCCGAAATCGCCCAACTCTTAAACTCAGACACTGAAGATGAGGAATTTGATGGATTTGTGGTAGAGGAATAAACTGAAAAAGTGAGTGTATTGTTTTGTATTTTATTTTACTGAACAATGTTGAGAGTTATTGTGAAAGACCATTTTATGGTTATTGTGAAAGAGTTGAATAAAGAGTTGAATAAAATTTGACTTATCAGAGTTTTGTTTCATTTAATGCGCCTTATAACCCGGTGCGCTTTATGTATGAAAATAAACCCGTTAGCAGTCGATCATTGATATTGCACCTTATAACACGGTGCGCCTTATGGTCCGAAAAATACGGTATTATTTTTTGGTCCTTCACTATGTCAAATTCTTCCATTTCACATAGATATCCACTGCTGGAGTTGCATAAGGAAAGAATGAAATAATGAAGAATTTGAGCCTGCTAGGACAATTACATGCCTGATTTATCTTCCGTTTGTGAGTATTAAATTGGCACACCATTACGAGTTCTGGTGTTGAGGGGTTTTACCCTATCAGGGTTATTCAAAGAGAATCGAAAAGTCACTGTACGTTCGGTGACTTTTCGTTCGCTTCAATTCGGCGTGATTCGGCGATCCTATTTCGACGACCCTGCGGTGAATTCAGCAAGCACCACAGGGTCCCTGAAGTGCAGGAAAAACCCGCCGCAAAACCCGCCGAACACTCACCGCAAAACCCGCCGAACACCCTCTAAAACCCGCAAAACAGCTGTATTAACCCCGCCGAACACGCTGGAGAAACCTGAGCAACCGCAGATCAGAGCGCAGAGCAGCCGCCGGAAAAAGCCCACACTGCAGATGAATGGAGTGAAAAAAATAAATAAAACTGAACGCTTGAATGTTTGAAAAGTGAAACGCCGTTTGCAAAGAAACTACAGTACGAAAATGTCTGAAATTTACATATAAAATCCAATGAATGATAATAAAAAGGACTGCTAGAGAAAAACCGATGTAAAAAAAAAAAACGGAAGAATAATTTTCGCAAAAAAATCATGAAAAGTGCCTAAAAGATCCTAAATAAAATCTATAACTAAAGAGACTCTTTACTGCAGAATATTATAATCAATGGTTTATTAGATATTGGATTAAAACGGGAATATTTTTAACATTGAAGCCTATGGGATTCGCCTAAATAAACCTGTCGAATGAAACCACCGAATGGCAGGGCATTTCGGCAACTTTTCCCTGCTGTTTGGTGTTCTCTGAATAGCCGAAGCATTGCTTCTCTAGGGGGATTTCACTGCCCTCGAACAGGCACCGAACTGGCACTGTATGTGCAGGCAATTCGCCAACATTTGGCAAACTGCCTGCTCTCTGGATAGCCGAATGGCCAGGAAAGGTAACTCAACGCTGAATTTCACTGTTCGGTTACTTTTCGGGGCCAGATCGGCTTTCTTTGAATAACCCTGTATGTTTTTCTACTTTTCTATATTACAGATTCCCCTGTGTGTTTTTTGGACATAAATGTGTTTTATTAAATGTACATATTGTTATATTGAAGCACTTTATTTACTATGAAGATAGCTACAAATACACCTCAAAACCAGCAGCAAACCTTTTTCTTGAAGAGTTTTCGGATATAAGGCTTCCAGAAATGTTCCTTTATGCCCTTGGCATCTATAAGTAGACCATAGTGGAGACTACAAAGGGTTTCAATGATACAAGGAGGTTCAGAGGTAGGTTTGAAGTCCTTACTGGTGAAATCTTCAGGGAGACCTGCAGAAAAACAAAAAAAAAACAGTAAATAAAATTATATATTTTAGTCCACAAAATACTCTATTTACACTACATGTGATAACTCTGATGGTTACTTCGGCTTCCTTTTTCTGTAAAAACTAATAATAATAAAAAGGTTTACCCTAAATTTACACAGGTGGAAAGAGGTGTATGTTATATGTTTCTTCATACGTCCTTGTGAAAAAAATGAAATAAGCTGCTGTAAAAGAGACCTGTTAGTCACTACACAGAAGAACATCCACAACTAGCACATAGGAATAAATAATGAACTTGCAGATGTGTACATTGTGTATCAGAGAGTTTGCATCCCCTGGAGTGATTATATATTGCACTCAGGGCCCTATTACATTCTTCGCGCAAAAAAGTGCACGTGCGCAAAAATGCATTAACGCGAGGGGCAACACCCTTTGCGCAGAACGTCGTATTACAATGCTCTGGCCGATCCAACAGTACCAAACTTTAACCCCCAGCTGCCACGGATCGGGAGATAGGGGGTTCATTGGAACCCCCTATCTCCACCATTGGTGGCAGCTAGGGGTTAACTCCAGGACTGGCGTCATGACTGCACGATGACGCCAGTCCTCAGGGGGAGTTCCCGGAGGCTTGGCCGACATCCAAGATGTCGGCCAGCTCCGGGAAAGGATCACGAACCGGCGCTTTTCAGCGCCGATTCGTGATCCGGCTCCCCAGGGGTTAATGACAGCCACCGTTTGGAAGGGCAGGCTGTGCCCTTCCAAACGGTGCCTGGCATTAAGCTCAGGACCCCCGCGATCGGGAGGGAGAGAGGTCCGAAGGACCTCCCCCCTCCCTTTCAGGCGCCTCCTCCGCACACGCGGGGGGGCGCCTGAAATGGATGTCATCGCGCCACCGCGATGACATCTATTGTGCCCGCGGCGGTCCCGGATTGATGGGCTGACATCCAAGATGTCAGCCCGCACCGGGGGGCACAGCGATCGGCCAGAATCCGGCCGATCGCAGGCTGCTTCGGGAGGACGCGCTAAGCGCGTCCTCCGCAGCCAACCCTTCCTGCGGCAGGACGCGCTCAGCGCGTCCTCCGCAGCGAAGTGGTTAAGGTTCTTAATTCTGATTGGCTGAATCCTGAGACAAAAACAGTCCGCACACTGATTTACGTGCGCTACGTTACTGCGCGCATATTACTCTTCGTTTTGCGTGTCGTTTTTACAAATGTTATTTTTTGACGGATGAGAAAATGCGCTCGGATAGTAACACCACTGTTAATTTTCACGCGATAACGCTTAACGCTGCGTGCAAAAACAACTGCGCTGCTCGGACGAATTTGCGCGGCGAATGTAATAGAGCCCTTAGTGAGCAAACATCAATAGGTTTTCCTGTAGAGGAGTGTATACCAACCCTGCCCTTAAGTACCCCTGACTGGCCAGATTTTGCAGATCACCTTGGGGGAAATGCAGACTGAATCCTGCAATCACTGAGCAGCAAATCGGTGCGGTGCTTCAGATGTCTGGAAAACCTGACCTGTTAGTGGTACTTGAGGACAGGGTTGACCACCTCTGCTGTAGAGCAGTGTTTCCCAGTGGCCTGTTAGGGGTACTTGAGGACTGGGTAGAGAACCACTGCTCTAGAGGAGAAATACTGGTATTACCTTCTCAAACAGTCATAAATGGGAACTAATAATTTGGGGATGTGGTAGGAGATATTTGCAATTTGGGATAGAGACCCGACATGTAGAAAGATATGACGCAGCTAGGCCACATGTGTGCAGTGGCGTAGCGTGGGTTGTCAGCGCCCGGGGCCAGCCAAGAATTGTGCACCCCCCCCCCAACCTGTGGACACGTTATCATGCCCCGATTCCCTTCCACCATTAGGGCATTGAACCCCTTAGCTGTGATACAACAACCACTCGGGATACTTGGTTCCAGCCAAACAACATGGTACTCTAGGTCTAGGGTATAAATAGCCGCAGACTTGAAGTTGTGAAAATGAAGGTCTTTTTATTCCACCATAAACAAACACCACACTTGCCTTTGAATCACTATTGCAGGTGATTAAACAAAAAACTACAAATGAAAACTAGGGATGCACCGATACCACTTTTTTTTAACACTGAGTACGAGTACCGATATTTTTTAAAAGTACTCACCGATACTGAGTACCGATACATTTATTTTATGTCATGTGAACGCTTTCCAATAAGAACAGACCTCATATAAAAAAGCCCCCAGCTCACAAGTATATATCCCCCCAGATACATATACACAGAATGTCCCCAGCTCACATGTAGATTGCCCCAGCCAGCTCTCACATGGATATTGCCCCAACCAGCTCTCACATGGCTATTGCCCCAGCTCTCACATGGCTATTGCCCCAGCTCTCACCTGGATATTGCCCCAGCCAGCTCTCACATGTATATTGCCCCAGCTCCAAAATGCCAGCAGGGGTTGGGGCCAAGATTCCATGCAGCGGGTGTGCCACTGCCCAGTCCTGAACAGCGTGAGAGTCTGTGTTGAAGGGGAGGTGGCTGCGTGCGCAGGTCACGTGGTCCGGACAGTCAGGTGGTACAGAGACTCAGTACCACCTGACTAGCCGGACCACGTGACCTGTGCCCGCACGCAGCCACCTCCCCTTCAACACGGACTCACGCTGTTCAGGACCTCCAACCGGGCACTCCCGCTGCATGCCATCTGGGCCCCCTCAACCCGTGGGCCCTTGGGGGGCACCCGAGGGCCCGGCGGGCCTGAACTTTTAGGGGCGCAAATTTCTTTTGAAATTATGCGCCCCTAAGAAAACTGCGCCCGGGGCCACCGCCCCCCCACGCTACGCCACTGCATGTGTGTAAAGTGCACAAGATCAGTAAATCAGGGATTAACAAAGTAAAACGACAATAACAAGGTACAGAGAGGGATATTGAGGAGCGTGGCGAAAACAATTCAAGGTCAATAAATGTGCATAAACAGTGAAGACAAATCCAAGGGGTTTGGTACATACAGGAAAGTACAAGAGATCATATGACAAAGATAACTAAATACTGTGAAATATGTGAGGTTGATTTTGTACGAGCTCCCCGCAACGCCATCTGATACCGGGCGCTGTGCCCACCCTGCAGACCCTTTTTTGGCGAGCTCTCCTTGACCAGCTGGGGGAACACTCCGGGCGGCGGCAGGTTGACTTTGGAGCCTGGGGAGTGGATCGGGACGGGACGAGGAGCTACCTTACCGGACGACCTCAGGTGGACGGCGGCCATCTTGCGGCCTACACGCGGACACTCCCCTGATTTACCACGCATCTGCCTGCTGGAATTATGCCTAGCCAGGTGGGGAAGAAAACGAGGAAATGCTCGGGGGCTGAGGGACTTCGCCTCCAAGACATCCGGCAGTCGCTTTGTGCGGGAAGTGTCTCGGGAGCGCGGCACCGACATGGCAAGGCCTCCGCCTGCTATGGTTCCTCGGAGGAGGACTCGGAGCCCCTGGCTACAACCCTGGACACGGACGAACGGCGGTCGGTGGTGCCACCCCCGCTCACAGTGGATGACCTGCACAGGGTGATGGGGGAGTTCCGAGGCCTCTGGCGTCAGGATTTGCAGGAGGTCCGTTCAGCAGTGGAGACCCTCCAGTCCAGGATTGGAGCTGTGGATGCCCGAACTGCCGAAGTGGAGAATGCTCAGGTGATGATTGATACCAGAGTCACAGATCTCCAGAAACGGGTTGACCATCTTAGTACGGCGGTGCTGGCTCTTGAGTCTCGACATCGACGGCGCAATCTACGGCTCCGGGGAGTCCCCGAGAGCGTGACAGATGATGGACTGTTGGGGTACGTAGTGGGCCTGATGTTACATCTTCTGCCAAACGTGGGAGGTACACCCCGAGCCCCGGTTGTATCAGCTGTACGGATTCGTAAAGCAGCTACTGCTCCTGCTGAGGCGCCACGGGACATTATTGTTGTGGCGGTGGATGTGGCCACACAGGCCCGCATACTGACGGCCGTAGGGCCATCCTTCCAGATAACTTACGCCTCCAGCCAGCTCACTATATTCCGTGATGTCCCTTTCCTGCTGCTAGCAGCCCGGAGACGCTTCAAGGAGGTTACTACCCTGCTCCGTCAGCATGAGATCCGTTATCGCTGGGGGTCTTCGGGCGCCCTTCTGATAGCCGTTGAAGGGGGGACATTCGCAACGACGACCCTAGAAGAAGCCCGAGCCGTGGTGACCAGACTGGGGCTTGGAGTGGTACCGGTGATGCCTCGGGACCAACGATCGGAGCCGGGTTGACCGGTCCCCCCCCCTAGTTGCCGTTACTTTGGCCCTGTTATAAGTTCTCCCTCGTTCCCCTAGTGTCCACTTTCTCCGGGTAGCTCTGTCCCACTCCCGCTGCCCCCGAGCTGTCTCTGTTCCCCCCGCCACCCTTGCGCTGTCTCTGAGGACTTTATTGGACTTGGGCGTTGATATGAAGATTTCTGCTCCCTTTTCCCTTTTTTTTTTTTTTTTAAAGCACGCACCGGACTGCGACCAGTTCCACATTTCTCCCCCTCTTCTTTTGGCGACATAGGGCTGTTTCGAGGCGAGCCACTGTGGTGGCCACCATGGCTCTGTCCACCATACTTGGCCCTCGTACGCCCTGCCCTAGTGTCTTGCACACTTCCATGGCCTCCCATAGTCATCTAGACACTCGGGAGTGAGCCAGGAAAGACACACATGGGTCTTTGCCATCCCCGTTATCCTTTCAATTATTTTTCGGCCCTGGGGCATTCCTGGTGCATGTTTTACTTTTCCCCCCCTTTTTTTTTTTTTTTTTTCTCCTCTTCTCTTCCTCTCTTCTCTTTCCCCCTCCCACTTTGACACACCTTTTGTGGCAGATAATGCGGATTTGTTTATTCCCCCCCCCCGGAATGTTGCCTTCTTTCTCTGAGATCCCCCGGCGGGAGATGTTTTTCGCAGAAGTACTGTTACATCTCAATCCGTTGTATTGTTGAACATATTTCTTAGATGACTTTTTTGTTTTCTCCTGATGTATTTTCTTTGACGTTTCATGGCCCTGCGAGGCCATTCCATGCTTTGTATGTGGTTAAGCTGACTCTTTTTCAAAATAAAACTTTGAATTAAAAAAAAAAAAAAAAAAGAAATATGTGAGGTTTACTCTAGAAGTGACACTACTACAATCTTAACTCTAGCGATAGTGGTCAGATATGTGAGGGTTAATGTTAGGTTAAGTGGCCGTAGCGCTTTACCCCCATATTACATTCCGAACACTAACGGATTTAAAAACCTATTAGCGCATCAGAGATTGCGCTCGCTTCCTAGCGCTTACTGTACTTTGTGCTAACTATGCTTAATATGGGGAACGCAAAGAATAGTTAGCGCTAGGATTACAAAGTCCCAATGCTAATTACGCCCGCTGCGGTTAACTGAAAGGTTAGCGCCAGCTCTAAGTTGGTGCTAATTGATACCGCTTCTGTGGAATCAGTCAGCACCAGCTGTAAACCCCCCAAAAAACAGATACTCACTTCTCATCCCGCAGCACGAACAGCGGCCTGATCCGCAGCTTCTGGCCACCGGAAGCAGAGTGAGACTGGGGATAAATAGTCTTCCTCCGCGGACCTGCACATTCTTGCGACAGCAAGATCTTGCAGGTCCCGAGACCCGACGACAACAGCCTCCATGGAGTCCTATGGACTCCAGGAGGTGGTACTCGCGGCGGCACGTTATTGCCGCTGCGAGTATCCAGGGGCTTAGCACTGCATTATGGGGCAGGTTTCTGAATCAGCGCCTGCCCCATAATATGGAGCTAAAACTGGGACGCTAAGGGGAAACCTGCAGGAGCAAGTTTTCCACCTTAGTGTCTTTGTTTTTAGCGGGCACTTTTTAATAGTGCCCTTTGTGTTTGAGCATCAAATTTACATAAGGGTAAAGGGGTTTCAATTTGGGAACCTATTACAGCTCAGACTAGGGTTTCCACTCACTGCAGGGAGAGTAAACACTGACACAAGTCCGATCATGGCTTCAACCTCTAGCTAGTCATCCTCTAATGGCATTGACCAGGTTTCCTCTATTCGCCTTTCTTCATGCTCTACATAGATGGAGAATCACTGTTATTACATTCCTCTTAGCACCCTCAACGCGCCACAATGTTATTTAGTTCATAATAAATTAGATACTTCACACACATTCATGCCATCCTTATGCAAAGCGTAGGTTATACCTAGGAAGCTGGGGTTCAGAAGGTCCCGTCGGTTGGGGCACTGCAGGGCATTTCCATACACAAGGTCCAAAGCACAGAGCAAAAGATGATATGAATTCACCAAGTCATCACTGATCATTGGAAAGTTGCCTAAAAGACAAAATCCATGGAATAATTTTACATTACACAGAAAAAACACAGATGGCAAACAAGCAATAAAAGTGTCACTCTGTGCCTTAATAAATCCAGTCTAGTAAAAGCATTTTACACTATTTACTGAATTTCTGTCTACAATAAATTAATCCTATTTCTTAAGCAGGCCACGGCATAACCTTTGCACTTCGACGTGTGCACTTACTGAACATAGGGGGGATGCGGAGGTGAAGGAAGGTTATGATGTCTTTTCTGCTGCGGAGCTTTGAGTAAAGAAGGCTGAGTTGAGTAGATAGGTGATAGAGAAAGACATGACTTTACTGTTTTATTGTTTCTGTACAACACTAAGCAACACAAAAGTGACAGCACTATTTGTTGGTAAAACAAAACAAAACATAGATCAAAGACAATGCTGGCTGGGAGAGATACAGGGGGGTAGACAATACAGCAAAATGTGATTTTCTTAGGGCACCTTCAATCCCTATACTGACCCTGCATATAGTCAGAACAAATCCTAAATTGAGTGAGTGGGTTTATGGTGACAGTGATTTATTTTTAAGTTATTGCAGGTTTAACAAATTATGTGCACAGATTGTGTCATGTTTCAGATGATTATGATTATTTTAGGATTGTGAATATACACCGTGTATTTTCCACTTTTAAACATGTAGGGACAGATCACAACTACGATCAAAGCACAGTGCTGGAGTTGTACAGCATAATGCTCGAGCGCTGTGCTTAATGTTCCTCAAGTAGACGGAGAACGAGCTATCCCAACCAGCTCTTTCTCCATCTGTGCCCGACGTTACTCTGAAAAGAATAACTTCTTTCACAGGCTGCTGTTAAGTGATTTCACTTCTGCAATCAACACATAAATCTAAACCAACCTTAGTGCAGAGAGCGGTGTGTGATCCCATGCTCCGCGGGCAGCTGAACACTGGGAACAAATAGTTCCCAGTGTAGCTCCGTGTATCCCTCCGCCTTCTGGGCCAGTTCTCACTCGCATAATCTCGTGTCTGTTTCCATGGAGTCCAATGGACTCCTGAAGCTGATAACCGCACGGCGCTTAGTGTTGCTGGTGTTATCATCCTGCGGCTCATAAGTATTATGGCTTGAGCTGCTGACAAAGTGCCTCGTTCGTTAAAGGCAAGCCACAAATGGCTGACACAAAGGTTTTGCATATACGTCTTAACTTTAACCTTTAGGCTGTGATCTGGAACATAATTTTTTATGACAATAAAACCATACAGAGATACAGCACCCCTTATCTGGAATGTTTGGGACCCCGAGCATTCCAGATTTTGGGTTCTTCTGGATATTGAAATCCAAGAGAATCCGATGTCGGACAGAAAGGGCATGTGGCAGGAGAGGCATGATCCACTTCCTCCTGCAACGCCAGCGTATATACATGCTGTGAGACCTTGAGCTACCCTTTTCAAGGGACAAGCTGAGCAGAGCCAGCATGTCTCTGTGCAATATGTCACATGCTGGGGTTGCACAGAATCTCGCAGTGTGTTCTGTGCTGGGCTACTGCCAGAGGAGCGCTGGCAAGCAGCAGGACCCATCCAGATCGTCAGGGATGTAAATAACTCTCAAATTTTAAAGCCCCAACAAATTCTGGATTTCTGAGTCTTTTTGAGATTTCAGGATAATCAGTGCCCAATCTGTAATACACTGGCACTCCACATACTGTGTGCCCATTCTCAAAATATTTTAAAATCAGCTTAAGAAATGGCCAAACCACAATACGTATGTTTAGAATTTTTTTGAACCGCTGTGTGATAAGCTTTCACTTGTGATCAGCAGAGAGGAAACCATGTATATTTAAACCACACAAACAAACACAATCTATATTTCTTATTTTACCCAGTAACCTAATACTAAACATATTAATGCAATCAATATATAAAACCAGGGCCTAGTGTACATTGACATTAACCCTTTATTTACAATGTCCCCATTAAATGAATGGAATTTGTCAATCTTTTTAACATGCAGGTGGTTGATTTATTTAATTACGTGTATCTAATGCCCTCTAAAATCAGGCCAATCTTTTCGCTACACTAAGGGCCGTATCACATTTTTCACGTAAAAATGCACAGAAAACCCGTGAATTTTTGCACCAAGCATCAAATGTAAACGCGCGGAAATCAACGCTGGAATTACAATCCTCGCACATTTTTTCATCCGTTGAGCAATAACGCACATTAAACGGACGAGCACAAACGTGCATGCAGCAACGTTGCGCGTAGAAATCAGTGTGCGGACCGTTTTTTTAACGCGATTCAGCCAATCAGAATTAAGACCCTTAATAGTCTCACGTTAAGTTTTTGTGCCTGTCAAAGTCAATCTGAGTATATATGCTGCAGCAATAAAAAATGCACACACAACTTCTCGAATTTATTGGTTTGGTATGTGTAGAATGTGTAACTATAATTTGCTGTATTTTATTTTTTTTGGGCTGGTGTATTTGGGTTCGGCTAGGTCCGTCAGATTTGCCTTTAACACCAGCTTTCAGGAGTTGCTAAAATTATGAGCGCAAAGGCTGTGCGTTACAAACTGCACATAGATTGTAATACCATCCGCGTACCAGCGCACAAACGCATTTGCGCTCACCATGTTAAGTATAGGACGCGCGAAGTACAGTAAGCTCGGGCAGCATTCGCGCAGGTTCACCCGCGGTAGACATATACGCGCGTTTGTTTGCCTCGACATTGTAATACGACGTTCAGCGCAAAGGGTTTTGCCCCTCGCATTAATGCGTTTTTGCGCTGGCGCAAACATATGCGCGAAGATTGTAATAGGGCCCTTTGAGAGGTGAGTATGGGATTTTTAGGGGTGGGGGGGTTTAAGAGCGTGTTAAATGATTTTGCATTTTTTAATAATGAATTAGTACCAGCTTTTAGGAGTTGTTAAAATTTTGGCTTTCGCGTCCGAACTGTAAATTGCGCCAGCCATTTGTAATACCTAACTTGTCGAGATGCTAAAAACAGATTGCGTTCCTCATGTTAGGTATAGGAGACATTTAAGTACAGTCAGCATGCGAAAGCTGCGAGACGCAACATTTTTTCACCTGACTGTAGCGTCAAGATCGGAATATCGATGCCAGGCGTTAAACTCATCCTAGCCCTAATGATTACATATCAAGATGCTACATTAGCACCAACTATGGAATAGAGCCCCTGGAGGGCCACGTTTGTTGACCACCTCCTCATTAAAGTTTCAAATACAAAAATGACATCCATGCGTAGCAGACAATGCATCAAATAAATACACAAGTACATCCAGACAGATACACAATGCCTATAAATTTCCTAAGCCCTGCAGGCAGTTGATAAATAGCTACAAGCAGTGACCTATATTTTACGGCAGTCTAAGGATAACTCTCCTACAAAGAACAATTATAAAATAAAGAAATTACCTCAGAGAAAATCCCCTGTTTATCCTGTCATCCGCAAACAAAACTAAAATGGGAAAAAAGTATAGTTATGGCTATCAAGGGGCTCAACGAGAGGTTCAAGCTCCTTTGAAGCTGGGCCGAGCCATTTGACTACTGTTTCTTATTGGTCCTAGCGGAGTACAGGCCTAACAAGTCCAAACCTGCCTTCTGTGTATAGTTGCCATGATAGCAACGCTGGATTGCTGTTTGTTGGCTTCCTGTATTTCTAAACCTGGATTTAAATAGCTAACCTAATAGGTTTCAAAAGTTTTGCCTAAAAACACATTGGGGGTTACTAATTTGACAGATTATTGAAGAGAACTGACATGGGATTTGTACATTTTAAGGCCAAAATAGTGTTGCTAGGAATACACAAACATTTGTACTTTATTTTTACTATTTTGTCTTAGTCAGATGCCCACAATCAAGTGCTTAACACTGGTAGCTAGTCCCTATTATAGCTGTCACCAGGGGTCAGCAACCTTGTCACCTCAGACCTTTTCAAACTACGCCTCCCATGAAACTCAGCCACTCATTAGGTTGTTTGAGCCTCCTGGGAGATGTAGTTCCAAAACATCTAAAGGACAAAGGTTGCTGACACCGACTATTACCATATATTTTCAGTTTATTATTTTATTTTACTCCCTCTGTATTCAATCTGTCGCCTCATAACTTTGAATTAATTTCAAAAAGGTTAAAATGATCCCCAAATAAAAAAAATTCCCCAAATCCGCTAATCCCTCATCCTATAACCTCCGATCCAGGACCAGCACCTTACTTGCAATACCACAATACAAAAAGAAAGTGTCTCGATCCTCGTTTTCCTACAGAGCACCGCATTTATGGAATAACCTCCCAGACACCATCAAATCTTCCCCCAGTCTTAAGTCACTCAAGAGCTCCTTACTAACATACCTCAATACAGAATGCACCTGTAAACATGTAACATAATGACTATATACAGAATGCACCTGTAAACATGTAACATAATGACTATTTCCTACATATTTATTTTCTGTTAATCTGTATATTTGTGTTGTTTTTTTTAATATCTTGCATTGTATTACTTTGTCTTACTGTAACTGTAACACTTCAATGTTCTTGAACCCAGGACATACTTGAAAATGAGAGAAATCTCAATGTATCCTTCCTGGTAAAATCCTTTATAAATAAATAAATATCATATTCGGACCCTGATAATTTCTAATAATTGAGGCGGATGAATTGAGATATTGCTAGGAAATGGGGCTTTTCCACACTGGAATTTGGAACTTGACCATGATAACAAGCATGATCTGATTAAAAATACATTTATTGTAGGTATTCTTATTGTCTTTTCTCCTGGTTGTGAAGCTCTGTTATACGTTCATACACACTAACTATTTAAAGCACCTAGAAAAGAAGGAGCAGTAGATTTTGGCATTTGTGAGGTATGCCATCTTATTTTCATCCAAAAGACCTCACTTTCAGGTGACTGTGCTTGTTTGCTTCTTCAAGCCACTGTAACAAAGATCTCCCTTAGGCAGGGCTGGTGCTCCCACTAGGCAAGCTAGGCAACCGCCTAGGACACACTGTCGTCTAGGGGCGCAGCCGGCCCCAACCCGGGTTCCATTATTGTACCTGTTCCTCATTGTCAGGCCCGCCATCAGGGGGGTACAGGTATTACTGGTGTATGGGGCCCGGTGCCTCCAGGGGGCCCGTGAAGGTTCACTGACAAACTTAGCTATGCCTAGTTGTCATGGGGACCCTGAAGCTGCTGGGCTCCTGGTATGGACGAACTAATAATATGGACACTGAGGGCCCAGGTCGCCAGCACAGCTGCCCCCTCCCCCTCCCCCTTGCAGGGCCCTACCACGTGCCTTTGTAAAGAGTAACACGCTGCATCACTAGCAGGAAGCTGGCTGTGGCCCCGCCCCCTAATGTCCCTGACTCGCAGAGGCCCTGGAGCCGGTGAGCTGATGTAGAAGTGGGAGCCTGGACCCAGCATGGAGCTCCCCTCCCCCTGACACAGGCAGACCCAGAGGCAGTAGAGAGGATTCCACTCACCAATGTAAGGATTTTCTCTTAGGCTGCCCTGCGTCTCCTCCTTAGCTGCAGATTTTCCCAGAGGGGAGGGAGGGGGGAGAGAAAAAAACGGCCCTGTATTGACATGCCCCACCCACAGGAAGCTGGTGGATAATGAGAGGGTACTCCAGGGTCCCCCTGCTTAATGAGGAGGCCTTCATTATGTATGTGCAGCCTGTGTGGTATGTGTGTGTGTGTAGCCTGTGATGTGCGCGGCCTGTGTGGTGTGTGTGTGTAGCCTGTGATGTGCGCGGCCTGTGTGGTGTGTGCGCGCAGCCTGTGTGGTGTGTGCGCGCAGCCTGTGTGGTGTGTGCGCGCAGCCTGTGTGGTGTGTGCGCGCAGCCTGTGTGGTGTGTGCGCGCAGCCTGTGTGGTGTGTGTGCAGCCTGTGTTGTGTGTGTGTGTGTGTGTGCGCAGCCTGTGTGGTGTGTGTGCAGCCTGTGTGGTGTGTGCAGCCTGTGTTGTGTGTGTGTGCAGCCTGTGTTGTGTGTGTGTGTGTGTGCAGCCTGTGGTGTGTGTGTGTGTGTGTGCAGCCTGTGGTGTGTGTGTGTGTGTGTGTGTGCAGCCTGTGTGTGTGTGTGTGTGCAGCCTGTGGTGTGTGTGTGCGTGTGTGTGCAGCCTGTGGTGTGTGTGTGTGTGTGTGTGTGCAGCCTGTGGTGTGTGTGTGTGTGCAGCCTGTGGTGTGTGTGTGTGTGTGCAGCCTGTGGTGTGTGTGTGTGTGTGTGTGTGTGTGTGTGTGTGTGTAGCCTGTGTGGTGTGTGTGTGTGTGCTGTGACTGCGCATCATGTATGGGGGGTGTGCTGTTACTGCGCAGCATGTATGGGTGTGTGTGTGTGTGTGTGTTGTTACTGCGCAGCATGTATGGGGTGTGATCTCCATGTGTATGTGTGTAGGAGTAATGGAGTGTGTAGGAGTATAGATTTTTTTAAATACAAAAATAATACGTCTGTGGTGGGGCCCCGATCAGAGCTTCAGTAAGGGGCCCCAGGATTTCTGATGGCAGCCCTGCTCATTGTAGCCGGCAGTGGCAGGTCATAAAGCCCGGCATTGCTGGCTCGCGGACCTCCGCTGGTGAAGCAGAAGGTGGGCATCTTGTGATGCGCAGGCGCCACCAGAGATGCATGAAAGAAAAAAAGAGGCAGAAGAAAGAAAGGCACAGAAGGAAAGGCGCGAAAGAAAGAAAAAGCACGAAAGAAAAGAAAAAAAGAGGCGCAAAGAAAAAAAGAGGCGCAAAGGAAAAAAAAGTGGCAGCTGAAAGAGAAAGAAAAAAGGAGGCAGATGAAAGAAAAAAGGAGGCAGATGAACACAGATGAAAGAAAGAGGCAGATGAAAGAAAAGAAAGAGGCACAGAGGTCAGAGGAAAGAAAGAGGCAGAGGAATGAAATAGGCACAGACCGATCCAGGGCCCGACCAGCGGAGGGGTAAGATTGGGCACTGAACGAACGTGTGCAGCTCCCGTGCACAGTAGACCCCCCCCGCAGTGTGGGTGTGTCCGTGCATAGTGCGCCCCCCCCCCGCGCATTTCAACAGTTAACAATTTTTTGGGGGGCGCTGGTCTTGCCTAGGGTCCAAAATAGTCTAGCACCGGCCCTGCCCTTAGGGCAGAAAAGTAACCAAGGACAGTTCTAAAAGCCATATTTTTGTACCATTTGAGCATGACAGAAGCCCAAAATGTTATTAGTAATTTCTTAAAAATGCACAAAAGGGAACACTGAACAGTATGAAACTTGCAGGGTTATTCAGAGAGCGGTGAAAAGCAGGAGAATGGCTGGTGAATGGAAAATTCGAGGTCAAAATAGCCGATTTGGGAAGTGAGATAAATGGGAGAATTTTTGGGTTTGGCTATTTTGACCTAGAATTTTCAATTCTCCAGTCATTCTCCTGCTTTTCACCGCTC
This sequence comes from Leptobrachium leishanense, assembly GCA_009667805.1. Lineage (NCBI taxonomy): Eukaryota > Metazoa > Chordata > Amphibia > Anura > Megophryidae > Leptobrachium > Leptobrachium leishanense. The sequence continues at coordinate 98,234,128 of CM019072.1, read as the reverse complement.
TCTGAATAACCCTGGTGGAAAGAGAAGACGATGAGGTGGACACATGCCAGTGAGATAGTTTGTCACTGGAAGCTGTTAAAATGGCCACATTAATTTTATACAATATAAGTTTATTAAATATAGCCAAGGTGCTATCAGTTACATAGAAGTTCCATATTTAATAAAAATATTCTAGTGTTTTCAGAGTAGATTTCCAAAATCCTAGAACCTATCTAGGCCAAGAGAAAACAGGGGTTGGCGGTTCGGCTGTGACATTAGGGAAACCTTTAACATTAATGATTGGGGCCGTTATACTTCAAGGCTCACTTGTTCATGTCTGGTAAAAGAAGTATTTTAGCAACTGAAACTATTTCTTATTTTCTGCCTACATAATTCTTCATCAGTCTTCAGCATACTGCAGACCAAAAAAATGTGAGAAATAATGTGATTATTGTATTGCTTTTTCACAGCGTGAGTATGGTTGGCTGAGTGAGATGGGAGCGAGTATGTATTCACTGATTGAGAGTGTTGGCTGAGTGCACACTGCACATACTGAACCCTGAACACAATACACACTAGGCATACTGAATACACAACACATACAGTACACTTACACAGATACATAAATATACAGGGCTATTCAGAGAGCGGTGAAAAACAGGAGAATGACTGGAGAAGTGAAAATTCTAGGTCAAAATAGCCAATTTGGAAAGTGAGATAAATTGCAGAATTTTTCTCGTTTGGCTAGTTTCACCTAGAATTTTCACTTCTCCAGTCATTCTCCTGGTTTTCACCACTCTTTGAATAACCCTGATAGTATATACTGCACGCACACAACCCACTGAAGACAGTAAACACTGCACATACACCGATACATATCCACTTCACATTCACGACACACTGCACAGACAGTACAGAGCCACTATATCTGCATATGCAGTACACAGAGCATGCACAGGTACAAGCATACTCCACATACTGCGTGCAAAACATGCCGAACATACTGAACACAAAATACACAGCACAAACAGGTGAATACACATTGCATACACTGCACATACAATACTCACCACACACAGAGTACACAGCAAAAAACACAGTGGCATATACACACATGCAAATAGCCGGATTCACTATGACATATACACTATCAACCCCCCCATGGCACATAACCCCTTTCCCACCTTCATGAGCTGCATTCCTTTCCTAAAAGTGTGGCCAAGGGCCCTCCAGCAGTGGTGTTGCTCATTCTGTGCTTGGGAATGTTTGTTAACAAGTTCCCATACATGCCTCTCTGTTTGTGTGGCTTTTAGAACAGTGGGGCCTGGTTTGGCAATCTCCTGCACCCACCAAGAGCCAGTCCTCATGCTGCTCTATAACATTGCTTCCAGAAGTGTTGGTTTGTCCAACAAAATCTTCATGAATAGCTATTCAAAGTACAAAGAAGAAAGTTGTCAAAGCAAAAACCAGTACCTTTAGTGTAGATATAGAGCACCCAGCAAAACTGGAATACTTCAGACACGGTGCACGGCTGACGCCTAAAATACAAAAATATAGCTAAATTAGCATGTGTCTAGTTATGAAAAAGCTCAAAATTTTCCATGCCACTATGGGGTTAATTTACAGTTAAAGTATGTTATTTTGCCCCAAAGTAACATTGATCCAGGTAAATCAACTTGCTGAAATTTTACTTCCTCCCACCAAAGCTATATAATATCGGTATTGCTGTACATCACACTTTTTATTTTTCTGAGTTAGTTTTGGCAAATGTATAAGTGTTGTGGGTGTGTATATATATATAAAAAAAAATTGTAATAAGGTAAAAAAAAAAACTTAAAATGTTTCTAAATCCATATACTGGGCGTCAACAAATGCTTATTTTAGTGAAGTGATTTCCGACTTCCTTCTGAATTTACAATCCTGAGAAAGCAATGTTTTGTATACTATTAATGTTAAGGAATAGTCCTTCCTTGTACTATTTGACCTGTAATTGCTAAAACAAATCATTGACATACAGTATATTAACAAAGTAAGGGCAAATTAAAGTATTATTCTTTGATGCACAAGCTGAGAAGAAATGAAAGGTAAAAGGCTTTAAAAGAGTGGTTACTTTCCTCTAGTATTTAAAGACTTATTTATTGTGTGGTTTGTACTTACAGGTAGCACACAATAGGTCTATATGTTAAAAGCAAGCATAACTATCAGGTTTTGTTTTAAGTATAAAGTGTGAGATTACAGTGAAACAGGACTGTAGTAAAATGTTGACTGCATCAGTAATTAAAACACGCCGATCAAAAATGCTGTAAATTATAATAACGCTCAACGTACATTAATATTTATTATTCTATTGACAGCAAAGTATATATAAACGTACATATTTATAGGTATGATACATTGATCATTTAGTGTGAGTTTTCAATAGGGACGGAATGACCCCTCCAATTCTCCACCCATTCCATTGATGAGCCATACACACCTTTGTTTTCGTCCTCTGTGCTGTCGTGGTTGCTCCTCCTGGGGATTTTTAAAGACAGCCTGAAAGATCGGACTGTACATCTGGAACAGTACAGCAGTGACTGTGAAGTTTCGCTCAAGCTTCTCTGTCCGCTGGCGAAATTCATCTGGTAGATTGGCCATGTCCTCCCATTTTTTCATTTTGTTAAAGAAATCAATCAAGCTAAAGTAATAATAAAAAACAATAGGCATTGTTTATATTTGGATGGTAGCGCTAGAACTGGATAATTAGTGCAATCAGTTAGTTAATTCATTAAACAGACTAAGCGTATTTTATGTATTCCGTTATGATGGGAGAGGTGGATGTTCAGCAATCAAGTGTCAGCTTTGGGTACAGCATATTAAAAAAACAATATTACATAAAGGGTTAATCCTAATCCTTCTTCCACATACCTTAACTGTGAAGAGCTCAGAATCCTGGTAAGGGACACGTAATTCCCTTCCACCATTCCACGTCCAACTGTCGGTATGGATTGTCTACATGCCACATATAGTGCGCAAGCCAACCAATGCAGGGCGTTACCCTGTCAGAACAAAACACTTACTATTAAAGTGGACAGTTTAACAAAACAGACCAAACGTGCAGTAAATAAATTTAAAAAGAAACCATAACAATAAAGTGAAACTGATGAGCAGAGTTTGTTTTCACTACCAGTGTTTACACAACATATCTGTTCCTATAACTATAACAAAGAAGGTGTAATTAGTAGAAAACCTAAAACAAAATATAAATATATAAATATTCCAATAGGACACTCACAGGTCTTCTTTAAAAATACCTTAGTTTGCCTTTATTTGAAAATCACATTAAACAGTATAATGTAAGACAAATAGTCAATCACATACAGTTGTGTTCAAAATTATTCAACCCCCACTGAAATTGAGTGTTTTGGCCAGTTTGACATTGATTTTGATCATTCAGTCATCTTGCTTACAATTAAATCAAAGAGGCATGTGTAGGTCAGACAAATATAACATAACATTTATAATGAAATAACTACAAATGTCTTTTCTGTGCTCACATCATTATCAGTTTTATTCAACCCCCAAGTGACATTCAATCTTAGTACTTAGTACAACATCCTTTTACAGTTATAACAGCTTTTAAACGTGAAGCATAGCTTGACACAAGTGTCTTGCAGCGATCTACGGGTATCTTCGCCCATTCGTCATGGGCAAAAGCCTCCAGTTCAGTCACATTCTTAGGCTTGCGCACTGCAACTGCTTTCTTTAAGTCCCACCAGAGGTTCTCAATCGGATTTAAGTCAGGTGACTGCGATGGCCACTCCAAAATGTTCCAGCCTTTAATCTGCAACCATGCTCTAGTGGACTTGGAGGTATGCTTGGGATCATTGTCCTGTTGAAAGGTCCAACGTCTCCCAAGCCTCAGGTTTGTGACGGACTGCATCACATTGTCATCCAATATCTCCTGGTACTGAAGAGAATTCATGGTACCTTGCACACGCTGAAGCTTCCTGTACCTGCAGAAGCAAAACAGCCCCAAAGCATGATTGACCCCCACGCCATGCTTCACAGTAGGCAAGGTGTTCTTTTCTTCATAGGCCTTGTTCTTCCTCCTCCAAACATAGCGTTGATCCATGGGCCCAAACAGTTCTAATTTTGTTTCATCAGTCCACAGAACACTATCCCAAAACTTCTGTGGTTTGTCCACATGACTTTTGGCATACTGCAGTCGACTCTTCTTATTCTTTGGAGACAGCAAGGGGGTGCGCCTGGGAGTTCTGGCATGGAGGCCTTCATTACGCAGTGTGCGCCGTATTGTCTGAGCTGAAACTTCAGTACCCACATCTGACAAATCTTTTCTCAGTTCCTCAGCAGTCACACGGGGACTTTTCTCCACTCTACGCTTCAGGTAGCGCACAGCAGTCAAAGTCAGCATCTTCTTTCTGCCACGACCAGGTAGCGTTTCAACAGTGCCCTTTGCCTTGAATTTGCGAATGATGCTTCCTATGGTCTCTCTTGGTATGTTTAACATCTTTGCAATCTTCTTATAGCCATTGCCCTTCCTGTGAAGAGTAATCACCTCTTCTCTTGTCTTCCTGGACCATTCTCTTGACTTCACCATGTTTGTAACCACACCCGTAAATGTCTAGAAGGAGCAGAGTATCACAGTCATTTTAAAGCTGCCTAATTGGTGCTTATTATGCTTTATTGCTGCTCCGTGACATCCACAGGTGTTTTCAATACCCGATTGAAAACACTTGAATGAACCTCTGTTCTTCAGAGTGGTAGTCTTTAAGGGGTTGAATAATTGTGTCAATGAAGAATTCACAAAAGAAACATTTACTACTGTATTACAAAACCAATTGCTGTCATTTTAGTTGCATATGGTTCTTTAAAAAGTCCTTGTAGGATTTCATTCTGAATACAATTACAAATGTACACTAAATTCCCTAAAACCCTTTACAGCATTGGGGGTTGAATAATTTTGAACACAACTGTATATGTATATGTTAAGGGTAAAGCCCGAAGTACGGTTAATCCTAGGATTACCCGGCTAATCCTGACATCACCCAAAACTGCTGGATAAAGCTGCAAAAAAATGGAAATTTCGGACTTTACCGGGGTAATTTTTGGACTAACCAACTGCCCTTGGGTAACAGTCTGGAAGAGCTGAAAAATTTGCATATTACCCAGATAATGTGCAAGTCTGAAGCTTCACCTGGGTAATCTGCAGAACATCCAACCCGCTTGGGTAACAGGCGTCTGGATACTTTGCAGATTACCCGGATAAAGTACGAAATTTTATTTCACTTCAGGCTTTTGCTAATGACACCTGGGTAATGTCAGGATTACCCAGGTAATCCTAGGATTAACCGCACTTCGGGCTTTAACCGTATCATATATACTGTATATGTTACGGGTAAAGCCAGGAGTGCGGTTAATCCTGACATTACCCAAAACCGCTGGGTAAAGCTGCAAAAAAATGAAAATTTAGGACTTTACCTGGGTAATTTTAGGACTAACCAACTGCCCTTGGGTAACAGTCTGGAAGAGCTGAAAAATCCACACTTTACCCGGATAATGTGCAAGTCTGAAGCTTCACCCGGGTAATCTAAGGACTATCCACAGCTTCACCTGGGTAATCTGCAGAGCATCCAACCCCACTTGAGTAAAAGTGAATTTTGCTATTATCTATGGATATTATCAATGAATGTGGCAAAAGACAAACATTAAAATGTATTAAGGATATAATGAATATACAGAGTGACGGGATAGGTTTCTTATATGAATGTGAAAGAGTTACATGATTTTTATTATGTGTCATATGTGCTTAAATATCATTTATAAAACATAATAAACATCAGATAACTCTTTATGTAAGATCTTTAATCTTCATAAATTAATTTTCAGACAATTAATGCACAGAGTATCCTTATGGTTATTTAGTGTGGTTTGTGACTGTGGATACAAATTCATTAAAAATAACAAAAAAAAATTATTTTGTTATCGGTCAGATAACAGTTTGCAGCTTTATCCTGGTAATCCTCGGAATTCAGTCAACTGTAACCTGCTGAAAACACAAGAAAAGCGGAGAACCCAGAGGCGTTTGGATACTTTGCAGATTACCTGGGTAATTGCGATGTTTCGTTGCACATCACACTTTATCCAGCAACACTAGGGTAATCTGCGAATTACCCGGTTAAAATAGAGCAGAAAAGCAGGGTACCCGGAGGCCTCTGGATACTTTGCAGATTACCCGGGTAAAGTCCGAAATTTCATTTAACTTCAGACTTTTGCTAATGAGGCCTGGGTAATGCTAGGATTACCCGGGTAATCCTAGGATTAACCGTACTTCAGGCTTTACCCGTAACATATATATGTTTCTATACCCCCTCAATCCTGCACTAGTGACTTCACTGCTTGCGCCTGGCACCCTGTCCATGCCTACTGTGAAGCATGGCGGGGGGTCAATCATGCTTTGGGGCTGTTTTGCTTCTGCAGGTACAGGGAAGCTTCAGCGTGTGCAAGGTACCATGAATTCTCTTCAGTACCAGGAGATATTGGATGACAATGTGATGCAGTCCGTCACAAACCTGAGGCTTGGGAGACGTTGGACCTTTCAACAGGACAATGATCTCAAGCATACCTCCAAGTCCACTAGAGCATGGTTGCAGATTAAAGGCTGGAACATTTTGGAGTGGCCATCGCAGTCACCTGACTTAAATCCGATTGAGAACCTCTGGTGGGACTTAAAGAAAGCAGTTGCAGTGCGCAAGCCTAAGAATGTGACTGAACTGGAGGCTTTTGCCCATGACGAATGGGCGAAGATACCCGTAGATCGCTGCAAGACACTTGTGTCAAGCTATGCTTCACGTTTAAAAGCTGTTATAACTGTAAAAGGATGTTGTACTAAGTACTAAGATTGAATGTCACTTGGGGGTTGAATAAAACTGATAATGATGTGAGCACAGAAAAGACATTTGTGGTTATTTCATTATAAATGTTATGTTATATTTGTCTGACCTACACGTGCCTCTTTGATTTAATTGTAAGCAAGATGACTGAATGATCAAAATCAATGTCAAACTGGCCAAAACACTCAATTTCAGTGGGGGTTGAATAATTTTGAACACAACTGTATGGATATATTGCGCCTCAGCTCACATATGGATATATTGCCCCAAACCAGCTCACACATGGCTATATTGCCCCAGACCAGCTCACAGATGGATATATTTCCCCAGACCAACTCACACATGGATATTGCCCCAGCTCTCATGGATATGCCCCCAGCAGACATGGATATGCCTGTCACGACCCACTACGCGCGCTGCTGCGCAAAGACGCCGGGTTAAGCCGCGCACTATCTATCCTAGACCCAGATAATTACGCGCACTTCTCTACCCGTCGCGGCCACACTACCTCTCACAACAGGCATGTAGAGCGTGATATACTGATCCCAGGATTGCAACGCAGCACAAGTCTTCTCCTGAAGCACGTACTCACTACGTCTCTCACAATCCTGGAACTCACTTTCTTATTCTATTAATAACGCTGCCACCAGTCCTCACGGACACTACGCGCGTCGCAACAGGAGACGCAGGGCTTATCAACCACACTATCCTAGACTCTGACAGTGACTACGGATCTCACAATTCCCTGCCGTTTCCTGACGACCGCAACACGCAATTTCTTATATATAACCGAGCTTAAGGCAAATAGCAATACTCCCAATCTCTTAGTTAGCGTGGATTTCATCAGCCAGAGTCAAAACTTAAATACCTTTTGTTTATTTATGATAGAATCACAGTGCTTGGTTACATAAAAAAATCATAACTAGAATAAATCAATTACTTATACAATACACAGCAAAATATAAAGAAAAAGGTGTTAATCACAGAGCCTTACTTACGACGGAATAATCCGTAGCTAGCATCGGTGCCTCCTGGGACCTGGAGGTAGAAGGTAGGAACATGGACCGATCAGTCCTCTTTAGAAGGTGCCCCAAGTGATCAGCCCTGAGCCATGCTTGATTCGGAATATATATAGGGCTGCCTTTTCTAAGTCCAGCCTCCTAGCTGCAGAGCCTTTGCCTACAATTCCCAGAATGCCCATCTCTGGAGCATGCCCAGTGCACTTCGTCGTTAATCTTTAATTGCCTAAATGCATCCCTCTTCCCTCCAGACCCCCCTTAGAGATCAAGGATGTGCTTCCTGTCTTTAAAGATTGGGTCCAGCTCTCTTGGGGCCGACCTGGCTGCTAAGGTGTGATTTTCTAGGTTAGTGTACAAAAAAATCCTCTTTTTACAGCTACGTGTTATATCCTCCCCCCAAGGGAGAAAGCTAAACATTTTGATTACATTTCAGCTGTGAACACAGGGCTTCACTTACCAAATGGCCAGACACAAATATGAATATACTCCATATGGAGGAGATATGTATGAACCGGCAGATAGACACATATATACAGGCAGACCCTTATATAGATAGAAATACAGGTCTAATCTGCCACAATGCCCCCAGCACACATGGATATGCCCCCAGCAGACATGGATATGCCCCCAGCACACATGGATATGCCCCAGCTCACATGGATATGCCCCAGAAGCTCTCATTGATATGCCCAAGCAGCTCTCATGGATATGCCCCAGCAGCTCTCATGGATATGCCCCAGCAGCTCTCATGGATATGCCCCAGCAGCTCTCATGGATATTGCCCCCAGCACATGCATATGCCCCAGCAGCTCTCATGGATATTGCCCCCAGCTCATGGATATGCCCCAGGAGCTCTCATGGATATGCCCCAGCTCCTCTCATGGATATGCCCCAGCAGCTCTCATGGATATTGCCCCCAGCTCATGGATATGCCCCAGCAGCTCTCATGGATATTGCCCCCAGGAGCTCTCATGCATATGCCCCAGGAGCTCTCATGGATATGCCCCAGCTGCTCTCATGGATAATGCACCAGCTCCTCTCATGGATAATGCCCCAGCTCCTCTCATGGATAATGCCCCAGCTCCTCTCATGGATATGCCCCAGCTCCTCTCATGGATTTTGCCCCAGCTCCTCTCATGGATTTTGCCCCAGCTCCTCTCATTGATACTGCCCCAGCTCCTCTCATTGATACTGCCCCAGCTCCTCTCATTGATACTGCCCCCAGGCCCCAGCTCACCTCCTTCCGCTGCCGCGTGTTCTGCTCCCTCTGAGCGTCCGGCGGCATGGAGCTTGGGCGCTCACCTGGGGGAGCCACGTGACCAGCCGTGATCTCGCGAGGACTCGGCTGGTGACGTGTTTCCCCCAGGCGAGCGCCGAAGCTCCATAGCTTCGGACGCTCGCAGGGAGCCGAACACTGCGTCGCAGGGTGAGACACCCGCCCTTAGGATGACGGTGTCACCCTAAGGGCGGGTGTCACCTGGTGCGGGCCGCACCCCCGCCCCCACGTTGCGACGCCAGTGGCAAAATGTAATGTATGAATATATTCCAATAAGGAACTCACAGGCCTGTTTTAAAAATTCCTCAGTGCACCTTTTATTACAAAAATCTCATTATATAGTATAATGTAAACGGCGAACTGAACGATTTCTTCGATCTGAAGAGAAACCAGCGGGTTATATAGTATAATGTAATGCCCAATGTGGTAAAATCAAAGCAAGTTATTTATATATATTAGGGATAGACCGATATATCGGTTTTACCGATATTCCAAAAATTACTGATATCGGTATCGGCATTTTATTTCCTGATATTGCCGATAATTGGACAAGTTGGTTCACTGCAGGTGTGACACAGAAGATCCCACAGAACTGTGCAAATCCACATCAGGCTGTAAGCCCTCACTGCAGTACGACCTCTGCTCACTAACCGTATTGCGCATGAGCGTGATGACAACAGAAATGGGGCTTCAATCCCATCTGGCAGGGAATTCCCTATACAGGAGATGCAGGGTCTATTTCCTACAGCATGGGTCAGCAACCTGGGACCTCCAGATGTTTTGGAACTGCCCACGAGGCTCCAAGAACCTAATGAGAAGGTGAGCACCATGGCAGATGTAATTCCAAAACATGTGGGGCAATATTACAAAGTCACTGCTAACTTAACTTAACCAGAGCTGTTGTAAACTTACCAGAGCCATTATAGTCTATGAGGTTAAGTTTACAACAGCTCTGGTTAAGGCTAGGGTCAGACTGAGGCAGTGCGAACGCGCGTTCTGGCGCACATAATCACGGCCGCACTAGCAGCAGATGCCGGGCAATGACGGCCAATATACGACGTACGGTCGCACAAAAGTCCGGCCGCGCAACGCAAGTGGAAAATGAACGCATTTTTTCGAGAACGTTAAACCGCTGGTACTGACGTACAGAGTGCGCTGCGGCCGCATGGCAGCGTGTGTGCGTGATTAGGAGACGTCAGACGCTGCTAGTGTGCGGCCAACATAACGTTCAAACAGCCGGATTTCCCTAGACTTCTTTTTACCCCATCGTCATGAAATACGTCCAGAATTGCGCATCGTCTGACCACTTAAGCGTATTCCGTGAAAAAATGCGTGCGCACGCATCGACGTACATTTTGACGGTGGCCGCAGAAAATGCGCTCATCTGTCCCTAGCCTAAGTTAGCACCACCGTTGTAATATAACCCTTGGAGGGTCAAAGTTGCCAAACCCCTTACATACAGGGTCATATAAGGGATCTTTAAGAAAGCCAAAGACACGGTCTTATTGTTTGTGTAAAAAAAAAAAAAAACTTAAATGGAAAAAAAAATTCTTATTAAAATGAATAAATGAAGTTGACGTGGTGCAATGTTTAAGTGTTGAACACTATCGGGCTATTCAGAGAAAGGTGAAAACCTTGAGAATGACTGGAGAATTGAAAATTCTAGGTCAAAATAGTCAAACCAGAAAAATTCTCCCATTTATCTCACTTTCCAAATTGGCTATTTGGTCTAGATTGTTCATTCTCCTGGCAATTCTCAAGGTTTTCCCCTCTCTCTGAACAACCCTGATTGAGTTCATGGCATAATGTCAGATTTGTGCTGTTTTTTTCCCACAACTTTAAATTTACAGAATATCGGCACCAAATATCGGATATCGGTCAGAAAAGCTGCCGATAATCTGTATCGTTATCGGCCCTGAAAAAATTATATTGGTCTATCCCTAATATATATATATATATGCAGATAAATACAATTCAATATGCGCACATAGAAAATATACATTATCAGGGTTATTGAAAGAGTGGATTTTCAGTGCTCTTAGGTTCCCTGCACTTCGGGGAATCAAATTCCATTACACTGCAGTGAATTCAGTATACACGACAGGGTCCCGAAGTGCAGGGAAAAGCCACCGACTACATCTGCAAAACTGCCACATCGATCAGAAAAACCGCTGCATCAATTGGAAAAACTGCAGGAAAACAAATCAGAGCGACTCTAAAAACCGCCGACCGCACCCGATGATCCACCACAACCTGCCAAACGCATCCCAAAAACGCCGGCGATCCGTTGAACAGAGCGCCAACCAGCCGCCGGAAAAAAGCCAACAAGCCGACAAAAACAGGGTAAAAATAAATAAATAAACAATGCAACTTTGAAAGGCTGTTTAATAAAAAGGTCTGATACAGAAAAAAACAAACTATTTTAAAAAAATCTGAAAAACAAAATGCCTAAAAAAAATAAAGAGACTTTTTCCTGCAAATTAAAAGAATAAATGGTTTAATAAATATTCAACAAAAGCAGGAATATTTTTAACATTGAAACCTATGGGATTCATCTGATTAAACTTGCCGGATGAAACCACCGAACATCAGGGCATTTCACTGCTGTTCGGTGTTCTCTGATAAATTAACCATTGCTTCTCTATAGGGGATTTCACTGCTGCCAAAGATCACTGGATTTTGCTAGCAATCTGCTAATATTTAGTGAATTGCCAACTTTTGAATAGCCAAATGGCCACGAAATTGCACCGTACGGGGAAATTCACTGTTTGGTGCGATTCCGGGACCAGTTCGGCTCTCTTTGAATAACCCCTTAGGCTAGGGTCAAACGAAAGCATTTTTACACGCAAACGTAAAAAAGTGCGTCCGAACGCATTGATGTATTTTTTCACGGAATATGCGAAAACGGTCATACGATGCGCATTTTCGTGCGTGATGTTTTACGAATCCAAACCAGGAAACTTTTTGCGTCTGGACATTATGTTGGCCGGACACGAGCAGGGTCTGACGTCTCCAAATCACACACACACCGCTAGCGGCGCAGCGCACTCTGTACGTCCGTACTAGCGGTTCTGCGTTCTCGAAAAAATGCGTTCATTTTCCACTTGCGTTGCGCGGCCGGACTTTCGTGCGACCGTACTTCGTATATTGGCTGTCATTGCCCGTCATTTGCTGCTAGTGCGGCCGTGATTAAGTGCGCCAGAACGCACGTTAAAAGTGCGCTGGTCTGACCCCAGCCTTAAATGTATGCATATTTATGTCTTATTTAACTTTTGAAGTTTTGGTCTTGATTTTTGTTTATAGCAACATTCATTGTGCAATTCTTTTTAAAAGTGGAATAGAAATTGTTAAAAGGATTGTTTTCATTCCATTTTTACATTTTCTGATTATATTGAAAAATGAGGCTGCATTGATCAGTGAATACATATGGATGACAGTCGGAGAATACGACAAGCTTGGATGCTGTGTAATAGCTTTCTGCAGACATGGCATCAAACTATAATCCATGGCAACCCTAAACAAACACTTAGCATCAGGCATTGTGATTAGCATGTGTACAGCAACGGGACGCTAGGGGATCCTGCGTATCAATAACCTGCTGAGCCAGTGAAGCATCATGACGCAAAGGAGGATAGAGATATAGCTTAGGGCAGCAATGCACATACACAAGGATTATTAAATACACAAAATGATGCAGAAGTAAAATCACTGCATAAATTCAAATCATGATTTATTAGGACTAACATAAAAATACAGCAATAAAATATACACTAATAAAAATATAAAAGTGCTGAATCCCAGTGACAAATTGATTTGTATATATTAATAATCCTCTATATCAATGAGGTGCTGGGCGTATACAAGAGGATTTAAACCATACACATTATTATTTTTAATACACAGTGTCATTTCATTATTTCAACCATAGTGTGAAAAAACGAAAAAATAAAATAAAAATATTATATTGTATCTTGTCTTTTTCAGGAAAAACCTCTTTAAATGTGTTTAAAATGACTTGAGTGGATTATTAGATATAGAGCAGTTCTGTCATAAATCAGTTCCATGCAATCTACACAAAATGCAATATTTGGATCCAATATATCTAATAATCCACTCAAGTCATTTTAGACACATTTAAAGAGGTTTTTCCTGAAAAGCGCCACCAAAGACAAGATACAATATATATATATATAAGTATTTTTATTTTATTTTTTCCATTTGTTCACGCTATGGTTGAAATAATGAAGTGACACTGTGTATGTATTAAAAATAATAATGTGTATGGTTAAATCTTCTTTTATATGCCCAGCACCTCATTGATATAGAGGATTATTAATATATACAAATCAATTTGTCGCTGGGATTCAGCTCAAGACTCAAATTTGATATTTTTCATTTTCTGTTTAAGCTGATAAGTGGATATCGGAGTGGTCTTTGCTGCTACATTGTCAGTTGGATTAGTGGGTTATACTTTTATACTCTATACACTAATAAAAGGTTAATACAAGGTATTATGCCCTGATGAATTATTTACAAGGACTTCTTTTCATACAATTGTGCACATTTATTCACCAGGTTTCTGAAGAAGACATCAATGTGGTGAGACACAGCTGTATATGCTTTGTGCCCCTGTTGTATGTGCCGATTTTAATTTGATTTGTAAAATATGATTCTTTGCTCATTGTGTGGATCCGGGCTGTCAAACACCAGCCACCCCAGATTCTGGTGGCCTACAATTCCCAGAAAACTTTTAATGCGATTGATGGCAATAGTATCATGGGAGTCGTAGTTCAGCAACATCTGGGGTGGGGGGGGGGGCTGGAGTTTGACAGCCCCGGTGTTGATATTCCCACGTGACACCATGAAGGCTCTCTGTAACTTGTGTTTCTAGATTTAGCTGCTATTTTGTTGTATTTCTCGATTTTAAAAGAAGGACACTCGAGCTAACGTGACCAAATTAACTCTTAAACGTCCTCTGAAACTTTTATTTTCGAGACCGTATCCTTCTGCGCTCTTCCGGGTGACGGCTTCTGCTGCATCGACAGTTTGCACAGGCGCGTCTAGCGCACATTCAGATGCCTTTCAATGCTACTGCATCGAGAGGCATTGGTCAGCTTTGCAACACCTGCTTATTGACAGCCTCCCAAGCAGGAGGATGCCCTCTGCTTTGGAAGGCTGTCACAGGTCCCAGGGACAACTCTGTGGGAATGCGTATTGGTGAAAGCTCAGCACCCCATGACCGTTTAGGCTGGGGTCAGACGAACGTAGTGTTCACGTCCGTGATTGCGCCTAAAAGTACGTCCGTGATAGCATGACAGAAAGCCCATCGGAGCCCGTTACATGAAGTACGTCCGCACAACGGCCGCGGCCCACGGACGCAAGGCAGGCAAGAACGTACAACTCCTAGAACGCCCGCACAAAGTGCGCTGCGTCCGCAACTTCCGTATAGCTTTGTGTGTGAGTGATGGAACGTGGTCATACGGACTGCATTTATACGTCCAGCATTTTTCACGGACAAAATGGTTTTGCTTTTTATTTTATTTTCTCTCCTACATCCGTCAAAATATACGTCAGTGAATAAACGGACTGTGTGGCCACTACTGTGTCTTCCGTACTGATGTAGGTCCGTGTGCACGGACGCACAGCCCGTAGAAATCACGCTAGTCTGACCCTAGCCTTAAAGTGAATTAACTGGTCATGGTTCGTAGACAGTGGCGTAGCGTGGGGGGGGCTGGGGGGGCCGTGGCCCCGGGCGCAGTTTTGTTAGGGGCGCATTTGCGCCCCTAAAACTGGCCCGGGGGTTGAGGGACCCAGATGCCGGGCAGCGCGAGAGCGCCTGCCCGGTCTTGAACAGTCCGTCCTGTGAAGTGGATGCGGCTGTGTGCGTGCGCAGCCGGTCACGTGGTCCGGCTAATCAGGTGGTACTGAGTCTCTGTACCACCTGACTGGCCGGACCGCGTGACCGGCTGCGCACGCACACAGCCGCATCCACTTCACAGGACGGACTGTTCAAGACCGGGCAGGCGCTCCCGCGCTGCCCGGCATCTGGGTCCCTCAACCCCCTGCCGGAGCTGGGGCAACAATCCAGGTGAGAGCTGGGGCAAATCCATGAGCTGGGGACAAATCCATGACCTGGGGACAAATCCATGAGCTGGGGACAAATCCATGACCTGGGGACAAATCCATGAGCTGGGGGCAAATCCATGTGTGACCTGGGGGCAAATCCATGAGCTGGGGGCAAATCCATGAGCTGGGGGGCAAATCCATGAGCTGGGGGGCAAATCCATGAGCTGTGGCAAATCCATGAGCTGGGGCAAATCCATGAGTGAGCTGGGGCAAATCCATGAGCTGGGGGCAAATCCATGAGTGAGCTGGGGCAAATCCATGAGCTGGGGGCAAATCCATGAGTGAGCTGGGGCAAATCCATGAGCTGGGGCAAATCCATGAGCTGGGGCAAATCCATGAGTGAGCTGGGGCAAATCCATGTGTGAGCTGGGGCAAATCCATGTGTGAGCTGGGGCAAATCCATGTGTGAGCTGGGGGCAAATCCATGAGTGAGCTGGGGCAAATCCATGAGTGAGCTGGGGCAAATCCATGAGTGAGCTGGGGCAAATCCATGTGTGAGCTGGGGCATATCCATGAGTGAGCTGGGGCAAATCCATGAGTGAGCTGGGGCAAATCCATGAGCTGGGGGCAAATCCATGAGTGAGCTGGGGGCAAATCCATGTGTGAGCTGGGGCAAATCCATGAGCTGGGGGCAAATCCATGAGCTGGGGCAATATCCATGTGAGAGCTGGGGCAATATCGATAACGTGTCCACAGGTTGGGGGGGGGCGCACAATTCTTGGCTGGCCCCGGGTGCTGACAACCCACGCTACGCCACTGTTCGTAGAGTGTCTCTTTATTTTGTCAGGTTATCCACTATCCTACCTGCAAATTACTGTCTCCTCCCATCCCGAATATTAAAGTGAGTTTGTATTGGCCCGGCGCACTTTGCCTGCGATATCACATCAGGGAATGAATATTGCAGCGTTCTTAAAAATCAACGTGATTTGTCTTATTTGTCAGGCAGCACACCCACAGTCACTGCAGGTCCACACTGACATAACGGAGGCCTGGCCTTTAGGAGGGCTCTCTGCCCAGAGCTGTCACTTCACCCTGCGGCATGCCACGGTCGCGTGAGGGACTGACAGACTATGAACGTGAATAACTCCATTTTTTAATTATACGTTTCATCAAAAAAATCCCGACATATATAAAGGGAGTGATGATTCCCTGTAAAATGAGTCCAACATAGTGTCACTAATAATAAACATGTGGAAGGAGCAAACTGTGCATTTTATACCGCCTTTCCAAATCTCTTATGTGGAACAAGAAACATTTGCAATCAGAATCATATTAAGAGGTGACAAAGCATGAGTTAAATAAATTACGCAGAGAAAAAGGCAGGATTAAAACCCAACACCACATACAAAAGGATTATAAGAAACAATTTAGGCAACATTTTTGATCCAAAATTCAATGAAAATTGAGATTATTCATTATTTAGCCAAGGATTCCAGATCAATGACCTGTTAAAGCCATTGTAGACTGCAAGCTCCTATGAGCAGGGCCCTCTACACCTCATCTCCATGCTATGCTGGTTTATTTGTGTCTTGATCCCTTTGGTTATTGTAAAGCGCTGCGCAAACTGTTGGCGCTATATAAACGATGATAATAATAATAATAATTCCTGAATCCTTTAAGTCATTATCAGGCGTGAAGGAACGGCTCTCACATTGGGGCTCCCAGAATTTAAATTGACAATGTGTCTGCTTCTTTATAACTGTTTGTAACAAAAAATAAATAAAATAAAAGGCAGATCTATGTATTTGATGCACAGAAGACAGATGCAGCTTTGGGATATGTTTAAGGACCAGGGATTTAAAGAGCCCGAGATGCCTGTGGCCATGTCTGAGCCCCCCTGCCTCCACCTGGGAAGGATGTGCTGGGGACTCCGGTTCCTTCTGACAGTGATAGAGGTACGTTTTAGAACAACAGATGTTGCGGACTACATTTCCCGTGATGCTTTGTCATGCACAAGCCTAGTTAAGCATATAGGGAAACGTAGTCCATAACAACCCACCGCAGCCTCTGCCATAAAACCGTGCTGTTCTCTTTCCGTGTCACTGCAAAACGTCCAGGGCAAAAACTAATCCCAGTGCCCCCTTACCTCCAGGGTGTAGGTCTGGCTGATCCTGCCGTAGTTGTCCCAGGCCTCCCCTCGGGCCCTCTCGTCCATATTAAGGCTGCTGCACAGCTCATCATACCGGCTCCGGAGCTGTTCTTCTCCCTGGCTGCCTTCCCCATCCTCTTCTTCTTCTTTAATCATTTTCAGGCCTCACCGGATCCTCCAGATAGTTCCTTCCCAAAGCCAAACACACTGTCTCTAAGCTGACACCGCGCAGCCATTTAAATGGCAAAGCTTCTGACAGCAGCGCTTCTTCATTCACGAAGGCAGTTACGGCTTTCGATGATCGTAAACACTGCGCTTCGCAGGGCTTCTTTGCGCTATTTACGTAGCACCTCCCATAAGGCAGGAGGAAAAAGGCCTCGAGTGAGGGCGGAATTAGTGCAGGCGGCCTGTGTCCCCGAGCTGGTGAAGCTGATCCAGGGACTGGAGGTACTTCCTCGTCGCTGCCATGCTCAGGATAAGGAGAAAGTGTTCCTTTGTGACCAGGTCCTGAAGGGAAACAAACCTGTCAAAACAGAGCAGCTTCGTGGAGACCAGTGTGTGTCATCAAGAAGCCTGACCCAGGCCAGTGTGTGTCATCAAGAAGCCTGACCCAGGCCAGTGTGTGTCAAGCCTGACCCAGGCCAGTGTGTGTCATCAAGAAGCCTGACCCAGGCCAGTGTGTGTCAAGCCTGACCCAGGCCAGTGTGTGTCATCAAGCCTGACCCAGGCCAGTGTGTGTCATCAAGCCTGACCCAGGCCAGTGTGTGTCATCAAGCCTGACCCAGGCCAGTGTGTGTCATCAAGAAGCCTGACCCAGGCCAGTGTGTGTCAAGCCTGACCCAGGCCAGTGTGTGTCATCAAGCCTGACCCAGGCCAGTGTGTGTCATCAAGCCTGACCCAGGCCAGTGTGTGTCATCAAGCCTGACCCAGGCCAGTGTGTGTCATCAAGCCTGACCCAGGCCAGTGTGTGTCATCAAGCCTGACCCCCGGGTCTCCTGCAAACTGAAAGTGAAATGAACAGGGGACTGGCAAGCTGCAAAAGAGACTCAAACAGCTCTATCCGTGCAATTCTTGGCTGCTTTCACCTGTATTAGTCATTTTATGCAGTCTATTAGCATTGAGTATCTCTGGACCTCATTAGGGGGGTGTGTATGTGTGTGTATGTATATGTGTGTGTGTATATGTGTGTGTATGTGTGTGTATGTGTGTATATGTGTGTGTGTGTGTGTATATGTGTGTGTGTGTGTATGTATATGTGTGTGTGTGTGTATGTGTGTGTGTGTGTGTGTACAGGCTACAGCTGTCAACAATGCGTCAAACAAATATAACTTTTATTTGACATTGTTTTAAAGCCACACCAATAAAACACAGGAGACGCAAACTGTATATTAAGATCCACATTTACAGTAAAACCTGTAGATTTAATTTGCGCATGGCTGTGCATTGGCGTTCACTCTGGTGTTGTGTTGGTGTTATTATGAGAACACCAACTGACGAAACACATATTGGTGCTATGTTATTTAATAAATTAACCTTTTTAACCCCAGCTCTGGTTCCTGGCTTTTACTATCTGCAGAGGAGACGACTGAAGCTCATAGGAGGTCCGGTGCTCCTAGAGAATTCACCGGACGCCTGAGTATCTGGTGTCTGATCTTTGCGACACCGAATAATGTGAGTAAATTCCTGATTTCCATTTTTGACCCCATTATGTGAACCCAATACACTATGTGAGTCTCTTCTTCATTTTGAGGGCAACTGGGGAATCTACAGATACAGTGGAACCACCGTCTCACAACAGTGATGCCTATGAAATGGGAGATCGGGTACCAGTCATGGAAGTAAGGATTGAACCCTACAAAGCTTAAACGCAGAAAGAGAGAAGGGGATCTGAAAACTCAGGTTACCCCCTATAGTGCGGGTACCACAAAGAAATTGTGATTATAAAATAACTTTATCAATCAAATACAAAAATAGTGTAAAAAATAAACACGTATATATACAGTGGCCAAAATATCATACATTGATATAGAAATGAGTCTTCAAAATTACATAGAAATAGGGAAACCCCCCTTTATTAACAAATCTTTCCTCAGACAGGGACATCTCAGACTCCTCGGTATCGACCACTTTGATCGTTTGGCAATCCGTACGCAGTAAATTTGCCCCATCTTCGACACCATCACCACTATTGCCTTTGAATCATAACCCTGACTTCCAGGGCGGAGTAAGCCACTCACTATGGGGAAGATTCACGGATGGGGATCGTCTCCAAGCCCATCATATTTTTAGGGATGGCCAATTCCCGGATCTGGGTACCTTACAGCCGTTAATACCCCTCACGTTTTTAGACTCCTTATATTACCACCGTTTCCGAGTGTTTCTCCGTAACTTGCCCGGTAACACTGGCATATTATGCCCCCTCACTTCTTTTGAACGTGTCTGCGACTAGATCATAGCATCTCCACGCTATAGAAACTTATTCAGAAAGTAGATGACCATACTCTAGACTTTATGGGACGTTGCGAACGTGAATTGGATATCCCTATTCCCGCGGAACTCTGGCACGTTACGCTTCAACTGACTCATAAAGGATCACGCATTTTTGCGCTTTCTGAAAATTCGTTCAAGAATATTTCCTTCTGGTATAAGACTCCTCTTTTATTGGCGCAAATTTTGAACAACGGTAACCCTTATTGCTGGCGAAACTGCTCACAGATTGGCTCTTACATTCATATCTGGTGAGACTGCCCTCTCATTCAGAAGTTTTGGAGTATGCTCTTTTCCCTGATATTCCTGCTTACGAATCATACCATTCGGTTCAGCGCGGAAGTTTTCCTATTACTCCACCTTGATGGATCATTCCACCAGATTAGACGTTCTCTATTGCTACGTGTACTGCTTTGTGCCAGGACTCTAATTCCCCGACACTGGCGTTCCCAGCACGTCCCTGCTATGACAGAGTTGGTTGGGAAAATGCATGAGATACAACACGATGAAGAGACCTTGGTGACTACCGACAAAGCTAGAAGGGCTTTCACGGACACCTGGTTTTATTGGGATCGCACTTTGGCGACGGCTGCCTTCCGGAGTCTCTGTGGGGAATGAAGCATCGAATTGAGTTCTATGGATGAGTCTCCTGGATTACTGCGAATCCCGCCTACTTGAATATGACACCGGGGTTACTAAAATGTAGTATATTGCCCTTGCTCCATGCCACGACCTTCCTTCTTCTCTTATCCTCCCCTTTTTTTTTGTTGTATTACACCCCCACCCCCTTTTTTTCTCCTCTCGTGTGTTTGTTTTGTTCTCCATTTCTTCTTTCACTCCTTCCTGTCTCTCTTGCTATGTCTATCACTTACTTTCATTATTCTGTATACTCTATTTCTCCTTATAGGAGGACTTCCTATATAGCTTTTGATACAAGGAATATAATAGGACCCTTCTCGCTTGAACCACAGTGCTTGGATTGTTCTATCACCGGTGAGATATACTGGTGTGATTTTCACTATGCTTTTTCTGTTCTTACGAAATGTTCGTTTTCAAATATTTCTTCCCTTTGTGGAACATGATGTTAATACACGTATTGCTGTAATAATGCGGACAATTCTATGTACTGTTACCCAATGCTTGTATTATATTTCTTGTGACAAATAAAAATTCTTTATTTAAAAAAAGAAAGAAACAGGGAAACCACAAAATAGGTGGTATATGCAGCAGACTGATGCATACATTTTTACTTAGTGTACAAAATGTTACAACATCCTTAATAGTATCAGCATAACATCAATAATTGCCGCCAGAGCAGGATCCACAAAGATAAAATGGACCAAACAGGGCCAGAGAATACTGGCAAGGTATCCACAAAGAGACAATTCCAGTTCAATCCTAACATGTCTATTCAAAGAGAGGTGAAACTCGGGAGAATGACTGGAGAAGTGAAAATTCTAGGTCAAAATAGTCAAGACAGAAAAATTCTCCCATTTATCTCACTTTCCAAATCGGCTATTTGGTCTAGATTGTTCTCTTCACCTGCCAATTATCCTGAGTTTCACCTTTCTCTGAATAACCCTGTAAGACTTGTATAAATTCTGGTCTGTCCCTAGTAACCATCCCTAATGAGCTCATATGGTGAACAAAGCCACAACAAAAACTTCCATAATATCGGCTCAGGTATGCAAAAATAACCACCAACTGTTAAAAACAAAACCAACTCTTTAGGACATGCACAACACACGTTTCGCCGTCGTCACACACGGCTTCGTCAAGAGCTAGATAAAGTGGTGGAGTTGGCGCTTCTGTCCCACAGAGTAATCCTTTAGTTAGTTCCAGGGGCCCAAGAAGTCTGCTTCCTTCAAGGGTAGGTTCCTCAGTTGAAACAGAAAAAGAGAGAAGGGGATCTGAAAACTCAGGTCTCCCCCTATAGGAGGGTAGGTACCTCAAAGAAATTGTGATAATATAAATTTATTAATCAAATACAAAAATAGTGTAAGAAATAAACACGTATACATAAGTGATGTGCGGTGAGGTCAGTGGCTGGTGAGGCACTGGCTAGTATCAGAGCCAGATATACACCGGGTTACGCAGTCGCAATTTACGCATTTGATTATCGTTATATAAGAGAATAGAGTTTCACTATTTATAAAGTAAAGTTCACATTTTTTTTTACAGATCTAAGAGCATGCACTTACAATACCGACTAATAGAGGGTGCTATTACACCTTTTACTTTAAAGTAAAGTTTGCATATTAGATTTTTTAGTTTTAAGAGCATGCACTTACAATACTGACTAATAGAGGCGCTATTACACACATGCTGACTGCTGAGCTCTGTCTGCCCTCCCCCCCCCTACGACTGACGAGGACAGTCACATGACTGTCCTGTGTCAATCAATTCATGGGGAGCTCTGCCTCCCATGGGGGTGTTTTTTTTAAAAAAAAAGTATTGCTTGAGACTAGGGTTGCACCGATACTAGTATCGGTATCGGTGCCGGAACCGGGTACTGCAGGAGTACTTGGTACTCGTGCAGTGTCCCAGATATTTCCCCCGATACCGCAAGCCGGCATTGAGCTGGTTTGCCGGCATCCGAGGGGCTGGGGCGGCTGTCCAAATGCTCTATCGGCATTCGGACAGGCCCTGCAGCTGCTCTCCGCGATCATACTCACCTTCCTGAGCGACGCCGGGAATGTTTCCGCGCGTGCGCTCGTTGGAAGGCCCCCAGTCGCGATCACGTGGAAGCATTCAGACAGCCGCCCTCTGTCTGGTCTGGGGTCTGTGTGTGTATGTGTAATATATTACACATGCACACACAGAGCTGGGGGCATAATCCATGAGCTGGGGACATAATCAATGAGCTGGGGGGCATAATCCATGATCTGGGCGGCATATCCATGTGAGCTGGGGGCATAATCCATGAGAGCTGGGGGCATAATCCATGAGAGCTGGGGGGCATTTTTATAGGTGGTCTGTTCTTATTGAAAAGCGTTCACATGACATAAAATAAAAGTATCGGTACTCGGTATTGGTGAGTACTTGAACAAAAGTATCGGTACTCGGTCTTAAAAAAGTGGTATCGGTGCATCCCTACTTGAGACCAATGGAGCTTTCCCATTGGCTCAAGCTTTCAATTGCTCTCAGTGCCTCTGGAGGCACTGAAGAGAGTAGACCCAGGAAGTCAGCTTGAGCTACGCAATTAGCGTAGCGTTCAGCCGCGCAAATTGCGTAGGCTATGCTGGCTCAGTGCTGCCCCTGCTGTCTGTGTTGTGAATCACACACACACACAAACACAGCACCAGGCAAACTGAAAGTATGGGGGGAAAAAAGCGGAGGACAGAGAAGTACAGCGAGGGAGCGTGGAGAGGCGAGTATGAGAACTTTTTTCAATGAATAACATTCTATTTACAGATTACATATACATACATGTCATTACAGCACAATGAGCTGCCTCCCCTGACTGCACATCCCTGGTATACATACAGTGACCGAAATAAAATACATTGATATAGAAAGGAGTCTTCAAAATTGCATAGAAAGGGCATCTGAAAACTCAGCAATGTACCCTAATGGAACTCTCATCTGTTAGGAGTCTTCTTCAGTTTTCTCATGTAGTTTCTTCCTTGTTCTTTTTCTTTTATTTCTCCCTGCTACCACTTCTAATCATGATGAGGTGTTTTTGTTTACTGTTATTTTTTTTCCAAATACTTTATTTTAGAACAACGGAACATTTGCACAGTAATACAATCTCATTTACATACAAAAATAAACCTTCCGATCATTCATTTTGTATTTTCAACATAATAAAAAGCCAAAGAAGGCCAGAAAAAGAGAGAAAAAAAAAAAGAGACTAGAAAGGGGGGAAGAGGAGGATGTGCAGAACCAAAGGCTTACATTTAGGGCTAAGACTCAGTTCTCATTTAAGATTCTATAAGCTCCTCTGAAGCCATCATAAGCCGAATAACCAAGCCTCTGAAACAACCTGAAGTTTAGGCCCACTTCCTTCTAAGTGTGGCCATTAGGGATGAGCCGAACACCCCCGTGTTCGGTTCGCATTCAAACAATTTCAAAAGTTCGAGTTCGGACGCGAACACGATCCGAACTCAATGCAAGTCAATGGGACTCGAACGTTCGATTTGGGCAAGAGGGCATATATGCAAGATATTTGCCATAAAAGGTGTATGGGGGTTCGGGTAGTGCCCTGGGGAACAGGAAACAAGGAAAAAAGTTTTAAAAAAAAGACGTTTTTAAAGGAACAGTGATTTTTCCATGAAATAAAGGTTAAGAATAAAAATGAAAAATTCCTTCAAATATCGTGCCTAGGAGGTCCCCATAACCTGCCCGTGAAGTGGCGGATTTGTAGGATGTATAGAAACATTTAAAAACAAAAAAATGACATTTCAAATGACGGTAAATGGTTTTCCTTTAATCTTTTCATAAACAACTGCTTGGGGCGGCAGCCTGTATGAAAAGAGGAGACGTTTTAGGACACGCTGAACAAGTTTAGTGATTTTTTGGCTAAATTATGGTGAAACTTATGCAGGCTTTGGATGAAAGTAACAACAGGTGCATTAAAATTGGGCCTTTGGTGCCAGCTAGTGCCTTCACACCGTAACCCCTCTGAGGTATTGTGGAAGAGTGCAGGGGTGGACCCTGCCATCAAATATTAAAATGTCTGTGACAAAACCTCCAGCTAGACTGAACGTCCTTTCAGAAAGCACGCTGGATGAAGGGCAACCTAGTAGCTCCATAGCATATTGGTTAAGTTCTGGCCAGTGATCCAATCTCAACACCCAGTAAGCCAATGGATCATCTGCTGTGAAGGTATCCAGGTCTGCCCTTGCCCCTAGATAGTCCTGCACCATATGGTGAAGACGCTGGCAATGGGTGCCTACATTTGACGTCCCTGGGCATCGTGGACTAAAGAAATTGGAAAAGGCTTCAGTCAAGCGGCCCCTTTCACGCTCTTCCTCTGATAAACAGCAGCCTCAGAAGCACCTGTGTCATCAGTTGGTAACCTACCAGTGTCTGGAAAGGTGTTACACAAGTGTCGCTTTAGAGCTTCCTCAAGTTGTTTCATCCTTTGCTCCCTCTGTGAGGGCAGGATGAGCTCTGCAACCTTACCCTTGTATCGTGGATCAAGAAGGGTTGCCAACCAGTAATGATCCCTCTCCTTGATAGCACGAATCCTGGGGTCCTTTAGCAGGCTTTGCAGGATAAGGGAGCCCATGCAGCGTAGGTTGGAGGTGGCATTAGCTTTAGAGTGTTCCTGGTCGCTGAGGATGACCGTATCGTGCACTACCTCCTCCCAGCCACGTACTAGTCCTTGGGTTTCTGAGGACACAAAACCCTCCCTTGAATCTCCACTTTCAATGCCCCCACAACTTAAATATTCCACCTCATCCTCCTCCTGTCTGATCTGAGGACCCACAGGAATGCTGTCTGCGTAAAGACTGGGGCCTTGAGAGCTAGGGAAGTCCTCTTCCTCCCACTGCTCTGCCTCTAGTGCCACATCTATAATTCCCCGCAGAGTGCGCTCCAGCAGGAACACAAAAGGAATTGTGTTTGCTGAGGCATGCACTGTCCCTGCTCACCATCCTCGTTGCCTCCTCAAATGGTGACAGTACAGTGCATGCATCCTTGATCATCAGCTACTGCGGGGGGGAACAAGTTGACCTGAACCTGTCCTTGTGCCATACTCACACAGGTACTCATTGATGACCCTCTGCTGCTTCTGCAGGCACTGCAGCATTGCCAATGTCGAATAAAAACAATCACAATGTAGCGCTGATCGGATATATATGGAAAATCGCTGAAACACTTAAATGGTCCTTGTTACTCAACCATCAACATAGGAATACAAAACAGAGGTAGTGTAGCGATAACAATGTCCTTCTTGAGTATGATGGATTTCAAAACTTTTCGTAATCCTCTTCAGAGTATCCCTCAAATGAAGAGAGAAAAAGACATCATAGTGCGACCCATATATCACTTAGTGAAAAGGATAGATGAATAGATCTCACTCACATGAAGTGGAACCCTCCTGGTTCTGGGTCAATCGTTTTTAGGGTCGTTCACTGGCCACCCAAGTGCCCCTCTTAGAAAGGATCGGTTCTCCTGGCGAGGATAGATATCCCGATCATCCGGAGGTTACTGAATCCAAAGAGTCCACTCGAAGGGGCCCATAAAAACTCCAAAGAGTATAGGGTAAATGAAAACATTAAAAATGTTTTTAAATGAATAAAATATTTAATAACAAATAAAAACAAAATTAATAAGCCAGGACGCGTTTCGCCAAGATAGATAATGTATCAAAAGGCTTCCTCAGCTGGCTGCTGTTTGACATGAATCATACACTGGTTTAAATAGCCATATTCATTTACCCTTAGCCAATCCCCCTCCACTTTTTGGCAGGAAAATTAGCATATCCAATAGGAAAGAGACTTTCTTTTTCTTCTACCCAATCCAAATTCAGTATTTGAAGAGAGGAAGTGACACACATAAACACAAATATCTCCACTGAGAATGTTGTTCACATAATCAATACGAATATGTTTCTCAATAGACAATGTATTAAAATATTTATACAGAACGAACGTATTTTATTAGAAAACAACGAAACGAAAATCTTTTGAAAAACTAAACGAAAAAATTCCCCTTTTTTTCTTCGTACTTCCCTTCCGCCATGAATCGAAAGCGCGCGCATGCGCAATGGACCCACGGCTCAGAGGGGATCCGGAAATCCGAAAAAAATCCGAAAAAGCACTATCACCTTGTTGGGGGCCGCACACGAGCCCCAGAATGAGGCACCCACATGCGTATACCCCCAACCGAAAACTGGCACGGGTATAGAGACATGAAAATAGCCCTCTCCCCACACCTCCTCCCCGTAACAAATCGAAAGTGCGCACATGCGCAGTGGATTCAACGGGGGGGGAAGGACAACATCCTAAAAAATGGGCAATCGGTCACCAGGTGGGGATCACCCACAGGACAAGATACCCACATGTACATACCCAACACTCCGGTGCCAACAGATAACCGAGCGTAGTGTAGGGGATAGCTTGAATTCCACCCCCTGCAAGACGCACATATATACTGTCCAAACAGGGGAGGAGAATAACTCATCCCCCACACAAATGATACCAGACCAATCATGACCATAGATCTATAAAATTATAAAAAATGGCACAACTCAAAATCACTATTTAAGCCAGAAGGAATGAGTGTGTTTAAGGTGTAAATCCACCTCATCTCCAAACAATGGATTTTTTTATTAAAGTCCCCTCCTCTCCAATGAGGGGTTACTTTTTGTATGGCCATAAAACACATGCCTTCTGGAGATTGGCCATGCACGTTTTTAAAGTGAGCTGAGACTGAATGAGTGGTTAAACCCCTCGAAATGTTATAAATATGCTCCCTAATTCTGGTGGTTAGAGACCTTTTTGTGTGGCCCACATAATGTAGGCCACAGGGACATGTAAGTTTATAAATAACATTTTTGGTCCTACAGGTGATAACCCCCCTAATCTTATATGTGTTGCCCTTATATATAAAATCGGGGATAAATGCCTTACTTAATTTCAAATTAGTGCATGTAGGACATGACCCACAGCGGTAGAAACCTTCTTTCAAATTGAATAGATTGCCATTGGTCTGTGGATTTTTATGACTTTTTACCAAAACTTTTTTTAAATTTGTGGCTTCCCTATTTTCCAATTTGGGTGTATCACCGATGAGATCTTTCAATATTGGATCACGTTTCAACAAAGGCCAGTTTTTTCTAATGATATGATGAATTTCTTTCGTATGTATATTATAATCCAAAATGAACATGACATGATGTCATTATTCTTCCCCAATTCAATAGGTTTATACTGTAAAGTCACCTTCCTGTCTAATGCCTTAATCTCCTCGATAGTGGAATCCAAGGTTTCCTCCCTATATCCCTTGGCCACGAAATCCAGCTTTAATTTATTGGCCTGTTGGGTGTATTGGGCATCTTCTGTACAGTTACGCTTTATTCTCTTAAACTGTCCCTTAGGGACACCTTTAAGCCAATGTTGGGCGTGACAACTTGTCTGTTTGATATAACTATTCACATCGACTTGCTTAAAGTAAGTTTTTGTCTTGATGTTATTATTCTCGATGTATATGTTCAAATCTAAAAAATTGACAGATGATTTACTTGTAACACAATCCAAAACAATACCCCAATCATTACAGTTGAGTCCAAGAAAAAAGGATTGGAGAGATTCCTCACTTCCCTTCCATATGATTAGAATATCATCAATATATCTTTTATAGAGGACCAGGCTCTGCGCCCAGTCACGCCTTCCATGAACGAACTGGCTCTCCCAGTCCGCCATGAATAGATTGGCGTAACTGGGTGCAAACCTGGTCCCCATCGCACTACCCTTTACCTGGAGGAAGAATTGATCTTCGAACCGAAAAAAATTTGAACTTAATATCAATTTGATACCATCTAGAACGAAATCAGTCTGTTCACTGGAAATTGACCGATCATTTGTCAAAAATTTCCGAACTGCATCAACACCTCTAACATGGGGTATTATGCTATATAGCGATTGAACATCGCAAGTAGCCATAATAAACTCATCTTCCCAAACCACATTTTGCAGTATCTGAAGAATACTGATACTATCTTTAAGGTAGGATGGTACAGCCTTGACTAAAGGCTGAAGAATAGTATCAATATACCTAGATAAATGGCTAGTAGCAGACTCAATACCCGCTATGATTGGACGGCCTGGAGGGTTATCAACATTTTTGTGTAACTTGGGTAACCAGTAAAATACTGGAGTAATAGGGAATTTAACTGTGATGTATTGATTTTCTTTCTCATTGATAACTCCAGAAATCATTCCCTTCTCCACCAAGATGTTAATATTGTCCTGAATATCTTGAGTAGGGTTCCGATTAATTACTTTATAAGTTTCAACATCAGAGAGAATCCTCATAGCTTCATCATGATAATTGTCAATCGACAAAATCACTATCCCCCCCCCTTGTCTGCAGGCTTAATCACCATTTTATCATTTTTACTTAAGGACATGAGGGCCTCTCTCTCTTTCTTAGTGAGATTCTGTTTACCATATTTAGTTGGAATTTTTTCTACTTCTGCCAATACTATATTTTCAAAGGCTTTAATGGAATCAGAAAGCATATTTCTAGGGTAGAAAGTGGAAGCATTTTTTAGGGAGGTGAATTTTCCAGTCTCTGGTGTTCTTTCCAACGGAGTTCTACTAAAATATTTTTTTAAACATAATTTCCGTTTAAACTTTTGTATATTTACATATAAGTTAAATTTGTTTACATTTTGACTGGGAGCAAATTTTAGACCTTTTTGTAAAACTCGAATCTCTCCCTTTTGTAATGGAATTCCACTAAGATTGAAGATGCCTACAGTATCTATCGACGTCCTCTTTTCTCTTTGAGATATTCTCTTTCCTCCCCTTCTACTTCTTCTTCCTGATTTCTTCTTTTGACGGACCGCCGATCTATTTGAATGACTGGCTCTAGTGGTTGATCTCTGATGTTCAACTTGAATGGTGGGTTTTTCGGTGGTTGCCAAAAAACCTCCTCCTCCTGTAGGGCACTATATCTATTTTTTGTGGCAACCTGGGTTAAATTACCCTCTCTATTCATATTCCCAATCGTATTATCTCTACTTTGGACTCGATTATTCCCTCTATGGTGATAGTTGTTTCGCGAATATGATGGTCCGGATGGATGTCTGTTATATCTAGATCTCGGAGATGTATAATTATCCTGTCTCCAGGATGTATTTCTTAATTTATCTCTTCTCCATGGTGATCGATTTACCTTTCTCACATGTTGCCATGGAGTTTGATTCGATAATGGAATAGAAGAAAAGGCCACACGTGAAGGATCCTTCCTCAATGAAGCCTCTTCCTGAATGCCATCCTCCTCAATTTTATTCTGACGAAAAGAGGGTTTACGTATTCTCCCATCTTTAGCGCCATAACTATGAATAGCTCCCTTTTTATAATCCTGATCTCTGAGGAATTTTTTTTTTTTAATATTTAACACTTCTTTTTCCTTTTTAAGGACCAACTCCTCCAGATCTTGAGTAAGGGTGACAAAATTCTCAGGACTAACCTGACTAGTGATATTCTCTACTAATATGCCAATTTCTGCATCCAATTCTGGCAGCTGGCTTGTCCTAAATTTAATAATATATTCCATAGTAGTAATGGCAAAACTCTCTAGTGGCGGTGTTAGAGAGTTTTGCCATTACTACTATGGAATATATTATTAAATTTAGGACAAGCCAGCTGCCAGAATTGGATGCAGAAATTGGCATATTAGTAGAGAATATCACTAGTCAGGTTAGTCCTGAGAATTTTGTCACCCTTACTCAAGATCTGGAGGAGTTGGTCCTTAAAAAGGAAAAAGAAGTGTTAAATATTAAAAAAAGAAAATTCCTCAGAGATCAGGAGGATTATAAAAAGGGAGCTATTCATAGTTATGGCGCTAAAGATGGGAGAATACGTAAACCCTCTTTTCGTCAGAATAAAATTGAGGAGGATGACATTCAGGAAGAGGCTTCATTGAGGAAGGATCCTTCACGTGTGGCCTTTTCTTTTATTCCATTATCGAATCAAACTCCACGGCAACATGTGAGAAAGGTAAATCGATCACCATGGAGAAGAGATAAATTAAGAAATACATCCTGGAGACAGGATAATTATACATCTCCGAGATCTAGATATAACAGACATCCATCCGGACCATCATATTCGCGAAACAACTATCACCATAGAGGGAATAATCGAGTCCAAAGTAGAGATAATACGATTGGGAATATGAATAGAGAGGGTAATTTAACCCAGGTTGCCACAAAAAATAGATATAGTGCCCTACAGGAGGAGGAGGTTTTTTGGCAACCACCGAAAAACCCACCATTCAAGTTGAACATCAGAGATCAACCATTAGAGCCAGTCATTCAAATAGATTGGCCGTCCGTCAAAAGAAGAAATCAGGAAGAAGAAGTAGGAGGGGAGGAAAGAGAATATCTCAAAGAGAAAAGAGGACGTCTATAGATACTGTAGGCATCTTCAATCTTAGTGGAATTCCATTACAAGAGGGAGAGATTCGAGTTTTACAAAAAGGTCTAAAATTTGCTCCCAGTCAAAATTTAAACAAATTTAACTTATATGTAGATATACAAAAGTTTAAACGGAAATTATGTTTAAAAAAATATTTTAGTAGAACTCCTTTGGAAAGAACACCAGAGACTGGAGAATTCACCTCCCTAAAAAATGCTTCCACTTTCTACCCTAGAAATATGCTTTCTGATTCCATTAAAGCCTTTGAAAATATAGTATTGGCAGAAGTAGAAAAAATTCCCACTAAATATGGTAAACAGAATCTCACTAAGAAAGAGAGAGAGGCCCTCATGTCCTTAAGTAAAAATGATAAAATGGTGATTAAGCCTGCAGACAAGGGGGGGGATAGTGATTTTGTCGATTGACAATTATCATGATGAAGCTATGAGGATTCTCTCTGATGTTGAAACTTATAAAGTAATTAATCGGAACCCTACTCAAGAGATTCAGGACAATATTAACATCTTGGTGGAGAAGGGAATGATTTCTGGAGTTATCAATGAGAAAGAAAATCAATACATCACAGTTAAATTCCCTATTACTCCAGTATTTTACTGGTTAACCAAGTTACACAAAAATGTTGATAACCCTCCAGGCCGTCCAATCATAGCGGGTATTGAGTCTGCTACTAGCCATTTATCTAGGTATATTGATACTATTCTTCAGCCTTTAGTCAAGGCTGTACCATCCTACCTTAAAGATAGTATCAGTATTCTTCAGATACTGCAAAATGTGGTTTGGGAAGATGAGTTTATTATGGCTACTTGCGATGTTCAATCGCTATATAGCATAATACCCCATGTTAGAGGTGTTGATGCAGTTCGGAAATTTTTGACAAATGATCGGTCAATTTCCAGTGAACAGACTGATTTCGTTCTAGATGGTATCAAATTGATATTAAGTTCAAATTTTTTTCAGTTTGAAGATCAATTCTTCCTCCAGGTAAAGGGTATTACGATGGGGACCAGGTTTGCGCCCAGTTACGCCAATCTATTCATGGCGACTGGGAGAGCCAGTTCGTTCATGGAAGGCGTGACTGGGCGCAGAGCCTGGTCCTCTATAAAAGATATATCGATGATATTCTAATCATATGGAAGGGAAGTGAGGAATCTCTCCAATCCTTTTTTCTTGGACTCAACTGTAATGATTGGGGTATTGTTTTGGATTGTGTTACAAGTAAATCATCTGTCAATTTTTTAGATTTGAACATATACATCGAGAATAATAACATCAAGACAAAAACTTACTTTAAGCAAGTCGATGTGAATAGTTATATCGAACAGACAAGTTGTCACGCCCAACATTGGCTTAAAGGTGTCCCTAAGGGACAGTTTAAGAGAATAAAGCGTAACTGTACAGAAGATGCCCAATACACCCAACAGGCCAATAAATTAAAGCTGGATTTCGTGGCCAAGGGATATAGGGAGGAAACCTTGGATTCCACTATCGAGGAGATTAAGGCATTAGACAGGAAGGTGACTTTACAGTATAAACCTATTGAATTGGGGAAGAATAATGACATCATGTTCATTTCGGATTATAATATACATACGAAAGAAATTCATCATATCATTAGAAAAAACTGGCCTTTGTTGAAACGTGATCCAATATTGAAAGATCTCATCGGTGATACACCCAAATTGGTAAATAGGGGAGCCACAAATTTAAAAAAGGTTTTGGTAAAAAGTCATAAAAATCCACAGACCAATGGCAATCTATTCAATTTGAAAGAAGGTTTCTACCGCTGTGGGTCATGTCCTACATGCACTAATTTGAAAATAAGTAAGGCATTTATCCCCGATTTTATATATAAGGGCAACACATATAAGATTAGGGGGGTTATCACCTGTAGGACCAAAAATGTTATTTATAAACTTACAAGTCCCTGTGGCCTACATTATGTGGGCCACACAAAAAGGTCGCTAACCACCAGAATTAGGGAGCATATTTATAACATTTCGAGGGGTTTAACCACTCATTCAGTCTCAGCTCACTTTAAAAACGTGCATGGCCAATCTCCAGAAGGCATGTGTTTTATGGCCATACAAAAAGTAACCCCTCATTGGAGAGGAGGGGACTTTAATAAAAAAATCCATTGTTTGGAGATGAGGTGGATTTACACCTTAAACACACTCATTCCTTCTGGCTTAAATAGTGATTTTGAGTTGTGCCATTTTTTATAATTTTATAGATCTATGGTCATGATTGGTCTGGTATTATTTGTGTGGGGGATGAGTTATTCTCCTCCCCTGTTTGGACAGTATATATGTGCGTCTTGCAGGGGATGGAATTCAAGCTATCCCCTACACTACGCTCGGTTATCTGTTGGCACCGGAGTGTTGGGTATGTACATGTGGGTATCTTGTCCTGTGGGTGATCCCCACCTGGTGACCGATTGCCCATTTTTTAGGATGTTGTCCTCCCCCCCCCCCCGTTGAATCCACTGCGCAGGTTGCGCACTTTCGATTTGTTACGAGGAGGAGGTGTGGGGAGAGGGCTATTTTCATGTCTCTATACCCATGCCAGTTTTCGGTTGGGGGTATACGCATGTGGGTGCCTCATTCTGGGGCTCGTGTGCGGCCCCCAACGAGGTGATAGTGCCTTTTCGGATTTTTTTCGGATTTCCGGATCCCTTCTGAGCCGTGGGTTCATTGCGCATGCGTGCGCTTTCGATTCACGGCGGAAGGGAAGTACGAAGAAAAAAAAGAGGATTTTTTTCGTTTTGTTTTTCAAAAGCTGTTCGTTTCGTTTTGTTTTCTAATAAAATACGTTCGTTCTGTATAAATATTCTAATACATTGTCTATTGAGAAACATATTCGTATTGATTATGTGAACAACACTCTCAGTGGAGATATTTGTGTTTTTTCGGATTTCCGGATCCCCTCTGAGCCGTGGGTCCATTGCGCATGCGCGCGCTTTCGATTCACGGCGGAAGGGAAGTACGAAGAAAAAAAGGGGAATTTTTTCGTTTAGTTTTTCAAAAGATTTTCGTTTCGTTTTGTTTTCTAATAAAATACGTTCGTTCTGTATAAATATTTTAATACATTGTCTATTGAGAAACATATTCGTATTGATTATGTGAACAACATTCTCAGTGGAGATATTTGTGTTTATGTGTGTCACTTCCTCTCTTCAAATACTGAATTTGGATTGGGTAGAAGAAAAAGAAAGTCTCTTTCCTATTGGATATGCTAATTTTCCCGCCAAAAAGTGGAGGGTGATTGACTAAGGGTAAATGAATATGGCTATTTAAACCAGTGTATGATTCATGTCAAACAGCAGCCAGCTGAGGAAGCCTTTTGATACATTATCTATCTTGGCAAAACGCGTCCTGGCTTATTGTTTTTGTTTTTATTTGTTATTAAATATTTTATTCATTTAAAAACATTTTTAATGTTTTCATTTACCCTATACTCTTTGGAGTTTTTATGGGCCCCTTCGAGTGGACTCTTTGGATTCAGTAACCTCCGGATGATCGGGATATCTATCCTCGCCAGGAGAACCGATCCTTTCTAAGAGGGGCACTTGGGTGGCCAGTGAACGACCCTAAAAACGATTGACCCAGAACCAGGAGGGTTCCACATCATGTGAGTGAGATCTATTCATCTATCCTTTTCACTAAGTGATATATGGGTCGCACTATGATGTCTTTTTCTCTCTTCATTTGAGGGATACTCTGAAGAGGATTACGAAAAGTTTTGAAATCCATCATACTCAAGAAGGACATTGTTATCGCTACACTACCTCTGTTTTGTATTGCCAATGTCGAGTTCCACCTGGTGGGCATGTCACAGATCAGGCGGTTTGTGGGAAGGTGGAATTGTCTTTGAATTTCTGCCAGGCGAACACTTGCTGGGAATGACTGTCTGAAGTGGCTGCAGACTTTTCTGGCCTGGCTGAGAAGCTCTGCCAGCCCTGGGTACCTGGTTAGGAAACGCTGTACCACCAGATTTAGGATGTGTGCTAGGCATGGTACATGCGTTAACTTACCCAGGCGTAGGGCGGAGAGAAGGTTGCTGCCATTATCACAGACGACCATTCCCAGCTCAAGCTGGCGTGGTGTTAACCATCTCTGCACCTGCCCCTGCAGAGCTGACAGAATTTCTGGCCCGGTGTGGCTCCTGTCCCCTAAACAAACCAGCTCAAGCACAGTATGGCATCTTTTTGCTTGAGCCATTGCATAGCCCCTGCCACACGTCGGTTTAACTTCCACTTCGCCAGAGACATTGAAGG
Organism: Leptobrachium leishanense; assembly: GCA_009667805.1. Lineage (NCBI taxonomy): Eukaryota > Metazoa > Chordata > Amphibia > Anura > Megophryidae > Leptobrachium > Leptobrachium leishanense. The sequence goes on along the minus strand of CM019072.1, from coordinate 98,198,869 downwards.
AGGAAGAGGAAGAGGTGGTGGAGCAGACAGACCTCATATAAGCAGCTTTCTGGAGGCGTGGTGGATGAGCAAGCTCCAGCACAGAGCCGCGTCCTGGATGCCTCCCACCTGCAAGCAGAGTTACCCAGTGTGCCGTGAAGGAAATGTAACGGCCCTGTCCATGCTTGCGGGACCACGTGTCTAAAGTAATGTGCACCTTGCTGCTCACTGCCTTTCCCAATGACTCCATAACATTGTCTTCCATGTGCTGGTACAGTGCTGGAATGGCCTTCCGTGAAAATAAATGGCGTTTTGGAACCTGCCACTGTGGTACAGCACATTCGGCAAATTCACGGAAGGAAGCAGAGTCCACCAGCTGGAAAGGCAGCAGCTGTAATGTGAGTTATTTTGCCAAGCTGGCATTTAGACGTTGTGCATTTGGATGGTTGGGACAATATTTTTTCTTCCGCTGCAGCAGCTGGGGCAACGAAATCTGACTGCATAAATCTGCAGCTGATGGGATGCTGGCAGATTCAGAGGAAGGAAGTGGTACACCCATTACTGTACATCCCTGTCAGTGGAGGTTGTAGGCAATGTCATGGCAGGACATATAGTGGGGGTAGAGACAGATGAGGAGATGCGTGGCAGGTGGTCATGTTGCCTCAAGCACGTGGTACTCAAGTGTCTGATGTCTTTCCCGCGCTTGATCCTCTTCCGACATAGCTTACAAATATCAATGCTGCAGTCTGCTGCACATGTCGTGAAGAACTCCCAGATAGCAGAGATCCTGGACGTGTGCTGCGAGACAACAGCGCTCTGCACCTGAGCAGCTCTGACATCTGATGCCTTGGACTGGCTACGGTTGCTCATAGAGGACGTTGTGCCTCATTTTTGTTGGGCCTCCTCCTCACTTGACTCCTTTGTTCGATCAGGCACCCAGGTGGAGTCAGTGACCTCATCATCATTGTCATCTCCCCTATCTCTTCATCACTGGAGCCAACCTCGCAATATGCTGCAGCTGCTGGGGGAACATGAGTGCCAGTTCTTTGTGTGTCACTGGCACCCCCTCATTCTAGGCTGATTATACTCCCTTCCTCAACCTCAGAGTTTGAATCAGAGCACGGGAGTTGTTGCGCATCCTCAAGCAGCATGTCACTGTCACTCTAGTCAAACAATTCAGCTGACTCCTCCGTGTATGATAGTGAGGCTACGGCAGGAGTAGCTGTGGACATGGAGGCTGCATTAGATGTTTTGGCAGCTGATGTGGACTGTAAAGCACTACAAGTCTGGCTGGCAGAGGACTCGGAGGATGAGGATGTCCTGGTTAGCCAATCCTGCAAATCCTCTGTATGTTGCTGCTGCTTAAGACGGCCAGCACCAGTTAGAAACAAGGACAAGCGTGCCCCTGCAGAGAATGCACCACGTCCACGACGACCAGGGGCACAGCCTTCTGACACGGAGGCTGCTTGCCCTCTTATCTGTGTCTGGGAGCGTCTGCCTGTCCTTTTTGGTCTTTCTGACATGGTGAGTGATATATAGATTAAAGATATACAGATTTTAACAGTACTGTGGTCCTCAGTTTTCGCTATGATCTCCAGAGCTCTTGGTTTGCCAGTACCCCCTGACCCCGCTTTGGCCTTGCTTAATAGTCCGTCCCGACGTCATGGTCTATCTCGCTCTTCCCTCCGACTAGCCCATCGTATTTGTACTTCCACTCGCATATGTATAGCTCGCTCCTGGAAACGAGACCTCCCCCCCGTTTCGGAGATAGTTGCGAAGGTGTGGTATATCTATAAAATGGAATGTCTAACAGCTCAATTACATGATACGCTCCAACAATGCACAACGATCTGGGAACCTTGGCTTACGACGCAGGCCATCACGTAGTTGGGTATAGAACTGTTGGACCTAGAGACCTTGATCTAAAAAACAGAATTTTCACTTTTTTTTTTTTTTTCTCTTCTCTTTCTTTCTTCTCCCTGTTTATTATTTTTGTAGTTCATAATGTAAGTTTTATATAATTGATTCGCATGTCCTTGCGAGGCATCGTTATGTCTCAGGGAAAGAAAGCAGGTTCTGTTTCTTTATATTATTTGTTTAATCTTGTTACTGGCTCCCTGAGATTATGCATCGCTCTATGGGCTTCCAGGAGCGCCTTGTTGCTGTCTTACTGAAAAACCAATAAAAATTGTGTTTAAAAAAAAAAAAGATATACAGATTTTGCAGAACAATGCTATACGTCAGTGATGCACCCTGATAGCTGGCAACACCCAGATTCTACTCTGAATTAGGGATGAGCTGTTCGGGTTCGGATGGTTCGGAGTTGGACTCGAACTTTGGCAGTTCGAACGTTCGCGAATTTCGAACTTTTTGGACGTGTTCGGTTCGGGTTCGAAAAAAAAAAGAAATTTTGAAAAAAGTATAGAAAATGCTTAAAAAAATACTAAAAAATCTAGAAATAAAGAGACTCTTTACTGCAGAATATTATAAGCAATGGTTTATTAGATATTGAATTAAAAACTAATGTGTACGTGGAAAGATTATCAACTCTAAATGACCTCTGTTCAAAACGGGCATAACACCAGGTGTTTTTAGTCTGGTAATCAATTTGATACATTGTACAATATACTGAGGGTGGGGTGGTGTCTGCTTCTGATTGAGATTTGAGAATTAATTTCCCTAAAACATCCTAATATGCTGCATTTAACTGGTGTTTGAAAAAAATCTAAAGCAGTGTTATTTTTCACCTCGGGATTAAACATTCACAGGGTTATTCAGAGAGCGGTGAAAAGCAGGAGAATAACTGGAGAAGTGAAAATTCTAGGTCAAAATAGCCAAACCAGAAAAATTCTCCCATTTATCTCACTTTCCAAATTGGCTATTTGGTCTAGATTGTTCTCTTCTCTTGCCAGTTCTCCTGGCTTTCACCTCTCTCTCAGGGTTGTTCAGAGAAAGGTGAAAACCAGGAGAATGGCAGGAAAAGATAACAATCTGGATCAAATAGCCGATTTGGAAAGTGAGATAAGGCTTTTTGTTACTATTTGTGGTATGCCATGCATTTTTTTTTTAATACTTTATACTAATTTCGAAAGTTCAATCGTAGTGTATCATCATTTCAAGATGGAAGGTATTCATCTATTGCAGAAAACACAGGGGTTATTCAGAGAGCACCAAAATTTCAGAGCTCTCTCGGTCGGCACCCTTCAGAGAGCTCAATTCGCCGACCCTGCTGAAGGGATCCGCCAAACAGCTGAACCCAGCCAACAATCCACTGAACACCGCAGACCACCGAACGCAGCCGACGATCCACCGAACAGATAAACGCACGTGCAGCCCGCCAGACTAAAAAATAATAATATATATGGTCCTATGAATAACAATAAAAAGGTCTGTTACAGAATAAATAAAAACATCATTTAAAAAAAATCAGAATCAAAAGTTTCAGAGAATAAATCCAGAAAAATGCTTAAAATGTTTTTAAAAAACTAATTAATAAAAATACTTTTTGCTGTGAATGAAAAGAATAAATTGCTGAATATTTTTTTAAATAAAAATCTAATTTTTTTACATTCAAACTTATGTGGTTGACCCTCACATAAAATTTACTATGACATTGAATCCTTTGAGAGTACATGAGGGTCATCTTACTAGTGATCTATATGTCAAACCTACAGATAGGAATAGTCTTCTCCACTTCTGTCCTGAAAGCACACTGAGGTCATTGCCCCGTAGCAAGTTTACTAGGGTGATTAGGAATGTCACAGATGCTGAGACTTGTGATGAGAGATTGCAACAAATGACTAAGAAGTTCATAAAGAGGGACCTCCTAAATAGGGAGTACACATGATCAAAAACCCTAGATCGCTCTATTGTCATTTCACAGCGTTAGGCTAATGGACATAAAGAGTCTCGAATTCCATTTATATCTAAATATAATCAGGCAAGTAGATCCATCAGATTATAAGAAAACATTGGCAGATTTTGTGGAAAGCATACAGTGAAATTCCTTTCTTTCAGACGGTCCCTATGTTTGCATAGGAGAAATAGGAATTTGAGGGATTCCCTTGTGACAGCTGATATAGGATCAATGAAAAAGAGTCAACAGAACACCCTAACACCACAAAAACAAGGTACATTCCCCTGTCTACATTGCGCCTCATGCAATGCAGTAATTAGAGGTGATTGTCTTTTACACCCGTAGACGGGGGCTAAAAGAGCCATTCAAGATTTCTTCACATGTGATTCTTCGTTTGTGATTTATGTAATATAATGTCCTTGTGGCCTCCTTTATGTAGGTGAAACCACCATGAGAGTAAAAGATAGAATCAGCAAACATAAATCCTATATACTCTCCAAATCTTGTTTCTGTGCCCTGGATCCTGTCTGGCCTCCCTCTGTATCACCGCATACAGGATTCAGACCCGCTAACCTCGCACACTGCATGACAACGACTCCCTTTTAATGACTCTGTGTGGGAAATTCTGTGATTTTTTTCTGTATGTGTTTAGTTAGGAGATGACCCCTGTTGGACAAGATTTTACACCAAGCTATTCCTAAGAAGGTTTATTTATTTAGTATAATTATTTCTAAAGTATTTTACCAGGAAGGATACATTGAGATTTCTCTCGTTTTCAAGTATGTCCTGGGCTCAAGAACATTGAATTATTACAGTAGGTACAGAAATACAAAGTAATAAAATGTAAGATATTAAAAACAAAACAGAAGTATACAGACTAACACAGAAAATAAATATGTAGGAAGTATACTCACTGTGTTACATGTTTACAGGTGCATTCTGTATTGAGGTATAGTAATAGAGATCTCTTAACTGACTTTAGACTGGAGGAAGATTTGATGGCGTTTGGGAGGTTATTCCATATTTGCAGTGCTCTGTAGGAAAATGAGGATCAAGCCACTTTCTTTTTGTATTGTGGTATTGCAAGTAAGGTGCAGGACCTGGATCGGAGGTTATAGGATGAGGGTATTCAGGTAGGGTGGTAGCTTCCCAGAAAGCCTCTTAAACACCAGGTTGGAAAGGTGAAGGGTGCTCTAGATTCCAGCGACGGCCAGTTTAGCCCTTTTAGCATGTCACAGTGGTGGGTCAGGTTACATTGTAGCGCAAAATGGCAGAATGAGTTATACAATGTAGTAAGTTTATGATGGTGCGTTTGCAGGGAGCTGCATACGCTACAGACACATTGAGCTGTTCATCCTTTTTACTGAACAGCTCTGATGTATACAAAGTTATTCTGTCGAGAATTTAGGTGTATTAGGGTACAAAAGAGCCAGGCAGAGATTTGGACCCAAAAAATATTCAATGGTTAATAATTTAAGGTGACACACGGCTGAGAAATAGCTACTGATCAGCCACAGACATATCACAGGTAAGCCCCTGAGCTTGCCAGATCAGAGCTGTATGAAGTCTGACAGATTAGAAGGAGCAGTCTGATTTATAGTACACCAGAGGTCACCTGGCTGCAGTGGCATTACAAGGGGGGGTGGGGGTGCAGCCCGCACCGGGTGACACCACCCCCTAAAAAAAAAATATATATATTTTTTTTTACACAAAAATATTTTGCCCGGAAGGATACATTGAGCTTTCTCTCATTTTCACGTATGTCCTGGGTAGGCAAGGCCTAGGGTGGCACTTTCCAGGGGGCGGAAAAAAACCCCCACAACTGAAGGAGATATTCACAGAGCACTAAAATTACGCAGACATTTCAGTGTTCTGTTGTTCCACACACTTAGGGGAATCAAATTTCCCCGGTGAATTCACCGCAGGGTCCCTTAAGTACAACGGATATACTTTCTGACTGATGACAAAGTAGTGGCTGTCATGGAGCTGATGTAACGCTCCATGCTTCAAACCCCAAGAGACTTTATGTTCAATTGTATAGTGTGATTTTAAATATATTTTACATCGTTTGGTTTTAGTTAAAATTAGTTTAGTGTAAATGGCGTAACTTTAGTTTTAAATATACTTATATTCCTGTAGGTAAATGTGTTTCTGTATAGCCAGTAAACAAGCTTTACTGCTGTGTAATTTATGCAACAGGGCTTTTCCCCTTATCTAGCTGCATGTTTAATTCAAGGGATCTGTGATAGTGTTTGTGTTTAATCTGATGTGTTAGAACAATGGATTATACAAATGTTGTGTGAGCTGAAGGCTAGAGAATGTAAAGAATGTTTATTGTAAATAACTGACATAATGTAATTAGTATATTGGTAGGACGAGGTGCGTCATTTATGCAAATTATGACTGTTGGACTTGAGCATAAATGGTGGCGTTTTGTTCATTAAAAGTCAGAGAACTCTCAGACAGAGAGAGAGAGAATTCTGTTTTAAAGCATACAGCCGCGCCTGGTGTTTTTATTTCAGCGACGCTACACTATACACTCAACCTCAGAAGGCACCGAGTGGCCTTCTGGAGATTCCTAACGGCTCCAGGGCAGAGGAACAAAGGCAGACGGGTCAAGCTGCTCGAGGCGCTGAGGACAGCGTTCCCAGTAGCCGGGCTGACCGCAACGAAGGGGTGTCTGGAAAGTCAGGACAGACGGAGGAGAACGATTCCGTCACAGTGGCCACACAGTTCGTTTTTGTGACTGACGTTTTTTTGGACTGATGTAGAAGGGAAAATAAATTAATATGAAAAACATTTTGTCCGTCAAAATGCTGGACGTCAAAAATGCAGTCCATCTGACTTCGTTCCATCACTCACACACAAAGCTATGCGGACGCAGCGCACTCTGTGCATCCGTTCAAGCGGATTTACGTTCTTGTCTAACCTGCGTCCGTTTGCCGTGTCCGTTATACGTCCACAGTTCAGTGCGGACGTACTGTACGTGCAGTACATACAGTACGTGTGTGGGGCTCCATTGGTCATAATTATATGCTATAACGGACGTACAAATTTGCGGCAACGCGGACGTGATCAGTTCGCTCGTCTGACACAGGCCTAAAAGAATAATGATTTATTAGATATTGGATAAAAACAGGAATATTTTTTACATTGAAACCTATGGGGTTCGCCTGAATAAACCTGCTGAATGAAACCACCGGACATCAGGACATTTCTCTGCTGTTCTGTGTTCTCTGAACAGATTAACTATTACTTCTCAATGGAGACTTTCACTGCCTTCAAACAGGCACCGTACTTGCTGGCAGTCTGCCAAAATTTGTGTGTGAGCATATCACAGAGCTCCACAGCAATAAACCTCACAGTAATGTGCGCTGTGTATGAGCATTCAGTGTTATATGGGAGTACTGCTTTATGAGTAAGTGTAGTTAAAAAAAAGAAACCGTAAAACTCGGGGAGGGGGGGGGTGACACCATGAGTTACCGCACCGGGTGACACCAACCCTAGTGACGCCACTGCCTGGCTGGGATCTTCCATTTGGGTCAGTTATAAGTCACATAAACTGGTTTTCGTGGCCACACGGACTTACTAGATACTCAGTAGTTCATGAATAAGTCGGAGGACGAAACGCGTCGAACTGACTGCTCGTTTCTATTTTTCGTTCGTTCGCCCGCCGGATCGTCCATTTTTCGTCGCGAATCGGATCGTCCATCATTCACTTGGATGTCTCCAGGTCTTCGGTTCCCCAATTGGTGTTCTGAAAGACTGTGGCTTCACCTGTGATTTGGACTTCTCAGCACGGAGTGGTATCCTGGCCAGGCTCTCCTACAGAAAATTACGCTTTAAGGACGATTCTGGCTGTGGTGACTATCCGAACGAATTGTTTAATATGCGCTGTTGCACACTTTTATCTATTGTGTGCCACTAATTTTGTGAGTGGCTTCCTTTCTGTGGTTTTATGTTTTATTAAATTTTTGACAGTATTACGCTATGTCCTTGTGTATGCTCTAATTCTAGAGGCTTTGTACTCCATTGAAGATCCTGTATCGACACACAAACCTATTTGACCATCTATAAGGTTGTATTGTACTGCATGTTCTATTTTTTTCTGTATGTCTATATTCTAGCACGTTGGTGGAGAGTGCTGTGAACTGCAGTTTCTATTCCTCTTGGGGATACATCTTCACACCCTGTTTAGTATTTTTACTAGATACTCTGCTGGTGGATTTTGACCCATCTTTTTTTGCATTCTGTCAGGGTGGCAGTGATATCTTCCGCTCTGTCATCCTGTTCAAGTTTGATTAGATATTAAGTTAGTATTGTTTTTGGAAGAGAGCTTTGTTTTTTTTTTCATTTCCAATCTGTTTCTCAATGTTTTTTCCCCTTGTGAGCATTTAAAAAAAAAAAAAAAAAAAACATCATATGAAGCTTCCTGACATGTAATTAATATAATAGATCAATGTGACTTTTCTGACTAAAGCATCTTGATTTTAATAATGTCAGTAAATGTATTGCATTTTCGGTGCAATGATTCTATGTCACTGTATTCTGAACTACATTGTAGAAGTTCTTTCACTGTTTGTTCTTTTTGTATGAGGCTGTTCTACAGAATATGTGCTTTTGGTTTTGGTTTTCAGCTTGATATTGTGGATCGAACATATGTGGTTGGTTTTGTTACCTTCATTTCCTCTTCCGGTTTGATGCTGAGGAAAAAGAGGAAGTGCTAGATGGAGAACACTTTATGGAAGCCTGTGATGTGGGGTTTTTTTTTCTGAACAGTTCTTTTGCTACATAATGTTTGCAGCTGCTGGTCTTGCAGTAAAGAAAGTTAATGAAATATTCACCTCCTGTCATTAAAAATCAAGATTATTTAATGATTCACACCAGGAAACAGGCTGGTTTCAGTCCTACCAAATTTGAAAATATTTACATAATGCACACCAATTTGCATACTTGGTTATTTCATTGGAAAGCATGTCAAAGGATGTGGTATCACGTACAGTGAGGGAAACAATTATTTGACCCCCTGCTGATTTTGTACATTTACCCACTGACAAAGACGTGATCAGTCTATAATTTTAATGGTAGGTTTATTTTAACAGTGAGGGACAGAATAAAAACAAGAAAATCCAAATAAAAACATTTAAAAAAATTATTAATTGATTTGCATTTTAACCCCTTCGCTGCGTTTGACGTGTGGGGAATGTCCTCGTTGACTCCCGCTATATGCGGAGGACGTTCCCCACACGTCATCCGCAAGCGGGAGCCCCAGCGGAGATACTCACCTCTCTGTCCAGGGTCCCGAGGTGTTCTGGCTTCAGCGTCCTCAGACGCTGAAGTCAAGCCCCTCCCGACGTCAATGACCTCATCAGTGTCTGCCCTTTAAAGCGGTGCCTTTTTTTAACCCCTGGCATGCCAGATCGCGATCTAGCACTGTTCAGCACCAGATGACGATCTAGTTCCGGTGGGGGCCGCCGTCTTCCCCCTCGGCTCCTGACGTATCGTGCATAGCACGATGACGTCAGATGGCCGGGGAACCCCTAGCTGCCTGGGGATTTCCCAAGGAAATCCCCTGGTGGAGATACGGTGTTCCTTTGAACCCCGATATCTCCAGAACCTAGCTAGGGGGTCATGGAGGGTATCATTCGAAAGGCCTGAGCATGGCCTTTCGAATGATATCAAACATGACCAGGTTCAAAGTAAAACAAAAATTAGGAAAAATAAAATTTAATTTTTTTTTAAAAAAAAAACACTTTTTTTGTGTGTTACTTTCATTAATGCAGCAATATTGTTCACATTTCAATTATAATGCGAACAATGATGCTGCACTAATGATTTTTTTTATGGGATGCTTTTTCTAAAAATCACTTAATTCCCCCAAAAATTGTAACGAGTCCCCATTTCTAATTTTTGTACAAGCGCACCCCATAGAAAATATAACCGCAAACGCTCATGTGATAAAATGTGAAAAAAACACTTTACATGCTGTAAATGATTAAAAATTCTAATTTTATTGAATTTTTTGTTATAATATACAGGCAGGACATGACGTATACATATAAAAATGATATATTATGAATCTGCCGAGTCTGCCGGAAAGAACGATATATAATATGTCTGGGTCATATAATAAAATAAGGCTTCAAATCGCATTTAAACATGATGAGCGAAACTGGTAAAAATGAGCTCAGCACACAGCGGTGAAATGCCTCAGCAGTGAAAGGGTCTAGGACCACTGACGTACATAGCACGTCCAAAGGAAAAATCCCCTTAAGGACCTTCTATGTACATCATGGTCCTTTAACCCGCTCCCTCCCTATAATCACCTCTCTGCCCAGGTTCCCACGTCGGTCTTGCTTCCTTGAAGTCAGATGGAAATTAAGCGCAAAAAGCATTGGTGGAAGTGAGTAGACATACCTAATCCTATTACATATGCTTACACTGTCTGAAAGTGCTCTGCTGATCTGCACTCTTGCTGTGGGGCCTTGTAGAGCCCTGCTAACAGGAATTTCTCCCTTACACCAAAGGAACGGAAGACCAGGCGCATAAATGGCCAGTGGACATGATCAAAAGGCCTCTAGGAATCTATGGAAAGAATAGCTTAGCCTCTGCATCGCATCAAATCAATCACGTTATGGGTAGTAGCATCCCGAGCCTCCTGAACTGGCATGAAACCCACTTGTTTCGGTCACATGAGGACTGTTATGACAACCTAGCCAGTCAGCCATGATCAGCACCATGATTTATATGTCATTGAGTGAGTTTGACCTATAGCTACAACAATCTGTGGTGTTCTTACTAGGTTTCAGCAATACCTTGTTCCAGAATGTGTTAAACATGTGCAATAGGTGAGGACCTGGGGTCTCATGAAAAGCACAAAAGTACTCCATGGGGAGTCTATCTGGGTCTGGACATTTCATCTTGCATATGCTTAGTGGAACTACTTCCAATCTGGAATTAGAGCTTGAATTCTAGACTAAAAAGGAAGAGACAGCTTCCAGAGAGGGTGTAGGCCCCTGGGAACTGTCCAAGTCATACAGGTCTTGATAGTATGGTATACGCAGATAGTGAGTGAGTCATCTGGCTGTGGAAGCTTTATGGACATACACTTCTTACTATTCTGGGCTGTAAACAACCAGGCTTGTTTTCATGGAGAGAGAAGTATAAGCTTGTGTTAAGTGTAGAAAACTTTATTTCAGAGTACAGGATCATTCAAGCAACGCCTGAAGACTTGCAGCCATAATCAGATTCAGATCAAAGGACTGTGCACTGGTGGATGTCTTCCAGGGGCCAGATGTCTCGTAGCCTGAGAAGCAGCTCTGTTCAAGCTTCCTTACATACTCTGGCCTTTCTGATAAAGAAGATTCTAGTAACATGTTTGCACCTCCCAAAAAGTCACAGCGGATATGTTTGGATCAGCATTTTCCACAAAGTATGTCCCAAAGAGCACGTGGGGATTATTAAGAGGAGGTACATTAAAGCGCCATACACTCTCTTGGGGGCAGAAAACTGATGAACTCATTTAAAGAATAGCTATCGGGGTTATTCACTAACCATCATAGTTTACGGTTGTTGCAAAGACAATGAATTTCAGCGGCTCCCACATGGGAAATTCAAATAGCGGAAGGAGAAGAATCATTGATTCACCCAAACGTTGAGTACAACAGAATGAAAGTTTTATAAAATGGTTTTCAATTCACTGTGAACAGTAGTGATGAGGTTACTAAATCACTAAATGTCCAAGGCTGGTGTCACACTAGCGCACTATGTGCACCCATATTGACGTGCCCCCGGCGTCTGTTTCAGCGTTGTGATGCTGCAACGGGGCTGGCCACACGCTGTTGCGCATGCACCATTTGCTTGCGACAGCAGTCATGCAGCAAGCCTCCCCAAAGCGCTATGACATGTGTTCAACGGGGCTGCAAAGTGCGATCCTCCATAGGAGGATCGAGCCTTGCAGCACTGAGCACAATAACTACACTCATTGAGGTGGCCAGACGGGCATCAGTGTGGAAGGAAACGTCCATTCTCATGGACGTTCCTTCCACTTGTAAAAAGTCTTGTCTAACACCAGCCTAAGTCCATAATTCACTGTATGGTACTTTTAAATACAGAAATTGTTAAATAGTTTAATTCTCAAGAATAAAAACACACTTTTCTTTAGCTACAATTCAATACTGAATTTGATATCTGAAATTTTTCTTCTTTAAGCACATACACCAAAATCACTTTTTAAAGCACAGTGTTAAATATTTAGAGGAATAAGCTAATTTTGCAATGTTTCTGTAATACTCCATATCCTAATTTCCAATTAATAATGGCTCCTTATAATTTTGGGCCCAAGTCCAACATGGGGCTACATTACACTTTTGGTGTCATTGTTAGCGCTTGAGTGAGCAGTACCGTTAGCCCTGGTAGCCACCGCGTATTACAATCCAAACGCTAACAGGTTAAGAAACCCGTTAGCGTTTGGTACCTTGTACTTTTCAGCACGAGGTTACTGTACATTGCGCTCCCTATCCTTAAAATGGGGAGCGCAAAGTGTTAATCAGCGTTAGGATTACAAAGTCCTAACGCTGATTAACGTCCAGCTGCGGTTAACACAATGTTAACCCCAGCCTGGACTTGGTGCTAGTAGATTCCACTGGTGCAGAATCCGTTAGCACCAGCAGAAACTCCCCCCCCCCCAAAATCAGATACCTACTATCCCGCGGCGAGGACCGCGGCTCCGTCCGCTTTCCTCTGGCGCCGGGAACAGAGGGAGAGACTGGGGAAAAAAGTCCCTGCAGATCACTACGCCGACCTGCTGGATCTCGCGAGGCGAGATCTGGCAGGTCATGTGACCGGCAGGTGGAAACTCAATGGAGTCCCATGGACTCATGAAGTTTGGAGGTCTGTAGCGATGGACTCTGCAGAAAGTTGGCGACCTCTTCGCACTATGCGCCTTAGCATTCACTGACCCCGCTCCGTCAGTTTACGAGGCCTACCACTTCGTGGCTGTCGTTCCCAAACACTTCCACGTTCTTATAATGCAGCTGACCGTTGACTGTGGAATATTTAGGAGCGAGGAAATTTCACGACTGGATTTGTTGCACAGGTGGCATCCCTTCACTGAGCTCCTGAGAGCGACCCATTCTTTCACAAATGTTTGTAAAAACAGTCTGCATGCCTAGGTGCTTGATTTTATATACCTGTGGCCATGGAAGTGATTGGAACACCGGATTGTCATTATTTGGATGGATGAGCGAATACTTTTGGCAATATATTTAGAAATACGTATCTGGTAGCGCGATGGTGATCGCTTCTTGGGATTCGGGTGGTTCTCATGATTTGCATTATCCACATGGATTATATAAAACAGAAGCAAAACACAAAATACATATGATATTGCAGGGTGTATAAAATAGAATGTAGGTACAATCCTAATAGACTATTCCACTCACAAGTGTAGAGCCTGGTCACTGGCTCTGAGTGGTGAAGTGCATCTGGGTCCTTTTTCTTCTTATTGATTAGAAGGAGACCCACGCCCTTCACGATCAATGTCACCTCATAGGCATCAAAATGTAGAAGGAAACATAGGAACAAGAAAAAAACTTTCCTGTGTAGATCCACCAACCAATAAATATAATGGTACAAACGAAATGTAACTCACATTCGATGGAGCTTATATCCAAGCTCTGGGTGGTAGTGCCAGTGGATTTGTTTAGAAGGTCAAATCCACAAAAGACCATAAGAAGAATCCAGGACAGCGGGGATCCAATAAAAAGAAAGCTTTTAATAAAACATAAAATATTAAAATAGATATATAAAGTATATCTGGCTCTGCCAGGTCGCCAGAACGCGTTTCGCCACTCGTAACGGCTTCATCAGCTGGTTTACAGAGTCCCCAAAACATTAACATGTACATATAGTCCTGTTAATTAAGGTGAAAGTGTCCCCACATGTCCTGAATCCGGGCGTTCGTTCCACGCCATTGTGGACCAACGCTCGGTGCGCGCCGCCATTATGCGCAGTGATGTTGTTTGCGTTCAATGTGTTCCACACTTCATTTCCGGTGTCTCGCGCTCATTGATAGAGGCAGTAAGCCATTCCGTGAGGGAAGATGTTGGAAGATTGGGTCATCACAAGGTCTGCGGATAATCTCGTAATGGAAAGAGGGGGGATGTCAATGCCCCTACATTTACATATGCATATATGATCGAAATTGAAAAACGAAAATAAAATATAAAATGGGTAGGGGGAAAAGATGGCACACAGACACCCCTCCCATAAGCACCATCTCGGGCGAACAAGGGATGATAAACATCCAACAGATCTGGAACATAGATCTATACAGTAGATAGTAGGGTGTCTGATATATGTAAAAAAGTGACACTATATCCAATTGCTTGTGGACATGCAACAATTATGATTCTATAAACAATAAATAAAGATGTCTATTATGTGGAAATTATGTACCACTGTAAGCAGTATAATGTGTAAGTGCAGTGTATGCACATATCCATAGGTGGAAGGAATCTATACTATGGTGGTCGGTGATATAGGTGGAATATAAATGGATATTGTCCAAATTTATGGTAGAATGAGTGCAAAAACTCATAACTATAGATAATCTAGTGATATATGAAGTATATATACCTAGCCATGAAACATGGTATATAGGGAGACAATTCGTAGGCACTGTCATAGTGAATTATATAGATATCTAGATTAAATAATGAGTCATCTAATCATGTGAAGAAATTAGGTGTGTAAAGTATACACCTATGTGCACTTTGGTTGGATTAACATACAATAGGCTGCAATGGAATTTATGAAATTATTGGATATGGATTGCTGAGTGAAGAACCTTAAATAGCAGGTATTACCCTAATAGATTCTGGTGGTGTGTATACAATATAGATAATTTATAATCTATAGGTGGATAAAGATCTTATATATGTGATTTTGAAACAGGTAGAATAAATAGTGTATTATCAATTTCCGTAGAATATAGGTGATGAAGGTGTATAGCGTGAATCAAAATTGAGTAAAAGGTGTGGTCTTCCCTTATCTCTTATAGATAATGAATCTATAAGGAATAGTATTGTATAAAGTAAATATAATATATTAAATTTGAGTGGACAGAATAGATACATAAATTTAACCTGGATGGTATACAGAAGGAGAGTCTGTGAAATATTACAAAAAATGAATAACCTCAAAATCATCGTTTAAACCATTTGGGGCTAAAGTACCATTTTCAAAGATGAATCTCATTTCTTCTTTCCCTAATCTATTCATTACATCATCCTCCACATCCATTTTCTTAACTTGTTTAATCGCCCAAAATTTTAAACCCATAGGCGAACTACTGTGCTTAATTTTAAAATGGAGGGAAACTGAATGCTTCTCAAAACCATTTCTTACATTTCTTACATGTTCGGCGATTCTGACATTAAGCTCTCTTTTGGTGCGGCCTACATAACGTAGACCGCAAGGGCATTCTACCATGTATATTATGCTCTTCGAGCAACAATTTAAAGCCCCGCCTATTTTAACACTCTGATTATACTTGTAATAAAAAAGATTTTATGAGCTCCTATACTAATCACCGGTGGATCTACAGGCCAAACATTGGCGCAATGCTAGAAGCCCTCTTTTAGGCCAAAGAAGTCTCTAGTTGCATCTTTCTTTTTGGTTTTACTGTGGACCAGATTAGCTTTTAGATTTTTAGTACCTCTGAATACAACTCTAGGCGTTGTTCCTATATAATCTTTTAGATCACCATCATTCCTCAGAATGTGCCAGTGTTTTTTTTAGAATCTTTTTAATGTCTTTCGCTCTATTATTGTAATTACAGATGAAAAGGACTTCTTCTCCTTTCACCGTTTTAGGTTTATACTTAAGCAATTCATCTCGATCTTCCTGTAGTATATTCAAAATCGTGTGGTTTAGGTCTGGTTCTTGATATCCCTTTTCCAAAAATTATTTTTTAACCCTTTCGCTGCTGAGGCTTTTCCCGCCTCTGTGCGGAGGACATTTTTACCTGTTTTGCGCATCATGTTTAAACGCGTTTTGAAGGCTTATTTTAGTATATGACCCAGACATATTATATATCGTTCTTTCCTTCAGACTCGGTAGATTCATAATATGTCATTATTATATGTATACGTTATGTCATGTCTGTATATTATAACAAAAAATGCAATAAAATATGTATTTTCAATAATTTACAACGTGTAAAGTGTTTTTTTTCACATTTTAACATGCGAGCAATTGCGGTTATATTTTGTATGGGGTGCGCTTGTTAAAAAAATTAGAGATGGGGTCTCGTTACATTTTTTTTTGGGGAAAATTACACGATTTTTAACAAACGCACCGCATACAAAAATTGTTAGTGCAGCATCATTGTTCACATTATAATTGAAATGGGAACAATATTGCTGCATTAACGAACCAAAAAAAAAAAAAAAAAAATGTTTATTTTTTTTTATAATTTTTTTTAAATATATTTTATTTTTAATTTTTATTTTTTTTTAAAAACTTTTTTCACTTTTGTGTTTGGTATCATTGGAACGGCCATGCTCTGGCCGATCCAACCATACCAAACTTTAACCCCTAGCTGCCACGGATCGGGAGATAGGGAGTTCCAATGAACTCCCTATCTCCACCATTGGTGGCAGTTAGGGGTTAACTCTAGGACTGGCGTCATCGTGCTATGCACGATGACGCCAGTCCTCAGGGGGAGTTCCCGGAGGCTTGGCCGACATCCAAGATGTCGGCCAGCTCCGGGAAAGGATCACGAACCGGCGCTTTTCAGCGCCGATTCGCGATCCAGCTCCCCAGGGGTTAATGCCAGGCACCATTTGGAAGGGCAGGCTGTGCCCTTCCAAATGGTGCCTGGGTTAACCCCCGCAACGCCGCCGATCGGGAGGGAGAGAGGTCCGAAGGACCTCCCCCCTCCCTTTCAGGCGCCTCCTCCGCACATGCGGGGGGGGGGCGCCTGAATTAGGTGTCATCGCGCTGCCGCGATGACACCTAATTTCAGCGGCTGCGGTTCCGGATGCTGGGCTGACATCGAGGATGTCAGCCCGCACTGGAGGGGCCAGCGATCGGCTGGAACCCGGCCGAACGCTGACCCCAAAGGGAGGACGCGCTGAGCGCGTCCTCTGCATACCAGCAGCCATGCGGAGGACGCGCTGAGCGCGTCCTCCGCATTGAAGTGGTTAAGGGTGTCTGCTTGTTCTTTAAAGACCTCTGTGTCAGTGCAGTTCCGTCTTAGACGGATAAACTGCCCTTTCGGGACTGCCTTAAGCCACATAGGGTGGTGACAGCTTGTCTGATCTATATACGTATTTGTATCAACATCCTTGAAAAAGGTTTTAGATTTTATGCTGTCACCTTCTATATAAATCTCTAGGTCTAGAAAATGAACCATCTCCAAACTACAGTTGTTTGCCAGTTTTATACCCCACTCTATATTATCCAGATCTTTTAAAAATGTGCGTAGATCATCTTCCCCTCCAAATGAAAAAAATGTCATCAATATATCACCTATAGGCCAGCACGTTTCCTTGCGCCCAGCTACGCGAACCATACACGAACCTGGTCTCCCAGCCTGACATGTAAAGGTTGGCGTAGCTGGGTGCAAACTTCGTGCCCATTGCTATACCCTTAAGTTGAATCTAATAGTCATCTTCAAACTTAAAATAGTTATGGTTTAGTATGAATTTAACGCTGTCTAAAATAAAGGTTCTTTGGTTACTTTCTATCAAACTGTATTTGGACACTTCTTCCTCTAATGTTGCCAGTCCCATACCATGTGGTATACTACTATATAACGCATTGATGTCACATGTAACCATGATATCGCCCTTCTGCCAATTTAACTCTTTCATTGTAACATACTCAAACTGTCCTTAAGGTATGATGGAATCGTTCGAACAATTGGTTGAAGAAGTACGTCTACATATTCCGACAGGTGACTGGTTATTGAATCGATACCGGCCACTATGGGCCTACCCGGAGGTTTTAACGGATTTTTGTGTATCTTAGGCAAAATATAAAGGTGTGGTGTCTTTGTAAATTCCATTGATAGATAATCAAACTCTGATTTTGTTAAAATACCCTTTTCACTCCCCTCCTGGAGTAGAGGTTCGAGTTCGTGTCTTATATCTCTAATGGGATCTTTTTTTAATCTGCTATAAGTGGTGTCGTCATTTAACCCCTTAGTGACCGGGCGGTTTTACACAAATCCGTCTTTTAGTGACCGCTGCTGTTTTTACGTTTCTGCGCTGTTAGTGTTTAGGACAATTTTTCCTCTTACTCGTTTATGCGACCCACACATATTATACACCCTTTTTCCCGCCATTAAATGGACTTTCTAGAAATACCATTATTTCTATCATATCGAATAATTTACTATAAAAAAAAATATGAAATATGAGGAAAAAAAATGGTAAAAACACACTTTTCGTAATTTAATCCCCAAAATCTACAACCACCCAAAAAGACCCCGGCTAAATAGGTTCAAAATTTTGTCCCGAGACTAGAAATACCCAATTTTAAAATGCGTTTGCTTTTTAACCCCTTCACTGCTGAGACAGTTCACCTATGTGCGCTGCGCTCATTCTGACCATTTTGTGCTAATTATTTTTAGATGACAGCCTAGGTCCTATTTAATTAAACTCCCCCCAGACAAAAAAACTTTTTTAAAAAAAAACATTTTTTTATTTTATTTAATTTTTTTATTATTTTTTTTTTTTAATCAGGCCTTTTAAATGATGGCAAATATGACCATCCAGATGCCATGGATCGGGAGATAAAGGGATCCTTAGGATCCCCTTATCTCTACATGGCAGCTAGAGGGTTAACTGGCCCACTGACATCCTCACACATATGGTGAGGTTGTCAGTGGGTGGGGGGGGACCTGGAGGGTTGGCTGACATCCAAGATGTCAGCCCCCCTCCAGGTTTGAATCGCGTTTTGGCGCCAATTGGCGCCGAAAAGCGATCCGGCGGCGAAACTGTTAATGCCATACACCGCTGGAAAGGGGAGGCTCTCCCCTCTCCAGCGGTGCAAACGGCATCTCCCTAGCTTCAATGGTTGGGGAGATAGAGGGCTCCGAAGGAGCCCCCCCTCCCCTCCATTGAAACACATGGGGGCACCTTCTGATGACGTCACCACGCAGCGTGGCGACGTCATCAGCCTCGCCTGCCCATGTAAATCACATGGGCAGGCTTCCTCCCTGCCAGATCGCTGTGGGATCCGACGAGGGAGGTATCGGGCGGGAGGGGGATTTGGCGCCGCTGACGTACCCTGTACGTCCGCAGGTCTAAGGGAGACCCGAGTACAGGACGTACAGGCTACGTCAGAGGTCCTTAAGGGGTTAATATACGAAGGACCTCTTCATTATATTGTTCTTTGGAGAGAATAACAGTCCCGCCGCCCTGGTCTATGGTGGAATCTTTTTGTAGTCCTTTAAGGGCTTTATTTTCTTCTTTAGTTAAGTTGTAATTATTATTGCTTTTAATTGACATTCTTTCAACATCTCGCATAACGAGGGTTTCAAAGACTTTTATCTCATCTGAGACCATATGACGTGGGAAAAATTTTGAATTATTTTTTAAATTAGTGTGGACCATGGAGGTAGGATTTTGTATGACATTCCTTTCCACTGGTTGTTTTATGAAGAACTTTTTCAAACTTAACTTCCGCTTGAATTTTTGTAAATCGATATAGACGCTAAACTTATCCAATCGGTTAGTGGGGGCAAATTTCAAACCTTTATTGAGAACACTGGTCTCTGTTCTTGTAAGTACTCTATTACTCAAATTAAAGATGCCCTTGGCAGGGACTCCTTTCTCTCTTTTCCGTACGAGTTTTCCTGCTTTCTTTCCCCTTCTGATCTTTCCCAGGGTCTTTTCTGTCCCCCTCCCCTTTCTAGTCTTACGTCTATATCTCTGTATTCTTCCTGTCTGCTGTTCCGGTTCAGGGGGTCCTTCCAAAAAACCTCCTCCTCCTGATTTTCCCCTAAGGCGGTGAATCTATTGGTCAATGGGATGTTGTTATCTATTTCACTTCTCTCTCTTACCTTTGTGGGTCCTGTGGTGACAACCGAACTCTGTTGTCTATTCATATTATGGCCGTTACTGCGGGTCTGAGGCTGACCCATCTCATACCTATTATAGTATGTTCCACCTCATTGTCCCCCCCCCCTGTTACCACTATGATCTCTGGTGAAGGGTCTCCTATCGATGGGGGCGTTATAGGGGCCTCTCTGATTAAAAGTTCTATAATTGTCATTATTCCATGGACGGGGGTTCTCGTATCTATATTGGGTATTACGTCTCCAATTTTTCTGGTAGTCATTTCTGTTGTAATTTCTGTTATCCCCTCGCCAATTGCCTCCTGACCACTTATCCACACGGGACTCTCCCTCCTTATGATCTGGGGGATGGGATTCCACTACATTATCCTCATAGTTTTTATGTATATTACCCCTCCTATAATCCTCTACATCTCGTTCATATTTTCGTTTTTTTATAACCAATACCTCATTTTCTATTTTCTCCAGTTTTTCACCTAGTGTTCTATTAATATCTACCATCTCCGCACTCGAGTGTTCTTGTTCAATTTGCTTAGATAATTGTCTACTAAAACGTTAATTTTAGGGAGTTTGTCTTTCTTTTTCTGTATAACATATTCCATCATAGTAACAGCAAATCCCTCCAATAATAAATTCCATCCTGTAATGAACTCTAGGTCATCTTTTTCTGAAGAGGGAGTTTTGTGAAATCTTAAACCCCTTGGTGTGATTTTATCCTTTCTATACTTCTCAAGAGTCGCTATTTCTAATTTTATTTTAGTCTCTTTTATTAAATTTCTTTCAAGCTCCACCAGGGGTCGTTTATTCGTATCACCCTTATACTCTTTTAATTGAGATGTAACAAAGGTGCCACCCAACATGGTTTCCACATTGCTGCCAATCCTACTTCTAAATTCCATGAGAGACATATTCAGGCTGCTGTGAGACCAGTGGGGGAATTTACTATACCAAAAATTGCAACACACAGAAAAGAATGGTCAGCGCCCAAATTTCGGCAGCAGCACCTATGGAAACCCTACTGAAAACTAAAGGGGTTATTCAGGGTGCACTGAAATATCGGTGCCCTCTCCTTCGGCTTCCTCAATTCGCCAACCCTGCAGTGAATTCAGCTTTGAGCGCAGGGTCCCCGAAGTGCGCCGAAGGGATCCACTGAACACAGGTGATGACCTGCCGAATGCATCTACAAACCGACAAACGCAGCCAACGACTCGCTGAACTGAATGCCGCTGGAGAAAGTCAACCAGCTGCCAAACAGGGCTATAAAAAAATAAAAAAAAAACTTTTTTAAACAAAAATAATGCATGGAAATAATAATATATAAGATCTTATGAACAACCATATAAAGGTATACTATATTGCCAAAAGTTGCAACACACAGAAAAGAATGGTCAGTGCCCAAATTTGTACCACCACCGGTGTCCCAATGCCAAAACCAGATCTGTAGAGGTTTCCCCCAAACCAGTGTGACAATAGGTTTAGAAATACGTATCTGGTAACGCGATGGTGATCGCTTCTTGGGATTCAGGTGGTTCTCATGATTTGCATTATCCACATGGATTATATAAAACAGAAGCAAAACACAAAATACATATGATAGTGCAGGGTGTATAAAATAGAATGTAGGTACAATCCTAATAGACTATTCCACTCACAAGTGTAGAGCCTGGTCACTGGCTCTGAGTGGTGAAGTGCATCTGGGTCCTTTTTCTTCTTATTGATTAGAAGGAGACCCACGCCCTTCACGATCAATGTCACCTCATAGGCATCAAAATGTAGAAGGAGGGAGGCGGAGCTAGCTGTGGAAGCGAGCAGCAGCATTTTGGAGGAGCTCTGTGTCTACCACGGATTTTATTGCTTTTTTCGCCGTTTGCACTGCCCTGTGAGCTTCCCGGTTGGCTAGAGGGATCCTGGAGAGTTGAGGTACCTGATTTAGCCCTGAGTTTCGTGCCCGGGGACAGATTGCTGCCGGCAGCGCGATTTGGGCCTAGTCACAGCGGCCATCTTGGAAGCCTACTCGAGGCGTATTGAGATTCCCTCACCGCCCTGCGACCTCGTGCCAGCCCAGCATCTCCGGAACCATGCCTACCGGTCGTTCCCAGCGACGGGCCCCCGACAGAGGGACATTCGGGATGTTTTGCGAGGTGGGTCCGCTTTTACGGGACTGACTGCTTCTTCCTCCCTCCCCCCGGGCTATGGCTCCTCGGAGGCTGACAGCGACTATGAACCTCAGGGGGGTATTACTGGGATGCCCTGGCTTGCCCCGCAGTCACCGGCGTCTGACTCCCGACCCCTCTCGGCGGCTGCTAGGAAACGGGCACAGAAGAAGAGAAAATCAGCAATGCGGACATCGTCCGGGGCAACGCCGGACACAGAGGATATTTTTGATGGGGACCCGACTGAGATTCCCCTTACCTCCGCCAGTAATAGTGTGACCTCGGATCATCGGTCTGCAGTGGGGACGGGACTTCGACAGCAACAGGTGCAGGAGGAGGACGACCATCTCCCCTCCACGAAGGGGGATCTCCGCAGGATCTTGGAGGAGCTTCGGGTGATACGTGAGGTGTGGCAGCCTGAGGTGGCGGCGGTCCGCACGGAGATAGCGGCGATGCGTGCTCAGGTGAAGGTGGTACAGGAGACGACTTCTGCTGTGACAACAGAACAAACTCACCTGTCTGGTCAGGTTGCTGGTTTGCGATACCAAGTCGAACTTCTGACACGCTCTGTTGGGATGCTTGAAACGAGACACAGACGCCGAAACATCAGGGTCAGGGGTGTCCCGGACTCTATTACCTCCGACGCTCTGCCGTCCTACGTGACTCGTCTTGTGCTTCAGGTCACGGGGCTTCCCCCTGACACACCTGACATGCTTGGGTCGGTGTTTCGGGTCAGGAGACCTGCGACGAACCCACCTGGGGCTCCTCGAGACGTCGTAGTGGCCTTCCGTGAAGTGGCTTTCAAGGTCAAGGTTATGTCTGCTCCGGGCGCGAGGGATCCCGTACGCTTTGAGGGCTCCACTCTGGCCCTGTATCATGACCTCCCATTCCAGACCCTGATGGCTCGCAGGCGTTTTCGTGAAGTGACATCAGTTCTTCGCCGACAGGGTGTCCGATATCGCTGGGGTCTGGCAGGAGCTTTGGTGGTGACCCACGCAAATGTCCCCTATACCATCACGGATCCCGCGGTGGCTTGGATTGACCTTGCGGCTGCGGGCCTCTCACCAGATCCTCCGGACCCTCGACCGGATTGAAGGCTGGTTTCTATGCCTCTACCTCTCCAGGTCTGAGCTTTACTGAATTACACCCCCTCCCCTGCATTTCTCTTATATGCTTACGTGTCCCTGGTCTCTAGCTTGGCCTAGTGCCTGGACTTTCAGGACGGTTCGTAATTTGTTTTGATCAGTCCCAGCCTGCATTGCATAGGGCTTTTGCTTTTTTGCCTGCACATGGTACTTTCTGCCTTTTTACTTATTTTTACCGCCCTGTCCTTCTTTGCGACGCATGTTTTTTGACCAGCTGACCGTAGTTACCTTGGCCGGCCTTAAGTGGCTGCATTTATATATGTTTGATTTCCCACCTTGATGAGACCCCCCGTCTAGGGGATGTTTTCTGCTAACATATTGCTATCCTTAGATTTTTTCGATTCGCTGTTTTTACGATGACACTTTTTTGGCCATGTGTGGTTTCCGTTGCTTGTTATGTCTTCTTGTTTGGCCCTGCGAGGTCATCCATTATTTTACAGTATGATGTAATGCTGACTTATTTCAAAATAAAAAACTTTAAATTTAAAAAAAAAAAAAAAAAATGTAGAAGGAAACATAGGAACAAGAAAAAAACTTTCCTGTGTAGATCCACCAACCAATAAATATAATGGTACAAACGAAATGTAAACTCACATTCGATGGAGCTTATTGTCAGGATCCCGGGCTGTACCCCCTGGTGGTTCACTTCCATCCTGTTCCTGCCCTGCAGCCAGCAACCAGCATCCAGCAGTGTAAGAGTTAACACCAAAACACACGTGACTCACAAAATAAAGGGCTCTGCCCCTCAATGACACATTGCTGGTTCATTACAGCTCATGCTCATGAAGAGTGAACATCGTTGCTTTGTTGCTACTCTGCTACCTGATCCTGATTCCCCATTTCTGGTTCCTGCAATTACAACCATCATCCTCTGCAATCAACCTGGTTAGTCTTTATTTCCATCCACCCTCCACTATCCATATCCTCTGTTTATCAGTACAGACCACTGCATCCTGGGCTCATACCCCTCCTCTACCCTCCCTGACTAAAATGATCTCTGACTTCGCATTTTCTGAGGACTTGGCCCGATCGCACTTTAATCTTGCCTCCCCAGCACAAGACCCTTGGTCACTGTGGCAAGATCACTTAATATACCAAACTACTAGAACCAGGGACACGTAGGTCTCAAATTGTCATGCTAACACCTACGCTCCCGGCCCTATGTCTTCTAATACGGCTGGAGGCTCCGGAGGTCTCATCCTAACTGGTTCCTTTCCTCCCCCCCTTTTTTTTTTTTTTACCTTTCTTCTTCTTTTTCCTTTTTTCCTTTTCGTCCCCTATAAGTCTCTTTTTCTGGGACAAGTTCGGTTAATTGTCAATTGACTTGGTGTGATGCTTTCATATCTTTGCCACTCTGTAGAGCAATTGTACTTTCTTTTTTCGTAACTGAATATCAAGGTTTAATTTCATTGCCATGCGCAAAATGGCAGCGCGCACCGAGCGTTGGTCCACAATGGCGTGGAACGCACGCCCGGATTCAGGACATGTGGGGACACTTTCGCCTTAATTAACAGGACTATATGTACATGTTAATGTTTTGGGGACTCTGTAAACCAGCTGATGAAGCCGTTACGAGTGGCGAAACGCGTTCTGGCGACCTGGCAGAGCCAGATATACTTTATATATCTATTTTAATATTTTATGTTTTATTAAAAGCTTTCTTTTTATTGGATCCCCGCTGTCCTGGATTCTTCTTATGGTCTTTTGTGGATTTGACCTTCTAAACAAATCCACTGGCACTACCACCCAGAGCTTGGATATAAGCTCCATCGAATGTGAGTTTACATTTCGTTTCGTTTGTACCATTATATTTATTGGTTGGTGGATCTACACAGGAAAGTTTTTTTCTTGTTCCTATGTTTCCTTCTACATTTTGATGCCTATGAGGTGACATTGATCGTGAAGGGCGTGGGTCTCCTTCTAATCAATAAGAAAAAGGACCCAGATGCACTTCACCACTCAGAGCCAGTGACCAGGCTCTACACTTGTGAGTGGAATAGTCTATTAGGATTGTACCTACATTCTATTTTATACACCCTGCAATATCATATGTATTTTGTGTTTTGCTTCGGTTTTATACAGTATAATCCATGTGGATAATGCAAATCATGAGAACCACCTGAATCCCAAGAAGCGATCACCATCGCGTTACCAGATACGTATTTCTAAACCTATCGTCACACTGGTTTGGGGGAAACCTCTACAGATCTGGTTTTGGCATTGGGACACCGGTGGTGGTACAAATTTGGGCGCTGACCATTCTTTTCTGTGTGTTGCAACTTTTGGCAATATAGTATACCTTTTTATGGTTGTTCATAAGATCTTATATATTATTATTTCCATGCATTATTTTTGTTTAAAAAAGTTTTTTTTTTATTTTTTTATAGCCCTGTTTGGCAGCTGGTTGACTTTCTCCAGCGGTATTCAGTTCAGCGAGTCGTTGGCTGCGTTTGTCGGTTTGTAGATGCGTTCGGCAGGTCATCACCTGTGTTCAGTGGATCCCTTTGGCGCACTTCGGGGACCCTGCGCTCAAAGCTGAATTCACTGCAGGGTTGGCGAATTGAGGAAGCCGAAGGAGAGGGCACCGATATTTCACTGCACCCTGAATAACCCCTTTAGTTTTCAGTAGGGTTTCCATAGGTGCTGCTGCCGAATTCTACTAAAATAAGATTAGTATCCACACAATAGAAATCCCCTTACAATGTTATAGAGGTTTTAGCATCTGTATCACTTTATATTGATGGAAAATAAGGTTTTATATGCTTGAAGTTCCAGAAATCTGGTCAGCTGTATGATGTGTGTTGCACAAAGCAGTGGCCTATTTGCATAGAAGAGACCTTTGTGGAAATGTTCAATAACTTAACCATGTATTTTGAAGAAGCAACGAAGAATATGCAACATTTAGGTTAAATTAGTCAAGGTAAAAACAAAAACATTTATCAATTCTATAGCTTGTTATTTTGTGACTCTTGTCAGGCCTCCACAATGGAGCTGTAGCTAATAAAGCCATATAGAAGGTTTATCAATAAATTGCAATCTTTGAGCTTGGAGTCCAATATTGTTGAATGGATTAGGCAGTGGCTGAGTGACAGGCAACAGAGGGTTGTGGTAAATGGAGTTTATTCCTTGTTACCAGTGGGGTACCTCAGGGGTCAGTACTTGGACCCATTCTCTGTAATATTTTTATTAGTGATATTGCAGAAGGTATTAATGGAAAAGTATGTCTTTTTGCTGATGACACAAAGATTTGCAACAGGGTTGACGTTCCTGGAGGTATCAGCCAAATGATTTAGGTAAACTAAAAAAATGGTCGGAGCTGTGGCAATTGAGTTTTAATGTGGATAAATGCAAGATAATGCACCTGGGGCGTAAAAACCCAAGGGCTGAATATAGAATATTTGATACAGTCCTAACCTCAACATCTGAGGAAAGGGATTTAGGGGTTATTATTTCAGAGGATCTAAGGGTAAGTAGTCAATGTAATAGAGCAGCAGGAAATGCTAGCAGAATGCTTGGTTGTGTAGGGAGAGGTATTAGCAGTAGGAAAAGGGAAGTGCTCATGCCACTGTACAGAGCACTGGTGAGACCTCACTTGGAGTACTGTGTGCAGTACTGGAGACCGTATCTCCAGAAGGATATAGACATCTTAGAGAGAGTTCAGAGAAGGGCTACTAAAATGGTGTACGGCTTGAAGGAGAAAAGTTACCAGGAAAGGCTTAATGATCTTAACATGTACAGCTTGGAAAAAAGACGAGACAGAGGAGATATGATAGAAACATTTAAATACGTAAAGGGAATCCACAAGGTAGAGGAAGGGAGTATATTTAAACGGAAACAAAGTAGCAAAACAAGAGGACATAGTCTTAGATTAGAGGGGCAAAGGTTTAAAAGTAACATCAGGAAGCATTATTTTACTGAGAGGGTGGTGGATACATGGAACAGCCTTCCAGTAGAAGTGGTAGAGGCCAAAACAGTAATTGAATTTAAGCAAGCATGGGATAGGCATAAGGCTATCCTAAACAAAAGATAAATCCAGGTAAAGTATCCATGTAATTGGGAAGACTAGATGGGCCGAAAGGTTCTTATCTGCCGACATTTTTCTATGGTTCTATGTTTTCTATATGTTCAGGTGCATAGAGGTTTTAGGAAATAGTTAGGAGCAATGCTACATCCATTGACGGAAGGGTTATCACAGGAAACATCAGTTACCCAAAATATTAAGCCATTTCTCCCTGCCATAAATCAATAAATGGTGTAATCAATGTGAAAGAAACATTATTATTGTGTGACTAATGTAAATGAGTATTATCAGTAAACTGCAGTGAACGATGTATCTTTTTTTTTCTTTTTGAAGAGGTACTAAACCAGGTACAAACTGAATAAGACAAGGACAATAAAAACTGCTACAATTAAATACCTTTAATAAAGTGTGTGGTTTTTGTCATTCAAAAGGACACTCCCAAACACCATGAAAAATATATATATATATATATATATATATAAAAATGCCACTTGCGCAACATCACAACATCTCCAGAACCGTAAAGCCTACAAACATGAAATTCGGCACGTACAGGCAGGTCCAGAAATATAGGGACATCGACACAATTCTAACATCTTTGGCTCTATACACCACTACAATGGAGTTGGAATGAAAGAAACACAATGTGCTTTAACTGCAGACTGTCAGCTTTAATTTGAGGATATGTACATCCAACTCAGGTGAACGGTGTAGGACTTACAGCAGTTTGCAGATGTGCCTCCCACTTGTTAAGGGACCTAAGGTAATGGGACAGAATAATAATCATAAATCAAACTTTCCCTTCATAATACTTGGTTGCAAATCCTTTGCAGTCAATCACAGCCTGAAGTCTGGAACGCATAGACATCACCAGACGCTGGGTTTCATCCCTGGTGATGCTCTGCCAGGCCTCTACTGCAACTGTCTTCAGTTCCTGCTTGTTCTTGGGGTATTTTCCCTTCAGTATTGTCTTCAGCAAGTGAAATGCATGCTCAATGGGATTCAGGTCAGGTGATTGACTTGGCCATTGCATTCCACTTCTGTCCCTTCAAAAACGCTTTGGTTGCTTTTTCAGTATGCTTTGGGTCATTGTCCATCTGCACTGTGAAGCGCCGTCCAATGAGTTCTGCAGCATTTGGCTGAATGTGAGCAGATAATATTGTCCGAAACACTTCAGAATTCATCCTGCTGCATGTCAGCAGTCATATCATCAATAAATACAAGAGAACCAGTTCCATTGGCAGCCATACATGCCCACGCCATGACACTACCACCACCATGCTTCACTGATGAGGTGGTATGCTTAGGATCATGAGCAGTTCCTTTGCTTCTCCATACTCTTCTCATCACTCTGGTACAAGTTGATCTTGGTCTCATCTGTCCATAGGATCTTGTTCCAGAACTGTGAAGACTTTGTTAGGTGTTGTTTGGCAAACTCTAATCGGGCCTCCCTGTTTTTGAGGCTCACCAATGGTTTACATCTTGTGGTGAACCCTCTGTATTCACTCTGGTGAAGTCTTCTCTTGATTGTGGACTTTGACACACATACACATACCGCCTGGAGAGTGTTCTTGATCTGGCCAACTGTTGTGAAGGGTGTTTTCTTCACCAGGGAAAGAATTCTTCGGTCATCCACCACAGTTGTTTTCCGTGGTCTCCCAGGTCTTTTGGTGTTGCTGAGCTTACTGGTGCGTTCCTTCTTTTTTGAGAATGTTCCAGTTGTTTTGGCCACGCCTAATGTTCTTGCTATCTCTGATGGGTTTGTTTGGTTTCTTCAGCCTAATGATGGCTTGCTTCACTGATAGTGACAGCTCTTTGGATCTCATCTTGAGAGTTGACAGCAACAGATTCCAAATGCAAATAGCACACTTGAAATGAACTCTGGGCCTTCTATCTTCACATTGTAATTGGGGTGGGGAATATCACACACCTGGCCATGGAACAGCTGAGAAGCCAATTGTCCCATTACCTTTGGTCCCTTAACAAGTGGGAGGCACATCTGCAAACTGCTGTAAATCCTACACCGTTCACCTGAGTTGGATGTACATACCCTCAAATTAAAGCTGACAGTCTGCAGTTAAAGCACATTGTGTTTCTTTCATTCCAACTCCATTGTGGTGGTGTATAGAGCCAAAGATGTTAGAATTGTGTCGATGTCCCAATATTTCTGGACCTGACTATGTTCCTCTCGGCTTCTAGATGCTCACTAAGAAAGGATTTTACGAAATGACCATCAGATTAATATCGTAGTTATTAACACGCTCTGATGCTAAGGAGTTCTACTCCCCCCTCCCCACCTGAAAAAGAAAGTTGTTCCAACTGCCACTTGCCTCACATGCCGTTATCTCAGGTCAAACTGGCAGACGTTGCTCTCCTTCACTCAGGAGCGTCTGGGGATCCTTACAGCACTAAACGCTGCTACCTCACCAAAATGTCCACACCTTCCACCTTTGGAACTGCTTCTGAAATCAAGGTGGTGGGGATATATTCCCTTAGGAGTTTCAATCACCCACCAGCACTGAGCCAACAGAGGGAAAAACGCAGAAAAAGATTTACAGATGCGATTAGAAAAACACAAGTAAGGGAAGCTGGGAAAAAAGTAACATCAAGTCAGTAGAGAGGCTGTGTATGCATCTAATAACCCCTACGTTAATGAGTCGCAAATGAGATCAATGCTTTGGACTAATAAGTATTTGTCTGGTTTTAACTATGAACCTCAAATTGATTACTCCAGGGAAAAGGTTGTTGAGCTCAGACCTCGGTTACCTTGTGCTGGACACGTGCCGATGAAGTCAAGGCCTGTCTCAAGTCATCCATCTTATGGCCTTATGTCAAAGTCCTGACATTGACAGTTAACATGCGTGTCCACCTTCAACGTGAATTGAGAGCAGAACAGTTTTCTAACTTATTACATGATAATCGGTGATGACAAGCTTTTGGAAGAGGAGGGAAGAATAAACTATTCCAAGTAACCTTTGCGAGGTTGTGACAGATCTGATCAGCTTGACTGACAGAATATACCCAACCATTTATCAGACTGGAGTGGATTGCAGTTCATGGCTGGGGATAAAGAGCTATTCTCACTCCAACAAATGACTCAGCCAACACCACCAACAACCATATGAAGTATGAATCTGTGGACTCGGTAATGGAGATTGATGATGCTGTACATTACCCTGTGGAGTTCTTGCACACGCTCAACCCATCAGGATTACCACCTCGTGTCCTCTACCTCAAGGTCAGCGCTCCAATCATGCGGTTACGCAATCTAACCCCTCCGAAAAAATGCAATGGCACCAGACTTCAGGTGAAGACTCTGTACAAACACGTAATCAAAGCCACGATTTTCACAGGCGAAAATCATGGAGAAACCGTTTTTATACCCAGAATTCCTCTGATCCCATCAAACTACCACTTCAAGTTCAAACGTCTACAATTTCCTGTTAAGTCACAGGGACAGACTTTGAAAGTGGCTGGTGTGCATCTGACGAGTGACTTTCTCCCATGGCCGGTTGTATGTGGTGTGCTCCAGTCAGTTCACCTGACAGCCTGGTCATCCTCCAGCCAGAGAGTAAAACCAGGAATGTTGTTCACAGGGAGGTTCTGAGCAAATCTTCTGAGGGACAAATTGAAAGTCTATGCTATGCAAGTAATTAGCACAGCAACGTAGACAAAAAAAAAACAACCAAGGGTTGCTGGGGGGATTAATGGGCTTAATAAACAATAAAATAGATGGGCTTATTATCATCATCAACATCCCTTATGTGTTTCAATCACCAACCACCACTAAGCCAATGGATTGTGAACCCAGTATCTCCTGCATAGCCCGACGTTTCGTTGCGAAGCATGGGTATCCCACAAGTTTAATATATTTTCATCTACAAATCAGCGATTATCGGACCTTTGCAGGAAACCTTACCTCTGCATTGGTTAACCATGCGCAGTATTGATCAAACACGAGCAGTAATGGTTCATCCAAAGTTCAGCACAGCTCCTGTACAAACTGCATCCTAAGCTCAGCCCAACGCACGCATAAGCCATACTGGTCTGTACTTTGCTTAATATGGTTCATGCAAGAGCTGTATCAGTGCGTCCTATACGCCATATAACTTGGGTACCTGGCTTAATACAGCTCATGCATGCCCTGCAAACTATACTAGATGCTGCAAGGCTCATGAATGAGCTGTACTGGTTCTTACCTATAGGAATATGGTTCATGAATGAGCTGTATTGGTCTACACCAGGGTGCTCAGCCTTGGCCCTCAAGAAGTTTGAGAGAATAGGGGGAAATGGAGTTCCAATCTGATGAGTGCCTGAGTTCCAAACATCTGGCCCAGGTTGCGTACACCTGGTCTATTCTTGGCTCAGTATGGCTCATGCATTAACTGTTTGTTTTCATATTAAGCCGTGTATGGCTCATGAATGCTACATTGGCAAGACATACTGAACTGTGCAGCTTAGAGCTGGAAGCATAGTCCATTGCTTGGTATTAGAGGGCAGGTTTTATAGAATTGCTGCGAACAGGTGTCCCTGGAGTGCGCTATAGCCCCTCACTACCACGCTTAACCCTATGTTGAAAAGCACTTGCTGGTGTCAGAGAGTGAGTGCATTGCATGAGAATATGACCAGTTCGAATTAAAAGGAAATTTATTGGGTGCAAATGAAATTCGTTAGCAAATGGGCTCCAGAACATGCCCCTTAAGTTTCAGCACATTGGACATGTCAGCAAGAGTGCTGGAAGGGTTCGGAGCAGATTCGACTTGAGTTTTCTGACTGAAGAAACACAGAACCCCAGCTGAATTATATCGGTGGTTGGGGCTTTTTGGCCAAGAGAGGGAACTCTCTGCTTATCAAATAAGCTTTGCTTACTGTAAAACTGTTGTAGGAACAATATTTTTTATTTATTTTACAGCGTGCGTAATGGAAAGTGGTTTTCCATAAAACCACAGGGTCCTACTGGTGGTATTAAGGGAAACCACTTGGTAGTGGGTTAGTAACAGGATTCTAGTTGGAGTCATGCTTTAAGGGTAAAAGGTGCTGTCAAACTCCGTTCACACTGTAAGAAAACAAAGTTCATGAAAGTATCGAGAGTAGACAGCAGCACTGCTGTTTTATCCTATGGCGAGTCCCCACTTATGTCTCACAAGGTTTTAAACAGGATAGTGAGATTATAGAGAAAATGAAACCATATTAGGGCTGCACCGATACTAGTAGCGATACAGGAATTTACACGAGTACTCTGTACGCATGCAAATGCCCCCAATACTGGAAGCCACCCCTGGGCTTGCCGGACCGTTAGCATTCTGCCAGGCCCCTCCAGCTGGCCACGACCCAGCAAGATCTTGTGAAATCTACCAGATCTCTTGGGCATGTGGCTGGAGGCCCAGATTCCAACCTTCACAAGCCGATGGCCGCTTGCTGGTAGAATGCCGTTTGTGATGTGTGCGTATGTATATTCATATATAAAATCTGAGGTCTGGTGTGTGTGTGCAGGCCTGTGCAGTGGGTAAATGAGATGTCTGGCCATGTTAACATAAATAGGATTTTGCTGAAGGCCTGTCCAAAATTATTTATTGGAAAACAGTCACATGACAAATAAAAGTATCTGTACGCTCTCTGAAAGTGTATAGCAGTAAGACATTTTCTTTAAATGGTGTCAAGTGGATCGAAGAAACCATAGTGTGTGTGTGTTACTTCTTATGAAGAATACCTTACTTAAATCTCTAGACCAAAGAAAATATAGTAATTGCTTATGAGGTCAAGAAGGACTATGCTTAATTTCTGTAAGAACTGCAAATTGTTTTAATACAGATCTTTTTTCACCTTGTTTTATAGGAGATAGCAATAACAGAAAATGTTGAACCGGATGGAATTCAGCCTTTTTTGAACCTAATGTTACATAGTAACCGTTTACCAGTCAGAAGAACACACAATGTGATTGATGGTGATTACTGTAATAACCTGTAGAAGATCTTGTAACTAAAACCTGTAGCACAAGAAACAAGAGCCTTAAATAAGCAGAGAGATCTCTAGCAATAATAATAATAATAAAAAAATAATATAAAAAGGTGCTTGGAATAAACCCACCCGTCTCCTTTGGGGGGAATGAGAGGGTTAGAAAGCGGTAACAAAATGTTTGTTTTTCAATTCATCTTTGATTTGCAGAAATAGAATTGGTAAGCACAAGTCAAGGGGTTATGATGCTTTTTATCATTTTTTCAATGAACCATGATTTGAAAAGATTATTTTAAAAATAAATTATGGCCTCTTTAAAAAAATAAAATAGCATTAAAAATATATACTGCAGAGATGTACGTGGGGTGAAGGCGAAAGGCAAAGGGCATCATCAATAAATCTATATTGAGGTTGGGCAACTTTTGGCACCATTGTTGATGTGAACGACATCCAGCACAACACTCCGTGAACCAGGAGTCCACATCAGTAAAAGCTTACCCACTTCTCCTAGTACATTAGAATCACCCTCTACATGCCCACTCAAAATACTGTCACACTGACGCCAACACTTACAGGGTTATTCAAAGAGGTGAAAAGCAGGAGAATGACTGAAGAATGGAAAATTATAGGTCAAAATAGCCAAACCTGAAAAATTCTCCCATTCATCTCACTTTCCAAATCTGCTATTTTGACCTTGAATTTTCTAGGGCTGAAACAAGTAATCGACAACTAATCAATAATTAAAATAGTTGTCAACTATTTCCATTATCGATTAGTTGGTGTCGATTAATCGTCCTGTGTACACCACACACTGTTTAGAGTGAGACCGAGTTAAACATAAAGGACCTCCGCTTCGGAGCTGATTGGAGAAGCCGTGCCGCTGCTTTACTATGTATGATTTAGTTCTAGGGTTATGTCAGACACAACCAGTTTGTTTTTATTCCATTTACAACAGTAGCAGAACTAGAACACAATCAGATACTGCCACTGGGTGAAGGAGCTGTATGCCTGTCTTTTATCCTTACTTGAAGCTGGAATCCAGTGTTACCACCCCACCCTCTTTGGTCTGGGAACTGCCATTCCCTCCCTTTGGTCTTTTCCCTTTCCCCAAACTCACTCCCACACTCAGATCCGGTCTTTTGTCCATACCCACTCCCACTCACACTCAGGTCAAGACACTTAAGTAAAGTCACTCCCTTCCACCTCCAGTCCCTCCTCCCACTCAGTTTGTTCACAAAATTATTTGAAAGGGACACTCTACGCACCCTGACCACTTTAGCTAATTAACCCCGATTTCATGCTGACATCATCATCTATGACCAAGTGCTTGTAGCCGCTTTCATTTGAGAAAGCAAACATGGGTTTATGCTGTGCATGCAGCATCAACCCATCCCTCTGACCAAGCACTCGCAGCATCAACCCATCCCTCTGACCAAGCACTCGCAGCATCAACCCATCCTCTGACCAAGCACTCGCAGCATCAACTCATCCTCTGACCAAGCACTCGCAGCATCAACCCATCCCTCTGACCAAGCACTCGCAGCATCAACCCATCCTCTGACCAAGCACTCGCAGCATCAACCCATCCCTCTGACCAAGCACTCGCAGCATCAACCCATCCCTCTGACCAAGCACTCGCAGCATCAACTCATCCCTCTGACCAAGCACTCGCAGCATCAACCCATCCCTCTGACCAAGCACTCGCAGCATCAACCCATCCCTCTGACCAAGCACTCGCAGCATCAACCCATCCCTCTGACCAAGCACTCGCAGCATCAACCCATCCCTCTGACCAAGCACTCGCATACCTTGTGTGAAAAGTACACAAGATATGCAATTTACGTATGTACGTACTAAAGTTATGTACAATATGCAAATTGCTTATGAATAAAGGGGGAGGGGTTGTGGTTATTTTTTTTTTACATTAAATTCCTTTTAAGTAAACAATTTTTTTCTATTTTTTTTATCTGATGAATCGATTAATCGAAATAATAATCGGCCAACTAATCGATGCGCATAATCGTTAGTTGTAGCCCTAGAATTTTCCATTCTCCAGTCATTCTCCTGCTTATCACTGCTCTCTGAATAACCCTGTTAGTATTGATTATCCAATTCCTTCCATATCCAGGGCAACAAACAATGCACAGCAATGGGTAAAATATTGCAAATATTCAGGCAACTGTCCATACAAGTTATTTATGCTGACGCAGTACCTCTTGCTTTAAGGCGATGTTTAGAAAGTTTGAGGAACAAGATACTGCACTTTAATTTTTTTTTTCTTTTTCGCAGTCCTTGTGCTTTTCTAATCGTGTTTAAAGTGTATTAATATATGTGGTCTGGTATCGCAGGGCTACTCCGACAAGAAACAATATACACCGCACTCCAAGTAGCTTCTAATTCAATCCCTGACAGGTCTCACCGTGCCGTAGTATTTGGACATTGAAAATAAAATAGACGATAATTCTCCTTGAGATGCTGTAAGTTGGGTCTACTTTTTTTATTGCTATATTTCCTTGCCATTGAAAAATAAATCTATGTTTGCACCCCGGTTGTAGGCAATTTAATTTCTGGTGGCTTGTATCAAAGGTTTATTAATTTCTAATGTTATTTTACTGGTGATTCCATCTAAGGCCAGCGTCAGATGAGCGCGCTATGTGCACCTGTACTGACGTGCTTACCGGCGTCGATCACAGCGTTTTGACGCTGCAACAGGGCCTGTCACATGCTTGTGCGCGTGCTCGAAATGAGCGCGCAACAAGCATCTGTTATCCAAGCCTCTCCAGCAAAGTGCTAGGGCAGACGTTGACGGAGCTGCAAAGCGTGATTCTCCATATGAGGATCCCAGCCTTGCAGCGCTGAGTGCACTGAGTGTGCTCAGCGAGGTGGCCAGATGGGCGTCGAGTGGAAGGAACGTCCACTCACGGACGTTCCTTCCGCTCTCCAAAGACGCTCGTATGACACTAGCCTAAAGCAATGCTTTAAAACTTTATACATGTAGAAAAATAATGCACATGCTGTGGTGGCGGGGAGAAACCTTAAGCATGTGTTTTAATACTTTAGTGTGTGATTTAACCCCTTCACTACCAAGGAATTGTTCCAGAAAACCACTGCCAGGAACCAGTGGTTTTCTGGAAAATAGTTTTTATTTAACCCCTTCGCTACCAAGCGATTTTTGTTGAAATTTATTTGCAAGGTATTTTACCAGGAAGGATACATTGAGATTTCTCTCGTTTTCAAGTATGTGAGGATGACAAATATGGTGTAAAATAGGTTTCGCACAGAAGGCTTTAATTTTGAGAGCGTTAAAATTTTTTAATAATGTTAATTTGCTAATTTTTGCTCATGTAATCGTTTAGAGAATTTTGCTGAAATGTAAGAATCTAAGCTCAAGATAGTGTCCTTTATCTTACACAATTTCAAACGGAATCTGCTTTATTATCATACAGGCAGAAAGGACCTGTTTGCTAGATACAGTATCTGTGGTAAAGATAAATAATAAAAATGGTCAGATCTCCCACTTATGGGAATTTGTAGTTATCATAATGAGATTATTAGAAATGCAGCTTCCACAAAAAATACCAATATAAAAATATTTTCTGTAGGTGGCCTGATACTTGTATATAGAGATTACAGTAACACCTTGTATCTGTACTGTACAGGAATCTTCAGTTTATCATAACCCGCTGAATCTTATACCTGTACAGCAGTGAGTGACCCCAGATCTCTCCCTGTATTCTGCCCTCTCCATGGCAGCTGGAAACTATTTGAACTTTTGTTACAGTGAGGTTTAGTGCTGCTATTTGCAGCTGGTTTTTATGTGGCTCCAAGGTGCTTTAAGAGACTTAAAAGGATTTTGTTTCTCCACAGGGGGGCACACTAATCTGGTTTTAAAAAGGGGTATGGTCTTTTGATACGCTAATGAGTGCTTTTCAATGCAAAATAGAAATAACTCCTAATTTTTGGGTGTGAAGGAGTAATCATGCAGTATAAAATCGTTGGGAATATTCCTAATCATTTCCTTATTGCAATAACCTATTTGGCAGGCAGATGTCACCTTCTGCTGTTCAAAAGGAGTTACTGCAATTCTGTTAGGATCAGATGAGGATATATAACAGACACATTCCCAGCTGGTTTTAAAAAGTGTTAGCATGCACATTGTGCTAAAACTTTAGGGGCATGTTCTGGATCATGGTGCAGTGCTCCTGTGAAACACCAAATCGACTATACTCAATCTGCAAGGCACCTCCTGGTGCCTCGATATTGAGAATAGACTATCTTGGTAGTGAAGGGGTCACTTCGCGCCGGTGTTAAAAATAGTGTTGAATATGATCGGCATTGCAGTACCAACAAATGCATTTCACAAAGCGAAAATCCAGCGATAGGATGAGCGTCACAGTGTATCTGTTCGGATTTTAGTTTTGTGGAATGCGCCAGACAGAGCTGCAATACCTGCGATTTTTGCAACACTGGTGCTTAACGATTGAACAATGCCTTAACTAGCTTATTGTGGAGGAGCATGCCCTCGAGCACACCGTTTAATACTGTTGGTGGTTATCTTTTGAAAGAAATTCAGGGACAAGCATCTAAAAGTGTCACAACCACCTCGGAAAACAACAGAGCTTTCTTTGTGACTGTTCCAATTTTAGAACGCCAAGCAGAAATGACTTCCTGTAGATACTCGAGTATACCGCTAGATTTTGGTGACAAAAATTTACTTTAAAATTGGAAGGGTCGCGTTATATTCGAGACATCTGCATCGCGTGTAAAAAAAAAAAAAAAAATTGCCTTGCCCTGGATTCCAAGTCTCCCTGAAATTCCGGTAGTCTCGCTGAAGTGAATGCGTGCAAACATTTCAGGAACTCCTGGATTCGGGAGAGGTGGGATCCATCATGGCTAGAGGGCAAGCTTGGTTTAAGCCAATCATTCACCTCGCTCGCCTCCGCTGGCCATCTAATCACTAGTAAAGAAGACGGATGGCCAGTGGCTTCATACTTTGTAACAACTGCAATCATTCTAGAGCAGACTGTGTTAAGAGAACCTCAAAGGATTTTAATTGTTTACTGGTACAGTAAAATTTTGTTCCTCGCGTTATATTCGAGTCTTGAGTATTCTCTCATTTCCATAATAAATCTCTATCCATTGCGTTATAATCGGGTCGCGCTATACTCGAGTATCTACGGTAATACATATATTGTAGTTAAAACTATTTTTTAAGGTCATAAGAACCCCGACAGGATGCTACTTTAATGGGGATATTTTGACCAATGGAAGGACTCTGGTATCTACAAAGCTTTATATATGCGACAGCATAATCCGGTTTATAGAGGTTCTGACCATCTTCTAAAGTGGGGAATCGTGGTGTTGATTGCTAAATGTAGCCTGAGATTCCAGAGTGGGAAAAAGTTATAAATAAAAATCAGATATTTTCCAGATCTCTTATTTTAGCTGAAATTTAAAGCGGCTTCTTAATTTACAACTGTCTTTTAGTCGTATGAACCCCTAATTACTTTTATGTGGCCAGCATCTTCAGGAGTCTGTGGCAAAACATTGATTTCTCTAACATTTCTATGAACATTCGTAAACTGTCAAATTATTGCTGAGTTCTGTAACTGATACGTGTAAATCGGAAAAACTAAAGCAAGAAATGAAAACCACAATATACTAAGAGGCTTCTGTGTTTCACTGCAAATATATTATTTATATACAGCTCTTTTAGAGCAAAACTTTGAGTTTTTTTTTCTTTGCTTTTTAATTTTTTTTGTATGTTTTGAGGATTTTCTTTTTTCCATAAAATTACCCCAGGCCCGTCCCTCAAACAAAATTATAATGCCTTTTGCTGTAATTTTCTTACAGCTCGGTGTGTATTTTTTCGTTTGATATTACATACAAGTTCAGAAATTCTGTGAGAATATTACATGCAAAACGTTTTTGAAACGCTGTTTGCATTTTCAGAGCGAATGCTGAAATGTCTGTCAGTAAAGTCCTCGATGCACTCGAACACAGATATTTACAACTAAAATAACTATAGGCAGGAGGGGATTACCAAAAGGGATCTAATATAATTTAAGTGCAGGGTATAAGTATCAATCTTCCTCTGAAGAGTCAGAGTCTTCAGATGAAGACGAAGAAGCGCTGTTGGATCCTGATGAAGGGCCCACCTTTTCAGAACCATCATCTGTGCTATTTTCATTCTGAGAGCAGAGTTCCACCCCAGGTTTCTCTTCCTGGCTGGGCGCAGGTGGAGGTTCTGTGGTGGTATCTGCAGGCTGAGCTGTAACAGTCTCATTGCTAGCGGGTTTTACATCATATAGCGTGGGCTGGGCTACAGTTGGGATGTGGAGATTAAGGCCTGGAGTGAGGAGCATCCCTGGGTAGAGTATGTTGGGCAAAAGCAAGGGGTTGATTGCTACAGAACTTGCTCTTAGTGTAGTTCCAGTGGACGTGGATGGGGAACTTGAATTCTGCTTGGATTTGTCCTCCGGAGATATCGTCCTTTCTTTAGAAACTTCAGAATCCTTGCAGTCATTTGAGCCATTCTTCTCTTTTCTGTCAGTACTAGGCTCTGCAGATTTATTCAAAAGACTTCCCAAGCCTAAAAGATTGGGTAATCCAGCCATGCCAGAGAGCAGCATGGGAAACATGGCTGCCATGTTCTTTGTATCCCCACCAGATGCAGTGAGGCCTGCAGGAAGGCCGATCAATCCAGCTGTTAACTGCAGAGATTGCAGGCTCTGAAAGTTCTGCTGGAGGGCTTGGAAGGTGGAGATATCCATACCTGGAATAAGACCATTAGTGAGCAGTGGATTTACACTGACAGAGTTGGCAGATGATGTGGCAGCTGTTGCAGAAGCCTTGGCGGCAATCTCACTTTTGGGCCTTCTCCCTCGTCTGCTCACTTCCTCTCTTACTACAGGCCCGGTTAGAATGCGGTCAAACATGCAATCCGGTAGAAAACCCTAAGGAGAAAATAAAACAGTTCTTAGTTTCATCAAATTGATATGTAAAAATAAATAAAGCCATATTTGATTCATTTTATTTATGCATCTATAGGTTATTAATTTTAGAAGAAATAACAGTAATTCATCTTTATGTAACAATAACAAGTTAATGAGAGCATGGAGAACGGACAGAGGCATAAGTGACCTGCCCTTTGGGGAGTCCTCAGTCAGGTCTTGGTCTAGCTCACCAATGCTTTATATCACCAGCATTACCTGCACAAGTCTCCTACCCAAGAATATTTATTCTAAGGCTGTAACTAACAATTACTTTTTCTAATAGATTGGATAACAGATAAAGAAAAAAAAAACAACCCTTTTTTTTTTTAAAATGTAATTTGCTTAGTGTACGTAAATTACACAAATTACACATTGCCTCGCATAACGCTCTCATAACAGAACTCTCAATACTTACATACTTTTCGCACACGACGTATAAAAGTGCCTGGTGAGAATAATGGATTGATGCTACGTGCACAGCTCAAGCCCATGTCTGGGATCTTCTGAACGAACGTGCTATGAGCACAATGATCGACATGATGAGGTCAGCACCCAAAGCGGGGTAAGAAAGGTGTGCACTACAAGTTACCAAGTTAGTTAATCAGCTAAAGTGGTCAGGGTGCATAGAGTGTACATTTTAAAATAATTTCAAGAACAAACTGACTGTGGGAGGAACTGCATTTGGACGAAGGACTGAATCACAGAGTGTGAGAAGGAGTGAGTTGGGCAAGAGACCAGACCTGAGCATGGGAGTGTTTGGGGGGAACTAGACCAAAAGGAGGGATGGCAGCTCTGGAGTGGAGAGAGGGGGGCAGCTCCTCCACCCCAGGGTCTTTGCATTAGTTCTGCTACGGTTCTAAACTAAATAAAAGTAAACCGGTTATGTCTGACATAACCCTAGAACTAAACCATAATAAGTAAAGCAGCAGCAGGTCTTCTACAACCAGCTCTGAAGTAGCATCTGAGATGATTATCGTTTAACTCAGTCTGGCTCTAAACACTATGTCCTGTACACAGATTAAATCGACAATAAGAATAGTTGACAACCATTTTCATTATCGATTAGCCGATACAACCCGAACTTATTCGCATCAATTTCCATTTATTAGACCAGTTCTAAGTTCTTCCTATATACATTAAATGGCTTTTTGTACTCCATACTTTTGCATGGAGTTTACAAATATATATCGCACATTGTTATTTTTTCAGTGCCTTATTTGCTTTTGGGTCAGCTGCACTTGGCCAATTTTATGTTCAGGTTTTGCCTGTGACTCAATCTCGGGCTGTACGCATGTTAACTTTCAATTGCTTGCGTGTGCGCCTTACTATACTTCTAACTGTGGGGAGAATGAATCTCTGCTGCCGTAACTTTTGACTTTTTTCAACAGCAATTTACTCAAGGGATCTCGCAGCTCAATCAGCATTACAAATTTGAAGAATAGTGAATCTATGCCAATGTCTTCCATGCTCCATTCATCCATCCAAACATTCGCTCGAAAAAGATTACATTGGATGGATGAGTAGAGCTAAATTATTTCCATCTTCAACAAACCACCAACTTTTTGACACCAAGAGCCAAGACCCCTGCTGTCAATCCAAATGATAAATAATGCAGAGAAATGGCACACAGCAGAATCACACAGTGCCAGTCTTTGCAGACCTTTTGGCATGGTCATATTAAAATGTAAATTCTGCAGGGACTGAGGGCTTAGCTTTTATTTGCACCCATAAACAGCACTACACAAGTATCAAGATTCATCTGCTAGGCTGTGTGAGCGCTAGTTGTGCACACACCAGTTGTGATGTGAGAGAAAAGGGGAGTTGACATTACTAAATGGTTGCGGATTCGGCTTTAAAGCAACACTGCACCATACCAACTCCATAAGCTAAAGTAGTTATTGTGTGCCTTCAAATCAAGCTGCCATTTTCTGAGTTTGGTTTTAGAAGAAGAGTATTGGGAGGGAAACCTCTTTTTTGGTCTTATACTCACAGATCGTTTTACGACTTCTCCCCATTCGGGTGCAACACCATACTCTGGATTTCCCTTTAAGAACCTGCATAGTTCCTTCAGAGGAGGAGCAAAGGCCCCCCCTACCTAAAAAAGAAAACAAATACATAAACTTTATGAATTTCAGGTATCAAACTTGACAAGTCAATCAGGACTGGTTTTGACACCCCGGCCCTAGCAACCCCCCTCCAATTGATACAATACTCAGCACGTTACATTTTAGAAAGGCAGATTTAGTTCAGCATTTGGCACAAGTTCTATTTGCTACATATACTGAATAAAAGCTTTGAACAGCCTGATAGCTGCTTAAAAACTTGTCAATGTCTAACGGACAGTGCCACTCAGACCGAAGCTGCGTGCAGCACTGTCAAGCACCAAAGACAGAGCTAGCCAGGCGATGGGGCTCCGTGTGTACTCCGCACTTCCATGCAGTTCAATTGTTTGGATGGGAAAACAGTCCTAAGCTTCTTTAACAATGGCCAGTGATGGCTGCTTGTAGGTAATGATGGTTGCAAGGTGCAGCAATTTAAGACAATTTAATAAGCAACGCTGCAAGACGATGGTATGATGGACTTCTTCACACCAAATCTTGTTCAAGGGGCATTCATTATGGTGGTTAGAGTGTCCCTTTAAAGAGATCAGTTGCTCAATTAGGCTACCACAGTCCAACAATGGGCAATACGGGCACTGACATTTATTACCCTACATCAACCAATGTGTTTTGGTTTATAGAGGTTTGATGCAATAATCCCTGAAATGTATGTATTATTATGCCAATATTACACACAAATGATCAAGCTGACAGGGTCCACTGTGTTATTTGGAATCCAAACCATACAGTATCTCACAGAAGTGAGTACACCCCTCACATTTTTGTAAATATTTTATTATATCTTTTCATGTGAAAACACTGAAGAAATGACACTTTGCTACAATGTAAACAATGTAAAGTAGTGAGTGTACAGCTTGTGTAACAGTGTAAATTTGCAGTCCCCTCAAAAGAACACAACCATTAAATGTCCAAATTGAGCCGAATTAGCCATTTTCCTTCCCCGGTGTCATGTGACTCGTTAGTGTTACAAGGTCCGAGGTGTGAATGGGGAGCAGGTGTGTTAAATTTGGTGTTACCGCTCTCACTCTCATTACTGTTCTGTGGAAGTTCAACATGGCACCTCATGGCAAAGAACTGAGGATCTGAAAAAGATAATTAGAATGCCTAGGCTTTAAGAGGATTGTCAAGACCCTGAAACTGAGCTGCAGCACGGTGGCCAAGACCATACAGCGGTTTAACAGGACAGGTTCCACTCAGAACAGGTCTCGCCTTGGTCGACCACGTGCTGAGCATCATATCCAGAGGTGGTCTTTGGGAAATAGACGTATGAGTGCTGTCAGCATTGCTGCAGAGGTTGAAGGGGTGAGGGGTCAGTATGTCAATGCTCAGATCATACGCCGCACACTACATCAAATTGGTCTGCATGGC
The DNA here is from genome assembly GCA_009667805.1 of Leptobrachium leishanense. Taxonomy (NCBI): domain Eukaryota; kingdom Metazoa; phylum Chordata; class Amphibia; order Anura; family Megophryidae; genus Leptobrachium; species Leptobrachium leishanense. Next base: position 98,155,187 of record CM019072.1, on the reverse strand, counting down.
TGTCATCCCAGAAGGAAGCCTCTTATAAAGATGATGTACAAGAAAGCCCGCAAACCGTTTGCTGAAGACAAGCAGACTAAGGACATGGATTACTGGAACCATGTCCTGTGGTCTGATGAGACTAAGATAAACGTATTTGGTTCAGATGGTGTCAACCGTGTGTGGCGGCAACCAGGTGAGGAGTACAAAGACAAGTGTGTCTTGCCTACAGTCAAGCATGGTGGTTGGAGTGTCATGGTCTGAGGCTGCCGAAACTGGGGAGCTAGAGTTCATTGAGGGTACCATGAATGCCAACATGTACTGTGAGAAATTGAAGCAGAGCATGAACCCCTCCCTTCGGAGACAGGGCCGCAGGGCAGTATGCCATACAGGAAAACGACCAAACACACCTCCAAGAGGACCACTGCCTTGCTATAGAAGCTAAAGGTAAAGGTGATGGACTGGCCAAGCATGTCTCCAGACCTAAACCCTATTGAGTGTCTGTGGGGCATCCTCAAACTGAAGGTGGAGGAGCACAAGGTCTCTAACATCCACCAGCTCCGTGATGTCGTCATGGAAGAAGACTCCAGTGGCAACCTGTGAAGCTCTGGTGAACTCCATGCCCAAGAGGAGTTAAAGCAGTGCTGGAAAATAATGGTGGCCACACAATATATTGACACTTTGGGCCCAATTTGAACATTTTCACTTTGGGGTGTACTCCCTTTTCTTGCCAGCGGTTTAGTCATTAATGGCTGTTGAGTTATTTTGAGGGGACAGCAAATTTACACTGTTATACAAGCTGTACACGCACTACTTTACATTGTAGCAAAGTGTTATTTCTTCAGTGTTGTCACATGAAAAGAAAATATTTACATATTTACAGTGAGGGATGTACTCCCTTCTGTGAGATACTGTATAATACACTGTGACAGAACAGCCGCCACTTTCAATCTATTGGCACATAAAACGTTAAAAGTTCGTTGGTTCAATGTTAAATTCCGGTTATACAATCTATGTCTGTATGATCCCTGTGTGTATGGTGTTTCCCCTCGCAATTCCCCGCAAACGCACCTGTAATCCCTCACAATTTAATACCACCTAAATTGCCCAGTTTTCGTTCACCCAAGTGTAGAATTCGTTTGTACAATTTGTGCTTGTATGACCCTGATGTTTATTAAGTTGTTTGCCCCCCTGCCTTGCCCAGCCATCGTGGTTTATCTGCCCAGCGCAACCCTGATACAGCTGCCACCCGCCGAGACCAAGCACAGCCGATATGCCTTACACCCTGCACCGCTCAGCACCTGTACATGCCACCAGAGTGCTTTTTGGTCAGAAGGGCCGTGAGAACATGGTGCCACTGTGGGGTGAGTTCTAAAGGGGAGCGCCACTGAGATCGCCCCTCAATCAGCCGCTAAGCCAAGGCTGGGCTTCCCAGCCGCAGAGGAAATCCGGCGCCGGAATCAGAGCTCGCACTCCAGGGGGGTGGAATTTCCCGGGCAGGGAACAGCGCGGCACCATGAACTGGGCTCGAGCTAGAGGCCAGGTCAGCCCATGTTAAGTATACAAAAAGGGCTATGGCTAGAGGCCGAAGTAAAACTGGCGCCGGGATGTCTGAGGGCGGGCATGGGAGAGAACAATGGGACTGTACTGTATAAATGTACCGTGTATGTGCTGTTCTAAATAAACCAACCTGCTTAACCTGTACTACGCCTCGACGAGTATTTGGGAAGAGGAACGGTCTGCTAGGCATTTCCTACGGCTGACTCGCTAGCTTCCAGCAAGGGACCTGAAGCCGGCTCGTTACCTCGGCTCACTGCAGAGCAACCCCAGCACCTACGGCGGATCTACTCCCTCCGAGTAGCAGCATCCATCACATACACCTTTTGTGCATACGTAGGTTTTATTTAAGGCATGATTCAGATCACTCTTTTCACACTTTCAAGAATAGGAGTTAGGCGAATGTCAGACGAACGCAGTCAGAACGCACTCTGCGTACGTGCACAACGGACAGACGTACAGACGTACTGACGGAAGATACTGTAGACACCACACGGTCCATTTTTGTTGACGGATGTAGAAAAAAAAGGAATTATGGGAAATAAAAAATGAAAAATTAAAAAAAAAATTGAAAAGGGATATGAAAAGCCATTTTGTGCGTCAAGGTGCTGGACATCGCAAATGCGTGCGTCTGACATCTCATCACTCACACAGAACGCTACACGGACGAGGCGCAATTTGCGCATCCGTGGTAGTGGTTTTACGTTCTTGTCTAACTTGCGTCCGTTTGCCACGTGCGTTGGGCGTGCGCAGTTCGGTGCGCACATACTTCGTGTGTGGGTCTCTATTGATCAGGATTCTATGCTACGACAGACGTTGAACAGTGCGGCGACACGGACATATTGCTTTCGTCTGACATTAGCCTTAACTTGTTTTTGTGGCACTGATTAGTGAGCAGAGTTCTCAATGTAGTTAATAGCCGTATAAAGGACAGGCACCAGGAGTAAAAAGACATTAATATGTTGCAAAGGTTGAGCATCTTTTATCTAGAACTCCTCGGAATCCCAAGCATTCCAGATTTCAGAATATTGGAGAATACAATGTCTGAGAGGAAGAGATTGCAGCACAGGAGCAGAGATCCCCATCCTGCTGCAGCACCAGCATGTACGGACATTGAATGTGCTTTGCAGCCGTTATCTCTAGACGTGCTTCACAGAGCCAGCATTTCTGGTCAATACGCCGCACGTTGGGGCTGCACAGAGGCTTCCAGCATGTGCCGCGCTTTACTGCAACAATCAAAAGCTGCAACTCTGAGAAGGTCCCGTCCGGAGAATCAGGGCCGAGACCAACTAAAATACAGAGGCTTCGAAACATACAAATTTTGGGGTCTTCCGGATTTTCGAATTAGGGATGTCCAACCTGTATTCAAAAGATTTACTAGGGATGCACCGATACCACTTTTTTAAGACCGAGTACGAGTACCGATACTTTTTAAAAGTACTCACCGATACCGAGTACCGATACTTTTATTTAATGTCATGTGACGCTTTCCAATAGGAACAGACCTCATATAAAAATTTATATGAGATTGACCGCAGCTCACATGGATTTGCCCCCAGGTCTCATGGGTTTGCCCCCAGGTCTCATGGGTTTGCCCCCAGCTCACATGGGTTTGCCCCCAGCTCACATGGATTTGCCCCCAGGTCTCATGGATTTGCCCCAAGCTCACATGGATTTGCCCCCAGGTCTCATGGATTGGCCCCCAGGTCTCATGGATTTGCCCCCAGGTCTCATGGATTGGCCCCCAGGTCTCATGGATTGGCCCCCAGCTCGAACGCTGGGGAAGCTGGCCGTGTGCATGTAAAGCACGCGGCCAGCGTTCCCCTCCGGCGCGCCAAATACTCACCCTTCCTGAAGTTCCGGTCTCTGGGCAGTGATGCGGTCACGTGGCCGCCGGGCGCATCTGTGACGCTGCCTCCAGCCGAGAGGCAGCGTCACAGGAGCGCCCAGTGGCCACGGGAACGCATCACTGCCCAGCGACCGGACCTTCAGGATGGGTGAGTATCACGGAGCGCCGGAGGGGAACGCTGGCCGCGTGCTTTTCATGCACGCGGCCAGCTTCCCCAGCCCCGCGGATACCGGCAAGCCGGCCCAGCGCCGGCTTCCGGTATCGGCGGGATGTATCGGGCCGTTTGCACGAGTAACAAGTACTCGTGCAAACAGCAATATCGGCCCCGATACCGATACTAGTATCGGTATCGGTGCATCCCTAAGATTTACTAAACCTCTTAAATTTGAAACATATACATCTCAGGCCTCTTACCTTTCTTGCATTCCTTCTGTTGATGAGTTGCACCCTTTCCTCTCCTGTAAGGCTGTTGATGTCTAATTTGGTAGGATTCCTGCAACGGTGCCTCTTTTGTTTCGGTCTGCTGTCATGAAGTGACATCCTCTAATCATAGATAAAGAGATCCATCACAAATAAATATCATGAATGGAACTTAGTCCTTAAGAAAATCCCCTTTTCATTCTTCACATGAACAAATCACACCGTAATGCCACACATACCGGTTCATAAGAGTCTTGCATACCAGCATATGCAGGGTCACAGCCACTAAAAACTAGCAGCAGCGAAGTTAAAGCTTTACAAAACCAATTCATAGTGAATTTCTCTTTTTGTAATATATTCCTTTACTATGTTATCCAGTAACCATTACCGGCCAATGGTTGGCGCAGCCCGAGATTCTAAAACCAGTGGATGTGGGACATTCCAAGAATTGTTCTCTTTACAGAACGCCTGAACTATAAAACGGGAGTGACCCGACCATGCAATGCTATCTGCCAACTAAAAGGTTTACCACCTTTATAGAGAAGTAAAGAGAGGATTGTAATGGTAACATACACAGCTGTATGGGCTCTACAAGGAGAACATGCACTGAGCAGATGTAATGAAAATACATCCAGGAAAAAGTGAGACGCCCTCACCGGGATAAAAGCACCCAAGTCCTCCACATAGCCAGGATGCTCTTTCAGCCAGCTCTCCAGGTCTTTTCTCTTTGGGGCATCATCTCCAGCCAGTCTTGTGCCATCTTTCAGATTAATTACTGGGACATGGCTGTCTGCATCCTGTGGCCCTTGGAGGGGTGGGCAAAGAAGACCTTGAGGGCAGGAAGCAGACTGGGGCAGTGCAGGGTTCACGCATGTACTTACCTGGAAAACAAACGGTGCCACAACACGTAAAATATGTGCAGAGACTAGTTTATGATAGATTTAGCAGTTCGAACACCTACAATTCATCTTTATCTGTGTGACCCGATCAGGAGCTACTAATTCTTGCGTATGGATGCTAAGGAAATTAATAGCATGTGCTAGCTGAGCAGCCGTCAAAGCATTCGACAATAAAACGGAAGCACCATCCTTTGATAGAAGAGAGAAAGTTGATGTCTTATGGGTCAGAATAGGAGAAATTGTATGACATCAAGGGGTTAAGGTTGTATGTCATACTTGAAGCTTATGAGCTGAATATGTTAAAAGGACAGGATGAAACAGACTCCGACGATACACTTATAAGGGCAATGACTTGACGCCAGCTGCATATTGATGCAGAGAGACGGGGGGGGGGGGGGGGGACGACAACCTAACGCCATAACAATGCAAAGGGCATAAATGGTCTCGGTGCTCAGAGCGGCTCCATAAAAATATTTATTATCTTTGCAAAATAAAAATAAAACCCCGTAGAAAGGCGAGAATAACTCTCCAGCATTTGGACTCACGTGATTGGGCACTTTATTCCTGTTCATAAATAGAATATCGACACCCTCCACGTTCTTCCTCCTTCCTCGCCTCTTCTTGATTACCGGCTGCATATCTGTCAATACTCCATTAGCGCTGGCATTTAGCAGCTGACCCGAGGTACCTACGCAAAACGATACGTTCAAATGAATGATAGATTTCAGTAGATCACTTTATTAATGCAGTGTTCATCTTTACTTTTAAAGCGGTCCTCACAAAAAGGTGGTTGTGAGCTTTGCTTCAGATATTAAAACTGAAAGTGAGCACAAATGTATGGATTAAATCACATTAACCATTCTGGGAATAACCCCTTAATCAGTGGATTTTTTTTTTTAATAATGTAAGAAAATTTAAAAAAAATTCTGAACTCCATCACCGCTTCATCTTGACCCGTCTTAACCCACATTTTCCTGATTAGATCAAGGATATGCTCATTAACATGGAATGTCACACAAAACGATTTGGACATTTGCATAGCAAACACGCATTCTGTGCCTGTTCTCAAATCAGAACATTTAAAGTAATTTCATTTATTTCAGACTCTTTATTAGTGTATATTATATTATTATGCAGCCGTTAAGATATTAACCCCTTCATCACCATGTGATTTTTGTTGATAATGTTTCATACCATTTGAAGCATGGGATGCCAGGCTAATTAAATATAGGACTTTTGCACAGAGACCATTCAATTAAAATAATGTAAATTTGCTATTTTTTTAAATTTTTCATGTATTCGTTTATCTACTACAGAGATTGCTGGAAAGAAAGATTCTGCAATCAAGCTAGTGTCCCTTATCTTACACAATGTCACACAGGGTCTGCATCATCAGAATACAGGCACAAATGGCCTGTCAAATACAGTAAATGTCATCAAGATAAATAATACAAATGGTCAGAGCTCCACTTTATGGGGGATTTGTAGTGCGGCTAATGATAAGCAATGCAGCTTCCAAAAAATCCCAACGGAGTATGACAATATCTGTATGTGGCATACTGCCTGCCTGTAAATGGAAATTACAGTAACACCTTGTACCTGTATTGTACAGGGATTTGCACTCATTATAACCCCCTGTATCGTATCCCTGTGCAGCAGTGAGTGACCCCAGAGCTATCCTCGTACTCTGCCAAATCCCTGGCTGCTGTAATGCAATGCAACAGTAATGTGTTTGGACTTTTTATTACAGCGAGGTTTGTGGCTGCTATTTGCGGCTTCTTTTACCTCTCTCCAGGGTGAATGGAGACCGTGGATTTTGTTTATCCACAGGGGCACACTAATCTTGTTTAAAAAGGCATGAAAATGGGGTTTTGATAAGCTAATGAGTGCTTTTCAATGTATTACAATGCAGAATCAAGATAACCATGTCACTAACAAAATCAAGCTAACAACAGAGTGATATGAAGTGAGGAGTGTGGTCTGTGTGTGGAGCAAAGCAAAGCTTTGGCTGTAAATATGGAAAAAGGGAAATCTGAGGCGCAATGACAGAGTTAAAGCCATTTCCCGTTCAGTATATCCTTGTAAATGCTTTGATTATTGTGACGTGACGAAACCCCCCCCCCAAACAAAAAAACAAATATTTGCAAACCATACATTTTAGTGGCAAAAAAAAGGAGAAAGGGGTCTGTCTGTACTAAAGCTTAGTTTAAAAATGTTTTTGGTGTGCAAGGTCTCAAAGATAAATGGAATCACCTACCCTCAATATTTTGACTACTAAATAAGGATGACGCGATCTGATCGCTAGGATTGGGACCTGTCATTGATTGGTTCTACCAAGTTGTTCTGATCCCACAGTCCTACAAATGTAGCACAGATAGCCGGAACTCCAGAGCCTCTGCATTGACTCATGGCGTTTTCCCTACCTCCTTGTGGATCATGGATCAGAGACGACGCTGCAACTCAATGCAAAGTCTCCGGGTGTGCAGTATTAGATCGGGACTTTATCAGCCAATCCCTAATATAACATGACACGTATCAGCTTGGGGGCTTCTCAAACATGACCTGTTCCTCTCTAGCAACAAACCTTACCTGATATCCCTGCAGATTTGGGAAAGTTGACCAGACTGGCCTCTGAAGCATTTTGAAGGTCCTGCAGCCGAGCCAAATACTGCTGCTGGCTTAATCTCCCTTCTTCGCTGTCCAGTGGCCGCTTGTTTGGAAGCCCCTGCTTCTGGAAAGTCAATTTCAAGCCACCTTCCTGGTAGACAATACAGCGTTATTAGCTACAAAGTCTCTACACTGTGGAAAAACCAGTCATATTTACAGCTAGAATCCAGTACAACTAGCCTTCAACTGAAGCGTCACAACATACATTAATGGCAAAGCAAGAATAAAGTATATAGCTGTGAATCAACACACAAAAAGGTGCAAAACTACCGATCATAAATCTATAAAATCTATACACCATGTTGAATCTAAATTTGCACCTAAAGGTTTCTATTTAAAGCAGAACGTGTCGGAGCGATTAAGTATCGCAATTCAAATCACCAGGAAACTGAAAATTAAATATACATAAAAGGTTATTAAATGACGTATTGATGTATCCTGATATATGTAAAAGATAGCTATTGATAAGGAAGCATTATTTTACTGAGCGGGTGGTGGATACATGGAACAGCCTTCCAGTTGAAGTGGTAGAGGCCAAAACAGTAATTGAATTTAAGCAGGCATGGGATAGGCATAAGGCTATCCTAAACAAAAGATAAATCCAGGGAAAGTATCCATGTAATTGGGCAGACTAGATGGGCCGAAAGGTTCTTATCTGCCGAAATTTTTCTATGTTTCTATGTTTCTATAAATATTTTACGTATATAGCAGGGGACAGGTACATCATACATATGGACAGATATATAAAAATCAAGTTTGGATGTCTGGGATGTATGAATGTCTTCCACAATTATAGAGAACTACTTTACAGAGCCCATGTGCTATATTCTGATTATGCAGCAAGGAATTCTGGGAAGTACATGCAAATGAGGTCTTCAATTTCCCAATTTTTTGCATCCTGGGTCTGTTAACACAGAACCCCCCCTTGCCTGTGACATGTCATACTAGATGGCATAGCAAAGGTCAGGCTATGCAACGAGCCACAGCCACTCCTGGACAGCAGTGTCCGGCTTATTACTCCCTCAGCAGGAGATAAGCATCAAATAGCAACGTGTCATTGCCTAAATCATAGGGAAAAATCAATACTCCTTTAAGTTAACATGTTTTTCCCAGAACTCTTTGCTGCATATGGGGAATGTAGCACATGGGCTAGGTAAAGAAATTCTCTGAATTGCTGGGATTTCTAAATGTCTTCCACAATTATAATCTTTATTATTTTCTATAGGGAGTCTTTAAATCTCACCTTTTGCCCTCCACCAGAACTTAAAAAGGAGTATATATTTGTAGGTAATTTACCAAAAAAAATATATTGCTTTAAAAATAATTTATATCAGGTCCGATTCTTTTTAAAGAATTTTAAACATAACCCATTTTAAAGCATGGCTTGACATATGCAGGGGCCAGATGGCCATGGGCTCCAGGAATTGGACTGCTGGCTGCTAAATATCTGGATAATTAAACAGGAATTCATATACAAATCTTTGCCCAACTCCTAAAAATGTGTAGTTGAATGTCACGTTTACTTATTGGCTTCTCAGTGATGAGGTTTTCAGCCCTGTTCTAAAGTGTATTTTTTTTTAACTATATTTAATGGGTGGCTGCAACTTTTTTTTGTCTTTAACTTTAAAATAATGTATATTTTTGTAGAATGAATATACGGATTAATAAAATGTCTTAGTCCAGGTCCTGTAATGCACAATAATGAATCCCCCCTGTCATTGTACTCGGATATCGTTAGAAGAGCATGTCAAGCAGACACCACATGAAATACTTTGACATAGTACATGGGAAGAAAAGAGGAAATATATATATATATATTTAATGTTTGTTTACAAGTGGAAAACCTTCAAATTAAATATGTCAAACTTTATGTAATCAAATCAGATTTGCTTAAAAAGGTGAAATCTTTGTAAAATAATTAATTGTAGAGAACGAGCTGGACTAGCTGTAAAAAAAGGTTCTCTGCAAAGCACATGGAAATGTAACACATTACCAACTGGAGCAGAACATGCTACATCATCAAAAACAGCCAAATGCATTCAAAATTTAAAGGAAAAAAAGAAACTTCGGGGAATCAAGTTTCTCCTGAAGTAGGGAGAGCAAGAAGCAGGACTTTATGAGAAGCATAAAATAACCAACAGAGGATTCTGGGAAAGTAGCTGGAGGATTAGACCCCCGTAGAAATGTATAAAGCTAGCATTTAAAATAAAACACAACCAGCTGTAAATGTGCCAAAAATTTGCAAGATTTGCCCAGGGGAAAAAAACACAAACAAAAAAAAAAAAAAAGAGGCAAGGGGTTAAATAGAAAAAGAGAGCAGGCAGCCAACTGGAAACATGAGCATGCTGCACACTGCAATCAGGTCCCAGGACAAGAAAATAAATAAAACATACGTCATTGATTTTCACTGTAAACTCCTTTTCTGGTACATGCTTCTTCACCTTTGACATCTGTGGCGATTGGTCAGGCTCTTCCTTGATGTTTACACATGGTATGGCCTGGGGGGCTGCTTCGCTGTAGTCTGTGACAGCAGCCCCTGGGCTATCCAGCAGCTTGGTGGTATAGAAAGAGGCCACACTGCTGCTATCATAGCTTCTCCTAGTCGTAGGCCACTTTCCCTTCAATACTGCCTGGCAAATACTGTCCAGCCTATTGATAATTACTCGATCCTGGGGGAAAAAAAGTCCTCATCACTTACTGGAGAAAATGAGCACAGGTCCCCGGCACCCTCACAAATGTCCCCGAGAACAACATACTGGATTACAGGGAAAACCAGCTCCAGCAACATTAAAAGAAGAACATTAACAAATGGCATAAAGCTAATAAATAGATTTTGAAAAAAAAAGCTAAATTGTAATTAAGAACTACAAGATTTCTAAAATAATAATTTCAAACGTTCTAGGGTTTGGAGAGTTCACAAAGCTTCTTAATTCAAATCTCTTTAAAAGAGATACTATAGGGTTAAAATAGGAGGGGGCAGGAAACAAATTTTTGTTTCCTTTAAAAAACTTACCTGAATTCAGTGCTCATCTCCTTCTGAGCCCTGCATGACAGACAGGTCTGAACGGAGGGTCCTCTGAGCAGAGGTTCTGGGAGAGACTAAGCCCCTGCATTTGGATGGCTGAATTCGCCCTCTGAGCTCCATCTCAGAGGTGAGAGAAGAAGCAGGGAGCTCACAGTATTAAGACTAGTTTAAGATTAAGTGGAGACATTTTGTAGCGAGTCCCTTTAATTTATATAGAAGTATGGATGTATAGCCTTGCGATTTATGTTGAAAAGGTGGTTAGAGTGGTGTATTTTTTTGTACCTTTCCCTACAGATCAGGTATCCCAAACTCTGGCCCCCAGATGTTTCTGAGCTACACCATGATTCTCTGGCCATTTATTGCATTCAAAGAATTCTGGCAATAGTAGACAATCAACATCTGGGGATCTGAGTTTGATATCCCTGCTACAGATAAATTGTAGACCTTTCTCACTATAGGGGTTATTCATATAGGGCCGATGTTTACTAATAATGCAAACACTGGTAACATTTATTGTTATTGCAATGGCAACAAATGCCAGCGTTTTACTAAAGGAAAATCCTAACAACCACAAGAACTGCTTCTCAACGAAGCTTCTCCTGCTGTTATTTGGATTTTTCTTTTGTAAAACAGGTGTTTATCGCTGTTGCAAGAATAGTGATTTTCTCCAATGTTTGCAACAGTAGTAAACACTGGCACTACATGAATAGCTCCATATCTTACATAATAAATCCATTTGTAACACGTCAGTTGTCGGCTGCACGCGCACCCAGAAGATGAAGCTCAGGAGGGTTCCAGAAAAATGGCAGTTGGCTTCAGTTTCTGGGGTCTAGAGCTCGGTGTGTAAGACGCAGATGGAAAAAAAGGGTACCGGCAGAATGGCTGCCCAGTGCCCTAGTCCTGCTGCACGGCGGAAAGGATTCTGGTGGGAACGCGACTCCTGGCGGTACCGGTTCATCTACTACCACACCTCTGCAACAATAGACTGCCCCCCGGCTTAACACCTAGTGCAACATAAAAGGCAAGGTACCTTAGGCCAATGGGTTGCTGTGAACATGAAACCGCTTTGCATGGGATGGCTGGAGTTATTGATCCCATTATCCAGCTGAAAGCTATCCTGAGTTTCGTCTTGAATGGTGCTCAAAGATGCCACGCTCTCTTCGTCATACGCTTTCACATGTGAGGCATGTTCTGTTGAGCAGAGGGGAAAACTTTAATATATTGTGAGCCAAAGATTAAATCCAATTAGTCATTTAACACCATCTTCATATCATATGCCAACTTTATTCTCATTCTGCTGAAAACAACATGGGGCAAGCAGGAAAGCTCATTCTTATTACATGCATGGAAACAGAGTAAAAGCAATATATGCGTAAAATATACTGGGCCCTATTCCAGTGAGGCTGTGCTAATGAACAAGCGAGCCGTTCATTCTAAGGGCTTGAAGAACGTGTTAACAAATGTTACCAATGGTTCCCCGGCTCCTGCAGTAGCTTGAATTGTGCAGCAGCTAACATCAAATGCACTTCTAACACTTTGTATGGGAAGCTCACATTAAAAGGCTGCCGCACATTTCTGAATGGCATTCCGTTTTATTAGTGCCTTGATCTCCTGTTTTTGTCTGCCCGATATTAATTTGTATAAAAGGAGTTGTTTGGATTAATGCAGTACACAAAACGTGGTTACACTTACCTCCTTTCTGAGCCTCTCCATCACTGTCACTGTCTTCTGAAGACGACGAAGAGGAAGAAGAGGAGGAAGACGAAGAGGAGGAGGAGGAACAGGAAGAGGAAGATGAAGAAGAGCTAGATCCTGAGCGAGAGCAAGATGAGGATGAAGAGGAAGAGGATGAGGACGATCTGGATGAACATGATGATCGATCAGAGTCCGAGTCAGACTCTGAACTGGATGCTGACCCTCGTTTTTTGTGTATCCTCTGTTTTTTGGAAGTCAGATTAGGAGTGAGTGGCTCAGTTCGTGCTGCCACCATTCGTCTGTCCGTTTCCAACTTTCCAGCTGGCTTTTGTTCTCCAGTGTGGAGGAGTGGGCCATTGGCAGGACTTAAAGGTTCCACTTTAATTTTTGCCTTAGACTGTTCTAAAAGTGCAACATCTTCTTCTGGCAAGGGTACTTCATCACTCATAGCTTCATTTTTTACTTTTACCTCATTGCTTGTGTTCCCTTTGAAATCCTGAAGCCTGGCCTGCGGAGTGAGGGGAGATGATAGTGCTATCTGGTTTGTTGTAGCCAAGAGTGATGCAGTGGAGCTTGTTTTACTGTGGTTGTAGTTCTTCTGGGAAGCCATAAATGACAGCTCAGGGTCCCTCATAATATGATAGTCTGTCCTACTCACGCCATGCTTAGCAGCTCCAATAAGCAAATCCCTGTCATGAGTCCCACATTCCCACCAAACTGGCAGATCTGGGTTTGGATGGCAGAGTTTTAGGCGTTCAAAAAGTTGTGGATGACGAAGAGCCTGTTCCCGCACTTTCCTCAGAAGTTCGATCCGGTACAGTGTTCGTGAGGCTCTCTCCTCTGTAATTGCTTGGATGGAGATTGTTGGATCTACATATTCTGTCCGATAAAAAAAAAAAAAACAAGATATCAGATATCTGGAAAACCTGGCAAGGTGGAGGGTCCCAAGGACAGGTTTGGGAAACACTGCATTATACAGAACACTAATGGAGAGCAAACGCAAGGTTTGGGAGCATCCTGAGACCAGGCAACACCATTAGCGGCCTACCCTATAGTGGGCGTCTGCTCAGGTCTCACCTGGTTTTAGCTCGATGGTGCCGATACAGAATACTATTCCACATTAAAATCAATCACCCTAAAAGGGTCGTCATAACTGAAATGCCAAGGCAGTTCCCTCTGCAGGGGAGATACAGCAACACTTGATGGTTGTTTCGGCCTTTCCAGGAAGGTATCACTGATATCCCTTTAGGCTTCTCAAGCAGGGGCCTGCGTCACTATAGGGCAGCCCACTAGTGCTGTTGTCTGTTCTCAGGACAATAGGGCTGAAACGGATGATTAGTTGGCCGATTATTGGTCTTCAGATAAATTTTGTAAAATTCTTTATGTTAAAGAAACATTATTTAAAATTCAACCAATGCCTCCCCCTTTTTTCACAAGCAATTTTTGTAGTGTAGAACATTCATACGTACATATGCAAATTGTGCATCTTGCGTACTTTTTGCACACAAGGTATGCAAGCACCTGGTCAGAGTGATGGGTTGATGTTTCATGCACAGCTCAAGCCCATGTCTGCTTTCTCTCCAAACCAACACTACTACAGGCACTCTGATATGATCATCGTCATCTACATATAGCGCCAACAGTTTCCGCAGCGCTTTACAATAACCAAAGGGGACAAGACATAAAAAAAACAAGCATAAGATGGAGACAAGAGGTCTAGAAGGCCCTGCTCATAGGAGCTTACAATCTAGAAAATGTCAGCAAGAAAGTCAAGGCTCTCCATGCAGCCTGACCACTTTAAAAAGCTAATGGGGTCAGGGTGCGTACAATGTTCCATTAAAATAATTTCATGAACAAATAGGGGGGGGGGCAGAGGTGGGAATTAATGAGTTTGGGCATGAGACCGTACCCAAGTGTGAGAGGGAGTGAGTTTGGAAAGAGAACGGACCTGAGTGTGGGAAGGAGTTTGGGGGAAGGGACCGGACCACTCAGGGAGGGAGGAAGGGTGGGGTGGTGGCACGGAACTCCAGCTCCAAGTAAGGATAAAACACCAGTGGTACAGCTCCTTCACCCAGTGGCAGCACTCCAGGGTCTCTGCTATAGTTCTGCTACTGTTATAAGCAAAAATCAAAACAAACTGGTTATGACTAACATTACCCTACAACTAAACCATAGAGAGTAAAGCAGTGGCACGTCTTCTTTAATCAGCTCCGTAGTAGAGACTGAGCTTATCAATTACTCAGTCGGACTCTGAAACAGTGTGTGCCATACACAGATCGATAAATCGATAATGAAAATAGTTGACAACTATTCTCATAATTGATTAATCGATTAGTTGTTTCAGCCCTACAGGACATTCAAAAATCTTGTTTTAGAACAGTAATAGACTGAAAATCTCGGCAGACAGCATTATGGATAACAAAAGCCCATGTCCTCATACACCATTAACATACCGTCTTTAGTGGGCAATCGACACACCCTCCGGCACATGGCCATGAAGGCGTAGAGGTACTTTTCCAAACTCTCATCAGTCTTTTTGTGTAGTCGGGCTAAAGCACGGAATTTGGTCCAGTCAAACTGTCCCCTTCCTGGATCGAAAACCACTCCGAACGTAGATACTACTCTGTAGAAATCTGCCTCTTCTCTTCGAGTCCATCTAATAGGAGTGAAGAAATCGTTCAGATTAGATGACAAGATAAAAATAAATAACCTAAATCGGTTTTAGAATCCAGACAAAGGGTTCATTTAGGCTTTCTAGATTTGTATACATTACTTTGTGTTATGTGGTCCATTTTTTGGCCTAGGACGAGTTTGATATTTTATTGCACACTACAATCACGTTAAACATTTAAACTGGGTAAGCTTGATTAAGAAGCAACAGAATACTTGCGTATTCAATGCAACAAAGTAGATTTATGTTCAGGAAGAGCTTGGGAGCACTACAGAAGAAGCAAGACCAGTGGTGTTAAGGCGAAAAGAATATAAGGGTATACTAGTGGCTAGCAGAGTTGACAATTCTAGAGATCTAGTGTATTTCTGTGTATAATGATTGTAAATCACAAGGCTGTCAAATGGTGAATAGTCAAAGGTGAAAAAGGTTTTGCAGCATCGCAGAAATTAGGTTTATAGATTGTCACACAAAATCATTTTTAACATTTGCTTCATCATATAGCATATGTGTGTGTATACAGCTCCAAGTGACATTTATTGTGTATGTAACAATATGCTGGGGTTAAAACACCCGCTGCAGCAAGGTATTCAAAAGTGACATGACATGACCTATGATAGGTGTGATATATCCAGGATTTTAAGTCAGGACCCGGAGGCTTCGTATTTGCTGTTCATTCTTATCTGCCCCAACAGCAGCGAAGAAACTTTATTGAAAAGAACAGAAAAAACAAGTAGTCCTCCCTTCCCCAACGTGGGGAGGGGGACCTAGCTCCCCAGATCCTCCCCATCCAGTCCATAAGGAACTCCACGGAAGCAGCCCCTCCTCTTTCTTCGCTGCTCCCGACGGTACCAGACGGATAAGTATAAGCTCTATTGTATTTATCTAATCTTCTATCTTCTTTGCTCCCAGAGCTTCCCCGACCCGGTCAAAACCGCGGTGGTTAGCTCACTCGCCTGTTCCTGGCGTCGGCAGTGTTAGTTGGCGCCGGGTTCGGGCTTCTCCCTCTCTATTTACAACTTTTCTCTCTCGCTCTCCTCGCGCTTGTCGCTGCCTCCCTGCATCACATGCTCACGAGCTCCACACGCGGCACTAGCCACGCCCCCTCAAGCCCCGCTGTATCGCGGGAGTTAGCGGCCGCCATATTGGTGCCTTCCATATCCAGCACGACGCACACACTCACTCACCGCTACAGCTAACAGCTCTACAGACTGCTCGTTTCCCCTTAAATAGTTATGTCTCTCTCAAAACCTGGCCAAGCTGATGCTCCCTCCTCGGAGGACATACCAGCCTCAGACCCCAGCTCCGAACTGAGCTCCCTCACCTCGGAACAATATGCACGTAAGAGGCATAAAAAAAATCTAAAAGACCCTCTGCTGAGTCCAGATTCGCCCGCATGGAGGGTTCCCTGCAGGCATCCGTCTCCCAGGCAGTGGCTGCAGCAGTCTCTTCTCTGAGTCATGGCACAAATCCCTTACGGAGGCCATCTCCTCCACCCTTCCCCCCCATCCATGTTGATCCGGTTCCAGAGGTCCTTGATGTCTCTGTTGGAGACCCTAATCTAGGCTTCGGCCCCGCACTCTGTGCACACGTGATTGGACTTCCCACGAGTAGTCCAGCTGCTAGCAGCAGAGGGGCTGGCACCCCCAGATCACTGCCTAAACCAGCCACCACGGCACTTGTGCCAAGAAAGCGCACCCTACCCCAAGGGGCTCGGGTTAAGAATACCAAAAAAGTCTGTCGTGCTAAGCCCACAGTCACCCTCACTGACTATTCAGACTCCGATCAGGGCGATGCAGATCCAGGGATGGCTGAGGGAGAAGTCCTCGAACTCCACGCTCCGGAGGACTCGGATTTGCTGGATGCGGACGCACCCACTTGCCAGCCCCGATCTCGGGGTACGGTGGTGTACGATCCGCAAGGCAATCCCCTCTTCGAAAGTGAAATAAACACTCAATATGTCCATAGGCCAAAGACGTTGTCTTTTGAGGGTGGATCTTCTCAGAGTAATGTCGATGGAGTATGTACTGTAGGGAGAAAGCACAAACACAGAGGACCAAAATTGCGCAGTAGGACAGTACCCAAAGTGAGAGTATTATATATCAATAATCAACTCACATTTTGTGGAGCCTACAACCGGCTCCCAGGAATAAGGCGAGCAGGGACTTTATGTTAGGTGCCCATAAAACCTTCACACGGCTTCTTTCAGGATTCACCAATGTGAGGGTACTGTAAGGAAATTGACAGAGACCAAAGAGGCACCTCCTAGTGCAATAAATCACACATAACTTAATAATTTAAAGGCAGGTGGCCAAATTCAAACTCACACGTTGTTGAGCCTCTATTGGCTCCGTCACAATACGCTTAGGGAATCATAAGGTATTCCCCAGACCTTCTTTGCAGGAGTTAAAAGGCAGACAGCAAAAATTTTTTTTTTTTTTTAAAAATTAAAAACATTTATTCATTTTAAAATAGATAGATCATATCTACCAAACCAAAGACCAGGACGCGTTTCGCCTACAAAGGCTTCCTCAGCTGGTTATCCTGAACCAGCTGAGGAAGCCTTTGTAGGCGAAACGCGTCCTGGTCTTTGGTTTGGTAGATATGATCTATCTATTTTAAAATGAATAAATGTTTTTAATTTTTAAAAAAAAAAAAAAAATTTTTGCTGTCTGCCTTTTTAACTCCTGCAAAGAAGGTCTGGGGAATACCTTATGATTCCCTAAGCGTATTGTGACGGAGCCAATAGAGGCTCAACAACGTGTGAGTTTGAATTTGGCCACCTGCCTTTAAATTATTAAGTTATGTGTGATTTATTGCACTAGGAGGTGCCTCTTTGGTCTCTGTCAATTTCCTTACAGTACCCTCACATTGGTGAATCCTGAAAGAAGCCGTGTGAAGGTTTTATGGGCACCTAACATAAAGTCCCTGCTCGCCTTATTCCTGGGAGCCGGTTGTAGGCTCCACAAAATGTGAGTTGATTATTGATATATAATACTCTCACTTTGGGTACTGTCCTACTGCGCAATTTTGGTCCTCTGTGTTTGTGCTTTCTCCCTACAGTACATACTCCATCGACATTACTCTGAGAAGATCCACCCTCAAAAGACACACGTCTTTGGCCTATGGACATATTGAGTGTTTATTTCACTTTCTTCATTTTGGACTTTGGTCTTTTGAAGCGCTGTGTTGTTTTCTTGTTTACATAACTGCCATTTGGGTATTTAGAGAAACCCCCCATACAACACATTCAGCGAGTGGGATAGACACCATTCGGTGGGCGCTGCACCCCTCTTTCCTTAATCCCCTCTTCGAGCATGCGGATATTGCTCGCCCTAATTCCACGATCTGGTATGCGTCTCCACACGTGGAGCAATGGGTCGACTCGCACCTCAGACGCCCTATGACTAAAGAGGACAGGGCCAAAATGAAATCAGAGTGTCCTCGCCCGCTTACTGCCGGTAAATCCTGTCTGACCCCTAATGTGGATGTCAGCTTCCAAAAAATTGTAACTAAGCGTGGCTGGAACCCCAAAAGAGGCATTGAATTTGCCATCAAAAGGCTGCCAGGACCATCTCCTGGACACAGCTGGCCCCCTGATAAAGCTCTTCCAGCTGGCATAGGAGGCCAAGACCGCTGGAACACAAATGGACCCTTACGAGGTCACTGAATGGATCCAACAATCTTTATGCTTGCTTGGCAACGCCAATGCAGCCCTCAAGCGAGAGACGTAAGAGCATTCTGCTCAAAATTGATACTGAAATGCTGCACCTGGCCACGAATGACTTAGGTGCCTCCGCCCAGGGCTTCCTATTCGGAAAACCCTTCCTGAAGGATATGGGCGAATACACTCAAGCCTTTAATTCTATAGATAAATCAGAGGCAGCCCTAAAACGCATTTTTTTTCCTAACCGCGTTTTTTGGCAGGGCCGGCAGGTTCAGGGGTCGTACGGTCAGCCGAGCGGGTGCAAACAATTCCCGCATCAACAGAGGCTCCGCTTCCAACTCTCAGCCCACCGTTGGTTCCAGTGGCTTCCGTGGTTCCAGCTCCTTCTATCCCTCGAGGTCACGAGCCTGGCGAGCCCGTGGATATAGAGGCGGCAGAGGCGGCCCTTCCATCCCACAAGGACAAGGTAAGACCAATTTATATTATCCCCTCGTCCCTAGTTGCTGTGGGCGGCCGTGTCATTCAATTCCTTCAAAGGTGGGCTTCCCTCACGTCAGACCCCTGGGTCCTCTCCACTGTACGGGGCTACCAGATAGAACTCTGCGGAATCCCCACTCAGGTCCTTCCCCCCCACCCCCCTCGGTTCGCCGATGCCCTACGGACCCTCATTCATTCCAAGGCTTCGTCAGCTCCCTTTTCTTGGTATCAAAGAAAAGGCAGGGGGGGGGGTTCCGCCCGGTGATCAGCCTTCGCTCCCTCAACGATTGGGTCCTTTACCACCATTTCAAAATGGAGGGCATTCCCACATTAAAGGACATGCTCCTTTTAGGGGATTGGATGGTCAAACTCGACCTCAAAAGATGCCTACCTCTCCGTTCCCATAATGGAATCCCAACGGGACCTCCTACAATTCCCCTGGAACGGCAAACTATGGAGGTTTACCTGCCTCCCCTTCGGACTGTTGTCCGCCCCGTGGTGCTTCACCAAACTACTCCGAACCGCGGTCTCCTTCCTCCGTGCTCGGGGAGTTCGTTTGGTGATCTAACTGGACGACATTCTTCTCATGTCCCAGTCGCCTCACACCCTTCGGGCCCACCTACACTGCACCATTTCTCTACTACAGGAACTGGGGTTTCTTATCAACCCAGAGAAATCACTTCTCACTCCCACGACAGAATTCCTGGGCTTCGTGGTGGACTCCGACCTCATGAACCTCAGCCTTCCGTCGTCGAAGATCTCCTCGATCAGGAAGGAAGCGAGGATATTGCTCAGGAAGAAGACCTTCCCCCACCGCTCCTTGGCCCGTACGGTAGGTCTCCTAGCGGCGGCCCGCATGGCAATTCACCCGGGCCCGCTACACTACAGGGCCCTGCAACGATTGAAGGCCCATTCACTCCGGGCGGGCCTCGACTATACGGACCCCGTGACACTGACAGGATGCCAGATCGGATCTCCTATGGTTGATCGACAACATAGTCACCTGGAACGGTCGCCCCCTGGTACCTCCTCATCCCACGATGACCATCGAATCGGACGCCAGCAGATTGGGCTGGGGCACGAGATGCGGTTCCCAGGAGGTCGCTGGTCCTCCCTGGAACAATTATGGCACATCAACTGCCTAGAACTTCTGGCGGGATTATTCGCCCTCCGTTGCTTTGCACGACGATCTCCTCCGGACTCTGTCGTACTTCGAATGGACAACATACCAGCGGTCTGCTACATCAACAGCCTGGGGGCCCCATCAGCCATGGCTCTGCACCTCTGGGAATTCTTCCTTCCCCTCGGGATTTCGGTCCACGCCCAGTTCATCCCCGGTCTGACGAACGAAGTGGCCGACTGGAACTCCAGGCACTTTACGGACTCGGGAGACTGGCGACTGTCACGGCCCGGTTTCTCTGCACTATCCGCGCTTTGGGGGCCTTTCCGGATCGACTTGTTCGCCTCCAGACTGAACTCTCAGCTGCAAGACTTCTTCAGTTGGAGGCTGGATCCAGACGCCCTGGCCACGGATGCCTTCCTCCAAGATTGGTCGAAGGGCCCCCACTGCGCCTTCCTGCCGTTCGTCCTTATCGCTCACACTCTGGCACAAATCAGGGCTCAGGAGGCCTCCATGGCGTTGATAACACCGTTTTGGAAGTCCCAGCCGTGGTTTCCAATGCTCCTGAGCATGGCGATAGACGTCCCGAGACTCCTTCCTCTCTCTCCGGACCACGAAGGACAACCCCACCCCCTGGTGGCCACCCACCGACTACAACTCCTGGCGTGGTGGCTCTCTGGCATCCCTCTACAGGCTCACGCCTTTCAGAACGTACTAAAGACCTCTTACTTCACTCCTGGGCCCCAGGTACTCGACTCGCCTACAAGTCTGGATGGGACAGATGGGCTAGCGGGTGTCTGGAACGGGACCGAGATCCCTTTTCGGCACCTGTGACGGCTCTCCTGGATTTCCTTACCCACGTGTTCGACTCCGGCAAAGCTTACCGTACCGTGAACGTTCTTCGTTCGGCCATTTCGGCTGGTCACTCGGGATTTTCAGGTGTGGCCGCTGGCTCCCATCCTTTGGTCTGTCGCCTCCTACGAGGCATGCGTTTCTCCCGTCCACCGGCTCCTAAATACTCCTGTACTTGGGATGTCTCCCGGATTCTCTCCTTTCTGGACCACTGGCCTGAAAATGCAGCTCTTTCACTGCAGGCTCTCTCGGCCAAACTCCTTATGCTCTTCTGCTTAGTGAAATTCTAGATAGAACCTTTTGTAGCGCATCAAAAATAGATTTAAAGGTAGACTTCAACAAAGAGGTATATCAAACATAAAGTGCTTCAGTCTTAAAGTGCTTCAATCTTAAGGTGACAAATATTAAATCAATGTACACATATAAAAGTGCAATGTGCCATAGAACACAGTAAAGTGCAACAATATATAAAATTCCAGCAGTGCGATGGGTATAAGAGAGTCTATAAAGTGCAACAGTGTCCGAATGTGCAAAATGTGCAAATTCAATGATATCCAGTACAACAGTATGAATACCAGTGGGAAAATTCCTTAAAATTTACTGCTCTTTATGTTCAAGCGATGCACAAATATAGTCCTCCTTTCTTGGTCTGTGTATCTCTTGCCGTCTCAATAGTGGAGAGGATAGCCAGAAAGGAGAAAAAAGTGAGAGAAAGGAAAAAAAAAAAAAAAATTTGGAGGGGAGAGAAAAAATGAAGAAATAATTGTGCAGAAAATCCCAATTAAATATGGCAAATAAATCACTCGTAGGAATATGGAAACTCACATTTATAAGAGCCCAAAAAATTCCTGGCTCTAGGTTTAGGAGCTTCCAGCCATATAGCGGGTGGCGTATCCCTTCTTAAATCTTCAACTCTGGTTGCGATGGCTACAATAAGATAATAGACAGCGCTCCCATAGTATATTACCGTATTATGATAAAAAAGAGGTGATAATGTATTGAACTCACCAGATATGGAGCCTCTTCCACACAGGCTCACTCAATACAGCGTCAGGTACACTATGGTGGATACCCAGAACCTCTTCTCAACCGTCTGAGGGCCAGATATCAGGAGCTTCCAAGCGGTGGCAAGTATATATCCAAGGAGAGTAGTCAATAGAATATAAACCATATAAAATTTATTAAAAAATTTATTGCATATTAAAAAATGGACAGATGCATTACCGAGACCCTGTTTGGAGATTTTTTTGGACAATAGTGCACCTAAATATACCGACTGAGGAAGGCTGTTAATGCCGAAACGCGTCTCGGTAACGCATCTGTCCATTTTTTAATATGCAATAAATTTTTTAATAAATTTTATATGGTTTATATTCTATTGACGACTCTGTGATTTACTACTTTACTATGAGTGATTTATTTGCCATATTTAATTGGGATTTTCTGCACAATTATTTCTTCATTTTTTCTCTCCCCTCCAATTTTTTTTTTTTTTTCCTTTCTCTCACTTTTTTCTCCTTTCTGGCTATCCTCTCCACTATTGAGACGGCAAGAGATACACAGACCAAGAAAGGAGGACTATATTTGTGCATCGCTTGAACATAAAGAGCAGTAAATTTTAAGGAATTTTCCCACTGGTATTCATACTGTTGTACTGGATATCATTGAATTTTTTACATTTTGCACATTCGGACACTGTTGCACTTTATAGACTCTCTTATACCCATCGCACTGCTGGAATTTTATATATTGTTGCACTTTACTGTGTTCTATGGCACATTGCACTTTTATATGTGTACATTGATTTAATATTTGTCACCTTAAGATTGAAGCACTTTAAGACTGAAGCACTTTATGTTTGATATACCTCTTTGTTGAAGTCTACCTTTAAATCTATTTTTGATGCGCTACAAAAGGTTCTATCTAGAATTTCATTTTTGGTTAATGCAGATTTTGGTTGTTTTTTCTGTATATTGCGCTTACCCCTTTGGGCAGTATCTCACTACTTATTAGTTATAATTTAACTACTTCATAACACTATATTAATCTGGTTTATAAATAGGCGCCTACGCTGTATGAGATGAGATATATATATATATATATATATATCTCTTCTTTTTTTTCTTCTGCTTAGTGGCCTGCAAACGTGTCGGGGACGTACGGGCGCTGGACTTCGGCACTCGTTCTTACGTTCCTGAAGGAGTGCGCTTCGATATTTCACGTCGCACTAAAACATCCCTAACTTCATTTTTTTCCCCATCTTTTAGGGTTTCTCCCTGCCTTTGTCCGGTTTCATGTCTCCGGGAGTATGAATCTCGTACTAAAATCAACCAGGATTTTGCTGGTTTCACCGCTCTTTATTTCATTTCGCTCTCCTCATAAACCGGTTTCATCTCCCACTTTGGCTCGTTGGATGCGATGGCTTATGGCACAAGCCAGGGTGGACGTCTCGACTTTCGGGGCCCATTCTGTCCGCAGTGCTTCCGCCTCTAAGGCGGCCTCCGTGGGCTGTCGACTGGAGGACATCTTGCGTGCCGCTGACTGGTCTAACGAGTCCACGTTTCGTACCTTCTATTTTAAGCCCATTGGTCGGATGCGGCTCCTGTTCCGCTTTGAACTAGCAAATACGAAGCCTCCGGGTCCTGACTTAAAAAAAAAAGAAATCACAAAATTTCCCTATTCCATAACGGAAAGTTTAGATTTTAATAAGGACACGGAGGCGAGTATTTCCCGCCCAGCCACACCCTGTAATTTTCAGCTCGTTTCCGCATCTCTCCCGGGCTTGGGTAGACTATTTTGGCGGCTGCCAGGGCTCCCCTCATTTCATCAGGTTACAGTTGCTCACTGGTACTTCAGGTCGCTTGTGTCTTTCAGCCTTCTGAGCTCCCGAGATGGTTCTTCGATGTTTTGGCTCCCGATCTCCTTCACTGGTTCTGCTTCTAAGTCTCCCACCGTTTCTGTCGCAGCTTCGAAAGAGGAGCGGCTGCTTCCGGGGAGTTCCTTATGGACTGGATGGGGAGGATCTGGTGAGCTAGGTCTCCCTCCCCACGTTGGGGAACGGAGGACTACTTGTTTTTTCTGTTATTTTCAATAAAGTTTCTTTGCTGCTGTTGGGGCAGATAAGAAAGAACAGCAAATACTCGCCTCCGTGTCCTTATTAAAATCAAAACTTTCCGTTATGGAATAGGAAAATTTTGTGATTTCAATACAGGAAATATTTGGATTAGTCTATGCAAAATCTCTTTAGGAACGGTCACCTGGTTCCTAAATTATAGAGCTGGATACCGAGTTCTCTTACACTTGTCCTGAGCAATGGGATGGTTTTCTTTCATCAATAATATCACTTAACTGCACAGGGGGACTTTTTACCCCCCTAAATACTTTATAGAAGTGTTATCCAAATCTGTCTGCAGGACCCGCTGACACGCCAGGTTTTCCAGATATCTGAAGCACAGCACAGGCGATATGATTTGCTGCTCGGTGATTGCAGGATTTAGTCTGCATTTCCCCAAGGTGATCTGTAAAATCTGGCCTGTAGTGGGTCCCGAGGACAGGTTTGGGAAACACTGTTATAGAGGGTCACATGCTTTTATATAAATATACAGCATATACTTTGAAAGAAACTCCAGACCTCTGCTGTCTCTCAATCTTAGCTGCCATTTTTGGATTGAGTGGGACTTCTTCATAAGGTGCCTGGGTTACTGCTGCATGGACTGGAAACATTGTTGGAACCTGCTGGATCTGCCTGAACTTTGTGGTACGCTGGAATGCAGTTATGAGGCGACGCAGACGGGTGGTCAGTGTAGACTGCGTCGGCCAATAGCTTTTGTCTCCCTCCATAGCTTGTATGTCTGTGCGCACAAAGAAAGGTTGTTAAAATTCACGTAGCTCTTCATTTTTTCCAAATAATATTTTCTAAGCTAAAATGAAACACTAGGGTCAATTTCAATTATAGCCTGACATCTTTAGGATGGGAAAGCACGCTATATGCATTTATTAAGAAACAAAGGGTAATCAAGGGGTATATACTTTAAAAAGACTCAATGGACACATGTGCAAACCTTTATGCAGAAGAAGAAACCATAAAGCGCATCCAACAGTGCAGTAATCAGTAAAATTAGCAAAGGAGGGCTGTAGATTTGCAGTGTGCCAATAATAGAGACAGAATCAAAGTATCTGATAAGAATACACGGTCAAATTGAACCATCACGGTCACCTTATTGACTATTTCTGGCACAGGCTATCTTATAGTAATGGTTTGACACTGCCACTTTTTGTGTGTTTGATGTTCTTAAATTGCCTCTAGGACTATTGTTTTATTCTCACCACCGTGTATTATTAGATACATTGATTCTGTCACTATTTATTATTGGCACACGGCAAATCTACAGCCCTCATTTGCTAATTTTACTGATTACTGCACTGTTGGATGCGCTTTATGGAAACTGCATAATCCCTGTATGGCACATATTTTGGTTGTTTTATTTGTGCTTTTACCTTTGTTGTTATATCTATTTTAGGCAGCATCACATCTACTCATTTATTTATTTTCTGCAGGTTTGCATTGCTGTTTGATTATACCACTTAATTTAATAGGAATTTACAATATCATGCTGACACTATTGCACCCCCTTTTTATAGATTCTCTTTAAAAACCCACATGTGCAAACCTGCATGAATTTGTGCAACAAGCGCTGTGGAAGGACACGATTCTTTACCAGCGTTTCACTGCATGAGGTTAGAGAAGGAGGTGGTGGATCCTGCTACCCTCTGCACCATGGGACCGGTAAGTAAGGGATATTCTGATACTGTTATTTTAAGTGTTAAGCAAAATCAATTAACACCAGGGTCTTCGAGGTGGTATTTATTACAGCTCAAGACAAGAACAATGAGCAACCAGTAAATAACTCGCTATTCTCCGCCTGGCTGATAGCTAATGGCTTCTATACAAAGTATAGGAAATTTTTACAGTGATGAGTGGTAAAGCCAAGCTGCAAACAAAAGGCGGAATTAGCGGCTCGAGAGGTTAGTAAGTGGGGCCGTGAAGTAGGATAGCCCCACTCAATAGCTTAATGGCTGCGTTGGAATAGGGCCATCAGGAGCAACTTCAAAGCTATGGCGGGGAAAACTGTTAGTTTTGAACCAAGACCAAGAGGCCATTATGGATGCTTTTAGTATTTTCCCACAAAAGTCGGTCTTTTTTTTTTTAATAAGCCACAATGTTTGATGATGCGGTTCTGTCTTGTCATAATTTAGCAACAATTCAGTTGAGAGAACAATAATCCACATTATGGACCAAGTTCCACCCTCCTTTGTCAGTCAAAACAGAGATTGCAAAGAGAAACACATGTGGTTTCCTTACCTCCATCGGCAATTACAAGATCACCGGGAGAAGAAGCATAATCCTGCGTAGGAGGAAAGAAGATGATGTTCAGGAACAGCAAGTAACTATTGCATGAAAAATAAACTGAATCTAGTAGAGGGCTGCTCCGTAAAACAAAAAGTGCCCACATTGCACCACGCAGAGTAAAACCGTATAGAAATTGGTTGTAAGGGACAATCCCACCTATCCCTTCATTTCCAGGCCTGTGAATTCTCTCAGACGTCACAAGTTAATCCTATGTATGTCTGCTAAGCAGTCATGTCTGCTCAGAAAGTGCAGGAAAGCCCTCCCTTTAAATCATATACAATGCCTGTTGTAAGTACACGGTGAATTGCACAAGGATTGCTCTTTTGTCTATATAAAATTGCATTTTTTTTGTCTATATAAAATTGCATTTTCTCCATTTCAAATAGGCCGTGAAATACAAGTAGCAAGGAAATCCAGACAACGCATTCTGAAAAATCAGGGGTGTAATGATCTTACAGATCATGTTTTATTGATGTAAGAAAAAGCCATTAAATTAACGAGGACAGCATGCCATCATGGTTTAATTTCAGGCTCGCCATGCCAAATTTATAAACACTGAGGCGCTTATACTGTAACACTAAACAAATTATGAAAATCCCCAGCTTGCAGAGTGTTGCTAACATCAGGATAATTCATACATTTCATGGTACTCTTCCTCACGCAGTCAAAAGGTCTGTGACAACGCGTGCTTTCAGCTCCGTTTCTGCCTCCATCTTTAGCACAATATATGATGACTTTATAAAAGTGAAATAGGGCATGGGAGGCTACGCTGGTTTCTTGGAGTGCACTGGTACCACTCTCATTTATTCCCACTTTAGAGCATTACGTGCTTTCTTTCTCTAGTGCACACCGGAACCAGTGATCGGAATTTCTCCAGAGAGGTTTGCTGCAGGTGTGAATGACACTGAAACAGAGCAGCAAGCTCCCTCTCCACATCTCTGCTGAATTTATAAAAGAAGCGTTTATTGTAGGCATTACATTTTTACACCTGTCCTGCACTGTTGGCGTCATTCACGTCCTTATGGATTCGAGTACCTCTGTGAGCATTGACCACCATTAATTTCATTCCTATTGTCTGTATGACACGTAACCGGTTCTAACAAAGGTGCCAGGTGTTCCACATAAGAGTTTGCGCAATCTGTGAGCAAATTATGAACAGAGAAAAGCCAGTCATTACCTCCATATCATCTTTAAATAAAGCAGGAGCTGGTTTATACTCTGGATCTTCCACGTCACTAATAAAAAAAAGCAAAGATATTATTGTAAAATTGTTTCTAAAGCAATTATTTTAAAGGCAAGTCTTAACGAGCACCACTTCGTTACATACCCATCCATGTAATCATTTGCCCTTTGTTCTGCTGCCACAGCCTTCTCGTCTGGTTTTCCCACTCGTTCTAGGAAGTAGAGTGCTGGATCTGCCCGTATAGTGTTGTACTTCTCATAGCCTGATGATTATAAAGGGGAAACATAAATAAAAAAAATCAGTATGACCCCTCTAACCCACATCAATATAGTAATCACGTTGAATGTCATTAATTCAAAAGAACTGCAAGTCATGCTTTCATCACAATGTGTCTGCAAGCATGGTATGGTTGTTCACAAGCACAGAAGGATCAGCTGGCGTCTTTGTGTAGATTTACGGGTGATGATGATGAATGATTCCGATGAAGTTATGTCGGGAGGTCAGAAAAAAATGCACAGTTGTTGGTGGTTCATGGTAAACTCTAAAAAACCCTTTGCTTCTTTTTGAAAATTATATTAGGACTGATTAGGACACCAGAATCATGAGCGAGTGAACGGTCAACTGAATTGCAGGTTTTAAAGCAGAAATGCCATTTTTATTTGGTTCAGCCATTGTACATGCATTCAGCTAATCACTGAAATGCAGGGCTCAGACAAAAACATTGTCATTATATCATTTATATTGTTTGAAGCAGTGGTGTCATTTAGCATCTGTTTAGCCAAGCACTAGATTAAAACATTTGAGGCTTGATTACATTCTCCGCACAAATGCGTACGCGCAGCGCAATTTTTTTTGCGCGCAGCGTTAAACGTTAACGTGCGTAAATTAACGCAGGTATTATGATCCGAGCGCATTTTTTCATCCGTCCGAAAATATTGCGCCTAAAAAAGCCGCGCAAAAACGAGCGCAAATTAACACTGCGCGCAGAAAATCGGTGGGCGGACTGTTTTTTCACGCGATTCAGCCAATCAGAATTAAGAACCACAATTGTCTCCCGTTCAGTTTTTGTGCCTGCCAAAATCAATCTGAGTATATAAGCTGCAGCAATAAAAAAAGACACGCACAAACTCTCAATTTTAATGTTTGGGTATGTAGAACGTGTAACTATACTGTGCTGTATTTTTTTTTTTTTCATGCTGGTGTATTTCGTTTCGGCCAGGACGTTCAGATTTGCAGTTAACACCAGCTTTTCAAAGACGCTAAAATTATTCGCACAAACTTCGTTCGTAAGAGGTTGCGCATTGATTGTAATACCAGCTGCGTACCAGCGCACAAACGCATTTGCGCTCACCATGTTAAGTATGGGATGCTCGTGTTGGACGTTAACGCGCATTGTTTGCACGAATGTTTATTCCCCTCGCGTTAATGCGTCTTTGCGCACGTGCACATTTTTGCGCGAAGAATGTAACAGAGCCCTTATAGTGCTGGGACACACAAGGTGGCCTTAGGATTTTGCCATTTACGGCACACACAAACTCCGAGGAAGTATAAAGCATGGTCTTCAAGATCAGATTTTATAAACAGATATTTGATACCCACTGCTCAATGTTTGACATCCGAATTATTAACTTTATTTAATGCTATTAAAAGGTTTACGGCAAGGTGTTCAGAACACTGTTTAAAAATAAAAATATAAAAAGGCACAAATAAAAAAAACAAAAAAAAACTATAACAATAAAACATTTCACACAGGAGGAGCCAAGCTTGTTCGACATGCTAAAATAGCTTCAACAGCAAGTCAATGACGATAATACTAGTCATATCCGTTACAATATTGTTATCAATGTTTTTTTAAAGCTAGATATATAGATGTATAGATGTATAAATTTTTCCAGTATTGATAGATCAGATCGCTTTATTTTCATTAAAAAAAGGTCTGTTGCGGCCTTATGCTGAAATGATTTATACTAATAAACCAGTAAAAAATTAAGGGGTCTGAATACTTTGATATTATACACAAGCAGTTAACCGTACATACTGTGATAAGGTGAGGGGAATTGTGTGCGAGGGTGTCTATATTCCACCTGTGTTTGTGAGAGGGCATTGGGCTGTTTGTAATATAGCCCGTATTCTCCTCCTGGGTTCAATCTTCGCGCAAGAACCTGTGCCAAGTGTTAAACTTTTGCGTGCACAAATCACCGCTGGAATTACAATCCTCACGGATTTTTTCTTCCGCCGATCAATTGCGCGTGCAAACAATACCTGCACAAGTGCAGGCTCAGTGCCGTCTCGTGCAAAAATCTTTGCGTGCGTTTTTTTGCACCCATTCAGCCAATCAAAATGAAGAAACACACCTATCAAACGCAACTGAATTGCGCCTGGCAGAGGCATCGGAGACGGGTTGTGTGTCTATGATGCAAAAATGAGCACATATGCTACAATAATAATACACACCTGCCATCATCCATTATATTGTTGCTGCATTCCTTTTTATGGGCCGTTTTTTTTGGGTTAGCCAGGTTGTTCAGATATGCCGTTACCACCAGCTTTTAGGAGTTGGTAAAATTATGCGCGCAAAGGCTATGCGGTAATTACCGCAAATAGATTGTAATACCATCTTGGTAGTAGAGAACATTCGCATTTGCGCTCACAATGTTAAGTATAGGACTCGTGCAGTATAGTAAGCTCGCGCAGGTTCACCCACGGTAGACGATTGCACGCAGTTGTTGCGCTGACGTTTGCATGAAGATTGTAATTTAGCCCTACGTGTTTTAAATTATTCCCCTGTGCTGCAAGGTCTCCACATCTGCTAATTAAAAATCCTTAAATGGTTCCTGGGTGTGAGGAATCACTGAGAAAGAAGTAAGGAGATAGAGAGCAGCAGCAAACAAGGTGAAGTGCTGAGGTTGGCAGCTTCCCAAAAAGAAAAAGGTTGGCAAAGATTTACATTCTTTTGGTATTTACCCACGTTAATAAGGGACGTGTATTTGTTATTAAGAACTCAGACGAGTTAGGCTTTGTTTTCTGTTTGTTATTCTCTGAATGCCAGCAAGTAAAAGCTAAACTGTGGAAAGAGACGGTGTGCCACCTTTTGCCCTAGAGGGCCGCACTATAGCGCCCCCCTGTGACAATACGTTCGTTCACATACCATATATTACTTACCGTGCTTAAACACTCCAATGAGAAGAGACTTGTCTGCATCTGCATCCCACCAATTCACAGGCAAATCTGAGTGATCAGGCTCGGGCACCCGCAAATCGATCTCACTGTAAGGACGTGCATCAGATAAGGTCATTCTTAGCTACTCACATCTTTTTAATGACTACACACCAAGGTTCAGATCAGACTATCATACGATTTTATGGTAATTCCAAGATTTATTTTAAATGAATACATTCTAGTATAACAAAAAAAAATAATTACGATATCCACTGTTGTATAATTAAAGAATAATCTGACCGTTTTCTTCTTCCCTAGGATTAAATGTCGCTTTAAAATATGTATATGGGGATACAATATTATAATGGAATCATTTAATAGAAGCCGGATGAGGATCTTCTTAAACTACAGCATTATGTGATTTACCTTACATCCACTCCATCAATAACTTTCTGGTAATGAACGCCAATTACTTCCTGTCTGAGATAGTACAGCATCCGTACTCTGAGTAATACTCTGAAAACGACAAGAGGCAATTAAAAGGCAGAATGTGCTAAAAAAAATTAATAAAATGATTTCTCTTTATCCAGGACAAAAAACCACAACCAAAGACACACATCCTATCAAAGACAAAAAACAATCTTGTGAACCCAGTTGGTATGGGTTTTCAGGAAAGCGTGCTTTATTGAGCTTGAAAGAGGATTTAAACGTGCAGAATATTTTATTTAACAGTTTTAGAGTGGCACTCTCGTGTGAACTGCAGACGATGAAGCTTTATGAACGGATATCCAGATTAGCGTTAGCTATGACAGATCCACTGTGAGTAACTGCATGAACACCATTGTGCTTTCTTCTTGGAAGTGCGGAGACGGCACAGAACACACTTGGTCCCCAGACGTCTTAAGGCTGGGTTCACACCTAAGCGTTTTGTTACGCACGTTTTTTGACGCACGTATTGCGCAAACGTTAAAAACGCGTGAACGCGCATTGCAGCCCGTTCACGTCCATGTCAATGGCCGCGAACAAGATGCAGTACGCCCCAAATAAGCTCCCGTAGTTCTTTGGGCATAGGACGTTTTAAAGCGCGTTCCTGCACACTTTAAAACGCCCAGGTGTGAACGGGACCCATAGGAAATCATGGGATTTCCCGGTTCATGCGTTTTATAGCGCGCAGGAACGCGCTTTACAACATTTGGGTGTGAACGGGGCCTTACGGTTTTTATTCCATAAAGACAATGAAAAAGTTTTGATTGGAAATGCCAAGAAAAAAAAGTTTAAAAGCATCTTCATTTTGTAAGCGCAAGATGGTTTTGATACCTTTTAGAAGTCAATAAGAACCAATGAGTGATTCAATAGAGTTAAATAATGCTTCAGTTATTAGATTATACGAGAGGTTTCCTTGCCCACGTTGTCTTCTACAAATTGGTTGAGCATTGCCTCACCAATATATCTGGGGATGATCAATGGGCTCGCACACAATACATTTAGGCTAATGTCAGACGAACGCATTCTGAGCACACTGTGCGTCCGTGCACAACTGACGTACTTTCTGACTGATACTGTAGACACCACACAGTCCGTCTTTTTTGACTGACGTTTTTTGACTGATGTAGATGGGAAATAAAAGACGTAAAATGAAAAAAATTGATACTTGACATGAAAACCTATTTTGTCTGTCAAAAATGCAGGCCCTCAAAAATGCAGTCCGTCTGACTACGTTCCATCACTCACACACAAAGCTACGCGGACGTGGCGCACTCTGTGCGTCCATCCTAGCGGCTTGACGTTCTTGCCTAAATTGCGTCCGGTGCCACGTGCGTTGTGAGTCCGCACTTCTGTGCGGACGTACTTCGTGTGTGGGTCTCTTGATCATAATTTTATGCTACGACGGACGTTAAAATGTGCGGCAACACAGACGTGATCACTGCGTTAGTCTGACACAGGCCTTAGAAAACGTTGTAGGATTTTATTTCTCTTTAATTTCTAGAGGAATAAAGCATCTTTCTGTTTGAATGAATAGGAAACCAGTGCTTGTATGCGTCTCAAACAAATGCTTACTTGTTGCAGTGATGCTTTAAATGCTTCTTGTACCCGTCATCTTGCAAAAGGTGCTCAGGGTTATACTTCCGTAGCCATTCGGCCTTGTGGATATCAAAAGTGCTGGTCTGGGTCTTTATCTTCTTCCCTTTCCTACCCCGTGGCACAGGAGCTGATAGACCTAATAAGAAAAGGTACGAATAAAAGCATTACTTACATACATTTGTGTTTTGGAACTGTACCTTTGGTCAGATTTGGACACACAGCAACCAAAAGTCTATGGATTTTCAGCACAAACAACATAGAAACATAGAAAATGTCGGCAGATAAGAACCTTTCGGCCCATCTAGGCCCAATTACATGGATACTTTACCTGGATTTATCTTTTGTTTAGGATAGCCTTATGCCTATCCCATGCTTGCTTAAATTCAATTACTGTTTTGGCCTCTACCACTTCAACTGGAAGGCTGTTCTATGTATCCACCACCCTCTCAGTAAAATAATGCTTCCTTTGCCCCTCTAATCTAAGACTATGTCCTCTTGTTTTGCTACTTTATTTCCTTTTAAATATACTCCCTCTACCTTGTGGATTCCCTTTACGTATTTAAATGTTTCTATCATATCTCCTCTGTCTCGTCTTTTTTCCAAGCTGTACATGTTAAGATCATTAAGCCTTTCCTGGTAACTTTTCTCCTTCAAGCCGTACACCATTTTAGTAGCCCTTCTTTGAACTCTCTCTAAGGTGTCTATATCCTTCTGGAGATACGGTCTCCAGTACTGCACATAGTACTCCAAGTGAGGTCTCACCAGTGCTCTGTACAGTGGCATGAGCACATCCCTTTTCCTACTGCCAATACCTCTCCCTACACAACCAAGCATTCTGCTAGCATTTCCTGCTGCTCTATTACATTGACTACTTACCCTTAGATCCTCTGAAATAATGACCCCTAAATCCCTTTCCTCAGATGTTGAGGTTAGGACTGTATCAAATATTCTATATTCAGCCCTTGGGTTTTTACGTCCCAGGTGCATTATCTTGCACTTATCCACATTAAAACTCTATTGCCACAGCTCCCACCATTTTTTTTATTTGACCTAAATCATTTGTCATTTGGCTGATCCCAACAGGAACGTCAACCCTGTTGCAAATCTTTGTGTCATCAGCAAAAAGACATACTTTACCATTAATACCTTCTGCAATATCACTAATAAAAATATTAAAGAGAATGGGTCCAAGTACTGACCCCTGAGCCACCCCACTGGTAACAAGACCTTGCGCCGAATAAACTCCATTTACCACAACCCTCTGTTGCCTGTCACTCAGCCACTGCCTAATCCATTCAACAATATTGGAATCCAAGCTCAAAGACTGCAATTTATTGATAAGCCTTCTATGCGGAACAGTATCAAAAGCCTTACTGAAATCTAAATAAGCAAGGTCTACTGCACCACCTTTGTCTATTATTTTTGTTACCCAATCAAAAAAATCATTAAGATTAGTTTGGCAAGATCTCCCTGAGGTAAACCCATGTTTCTGATCTTGTAATCTATGCGTTTTTAGATGTTCAACAATCCTTTCCTTTAACATGGTTTCCATTAATTTCCCCACTACTGACATAAGACTAACTGGCCTATACCCCCCGATTCCTCCCTACTACCCTTCTTGTAAATGGGCACAACATTTGCTAATTTCCAGTCTTCTGGGACAACTCCCATTAACAGATTTATTTAACCAATCCTTGTTAACGGTTTTGCTATTACACCACTGAGCTCTTTTAATAACTTAGGGTGGATCCCATCAGGCCCCATTGATTTATTTGTCTTTACTTTAGACCGCTGCTGTAGAACCACCTACTCTGTAAACTCCTATGTAAATGTCTCTTTAGTGTTTCCTCCTAACTGAGGTCCCTTTCCTTCCTTTTCTTCTGCAAAGACTGAACAAAAATATTCATTGAGGCAGTCAGCGAGACTTTTATCCTCTTCTACATCTTCTCTGTTTGTATTCAGAGATTAAAAAAAAGTCCCAGTATAATTGTTAAGTAGACAAATATGCAAGGAGCGTTTAAAGTGTCCGTGTTATACCATACCACTTTGGTGATTGGCCCAGGCAGGCCTGGATTAAGATCTATAGGGACCTGGAGTTGAAGATTTTGGTGGGCCAATTTTTAAAATGGTGTGTAATTAAACCATATTTTATATAACTGAACAGCTACAAATGTTCAGATAAACAACCATGTAAATTTAGTATATAGATCTCAATATCTGAACGCCTATATATCATATATCCTATATCGCATAGACCATTGCTGGCTGCTGGGCAGCCGATCTGAGCTCAAGCATCACATCTGTCTGCTGGAGGCGCAGAGAGTGATTTACAGAGGTAGAAAACAACACATTACCATGGATTTTGGGTCATTTGCAAAATACTTGAATGCAATTAATTGACAGTACATCTCCCATGTTTAGGTCGCTTCAAGACTTGAACATCTCTACAATTTTGACTAAAAAAATTATATTTAACCGTCAGTTCACAACATTTTAGGTTTATTGGCTCCTTCAACTATATAAATAATGTCAGAAGAAATACAATGCATAAAGTGAGAATAAAGCATGGAGGATCTGGAATATTTAGTATTATAGTTATTAATAGTTTAAGCGGCAGAGAGAGATTACCAGACATTGAGGAACGGAAGAGATAACACTCGTCTGGAAATAATATAGCATAAAGCGCCAGATGCCATCTAAAAACAGAAGGCAACGATTTTAAGAAAGTGAGGTTTTATTTTGTACAGGTAAAAAATGTTTAGTGATTGTGTACATGCCACCTGCCTGAACATTTCTTTGTGTCTCAGACACATCTGAGGCTCTGACAGAGCTCCACCTGTATCCCTGTGCATGGTGTAGAGATCTCGCCACACTTTGGGGTGTCTGAAAATTTGGAGCTTGACTACTTTAGATAAGACCTTGGTGCATTGGAGGTTCTAGCTGCGAGCAGTATAATTTGCGGTGCTACTCGTATACCCGTTAACACAGATTAGTCTGTTGATATCCCCGTAACCTCTACTTGCATGGCGTTAGGAGGCGTAGAGGGTGGTAGGAGATATTTGACTAAAGCTCAGCAGGTTATGTCCATATAATCTGTTTATAAAGAATGATGCCTATGTCCGTCCGCCCCCTCTGCGTACATCTGTCCTTCCGCCCCCTCTGCGTACATCTGTCCTTCCGCCCCCCTCTGCGTACATCTGTCCTTCCCTCTCGCTGTGTACGTCTGTCCTTCCCTCCCTCTATACATGTCCGTCTCTCCATACATGTATCTTTCTAAACAATCCCCCTTAAACTGAACAAGCCCTTCTTTCATAGAAATTATACACTAACCTCTTAATGCCCAGAGGGCCACGGTTCCCAAGAGGTTCCCCCACAGGGTTTTTTCCTCTTTTGCAAGGTGAAGGATGACTCTCCATGAGTCCAGAGGTAGCCCACATTATGGTTATTTATTTATTTTAAAGCCAAATCTATAATAATATATTTATGCTTTGTAACGGCACATAAGCCCCCTATCAATTTGTTAAATGCTACAAAATTACTTTAATTGTTGTAAATTTACTTTATAAATGTATCAATTTAAATATATGTCTCATTGTGCTTTTTTTTTTAAACAAAGAAATTAATCAGAGCTGACTGAAGATGGTTTAAAAGGTACAATGTATTCTTTTCTCAATTGTGGTGGGAGGGGTGCTCAGGGTAGAAGATGATGCTGCTCACAATACAGGGAGTATGACATTCCCAATACAGCTAAATAGTTCATTATTAAACAGAATGCAGGAGTGATGTCAACAACTGCAGACGACAGATCAGAGGATCAGAAGTCTTTTCAATGGCATTGTGGCAACCGTTGCAATGGCATTGTGGCAATGGACCTAGTAATTGCACCCAATCCTGCACGAAAAGGGCTGCCTTGGTATATAGAATTTATAACACTTTAATGGGCTGTCCCACAATTGCTTTTATTTGTTGATCTAACTTAGAATTTGAAAAATCACTGCAAACTTTCTGGGGTCTGCGAGAGCGTTCTCGAAATATACAAGTAAAACAATGTAACCAAATGATTTGGCAGGAGATCAGTGATAAAATTGATGAACTGGATCAAAAAGCATACCATGTTGCTGCTCCTTTAAAACGGAATACACAAGCAAGTCTAGTTTCTACAAACATAAATTTTTGTATATAAACATATATCACATGCCAAGATGTTAAATACTAACCGTGTTCCCTGCTGCCCAGGTGTAGTGTGGGTAAAGTGCTGGACTGAATTTATGTGTTTTTATACAGACCTATAGGTCACAGAAAATAAACACGCTGATACCAGAGTTGAATAGGTCATCTATTTTGTAACCTTTTTATAAGGTTTGTTGGGATTGCAGGGCCTCTCACAGCCGGTCATGGGCCTAGTTTAGGCTGTGGGCCTGGAGCTGCAGCACCAATAGCCCCTAAATTAATCTGGAGGTCCAATCAGAGTTACTGAAGTCTACTGAAGATAGAAAATAGTGGCACCCAGCAGGTAAGCATGACATGTGTGCTTTAAAGCAATGTTCTAAGGCAGGGGTGTCAAGCACCCACCCTCAGATGTTGATGGTCTACAATTCCCAAAAACGTTGAATGCCGTAGACGGCCAGAGAATTATAGGAGTTGTAGTTTGACAACATTTGATGGGCGGAGTTTGACATTCCTCCTCTATGGGCTCTCCATCAGCATAATAAAGAATATTCTCCAAGTTTATCCAAATGGGTGTGTGAGGCCTTTAACGCAATTACAGAAAATGAATTTGGATTCAACAATTTCTCAAAAACAGATCATACCCAGGTGATTCTGTAGCTCCCTTGTTTGTCCATCCTCTGTTGGAGTAATGAGGTCCCAAATGAAACTCTTGATTTTCTCATCGCCTCTATAGTGCACTAAGCAGTAAGCCAGCAAAGCACGGCAGATGATCTCCACGTCCTGCTCATTCAGCTGCCTCTTAAACCGGCCATGCGATAATATATCTCTCCATCTCCCCCATCTAAATAGTTCACAGAAGTTTTTCATAAATGTGTTATAATAATAGAGTCTATACATGAGATTTGCAATGCATGCATAATTTCAATTTTTCATTAACAGAAAAATAACTTCTTGGAGAAGAGTTTCTTTTTAACTATATGCAACCAGTGCCATATATAAATCTGATCCACGTTAACTTCAGTAGCACCTTTAAAATATATATTTAATAAACAAATAAAAAAAAAAAAGTGGCAGCACTAATGTCAACATGACTATTCAAATTACTGTGAACCTTCATTGTGCCTGTAATGTACTTTTATGTTCACATGTATCTGACACTGTACAATATTTACCCATAGACCAGCAGGTTCTTCTCGACCCGAAAGCATTCTGTTCTGCCGTAGCCGTTGACCCGGTCAAACGGTCGCCTTAACTTGGGCTTGTCATCTCCTTCGCTCTCTACTTCGGATAACTCTGCCAGCTCATCCTTGGTAGCACTGAAAGGCCGGGTCTGTTTTCTGATCCTCGGCGTGTCAATCACCAGACTGTTCTGTAGGGGCCATTAAGATGAAACCTAGTTACTGTGATACCGATAAACTTCACAACTTTGATCTCATTCCAACATTGCGTATATCATTTGTATTCATATTACTGTATGAAATACGATACGTACCCGACCGCTCACCGAATCAATATCAATCTCTGCTTTCTTGGCCCATTTCTGCCAGAAGTTAGGATCATCTAACGAAATGTCTGTCCTGTTACCAGAAGCCACAAAGCTTGCCTGTTTGGGGAAAAGGAAAAAAAAAAGGTACTGATTTTATAACATGGTGCATATTAAATCAAAACAGGACAGCCTGTGACATAGCAGGTTACATAATAATTAACTATATTCTTCTACAGCTGCCCAATACATTCACAAGCGCGGCGAATGTAAAAATACATTAGCCTATTCTCGCTCTTGCTTTTTACTGGCACCTAGCACAGGGTTCATATGCCACATTACCTTTGCAAATGTTGAGCCCCTTCCTTCAGACTCAATGGTGATGGTCTTTGTTCTCCTCTGCAAGATCTGGTCTATATCCTCTTCACAAAACTTTGAGCCTTCATCTTCCTCATCCATGATGGCTCCATATGCTCCTCTTCTCAGAAGATCCTCAATTTCTTTCTTAGAGAGCTGCTGGATCTTAGAAGACAAAAGACATGAATTTTTAATTCCCAGTGGAAATGCAGCAGAATGTTCCAAATATAAAAATTCAGTAAGTGTGTTGCTCACTGATGGCAACAGCATCTATCTATTATATATATATATATATATATATACACACAAACACTAAGGTACAATATGAAGGTGTACTGAACTATGTTGCATTTTGGGAGTAAAATGCTACAACAACCTTCAGTTTCTTAAAGTGCAATTGACTGCCAAGATACACAACTCTGCGATATGCCATCAGTGGATAGTTACTTCAGTTTGTGATCCAGCAACAGGTGCTGCCATGTTTCATTCTGTGTGGACAGCTCAAACTGGGTGACGGCGGTGCAGCAATGCACGACTGACCTTCAGTGGTGACATCAGCCCACCCACATCTAATCCAAGGACATGCTGCACAGAGCCAGAGGTCTCTGTACCTCTGAGGGCACGCTAGGGCTGCACAGAGTATTGCCGCATGTTTTGCGCTGTGCTATAGCCATCGGATGAACGTCAGTGTGTGGCAGGAGCCATCCAGATCGAAAGGGAGGTAACCAATTCTGAAATTTAGAAAGCTTTGAAAATTCCAGATTTCGGAGTCTACCTGGATTTCAGAATTCTGGGTAAGGGGTGGGAAGAATAAATATAGGCCCTCTCTGGTGTCTACAGAACAGGGATTTCAAATTCTGACCCCCCCCTCCCCTCAATGTTGCTGGCCCACAATTCCTAGAATTCTTTGAATGCATTAGATGGTCAAGGAATCACAGGAGTTACAGTTCAGAAACAGCTGGGTGGTCTGGGCAGAGTGTGAGATCCCTAATCTATGCACTTCCATATAGACCTGTCAATGAATCAGACACTCAGCAAGCTCATAAAGAGAGACAACACTGTATGAAATGTACTTTCCAATGAATTTAGCTTTCAGCCTGAACTATAACAATTCAGATTTTTGGACAAAGTTTCAAATTGCGTTGAGGTGCATCAATTTATAACATAATTGAAAGACATTGTGCTTATATAAATAAATGGCTGTTATCCAATAGAGTTTGATCATTTGTCTGAGAAATATTGAAGTTAAGTGTATGAAAAAAAACATTGGCAAGTGCCTTGAGGCAATAAACATGTCGATTATTAAACTCCTTTTAGCAGAAAATGACTAACTTGTGGTCTGTTATTCCCCCTTCCTTTGAAACTGACATTCTATTAAATGTGATATTCGGTAAAGTTTTTTTCCTGACACTACAGATAGAATGACTCAGACATTATTCGGTTTCATATGTAATCCTGAAGTGATTCATTTGCCAGGTGCCTAATTAACAGCACACATCCATTCCTTGCCATCGTCCATGAGAAATGTCTGCATATGCCAAAAACCTATATTAATTGCTTCACAAAGATCCTTCTCGTGACTCTGAAAGGATAGATTTATTGTATTTAAATCTACATCTACCGGTACTTACTCCACCAACGCTATTCTCTCTTCCACTCATGCTTTGCAGGACGGCTTTGTCAAGACCCAGCTTCAGGCTGGCACGGTCAAACATCTCCCGCTCGTAAGAATTTCTTGTAACCAGTCTGTAAACCTTCACAGCCTTATTTTGACCTATTCTGTGACACCGGGCTTGAGCCTGCAGAGAGAAGGTATTCATAAAGTTGAACACTCGTGCATCATACACCCACACCTCCACTTTTAGGTTATGCCCTCCAGGTCACGTAGGGGCAGAGCTGGTACCCAGTGAAGAGTTTCAGAACATTTGCTATAGCTTGATAACCGACCTGAAGATCATTTTGTGGGTTCCAGTCTGAGTCAAAGATGATGCAAGTATCCGCAGCAGTCAGATTGATCCCCAGGCCACCAGCCCGTGTGCAGAGAAGGAACACAAACCGA
Organism: Leptobrachium leishanense; assembly: GCA_009667805.1. Classification (NCBI taxonomy): domain Eukaryota; kingdom Metazoa; phylum Chordata; class Amphibia; order Anura; family Megophryidae; genus Leptobrachium; species Leptobrachium leishanense. Next base: position 98,114,409 of record CM019072.1, on the reverse strand, counting down.
TCAGAATCAGGCTTACTGAAGCGATCAATAGCGGCCTGGCGCAGGTTTCCTCGAACTCGACCATCAATCCTTTCATACAAGTACCTGCAAAGTATTACAAACCATTAACTTACAAGAACCTGCTCCAAAATGTCTATAGTCAAACGTTCTACAAATACACAGATCTGTAGCCGCTATTCACCAACGCCAACTCAAGTCAGCTGCAGGTTGGCATTCAGTGAATAAGTCCTGTGTGTTGTAATGGTGCCTGGAGCAACAGAGGACCAAGTCAGCTTTTTTCCAGTGTATTCAAAGCTGCGTTTAGAGGCAATATTGGCGACACTAAAGCAAAAGACTTTAGAAGGATTTAAACAAATATATGAAATATAAGCAACTTTGTATTAATAATGCACAATGTCCGACATGTTTATTAAGAGTGAATCTGTATAGATCTCCACATGTCAAATATGCAGGACTTTTCAAAAGCAAAAACCTGTTTTTGGACCAAAGAGGGTGATGCATATTAAAAATCTTGGCCCTTAAAATTTAAAAATTAGATTTAAATGTTTATTCAATTGTTGATTAATATCAGTGCAGGCGAGGAATGATTTATGCTTCTATGCTTTGTCCTTAACCAAGAGAAGAACAGAGAAATTAGCTTTCTCCTTTACAATTCAGGAAACATTGCACATTGAGAAAAAGAACACATCCATTCCCATATGCATTAAAACAGACACATGCTGTCCTTCATGAATCAAGCACAATGGAAGAATAGAACATGCCAAGTAAAGGAGTGCCAGTGGATTTGGGTTTATAAATCCAATGTATAGACTGGGTATCATCAGCATGATCCTCCACGTTTTGGAGCTACATCTCCCATGATGCTCAGCAACTCAGTTTGGCTGAGACTCATGGAAACATAGTTCCAAAAAAATCAAGAGGTCAAGGATGCGGACCCCAGATACAGACCATCCCTTTCTGTTCCCTAGATAAATCGACTATTCTGTCAGATATTCAGTAGATCATATCCTTGGCTTGGACTTTTGTTGTGATTGGTAAACAATGACCTATATCCCCCGGCTCTAATCTACTGGGGTCTCCAAAGACTGGTGCAATAATAGAATGCACCTTATGAGGTACGCATGAGAAGCATGAAGACCGTTAACTCCTTTCATGCAGGAGAGTTGATTTTTCTCAACTTGTGGAAATTAATTTCCTGCCCCATTAAAGGTCACATTTTCACAGCCTTAAAACTGATCACTTTTTTTGCTTTCCATTTATTTGTGGCACATGTAACCCATAAATTCTAACAGGAGTTAGGTTTATATTTTTCACACAGGTGTTGAGTAATACAGAAAAAAGCTGTGTCGTGCCCAATCCCCACTGGGGCGGCTGCTGCAACCACCAGATGCATCCAGCCCAGCAACATGTATAAAACATAAGGAAAAAAAAAGTGACATCTGCGCATATCCCTATACACCGTGTGAAACAAAATACAATTAGAGGGGTTTTTTTTTTAAAATGAATTTTATTAGGCATTCACAAATAGCAATTTAGACAGAGTCAGAAAGTAACGTATAAGCGACAATTGCTTTCTGTCAAACAGTGTATAAGCCTAAAATTTAAGGGATTAGGGGTAAAAGACAGGGAGTGGAGGAGAGCAGATGAAAGAGAAAACAAAGAGAAAGGAGAAAGAAGAGAACGACTGGGGGTCATCGTCAATACACAATCAGAACAGTTATATGATCAAGGGCACAATAAGTGGAGTCACAACCTGAAATAATTCGGCCAATTTATAGGCCAGCATCAGTCCAGGGGTCCCATACCTTGTGGAATTGTGGTAGAGTATGTTTAACAACAGTCGGAAGTTCATCCATGATCCTAGTGTCCTGTATTTTAGCAGATACTTTAGCCATGCCGGGGAGAGCCTGGTGTCGCCAAGACTCTGCTACTGCCCGCCTAGCCGCCATCGAGATTTTAGAAATTAGCTTATTTTCATGTCTCGTGAAGCCCTCCAAGGGTCGAGAAAGCAACAAATCCCAGGGGTCGCTAGGGACTTCCTTCTCTAGTGCTTCAGTGAGCATCGCTAGGATGTTTGTCCAGAACGTTTTAATTTGCGGGCATTCCCACCACATATGGATAAAAGTGCCTTTGGAGCCACATGATCGCCAGCAAAGATCTGGGTGGTCTGAGGACATGTGCGCGAGTTGTGTAAGTGTAACGTACCAGCGCATCAGCATTTTCAGCGGTTGTTCCTGCATGGTTGTGCAAAGCGAAACACCCTTGTAAGCTTCCCAGATGTCGAGCCAGTCTTCCGAGTCCAATACTTCTGCCAGGTCGCGTTCCCATACTTTCACGTAGTGAAGTTCCAATCAATCAGTGATGTTAGTTTATAATATAGGGTAGAGATCAAACCTTTTGGGTAAGTACCTCTCAAGCAAATAGATTCAAAAAATGAGAGAGGTGTTTGTGAGGCAGCTTTAATAGGTCGTCGAGAGGCGAAGGCCCGTAGTTGCCGCTCCGGTAGAAACAGGCCCCCAGTCCCGGGCGTCTGTTGCTGAATATTGCAGATGGAACAAAGCGATCATTCTGATAAAGGTGACATAAACGGTGGAAGCCAGCATCCCACAACGGTTGGAAGGGTAAAGGAATCAGACCCGCAGGGAATTCTCGGTTGCGAAAGATTGGTGTCAACGGTGAAGGTAAGGTGGTAAGTTCGCATTTTGCAGCAAGTTTGTCCCAGATGCGTATGGTGTTCACAATGGCTGGACAGTTCGTAGACAGGAGTGGTCTGTGTTCCCAGGCCAGCCAGATCCAATGGTGTGGCAGGTTAGGGCCCATAAGTGCTCTTTCTAACGCGACCCACCTCCCAGCAGTGACCCCCACATGCCATGCCACCAGCTGGGCGAGTTGAGCGGCATAATAGTATGAAAAAAGGCTCGGGAGACCAAGACCACCCAGCTGTTTAGGCCGATATAGGGTGGTCCTAGCTACCCTATGCCTCCTTCCTGCCCAAACGAAATCATCAATCGCTCCCTGCATCGAGCGGACATCTGAGGGGTCAAGTGCTATAGGTAGCGTTTGAAAATAATACAAAAGACGTGGTAGTACGTTCATCTTAATGCAATTCACTCTTCCCACCCATGAAATAGCATATTTATCCCAACATTCAAGGTCTTGTTTGAGCGTGGCATACATCGCGGCATAGTTTACTTCGCATAGGCGTTCAGGTTAACCGGTTAATTTAATCCCTAAATAAGGGAGTTCTGAAGTGGAAATCTGCAGAGGCAACCCTGACATCAGAGTCCGTAATACCGTTGCAGGCACCAATATCGGGAGAATCATAGATTTAGTGACATTGACTTTATAGCCGGAGATCTGTGAATATTCAGTTAGACGGGCCATTAGGGCTGGAAGTGAGGTCTCGGGGTCAGTCAACGAAAGTAATACATCGTCCGCGTATGCCGATACTTTGAACCGCTGTCCCCCCACTAAGAAACCCCGGATGTCCCCATCAGCGCGAATCATCCTCATAAGAGGTTCCAAAAAGATTGCAAATAGGGACGGTGAAAGCGGGCAGCCCTGTCTCGTGCCATTGCGTATCGGGAAGGGAATTGGGTCTGTACCAGGAATCAAGATCTGAGCCATTGGGTTCGCATATCAGGGCTAGGAAACGCTCCGGGAAGCCTGCACTCATCAAAAGACAGAAAAGGGCCATTCTGCTCTATCAAATGCCTTTTCCGCATCTAATGAGAGAAAAAAGGAAGGCACCTTTCGCGAGCGCGCCCACCATATCAAGTCTGCGGCTCTCCGTGTATTTTCGAATGCTATTAGAGGTTTTAGCTTACTCTAAAGGCCATTGGTGTGTAAGCTCACCTGCCCACGTCAAGGTACCGCTGGTAAAGGTGAGTCCTAACCAATGAAACCACAGGCTGTTTTGTAGCAGACCACATATGCACATGCTGCTTTTCAGTCATGAAGAAGGCTAGTGGGCTTTCATTTATACCCTCCCAGAAACAAATCCACCATGGGATCAAAAAACAAAGCCACAGAGCGGAATAGCTGCAAGGATGACCTGGCTGGAGATGCAACAAAATATACACAGAATACAGAAAAAAGCGGTGTCGCGTTGGCAGATGAGCTTACACTCCAATGGCCATTCGAGTAAACTAAAACCTCTAATGGTGTTCTGTTTCACAAAGTGTTATAAGGATAAGCGCAGATGACAATTTTTTTCTTGTTAGGTGTTGAGTAATAGTTTGTGAGGATGAGTTGAATGTTTTATGTGAAATGCAACATTTTTCCCACCACTGGTGACGAAGACGCCGCTCACACACTTATTCTGCTAAGAGAACCTGATGGACCAAATAAGTATTAAACCATGGACGGACTGCACACTGATACAGCACTAGATTCCCGCAAGGCAGATCAGAAGAGATACTGTAAAATGGAGATGAACCTTGCATGTTTGAGATTGCGTGATTGAAGCATTTGTGTAGTAAATGCTAACCCAATCTTACCTTTTGTGCATGAGATAATCTTCCAAGATATCCAGACAACGCACCATCTGGGAAAAGATTAACACTTTGTGACCTCCTGCTTTCATTTTGGGCAATAGCTTATCTATGAGAACCAGCTTTCCAGCAGACTGGATCATGGCCTGGAGGTAAAAATCCAGAGCCATCGGATTGTGCGTTTCCCTGAACTCGCCAAGAATTTTCTCTTCAGCGCCTGTATGATTTTAAAGACAAAAAGGAGGTTTAAAACATCAAGAGGAAAAAAAAGTCAATGGGAAATACAGGTTTTGTATCCTGTTTGCTTATTTTTACCAGGTTAATATGGCCCAAAATTTAGAATTGTGTTGTCAACCCATTGGTTAGTGATCAAGGTACTTCCAAGTTGCCCATTTTGCAAATAAAATGTCGAGCAATATGTAATACCATACATGAACTTGTAATAATTGCCTATTATGCCAACACAGGATTTTCTCTTTTTGAATCTATTAAACATTTGTAATATTTTCATACTAAAAGGGGAAGTTTCTCAAACACCCACAGAAAAATTTGGAGGTGGTGTATTGTGGGTTACCGCACTTCGTATACCAGGGTATGTAGTCACCGGAATGCTCCAATTCCACAAAAGTTAAGACTGGTATGTCCGATATTGCAGTAAAAGAACCTTATTCCACAGAAAAGGACCTTGGCAATGTTTTGATACAAGTGGATCTTAATCAAGCCTCAAAAAGATGTAGCAAGGACACCCCCCCCCCCTTTATTTTTTGGTACAAGTTCTCCCTAAAATCTTATTATTTTTACAAGTGCAATTTAGAATAATTCCTAAAATGGTTGGAAGATTCAGCAAATTATAAACACATGATCAAATAACACACTTCTTACGGCCTGTGCATGTCAACGTTCCAATAAAGGCTTCTAGTAGACAAAAGTAAAGGCTTCCAGTTTGGCTATATACTCTTCTGCATCTTGTATATTTGTTAAAAAATGGATTCATAGGTTGCCCAACTACCATCAGATTACATTAAAGATGACCAGGATTTACCTTTGATGAGATACGGATGATTGCAACACTTCCGTAGCTCCATCATAGTGTTGACCAAATTTGGCACGTTGGCTTGGCCTGCACCTTTGGATAGGAAGGCAAAGTTTTTCTCCAGGATGGCTCGGTAATACTTTTTCTGGATGTTGGTCAGTTCAACCTCAATGATGGTCTCTTCTTTGGGAGCCAGCTTTTTCTCAACATCTTCCTTCAGCCGCCTGAGCATCATTGGTTTCAGGATAGCCTGAAGTTTCTGAACCTGTTTAAAAAAACAAATAGAATCACTTCCAAAACTAGATTGACAGTGAAATACCTGCTGACATTATTTAACCAGTTTCCCCTTATACAGTGATCATTATATATGAAAAGGAGACTCAATGCAGAATATTGATCATCTAAACCATGACCCATTTAGTGGAGAGATATAAGAAGTGTCTGTCAAAGTGGCATTTTAAAGCCACTGCTGCATTAGATGACCTCCGGCCTTTAAAGCCTTGTCTAATACCTGCTCTTCGGTCTTCAGATCACCAAACTCTTGCATGAACGTGCTCTCCGAGGGAAATCTCAGCGGCTCCAAGAAATGCAAAAGGCTAAACAGCTCTTCCACAGTGTTTTGCAGAGGTGTTCCAGTTAGCAGCACTTTGTGTTCCTGTGGGAAATAAAACACATGTCTGATATCTCTGACCTGGATGATTCCATGCCTGTGGTCAAACATCAATCTCAAGTACAGATCCACGAACTGCATGTCACATAGCCTTTATTTTCTGTGTTAACACAAAACTACTCACACTCCATAAATCCACAGAACATCATTTGCATTGAAACCGCGAGCACAACCTTAAAGGTTTAGCAGCAGGAGAAAACACTGGTTGTATACGGACATGGCCTTCGGTTAAGTTAAATTACAATTGATGTGCCGGCTGTGTGGAGTAAAGGTAACATCACTTCTCTATAACCGTGGAGAGAGGCTGTGGAGACACAGGTTCGATCCCGGCAAGAGCACCTCTCCAGTAAGTGTCCTTGGACAAGACACCTAACGGTACATACAACTAATCGATTAATCGACAACTAATCGATAATGTAAATAGTTGACAACGATTTTAATCATCGATTAATCGGTGTTGATTAATCGTCCTTTGTACAGCACACACTGTTTAGAGTCAGACTGAGTTAAATCTAAATAAGCTCAGCTTTGGAGCCGATTGGAAAAGACGCGCTGCTGCTTTACTAGGTATGAGTTCTAGGGTTATGTCAAACACAACCAGTTTGTTTTGATTCCGTTTAAAACAGTAGCAGAACTATAATACAAATTTACAAACAATAGGATACAGCCACTGGGTGTAGGAGCTGTATGCCTGTGTTTTATCCTTAATTGAAGCTTGAGTCCTGTGCCACCACCCCACCCTCCATGCCACACCCTCTTTGGTCAGGAACTGCCATTCCCTCCCTTTGGTCTGGTCACTTTCCCCAAACTCACTCCCACACTCAGATCCGGTCTTTTGTCCATACCCACTCCCTCTCACACTCAGGTCAAGTCACTTAAGCAAAGTCACACCCTTCCACCTCCAGTCCCTCCTCCCACTCAGTTTGTTCATGAAATTATTTAAAAAGGTACACTCTACGCACCCTGACCACTTTAGTTTATTAACCCTAATTTCATGCTGACATCATCATCTATGACTAAGTGCTTGTAGCCGCGTTCATTTGAAAAAGCAAACATGGGCTTAAGCTGTGCATGCAGCATCAACCCATCCCTCTGACCAAGCACTCGCATACCTTGTGTGAAAAGTACGCAAGATACGCAATTTGCGTATGTACGTACGAAAGTTATGTACACTACGCAAATTGTTTATGAAAAAATGGGGAGGGGATTGTGGCCATTTATTTTTTACATAAAATTCCTTTTAAGTAAAAAAAAATTTTATCCGATGAATCGAAAGAATAAATCGGCCAACTAATCGATTGAGAATAATCGTTAGTTGCAGCCCGAACTCGCCACCCAGGACATAATTGAAAACGAGAGAAATCTCAATGTATCCTTCCTGGTAAAATACGATCTCAAAAAAAACAAAACAAAAAAAAACCATGTATTTATAAAGCGCCAGCAAATTCCGTAGCACTGTACAATGGGTTAGATTAAAGCACTGCTGGTCACTATTCCCTATGATAAACCTTCAAGATAATGTAAATGGAGATCTGACAGAAATTTCACACAAAACAAATGTAATGTCCAAAATATTGTGCTTTGATATATAAATTGATAATTTTTGTCCAGATACGTGCATCTTATAAATTCAGCTTACCTATACTGCAAAATTTGAAGGTATGTATTACAGCAGTCTGTGGCATACCAAAAAAAAAAAAACCTGTATCCCAACATACCACTAGTCCGCTGCTGATAAGACGATACTTAATCACAGTAATGTCACCACAAGTGACAGTGGGTTAATGGAAAGACTAAAAAGATCTTGACACGTCGCTGGCGAATTGTGGTTTTAATAATAGGCAGATAAAACCCATCTCTCTGTCACTCTGATATAGTGGTACCTTTCATTCGAATTAACATTAAAAGTTGAGCCATTGCTATACATTCGAGCATTACTTCTAAGTAGTGACTATGCCCAGTAAGAATCTATGAAAATTCGACGTCCAACCAGGCAGTCCTAAAGTCTGCTCTTAAAAAAATAAAAAACACCAGTTTTTCTTCGTATACATCACTTTGAGCTAATTTGTCTTGTACATGTCCCCAATGAGTGACATGAAAAAGTCAGTTTAAAAATGCAGCATTAATGTCTATTAATCAGAAAATATTTTCTGCCTACAGATCCAAACTTACATCATTTGTCAAGTCTTTTGCTGCAAGCGTGGACGAAAATACAGTACAGAGCATGAACCCCAAAGTTAGGGGACACATCATTTTCTGGGGAGGTTACATCAACTAGAATAACCCGCTGCCTACTCCACTTAAAGTTACGTATAAACAACCAATACAGGACAAATAAATGAACGAATGAATGGTCCTGCCACTTGCTACTTTTTAAAACTTGTATATTTAAGGAATGCTCCCATGGTAAAGTGTGAGAAAGTTCAAGGGCATCGCTTGTACTGCGGAATGACTTCACTCTCTCCATCATACTCTCCCCTAATTTTTGGGCCTTCAAGAAACCCCCCCAAAACCCATTTCTTCAGATTAGCGTATCACATTACTGCTACGGACTACAAAAAGTGCCATGTGCCTACAAATGATGTGCATGCTATGCATTATTGGATTGTCCGGTGCCCAAAGTGCATCAATATCCTGTGATCCCTTTGGTAAAGGCTTCCTGCTCTCAAAGCAAGTAATATATTTTATTAGAGTGCACCTGTCATACCCAGAGGTTTTCCCTGCCAAACGTTTGCTGTCTCCAACTCATGCTACGGTGGTGAGGAACAGCTGTAAGAGGTAGAGCAGGCCTCTGCTCACTGAGACCAAGAAGTCACCGCATTAGCGTCACCACCGATGGCTGATCACGCAGAACTGTAGAGCTCTCTTACAGCTACCCTCATTGGAGCAGAAGAATGGCACTGGAAGAGGTTCAAGGGATGACATATTCTACTGTTCTTTAAGACCATCGCAACATTCCTCTCTGGGCGGTATTTTGCAGCAAGAGTGAATCTACCGGGTACAGGTTCACTTTAAATGAAGAGTACAGCTCAGGTGATTACAGACACTGCATTCATCGATTATTTTCTCTTGTGTTTGAGTTAAATCAAATAAGAATAAAAAAACGACTTTTTAGTTATTGCCAACATTGTGACTAAAGTTCAGAATCTTAAGGAAATACAATGTTCAACTTGTAAAAGCTAGAAAAAGAACGTGGGTCACATTGAATGAAGGGCATAAAAAGTTTTTAATCTTATCAGACGTCTTCAATAATCAGATTTTTAAAACGGGCGAGTGCGGTGAATATTTTCCAGTATGTAGGAACGCAGCCTATCGAACACATACACTCACCATAGTACAGAATACAAACCAGAAATGCAGAGCCTCCTACAGCATTGGAAACCAGAGCAACCTGATGCAGGTGTGACAAGTATATCAATGCCATTAAAAGGGGACATTCCAAGGCTAAAATTGGATGGGGAAAACAGTGGGGATAACCATTAACCTTTCTGACCCCCCCCCCCCAAGTTTGACCCTCAAGATCACATGCTGCTAACTTCATGCAAGCCTCACTGGAGTGTCTAGCCAATCCAATGGCTGAAATGGTTCCACTTTCTTGTCCCGATCCCTGAAGGTCAGGTGAGATCAGCGTTCACTGAAAAGCTTGTGTGCCGACTAAACCCCTGCACTCAGTGGGCTGAATCAGTCTTTCAAGAATCCCCAGGAATGGGGAAGAGGTCTAAGGACCATCAGGACACTGTGACCCCCTCAATTTACATTGAGCGATCACAATATCTAGCATGTCCCTTTAATCTTTAAATAATATTTTATAGCTCCTAACCTTCGTAATCTTTAGGTCGGGGGCACACGAGCACACTATGTGTGCCCGTACTGCCGTACTTACCGACACCCGTCGTTGTGACGCTGCAACGGGGCCAGTCACACGCTTGTGCGCATGCACAAAATGCCCGCGCAGCAAGCGTCCGTCCACAAAGCCTCTCCGTTGAACCACTAGACGCCCGTCAACAGGGCTGAAAAATACGATCCTCCATAGAGGAACGCGCTTTGCAGCACTGAGCGCACTCAGGTGGGCAGACGGGCGGCGAGTGGAAGGAACGTCCACTCTCACGGACGTTCCTTCCACGCTCGTTTGCCCCCGGCATTAAACATATTCTGCAACTTTTAAATCTATAGAAGTCACCAGAATAATTGTACGTTGTTATGCAAGCAATGCAGATGGTCTCATATATCACAAAATTGTAATTATAGGGGAATAGACACTTACCAGATTCATGAGTTTGAGTCCTTCTAGCAGCTTGCAATTCTTGTTCTTCAGTCTGTGTGCTTCATCGATAATCACACAGCGCCACTCAATAGCGTTGAGCTCTGGACAGCCTCCCAAAATCATCTCAAAAGTGGTGATGATTGCCTGGAACTTGTAGGCTCCCCGTACAATGCGCCCCTGGGGATTAGTTATGAGCTCAGTTACTTTTTACCCATCCTTAAATGTCATTATGTGAGAAACCTACACATTTAAACAAGGAGCCTGCTACAGACAATAGGATCGTCATGACAGCTGAAAACATCGCTTTACCCCGCAAAAGGAACATGCACCACATCTGGTTAGAAGAAAAAAAAAACCACACACTACAGTGTCTAATCTGTTTTTCTCCAAGTCACAGGAAAAATAAATCATTTTAGGTTTTAAAACCTAAAAATCTTCAGTCTTTATAACGAAGATCACAGACATATTTGCCAGCATAATTTTACATAAAGCAGAGCAATTGCGAATTCACATTGAAAGTTTTGTTTTAAAATCTGTGTGGATTAAACAGATGCAGGTACCTGGGAGTCACGGAAATACATTTCATACTGCTGGATCATTTGCCGGCTGACCATACTGCCATGATATACAACCACGTTGATGTCAGTCCATGTGCGAAACTCCCGTTCCCAGTTTGTGATGGTAGACAGAGGCGCGATGATAAGAAAAGGTCCCTTTATCCCAGTTAGGAGGATTTCATGCAGGAATGTGATGCTCTGAATAGTTTTCCCCAGGCCCATCTCATCTGCTAAAATGCAGTTCCTCCTACAATAAAAAGGGGGTCATAGGTCGGACATAACCGTTCTATAAATATCCAACATGAGGTCAGGTACCATGACCTTATGTTTGTGTGCAATTAGTATGCAGATTTGTATATTAAACGGATGTTAAGAGCTCCTAATTAATCCGACTTGAGTTACTAATACAGCAGCTCAGTTGGAATAGTCATTAACAGACAGACGCTAAAGGGGTTATTCAGAGAGAACCGAAAATTCAGCATTTACCATAGGGTCCCCGAAGTGCACCAAATTGATACACCGAATGCAGCCGCAAATTGCAGAAAAATCAGCGAAAGAATTGAAAAAATCCAAGCACATCTCATAAACCGCCGAACAAAAGCAGACCAGCTGCCAAACTGGGTTAATAAACTCCCCCCAAAAAACCCACAACTTTTAAATATGTAACACCGCATAATAAGAAAAAAAATAGTAAAAATAAATTTTGGAATCAAATTTTGCCGAAAAATTCCTAAAAAAAAATTAAATAAAAAGACTTTTGCTGCAAATGAAAAGAAAAAAAACATTGAATAAAAATAGGGATTTTTTTCTACATTGAATCCTATGGAATTCGCCTGTTAAACCAGTCAAACTGAACCAGCGAACATCTGGGCATTTCACCAACTCCTCTGAATAGATTAACCATTACTGCTCTCTGGGGACTATCACAGCTGTCTGGCTCAAAAACCCTAAATAATTGTATCTAAAGTAGAGCTGTGCAATCATTCGGAAAAATCCAGAATTTGGAACGAAATTTGATACTTTGTATTCGGAAGTACTTCCGAATAAGAATCGATACTATACGAATTAGAAACGGTATATAACGAATTTATTTAGCTTTCCACTGTGTCAAAGAAAAATTTTAATAACCAATATTATCAACTATCGGATTTGAAATGATCAAATTGATATCAACTATCGAATTGATCTTAACTTACAATACAAGTAATAGTCAGCAAAGGACTTTATGAAACAAATTAATTTTATTTCAGTGTTTAATTTGACTCAAATACTAAATCTGTGACACCGCTTAAAATTTAACCCTAGCTTTTCTTTTAACAGCAAAATTTTATTTGGGTTTTATCTAGTGATCCAAAATTCAAATTGATAACTATCGAATTGATAAATGAAATTCGAATCGATTTGAAACGAAATTAGCTACGAAATTCTGTAAACTAAAGGATTTAAAAACGTAACGAAACTAAACAAATTTTTCAGCCATGCACATCCCTAATTTAAAGTATCAGCTTCTCCCTTTCTAAATTACCTATCCATGCCAGAAAAAAAAGACAAGCAATTAAAATGTGCGAGAACCCTCAATACATTTATAATGAAAATAAACACAGAAATGTTTGCTAGCACTAGAGTTCTGTGAACCTTTCAATGTATTCTTCAATTATTCATTCAGAACAATTCGTAAACATTCAGTAACTTATCATTTTTCTTCCAGATTCAGATCTGTCCGACACAGAACCATGTATCCCGAATCCAGAAAAAAGATGGAAGGATAACGACGGCTGGCAAAATATTAATTTTAAAAAAGGTAATGAAACCTACAGCGAACATGTGTGCACTGACACAGGCGATCATTTTTGGGGTTTGTGATCTAGATCTACAGCTTGTCATTCTCCATTCCAGATGAATATTTGAGTGCCCATAATTAGAAGTTGAAAAGTTAATACTTAAGCAATGATTTAAAAGCCAAACATGGCATGGTTAGATCAAGATTACACTACAAGAGGAATATGAGTTTTGGGCTATTGGCATTACTCTCAAGAGGACTGGACACCAGTCTGTAATAGAAATGTGGTGTTATAACCTTTGTAATGAGAGTAAGCCTGGATCGGTGTCTCTGCGTGCTCACCTGTTATACCAGTTGAAGAGCAGCCAGTTGAGTCCTTCCAGTTGGTATTCACGGAGCTGGTTACCAATTTTATATTCTCTTGTGTGATTAATTTTCTTCCAAGAGTTTGTTGGCGGTCGATCCTTTCGAGAAACAGATTTCATTTAACTGCAGTTGTGTTCAAAATTATTCAACCCCCACTGAAATTGAGTGTTTTGGCCAGTTTGACATTGATTTTGATCATTCAGCCATCTTGCTTACAATTAAATCAAAGAGGCACGTGTAGGTCAGACAAATATAACATAACATTTATAATGAAATAACCACAAATGTCTTTTCTGTGCTCACATCATTATCAGTTTTATTCAACCCCCAAGTGACATTCAATCTTATAACTGTAAAAGGATGTTGTACTAAGTACTAACAGCTTTTAAACGTGAAGCATAGCTTGACACAAGTGTCTTGCAGCGATCTACGGGTATCTCCGCCCATTCGTCATGGGCAAAAGCCTCCAGTTCAGTCACATTCTTAGGCTTGCGCACTGCAACTGCTTTCTTTAAGTCCCACCAGAGGTTCTCAATCGGATTTAAGTCAGGTGACTGCGATGGCCACTCCAAAATGTTCCAGCCTTTAATCTGCAACCATGCTCTAGTGGACTTGGAGGTATGCTTGGGATCATTGTCCTGTTGAAAGGTCCAACATCTCCCAAGCCTCAGGTTTGTGACAGACTGCATCACATTGTCATCCAATATCTCCTGGTACTGAAGAGAATTCATGGTACCTTGCACACGCTGAAGCTTCCCTGTACCTGCAGAAGCAAAACAGCCCCAAAGCATGATTGACCCCCCGCCATGCTTCACAGTAGGCAAGGTGTTCTTTTCTTCATAGGCCTTGTTCTTCCTCCTCCAAACATAGCGTTGATCCATGGGCCCAAACAGTTCTAATTTTGTTTCATCAGTCCACAGAACACTATCCCAAAACTTCTGTGGTTTGTCCACATGACTTTTGGCATACTGCAGTCGACTCTTATTCTTTGGAGACAGCAAGGGGGTGCGCCTGGAAGTTCTGGCATGGAGGCCTTCATTACGCAGTGTGCGCCGTATTGTCTGAGCTGAAACTTCAGTACCCACATCTGACAAATCTTTTCTCAGTTCCTCAGCAGTCACACGGGGACTTTATCTCCACTCTACGCTTCAGGTAGCGCACAGCAGTCGAAGTCAGCATCTTCTTTCTGCCACGACCAGGTAGCGTTTCAACAGTGCCCTTTGACTTGAATTTGCGAATGATGCTTCCTATGGTCTCTCTTGGTATGTTTAACATCTTTGCAATCTTCTTATAGCCATTGCCCTTCCTGTGAAGAGTAATCACCTCTTCTCTTGTCTTCTTGGACCATTCTCTTGACTTCACCATGTTTGTAACCACACCAGTAAATGTCTAGAAGGAGCTGAGTATCACAGTCATTTTAAAGCTGCCTAATTCGTGCTTATTATGCTTTATTGCTGCTCCGTGACATCCACAGGTGTTTTCAATACCTGATTGAAAACACTTGAATGAACCTCTGTTCTTCAGAGTGGTAGTCTTTAAGAGGTTGAATAATTGTGTCAATGAAGAATTCACAAAAGAAACATTTACTACTGTATTACAAAACCAATTGATGTCATTTTAGTTGTATATGGTTCTTTAAAAAGTCCTTGTAGGATTTCATTCTGAATACAATTACAAATGTACACTAAATTCCCTAAAACCCTTTACAGCAATGGGGGTTGAATAATTTTGAACACAACTGTATATTGTTTTACAAATTAATTCTGTAAATTTAGAAATCAATAAATGTCACACTCAACTTTCACCAGGCATATACTGTATTTATCTGTCACCCTGCACACCCCTCCAACGCATCAGTAGACAAGGGATGAATCTCAAAGAAGCAAGACCAGTAAATAAAGCAACCTGTACATTTACAGGTTTGAAGACCCTTTTATCCGGAATGCTTGGGACCATGAGCATTCCAGAATTGTCCGGATTTCGGAATCTGGAAGAATCCGATGTTTTAGAGCAGTGGTTCCCAACCACGGTCCTCAAGTATCTCTAACAGGCCACATTTTGCAGATCACTTTGGGGAAATGCAGACTGAGTCCTGCAAATCTGAGCAGCAAATCATATTACCTGTGCTGTGCTTCAGATAACTGGAAAACCTGACCTGTTGGGGGTACTTGAGGACCGCGGTTGGAAACCACTGTTTTAGAGTAACGAGATCATGGAGGATGCCTCATGGAGTCCTATGAACTCCAGGAGTGGAAGCTCGCCACAACGCGTTAAACGCTGCCCCGAGCATCCTGGAGACCAGCGGCTGCAACGGGGCAGAATGCTGGATTCAGCACCTGCCTCGTTATGTGCTTGTAAAACGGGAACACTAAGGGGAGATTTGCGACTGCAAATTTTTCCCCTTAGCATCCCAGTTTTAGCTTGGGGCAAGTAATAGTGCCTAAAGTGTACTAAACCTACATTTACAAAACATACACTTCTTGTTGATGATTTGCAAAACCAAACGGTTTTACGTTTTCAGAATGGACTGGTTTGAAGCTCACCAATAAATAGAACATTACGCTGCTAAAAAGTAGTGGAAACCTTATGCACAAATTCTTGACCCAGTGGGATGGGAGCGGAAGGGTTTGCACCCTTTGACGTTCTTTGAGGGAATGTGCTCCTATGCTGCCAAGTATGACCACCTTATCTCTAGGATTTATGGCCTACTAGTTTCCGGAGCATATAGCAATCTCTTTTTTGTGAGTCAACAGTTTTTTGTTTTTTTACATCAAGTTTTCCAGTTTACAATCTGGTACTCCATGAGAGTCCATCGAGGACAAACTGCTCTTTCACTAATCTTTAATAGAGTCTCAGGAATCAGGTGGACCTAGCAATGAGACTTCTCAAAGGTTTAGCAATTAAACAATGGTTATATCAAACAATTTAACACGTTAACAATTAGACGACACAACACCCTCTACTACGTCAGATGTAGCTTACCGGGATTTAGTTTATGTTGATTGTGTTTATTTGATGATGTACTGTTAATATTATAAAACAGGAATGACTTGGCAGTTGTAATTGTAGCCTTTATGCTAGACGCACCATGTTCGTGTGACTATTTCCCAACATAAATTGATTACATATATTTACGCTTCCATTTTCACATTAATATTACCCTCATTAACATATTACTTCTTCCCTACAATTCTGTGGATTTTCATGGCTGAGAGTTTGTTTTCGGACATGCATCGCTTGCAAATATATTAGTGAAATTGTCAAAACGTTACAAAGACAACATTTCATACTAATCTACCCATTCAAACCGCAAAACCAAATATTAAAAACATGTAAAACAAACAATCGCACTACAAGAGATAATGATTTTTTTTTTATAGTTGCCACTGGTCAGCATACGTAGAGGAATACATAATATTTCACTCCAAAACCATTCAGAAAATATCTCAATATGTTGGTGTCTGCTGCATGTGTTTAACAATCCTTACCATTCTCCTGGTATCTGGTCTTATTGCTTGAAGCTGCTCAAACTCTTCAATTTTTGTTTGGTCGACATCTTCCTTCAGTTCCCAAGTGCTGTCTTCGTATGGCAGTGAGCACCACTTCACAAGGTAATAAATAACAGGCTGACAGGAGATAAAACACAGCAATAAATCAGGATCACATTCTTCAAGCAGTAAAGAGAGGTTTAGGATTACACATTTCATTTTACGTCTGCATTTTTACTTCTACACCGGAGTCTATCTGCTTGTTAATACAGTGAAACTGGTTCTGTCATCTGAAACGTTTCTGTATTAATCCGTTTACTACCCAGGTGCACTTTGCCTGTAATAACTCATCTGGATGGGGATGGATATTGCACTGGTCTTCAAGAGCAAAGCAAAAGCTCATCCTTTAACCCTTTCACTGCTGAGGACGTGTGGGGAACGTCCTGATTGACTCCTAAGGAAAGATAGGGGTAGAGATCAGGGTTCATTTGAACCCAGATATCTCACGACTGTTTTCAGCTAGCAGGGCCTTTCCAATGATACCAAACATGACCATGTTTAAAGTAAAGAAAAAAAATAATACAGAAAAGAAAAAGGTGTTTTTTTAAGACGTGAAATGGCTCAGCAGTGAAGGGGTTAAGGCAGTGGTTACCAACTCCGGTTCTCAAGTACCCCTAAACAGGCCAAGTTTGCAGGATATCTGAAGCACAGGTGATATAATTTGCTGCTCAGTGATTGTGGGATTCACTTTGCATTTCCCCAAGGTGATCCCTAAAACCTGGCCAGTCAAAGGCACTTGAGGACCAGGGTTGGGAAACCTTGCCATAAGGAATCAGACGATACATGACCCAGTCCAGTGCCGTCATGCTCGTTCTCCGTGAGTAAAGCTTCAAGCGTTGTTGTCGCAAATAGTGACCGGTCATCAGAGATGATGCCATACAACTTTGCTCACTCAGCGCACCAGCTTGAGATCAGGTGCACAGAGGGTTGTCCTGCAGGATGTCACGTCTGCTCAAAGCGGTCACTCATCCTGGCAGCATAATACAAACGTGAGTGACAGCTAAACTTTGATAGAAAAATCACTAAAACATATAGGAGCGATTCCATGTCAAATGAGCTGAACATGTTTTGGGCATAACAAGCTACTAGTAACTTTTTTCATTTAACAAAGTCACAGAAACGTATTATTTGATCATATGACAGATGGCACGAAGAATGGTAAACCCCTATGCAAGCTAATGAGGAAACATACGTGTGCAATATGAATAATGAGATATGGCGAGATATGGGAAATATTGGCCAGTAACAAAAGTGCTCATTATTGGAAATTGATCTGTCAGAATACGAAGGCCAAATTCAATGATTTCTCTCCCACTCTGTGTGTAAACAAAAAACCCACAAACTCAAACATAACCTAAACTAGACTGACAATATTTTTTGTATTTACAGCATTGCCCATTTTATCACACTATCATCCTTCCAATCATGACAGGCTATAGTTACAGGTTTAACATACATGCAACAGAGCTCTTACCTCCCCGGTATCCTTGTCTTCACAAAAGGAAACTTCTAAAATACGATCTACTTCCACGTAATCTGGATTAAACATTTCTTCTTCCATCTGCGGAGAAAGTGATAGAAATCAGTCTAGCATAAGCAATATAAATAGAAAAAGTCCTATCTATCCCGGGGGGTCAGCAACCTCGGGCCCCCAAATGTTTCGGAACTACAATTCCCATGTCGCTCAGCTCCTCATACAGTAGGCAGAGCATCAAGGGAAATGTAGTTCTGAAACATCTGGAAGGCAGAGGTTGTTGACCCCCGATTATCTGATCCATACCAGACATTTCCATTTGTGTTCCCACCGCAATACTATCACACACAGAAATGGGTTAATAAGATAATTCATAAAAGAGGAGAGGAAAATAGCCAACCTGTCATACCCGGACTACAGATATTGCAAGTAAATATTCAGATGTGTGAATTCATCCTACAAACCTACAGCCACAACGAATGGCGCACACACACACACACACACACACACACACACACTTACTGTGTGGATCGTTTTACAAGCACAGACATGCATATCCACCAAATGTAGCGGGCTGAGGGTGTTATAAAGCAGTGTTTCTCAACTCCGGTCCTCTGACCCCATAACAGGCCAGGTTTGCAGGTATCTGAAAGCGCAGCACAGGTGATATGATTTGCTGCTCAGTGATTGCAGGATTCAGTTTGCATTTCCCCAAGGTGATCTGCAAAATCTGGCCTGTAGTGGGTCCCGAGGACTGGAGTTGAGAAACCCTGTTTTAAAGGATTATTTCCTTGTTGTCATGATTACTTACATCAGCAAAAAAGTGTGCCCTTTGTGCCTGCCTGATCTTGAATCTCTTTATTTTTTGCTGGATTCTTTTATCCTTCAGCAGCTGCGGTTCTGTCGCCCATTCACAGTGCAAGTAGGAACTGGGAAAACAGGAAATTAACAATTACTGCTTAAATCTTTAATAAGAGTGTAGAGTGTATAAAAATGTATACGTATGGACGAGCCATTACTCAAAAGTGAAAAAAAATATAGTTCTGCCTCTATAACGTCCAAATTGGGATTGTATCATCAACGAGGGTATCATTTCCATTTAAACCTTTAGTAAATATCCACTGAGTGCTCCACCTACTATGCTAGTGTCAGGTAGCCATGGTGACCAGGGACATAAAAAGATGGGATTTTGCGCCAACATAAAGTATAGAAGGAGAACACGTTATAAAGGGCTTGGAATGGCCAATTTAGTGGGAAAACCAGCTAATGTTCAATATACAAGCAGTACAATAGAATTCTGTTTGCATTGCACAACTACAATAGTTACTATTGCATTTTATAGATATAATATATTATAAGTATTGAATTTAATCAATCTTTAATAATCATTACATAAATTGAAAAATCCCATTGCTTTTAGACCACCAAAACATTTAACTACTACCCGCACATTTATCAATTAATCAGTCTGACTTTCAAACTGACAAACCATGTCTGCAACAAGTCATGTGACATAGAGAAGACGCAAGAAACAAAAAATACTCTATTTCAGCATGGGATATTAATATTCATAGAGGGTAGAAACATGAAAGCTGAGTAATTGTGAGCCGTGTGTCCACTGTCACTTTGTCACTCAGGAATCTTTTGCATGAAAGGGTTTAGATTGGCTAAACGTCGGAGCCAGCATTCAGCCCAGTGACAGCACGGTGTCAAAAGAAAAGCAGGATGTCGGAGGAGAATGAATGGAGACTGTGGCACTGGATTAAAGGGAGTTTTAAAACAGGGGTCAGCAACCTTGGCCCCACAGTTGTCCTGGAGCTACATTGTCTAAGATGGTGAGACTGAGCATTATGGGAGGTTTAGTACCAAAACATGCGGGAGGGGCAATATCGCAACGCCCTGTTGTAAGGTAAAAAAGGCGAGGGGGATTTAAATCCTTCGCCTTTTCTTTAACGAACAGCCCTTATGATAACGAAATACACAAGTGATCAGTGTATTTTACATGTATTATACTTACTAGTTTTTGTATTTGACGTAAAATTCTTCCACTTCAACAAAATTACCAGATTGTGTCTGAAAAGTGAAAAGGAAACGGTTGCAGGTAATCCAAGCATGTGAATAGGTACACAGTTTAGTTACATAGGTTTAAAAAGAAAAAAAAATAATAATGTGCGTCCATCATGTTCAGCCTTGATCCAAAAGAAGACAAATAAACCTAGTCTGAAGCACTTGTCAATATGCAACAGCAGGAATATCAAATACTGGACCCCTTAAGATGTTAAACTACAACTCCCGTGATCCTCTGGCAATCTATTGCCTTCAAAACATTCTAGGAATTGTAGTTCATCAACATCAGGCAAACTAGAGGTAGAGATCCCTCTTCTACAGTCAAATTACCATATTCCTACCTCTTTCTTAACGGTTCTCGAGGAAAGAATTTTGTCAACAATGGCAGCATCTTCTTCACTGGGGTTCTCCTGGAGGGAAAAGAAGAGGTTTGGTCCTTTTTTTTTTTATTATAATAGTTTATTGTCTCATTATTACATATAATACAAGTAGAAAAGGATTAAAAGGACACCATATGAAACACGTATCTCCATCCTTTTGCCTAGTGACAGCATCTGCTCAATTATCTTTTTTTAGAATTTTGTGTGAAAAAAAATATAAAGTTTTTTGCCTTGGTGCTGGGCCGCTCTTCTCCTCTTAAGCCTTCCGAAATGCCAGAGTACCTGCTGCTTATTTTACACAATATACATACCTACAAAACTTGCATTGTGCACGCAGCGCAAAACGCTCTTTGTTCAGAACTATAATATTGTATGAAAGTTCTGTAGCGCCTCCGCAGAAGGATTGGTTCTGCACACAGCGCAAATCAATCATCCAGTCTCCCAGAATGCACTTCTGGAAGCGTAGGGAGACTTGATGATGTGTATGTACAGAGTGCCATGACAATCAGTCCTCGAGTGGTGCCTGGCAGGTGGGATATCCAAATCCAGTCTGCCTGGTGACGCTTGTGTGGGCAGAGGAAAGAAGAGCGGGCACTCCACGCAGTCTGGATACTTAACAAAAGAGGTCAGGGTGCGTAGACGTGCCCGTTAACATAAACCAGATTTGAAAAACTAAAAAACATTTTGCTGCTGTTCCCAACATGATTTGTTTTCACTCAAAAATGGAACTGTATTTTGTGGAGGTTATGGTGGGGAGGGGAGGCCTATAAAGCCGGGGTCAGAAGAGGGCACCATGTGAGCTCGTACTGACGTGCCTCCCGGCATCAGTCGCAGCATTGTTGCAGGGACTTCTGCAGTTCGGAAGCCCTGACCGGATGTGGACAAGCCGTGTGTGCCAAGAGAGAAAAGGTGAGTATTTTCACACAAAATAAAAAGGAAAAATAATTGACAGATGGCACGGACTTAAAGCCTGGACTGCAAAGTGTTGTGTAATGGATGTAAGTTTGAGTGCACGTTCTTCCTTGCCAATTCCCTGTCCGGTTTAAACCTAGTGTTCTGGGGATGGACACTTGCCTGTCCAACCAATATTCTTGGCAGTAATGGGGCCATAAGAATCAGCTTTGACCCAGGGGATGTAAATTTTGTTGCAACACAGAAGGTGGGAAATCTGAGCATTTTATGGTGTTCCACAAAGAATTTCTGTTTACGACGAGTTAAAGAGCATTAAAGATCTTCCAAACCTAGGAAGGATTGTGCAGACATGTACTAACCACAAACAACTGCAGAGGCTGCTCGGCTGGCAGTGATGCCGCGCTCTTCTTGGGTTTAACATTGGCCTTTGGTTCATCCTCAGATTGCTTCCATTCAACCTCCTCTGAATATTTTTTCCGTTTTACTTGTCGATTCGACCTTCGTTTCTACGAACAGACAACATTAAGATGTCAAGCAAGGAAAGAGTTATAAAAAATAAACAATCAAAAACAAACTTTATTATGACCTATAAGAAGATATAGGACGATCAATAGGATGATCGCAATATAGAGTGAGCAAAAACAAGGTTTGTGAGGGTCCTGAGAATAGGCATATCGATATGGAGCTATCTCTGTGGTGGGCTTTAAGAACTAACTAATAAAGATTGTGGTCCATGTTCAATGGCTTCCTCAAAAAAGAAATGGTACGTAAAAAAAAACACTTAACAGATTTTCCTTACGGTCTCCCTTTTACTGCACCTATTCTAGGATATGTTTTATTAGCCCGATACCAACTGTGCTGCTGTGTGTCGGTATCTACTCCTGGAGTCCATCGCATCCCAGCTGTGATCTCTGCGCAAGCTCACGCTCACGGAATTAAGCAGGACATGTGAATGTAGCACGGGGGGGGGGGATTATTTGTTCAACTTCTTCCACTACTCCTGGTGAGAGGAAAAAGCCGAACAAGCTGATCTCTCCACTGGTGGGATGAGAAGAGAGCAGAGGGCTTTTTAAGGGGGTTTTCGTAGTTTGTTAAGTGATTCTGCATCTACAAAATCCCTTAACACCAGGTTTTAGGTTATGGCGTATCTTTAAGAAATAGTGCCTCCAAGATGGAAGAATGAGCAAACATTGAATAGCTCACACTTCTATTCTCAGGTACAAATTAACACCTCCTATTCAAAGTATAGGAGATATCAATTTACATTTTTAATTACAGTAAGAAAGTGCTATTCTCACGACGCAAGCACAGCTCGTGCTAAGCGTGCAAAAGAGTCCTGACATTAGGATAACCACTGGAGACATTTTGCCATTAAGATAAACTACAGGAGATGTTCTATATAAGGCCTCGTAGGTTTTAAAACTCATGGTGTGTTGTGGTTCACACGTATCATTTGCATTAGTTATGGAGATATAGAACAGTACCTGAGCACCTAGTGACGGATGTGGTTTTCTCTAAAACCAAAGGGTTACTATGGTTCCTACTTGCATTAATATTTCAGAGACATTGCCAGGTTCCTTCGTATAAAAAAAAAAAAAAAAAAAGAAGAAGAAGGGAAGGAAGAAATAGTACAAAGTATAGGTGTCCTATAGGAACCATGTGGAAAGGGACTGCAACAACAAGTAAAAAAAGTAAATTTAAAAAGCTTTCTTACATTTGGATGCTAGGAAATAAACTCATATATCGGAGGTGAAAAAATGGCACATCAACGCAATTTAGCAGTACACGTGTCAATTTTTCAGACTAACTAGTGACATATTTAGTGCATCCCCATCTGACAGAGAAATGTTCAGCCAATCCTGTTAAAAGTACAACAAGCAGTGATCACATAGGCAATGGAGGGGAAGATTGTCCCTTTAAACACGTCGAGAGAGGGTAGCACATTTATTTGCTGCGAATTTCTTATTTTGCTCCAGGACAATAGTTAATTGTAACTACTGTAAAAGTATGGGAAGAATTACAATCCAGTGATGAAAACAGATTCAGGGTCGAGTACACAAATAGTGGGATACCAATCATGGCTTTAGTCGATGGAGGAATCTGACTGGGTCCCTCTGAATAAAGCAGGATATATAGAATAGAGTATAAAAAGGTGCAGTCCAGGCTAGAGAAGGCATGTGCTTCAATTAAAAATTCAACAAATAAGTTCACCAATTATCCATATTAATGGATCACAATCAATGGACTAAATTTCACTGAACATCACTTGGGGATTGGAGACATTGAGATTCATTCAAACGGATTTCACCAAGCGTTAGAAGGACATTGCAATGAATTATTGTGCGAGTGGCCTACAGCAAAGTACACACCAAGTTGGTCTTGTGAGTTTTAATTATCTTCACTGTTCTCGATCTATACCGCCTCTCTTGGTAACACCAACACTCCTGCGCCTATTTCCCTTCAGGTGAATGATGCCACTATTACTTCTACCTCACAGACTTGTTTCCTTCAGCTGATCTTCACTCCAGTCGCTAACCAAATCCTGCTACTTCCATCTAAAAAAACATTGAATGCTTCCGTCCCTCTCTTAATCAGGACTATTCTAAAATGCCCACCCAAGCTCTCATTATCTCCCGCCTTGACTATTGTAACCTCCTTTGCTCATCCACCTCGCCCCTCTGTCAATCTCTACATTTTCCTATAGAATCCAATTCAAAATATCTGTGCTCACGTACAAAGCTCTCCATAACTGCGCCCCTGCCTACATCTCCTCCCTTATTAACAGGTATATCACGTCCCGACTACTTCGCTCTGCCAATGATCTGAGGTTATCGTTGCCTCGTACCTGCACCCCTCCCTCTCGCCTTCAGGACTTCTCCTGAGCTGCACCCTTTCAATGGAACTACCTCCCCACAACAATATGCTCTCCAGTCCTTCAAGAAATCTCTGAAAACATTACTTTAGTGAAGCCTATCAGCTCACTCGATGATCACCCACTGTTCATTTCTTATGCCAGCTTCCCACCCAGCCCCTCTACTCATGTTCTCTATTTACCCTCACCTAGTGTGTCATCCCTCTCCTCTTAGAGTGTAAGATATCAAGATGCATATTTGTTATTCTGTCTTACCCATGGTACAGTGCTATGGAACTTGTTAGCGCTTTATTAATACTTGTAACCAACTTCCACTGGTGCATGTATGTTGTTTATGGCAATTAAACGCACGCGGCTATTGCAGGATTAGAAAAAAAGCAGTTGCCATGGAATTTAAAGAACTAAAAAAAAAAAAAAGGTTTAACCTCCCTGGCGGTCTAATGTTTGGGAAAAACCGTGTCTAAAAGCGGTCAATTTTTTTCCCCCCCACTAGCGGCATCCCAAGTGTGGCTCGGGGTTAAATTCCTATGTTGGAAGCGGTAACCCTGAGCAACAGTCGGGATGCCGCTGGATACATCACCTCTCCCTGCGCTCCCTCGATGTCCCCAGCTGCCTCCTCTGGCAAACGCGACCTAAGGCCCCCGGCACACGAGTGTATTTATGGCTCATGTGCACCCGCACTTCCCTGCGTTTTTGATGGGGAAGGCCATCCACCGGACGTGAAAAAGCCCTCCCAGTCAAAAAGCTAAACGGACGCTGACAGGATACAAAGCGCAATTCTCCATGGGAGGACTGCACTTTGTACGCTGAGCACAGAGAGTGGAAGGAACGCCCACTGTCATGGACGTTCCTTCCTTTCTCTCAAAACGCTTGTGTGCCGCCAGCCTTATACTTCCTGGTTCCCTCCTCGCGAGAAGGAATCCAGGAAGTAAAACGCCGCGATGCCAGAGGAGACTGCAGAGATCATCGAGGGAGCGCACGGAGAGGTAATGTATACAGCCCGAGTGTGTTTAGGGGTTACCGCTCTCAGCGGTGAAATTTAACCCCGAGACACACTCGGGAACACCGCCAGGGAGGTTAAACCGTTAATTCAAACCGTAGCGGATTAATACAGTGCGTTTTACCAGTCCTTAGTCCAGGGCTATAAACCCCCCCCCCCTTCCTGTCCCGGAGGTTTCGGACTTACAGCTCCCATGATTCTCTGGCCATCACTTGCATTGAAATAATATTGGAAATTGAAGGCATCAACATCGGGGGGGGGGGGGAGCTGGGCATGGGGATTTGATAGCCCTTGTGTATTTGTGGGATTCACTAAAATCTGATTTGCTCTGGGTTTGCCAAATGCCTCGGCTCGCCACTGACACAGCGGGTTCTATTCAAAGCCCGGTGTAAACCTACCAGATTCATAGTCTACGGAGTTGCCAAATCTACATCTCTGGTTAATTTTACACCGGAACTGGAATACAGCCCAGCAGTTCGGAACTCTAGGTTGCACGGTTTCAAAGTTTGAGATTTCTAATTTTTCACATATGGGCCCAACTATTTTACTGTTGTGCGATTAGGTCTCGTTACACCCCTGAGCCAAACCATAAGAGTTTTCACACCTCAGAGCAAAACCTGTGCCTTGCCTCCCCCCTTCCATTTGGTATAGCTTTGCACATACACATATTCACACGCAGCATGCATTTAAGACACAAATACCATGTCCCCAATGTGACGCTCATTAACCCATCACTGCTGAAACATTTCACCCCTGTGTACTGAGTGCATTGACAACTAATCAATAATAAAAATAGTTGTCAACTATTTTCAGTATCAGCACCCTCAGCCAGATCGAGGAAAGTACATCCAATTGGATAAAAAACGCAAGATTTATTAAGTAAAAATTGATAATCACATAAGATTAAATAAAAAAAAAAAAAGAACAGCCAAACGCGTTTCGCCAGTCAAGGCTTCATCAGTGGCAATAAAAAAAGTTGTAAGTCCTGTATTAGTTTTATACCAATAGCCTTGACTGGCGAAACGCATTTGGCTGTTCTCTTTTTTTAATTTAATTTTATGTAATTAACAATTTTTACTTAATAAATCTTGCGTTTTTTATTTAATCGGATGTATTTCCTCTATCCGGCTGAGGGTGCTGAGACTTCCCATCTCGAGAACAAAGATCGGCGGAAGGCTTTGTGAGGGTTGTGCCTGGAGTAACAACCCTTGTGTGCATACTTGGGGGTCTCATTATAGACCCAGAAAAGGGTGAGTAAGGTCCATTTACAACCACCTTTTAAAAGTAATTTATACTGAACCATGAGGTCCGTGTTTTTCTGCTCTTTTTGAAGCTTATACATCGGGAGGAGTGTGGCTTATGGGTAGGCCCATACAACTACCCTGCTGTGAAAATACAAGATCTTAAGAGCTCTGGACTACGTGAGTGTGCTTTTCTTAAATTTGATATAATCTGGACTATATAAAAGACTTTGTTGCACTACTGTAAATGTGTTTGGTTTCTGTTGAGGTTGGAAAAGAAACCGCTTATAATCCAGTTTAGAAATTTCGGGTTCAATAACGACAGATAAGCTGCTAGTATAAATTGAAAGTTAAGTACTCACATATGTGTGACACTGGGCGCTCGCTGTAAAATTTGTTTAACATTTATTCTTTTGAGGTGATTGGGGAGCACCTTCTATATCAGCTTGCAGCGACGTTGATTGAGGCTAGGGACAGATGAGCGCATTTTCTGCGGCCACCGTCAAAATGTACGTCGATGCGTGCGCACGCATTTTTTCACAGAATACGCTTAAGTGGTCAGACGACCACAGTCGCACAGTCGCAGGTACTCCCCAACGCAATTCTAGGGAAATCCGGCTGTTTGAACGTTATGTAGGCCGCACACTAGCAGCGTCTGACGTCTCCTAATCACGCACACACGCTGCCATGCGGCCGCAGCGCACTCTGTACGTCTGTAGCAGCGGTTTCACGTTCTGAGAAAAATGCGTTCATTTGCCGGTTGCGTGGTGTCGGCGCACTTTTGTACGCACGTACTGCGTATATTGGCCGTCATTGGCCGTTATGTGCTGCTACTGCCGCCGTGATTTAGTGCGCCTGCACGCGCGTTCCGACTGCCCCACTCTGACCCTAGCCTTAAAGCGTGTTTTTAGGACACATAGGTGCTTTGTGTGTACTGCCTATACGTAAACATTTTCTTCTTTATCCTGAGCGCCACAAGACCTGTGCTTTTGTATATTTTCAGCATCAATTAAAGCGACAATTTCATTAATCTGTCTGTATATAGCACACACTGCTTAGAGACAGCCCAAGTTTAACGTTATTAACCTCAAATACTACTCTCAGCTATAGTTTGAGACATGCCTGCTGCTTTGTGTGGTAGGATTTAATTCTAGGGTCAGGTCAAACATAATTGGTTTATATTTTATTTAGTTTAGCAGTAGCAGAAATATAGCACAGGTCCTGGCTACTGCCGCTGTGGAGGAGCTGGACTGCCGGTGTCCTGTGCCACCACCTCAACTTAAGTATTAAAACCATGTACACCAAGTAAATTGTGCAAGAAGGCATAAAAAGAAAAAAAGGTAGGGGGCGAAACATAGTGTTACAAAAGAACATAGGGCTCTATTACATTCTCCGTGTAAATTCGTACGTGCAGCGTAATTTTTTTTGCGCGCAGCATTAAACGTTAACGCACGCATTACGATCCAAGTGCATCTTTTCATCTGTCCGAAAATACGCGCGAAAACGCACACAAATTAACGCTGCACGCAGAAATCGGCGGGCAGACTGTTTTTTCACGTGATACAGCCAATCAGAATTAAGAACCACAATGGTCTCCCGTTCAGTTTTTGCGCCTGTCAAAATAAGAGTATATATGCTGCAGCAATAATAAAAACACGCACAACCTCTCAATTTTATTGTTTGGGTATGTGTGGAATGTGTAGCTATACTTTGCTGTATTTTTTTTTTTCGTGATGGAGTATTTGGTTTCGGCCAGAACGTTCTGATTTCCAGTTACCACCAGCTTTTAAAAGACGTTAAAATTCTGCGCGCAAACGTCGTTCGTAAAAATTTGCGCATCGATTGTAATTCCATCTGCATACCAGCGCACAAACGCATTTGCGCATCGATTGTAATACCATCCGCATACCAGCGCATAAACTCATTTGCGCTCACAATTTTAAGTATGGGATGCGCGCACGAACTTTTGCTCGTGCAGGGTAACTCGAGTTAGACGTTAACGCGCATTTTGTGCACGAACGTCGTAATATGACATTCAGCGCAAAGGCTCTTTCCCTCTCACGTTAATGTGTTTTTGCGCACGCGCAAGATTATGGGCCTTATTACCACTTAACGCACAATGTTTACTTAATCAGATCAAATTGAAATTAAGAAATCGACTAATCGATTCACTGCAGCCTTAATTTTGCTCCCCTTGTTTAACCCTATGCCTCCGCTGGGCGTACTATGCCATCTCCGCAGCATGAGGGTCTGAACGCTACGGGCACCCAGTTGTTGCCAGGCTGGAAGAGGGGCCCCACTGCCTGCAGCCAGCAAGTGGGGCGTACTAGTATGCCCTGCCGGCGTTAACAGCCCCCCACGCCTGGCAGTAAGGGTTTAAACGGGATTTAAAGACATACTTTGTCTGGGTTCTGTAATAAAAACATCCTTTTTTTCAGTGGGCTCAGCAGACTCAAATGTATCATTGCGATGTGTATTTGTCATGTCATGTCAGAATGCCACAACAAAAAAAAACTAAATAAGTGTAAATGTCCATTCAGAATTCAAACCTCTGCGATGTGTAAAATAATTTTTTCCCCACATTTTGTTATTCAAACCTTTGTGGTTATAGGTTCTACAAGGTATGCTAAAAAAAAAAAAAAAAAAACAAACAAAAAAAAAAAAACAGGAATTAGAGGACATGATACTGCGGTTTTTCTAAGGAAAAACGCAATTTTAGCCAAAATTGAAAAAGCTCCATTTTTCTATTTTGCCACATTGTGTTTTATGAATAATAGGACTATATAGAAAACACTGCACTTGCTCCTGGCATGACAAATGAGAAGCTGTGTAAAAGCAGGGGGTTGTTCCTGTAATACATCAAGTGTTGTCGCTGCCTTAGGAAGAATTTTTTTTTTTTAACCCCACCCCCCACCTCCCAATATTTTTTCAGTCAGTCAGGTTTCAGATCATTGGAAAGTCCATACTCTGACCTTTCCATTAAGGCCTGGTGCACACTAGCGTTTTCTTTTGCGCACTAGCGTGCGCTAAAAAGAACGCACTTCATGACGGAAGAGATTGGTAGACGGCAGACGATGCGTTAAAGAAGCGCTCATTTGACGTTCAGCACGCGGCCAACGTCGCATCAATTCTAGTGCAAAAGCCTTCGGGTTTCCATGACGAACGTCTTCAGCGCGCGTTATGCGTTGCGTGCGTACTACGTGTGTTCTTCTCTAGCCGCAAAATTATATGCTACAACGGACGTCATAAAGAGCGTCATAACGCACGCTAGTGCGCAGAAGAAAACGCTAGGGTGCACCCGGCCTAACACCTCAAGTGATCTTGTGGGATGTATGTTGTGGAGGTTCAAAGCGGACTATGCAGCAGCTTAGTTTCAATGGTACAGCAAGACTACACTGTGCCATCACCTCCATGCCTGCTACTTGTGTGGGAAATGAAAAGGTGAGATATGGAAGCACTTACTGTTCATTTTATAGTATAAAAATAAAAACATAAAACCAAAATGTAGAAAATGCTGCCATTTAGGACAAAAATAAGCGCTTTTATTTTAATATATCATTTGAAAAGCTGTTTGTATGGCCTCTTTCCAATGACCTCTTACTTGACCTGGGAAGATGTACAGAACCAGAGATACAGGGGACCAAAGATCCCATCAATCTCCTACAATGGGATTTTCCCAGCCGGGAAGGGGGATACTGGTTTCTGACGTGACCACGAACTTGCATGAGGACATCAGAAGGAGAGGGAGGAAGTCTCGCCTCTGACTCCGGGATCGGACAAACTTACAGAGATTGGGTCCCAATCTTAGGGATCAGATCGGGAGACCCCCCCCCCCAATCTATATACAGAGTAAGCCTTCTAAAACCCAAATAAGTAATTTATTTAACACTCAAAAAAGGAAATTTCCCACCCAAAACTCCAAAGGCAACCTAAAAAGGAAACCAGTTATATCATTTGCCATTGCTTTCACTTGTTTACCATTCCCTAATATATAATAAATCCCAAACCCAATATAATAAATCGATAATGCAGTCACTCCTATCTTAAATCAAGTGCACAGCTACTTACTTGAGGGTCATCTTTTAGTCCTCGTGCGGCACTTTCTGTGTCAGTGATGTCATCAGATGATTCAATCTTCCTCTTCTGTTTCCTGCCCAGTGTAATGATCAGTTTCCTTTAAAAATAAAAGCGATAGTGACAGTCAACTCGTGTGGTAAGATTTAACAAGTGGTCAGAATTATCTGTAGGCCCATTTTCTGCCCTCTTTTCAAGTAAAAATCTGTAGGAGCGACACGAGTTAAACATGGAAAATTGGAGAATGCGCTTCTCAATATACGTATTAAGTATTAGAGAAAATGAAACACCGAAATGGAGAATTAGGACCTCCTGTAGCCTTTGTGCCATTCCTGTTTTACCCCATATTTTTCGCATGATCTCCAGTTTCCTAATATTTAAAGGAACACGCTACACATCCTGAAGTGCACAGGATGTAAAGAGCTCTGAGCCATCGTTCTGCGCAGGCGCTACGGAACTTGCGTACGTAAAGTTAGCAAGTTCCGTTGTGTAATTTGCATTTACTGCACAAGTAGTGAAGGAAACAAACTGCGCAGAACAGCCTCAGGAACATCTGGCTTGCAGAGTCCTTGAGTTGAAGAGGAGGAGCTGCGCATGGCAAGAGAAAAGAAGCTGAGTAAAACGGGCATAAATAAGGAAGAAAAAAATAAATGGGCAGAGGCTGTCAGCAGAATAGTAAAGGCAGGGGAGCGTTCCTTTAACACCTCTATTTTCCAACTTAGACTTTTACTCTAGTCTAGAGCAGGGATTCCCAACTCTGGTCCTCAGGTCCCCCTAACAGGCCAGGTGTTCATGATTACCTTGGAGAAATGCAGACTGAATCCTGCAATCACTGCGCAGCAAATCATATCACCAGTGTTGTGCTTCAGCTATCTGGAAAACCTGACCTGTCAGAGTGTACTTAAGGACCAGGGTTGGAAACCACTGTCATAGTGTCCCTTTAATGGTCTCATCACTCTAACCTATTTGTGATTTCTTGGTTTACTTTTAATTCCTCCCCTTTAGTCTTCCATGGGGTTCATTCATGACTTGTTTGTGTAAAATCCCCTATAGACCGTCTCTATTGGCTGTCATAGCCGACAGCTCGCCTCACATCCCATAACACAATATAGGGCTCGATTTAATTCTACTGACGTGTTTTGTTGCTTTTTTTTTTTAATTAAAAACAAAATCAAACAAGAACAAAAAACCTAGAAAATTATTTTTTTTGACAGATATTTTGGAAAAAGTATTGGCGGATTCAATTGTGAACAATTCAGCCATGGCTGAATTCCAGTAAATAGCCCCTTATTGATAGAATTTAGGCTGGTTATAAGCCCGAAAAAAGGCTTTTCTTTTCTTTGAAATTGTATCCAATTAATTTGTTAGGAAACATCACCCTAAAATAAGCCTAGACGTAACCCCTGGTGTTCAGTACTTTAAAGCTTTAGGTTTTTATGGTCAAATCAACATTATTAAAAGTTATGAGGTTATTGAGCGCGATCCCATTGCAATATTCACAGATTCCTTGCCTGAAAATCTACAAATTTACTATAATTAGGGATGCACCAATACCACTTTAAGATAAAAAGTATCGGTACTCGTACTCTAAAAGTACTCTCCGATACAGAGTACCGATACTTTTATGTCATGTGACCACTTTCAAATAAGAAAAGACCTCATATAAAAATGCCCCCAGCTCACATGTATATACCCCCCGAGATATATATACATACACAGAATGCCCCCAGCCTCACATGTAGCTTGCCCCCAGCCTCACATGGAAAATGCCCCCGCCTCACATGGAAAATGCCCCAGCGCATATGGCTATTGCTCCAGCGCATATGGCTATTGCTCCAGCGCATATGGCTATTGCTCCAGCGCATATGGATATTGCCCCAGCGCTCACCTATACGCTAGGGAAGCTGGCCGTGTGCATGAAAAGCACGCGGCTGCACGAGTACCAAGTACTCGTACAAACGGCAGTATCGGCACCGATACCGATATTAGTATAGGTATCGGTGCATTCCTAACTATAATCTTACTTTTCTTTTTTTTAACCGTTAAGTTCAAATTGAATCGCTGAAGCCAAAATTTCCATTAACGGGTAAAGTGGCAAGTGTCAAACACTGAACTGAATTTTTTTTTTTTAAATCATGAAGTTTTAGATTTTGTTTTGAAGAGAAAAAAAAAGTAATATTGCTTTACAGGCTAGAAGAACTCGAAGGTCCAAAAACTGGACATAACAGACATGAAAGTGGTACATCTGATATAGACTATGAAATAAGAACAACGAATGAAGATACATCGTGACATGTAATCTATGAGGGGGTCAAAGAACAATTGGTACAAAAATGCCTAAAGGGAGATAAGGCAGGAAGGGGCGGGAATCCTGGATTGTTTCCTCTCAAGGAGCGGGGTTCTGGTAGCGCACAAGTCCCAAAGGGTCCAAAGTGTGACAAATTGAGTGTCAGTCCGTGAGGTGGACATGTCACTTAGATCTGAGGCACTCTATTTTTGGCAACACCTGGGCATATATGGGAAATGCCAGATTTAAATTGCTGGGCAATGTAACATCCGGTAGCTTACAAGATATTCTGCAATAATCTGTTAGCCAATCGGTTAAGGCCTTGTATCCTACAACATATCAGGGCAACCGCTGGGGAGGGAGTAATGTCTAGCCGCATAACCTTAGAGCAAAGTGTGAAGATTTGTCGCCAAAGCGGGACCAGATGAGGACAAGACCATACAATGTGTAACAGAAAAGCCTGGTCTGGGCAGCCCCGAAAACAAGGGGCAGAGGTCGCTGAAGTTTTTTTTAGCCAACCTTCTTGGGAGTAGGTACCACCTCATCAAGAACTTTGTATTATACTACAGGAAAACGCTCTGAGATATTTTGTGATATTGGGTCAAGGTCGACTTGCAAATCCCTCTCCCAGGCCATCATATACTTGGTTTCCTCCTGGCACCCCCAAAGGTTTATACTTCTATAAATTATAGATATGCCTGGTCTCATGAAAACCAAGGGGAGCCATATCTTTCAAAGGGTGTCGTCAGCAATTTAGTGTTACTCATCACAGTGTGATATTGAAAGCGAATTTGGAAATATAGGAGATAGGACCGTGTCGGGCTTCCCAGCCTATCCCTCAGGGTGGTGAGGGGAAGGATATCACCCTTTTTTAGGACATCAGCAATCTGAAAAAATGCTTGGTTGGTCCAGCCGGACGGAGGGAGGGGAGGTAACAATACCTCTAGGGAGTGGGGCAAGTATAGAGAGTGCAGGGACAGCAATCTAAAGCGTTTGGTACATTTATCCCAGATTCCAAACTAGATCACTGGATGTAAGCCCTTAATTAAATCTCCAAAACTGAAAAATGGCTGAAAAGTCTAAGCATTTCAGCAATCTGAATTGAATTGAGCCCATAGGGTTTATGGGGTGGAATAAAAAGACAAAAAGACGAGGATTCACAGTATTGGAAGGATGTGACGTATGCCTCCTCGACTGGGCATCTGGGATTTCCTGTGACCTTGAGCCGCAGGACCCTGTAGCACCTAGAATTCTAACGGATCTTACAAGCAATATTGCATATATCAAATCCATCCTGTATTTTCTCAAAGCGTTCCAGTACATCAGGGGGTTCACAATCATAGCACTCTAGTTGCTTTGGAACTACATCTCCCATGATCCTCAGCCACTCATTAAGTTGACTGAGCATCGTGGGAAATGGAGTTCCAAAACACTTGGAGAGCCAAGTTTGCCAACTCATGCAATAGATTATACATGGTTTAATGCTCGATGCATTTATACCATTTTAACAAGAATTCCCTACTACTGCACGTCAATACTTAACCAGCATCACCATGTTTCCTTTGTTGTTTAAATCTCCCCAGCAAAACCCAGCACCTTGGTGTGTCAGCGAAAAGTCTTAAAGGTTTACCTGCTGTACAGCCTATAAAATAAAGTAATGCTTCTCGGATTAAATTGCATGGATTTTACAGTTAGTTCTATGCGCAGTCTCCACCAATAAAAAAAATAAAATGGAAATATAAAAATATAGTCTAAAATATCTTCTGCAAAACATAACATGTACCTAGAGTAACTGTATCAAGGATTATCAGAGGGTTGAACATGGATATGTAAGCTAAAGGACCATTCTGCAAGAGGGGCTGCAGAGGACATGGAAATAGGGTGGGGGGCTTGATAGAGGAGATATTGTGGGAGTATAAAAGAGGACAGAGACATAATAGGAATCCATGCTCTTTCTAATGAATCATGTATAGCTTTTTATCTCCTAAGGATGAGATTGGAACGCAAACAATAGAAATTACAGCAGGGAGGGGGGGGGGATAAACGAGCAAGAGGTTGGATGGAGAATGTGCAAGTCGCATGCGTTGAGAAATATATAAATGTCCCTCTCCACGCAGTGCATTGTTTGCAGATTGTGGCGGTGGATGCGGAGAGGCACCTAAGCAGCTGTGTCAGGGAACTGACGTTACATCAAAGTGATATTAGGCTTCTCCAAAACAATGCTACAACACAGAGAGGGGCAGGGGCGGCTCTAGTCTGTCTGTTGGCGGGTGCGCAGGGTTTCGAAGAGCAAGCAGACACACCTCCCCCTGCGCACGGATGGCAGGGAAGCCATTGCTCAGCACAATCTGGCTTTCATTGTATGGGAGGGTCATATGCATCTTGTGGGGAAAGGCAAAACGAAGAGCATACCATCAACAACGTCTTTCTTATATACCATGGATAGGATAAAAAAATAAATTATTCTCAACCTTTTAATCAGAATGCCATAAAATGAGCAGCCACGAGGGAGACGGCTTTCTATACTGCCATCATGCACACAGGCTGTACAGAATTCGGTTTATACAGTTAGGTTTATGCAGTTGTATAAATGTATACACACTATAGAATACAGAAAATTAGCAAATTATATATATATATATATACACACACACACTTAAATATTCCATATAGAAGTATGTGCTATGTCTCTGTTTACTGTTTACAAACAAAAAGGTACTACAATGTAGAACAACATTTATAGACTATTTGCCATCCACAGTCTGTCAGTACCACTCTCATTCTCTGTAGAGTTCAGGTTGCTCTTCTGGTTGTTGTATTCGGTTAGACCTGGAAAATGATACCTGTGAAGGTTAAACTCACTGCAGGCAGACAGAGCAGTAGTAGGGAATTCTTGATTATATTATTATGCTTTATATAAAAAGGCCAGCATATTCCGCAGCGCTGAACAATGGGCACGATATAGACAGGGTTACAATACAATGAACAACATTTTGATAAACCAGTACAGGTGGAAACAAGGGTCCTATTCCAGTGGGAATTTACAATCTAGAAGGATTGGTGGTGGAAACAGGAGGAGATGACTGCAAGGCGTGAGTGATGAACTGCAAGGCGTGAGTGATGAACTGCAAGGCGTGAGTGATGAACTGAAAAGGCGAGAGTGATGAACTGCAAAGGCGAGAGTGCTGAACTGCAAGGCGAGAGTGATGAACTGCAAGGCGAGAGTGATGAACTGCAAGGCGAGAGTGATGAACTGCAAGGCGAGAGTGATGAACTGAAAGGCGAGAGTGATGAACTGAAAGGCGAGAGTGATGAACTGAAAGGCGAGAGTGATGAACTGCAAGGCGAGAGTGATGAACTGCAAGGCGAGAGTGATGAACTGCAAGGCGAGAGTGATGAACTGCAAGGCGAGAGTGATGAACTGCAAGGCGAGAGTGATGAACTGAAAGGCGAGAGTGATGAACTGAAAGGCATGAGTGATGAACTGCAAGGCGTGAGTGATGAACTGCAAGGCGTGAGTGATGAACTAGTTGGGGCAGTGAGGTGCATTAGTGAGTCGGGTGGTAGGCTTGCCTGAATAGGAAGGTCTTAAGGGAATGTTTGAAGGAAGGGAAACCAGGGGAAAGTCTGACAGTACGAGGGAGAGCGGTTCCAGAGGATGGGGACTGCGCATGAGAAATTCTGCAGTCTATCATGGGAAGAGATGATGCGGGGAGAAGCTAGGCGCAGGTCACTGATCTTGGGGAGCGGGCTGGGGTGTATTTGGCGATTAGTGAGGACAGGAAGTGGGGAAATGAATTAGTTTTGTAGGTCAGGGTAAGCATTTTGAATTTAATTCTACAGTTAAAATGGTATAAATGCAGAGAAGGAACTCAAGACTTTCCTCCAATCTGGCTTCTTTTAAACACTCCCTAAAAGACTTCTGTTTAGGGATGCCTACCACCTAACCCAGTAACAAAACATCCGACCGACTGACCCTTAACCGTCCTCATCTCTATCACTGCAGTCCTCCCCTCCGGTTTCTCACCCCTCCACCCATCGAGATTGTAAACTCCAACGAGAATAGGGCCCTCAATTCCTCCTGCATCTGTTGCAATATCGACCTGCCCGTTTAGCGTATTGTATCGTCTTTACCCATTGTACCTTTTGTACAGCACTGTGGAAGGTGTTGGAGCTTAATAAAAATAAGACCGGCTTAGTTTGACGGCAGTTCAGATGAATGCAAGAGTTACAATCCACATTAACACAGGTACTCGCAACCCAAGACCCATTTAAAGAGGATAATATAAAATATTCCTTGTGGATAAACACTGCCTCCAACTGGCTGAACACACGTCTGGTATTGTACAGAACTACACACTCCCAAAGCAATGGACTCCTCAGCTTCTCGGTCTATTTATAACCTGTTACATTAAACCAGAAGTATATGCCAAAATCGCTATGCAGACATGAATGAGCACAGATTGGCATCCGAGAGATAGTGGTTACCACAGAACTTCATAATCATCTTCACCAGCTTTGGCCAGAGAACTTTAAACCACAGTGTCACCGCAAGAAGAGAAAACGCAGCATTTAGAAATCAGACCAAGCTCCCCTCTCTAGGTTTCCATTCATTTATTGTGCTGACCACACAGTCTGTCCAACACTGGACACGTCATAGGAATCTGAACATGGAGAACGTTTCCAGAAGTTGTGACCTGCTCACTCAGTGGTGCATAGATTAGGAATGTATTGAAAACCACCGTCAGGGCAGAACACAGGTTAAAATAAATCGATCTTGGATTCAACAGAAGTGTGATTCACAGCCATCACCTTATGGGCAGTATTACCATCTGCCCACTAAAAACGGGGAGGCTAACGAGGAAAACCTGCGCCTGCCCGTTCTAGCTCCATATTACGAGGCAGGTTCTGATTCGTCAGCCTGCCCCGTAACGCAGAGGTAAGCCTCAGGATGCAGCACTAAGTGCCGCTGCGAACAACCCCTCCATGAAGTCCATAGGACTCCATTGAGGCTTTAACTGCCGGTCACATGACTTGCAGGATCTCGCCTTTCACAATATCCTGCAGGTCGGCGGAGTGATACTGGGGCCTTTTTCCCCCAGTCTCTCTCTGCTCCCGGCAGCCACAAGAGGCGGGCGGGTCAGGCCGCCGTTCTCATCGCAGGATGAGAGGCAAGTATGTGATTTTGGGGGGGGATTTGAAGCTAGTGATAACCCAACTAGGAGCTGGTGCTAACTTAAGTTAACCACAGTGGGACGTAATTAGCGTTAGAACTTTGTAATCCTAACGCTAATTAACACTTTGCGCTCCCCTTGTTAAGCATAGGGAGCGCAAAGTGCAGTAAGCTAGCGCTGAAAAGCGCAATCTCCAAATCGCTAAAGTTTTTTTTAACTTGTTAGCGTTCGGATTGTAATATGGTCGGCACGCGCTAGGGCCACTTAACGCTAATGCGCACATAGCGGACCGCTAAGTTTGTAATAGGGCCCAATGTATGGGTTAAAATACAAATCATAAAGTACGCGCAGAATTCTTAGGATTTAGGTTCCAGCCAGAGATTCAGAAGCCGCACTTTTACTTTCAAAAGCAAGAAAATAGAAGTGGAATCCAAATATATTGTACATGAAGTTGGCTGGTGCTTAGCGTGGCGGTCCATCATTTTCTACTTTTTTCTTTTTTTAACCCTTTCAATGCGGTGGACGCGCTCAGCGCGCCCACCCGCATTGCTACTTCGCTGCGGAGGACGCGCTGAGCGCGTCCTCCCTTTGCAGCCTCGATCAGCTGGTATTCCGGCTGATCGCGCGGCTCCCCGGTGCGGGCTGACATCAATGTCAGCCCAGCCTCCGGGACCCCGGCGGGCACGATAGGCGTCATCGCGCATGCGCGATGACGTCTATTTCAGGCACCCCCCAGCCATTGCAGGGAAGGTGCCTGAAGGGGAGGGGGGGGGACCTCTCCCCCTCCCCGCGGGCCAGCGATTAAAGACAGGCAACCCCTGGAAGGGCACAGCCTGCCCTTCCAAGCGGCGGCTGTCTGTAACCCCTAGGGGGCTGGATCGCGATATGGCGCTAACATGCGCCGTATCGCGGTCCCCTCCCGGAGCTGGGCGACATCTTGGATCTCGGCCAAGCTTTCGGGATATCCCCCTAATGACTGGCGTCATCGCGCAGAGGGCGATGGCGCCAGTTTTGAAATTAACCCCTTGCTGCCACCTATAGTGGAGATAGGGGGTTCATTGGAACCCCCTATCTCCCGATGCGTGACAGCTAGGGGTTAAGGTTTACCATCATTGGAACGGCCAGAGCGTAGCCTTTCCAATGATACCAAACATGACCATGTAAAATGTAAAAGAAACTATTTTTTTGTTGTTTTTTTCATTTTATTAGTGCAACAATATTGTTCCCATTTCAATTATAATGTGAACAATGATGCTGCACTAACGATTTTTTCTATGGGGGGCGTTTGCTAAAAAACACGTAATTTTCCCCAAAAAAAAGTAACGATTCCTCATTTCTAATTTTTTTAACAAGCGCACCCCATAGAAAATATAACCGCAAACGATCGCATGTTAAAATGTGAAAAAAAACACTTTACACATTGTAAATTATTGAAAATTCTAAATGTAATGCATTTTTGTTATAATATACACACATGACATAACGTATACATATAATAATGACATATTATGAATCTGCACAGTCTGCCGGAAAGTACGATATATAATATGTCTGGGTCATATATTAAAATAAGGCTTCAAAACGCGGTTAAATATGATGAGCGAAACCGGTAAAAATGAGCTCAGCACAGAGGCGTGAAAAGGCTCAGCAGCGAAAGGGTTAAAAGGCGTCCAGTACATTTGAGGTGTGTGGGTGTACACTGATCAGTCACAATATTAAAACCAACTGCAAGATGTGAGGTGGGGCCTCAATGGATTGGATTAATTGTTGCAGCACATCCAACCAACTGGATTGAGATCTGAGGAATTTGTAGGCCAAGGGAACATCTTGAAAACGGTGTCACGTTCCTCAAACCATTCCTGAACATTTTCTTGCAGTTTGCATTATCCTGCTGAAAGAGGCTACGGTCATCAAGGAACAAAATTGAAAAATGAAGGGCAGGGCCGGACTAATAGCTAGGCACAGTAGGCATGTACCTACCTGCCACAAGGGGGCGCCTTGCTGTGTAATAATTTTTTTTAGATCACGGTTTTTCAGAGAGGGGTGAAAACCAGGAGAATGAACAATCTAGACCAAATGGGAGAATTTTTCTGGTTTGGCGATTTTGACCCAGAATTCTCACTTCTCCAGCCATTCTCCTGGTTTTCACATCTCTCTGAATAACCCTGTATATATAATTTGCAAACATTTAGATCACTGTAGCTCTGGAGCCCTACGGGCTAGAGCAGGGTTTCCCAAACACATCCTCAGGACCTGCTGACACACCATTTTTCCAGGTATCTGAAGCACAGCACAGGGGATATGATTTGCTGCTCAGGGATTGCAAGATTCCGTCTGAATTTCCCCAAGGTGATCTGCAAAATTTGTCTGGGTTGAGGGTCCCCAAGGACAGTTTTGGGAAACACTGGGCTAGAGGGACATACGAGTTATCATTGGAAAGGTTAGATTATGGCCTTTCCAGTGATTGCAAATATAACCAGGTAAGAATTAAAAAAATAAATAAAAAATAAAAAAAAAGCGAAAAATATTATTTTCTCTGAAGTCTACAGGCATCCGCAAGAACGGATTTATGTGGGTATGTATATACTGTTGCAAATTTCCATTAATGCATCCCGTTTAGAAACAAAGATTGGACAAAATTAGGAGGTTAGAGCACCAATTAATGCAGTCCACTAGCAGTGAGGTCTGCGTCTGGGGTATTGTTGGGTAGAAATATTAAGAGCATTCCACAATCATTCCCCTCTGGCTGGCGGTGTGTTCTTCAGAGGGCCGGCTGACTGCGTCGCATGGTCCTCCGAGCGGCTGCCAGCTTGTAACGCGATCCCTGCGAGATCACGGCAAAAAGCCGCATCACTGCCTGGCGACCATTTGGGGGACCACGTGTCGCGGCCAGCCGGAGCGCGGACCACGAGGAGAGACAGAGGGGAATGCTTTTAATGCATTCTGGCAGCACACGCAGCCCTTCGAATACCAGCAAGCTGGCCCAGTGTTTAGCTTCCGGTACCCGGGTATTTGCATGAGTACCAAGTACGCATGCAGATACCAGTATCGGTGCATCCCTACTTGTAATACACAACACAAGTGGGGTTTGATTAATAGGGAATAACAAAATATATTTGCGTTTTTCGCTAGTTCAATTTTAGGAACCATGAATAATTCCCCATCACAAAATCACTGTCACTCTCTCCCAGTGGCATGCCGACAGAGTGAGTGACAGCTCTAAGCGGAAAAGCTATTTGTCAGGTGTGACGTGCGCCACTTTGGACTTGGGGTAAATGGACCTGAAGATGTATTTGGGGGTGCAGGCCTGATTCTCTAAGATCCTTGTCTTACCCTCTCGTGTGCAGAATGTTAGTGTAATTTGTTATGCAAGAATAAGGTTATTGTCTATTGTATGGTCCACGCACGTATCTTGTTAGGTTGCTCTCAGGAATAGGTTAATATCCGTTTAGGTTTGAGTAGTTTGGATATATCTGCTACAGTTGTGTTCAAAATTATTCAACCCCCACTGAAATTGAGTGTTTTGGCCAGTTTGACATTGATTTTGATCATTCAGTCATCTTGCTTACAATTAAATCAAAGAGGCACGTGTAGGTCAGACAAATATAACATAACATTTATAATGAAATAACCACAAATGTCTTTTCTGTGCTCACATCATTATCAGTTTTATTCAACCCCCAAGTGACATTCAATCTTAGTACTTATAACTGTAAAAGGATGTTGTACTAACAGCTTTTAAACGCGAAGCATAGCTTGACACAAGTGTCTTGCAGCGATCTACGGGTATCTTCGCCCATTCGTCATGGGCAAAAGCCTCCAGTTCAGTCACATTCTTAGGCTTGCGCACTGCAACTGCTTTCTTTAAGTCCCACCAGAGGTTCTCAATCGGATTTAAGTCAGGTGACTGCGATGGCCACTCCAAAATGTTCCAGCCTTTAATCTGCAACCATGCTCTAGTGGACTTGGAGGTATGCTTGGGATCATTGTCCTGTTGAAAGGTCCAACGTCTCCCAAGCCTCAGGTTTGTGACGGACTGCATCACATTGTCATCCAATATCTCCTGGTACTGAAGAGAATTCATGGTACCTTGCACACGCTGAAGCTTCCCTGTACCTGCAGAAGCAAAACAGCCCCAAAGCATGATTGACCCCCCGCCATGCTTCACAGTAGGCAAGGTGTTCTTTTCTTCATAGGCCTTGTTCTTCCTCCTCCAAACATAGCGTTGATCCATGGGCCCAAACAGTTCTAATTTTGTTTCATCAGTCCACAGAACACTATCCCAAAACTTCTGTGGTTTGTCCACATGACTTTTGGCATACTGCAGTCGACTCTTCTTATTCTTTGGAGACAGCAAGGGGGTGCGCCTGGGAGTTCTGGCATGGAGGCCTTCATTATGCAATGTGCGCCGTATTGTCTGAGCTGAAATTTCAGTACCCACATCTGACAAATCTTTTCTCAGTTCCTCAGCAGTCACACGGGGACTTTTCTCCACTCTACGCTTCAGGTAGCACACAGCAGTCGAAGTCAGCATCTTCTTTCTGCCACAACCAGGTAGCGTTTCAACAGTGCCCTTTGCCTTGAATTTGCGAATGATGCTTCCTATGGTCTCTCTTGGTATGTTTAACATCTTTGCAATCTTCTTATAGCCATTGCCCTTCCTGTGAAGAGTAATCACCTCTTCTCTTGTCTTCCTGGACCATTCTCTTGACTTCACCATGTTTGTAACCACACCAGTAAATGTCTAGAAGGAGCTGAGTATCACAGTCATTTTAAAGCTGCCTAATTGGTGCTTATTATGCTTTATTGCTGCTCCGTGACATCCACAGGTGTTTTCAATACCTGATTGAAAACACTTGAATGAACCTCTGTTCTTCAGAGTGGTAGTCTTTAAGGGGTTGAATAATTGTGGCAATGAAGAATTCACAAAAGAAACATTTACTACTGTATTACAAAACCAATTGATGTCATTTTAGTTGCATATGGTTCTTTACAAAGTCCTTGTAGGATTTAATTCTGAATACAATTACAAATGTACACTAAATTCCCTTAAACCCTTTACAGCATTGGGGGTTGAATAATTTTGAACACAACTGTATGTAATGCAAACACTGCCCGATTATCTGCTGTCTTTAGACTGTAATATTGTGACGGTAATGCTCTCTTTCGCCTGTCCTGCTCTACAGACACCCTCTTGTTGCGGTCAGCCTGGCGCCTTGAGCAGCTTGACTCGCTTGTTTCTACCCGCTGGGAGGGATCTGTGCCAGTGTGGGGGCCGTAGATAGAGCAGTTTCTGGGGACCTGCAGGCTGTTCGATATTTCTGCCCGCTCGATGGTTGTCGTGGATTCTATCTCCCGACTTGTAGCCCCAATGTTAGGTCAGTCTTTCAGAAGGCCGCTCAGGGCCTTCTGAGGGTGAGTGCAGTAGAATAACACCAGACAAACTGAATATATCACAGGAACCGTCTCCTTTACTGAGCTTAACAGACGTATTTAAACAGGTTACAGCAACACAGGTTTAAACTTCCCAACCTAGTACAGCCGGTTACGTTACAGTTTGTATGTTGTGACAATCTGTCTGCGACCTCGTTATCTAGATCTCAATCCTTGGTGTCCGTTCATACTAGGGATGCACCGATACCACTTTTTTAAGACCGAGTACGAGTACCGATACTTTTGTTCAAGTACTCATCGATACCAAGTACCGATACTTTTATTTTATGTCATGTGACGCTTTCCAATAAGAACAGACCTCCTATAAAGCCCCCAGGTCTCATGGATATCCTGCCCCCCAGCTCATGGATAATTGCCCCCCCAGCTCATGGATAATTGCCCCCCCTAGCTCATGGATAATTGCCCCCCAGCTCATGGATAATTGCCCCCCAGCTCATGGATAATTGCCCCCCAGCTCATGGATATCCTGCCCCCCAGCTCATGGATAATTGCCACCCAGCTCATGGATAATTGACCCCCAGCTCACGGATATGCCCCCCAGCTCATGGATAATGCCCCCCCAGCCCCCCTGCACTCTCCGCTCATACTTACCTTCCTTCAGCGACGCCGGGAAAGTCTTCGCGCGCGCGCTCCTTGGAAGGTCCCCAGCCGCGACCACGTGGGACCATGTGATCGCGGCTGGGGTCCTTCCAACGAGCGCACGCGCGGAAACTTTCCCGGCGTCGCTGAAGGAAGGTAAGTATGAGCGGAGAGCAGCTGCAGGGCCTGTCCGAATGCTCTATCGGCATTCGGACAGGCCCTGCAGCTGCTCACTTTGTTTATACTTACCTTCCTTCAGCGACGCCGGGAAAGTTTCCGCGCGTGCGCTCGTTGGAAGGACCCCAGCCGCGATCACATGGTCCCACGTGGTCGCGGCTGGGGACCTTCCAAGGAGCGCGCGCAGACTTTCCCGGCGTCGCTGAAGGAAGGTAAGTATAAACAAAGGGCGGAGAGCAGCTGCAGGGCCTGTCCGAATGCCGATAGAGCATTCGGACAGCCGCCGCAGCCCCTCGGATACCGGCAAGCCGGCTCAATGCCGGCTTCCGGTATCGGAAAAAAATATCGGGGGTACTGCACGAGTACCAAGTACTCCTGCAGTACCCGGTATCGGCACCGATATCGATACTAGTATCGGTATCGGTGCAACCCTAGTTCATACGGTGCATCTCGGCTGGGAATGGAAAGGTTAACCGAAC
The DNA here is from genome assembly GCA_009667805.1 of Leptobrachium leishanense. NCBI lineage: Eukaryota > Metazoa > Chordata > Amphibia > Anura > Megophryidae > Leptobrachium > Leptobrachium leishanense. The sequence goes on along the minus strand of CM019072.1, from coordinate 98,069,528 downwards.
TATAACCACGTAGCCGCTCATGGTTCGAAGGGGGGGGGGGGAATTACAAAACATAAGCAGGAGAATGACTAGAGAATGGAAAATTCTAGGTAAAAAAATAACCAAACCAGAAAAATTCTCCCATTCATCTCACTTTCCAAATCTGCTATTTTGACCTAGAATTTTCCATTCTCCAGTCATTCTCCTGCTTTTCACCGCACTCTGAATAACCCTGTAAGAGGATAATGACAGGTTTTTGCTTTGGAGGACCCAAGGAAATCCGTGAGAGAAAGCTGTACTTAAATGTACGCAGCACATACTGCAGATCTGATAATTACCAGCTAGGCACGGCCTCAGAGGATTGTATCCGAATACAAATAGCTCTGCAGCGCCTGCTTTTCCTTCAAATCAAAGCAGAGGAGCGACCTTTATTGTGTAGTCAAGGCAATTAGTTTACATCAAAGCAGCGCTCTGACACTGCGGGCACCTAAACTGTTATACTCCCCTCCTTGACGTTATTATCAATCGTCTAACTACTCGCCTTCAGAGCAGAGCTTGAAGAAACCATATCAGCAAGAATTCTGCCAGAAAGACCTGTACTACCTGATACCTGGCATCTTCTGAGAGTATGGAGTCCTTGCATGGATTAAAGAGGAGATTCTGTGCTGATCACACGGCCTAGCACCAGGGGCAGCTGGAGGGGTCTGAATTTAGCTTAGGGAGGGGGTTGCCTGTACCTCTTAGACTAGGTACCACCCAGATTTGTGTTTTTAAGGCCATCCCTTGAAAAACAAATCCAATAAAATTTTAAAAAAATAATCTCCTGTAGTCCCAGCACCAATCATTTAGGCTAGGGTCAGACGAGCGCATTCTGTGTGGACAGTGCGTCCGTGCACAACGGACGTACTTTCTGAGTGACAAGGTAGTGACCACATGGTCCGTTTTTGTGACTGACTTTTTTTTTTGACTGATGTAGATGGGACATAAAACTAATCTGAAAAACCATTTTGTCCGTCATAAATGCAGTGCGTCTGACTAGGTTCCATCACTCACACACAAAGCTATGCGGATGTTGCGCACTCCGCACGTCCGTTCTAGCGGTTTTACGTTCTTGCCCAACTTGCGTCCGCACTTCTGTACGGACGTACCTCGTGTGTGGGTCTCTATTGATCATAATTGTATGCTACCACGGACGTCAAAATGTGTGGCAACACTGCGCTGGTCTGACCCAAGCCTAAAAGGAACACTCTAAAGTGGTCAGGATGTGTGCAGTGCTCCCCTCCCCCAATCTGACAGAAACGCAGGTGAAGTGGAGGAGATTCCTCCACCCAGAATCACAAGTCGCTAGGATCTTGAATTTCCTGGCTACCGGTCACCAGATTTAAAAAAAAAAAAAAAGAATCTAAAATCACTGTAGCGATGGCGTGCAGTCTGAGGCAGCCGATGCATCGGATCATGCATACGCAGCTCCAATCCCCTGTGCTGTGTAGGCAACACTGAACTTTGCGTACGTAAAGTGTGCAAGACCGTAGCAGTGCGCAATTTGTGGTTCGTACACCATGAAAGTTGTGTTGGAGCACAATCGCGTAGTACAGTAACACTTTTTCACATAGGGCTGTGTGGGTTTGGATTTTGTTTTCCCTTAATAAAAACTGCATGTTGTGTTTACTTGTGTCATCTTTGACTACTATTTGATGATCTGAAACATTAAAAAGTGTGACAAACGTGCAAAAAAATAAAAAAAATCAGGAATGAGGCCAACACTTTTTCACACAACTGTAACTATACAATTCACCCTTTTCATGTAAACTGTACCAGATCATCCGATTTCATCTACCCAAATCCCATGAAATAAAAATTTGGAAGAATCGCTAATCTGTTGTAATCGCATAAAATCATTTGATGGTGGTCAGATGCTGTGGAAGAGGGCAGTTGTTTTTTTGAGAAAGGATTTTACCAGGAAGGATACATTGACATTTCTCTCATTTTCAAGTATGTCTTGGGTGGCGAGTATGTACCGTTAGGTGTCTTGCCCAAGGAAACTTACTGGGAAGGTGCTCTTGCTGGGATCGAACCCATGTCTCCACAGGCTATCGCCACGAAGAGCAGCGATGTTAACTCTACTCCACCCAGCCAGTGTGGGATCAGTCAGACAATATCGAATAATCACACAAATACGGTGCCAGAGGACAGCCATCCTTAAGTGTCAAGGTCATGGAGTAAGACGTTCGTCCACCTCCAAGTGTAAGAGGCCCACAGCTTTAGGCTCGTGTCAGACAAGCGCACCTAGTACGGCCGAGTGCCCGCACTTACCGGCGGCCGTCGCAGCAGCGTGATATAGCGACGGGCGCCGGTCACACGCTTGTGCGCGCGCATGAACTGCGCACCCAGCAAGCGTTAGTCTAGGGAACGAATCCGTTGATGCGCTAGATCATAGGAGGATCGCGATTTGCACAGCTGAGGGCAGTCAGCGGCAACCGGAGAATGGAGGGAACATCCGCTCTCACCGACATTCCTTCCACTCTGCAGTGCGCTCATCTGACACCAGCCTTAGGCCAGTGTCAGACGAACGCAGTGATCACGTCCATGTCGGCGCACAGTTTAACGTCCGTGGTAGCATAGAATCATGATTAATAGAGACCCACACATGAAGTACGTGCCCACCAAACACTGCGCACGCAGAACGCACATGGCAAACGGACGCAAATTAGGCAAGAACGTAAAACCGCTACACCGGACGCGCAGAGTGTACCACGTCCGTGCAGCGTTCTGCGAGAGTGAGGAGATGTCAGATGCAGCGCACTTGCGACGTCCAGCACCTTGACGCACAAAATGGCTTTTCAAATCCTTTTCAAATTTTTATCGTTTTTCATATTAATATGGTTTCACATAGTTTTTTTTCTATGTCCGTCAACAAAAACAGACCGTGTGGTGTCTACAGTATCTTCCGTCAGTACGTCTGTCCATTATGCAAGCACGCAGAGTGCGCTCATAATGTGTTCGTCTGACTCTAGCCTTAGAAGCACCTATCAAAGTCTGATGTTAGCTGTCCAGTTCACCACCCACCAGCACTATACAGAATTTATGTTCTTTAAAAATTTTTTTTTTTTAAAAAAAAGTGCTATTTAACCCTTTCGCTGCTGAGGCTTTTCCCGCCCCTGTGCTGAGGTCATTTTTACCGGTTTTGCTCATCATGTTTAAACGCGTTTTGAAGGCTTATTTTAGTATATTACCCAGACATATTATATATCGTTCTTTCCGTCAGACTCGGTAGATTCATAATATGTCATTATTATAGGTATACGTTATGTCATGTCTGTATATTATAACAAAAAATGTAATAAAATATGTATTTTCAATCATTTACAATGTGTAAAGTGTTTTTTTTTCACATTTTAACATGCGAGCAATTGCGGTTATATTTTGTATGGGGTGCGCTTGTTAAAAAAATTAGAGATGGGGTCTCGTTACATTTTTTTTTGGGGAAAATTACACTATTTTTAACAAACGCACCGCATACAAACGCTGAGCGCGTCCTCCGCATTGAAGTGGTTAACCTGCCTGGCGGTATTCCCGAGTGTGACTCGGGGTTAAATTTCACTACCGCGATCGGTAACACTCTGGCTGTATATACTCACCGCATCCTTCGCTCCCTCGCCGTCTCCGCAGTGTGATCACGGCAGCCGGCGACTTTGCTTCCTGGTTCCGCTCCCTGCGAGTCACATGACGCCGGGGGGGGGGGGGGGCAGGCGGACTCGGGGTACCAAAAAGAGTGTTTATTCTCAAAGCAGCTTTACAGAAATAAAAGGCGAATAAAAATAATTTCTAAAATGTAATAAGGCTTTGCATTACAAGTTTCGCTGGTGGATCTGGGCAAGCACCAGCGAAACTTGTATTGCAGAGCCTTATTACCTTTTACAAATGATTTTTATTCGCCTTTTATTTCTGTAAAGCTGCTTTGAGAATACTCTTTTTTTGGTACCCCGTGTCCTGTATTACTTTGGCAAAGGAGTCCATATCTGGACAAGAATCCCAGCACCCAGAGGCATGTTTTTGGTTTGATTATTTTATTGAATATAATTTATTTCAATTACTTTGGATAATTAATTATGGGATGATAAATTATTATTTAGAGTTTCAAACCTTCTCTGACTCCGTGTGTTTACTAGACTCTTGCTTGCATGGATTTCAGTGGCTTATTCCTACAGAATACAGGCTTACTATATAAAACAACACATTTCCTTTCCAAAAAAATTTAAACGCTTTTAGACACAAAATTTTGCAAAAATTAGACCGCCAGGGAGGTTAAAACACTTATGCTTATAAAACACTCAGGCAGTTAGTGCCACGAGAGTTACATTTTCGGAAATTAAACTATGTCAGTTGTAGGATTTTGGGTGATGTGAAGCTCAATTATCTGAACCACAAAAAGTTTAAACAGTAACTGGAAATACCTATCTTGGCTTGTAGCTCCCTTAAGGATGGCTCCTCTATTCTTCATCCACAATACAGACAAAAATTAAATGGACAGGGATCACGCTAGATAAAAACAGAACGCAAATCTCATAGGTCAATACTGCAAATATAGTCGAACACCCCTACCAATTCTGATGCTCACAGGATAGAGTGTGAAGATTGGCATCAACTGGGGCTTTTCGTAAGGACGGTGTACAGTATATACATATGCTTAACCATATGGACCTTCTATACAGATTACCGAGAAAGTCACTGCAAGTGAAGAAACGCGTCAGAATTGTTAACATGTTAGTTCTCGCTTTTGACTTTTTGAATGATTTCGGTAAGCGCTTGGTTGGGTCTCTCTAGTAGTCCATTGCTCCAAGACTATACCCCGCTTCTTCTTGTCAAGGTCTGTGACCCGCATTCAGATACAAACTTCATTTTTCCAGCCTTCATATGGCCTGGCTTCATCAAATTTCAATGGAATTTTATAATTGGAAACCATCCGCTGCTACCAATGTTACTCAGCATAAACACAATGTTTATTATTACGCAGAGGTCTCTTTATTCCGCTCACATAGCACATGGTAGACTGACACAGCCAGGACTTCCTGTCAGCCTAGCAGAGGAGCCTCGTACCGTAATCAACAAAGTAAGAGAGAACATGTTAAAAATAAGTTTCTGCCTTTGTGCAATAAATTCAATTGTTTTATTTCATAGTGGCATCCAGCCTTTATTTTCCTTTAAATCACCATATATTGTATCCTGCGGTTCTCTGTCGGCTTCAGCAGCATCAAGTGGATGATTCGGGAGGCTGAATATACTATTGATGTGCCTGAACAGCTCGTCTATCCTGTGTGCATCAGTATCAGCACGGGTGTTTGCAGGGCAGCCATCAGAAATGATGGGGCCCACTCACTAAAACTCACAATGGGGCCCCCAGGCCCCCCCCCGGCACTCCCTCAATCTCTAACAGCTTTTCTCCCCCTTCAAAAAAAAAAAAAAAAAAGGGGACATAACATAGCACCACAGCAATAAAACTCCCAGTAATGTGCAGTGTGCAGTGTGTATTAGCGTATCACAGTATCCACAGCAATAAAACTAAGTAATGAGCGGTGTGTCTGAACGTATCACAGAATCCACAGCAATAAATCTCACAGAAGCGGGCTGTGTATGATGGCCTTTGGGTCTGGGTCTGGTCCCTGGGCCTTGTGGTCTGGGCCCTAGGGTCCTGGACCTTGGGGTCTGGGCCTTGGGTTTGGGCCTAGGCCCTGGGTTTGGGGTCTGGCTCACCACTCAGCTGTCGTCTTCTATCTTCTGCTCTTCTTTTCGTCAATCTTCTTCCCGGCCCCTCCAGCTCTGGCGCGCAGCTTCACTGAGTGGAGGGGCGGAGCCAAAGCAACATGCTTGGGAGGCCCTCACACGCTGCTTGACCCCGCCCAGCCAGGAAGTGAAGCTGCCAGGAGCCGGAGGAGACAGTGTCTCAGTCTCCTCCGGCTCCTGCAGCAGCAGGGACACAGCTCCGGATTCGGACTCATTGAGTCCAATACCGGAGCTGTTAAAGGGCGACGCCGCTGCCGTCGGGGGCCCGGGAACCCCCCCCGGGCCCCTTACGGCAGCATGGGGCGTAATGCCCTGATGGCGGCCCTGGGTGTTTGTAGAAATTATGTTTACAGTATTGCCCTATGATATGTGTGGTGTTTGTTCTATCTAGAATGATCTGTTAGATTTTGTTTTTTGATTCTCTGAAGTCACGCTAGAACTACAGCAAGTCATTATTACAGTATTGTGGATCTTTTGCTAGAATGTCGCCTATACATTTATTGTAGCAATATTACAGTATTAATCTTTATATCAGAGACCTTTCGGTTTTATGCTTTCTTTTTTTTGGCACCAAGATTTTAAAAAACAGTACCACTATGATATTAGATATAATTATAATTGTAGTCTATATAATACTGAGACAGGTAGACAATACATATTCTATATCCACAAATATTCTAATAGTACGGACCATGGAGGCGGTCAGTGTGCTTTTTCTTAGAAACAGTAGACCTGTGCATTTGTTTTAGTACTAAAACGATTTAGTCCGAATTTTGGGATAATTTAGTTTTCGTATGACCCAAGAGATACGAAACTGCTCAGTACAAAAAAAACGAAAAACTAAAATAAAATGCACTACATTTTAGTTTCTGTCCTTTTTGGGATATTACATTGAGTGAAGGAGACCAGCAATGAAGAGCGCAACATCTGAAGTTCTGCACATGCCAATGCAGTAGGATGTTCTATACAGAGAGGGGCATTAATTAATGCAGGAGGATGTTCTATATATTATACAGAGCGGGGTATTAATGTAGGAGGATGTTCTATACAGAGAGGGACATTAATTAATGCAGGAGGATGTTCTAAACATTATACAGAGAGGAGCTTTTTTTTTTAGCCCTTTAAGGCTAGGGTCAGACGAAAGCATTTTTCCCCGCGAACGTGAAAAAGTGCGTCCGAACGCATTGACGTATTTTTTCACGGAATGCGCAAAAACAGTCAGACGACGCGCATTTTCGGGCGTGATTTTGTACGGATCGTTTGCGTCTGGACGTTATGTAGGCTGGACATTAGCAGTGTCTGACATCTCCTAATCACGCAAACACGCAGCTATGCCGCAGCTGCGCACTCAGTACGTGTTCTAAGCTCCACCTAATGTGAGTTGATATTATCACCATATATATGACCAATACTGTAGTAGATCTACACAAGAAGGTCCTTGTGTTTATGTTTTCTTACATATCTGACGAGACAAAGAAAATACCAACTTTAAAGGGAGTGGGTCTCCTTTAAATATTCTTAAGAAGACAAAGGACCCAGATGTTTGAACCACTCAGAGCCAGTGACGGGGCTCTCTGTCTGTGAGTGGACCATTTATTGCTATCTATTCCAACATTGTATATACACCCTGCACTATTATTCTGCCATTTGTGTTTTTTATATATATAATCCATATTGGACATTTATGATACACACCGTGAGGACCATCTGAATACCAAGAAGCGACTGCAATCGCGCCGCCAGATACGTATAATTATAACTAGTGGTTCAGCGTTCAGAAAAATGCATTCAAATTCCACTTGCGTTGCATGGCCGGACTTTTGTGCGGCCGTACGTCGTATAGTGGCCGTCATTGCCCGTCATCTGCTGCTAGTGCGGTCGTAATTATGTGCGCCAGAACGCACATTAAAAGTGCGCTGGTCTGACCCCAGCCTAAATCCAGTGGCTGCGAGCGCCGAGATCGGCTGCTTGTTCTATTATCTCTCAGTACAATATATCAGTCTCAGCTGTTACAGTAACTGACTGTAACTGACTGTAACAGCGCTCAGAGTTTCAGTAAAACAAGGAAATAATATTGTTATAACCTATGATATATAAAAATATTATTTACTAGTTTTACTGAAACTCTGAGCGCTGTGATGAGCAGCAGTCAGTTACTGTAACAGCTTTGCCTGACACGTGGCAGTATTACAATGTTGGTGCCAACTTAACCAACAGTTTACAACAGCTCTGGTTAAGTTAGCACCAACTATGTAATATGGCCCACATTGTGCTGAGAGTGAGAGATACTGTAATGAGCAGCGATCTCAGCCCTCTGAGGAGCCACCACTACAATAGTAATTGTATCTGCTGGTTTTCGGCTGAATGAAATTAGTTTTCATACTAAAGAACTGAAAACGAATTTCTTTAGCAACTAAATAAATTGCATTTTAAGACTAATCCATTAGTTCAAAACTAAATTTTGTGCTGTGCACAGGTCTAAGAAACAGGGCATTATTCATGAGCAGGGGCGTAACTACCAGGGGTGCAAAGGGTGCCACCGCACCCAGGCCCTAGAGTCTGGGGGGCCCACACTCGCCTGCCTGGTCCTGGGGGCTTGCCTATGGTCAATGTGAACCTGGAAAAAATGCGATACTGTCTGGAGTCAACATTGTGGACCAGGAGGGGACCAATGCATGTTAACGGGAGGGGAAAAAAATATGTTTTTGCCTAGGGTGGGGGGGGGGGGGGCGTCAAGGTTCCTGCACCTGGGCCCTGAGGTTTCTAGTTACACCTCTGTTCATGAGATTGCCTTGGACCATTCTAGCACTTGAGTAAAAACGGATATGATACGGATTATGGAGCCAGACGGAGGCATCGGGCAATCTTATCTTGGAAAAGCAAGAGTGCATGGCGTATTGATTGAACGTACATACATGTGTTCAAAGTCACAGGTAAACAAACAATAGGTTTATGGATTTTTATATCCTTCATGGTTTTTTATGAACAACAAAAATAAACAGAAAACCAGAACATGGCAATGTTAAAGGAAAAACAACTTTAGAATAAAAATGTTCTCCATGTATTCTGTGATCATATGGATATATCAGGGACGTGCGGTCAGGGGCAGCAGGTGAGGCAGAGCCTCACCTGCCATTAAGGGCAGCTGCAGTGAAACTCACCTGCTCCTCGTTCACCTGCCGTCAGCTCCGTCCGTCCTCTGTGTGCGCCACACATTCTTTTTTTTCTTCCCCTTCAACAGCCTGAGCCTACGCAAATCACGTATGCTGCCGAGAACAGTGCAGTGTGGCACGTCTGTTCAATGAACAGACATCCGAGCACTGCCCACTTCCTGAACATTGCTCTCCCAGTGCCTCAGAGGCACTGGGAGAGCAATGAAATAGCTTGGACCAATAAGAAAGCGCTATTGGCCCAAGTCATTCAAAAAACTCCTGCATGTGAGGCAGGCCTCCCATGCATTGATTGGCGCAGGACAGTCATGTGTCCTGTCTCGCACAATCAGTGGGTGCAGGGCTGTGCTTGAGGTGTGGCCTCAGTGTCACACTAGGCTGCCTGAGGAGGACACAGAGCTCCTGGGGAGCACCGACAGCAGCCAGATCCTGGGGAGCACTGAACCTACGTAACCTATGTATATCTGGCTCTGATACTAGCCAGTGCCTCACTGCACGTCACTGGGATATATCCATGTGATATAGCAACTGGACACAGGGATCAGCGCTTCCTCTTTTCTTTATTGTGCAGTCATGGAACTTGCAGGGTACATCACGAACAGGAAAGTAAATGCCTACTCCTTTATGTGGAGGCTAAATATACATTCAGAATTCCTGTCTGAAATATTGGGCAGCTAAGCTTCTTACCAATCAGTGAAAACAAATATACTTTGTGTTCAGAATTTTGCTTCCTTCCCTGCTGCGGCCTGCTCGCTCACAGGTAACCATATCCAGGGCAGTCCTAATCAGGCATCAACTGTGAGTTACCCCTATAAGGGGAAAAAGGAGTTCTCGACTTGCCTGCTGATAAACACACACACACACACACACACGAAGACACATCCCAGCAATTCAGATAATTGCTTCACACAGCTCATGTGCTACATTCCCCAGATGCAGCAAGGAACTTTGGAGACTTAATTTGCAGGTTTAACACAATTTCTCACGTTTTGTATCCTGGGTCTGTTTTAAAAACACAGAACCCTCCTATAGTCAGTGCCATGCCATACTAGTACCCCTTTTGGAGTGGCTGTGACTTATTGCAAAGCCTGACCTTTGCTTAAAATAGCCATCTAGTATGGCATGGCACTGGCAAGGAGGGTTTTGTGTTAAAACAGACCCAGGATGCAAAGAAGTGGGAAATTGGAGACTTATTTTGCAAGTTTTACCCAGAGTTCCTTGCTGCATATGGGGAATGTAGCACATGAGATCTGTGAAGCAGTTCTCTATTATTGCAGAAGACATTTACACATCCCAGAAATTCAAATACAGACATACATACTCCTTTAAGCAGGGAAAGTGCCGAGATTATTTTAATTTATGTATAAAACCTAAACAGGTAAGGAGTGTATAAAAATGTATGAAGACGTTTTAGGATCCAATACTTCATGCATTTTGTGCTCTTATCAAATTATTTCTCATTTCATTAGACATTGGTATTTATACGCTGCAAAGTCAGACCATACACAAGCAAAGACTTAGGGCAGTCGTCTTCAGGACCCCCAACAGGCCAGGTTTTAAGGTTACATACTGCAATCACTGAGTTTCAAATTATATCACTTGTGCTGTGTTTCAGATATCTGGCAAATCTGGCCTACTAGGAGTTCTTGAGCAGACTTTAGAAGGATTGCTCTAGGGCAGCGTTTCCGAACCTTGTCCAAGGCCCACTAACAGGTCAGGTTTGCCAGAGATCTGACGCATAGCACAGGTCATCGCATCTGCTGCTGCTCAGTGACTGCATTTTCCTAACATCGGCCCTACTTCAATGTTGGTGTAAGCTTAAAGGGATACTCTAGGCAACATGACCACCTAAGCTTTTTTAGGTGGTGATGATGCCCCGAGTATGCCCTTGTCTGTCCCCCTCCCTCCGCTCAGCCGATCGGCGGAACCAGCTGAAAACAGCTGAGAGACGCGGAGGACTTTACTCCGCCCTCCCAGCTGTCAGTCAGCAGATCGGGATTTATATTTCCTGCTTCTGCCGACTATTGCCGAGTAGGAGACGTCTTCGCGCTGTCAGCGCGATGACGTCTCCAACTCGCCGCAGTAGCTGGCGGCAGCGGCTGAGGATTAGTGTTGCGTGCATCCTCTTGCGCGCAACACTAATCTAAGAAGATGAAGCCGGGAGGAAGCCTGCTGATTGGCATGCGCGCTTCACACGTAAACCTTAGCCAAGTGAAAGCTAGAAGGACGGGAGCGGAAGAGGAGGGAGGGGAGTATTAAAAAAAAAAAAAAAAAAGACGCCGTTGGAAATAAGTGGATTTTAGGGTAAGTATTACATTAAAAAAAAAATCCCTATTTATTGAGGGAATAGGTATAGGTTAATGTTAAAAAGGGGGGGGGATTTTTGATTAGAGTGTTCCTTTAACCAGAGCTGTTGTAAACTTACCAGAACCATTATATTCTATAACAGCACTGATTAATGTTTGTTTTTTTTTTAGAACGGATTTTATCTATTTTTATCTACCCAAATCCCATGAAATAAAAATTTGGAAAAATCGCTAATCTGTTGTAATCGCATAAAATCGTCTGATGGTGGTCAGATGCTGTGGAAGAGGGCAGTTTTTTTTTTGGAGAAAGGATTTTACCAGGAAGGATACATTGAGATTTTTCGTTTTCAAGTAAGTCTTGGGTCGCGAGTATGTACCGTTAGGTGTCTTGCCTAAGGACACTTACTGCAGAGGTGCTCTTGCTGGGATTCAAACCTGTGTCTTCACGTTTTTACACCAACCTTGGAATAGGGTCCAAAATCCTTAAAATCTGGCCTGCTAGTACTCATAGGACAGTATTGGGAACCACTGCTCCATGGTAGAGCTGTGCATTATTGACAAAATAATCATATTGCGATTTTTTGAATGAATATTGCAATTGCGATTTTTTGAATGAATATTGCAATTGCGATTTTATGTGCGAATAGCACATGGATATACTGCCCCCAGCACATGGATATACTGCCCCCAGCACATGGATATACTGCCCCCGCCACATGGATATACTGCCCCCGCCACATGGATATACTGCCCCCGCCACATGGATATACTGCCCCCGCCACATGGATATACTGCCCCCGCCACATGGATACTGCCCCCGCTACATGGATACTGCCCCCGCCACATGGATACTGCCCCAGCTCACCTCTTTGCGCCGCGTGTTCGGCTCCCTGTAAGCTTCCGGCGGCATGGAGCTTGGGCGCTCGCCTGGGGGAACCACGTGACGAGCCGCGATAACGTGGCTGTACACGTGGTTCCCCCTGCGAGCGCCCAAAGCTCCATGCCGCCGATAAAATTGCAGCCTTATGCGATTTAGAAATTGCATGTGCTTAAATCGTGATTTTTTTTTAAGCGATTGCGATTAATTGCACAGCCCTACTCCATGGCATCGGGGTGAGGGGAATTCCGAAAACTGAGCAGTTTGCTTGAGCCTTGTTTATTAAAGTAACACTATTAGATTTCCCTTTTTGCCCTTAAAGAATTGGGCAGAGGGTGTTGGCAGGACTTTAAGTGGCCGACATGAGTTGAGTGTCTCTTTAAACATATGCCTATTTATTTTTTTTAACCAATAAGAGAGGCGCCACACGAGCAAACATTTTGCATCCGTTTGACCGCACTGTTTGATGTCCGTCGTAGCTTTATAAAAAGAGTCAATTAAACACACCACATGAAGCACCTGCGCACTTGTTCACAGACGGGCAAACCATAAAGCCACGGACACAAAACTAACATTGACGTGAAAAAGCCAAAACGGACGCAGAAACAACGCCGCCATGTATTTTTCTAGGGCGTGGAGACATCAGACGTTACGGACGCACTTTACGCAGTACTCACAAGATCTCCCGTGAAAAAGTGCATCCGTACCGGACGCAGTACAGTATGCTCATGTGCCGCCTCTTAGTGGAAAGATTTCCCTGTTCTCTGGAGATGCTTTTGTGATGATCCTAGAGAAAGTCCGTCTGTTTCAGTTGCTTACGGCTACCACAGGCATAACATTGCGCGGGTGTGATGTTCTAAACAGAGCTGGCTATGCAGATCATATGTAGAACATTAGCTGGTAACGGCACATTATTAGAATTATTATTCTTTATATAGCACCAGCATATTCTGCAGCACAGAATAATGGTCACGATATAGACAGGGTAACAATACACCGAGACTGAACAACATTTGATAAACCAGTCCAGGAGGAAACAAGGGCCCTATTCCCGTGGGAACTCACAATCTAGAAGGGTTGGGGGTGGAAACAGTAGGAGAGTGATGGAGCCGCAAGGTGAGAGTGATGGAGCCGCAAGGTGAGAGTGATGGAGCCGCAAGGTGAGAGTGATGGAGCCGCAAGGTGAGAGTGATGGAGCCGCAAGGTGAGAGTGATGGAGCCCCAAGGTGAGAGTGATGGAGCCCCAAGGTGAGAGTGATGGAGCCGCAGGGTGGAGTGATGGAGCCGCAAGGTGAGAGTGATGGAACCGCAAGGTGAGAGTGATGGAGCCGCAAGGTGAGCGTGATGGAGCCGCAAGGTGAGCGTGATGGAGCCGCAAGGTGAGAGTGGATGGAGCCGCAAGGTGAGAGTGATGGAACCGCAAGGTGAGAATGATGGAGCCCCAAGGTGAGAGTGATGGAGCCCCAAGGTGAGAGTGATGGAGCCCCAAGGTGAGAGTGATGGAGCCCCAAGGTGAGCTTGATGGAACCGCAAGGTGAGCGTGATGGAACCGCAAGGTGAGCGTGATGGAACCGCAAGGTGAGCGTGATGGAACCGCAAGGTGAGAATGATGGACCGGTTGGCGCAGTAAGGTGTATCAGTGAGTCGGGTGGTAGGCTTCCCTAAATAGGAAGGTCTTATGGGAGCGTTTGAAGGGAAACTAGGGGAAAGTCTGACCGTACGAGGAAGAGCGTTCCAGAGGATGGGGGCTGTGCGTGAGAAATCCTGCAATCTATCATGGGAAGAGATGAGGCGGGGAGAAGCTAGGCGCAGGTCACTTTTTGATCTTGGGGAGCGGGCTGGGGTGTATTTTGTGATTAGAGGACAGGTAGTGGGGAGATGAGTTCGTAAGAGCTTTGTGGACCAGGGCGAGGACTTTGAATTTAATTCTGCAGTGGATGGGGAGCCAGTGAAAGGACTCGCAGAGGGAGCGGCAGAGACAGAGCAGCAGGTGAGGTCGATGAGCCTGGCAGAGGCGAGCTGGAAGAGAGGGAGGCCAACTAGAAGATTATTACAATAGTTGAGTCAAGAGATTACAAGGGCGTGGAGGAGTTGCTTTGTGGGGTCAACGTTAAGAAATGGCTGAATTCTGGTAATATTATGCAACTGGTAGCGGCAGGAGGAAAGAGACTGGATGTGGGGGATGAAGGAAAGAGCAGAGTCAAGTGTAACTCCGAGGCAGCGAACCAGGTTTGAAGGGGAGATAGTGATACCCTCAACCATGACAGAGAAGTCAGGAGGCGGGGAGTCACTAGAGGGAGGAATAAGTAGAAGCTCAGTCTTGGACATGTTAATCTTTAGGTAGTGAGAGGCCATCCAGGAGGAGATGCCAGATAAACATTTACTGACTTTGGAAAGGACAGAAGGAGAGAAAGATCAGGGGTATCGGTGTAGATCTGAGTGTCATCAGCATAGAGGTGGTAATTAAAGCCAAAGCTGGTAATGATTCACAATGCTGCGCTGGAGCCATTAGAGGTCATATCTCTTGCTCTCGATTCTAGCTCCAGAACTGCATGCCTTGTTTCAATAACGTATGATGCCTTGATCCAAAACAAAAAAAAAAACACACAGGAGTTCACACTCGGATCAGCATATAGCTAATCTTGAATCCTGCTGCTGGAATATAGTTGACTTCACTGCACACTGACTGGCTGTGCTAGCAAAAAAAGTTGTTTTTTTGTTTCTTCTCGCTGTTACGGACCAATTATAGTCGATAGAGATAGATATATATATATATATACACACGGTAATTGCCTTTCACATATCATTGTGAATGTTAAATTCAGATTTTTGAAATTAAGCAAATTACTGCATGTACCTTTCCGAAGGAAAAAAAAAAAAAACAACCCTTGCTGTTTAATCTAAACCAGGGCTGTTAAACTCTACTCCAAGAGGTTTCTGAACTACACCTATAGCATGCAGAAGGTTTGTAGAATCATTGGCCAGCCGTTCCTTTGTTTGACAGTCCTGATCTAATCCATTCCTAGGCACTGCAGCAGCTTCCCATTTTATTTACTATTTGCATTTTTTTTTTTTTAAAGCATTTTCTACTGAACCATTAGAATTTTGTCAGGTTTATTTTTCTCACCGCAAAATTCATTCCATGCTTTTATCCCTGGAAAATATTGTGTGTTTCTACTTCCCAAGCAGTTATATGGCTTGAACACTGGAGACACAAAACAAAAAGTGCCAGGACATAAACAAATCTCAAAAGGTGCATAAAATCCACTTATTTTATGAGTGATGCTATTTGGAAGCCCCTAGATGGAGAAGACCTCTTTGCAAAGGTTGCCTGAACGTACCCTACCATCTGAATTAATGCACACTGCTCATTGTAAGAAAAGGAATAGGTCTGGGGTCCCTTGGGAAACCTGGATATTGAAGGTTAAAATATTTCTGTATCCAAGTGCGATGTCATTCCATCTGTTTCTGCAGAGAAAAGCTATTCTTAGGGGACAAGAAGGAGCATTTTATGGTATATATATATATATTCCCTCCAAGCTTTCTTGATTCAATTGCTGCTAGATTTACTGCTTTCTCAACTGCGAGAGCTGCTGCGTGCAAGAAATCCTGATTCCAGTTTAGAGGCGCTCCCTCCCAAATGAAAACCTGAAGCTTTTTCTCCTGTTCCTGCTTTAAAGGCAGTAAATATTCCTTTTATTATCCAGATCAACGTATACGTTTTTGTTAATATGGTACATACTCTCCACTTTTTGATTGTCTATACAGGAATAGACACCGCAGAGATGCCTTGGATATTTCATATGAACCCGGTTTGAAACCTGTCCACACAATGTACGGGAGTCAGGGAACTTTTTGTAAAACAAACAAACCAGAGGGAAAATTCTAGTGGCCCAAGGATTTTGACCCCACTTTGTAGTTTGAGTGATAGAGTGTGTAGAGGGGGGGGGGGGAACCTCATCCCTAATGATGTGGTCTCCATCAGCACTCTTCAGGGCTGCCCGTGTCTGGAGCTGTCACTCACATATTCATCTTGACAGTGACTCTAGTGTGCATGCAGACAGCCAATCAGATGGCACTTTAAAGCATCTGCATTGAGAGGCATTGGATGCACAGCCAGTGCAAAGCAGATCATAATCCTGTAAGGCTGTTCGGCAAATGCTGTGGAAGACAGTATCACAGTCCCCAGGGGCAGCTGAGGAGGTCGAGCAGACATTGGTACTCCGTTATTTGCACAAGGGACACTCTAAGCATAGAATATACTTTTTGTTTTTACGGTATTGGTTTAAACCAGGGGTGCTCAACCTTTGCCCTCCAGATGTTTTGAATCTATATCTCCCAAGATATTCGGCCACTCACTAGGTTGACAGAGCCTTGTGGGAAATGTATATATTTTGTTGTATCCCCAGCCAGGTCAATTTTTGTTGCTGCTCTTTTCCAGGTTTACTTTTTCCAAAATATCTTGAAAGCCAAGATTAAGCACCCCTGGATTAAACGGATGGGGTTCATGTTTGAATGAATACATTTCAGTAACTCACGAAAAACGTTTGCATGTGTATCTGCCTGCACATCAGTTATTCCTGTCCTCACAGTCAGGTCCAGAAATATTGGGACATCAACACAATTCTAACATCTTTGGCTCTATACACCACCACAATGGAGTTGGAATGAAACAAACACAATGTGCTTTAACTGCAGACTGTCAGCTTTAATTTGAGGGTATGTACATCCAACTCAGGTGAACGGTGTAGGACTTACAGCAGTTTGCAGATGTGCCTCCCACTTGTTAAGGGACCAAAAGGTAAATGGGACAGAATAATAATCATAAATCAAACTTTCCCTTCTTAATACTTGGTTGCAAATCCTTTGCAGTCAATCACAGCCTGAAGTCTGGAACGCATAGACATCACCAGACGCTGGGTTTCATCCCTGGTGATGCTCTGCCAGGCCTCTACTGCAACTGTCTTCAGTTCCTGCTTGTTCTTGGGCATTTTCCCTTAGTTTTGTCTTCAGCAAGTGAAATGCATGTTCAATGGGATTCAGGTCAGGTGATTGACTTGGCCATTGCATAACAATCCACTTCTGTCCCTTCGAAAACTCTTTGGTTGCTTTTGCAGTATGCTTTGGGTCATTGTCCATCTGCACTGTGAAGCGCCGTCCAATGAGTTCTGCAGCATTTGGCTGAATGTGAGCAGATAATATTGCCGAAATACTTCAGAATTCATCCTGCTGCTTTTGTCAGCAGTCACATCATCAATAAATACAAGAGAACCAGTTCCATTGGCAGCCATACATGCCCACGCCATGACACTACCACCACCATTCTTCACTGATGAGGTGGTATGCTTAGGATCATGAGCAGTTCCTTTCCTTCTCCATACTCTTCTCTTCCCATCACTCTGGTACAAGTTGATCTTGGTCTCATCTGTCCATAGGATCTTGTTCCAGAACTGTGACGGCTTTGTCAGGTGTTTGGCAAACTCTAATCTGGCCTTCCTGTTTTTGAGGCTCACCAATGGTTTACATCTTGTGGTGAACCCTCTGTATTCACTCTGGTGAAGTCTTCTCTTGATTGTTGACTTTGACACACATACACCTACCTCCTGAAGAGTGTTCTTGATCCAGCCAACTGTTGTGAAGGGTGTTTTCTTCACCAGGGAAAGAATTCTTCGGTCATCCACCACAGTTCTTTTCCATGGTCTCCCAGGTCTTTTTGTGTTGCTGAGCTCACCGGTGCGTTCCTTCTTTTTGAGAATGTTCCAAACAGTTGTTTTGGCCATGCCTAATGTTCTTGCTAGCTCTCTGATGGGTTTGTTTTGTTTCTTCAGCCTAATGATGGCTTGCTTCACTGATAGCAACAGATTCCAAATGCAAATAGCACACTTGAAATGAACTCTGGGCCTTTTATCTGCACATTGTAATTGGGGTAATGAGGGAATATCTCACACCTGGCCATGGAACAGCTGAGAAGCCAATTGTCACATTATCTTTGGTCCCTTAACAAGTGGGAGGCACATCTGCAAACTGCTGTAAGTCCTACACCGTTCACCTGAGTTGGATGTACATACCCTCAAATTAAAGCTGACAGTCTGCAGTTAAAGCACATTGTGTTTGTTTCATTCCAACTCCATTGTGGTGGTGTATAGAGCCAAAGATGTTAGAATTGTGTCGACGTCCCAATATTTCTTGACCTGACTGTACCTCTATATTCTTTAATAGTGACTAAAGTGTCAATACCTAAACCAAGATCCTTTGAGTTCCATCAATGCCAGGTCAGTCAGAAAATTTGAGTTACATGAATTTCCTGACTTGGGAGACCTGTAGAATATATATTTTTTGTAATCTTCACAGGTTAAACCAATACCTTTCATATTACCTATGTATATTTAGCAAATATTTAACAAATGCACATTTACTTCTCAGGTCAGGGTGGCTCTATACATTATTTTGATTATGCATTTATTTTATTACGGTTAGTTTGTGCAAATTAGAACACTGTATTATTTTTTTAAATGTGTTACAAATCTGAAGAGTTAATGTTTATTCCCTCCTCTCCCTCCCCCTATAGCAGTGCTTCCTAAACCTGTCCTCGGGACCCCCTAACAGGGCATATTTTAAAGGCTCACCTTTGGGGAAATGCAGAATGAATCCTGCAATCACTGAGCAGCAAATCCTATCTGAAGCACAGCAAAGGGGATATCTGGCAAACCTGGCCTGTCACCGGGTGCAGGGTTGGGAAATCCTGCCCTAAAGTAAGATTTGTAATAATATTGAAATGAAGACAAATATGATAAACTGAATAGCGAGCAATTTCCGAGTACAGAAAAATAATGGAAAACAAAATGAATATGTAATGAACTGCAATATAGAAAGTTTAGTCACACATAGGACAGCTGAGGAATTTTTAGAACATTGCTATTCTCGCCTAACTTTAGAAAATAAAATATTTGACTCCAAACTAATATAATTTTTAGTGAATAAACCCAAGTACACATTATTTATGGTCGTTGTCGGGGGGGAAAAAATTTAAAAATTAAACTCCAAACAATTGTG
Source organism: Leptobrachium leishanense (assembly GCA_009667805.1). NCBI lineage: Eukaryota > Metazoa > Chordata > Amphibia > Anura > Megophryidae > Leptobrachium > Leptobrachium leishanense. The sequence continues at coordinate 98,050,362 of CM019072.1, read as the reverse complement.
AATTTCATACATTTTCACATGATTTAGAAGTTGCATTATGGATTTTTAATTTGGTTTATTACTGGGGTCATTGCCGTGATGACAGGAGTATTTCGGGCATTGAATTCCAATGTATATATTCATTTTTACGAGGGCATAAGGTCATGTTTTAGAAGGCTCATTCATTAGGCACTTTGCTCAAAAAGTATAGAATACAAAATGATTAAGAAATCAAATGTCCTACCCAATCTTTTTCTTTTCTTTCAGCTTTGAAGAAATTCCAGCTTTGGTTCTCTTGCTCTCCTTCTCCTTGGGTTTGGACTTAGGTTTCCTCCCTCGTTTCTCCTCCCTGCCCTCAGTGGAGGAGACACTTGGGAAGTTCTCCGGACTCATTACTCGGGGAATATTCCTCTCGCCCCTCTCTTTGGCTTTGGCGATCGCCTCTGAGATGATGCGGTTCGCCTTCTCTTGTTTGCTTTCAGAGTCAGCTTTTTTTTTGGGGCGCCTCTCTGACGCTGACCTCACCTTGGGATTCGGCAGCTTGTGGTACGTCCGGGAACCATCCAGTTTTTTGGTGGAGGGAGGCTTCAAAATAAAACAAAACATAGCAGTTAATAGAAAGCACATTCATTTGCTTAAAGAATTTTCCCAAACAAACTGCAGAACAGTAATAAATAATAATTAAAAAAGAGCCTTAATAGATATTATAGATAAATACCTAAAAATGTAAACTCCAATAACATAGCAATTAAGGGAAAACCCACACACAACAACATCATATTGTTACAAAATAGCATAAGTAAACCTCAGCAAATCAGATCTGGTAAAATAAGGCACACAGCAATTTAGCCATTTTCTTCCTGCAAGTAGTCTACATATTATTCTTCAGCTTTCATGGACCACGTGACTGCTCGTGATCGTAGGTGCTATTGCTCACAGAAGGGAGATGGAATGTGTCACTTTGTTCAGTGTTAAGGATAGGGGAGAGGGATTGAGATCAGTTAACAGGTGGCAGGGTGAAAACTAAAGCTTTTGGACTTTAATTTTTAAACCCTGCGCTTTCAAAGAGAATGGCAGTGCAGTTCCGTAGAAGATAGAATATTTATTAGGCTACCGCTATATAGCTAAAAAGCAAAGCCCTTTACCGTGGCACCAATAGGAGGGCGATGCATGCACTGCCATCCCATGGCTAGACCAGTGTTTCCCAAACCTGTCCTCAGGACCCGCTGACACGCCAGGTATTCCAGATATCTGAAGCACAGCACAGGTGATATGATTTGCTGCTCAGTGATTGCAGGATTCAGTCTGCATTTCCCCAAGGTAATCTGTAAAATCTGGCCTGGTTGGGGTTCCCGAGGACAGGTTTGGGAAACACTGGTCTAGACAACCACTGAAAAACACCATATAGCAAAATCAAGTACCGTCTCAGGGAAGCCTACCACCCGACTCTGTAACAAGACATCCGACCGACCCAAAAACAGTCCTCACCTCTCCCTGCATTAACTCATCGCTGCAGCCCCCCCCCCTCCTGTTTCTAATACCCTCACCCATCTAGATTGTAAGTTCCCACGGGAATAGGGTCCTCATATCCTCCTGTATCTGCTGGCAGGAATACGGACCTGTCTCCTGTATGTATTGTAGAATTGTCCTGTCTTTACCCATTACACCTTGTACAGCGCTGCGGAATGTGTTGGCGCTTATTATTATCAAACTATGTATCTACGGTGACCAGATCGAAAACTCCACCCCCCCCCCCGCAAACTGCTGTTAGCCTACAAATCCCAGAATATTGTAAATACAAAAAGATGACTGGAGATTCATGGGAGATTTAGTTCTGGGACACCTAGGGGGTGTGGAGTTTGAGAATGCACACGAAACCCGCAAAAACATCTGGATTAACCCCGCCGAACACGCCAGAGAAACCCGAGCAGCCGCCAATAGAAACCACAGAACGAAAATGTCTGAAATTTACATACAAGATCCAATGAATGATAATAAAAAGGGCTGTTAAAACTATTTTTAAAAAAACGGAAAAAAAAATATTTGCCAAAAAAATCCCGAAACATGCCTAAAAAGATCCTGAAAATTCTAAAAATAAAGAGACTTTTTACTGCAGAATATTATAAACTGTTTATTAGATGGGAACATTTTTAACATTGAAGCCTATGGGATTCGCCTGAATAAACCTGTCAAATGAAACCACTGAACACGAACAGCAGGGCAATTCGGCAACTTTTCACTGCTGGTTTTTGTTCTCTGAATAGACGAAGCATTGCTTCTCTATGGGGATTTCACTGCCCTCGAACAGGCACCTTACGTGCAGGCAATTCGACAACTTTTGGCAAACTGCCTGCCCTCTGGATAGCCGAATGGACAGGAAAGGTAACCGTACACTGAATTTCAGCGTTCGGTTCCCTTTCGGCAGCAATTCGGAGCTCTTTGAATAACCCTGCTAGAATTTTCACTTCTCCAAAAGTTCACCTGAGTTTCACCATTCTCTGAATAACCCTGTAAGAAGACATCAATCCCAGTTAGATTTACCCAAGGATGGGAAAAGGTTAAAGGCACGGAGACTGAATCCGATAGGGAATTTATAAAGGCAATAATTATCAAGTAAAAAAGATCAACAACGCTTCCATTAGACAGTGCCCAAGAGAGCAGAAAGGCTCGTCTTGTATATATCAGGTCCCAAATGTAATGTAAAGCAAATTACGCCACTCTAATCCTTCATCTTGCTCCCAGAATCCTCAAAAAAAAAAAATACAAAAATTATATTACCAATTATGTTCTCCAATTACCTGCCTGATGTCATATTTTACACGGGTGCTGATTCGCTAAACTACGACATAATTATCTTGCTTAGAGGGTCATTCTACTACAGTGAATGCAAACCTTGGTCCCCCAGATGTTTCTGAACTACATGCCCCTTGATGCTTAGCCAGCCTTAAAGGATCACTCTAATCAAAAATCCCCCCCGTTTTTTTACATTAAACTATCCCTATTCCCTAACTAACTAGGTAGGGATTTCTTTTTTTTTTACACTGTAATACTTACCCTAAAATCCACTTGTTTCCAATGGCGTCTTTTTTTTTTTATATACTCCCCTCCCTCTTCCGCTTAGTTTCACTTGGCTAATGGTTTACGTGAGAAGCGCGCAAGCGCACCTCTCACATAAGCCAGCCAATCGGCAGGCTTCCTCCCAGCTCAATCTTCTTAGATTAGTGTTGCGCGCAAGAGGATGCGCGCAACACTAATCTTCAGCCACTGCCGCCAGCTACTGCGGCGAGTTGGAGACGTCATCGCGCTGAAAGCGCGATGACGTCTCCTACTCTGCAATAGTCGGCAGAAGCGGGAAATATGAATCCCGCTCTGGTGACTGACAGCTGGGAAGGCGGAGTAAAGTCCTCCGCGTCTCTCAGCTGGTTCAGCCGATCGACTGAGCGGAGGGAGGGGTACAGACAAGGGCATACTCAGGGCATCATGACCACCTAAAAAAAGCTTAGGTGGTCATGTTGCCTAGAGTATCCCTTTAAGTGTGATGTGCATTATGGGAAATGTAGTCTCAAAACATCCAAGGTTCGCCTTTCACAGTTCTAGTAATTTTAAAAAGGAAGTCGTAATATATCCAACTTGGTAAAAGAAGCATTTTAGCAAACCTACTGTAGATACTCGAGTATACCGCTAGATTTTGGTGACAAAAATTTACCTTAAAATTGGAGGGGGTCACACTATATTCGAGACATCTGCATCGCGTGTTAAAAAAAAAAAAAATTGCCTTGCTCTGGATCCCAAGTCTCCCAGAAGTTCCGGTAGTCTCGCTGAAGTGAATGCGGGCTCCCTGATGCTTGCAAACACTTCAGGAACTCCTGGATTTAGGAGAGGTGGGACCCATCACGGCCAGAGGGCACACTCTGTTTAAGCCAATCTTTCACCTAACTCGCCTCCGCCGGCCATCTAAAAATCGCTAGTAAAGAAGACAAGTGGCCAGAGGCTTCATGTTTACCAACAACTGCAATCATTCTAGAGCAGAGCACCCTGGCCTTAGGGGTAGTCTGACTGTGCAATCATTCTAGAGCAGAGCACCCTGGCCTGAGGGGTAGTCGGACTGTGCAATCATTCTAGAGCAGAGCACCCTGGCCTGAGGGGTAGTCTGACTGTGCAATCATTCTAGAGCAGAGCACCTGTCACGGATCCCCCTGATTACTATAGTGGTGGTCCCTGTACGCAGGTCACTCTCTAACCTTCCGATCCTTAGAGTGGTCGGTACAACTAGACAGACTACTAGAAGGGCAGTACAGAACACATACAAGAGAGACGTCACGGATCCCTCTGCTATCTGGCTAGTGGTCCCTATACGCAGGACACTCTCTACCCTTCCGATCCTTAGAGTGGTCGGCACGACTAGACAGACACAGAATGATACACAAGAACTAGAATAGTTAACTCCTCCCAAGACCCTAACAATACAAGGGGTGGTCTGATGTGTGCTTGGGGTGCCACACAGACTGACCTCAATACCAGAATAGAGGAGTAAAGTCAATACCAGGAGTTATTCACAGAATCGTTGATTTGCCAATACCAGGGGTCATGCACAGAATCGTTAGTTTGCCAATGCCAAGGTCATGCACAGAATCGTTAGTTTGCCAATGCCAGGGGTCATACACAGAATCGTCAGTTTGCCAATGCCAAGGGTCATGCACAGAATCGTTAGTTTGCCAATGCCAGGGGTCATGCACAGAATCGTTAGTTTGCCAATGCCAGGGGTCATACACAGAATAGTCAATAATTATGTAACAATATACAAGAGCTCTGCGGGAAGTAACTACCACGTCAGGGCACCGGCTTCTCTGAGAGTCTGGGCTTTAAACCCGGCGGGTCCGCGCCAGCCCGCCAGGCCCCGCCCCCCGGCGTCCCCACGTGTGCGGAAGCGACCGCAATATCACTCGGCGCCTGGCCAGCGAGCAGCGAGGAAGCTGCTGCCAGGCGCCGGGGGGGTGCGGGGGCCAACGTGACAGCACCCTGGCTTGAGGGGTAGTCTGACTGTGTTAAGAGAACCTGGAAGGATTTTAATTGTTTATTGGTACAGTAAGGCTGGTGTCAGACGAGCGTAGTGTTCACGTCCGTGATTGCGCCTAAAAGTACGTCCGTGATAGCATGAAAGAAAGTCCATTGGAGCCTGACACATGAAGTACGTCCGCACTGAACTGCGGACGCACAACGGCCGCGGCAAACGGACGCAGGTTAGGCAAGAACGTAATACTGCTAGAACGGACGTGCGGAGTGCGCTGCGTCCACAACGTCTGCATAGCTTTGTGTGTGAGTGATGGAGCATGGTCAGACGGACTGCATTTATACGTCCAGCATTTTTGACGGACAGAATGTTTTTTCATTGTAATTTATTTTTCCCTCCTACATCCGTCAAAAATAACTTCAGTGAAAAAACAGACTGTGTGACCACTACTGCGTCATCCGTACTGACGATGTCCGTACTGCACGGACGTACAGCCCGTAGAAATCACGCTCGTCTGACCCCAGCCTAAAATTGTGTTCCTCGCGTTATATTTGAGTCTTGAGTATTCTCTCATTTCCATAATAAAGCTTTATCCATCGCGTTATATTCGGGTTGCGCTATACTCTAGTATCTACGGTAGTTATTTTCTACCTATTAGGCGATACCTGTGTAAAATATGACATCAGGCAGGTAATTGAAGAACATCATTGGTAATATAATTTTTGTATTCTGGGAGTAATATGAATGATTAGAGTGGTATAATCATTTTTACTCAGCAGCGTTCAGCATAGTGCACGCTGCGCCGTATCTTCCTTGTTCACAGTTGGGGAGGGATTTTCTGCTGAGCTGGTCCAGGAAAACGCATAGAGTTCATATTACAGATTACAAGGACAAAAACTCAAAACACTAAAGGGTCTATTCACTAAAAGGTGAAACTCAGAACTGGCAGGAGAACAGAACACTAGACCAAATAGACTATTTGGAAAGGGAGATAAATGGGAGAATTTTTTCTGGTTTGGCTATTTTGACCTATATTTTTTACTTCTCCAGCCAATTCTCCTGACTTCACCCTTTAGTGAATAGACTTACAAATATATTCTTGCACTGCTCTATTTTTTCAGCAAAATAACCAAAACTTTGACAAGTTTTTTCACAGATTTAAAGAGAATCATGATGCAATTGGTAGCAAACTGGTCATGCTTAGCTCCTGCTGAGGATACAATAAACCCGAAACAGCTGTCCAGGAGCGGCTTTGACCAATCTCTCTGCTAAAAAAAGACCTATTATGGCGTGGCATGGATTGGAGGGTTCTGTGTTAAAACAGACCCAGGATGCAAAAAAATTTGAAATTGCAGACATAATTTGCATATCTTACCCAAAGTTCTGTGCTGCATATGGGGAATGTAGCACACGAGCTCTGTGATGCAGTTTGTGAATTGCTGGGATGTGTAATTGACCTCTGCAATAATAAACTTTATTATTTGCAATGTGGATGCTTTTAATCACATGTTTTGCCCTCCGCCATAATTTAAAGAAGTATTGATTTGCCCTACGGGTTAAGCATCAAAATTGCAGCTGGACATGCCTAGCTCCTGCTGATGAGGGTACAATAAACCCGAAACCACTGTCCAGGAGTTGCTCTGACCAGTTGCATATACCTGATCTAGCATGCCGTCTAGCATGGCATGGCATTGATTGGAGGGTTCCATGTAAAAACAAACCCAGGATGCAAAAAAAAAAAAAAAAAAAAATTACAGATGTCATTTGCATAGCTTACTCAGAGTTCTGTGCTGCATATGGGGAATGTAGCACATGAGCTCTGTGATGCAGTTCTTTATTATTGCAGAAGGCTTTTACACATCCCAGCAATTCAAACATGATGGATAGATATAACTGAACATTACTAGAATATCCCTTTGAAATTAGGTCAAATTGGGAGAGGCGGAAAGACAGCAGCAAGGCTGGTTTATGGTGGCATATTTCCAAAATAATTTCTTTCTGTTGCTGAATCACCAAAATTTAGAACGTTTTAATGAAATGGATTAAACAAGAATTCAAAGAAATCATTTCCTTCAAACACATACAGGGTTATTCAGAGAAAGGTGAAAACCAAGAGAATGACTGGAGAAGTGAAAATCTAGGTCAAAATAGCCAAACCAGAAAAATTCTCCCATTTATCTCACTTTCCAAATCGACTATTTGGTCTAGATTGTTCTCTTCTCCTGGTTTTCACCTTTCTCTGAATAACCCTGAGATTCTACCAATTCTTTACAGATACAGGAATCCAAACAAGTGGAATGTTTTCCCTTATTAAACCACTTTTATGGCAGATTTCTTTTAGTAAGTGGCACATGTCAATCTATGGGTTTTCAAAGTAAACGGTGTCTGTATCTGTTTCATTCCAGTAAAATAGAATAAAAATAAAAAAATTCTATAAATGAAAAGGCCAAGTCATTTTGTGACAGATGACATCAGCAGTAAGCAATATCTTTATTTAGATGTTTACATCATAGTTTGGTGTGCGGTGACTCAGAGCCTGTGCATCTGGCATGGAAATCTAAAATAATAATTGACAAATTATAAATGCTTAACAAAATTATTGGAGAAAGATTAAGCACCCAAGCGTCAAAAGGGTAATGGAGTGTTTATTTGGACAACAACACGTACAAGATTTCGGCTTCCACAAAGAGTCTTTATCTTTGAAGCTGAAGCACTGCATGACTTTATGTCCAAATAAACGCTCCATAATGTTTTTCACTTTTGACGGCAGGTCTTTCTCTCCTGCAGCTTTGAAGAAATTTGGGAAGCTGGCCACCCTGTACCGGGTGGTACCTTGCTTGTTTCTAAAAAGAGGAGTGCACATTTCACAGTGTATTAACCCCTTCACTGCTGAGCCATTTCACCCCCCCCCCTTTGCTGAGCTCATTTTTACCGCTTTGTGCTCATCATGTTTAAATGCGATTTGAAGTCATGTTTTATTATACAACCCAGACAAATTATAGAGATCATTCTTTCCAGCAGACTCCTCATTATTATATCTATACGGCATTTCCTGCCAGAATGCTATAATTTTTTTTATTTTTTTTAAAAAATGTGAATTTCCATTCAAATGTTAATCGGTTAAATAAAATAGACATTTTACCATCTGAGCCTTTGCGATTATATATATTCTATGGGGTACGCATGTTAAAAAAAAATTAAAGATTTAGAAATGGGAACCCGGTACTGTATTTTTCAAAAAAAATACGCAATTTTAGCAGCATCACATTCTAAAATTTGAAACAGTGAATAGTGGTGCATTACTAAATTTTAAAAAAAAATTATCAATTAATTTTATCGTAACCTGGTCATGTTTGGAAAGGCCGTGCTGTGGCCATTCCAGGGATACCAAACATGACCCTCTAGCTTCCACCAAATCGGGAAATCCCTAGGAAATCCCTTGACAGCTGTTAATTCCCTAACTTAAGTCAAAGTGCGCATGCGCGAGGACATCAGTGGGCATGGGAAGCCCCAAAGCATTGGCTAATATCCAAGAGGTCAGCCACCTCCGGGTGGTGTCTGATCTGGCGCCGAATCGAAGACCGGCATCTCAGGAGTTAGAGAGGAACCACTGGAAAGGTCAGACTCTGACCTTTCCAGTGGTGCCTCTTGTTTCCAAGATCTCCCAATCGGAAGGGAGAGAGGTCCAAAAGGACCTCCCCCCTATTGCCAAGGGGCACTTTATAAATGACGTCATCGCACCCAGCGGAGTATAAAAACCAGAGGTATGCATCCATAGGACTCAGATCGCTGTGGGACCCCGGGAGAGATTGGCGAGTATCCAGCGGGAGAGGGGGCTGCAGCGAAGACTGGCCCAGCGAGTTGTCCGCATGGAACGTGCCATCGCGACAACATGCTGAGCCTGTCTTCCACAGCCAAGCAGTTAAACTATTATAACAAGTGTTGTAAAATGTAAAAGTACTTGCATGCATTCTCAGAATGCCTTCATATGTGTAGGAACACATAGGAGAAGCCGTGTTAGTCCAGGAGTTCAGATTATGAAATAATCACAGCACTGCATGATGCAAATACCTTTTCATTGACTAACAAAAAAAAACAAATCAACCATAAAAATACAATGCATTCTGCAGTAATCTGATTATTATTTCATTAAATAATATATACACAAACCCATTACATATATGCACTCACAATATATAATCAAATAGTCCATTCTCCTGCTGATGAGGGTATAAGCCCGAAACCGCTGTACAGGAGTGGCTGGGACTGGTGGCAGAATTGGACCATCTAGTATGGTATGGCACTGGTAATTCGGGTTCTGTGTTATTACAGACCTTAGATGCAGAAAAAAAGAAGATGTTGGGGACTTCATTTGCACATCCTACCCATGTCTCAGAATTGCCGGGATATGTAAACGTTTTCTACAATTATAAACTTTATTATTTGCAAAGACAGACAGACACCTTCAGTATATTCGCATCAACATACGGTATTTACAAATGTCAAACCAGAACACTAAATATACAGGCAAGGTATATAGATGACAAGGTTTCCTTAAAACCACGGTTAAGGTCACCATAGAAAATATCACCTGCTGTGTAACATCAAACCAACTGGCAGCCCCCACCAACCCCAAGAGGGAAAAAATAAAATGAACAAAAAATAAAAAGGAAATGGCAATGCTGATCCACAGGCCGGGAAGGAGGCCTGGAGTACGGGTAGGATTAAATATTAAATCAGACCTGCAGGGGAATAATGACAACCAGGCTCTTTATATGCAAAGTGATGCAGATGGAGAGAGGACCAATTGTAGCACATATGAAAGAAAAAGGCGCAAACACACACGGAAAGGCAAAGAATGATATTCCACGGTCATGGAATGGGCTCCTTAAATTGTGAAGGAATTATGGCAGCGGGAAGAAGTCTTTCATCATGCGCACAAAATTGCAAATTTCTATACATAGGGAAAAAGAAAAAAGGGGCAAAATAAAATAAAGCCGTTCATAGGAGACCGTCTGTAGTCAGATTGGCCAGGTGGCCCGATAGTCACCGGTGCAGAGGTATCAAAGGTGCCGCCTCAAACCTGAAACTCCTGGTATTGTAATCATTTGTTCTCTAGGTATTTAGGCTTTTTGTTCAAAACCACAAGTAAAATGGTGTAGAATTATCAAGATATACACAGGTGGTATCGTATGAAACAACATGACAAGCACAGCCTGCACCAGAGAGACAAAGCTGCAGGACTAGTGGCCATCACCGGTAATACACAGGAAATACTTTAGTAGTTAATAAGCTAAGAGGATAAACAGAAGAACAAAAACAGTGCTGGCAAATGTTTCGGAGAAGAGTTCCATCTCATTGTATAGTCCTGGCTAGGGATGCGCTGATATGTATTCATGCAAATGCCCCCGATACCGGAAGTCGGCACTGTGCAGGCTTGCCGGGCAGTATGTGAGGTCTGGGGCGGCTGACAGAATGTTCTAACAGCATTCTGCAAGGCCCCTCCGGTTGGTCGCCTTTCACCGCCGGCATGTGAAAGGGTGTATCGTGGCTTCGCTGGCCTCCAGCCACGCTCTTATGAGAGCTCATGAACTCGAAGATCTCCGCCCCAGAGAAGCAGAGTTACAACCTTCATGCCAACGGCCGCTCGACCAACCGGAATGCATGTCAGAATGCAGTGTGTGTCCGAGTGTGTGTGTGGGGGGTGTGTGTGTGCCTGTCCAGTAGCTAAATGGAGTGTCTGGCCATACATTTTAATATTTCCATTAATTGGACAGGCTTTCAGCAAAATCCTAAATTATTTATTGGAAAGCTGTCACATGACATTAAATAAAAGCATTGATAATCAGTAAGTACCTGAAGAAGAATAAAGTATCGGTACTTGTACTGGAGCTTAAATTTTTTTTTGTACTGCTGCATCCCTAGTCCTGGCCATAAAAATAATACAGGGCCACCAGCAAAAAGCCAGAACAATGGGTAGGGAATCCTACCACCTAATCCCACAACAAAACACCGGACCAACCCGATAACTGCCCTCATCTCTCTGCAGTTCTCACCAGTCACATCTAGTGCCCTATTCCATTGTGGATGCCAACATGTAGATGGCAAGCCAGAAGATCTGGGCTTGCATTTTCCCCTGTCTCCATGTTAACCTCCTATTCCGGGGAAGGTGGTATCGCAGCACCTCGCCCTGGAACACGGCACTAATCTCCCGGATACTTGCAGCAGCACCACTGCTGGTATCAGCTCATGGAGTCCATAGGACTCCATGGAGGCTTGTGCTTCCGGGCCATGAGATTGCAGAGTGAGACTAGGAAGAAGCAGCGGATCAGGCAAGCCTTTTCACCACAGGATGAGAGGGGTATACGGTATTTTCAGAGAGTTAAATAATTTTGCATTCGCACAGCTTTTGGGGGGGGGGGGGGGGGTTAATATTTTGGCTTGCGCGTCCCGACGGTAAATTGCACCAGCACTTTACACTCCCCATGTTAAGTATAGGAGACACTTGAGTATAACAGGCTCTTGAAAACTGCAAACTGATTTCACACTAGTGTATCATCAACTATAGAAGATCAATGACAGATGTTAAATTTAAGATTACATATTGAGATGCTACATTAACACCAACTATGGAACAGAGCCCCCACATTGTAAATTCCCATGAAAATAGCCCCCCCCCCAATTCCTTCCATCCGTTGGTGGATTATTTGCTTGTCTTCTTGGAGTATTGTAAAATAGTCTTGTCTTTACTCATTGTGCCTTTGTACAGCGCTGCAGAACATGTTAACGCTTAATAGATTGCGAAAGCTACAGTTTACCCCATCCTTGTCAGAAGCACTCTGAGCAGGGATATATAGGGGAGTAGGGAAAGCGGTCATTTCACTACCTTCAAACAGCATACAACTAGATCATAACCCAGGGAGAAGTGATGCTTATCCCCCAACTCCACAAACGCTTCCAACTGGAGACCCCAATCTATAAAAAGGGATGGTTTTCTCCATCCCAAATATGTTGGAATGATTGGTCTAGCTGTCAATAACAGTAGGGAAAGGGTGGGAGTGGAGTAGGACAATCAATAAAAGTTACATGGCTAAAGGCAATTTCTCCTGAAGACCTCTGTAATGTGGCCTCCTCACTTCTGTAAAAGTTGTCTCTCGCGATTCTTTGCCCCTGCTGATGGGCTATGTGATGCATACTATGTCAATAGTCCTTATTCTGCTTCCCTAAGAAAAGCTGTGAGGCGTGGGTGCTTTAGACTAGCTACGTCTGTATTTAACCAGTACTCACACGATGACGTTCAGCAGATAGTTTTGCTTAGTTGAAGCTGACACGTAGAAAGATTAATCCAGTTGAAGAGTTTAATGATCAGACAATCTTGTAATGGTGTACAGCAATACAGGTAAAAAGACATTATATTTGTCCAGCAGTGAGCACAGAATGGCTGCTATGTGATCAGGAAGGAACTAACAACAAGACACTGAGCAGAGGGGTGGAAACTAACTGGATGCTGAAAGCTAAGGATGCCCAGCAGAGACAAAATAGCTATGAAATCAATAGCATGTAAGCAGCAAAGGCAGATTCAACACAAAACAGAAAAAAAAAGACAATAAATCCTAAATCATGGGGCATGACAGTCCTTGACCACTCTGAAGGGGATAATGTGAGGCCCAGGTTTTTCTCCCATCTAGCAAGGAATGGAGAGTCTCCTAGAAGTGCAACCCTCATCACATAAGACTACAACAGGATTGAAAGTAAATGGTAATTATGTGTAGAGTCAAAATAAATGGTCTTGAAAGGAATCAGGACAGGCCTCCAGGGGTGGCCAACTAGAGTAGTAGAGCAAATGCTTCAACCGGGAGCAGAGGAAACCATTCATAAAATTAGGGACTGAGGAATTTACTAGATCTCATTGGACGGGGGGGGGGGGGGAAATCAAACTGGTGCCTTAGTTCCAACACAAGCCCAAAAGGTCAAAATATGGTTCTGACCGTCAGCCCATTATGGGTGGGTCAATGGCGAAATCAAGTCAAAAGACCCAATACTGTATTTTCTCCACAATCCCATGAGTGGTCCTAATGGTAGGTGAATTGTAAGCCCTAATTTAGAGAGTGGGGCCAGTTGCCAACATTATTGTACCTTTATTTGGATGTACCAGCATCACTCCCACCTAGAGTTCAGATAGTGAAGAACTAAACTTCGGTACGTAGTAATCCTACCTCAACCTCTGAGAAAACGCACATTTGGAGCGTGATTTATGGGTTATTCACTGACCATGCACCCCAATATCCAGGAGTACCATTTTCATTTCATAGTACTATGCAGAATTTTGTCATCTCTGCTAGGAGATTCCAAAACTGCCCATTGTCATCTTACAGCTGGGCATGAGAAACTTTAAATGTCTGAGCCAATTAAAGTTTTGCATACAAAATAGTGACGAATAGTTCAAGAATATAGAAGACACGTAAAAGTCTGAGCCCGTGGCTCCTGGATTTGTAAACCCTAGTCCTGCAGGAAGACCCCATTCCATATGGTCCATTACCCCATGATCATGAAGTCGGCAGGCGAAATTTCCCATTTCTTTGGCCTTTACTGACCGACTACATGTCCGTGTCCCCATCATATTATAAAATTTTCTTTCCAAGTAACAAATCAGTCTGAGAAAGTACAGACCACATTCTTGAGGACATCTTTACTCGTATCTTTAGGCAGGACTTGTCAAATTTAAACCACAAATATGACAAACTAATAAACCTTTAGCCCATCACACATCTGTAGGAGCCAAGTAGAGTTTTGAATATGGGTTTATGCAGAATAATTCAAATATGTAGCTACCAGAGGTAAAACTAAAGTCTATTTGGCTCCTGGATTTGTTAAGCCCAGTCTTAAAGAAGAAGAGTTTGAGTCTACTCAGTGAATACTTAATCCATGAAGAGAGTTTATCTGATGGTCCCTATACAGGACGGACTTTGAGAAATCAGGCAGACCCATCAGCCAAATGGTTCAACTCTAGACTTTACTCAAAGGCAGGTCTGACCGGTGCTATACCCCCTGCCTCCCGTTTCCTGCTCGTAACCACAAAAATAGCAAAGGATGGCAAGACCAATACAAACAGAATTAGCACCCAAAATATAAATTATCTCACACATCATCTGCATTGCAGAACATTACGATCAAATCAGAAGAACAGCTAATTACATAGAAAACACACACACCTTAACAATACAGTATATAGAGATTTAAAAAGGTCTAAATTTTTATCCTCCAAAAATGATAGGAAATACACATTATATTTATAAAAAAAAGTTATTCTACTGAACAATTCATCCCAGTAAGCATTTTACCACATAAAATGTATTTAGTATACATCATAATAATTTAGTATCATTTCACCAACACACCCAAGAATATTAAATAACCCACTTCTAGATTTGGTCTTTGCAGCTAAATAAAAGCACTACTTGCTCGCTCTACAGCCGCACAGATTTGCACAAAAAATAAAAATACATCTGTAAATTCAGAATAATGAGAATGTAACTTATAAAATGAGGGCATATTTATTTTTGTATAAAATTAAAATCTACATTTCTAAACATTACACGGAAAAACAGGTTCATTTCCAAAAACGGTATAAATACATCGAACGGAAAAATTGCAGCATTGCAAAACACTGCTTCTATTATTTCCTTCTACAACAGCTCATAATATATGCGACTTAATATGCCAAACAATAATTTATTGCCAAAATACGCAGCCACATCAGCACTGAATAATTCTCCCCAAACTCGCTCCTTCTCTCGAGTAATTGGAGTATGCTTAGAACAAGACAATGCACATAAACACGAACCACAGTAAAAAGACGGAAGAAATCGGAAAGAGTGAAAGAAAAGGAATAGCGGGTTTTCCGTCCCAGACGCAAAATATCTGGACAGCAGGTTTCGATTAAAGCTCACTCTGCGCCCGTCAGCGGACCAGAAGAGGATGCAGAGATCCCTCTTGCTCACCCATCTCTAGTCTCCCATGGGCAGCAGTGGGTGAAGTCAGAGGGGGTATCCACATTCATATTGATATCCCAATGCAGTTAGCGCCACAGGGTCTTGCAGCAGGGATAGAAACTGTACACTGATCTCAGATCACACTGCTGTGGGGCCTCCGGCTCCAAACACTGAGCTGAAGCAGGCAGCCACTAGCTCAAGATGGCGATGGAGCAGGGCCAGTTACAAGGGAGGTTATACAGCCCTGTCAGCCACCCCCTCCTCTTCCCTCATTCAGCCTTTTACTTACCCTTCCTCTTGGCCTCTTCACCGAAGACATTCTTGATCTCCAAGGATTTTTTTTTTCCCTCTCAATACAAACCCCCCCCTCTCTTAAAGCCTCCCCCCCCACCACTGAACAGCCTTCAAAAGCCAGGCACTGTCAGGATCTGGCTTCTTCTATTCAGGAGCGACACCCTTACACAGCAACTATACATTGTGTATCCTGAATGTTATTATATTTTTTTTCTTCCTCCTGATGAAGCTGGGGAGGGGGGGGGGGTGCTGGGAGAGAGGAGGGAGTGGAGGGAATCCTCTCCTGCTACGGATGGATTCAAGAGCTCGATACCAACATAAGTACCGACAGAAGCCGTAGAGGGGAGAAAAGGGAAAGAAGGAGGAAAAAAAAAATATTAATGCATGCAGGCACGCGATCATCAAAATGCATCACTGAGAATATTAGAAATGCAGGGGAAAAAAATAATATACATTTACTGGCTACGGGTAAACGGCCAGCAGAGGGAGCTGAGGAGCACAAGTTATTATGGTCCACAAGTTAACCCTTCATTGCCGAACACACAAGACACACACCACACACCTAAACCTAAATTGTTTTAAATTAAACGTAAATAAGCTTTAATAAAAAAAATACAACAAATGAAGCTCCACAAGCTTTAGGCTGCTGTCCACTGGCACCATATTCGGGGACCCGTCTAAGGCTAGGGTCAGACGAAAGCATTTTTCCCTGCGAACGTGAAAAAGTGCGTCCGAACGCATTGACGTATTTTTTCACGGAATGCGCAAAAACAGTCAGACGACGCGCATTTTCGGGCGTGATTTTGTACGGATCGTCAATAAAACGCTTTTTGCGTCTTGACGTTATGTAGGCTGGACATTAGCAGCGTCTGACATCTCCTAATCTCGCACACACGCCGCTATGCCGCAGCTGCGCACTCAGTATGTCAGTACTAGCGGTTCAGCGTTCTCAGAAAAATGCGTTCAAATTCCACTTGCGTTGCACGGCCGGACTTTTGTGCGGCCGTACATCGTATATTGGCCGTCATTGCCCGTCATCTGCTGCTAGTGCGGCCGTAATTATGTGTGCCAGAACGCACGTTAAAAGTGCGCTGGTCTGACCCCAGCCTTAGTCACCCGACTATGGAAAACGCCATCGGTCAGGAATGTCCACTGGAAGAGTCTGGATGACCCAGATCACCCGATAGACAGACCAGCCAAAAGGGAAAAAAAAAAAAATACCTAATAATAAAATCTAAAAATTCAATAAATAAAGAGGTTTTCTGCTTCGGATTTCCTATACAATGCATCTTTTCACGTTTTCCTTGCACAAGGCGGTTATACTATACCTGGCATTTTTTACATGTTTCCCAGCCTCAGCAAGGCGGTTTAACTATACAATGCATCTTTTTCATGTAAACCTGTACCAGATCGTCCCAGCATAGTCTGTTGAATCCAAAATTTTTTGGAAAGATTGATGGTCTGTTGTAAACGCAAAAAACCTTTTGACTAACTTCTCGTTAGTCTGTGGTCAGATGCAGCGGAAGGGGGCTGATTAACCTGCATGTTGTAGGATCGGACGACTTCAGACGCCATCGGATGATCGCACTATTGCACGGACTGCCGGCCTTCGGTACGTGTGCAGGTGAAGGAGAGAATTTAATTCCTTTCAGTAAAATATCCATTTTGCGACACTTTAAGCTTACCAGTACCTGAATACATAATACTATGAAACTCACATAACAGTCTATTTACAAAGCATAGAAATTGCGTGCAATTTCAGTGCTTTGCTTTTCCCCGTAGTTCGGCGATTCCATATCGCCAAAAATGCGGTGAATTCACTATTTAGCTGAAATTGGAGTCGACGAAAACCGCCAAACTGGCTTCAGCAAATTCCACCAAACTGAAAAAAAAAAAAATAAAAAAAAAAAAAAACAACCACGGAACTCTCCTATACTCCTGGTAGGTGTCTAAACCAATAAAATTGTATTAAAAAGGTGTCTAAATAAACCAGCACTTTTAAATAAAAATAAAGGTCGGATTCAGAGACAAAAAAAGCCAAAAATGAAAAGAATAAAAAACAGTCTTAAAATAAATTTAAAAAAAATAACATTACGTTTTTAACATTGAATTCTATGGGATTTACCGTTTAAATTTGTCAAAATGAAACACCGAAAATCAGGGCATTTTGCCAGGATTACAATGCAATTCTTTGTTCTGTGAATAGAGGACACGATAGTCTATGGGACAATTTTGGTGCCACCGAATTGTAGCGAACGGCAACATCATTTTCTGCCAATTCGCTACTATTTGGGGAATTGACATCTACGGGATTAGACAAATTAGCCCGTCATTTGCACCGAACGGTGAAATTCACCGTCTGGTGCAATTCGGTGGTAAATTTGCAGGTTAGCAAATAAACCCTATAGAAGTCCCGTTCACACCTGGGCGTTCCTACCTGGGCGTTCCAGCCAGGTGTGAACGGGCCCCATAGGAAATAATGGGATTTCCGTGTTTGGGCCTTTTACAGCGCGCAGGAACGCGCTGTAAAACGCCCAGGTGTGAACAGGGCCTTAGGGGTAACTTGTATTTCGTAACAGCCTATTCCACCCACTATTTTATACATATTTATCATCACACTCCTGACACCTACCTTTCTTTGTTTGGAGCTCCCCAGCCACACAGCATATACGGTCAACATTTTAGTCTATAGAACGGATCTTCAAGGACAATGTTATAAAACCCTGCCCGAGACGTTTCTAAACTACAATTCCCATGATTCTCTGGCCATATAATGCATTCAAGGTACTCCAGGAATTGTAGGCAATCAGAATCTGCGGGGCTGCAGTTTGACAACCGTGCGCTAGGTATGGTGATCTACACGGTGTAATCTGAGTGGTCACAGTTATGTGAATGCCTTCACACATCACCCCCATCGAGCATCTACGAGGGCTAGTACAGCCCTCTAAGAGTGGGGTGGGTTAGTACCACGAACAGTGATCTAAGGCCAGGTGCTCACTAGAGTTTTCTGAAGACGTCCGTCATGGAAACACCAAGGCTATATGCGTTAGGATTGACACCGTATAGACAACGTTGGCTGCGTGCTGAATGTCAAATGAGCCTTGAACGGCCACGTTCAGTTTATACGACGTGCGTCAAAATTAACGCATCGCCTGGTGTCTACCAATCTCTTCCGTCATAAAGTGCGTCCTTTTTAACGCACGCTAGTGCACAGAAGAAAATGCTAGTGTGCACCCAGCCTTAGGTTCCTGGACATCAGGATTCCGCTGCCATCGGTGGCACCTAAGGTTTTTGGCATTGAGAGCCATTGGACTGGCTGGACACTTGCGTACAGGGAGTCTGCTTTATGTCTTCTGGAGGAGGCAGAGGGTGTTCAAAAACCAACCTGCAGGGTTAATAATTAACACATGTTTTAATCCTTGAGTAACCCTTTAAGGGGCTTTGGTCTTCAATGTCTCTTGTACATCACAACTGTCAATGTTTCAGTACACATTTGTGGCCCTATAAGTGATATTCTATGTCAGTAATGGGGAATCTTGAACCCCAGACCTTTTAGAACCGCATGTTCCATGATGCTCTGCGATGACCAAAAGCATCATGTAGTTCCAAAACCTTATTAATGAAGCGCCTAGGTTCGCCATTACTGTTCTAGGTAGGGATGCACCAATGACAATACTAGTATCGGTGCCGATACCGGGATCTGCGCAAGTACTTGGTACTCGTGCAGATGCCGCCACCCCCCCCATACCGGAAGCCAGTGCTGGCCGGTGGCATTGCTTGAACGGCACTCTGCCTGGCCCCTCCAGATGGCCTTCTTTCGAGCGACAGCCGGCGGCTCGTCTGTGATCCACCAGCCGCGAGATCGTGGAGTTCACGTGATCTCCGGGATGTCGCAAGACTGCGGCTCATGTATGGTTCCGAACGAGGGGCCGGGCTACAACCTTTGCCGGTGGCTGCTCGAAGGAGGAAGGCCCCCGGAGGGGCCTGGCAGAGTGGGAGAGACCAATTGGGACGCTGGGGGATATAGATATACACACACACACGAGCTGGTGGCAACATATATACGTGTCAGTATGTGTATGAGGATGTGCAACATATATGTGTGAGTCTATAGTTATAGATCTATAGCCCCCACCTCATTAGATAGATCTATGTGTGAGCTGGGGGCATTTTATATGAGGTCTGTTCTTCTTGGAAAGCGGTCACATGATATTAAATAAAAGTATCGGTACTTAGTATTGGCAAGTACCTGAAAAACATATTGGTACTCTGTTTTAAAAAGTGGCATCTGTGCATCCCTAGTTCTAGGATGTATAAACTAGAGATGTGCAATTCGTTTCATTCCAAATTGAAATTCGGACGAAATTCACCATTTTCGTATTTCGGGAGCATTTCCGAACATGAAATATCGACCATCCGAAATTTGGAATTGATTCGATGAGGTTTCCGATCAGTTGGGTTTTTCGCCATTTCATTACTTATTTATTCTTTTAGGATTTTTAGGCATTTTTTGGATGAAATTTTAGGTTTTCTAACTTTTTTTAAAGAAACAAGGCTTTTTAACCCATGGGATTCAATGCAGCATATGAATCCACACACTGCTGGGAAGTTCCCGACAGTGTGTGGATTCATATGCTGCATTAATTATACTGCAGGGGAGGCGCTTCCCCGCACTGTGTGGATTCATATGCTGCATTAATTATACTGCAGGGGAGGCGCTTCCCCGCAGTGTGTGGATTCATATGCTGCATTAATTATTAGGGATGCACTGATACCACTTTTTGAAGACCGAGTACCGATACTTTTATGTCAGGTGAACGCTTTTCAATAAGAACAGACCTCATATAAAAATGTCCCCAGCTCAAATGTATATACCCAAGAGATAGAGAAATATATATATATATTTCTCTATTACACACAGAATGCCCCCAGCTCACATGCAGCTTGCCCCCAGCTCACACGGATATTGCCCCCAGCTCTCACAGACTGAACGCTGGGGAAGCTGGCCGCGTGCATGAAAAGCACTCGGCCAGTTTTCCCCTCTGGCGGGCCGCGATACTCCTCTTTCGGAAGGTCCGATCGCACGGCTGTGACACGATCACGCGGCCGCCGCTGTGACGCTGCCTCCAGCCGAGAGGCAGTGTCAGAGGCGCCGGGCGGCCGCGTGAACGCATCACAGCCGTGCGACCGGACCTTCTGAAGGGTGAGTATCGCGGGCAGCCGGAGGGGAACGCTGGCCGAGTGTTTTTCATGCACGTGGCCAGCTTCCCCAGCCCAGCGCTGGCTTCCAGTATCGGGCCATTTGCATGAGTACCAAGCAGGGCTCGAGTCGAGCGGGAACGCGCAGGAACGGCGTTCCCGCACTTTTCCCACAGCGGGAACGCTGCGGGAACGCAGCGTTCCCGCTGTGGCCCGAGCCCGAACGCCGCCGCCGCACATTGCCGGCGGCCGGCGTGCTTCCTGTTACAAGGGCCGGTGACAGGAGGTGGAGCCGCTCGCCTGGCTGTTTCATAGTTCCCAGGCGAGCGGCTGCACTTCCTGTCAGCGGCCGCTGAAGCAGGAAGCACGCGGCCGCTGGCAGAGGAGCAGCAAAGGTGAGCTGGGCTGGGGGGCACTATCCATGAGACCAGGGGGGCATTATCCATGAGACCAGGGGGGCATTATCCATGAGACCAGGGGGGCATTATCCATGAGACCAGGGGGGCAATATCCATGAGACCAGGGGGCAATATCCATGAGACCAGGGGGCATTATCCATGAGAGCTGGGGCATTATCCATGAGAGCTGGGGCAATATCCATGAGAGCTGGGGCAATATCCATGAGAGCTGGGGCATTATCCATGAGACCAGGGGGCAATATCCATGAGACCTGGGGCAATATCCATGAGACCAGGGGGCAATATCCATGAGAGCTGGGGCATTATCCATGAGACCAGGGGGCAATATCCATGAGAGCTGGGGCATTATCCATGAGAGCTGGGGCATTATCCATGAGAGCTGGGGCATTATCCATGAGACCTGGGGCAATATCCATGAGACCAGGGGGCAATATCCATGAGAGCTGGGGCATTATCCATGAGAGCTGGGGCAATATCCATGAGTGCTGGGGCATTATCCATGAGAGCTGGGGCATTATCCATGAGACCTGGGGCAATATCCATGAGACCAGGGGGCAATATCCATGAGAGCTGGGGCATATCCATGAGACCAGGGGGCAATATCCATGAGAGCTGGGGCATTATCCATGAGACCAGGGGGCAATATCCATGAGAGCTGGGGCATTATCCATGAGACCAGGGGGCAATATCCATGAGAGCTGGGGCATTATCCATGAGACCTGGGGCAATATCCATGAGACCAGGGGGCAATATCCATGAGACCAGGGGGCAATATCCATGAGACCTGGGGGCATTATCCATGAGAGCTGGGGCATTATCCATGAGCTGGGGCATTATCCATGAGAGCTGGGGCATTATCCATGAGACCAGGGGGCAATATCCATGAGAGCTGGGGCAATATCCATGAGAGCTGGGGCATTATCCATGAGACCTGGGGGCATTATCCATGAGACCTGGGGGCATTATCCATGAGACCTGGGGGCATTATCCATGAGACCTGGGGGCATTATCCATGAGAGCTGGGGGGGCATTATCCATATGAGCTGGGGCAATTATATCCATGTGAACTGGGGAAAATATATCCATATAACCAGTGCTGTGTATATTATTCTGGGGGCTCAGTGTTGTGTATGTTATTCTGGGGGCTCAGCGCTGTGTATGTTATTCTGGGGGCTCAGTGTTGTGTATGTTATTCTGGGGGCTCAGTGCTGTGTATGTTATTCTGGGGGCACAATGTTGTGTATGTTATTCTGGGGGCTCAGTGCTGTGTATGTTATTCTGGGGGCACAATGTTGTGTATATTATTCTCGGGGCTCAGTGCTGTGTATGTTATTCTGGGGGCACAATGTGTATATTATTCTAGGGGCTCAGTGCTGTGTATATTATTCTGGGGGCTCAGTGCTGTGTATATTCTGGGGGTTCAGCGCTGTGTATATTCTGGGGGTTCAGCACTGTGTATATTATTCTGGGGGTCTGTGCCTGGAGATATATATATATATATATATAATGCGTTAGTCCAGTTGCCACAATCACGAGTATACCTGTACGTAGTGATACCTTTCACTGATCAGTATAGTTTCCAGTTTACACTCTTGAAAGCTTGTCTTTTAAATGTAAAGTTAACCCAATAAAAATGGTATCACCGGCACGCGCTGTTATACTCGTGATATATATATATAATTTTCTTCAGGTAATGGGGGTTGTGGAATTCGTGGGTGAGTTCCCTCACTTTTTTTCCCAGGACTTGACCCCTGGTACCAAGTACTCGTGAAAACTACAGTATCGGCACATCCGTATTAATTATACTGCAGAGGCGCGCTGCCCAGCAGTGTGTGGATTCATATGCTGTATTAATTATACCGCAGAGAAGCGCTTCCCAGCAGTTTGTGGATTGATATGCTGCATGAATTATACCGCAGAGAGGCGCTTCCCCCACAGTGTGTGGATTCATATGCTGCATGAATTATACCGCAGAGAGGCGCTTCCCCCACAGTGTGCGGATTGATATGCTGCATGAATTATACCGCAGAGAGGCGCTTCCCCACAGTGTGTGGATTCATATGCTACATTAATTATACTGCAGAGAGGCGCTGCCCAGCAGTGTGTGGATTCATATGCTGCCTTAATTATACTGCAGAGAGGCGCTTCCCCGCAGTGTGTGGATTCATATGCTGCATTAATTATACCACAGAGAGGCGCTTCCCCGCAGTGTGTGGATTCATATGCTGCATTAATTATACTGCAGAGAGGCGCTGCCCAGCAGTGTGTGGATTCATATGCTGCATTAATTACACTGCAGAGAGGCGCTGCCCAGCAGTGTGTGGATTCATATGCTGCATTAATTATACTGCAGAGAGGCGCTTCCCCACAGTGTGTGGATTCATATGCTGCATTAATTATACCACAGAGAGGCGCTTCCCCGCAGTGTGTGGATTCATATGCTGCATTAATTATACTGCAGAGAGGCGCTGCCCAGCAGTGTGTGGATTCATATGCTGCATTAATTATACTGCAGAGAGGCGCTGCCCAGCAGTGTGTGGATTCATATGCTGCCTTAATTATACTGCAGAGAGGCGCTTCCCCACAGTGTGTGGATTCATATGCTGCATTAATTATACTGCAGAGAGGCGCTTCCCCACAGTGTGTGGATTCATATGCTGCATTAATTATACCACAGAGAGGCGCTTCCCCGCAGTGTGTGGATTCATATGCTGCATTAATTATACTGCAGAGAGGCGCTGCCCAGCAGTGTGTGGATTCATATGCTGCATTAATTATACTGCAGAGAGGCGCTGCCCAGCAGTGTGTGGATTAGGGCTGTGCAATTAATTGCAATCGAATCGCGATTTCCGACCATGCAATTAATAAATCGCATAAGGCTGCAATTTTCGGCTCCCTGTTAACTTCCGGCGGCATGGTGCTTTGGGCGCTCGCAGGGGGAACCACGTGACGAGCCACGTTCTCGCGGCTCGTCACATGGTTCCCCCAGGCGAGCGCCCAAGCTCCATGCCGCCAGAAGTTAACAGGGAGCCGAACACGTGGCGCACAGAGGTGAGCTGGGGCAGTATCCACGTGCTGGGGCAGTATATCCATGAGCTGGGGCAGTATATCCATGAGCTGGGGCAGTATATCCATGAGCTGGGGCAGTATATCCATGTGCTGGGGCAGTATATCCATGAGCTGGGGCAGTATATCCATGAGCTGGGGCAGTATATCCATGAGCTGGGGCAGTATATCCATGTGCTGGGGCAGTATATCCATGAGCAAAGAGGGTTTATACTGTGGAAACACCCAAAAACAATGAGCAGCAAAAAAACACCACCCTGATATCCACCAAATTCAGAAAGCATATAACATGAAAAACAAAAATTGGTGGTGTTGCGCTAAAGGAAAGTAAAAAAACTTATGTATGGTCTATTTTAAAGGCATGCTATACTGCACAGCAAAAAAGAGAAAGAAAGTTCTATTTCTCAATAGTTCGTTCAATGGATATCCAGTCTCTGTTGTAGAAAGGTTTGTAGAAAGGTTTTTCAGTGAAATCTTCCAAGACTTTTTTCCGAGATATATACTTTTTAATGAAGATTCACCAAAGAAGTGGTCATTCGTTCCAAAGTCTTGGAAGATTTCACTGAAAAACCTTTCTACAACAGAGACTGGATATCCATTGAACGAACTATTGAGAAATAGAACTTTCTTTCTCTTTTTTGCTGTGCAGTATAGCATGCCTTTAAAATAGACCATACATAAGTTTTTTTACTTTCCTTTAGCGCAACACCACCAATTTTTGTTTTTCACAGTATATCCATGAGCTGGGGCAGTATATCCATGAGCTGGGGCAGTATATCCATGAGCTGGGGCAGTATTTCCATGTGCTGGGGCAGTATAACCATGTGCTGGGGCAGTATAACCATGTGCTGGGGCAGCGTTTCCATGTGCTGGGGCAGTATTTCCATGTGCTGGGGCAGTATATCCATGTGCTGGGGCAGTATATCCATGTGCTGGGGCAGCGTTTCCATGTGCTGGGGCAGTATATCCATGTGCTGGGGCAGTATTTCCATGTGCTGGGGCAGTATATCCATGTGCTGAATACTGAATACATTTAGAATGTATGTAGCATGTTTGAAAAAGCAAAAACAATTGGCTAAATCGCAAATAAAATCGCAATCGCAATATTCATTCAAGAAATCGCAAAAGGATTATTTTGTCAATATTGCACAGCCCTAGTGTGGATGCATATGCTGCCTTAATTATACTGCAGAGAGGCGCTTCCCCACAGTGTGTGGATTCATATGCTGCATTAATTATATTGCAGAGAGGAGCTTCCCCGCAGTGTGTGGATTCATATGCTGCATTAATTATACCACAGAGAGGCGCTTCCCCGCAGTGTGTGGATTCATATGCTGCATTAATTATACCACAGAGAGGCGCTTCCCCGCAGTGTGTGGATTCATATGCTGCATTAATTAGACCACAGAGAGGCGCTTCCCCGCAGTGTGTGGATTCATATGCTGCATTAATTATACTGCAGAGAGGCGCTGCCCAGCAGTGTGTGGATTCATATGCTGCATTAATTATACCTCTTCCCAGCAGTGTGTGGATTCATATGCTGCATTGATTATACCTCTTCCCAGCAGTGTGTGGATTCATATGCTGCATTGAAACCTATGGGTTAAAAAGCCTTATTTCTTAAAAAAGTTAGGAAACCTAAAATTTTACCCAAAAATGCCTAAAAAATCCTAAGAGAATAAAGAAACGTTCATTCTATTGGTAGTAATCTACTTCCCATTCTTAAAGAAGCAATAAAAAAAATGAACTAAAAAAAAAAGCGAAAAACCAACTGATCAGAATCAGCCGAAATTATCCAAAGCACAGAATCTAAATGATCCGAAACGAAAAAAAACACCCGAAGAAAAAAAAAAATAAGTCATGCACATCCCTAGTATATAAAAAAAAAAATAATAGAAGAGGTTTGTGAGGGTCCTGAGGATGAGCAGCTGCACTAGTGGCCTGCTCTACGGTGGGGCCCGCTCAGGTCTCACAGGGTTTTTGCTCGATAATGCCATTACAGGGACGAATGCTCCATACGCAAATCAGCCTGCTCTCACCCAGAAAGGGTGGCCAGTACTGACTGCCAAGGACGTCATCCCTGCACGAGAGGAGCAGCAACCCCGACGATCGTTTCGGCCTCGTCAGGAGGGTATAGCTGACACCACTCTAGGCACATCAAGCAAGGGGTCCCCTTTTTTTCTCACATCCCTAGTATAAGCACATAAATAAAAAAATATATAAAACCTAAGCAAAGAAGAAAGTCGACAACGGTGCAAGGAAAAAAATAAAATCGCTTTTCAACTTTAAAAAAGGATCCGACTGGAGGAGCCCAGCCAATTGGACCGTTCTTCAAAAACAAACCACAAATGCAGATTCCAGCATCCCACAATGGATATTGTATTATTTGAGGATACATTTGTAGTTTTTGTGCTTAGTCTAGCTTTTTTTACCTGTCTGATAGAGAACTGTTAAATTTAATAAGGGCTGTATCATTTATTTCATTTTCTGCTGATTTTCTAGGTGACTCCACCGACCTCCTGCAACCGCAGATCATGCATGAACTGCTTACTCTGACTCCGAACAAACCACTGGCCTTTTCTTCATTGGAACAGGAGGAAGCTGTACAAACGCATGTGTATGAGGTCACCTCTGTCTATTATTGTGCTTAGTAAATCAGGGAATTAAAACACATTTATGAAAGAACCAGGGCCGGATTAACATAAGAGCAGCATGTTAGGCATCACTGGAAAGGCCAGAGCATAGCCTTTCCAATGATACCAGACATGACCAGGTTATATGTAACATTAAAAACATATATATTTTTTTCTTTCTAGCACAGCAATATTTTTCACGTTTCAATTATAAAGTGAGCAATGATGCTGCACTAGCTCACATAACATTTCTCACGTCACCAACAAGTGTGGAGGTGACGGCACAATCCATTGTTACATCAAACTTCCACACTGCAGCGTAGAGCACTGGGGGGACTTTGGACCCCTGCCTCACTAATCTTTACACCTCACAAGGTCAAGTGAGGTGTCATTGAACATGTCAGAGTCTGGCCTTTGCATTGATACCAAACATGACCATGTAAAATCTAAAAGAAAACAAAAAAAACACTTTATTTTTAGTTCCAAACGATGGCATTGTCCATTTGTTACCTATAAAATGAGCAATACCACTGCCATTACTCAACTTTTAATTTCCCACGCTGGGAGCATAAAATTATCTCTTGACAGTGTTTTATACATAGTCATATTATTCTTAAAACATCATCCTCCAAAACACAACTCGAAAATTTTCATTTTGTTTGGTTAAAATTGTATATTGTCTCAGAAAAATGCAGTAACAGGTTCTCATTCACATTTTTTTTTTAACAAGAATTCCCTATCGAATATAAATCCACAATGGTTTGGATGATAAAATTGGGAAAAAATAATTTTACAAGCTGTAAATGATTGAAATCGTAATGAAAAATTTATCACACAGTATCTGCCTGGTTAGATATAACCTGTATAATCTGTGCTATTAAATAACCGAAAATATGTTTTCCTTTCACTAAATTCCAAGAACGTCGCACCAAAATATTCAGCTCCAGGCCCATAAAGATCTTAATCCGGCCCTGGAAAGAACACAAGTGGATGGAATGTTCTGGCTGCAAGGAGAACCTATGTTACAGGGCCGACCAAAATTGCAAGTGAATAGAAAACAACAACAGAAATAATTCTTGAAGCACAGCTCTGGCAAGACCAGGAAATGCCTCAACCAATCAGGAGGGCGATTCAAGATCCGCTGACACAGCACAGGAGTCTCTATGGATTACAGACTGGTGAGCGAGTGATCAAAATATGTGACGCTTAACACGTGTTTAAAGATTAGATTATCAAGTCAGCACACGTTTTGCTGCAATTTAGCAGCTTCTTCAAGAATGTGTAAAAGGAATGTGGTGACTGTTACCTTCACCTTAGGGGACCTTAGCAACCTCTGAAGTTATGCGATACCCATTACACCGCCTGTAGTGCTTACTTACCTGCATCCCTTTCTACCCAGGTCCTCAAAAGGTCTGCGTGCTTTTTCTTTCCAATAATTATATATAAAAAGGTGTGCCTTTGGGTGCTTGTATAATGGGGATAGACATGGCAGCACAATCCTTAAAAACAGCAGGAAAACCGTGTATTTACAGACAGCATGGCGCACCAGTGTGTTTGTTTGTGAAACAGATTTTTATTATGGGCTAGAGGCCACAGCAAATCGGATTTTTCTTTTTGTGTTTTCCACATTAAAATATATTTTTTTTATTTTATTTTTTTAAATTTAAAATTTTATTTTGTAAATAAGTCCGCTTACAGATACATATCAAAGTGAGGGTCACTCAAAACGGTCATCGTAGGTACAGCGTAAGGAAAATAATAAACGTCCCCAGATAGGGGGTTCTCAGCGAAACCTAGCAATCAAAGGGGGAAGGGCAGGGGTGGGAGGTGGAGAACAACTCTCAGTCTTCAGCAAAAACCATCAAAAAAGATCTGTAACAATCAGAAAAAGTCCAGAGAACTCGAACATTAAGCAGAAAAATGCGGTGGAAGGGGAATGATAGTCCTCAATCCGGTTGCAATTCCAGCTGATCCGGCGACAGTCCTGCTGCCACAAGATCAGTCCAGGCCATCGAGGGATCGGTGATCGTGTAGGATAAGTTGGCATGCGTCACTACCAGTGAGCCCGCCAAACCCCATCTGTAGCGGATCCCTTTGCGACGAAGGGTAGTTGTCACGTCCCGAAATCGGAGAGCCAGTAGGGTCTGGAACGGGAGGTCATGATACAGTGCCAGCGTAGAGCCCTCAAAATGCACGGGGTCTCGTGCGCCAGGAGTATTCATAAAGCTTCACTTTAAAAGACAACATCTCGAAACGCCACTACCACATCTCCAGGCGTCCCCGTGGGGGTCGCCGCTGGTCGTCGTGCCCGGAATATCGATCCAACCACACCAGGAGTATCAGGAGGGAGTCCAGAAACCTGTAGGGTCATGCGGGCAACATAAGGCGACAACTCTGCTGTCGAGACCGAAGCTGGGATTCCTCTGACCCTGAAATTACGGCGACGATGTAGTGTTTCTAGTATCTCCACGGAGCGGGTCAGGACCTCAACCTGGGAGCTAAGGGCTGCAACTTGTTCGGTCAGGTGAGTGTGCTCCGTCTGTACTTCAATGGTCTTCGCCTGTACCTCCGTCACCTGCGCACGCACCACGTCAACCTCTGCTCGGACCGATGCCACTTCAGGTCTCCATATCTCCCGTATTTCCCGCAGCTCATCCAGGATCTTACGAAGGTTGCCTTTCGTGGAGGGGAGGTGTTTATCTTCTTCTCGGATTCGTGTCCCAGAGACAGTGCATGGGTCGACAGTCCCAACTCCTTCCACTAGCGCTCGGGGCTCCAGTCTCCAACCTGGCTGTCGGTCTGAGGCTAGGCTACTGTCAGCGGAGAGCCGGCGATCCTCAGCTGAATCTCCGTCTGAAATTTCCAGCGAGGCTCCCGAGGGTGCTGCCAGCGCTGCTTTGCGTTTTTTCTGTGCTCGTTTTCTCGCAGCTGCGGAGAGGGGTCGCGTGTCTAGTGCCTGGGACTCCGGTGTGATCCATGTCATCCCAACAGTACCCCCACGAGGCCAGGAGGAGCCGTCAACGTCCCCAGATGAATCAGAACCAGGAGGAAGGGAGAGTGCCGCACGCCTGAAGCAGACCCACCTGGCATAGAGTCCCGGATGTCCCGCTGGCGTGATCCCCCCTTCTGTGTCCGGCTGCTAGGCATGGCTGGGTATGGGCTGGCTCAGAGATGCAAGGCCCCAGCGAAACAGTCACAAGCCGCACGCAGGCTTCTAAAACGGCCACCGCCGCAAGGCCCAAACCGCTCCGGGACCCAAAATCCGTTGTGTAACTTGCGGATCGAGGTCAGGTAAGGAGCACAAGTCCTCCAAAGTCTGTGGGAGCCAACCGGGTGATCGGCCAGCCGAGCGGGCGGGTAAAAACGGCTAAAAAGCAACCGCTGCTGAGGAGCTCCTCCAAAATGCGACCGCTCGCTGCCACATGTAGCTCCGCCCCCCTAAAATATATTTTTACCTACCAGCAGAGATCGCTCTCCTCCTCTTCAGGTATAATTATCATTAGCAGGGGTCAGCAACCTTGGCCCTCCAGATGTTTTGAAACTACATTTCCCATGGGGCACGGCCAGCCAAGGCCGGGGTCAGACGAGCGTTTTGCAGAGCAGAAGGAACGTCCGAGAGAGTGGACGTTCCTTCCACTCTGAAGCCTGTCTGGCCACCTCGCTGAGCTCACAGATGGAGGGCCAAGGTTGCTGACCTATAATCTAAATGGTTAAACATGGAGGGGGGGATGTACAGAGGGGATTATTGAATTTCCATGCATCCATCCAAGCCCCTCCCCCATTTTGACTACAGAATGCCCCTTCAATTACCGTATCCCTAAACATTCTGTGTTTTAAGACACCTGCATTTTTCTTAAATTCAGACAAAAATAGACGGAACAACTTTCTATGCGGACAATTTCAGTTTTATTATTACACTGCTATGATCATTTATTAACAGGGTAATTCAAAGAGAATCGAAAAGTCACTGCACGTTCGGTGACTTTACATTTGCTTCAATTCGGTTTTGCCGATCCCACTTCGGCGACCCTGCGGTGTATTCAGCAAGCACCACAGGGTCCCCGAATTGCAGGGAAAGGCCGCCGCAAACCCGCCGAAAACTATCCGCAAAACCCAGCGAATGCACGCCGAAAACCTGCAAAAACATCTGGATTAACCCGCAGAAAACCACAAAAAAAACGAGCAGGAGCCGATCACACGCAGTGAAGCTGCCAGAAAAAGCCGACACCGCAGATGAAGGCAGTGAATAAATTAGGAAAACAGTTTGCTTGAATGTTTGAAAAGTGATACGCTGTTTGCAAAGAAAGTACTGAGCGAAAACGTCTGAAATTTACATATGAGGTCCAATGAATGATAATAAAGAGGGCTGTACCAGAAAATAAGAACTTTATAAAAATAAAACATTTTTTTTTAAAAAAATCCCGAAAAATGCTTAAAATATCCTAAAAAATCTATAAATAAAGAGACTCTTTACTGCAGAATTTTATAATAAATGGTTTATTAGATATTGAATTAAAACAGGAATATTTTTAACATTGAAGCCTATGGGATTCTCCTGAATAAACCTGCCGAATTAAACCACCGAATGGCATGGGCATTTCGGGAACCTGTCACTCGTGGTTTGTGTTCTCTGAATAGCCGAAGTAATGGGGATTTCACTGCCCTCAAACAGGCACCGTATGTGCAGGCAATTCGCCAGGATTTGGCGAATTGCTTACTCTCTGGATAGCTGAATGGCCAAGAAAGGCAACCAAACGCTGATTTTCAGCATTCGGTTACCTTTCTCCAGCCATTTGGATCTCTTTGAATTACCCTGATAGATACAGAACGGAGAATTAAACATTCAATTTTACAAACACCTGGAAACTAGAAAAAAAAAATTATTCCTGTAAATAGCATTCCTTTAGCTAGAGGAAATCTCTTTTTATAAAGTCAAGTTAATGACCCTGGTACAGTCTGTTCAATGAAAGAATACGCACTGGAGATCTGCCCTGGCCTTGTATATATTTTTAAAAGGACACTACTTATCCTGACCACTTTACTGATTTAAAGTGGTCAGGATGTGATGAGTGCCCCTCCCCCTCTCTACCCCAGAGTCACCGGCAGCTGGGATTTTTGAATTTCCCAGCTGCCGGTCACCAGGTCACTAGTGACGTCAGCATACAGAGTGCGGGCTGATTAATGTTAATTTAGTTTTAGTCATAGTCTGACTAATGCTCGTGACAGACGAGCGCAGTGATCACGTCCTGTTGCCGCACATTTTAACATCCGTGGTAGCATACAATTATGATCAACAGAGACCACACACGAAGTGCGGACGCACAGCAGAGTTAGGCAAGAATGTAAATACGCTAGAACGGACGCACAGAGTGCGCTGCGTCCGCATAGCTTTGTGTGAGTAATGGAACGAAGTCAGACGGACTGCATTTTTGACGGACAAAATGTTTTTCATATTAATTTATTTTCCCTTCTACATCAGTGAAAAAAAAAACCTCAGTCACAAAAACGGACCGTGTGGCCACTACCTTGTCAGAAAGTACGTCCGTTGTGCACAGACGCAAAGTCCACACAGAATGCGCTCGTCTGACCCTAGACCAAGGCCCCTGGCACACGAGCATATTTACGGCTCATGTGCGCCCACACTTCCCTGCGTCCGTGTCTTTTTGACGGGGAAGACCATCCACCGGACGTGAAAAAGCCATCCCCGTCAAAAAGCTAAACGGACGCCGACAGGATACAAAGCGCGATTCTCCATAGGAGGATCGCGCTTTGTACGCTGAGCGCAGAGTGGAAGGAACGCCCACTTTCACGGACGTTCCTTCCATGCTCTCAAAACGCTCGTGTGCCGCCGGCCTTAGAGGAAATTTTTTCCTCGTTTTTATTTTGCTGCTGTAATTTGCCTGAATGATGTAAAAATAAAAAATTTTAATTAAAAAAGGTGAGCTTGTAGTTTCATTGCAGGAAACCCATATATCGGAGACTGGCAAAAATAATGCACAAACAATTGCTTGGAGCAGGCGTATTATATCTATAACAGCGTCTTGTGCATGGAAGGTGTAGGGAACACGGTGGGCAGACAACCAGCAGGGGTGGATTCAATCCCATTATCCCAACATTGAAGTCAAAGAAATGCTTTCCAAATAACTCCACCTCATAACTGGTTATTAAAACGGGTACAGATTATAAAAGGATTAAAATATGTGCACTGGGGATTTACAGCAGGTAGGAAACAAGTGAAAAGGGTGTTCAAATTCAGCCATTGGGGCTTTAAATTAACCCCAAACTCTTCATACGCAGCGCTTTTAAAAAGGGATCGCTGGTCTTATTGCAGAGCAAGAATCACAGGTAATTATACCCGCGCTGGGAATCTGCAGCAACTCCCGGCTTAGCAGTTTTCTTAAAAAGGAGTAATTTTTTTTACATTTCTTACAGCCTTGTGTCTTTTGATTTCTGCATCATCAGGAAATATTTCCTCTAGATCAGACATATGTGGCCTAAAAGAGTTTGCTTTCATGTATTCTCCTGGTCCGTAATGGCAAACATCACCTCAGGGAATACAGCTTCATGGGCAAAGGACCTGTGCAACCTGGACACTGCAGGTTTCAAAAGACACATGGAATAATAATATGGGTACACAATGGAAATGGCTTCGAGCAGGGGTCAGCAATCTTGGCTCTACAGATGTTTTGGAACTACATTTCCCATGAGGCTCAGCCAATCTAATGAGTAGCTGAGTATCATGGGAGATGTAGTTTCAAAATTTCTGTAGAGCCAAGGTTGCTGACCCCTGCCTTAGACAGTTTAAAGTCTGGCTTGACTCGACCCTTATTAACACCGTCACTGTTAACAGTGTGTATGCACAATTTTGCATTGAAATGGAATGAAAAATTAAAAGGACCATACAAAAGCTAATTTGCATTAGTATTTAATGCAAGATCGGTGTGCCACCTGGGGAAGAAAAAATAAATTCTGAGATCTCTCTCCTTTCATCCTGTATTACTTTAAAGAAGCTACAAGGAGCTGCTCTGACTTCATTGCAACAAAAAGCTCAAACTTACCAACTAATTATAGGGGTTATTCAGAGAGATCTGAAATGTCGCCGAAATGTAACCGGACACTGAATTTCAGCGAACGGGTACATTTCGGGGCCATTTGTCTATTCAGAGAGCAGGCAGTTCGCCAAATTTTGCCGAATTGCCTGCACGTACGGTGCTTGTTCAACAGCAGTGAAATCCCCCATAAAGAAGCAATGGTTAATCTATGCAGAGAACACTGAACAGCAGTGAAAAGTTGCCGGAATTCCCTGCTGTTCGGTGGTTTCACGCGACAGGTTTATTCAGGCAAATTCCATAGGCTTCAATGTTGAAAATATTCCCGTTTTGACCCAATATCTAATAAACAGTTTATGGTTTTATTCTGCAGTAAAAATTCTATTTATAGATTTTTTTAGGATCGTTTAGGCATTTTCTGGCAAACTTTTTCCCGTTTTTTTTTATAGTTGTCTTTTTTTCTGTAACAGCCCTTTTTATTATCATTCATTGGATCTCATATGTAAATTCCAGAAATTTTCGTTCAGTAGATTATTTGCAAACAGCGTTTCAATTTTGAAACTTTCAAGTGTATAATTTAGTTTTTTTTCACCCCCGCACCCTGTTCGTCTGCCTGTCAGCTTTTTCCAGCGGCTGCTCTGCGCCGTGATCGGCAGCTCCTCGGATTTTTCCAGAGTGTTCAGCGTGATTTTTGCAGGTTTTCGGTGAGTGTTCAGCGGGTTTTCCCTGCTCTCCGGGGACCCTGTGGTGCTTGCTGAATATACCGCAGGGTACGCGAACTAGAATCTCCCCGAAGTGCAGGGAACGAAAGGGCACCAAAATGTCGACATTTCGGTGCTCTCTGAATAACCCTGCCTGTGTGAACACAGGATAAGAGACATTGTCTCGAGCAGGGCTGTCAAAGACATGGCCCCCCCAGATATTGATACCTACTATTCCTTCAATGCGATAGCCAGGGAATGTAGGGAGTTGTAGTTCAGAAACATCCAGGAGCCCCAGAGTTTGACAGCCCTGGGTCTAGAGTTTAGAGCCATTCATCCCAGCAATTCTTCTAAGGCTAATGTCAGACGAACGCATTCTGAGCACACTGTTTGTCTGTGCACAACTGACATACGTTGACTGATGATACTGTAGACACCACACAGTCTGGTTTTTTTGACTGCTGTAGATGGGAAAATATGTACAATGAAAAAAAATTGATACATATGAAAAACCATTTTGTCTGTCAAAAATGCAGTCCGTCTGACTACGTTCCATCACTCACACACAAAGCTACGCAGACGTGGCGCACTCTGTGCGTCAGTCCTAGCGCTTTGACGTTCTTGCCTAAATTGCGTCTGGTGCCACGTGCGCTGTGTGTCCGCAAGTTCTGTGCAGACATACTTTGTGTGTGGGTCCCTATTGATAATAATTTTATGTTACGACGGACGTTAAAATGTGCGGCAACATGGATGTGATCACTTCGTTCGTCTGACACGGGCCTAAAAATAAAAAAGGAATGTAAAGTGTAAATTTGCTCATTTTTAAGGGTCTCAAAACCAGTGGCGTCACTAGGGTTGGTGTCACCCGGTGCAGTAATTTATGGTGTCACCCCCCCCCCGAGTTTTACAGATTTTTTTTTTTTTAACTATTCTTACTCCTAAATCAGTACTCCCATATAACACTGAATGCTCATACACACAGCGCACATTACTGTGAGGTTTATTGCTGTGGAGCTCTCTCATATGCTCACACAAATTTTAGCCAACTGCCAGCAAGTACGTTGCTTGTTCGAAGGCAGTGAAAGCACACATGGATATATATTGCCCCCAGCAGCTCTGGATTAGACTGGATATATATTGCCCCCAGCAGCTCACCCATGGATATATATTGCCCCAGCTCACATATGGATATATTGCCCCAGTTCACAGTTATATATTGCCCCCAGCAGCTCACCCATGGATATATATTGCCCCAGCTCACACATGGATATATTGCCCCAGCTCACACATGGATATATTGCGCCTCAGTTCACACATGGATATATTGCGCCTCAGCTCACACATGGATAGATTGCCCCAGACCAGCTCATACATGGATATATTGCCCCAGACCAGCTCATACATGGATATATTGCCCCAGACCAGCTCATACATGGATATATTGCCCCAGACCAGCTCATACATGGATATATTGCCCCAGACCAGCTCACACATGGCCTTGCCCCAGCTCTCATGGATGCTGCCCCCACTCCTCTCATGGATATACTGCCCCAGCTCCTCTCATGGATATACTGCCCCAGCTCCTCTCATGGATATACTGCCCCAGCTCCTCTCATGGATATACTGCCCCAGCTCCTCTCATGGATATACTGCCCCAGCTCCTCTCATGGATATACTGCCCCAGCACATGGAATGCCCCAGCACATGGATAATGCCCCAGCACACATGGATATGCCCCAGCAGCTCATGGATACTGCCCCAGCTCACTCATGGATATGCCCCAGCTCACTCATGGATATGCCCCAGCTCACTCATGGATATGCCCCAGCTCACTCATGGATATGCCCCAGCTCACACATGGATATGCCCCAGCACACACATGGATTTGCCCCAGCACCTCATGGATATGCCCCAGCACACACATGGATTTGCCCCAGCACCTCATGGAATGCCCCAGCTCACATGGATTTGCCCCAGCTCCTCATGGAATGCCCCAGCTCACACATGGAATGCCCCAGCTCCTCATGGATATGCCCCAGCTCCTCATGGATATGCCCCAGCACACACATGGAATGCCCCAGCTCACACACGGATTTGCCCCAGCTCCTCATGGAATGCCCCAGCTCACTCATGGAATGCCCCAGCTCCTCATGGAATGCCCCAGCTCACACATGGAATGCCCCAGCTCCTCATGGAATGCCCCAGCTCACACATGGAATGCCCCAGCTCCTCATGGAATGCCCCAGCTCACACATGGATTTGCCCCAGGTCACACATGGAATGCCCCAGCTCCTCATGGAATGCCCCAGCTCCTCATGGAATGCCCCAGCTCCTCATGGAATGCCCCAGCT
This sequence comes from Leptobrachium leishanense, assembly GCA_009667805.1. Classification (NCBI taxonomy): domain Eukaryota; kingdom Metazoa; phylum Chordata; class Amphibia; order Anura; family Megophryidae; genus Leptobrachium; species Leptobrachium leishanense. The sequence goes on along the minus strand of CM019072.1, from coordinate 98,013,668 downwards.
CCTCATGGATATGCCCCAGCACACACATGGATTTGCCCCAGCACCTCATGGAATGCCCCAGCTCACACATGGAATGCCCCAGCACACACATGGATTTGCCCCAGCACACACATGGATTGCCCCAGCACACACATGGATTTGCCCCAGCACACACATGGATTTGCCCCAGCACACACATGGATTTGCCCCAGCTCACACATGGATTTGCCCCAGCTCACACATGGAATGCCCCAGTTCACTCATGGAATGCCCCAGCTCACACATGGATTGCCCCAGCTCCTCATGGAATGCCCCAGCAGCTCATGGAATGCCCCAGCACATGGATACTGCCAGGCCCCCAGCTCACCTCCGCCGCGTGTTCTGTTCGCTCCCTCTGAGCGTCCGGCGGCGTGCAGCTTGGGCGCTCGCCTGGGAGAGCCACGTGACCAGCCGCGATTGGCTGGTGACGTGTTTCCTCCAGGCGAGTGCCGAAGCTGCATGCTTCGGACGCTCGCAGGGAGCGAATACGCGGCGGGGGGTGAAACACCCGCCCTTAGGGTGACGGTGTCACCCTAAAGGCGGGTGTCACCTGGTGCGGGCCGCACCCCCCGCCCCCACGTTACGACGCCACTGCTCAAAACAACAATCTTTATCCAACATAGCCATTTCACCATACATTTAAGCGGTATTCATTTGAAACCTGAGATGCATCTCTAAGAGAATTTTTTCAACATAACATGATTGGTAGGTAAAGGGTTAATGCAAACAGATAATGCTTAAGGAATAAAACGTGTGTGGGAGCCTCAATATTTCTACAATTTCAGCCAATCCTGGCCCTCCTAATATTTACTATGGTGTAAGACAGTGATTGGAAGCCAATGACACTCTTGCACGCGGATGCATCTGCATTAGCAGGTGAGCAACAACTTGTCCACATCCCGTGCTGGAGTAACTTCTGGGGTTGTAAAAGGGGACTCGGCCAGCTTCTCCATGGGGCCAGGCCAAAACATACCAACCTAGCTTCACCAGCAGTGGATAAGTCTTTAAACAAATTTCGAGCATGTTAGCGCAGAGTGCTGGCTAGTCAACCTCTTCATTAAGTGGAACATGAACGTTACCAGGTCTAGAGGGTCGTTTAAACACTTACTACCGTAAGGGAGTTAACTTTTCAATATTAAGTTATCATTAGCCCATCAAAAGACCATTCGTATACCTTTTTAATGCAGGATTAGTGTGTCTCAAGAAACGAGATTCACTGAAATCTCTTTTTCACCCTATTTCACAGTAAGGAAACCAACAGGGTTATTCAGAGAGCGGTGAAAAGCAGGAGAATGACTGGAGAATGGAAAATTCTACGTCAAAATAGACAAACCAGAAAAATTCTCCCATTCATCTCACTTTCCAAATTGGCTCTTTTGACCTAGAATTTTCCATTCTCCAGTCATTCTGCTTTTCACCGCTCTCTGTTAACCCTGTTAGAAAAAGTTCAAATTTTGTTGCTGCATTACAACAGCCAGGGAGAGCCATCGGGCCACTCACTGCTGTCCAGGGACAAGATTCAGGCGGTTAGAATTGCTGAAAGTCTCAGCACAGTACAGAGTCAAGGTGTTAGGCTAGGGTCAAACGAACGCATTTTTCGCATCGACCGTCAAAAAGTGCGTCCAAACGCATTGATGTATTTTTTTTGTTTACGTGGACGCAAAAGCAGTAACGATGCGCATTTTCGTGAGTGTTTTTTTACGGATCGTCAATAAAACACTTTGCGTCTGGGCGTATGTAGGCTGGACATTAGCAGCGTCTGAAGTCTCCTAATCACGCAAAAACGCTGCTAGCGGACTCTGTACATCAGTACTAGCGGTTCTACGTTCTCAAAAAATGCATTAGTTTGCCGCTTGCGTTGCACGGCCGAACTTTCGTGCGGCCGTACTTCGTATATTGGCCGTCATTTGCTGCTACTTCAGCCGTGATTAAGTGCGCCTGAACGCACATTAAAAATGCGTTCGTCTGATCCCAGTCTTACGGTTATTTCCATAGACAGGCATTATGCCACATACAGATATTGGGCCAGATCACAACCTGACGCCAAGCACAACACTCAAGCCGTGTAGCACAAGCTCAGTGCTTATTTTTAACTCATCCTGTTAGTGTCCGGTTACTGTGCATTAACATCTCCTATACTTTGTATGGGAGACACCAATGTGCCCCGAGCAAATGAAAGGCGAGCCATTACAACCAGCTCACTCTCCACCTGCGCCTGATATTATTCAGGTTTGAAGAACGGCTTTCAAACCCTGGTGTTCTGTGATTGAGGTGTTAAGCGACTGCACAATCTAAAACCTCCTAAATACCCCGCATTCGGATTCCTCGGTGGCGGGAGCAGTGCGGTCTGACACTTCCTCGCTACGCGGGTAGAGGAACACTGGGAACAAAAATGTTGCTCTTGAGTATCCCTCCACCGCCCCATCCGTGTCTCATTCGGGGTTAAAATTAGAGTTCTATTATCACATTGTTGTTACTGTTCACATCAGCAGGTCGTTTCCTTTTAATTTCACACGGAGCCCAGTTGTCATTAGAATTTCAGCTAAGGATATAATTGCATGTTACAGCAGTAATGATAGCTGGTGATATGGTTTGTGTAAACTCAGGTAATCTCAAAAGGAAAACGTCTTTGTCTGCGGAATGAGAATGTCTTTTTGTTTTTAGATTACCCCAGTCGCTCATCTATGACGACCAAGTAGAGCTACGTGGCGTCCCCTTGGCATTAGAGACTAAACCCCCAGGTTTTGTGCCATCACTTCTAGTCAGTCAAGCTTTTTAAATGGAACCCCTTAGTCTGGATGGCTTCAATGACCATGCAACAGGTCCAAACCCCACCAGTATACGTGGAAATCATAGCACCCACCGCCATCCCTTAGGTTGAGAAATACAACCCAGGAGAAAGAATGATAGTAGATCCAATGAGGTGGACCCTGAATGTCTTATGTTATGACAGTTACCGTTGTGCCCTTGTCTCCTTTGAAAAAAAAACGTTAAAAATAAAGACCCTTTTTTGCCCTTAAATAATAATTGGGCAGATGCCTACGTCTTCAGCATAGGAGTTTCCGAAACGAGAAGTCTCTGTAGTTTTGCTATGCAACTTGTTTGGATATGCAAATTGAGTTGCGTAGGATCCGGAAATTGGCACCTCAGAACGGTCACACTTTACATGCGCAAGTTCCATAGCGGCTGTGTAGAATTGAACCATCGCCCGCCTCTCTCAGACCACTCACTATCGCAGGCAGTCTCCGAGAGGGTGAGGTGATGAGGTCAGCATGCACTAGCAACAGTTCTGGTAACGGACAGCCGGGAATCCCAGCTGCTGGCGACACTACCTGGGTGGAGAAAACTCCTCACCTACACCCAGCGATTTCACCCGATCAGGGCGGCACCAAGGGGACTCTGCCACTTTAAAAAGAAAAAAAAGGGATTAGAAGGAGTAGAGCAGGGATCTCAAACTCTGTCCCAGCACAGGTTTCTAAACTAAAACTCCCATGATTCTCTGGCCATATACTGCATTCAAACGATTCTGGGAATTGTGGGCATTCAACATTTGCGGGGCCAGAGATTGAGATCCCTGGAGTACAGCATTCCTTTAAATGTATTGAAATGTTCCATGGGTCTCTCTGAAGCAGCAAATCTTTGGTTTTTGAGGTTCCTAGTCATGTGTAATGAGGGTGGGAGCTGGCTGATTGGAAGACCAAGGATGGGCTGGTGACAATGAACACGAGAATAAATGAGAATATTCACGTGGATTCCCCTGAAATACCAAAACAAATCAGAACTTACACAAACCGATTCTGCCCTTATTCGCTAACGATGGCTATTTTTTCGTCATTTGTTTCCTCTTACCAGGACATGCCATGGCAGATGCATCACGCATGAGTTTGCAGCCAGATAGGTTCTTTTCTAAAAATGCTTTGAGGAGCTAACCAGGTTTCACATCCTTACAGGATGTGACAGACTGAGGATGAAAGTGGGCAGCATAACAGATCACGGTGCAAAAATATTAGAATAATGGTTTTCAAACGATACCCCATCCGGTGGGGATACCGGTGACGTGTCTGACTAATAAGGCTTCGCTCGATAAGATGGGAAAATTTATGACAGGATATACAATCTTCCTTGATACGCAATCAGAAGCAGAGGGGAAAATATCTAAAAAGGAAAAACACAGCAGATCATCTTTCCACCCACTACAGTAAATGTTGCCATTATAGAAGCTATCATTTGCTTCGGAGCTTACATGCCAACCGTGAAATTTCCGTCTTGAGCCCAGCAAAAAACAGACATGGCACAGCATCCTCCCATGTACAAACCATGTAAAACTTGCTTTTCAAAAAGCCAAGCCTGAGTAGATCACAGGGCTCCATTCACTAAGCAGCGAGCTGGTCACAGGGCTCCATTCACTAAGCAGCGAGCTGGCACACAAGTGCAGCGTGACTGTAATTATCAGGATGTATTTAGAAATGTGGGCAAAGCTAATCTAAGGAAACATGAGAAAAATCAGGGGCCCTATTCCACTGGGCTACTCATTTGTGACTGCCTGGAGAAGAATGAGACGTTACAAAGTAGGTAGTTTTTCTCAGCTTGAGCTGCTTTTCTGCAAACAATACAGAGCTAGTTAAAGGATTTTACTTCTGCAAAAGGGACAAAAAGTAAATAAATAAAAAACTATATAAATAATAATAAAATACACCTTCCTTTTTAGGTCCTTAAATAATTGTGCAGATGCATCGGCCAATCCCCGCTTTCTGTTCCTACGTTTGTGCGAGCTTACGCTTCTCCCCGTGTAGTCCTATGGACTCCAGGAACCATTATTAGTGGTGGCAGCACTAGAGGTATCGATCATCCGCTCCCTAACATTACACTGTAAGTGGCTCTGTCAGATTAAGGCTAGGGTCAGACGAACGCATTTTTATGTTGTCTGTGAAAAAGTGCGTTCGAACGAATGGACGCATTTTTTCACAGAATACGTGATAGTGGTCATACTATGCGCATTTTCGTCCGTGATTTTGTACGGATCATCAATAAAACTCTTTTTGTGTCTGGACGTTATGTTGGCCGGACATTAGCAGCGTCTGACGTCTCCTAATCACACACACACGCCGCTAGCAGACGCAGCGCACTCTGTACGTCAGTACCTGCGGTTTCACGTTCTCGAAAAAATGCGTTCATTTTCCACTTGCGTTGCGCAGCCGGACTTTTGTGCGACCGTACTTCGTATATTGGCCGTCATTGCCCGGCATCTGCTGCTAGTGCGGCCGTGATTAAGTGCGCCAGAACGCGCGTTCGCACTGCCTCAGTCTGACCCTAGCCTAAAGCCGGTAATAGCAAGCCGTTAAGGGTTAACCGTTCCTGCACATTTCGCCATTAGCGCTTGGTTGGAATCGAGCTCAATGTTTTAGGCTAGGGACAGATGAGCGCATTTTCTGCGGCCACCGTCAAAATGTACGTCGATGCGTGCGCACGCATTTTTTCACGGAATACGCTTAAGTGGTCAGACGACCACAGTCGCAGGTACTCACCAACGCAATTCTAGGGAAATCCGGCAGTTTGAACGTTATGTAGGCCGCACACTAGCAGCGTCTGACGTCTCCTAATCACGCACACACGCTGCCGCAGCGCACTCTGTACGTCTGTAGCAGCGGTTTCACGTTCTGAGAAAAATGCGTTCATTTGCCGGTTGCGTGGTGTCGGCGCACTTTTGTACGCACGTACTGCGTATATTGGCCGTCATTGGCCGTTATGTGCTGCTACTGCCGCCGTGATTTAGTGCGCCTGCACGCGCGTTCCGACTGCCCCACTCTGACCCTAGCCTTAGTTGTCGAATTCTTACACCATGCAGTTTGTTGTGCTTGTTAATATGTGAGACTTCACTGAGCAAACACTGCAAAGAAAACAAATAATAAAATATAAATATTGGGAGAAACACAGAAGATGAATGATTTATTGGCGCCGCTGCGACTTGTTTCTGCAAAATATGTATAACGAAATCAGACCACGAACAACATCTGCAATCTATAGCAAGCTACGACAAGCTTCTACCAAACCTAGGGCCCGATCACCTCCTCAATGCTAGCGCTCACATAGATTGCCGCACAGATCACCTCCCAATCGCTAACGGGTTAAAAAACCCGTTAGCTTATTGGTATTAGCATGAGCTTACTGTACTTTGTGCTCCCTATGCTTAACATGGAGAGCGTAAAGAGTAAGCAACCCCCCCACCTTCCCCAAATCAAATACTCACCGCTCGTCCCACGGCGTGAATGGCGGTCCAATCCACCATTTCTGGCCGCCAGGATCAGAGTGAGACTGGGGATTTTTCCCCCCATTCTCCCTCCGCGGACCTGCAGGACCTCACAAGAAGTGAGATCCAGCTGGTCATGTGACCCAGCAGCACGAGCCTCCATGCAGGGGATACCCACGGAGGAACATTAGTGCTGCCCCAAGCATCCAGGAGGCTAGTGGTCGCTATAGGCTGCCCCGTAATGTGCTTCTAAAACAGACACACTAAGGGGAAATTTGCAAGTGTAAATTTTTCCCCTTAGTGTCCCCATTTTAGCTTTGTGCCATTAGAAGCCAGCAAGAAAAAAAATCTGAGCCAAGTATCAAGTTTTAGAAGCCAGACAACGCTCTGTAAGTAGATATATAAGAGCCCTATAGGAGAGAATACTCTGAGCCCTTGGAGAGTTTGCTTCTAGATTTGTCAAGCCCTGATCTATGGCAAAAAACACCCTATATAAAGTCTGATTTTAGGAGATTTCATTACACTAATTCACCATACGGTGTGAAGCCAGCCACTTTGGCAAAGGAGGTAATGTAGCTAGTTCTATGGGAAAATGTAGGTTAAAATGAGTTACAAGTATTTATAAAACGCCAACAAGTTCCATAGCGTTGAACAATGGGAAGTGATGACCATATGGTCACACCGTGCTAGTAGTATAAGCAGATCCAAAATGTAATTGTCATATGGGGGATTTTAAATTTGGTCACATATTTTGTACATGCTGATTTCTTTGTATTATATAGAGCGGGGGTGGGGAACCTTTTTTCTGCCAAGGGCCATTTGGAAATTTATAAGATCATTCGAGGGCCATACAAAATTAGCAACTTAAAATTTAGCCAGCTATATTTAGGAAGAAATTAATTAACTCACCCCTAATGTGATGGCTGGAACGGCTTCTCTTTGGTGAGGCGCGCGATGTTAACTGGTACAGATGATGTTGTTACTTGCAATTTTCCAGGTTTGCGCCCCATCCCATTTAATACATTTCACCCCACCCCATTTAATACATTTCACCCCCTCCCCATTTAATACATTTCACCCCCTCCCCATTTAATACATTTCACCCCCTCATAAAAATTCATTTCACCCCTTCCCCATTTAATTAATTTCACACACCTTCTGCCCATTTAATTCATTTCACTCATAAATTCATTTCACCCCCTCCATTTAATTTCACCCCCTCCCCATTTAATGTCACCCCTTCATAAATTCATTTCACCCCCTCATAAAAATTAATTTCACCCCCATTTATTTCATTTCACACACCTTCTGCCCATTTAATTCATTTCACCCCTTCATAAATTCATTTCACCCCCCCCATAAAAATTCATTTCACCCCCTCCCCATTTAATTAATTTCGCCCTCCCCTTCCCCATTTAATTAATTTCACCCTCCCCCTCAAATTTCATCCCCCTTTCCATCTAATTAATTTCACCCCCCCCCTTTAAAATTAATTCCATCCCCCCCCCCACCCACCCACCAACCCCGCGGCCCTTTTACCAGACCGTGGCGAGTAGCAGAATAAGGGGGTCGGGAATTATCCGCGCACCCTTCACTCGCTGAAGTGCGCCGGATCCTCCTTCACGCTGCGCCTGGAAGATGAGGGGCGCAGCGTGTTGGAAGATCCGGTGCGCAGCAGCTAGTGAGGGAAGCCAGGATAATCCCCGCCCCCTCATTCTGCTGCTCGCCGCGGTCTGGTAAAAGGGCTGCGGGAGAAGGAATATAAGAAAATATAAATCTCCACATATGCTGCTAGTCCACCAATGGACATTCATGGTGCAAATCATTCATTCTAACATAGGAATTAAAATCAATAATAAAAGTAAATTAGTCACATCCAATGAGCACATAGAAAACATGTAACATGTCACATGTCACAAGCGCTGGGCATCTTGTTCCTCGGCTAAGAGGACGACATTATGAATGGGTTTGACAAATATAAATTAAGTATAGGAGCCACAAAAAGGTTTTCTAGGTAATGGTATAGATTTGTGTTGAATAATCCAGAAAATGTGTGTTCAAAAGGTAAAGTTCTACAGGGTTGAGGCAACCTGGCTACAAATCCAGCATGACCACAGGGACATCTTGGTGGTAATCAGGGATGGGTTAGGATTAGGAGGTGCCAGAACTAGCTGACAAGGAAGGCAAACACCTTGAAGGCACATATCGTCTAACTAGGGATAGACGGATTTTCCATGACAGATATTCAGCAAATTACTGATATCAGAGGCAGGTATTTATTTACCAACAATTAGAAAAGGTGGCTCACTGCAGTCCGACACACCAAGTCCCGCAGATTGCTGTTCATCCGGCACCAATTGGTGGCTTCTCCCACATCAGGTTGACAAAACTTGCCCTAGGTCTTCCCTTGCTCACTGATGGTATTGCACATGAGTGTAACAGAAATGCCCTCCCATCTGGCAGGGGCTTCCATACAGAGATTCAGTGGGCTATTAGCAAACTTGGCCCTCTAGAGCAGGGTTTCCCAAACCTGTCCTCAGGACCCTCCGCCTCGCCAGGTTTTCCAGACATCTGAAGCACAGCACAGGTGATTGGATTTGCTGTTCGGTGATTGCAGGATTCAGTCTGTATTTCCCCATGGTGATCTGCAAAATTTGGCCTGGTTGAAGGTCCCGAGGACGGGTTTGGGAAACACTGCTCTAGAGGTTTTGGAACCAAATTTCCCATGAGGCTGTATGAACCCAATGAGTAGCTCAGTATCATGGGAGATGTGGTTCCAAAACAATTGTAGGGCCAAGGTTGCTGACCCGTTATCCAGGGTCATCTGAGGCATCATTGCAAAGAGTCGAGACACGTGCTTTGAAAGAAAAAAAAAAAAACCTTAAATAACAATGTATTAAATTGAATAAATTAAAAAGGACATGATGCAAGGTTTACAATGTTATTAAATACATTCCATTAATGGCATAAGGTCAGATTTGTGTTTTGTTTTCCCCCCCCCCCCACATTAAAATTTACAGAGTATCGATACCAGATATCGGCCAGAAAGGCTGCCAATAATCGGTATCAGCCCTGGAAAAAAAATGATGAAATCGGTCCATCTCTAACCTCCCTTTACCTCCAGAAGCTATAACGCCATGACACCTAGCATTACATCCACGTACCTCCAAGCATCCAACATGGACTACCACTTACAGAACAGAATATAAATCTACACAGACCGGTCACTTGACATAAATGACGTTTTCGGTGCTTTGTATTCTAAAGTTAAAAACAATCACAATGAAGGGCTTTAAACTGCGTCTGAAACTTTAAGGAATGTAAACACGAAGGATAAAACGCACAGAAAATCCCTAAACTGTATCCGTCGGCCTGAACGGCGCTCCGTGTATGTCAGCTATGTACAGTAATCCTGCATGGGAAGGGAGGGGGTTGGAGGGCGGCAAGTATTAAGGCACGTAAAACGCACAAAAAGAAAAAAAAGGCGGTTGGAGAATAAAAAAAAGCTTTACAGGCCAGGCAAGTGAGCACAAAGAGGAAACACTGTACAAAGATCGCACACAAAGCCTCGGCACGGCTAGATTTAACACTTGCTCAGCCAGGCTGGGGTAGTAACAGTAAGGATCTACCAGGCCATATATTTTACAGATCTGTCAACCTGACTGTGCGAACCAGTGGCCGGCACAGCGAAAAGACTGGAAAGCCCATGAGAAGTGTAAGTAAAAGGCAAACAAACCCATCCAGAAGGAGAGACTGAAGAGACTGTATATTAAATAGTCAGATCTCCCCGTATACAGGGTCACTGAATTCTAACACGCTTTATAGACGTTATCTGGTGTTCGACTGATCAGTGTTTTGATACTGTTTATAATGTACACAAGCACACATAAAAAAAACATAGTTCTTCTGTTCAAACACACGTGCTGCTGTACCCCCATGTCACATACCCCCTGAATGATGGGGTGCCACTTACAGCTGTGAGAAGACAGGCTCCCGCATGGTCATGGCATCCTGATTTAACACTGGGTGTCCCTGGCTGTGGGCATTTCTCGCCTTCCCCGGGTACGCTTCCTGTTCAGCCTTCACCCCATGCGTTTGGGAGCCGAGAGCGGCCAATGAGCAGACAGGCTGATATTTGGAGAGACTCCAAGGAGCTGCACTGGTTTCCTGCAGAATATCCCCCCTCCCTCCGGCTCTACAACAGTGCAGGGAACAGCATCAGGTTTCAGAGTCCTCTCTCCAGCGCTGCCTGGGAGGGGAGAGGGTGACACGGAAGTACTGGAACCTGGAGCTCTGCCTTCCCACTGAACTTTCCTATTATAGGAGCCAGCTAGAAAGTGGCGAGAGCCAGCCAGGATCATGCACACATCAGGGGGAACTCTGGAAAAAATGAAGGTGGACTGGGATTATGTGGGATTTTGGACTGCACAGGTCTGCTCACCTTCAGGCATGTGTTTAACCATTTGTATACAGCAGCAACAGCCAATTCAAGAGGTTATCACTGTAAAACACAGACACACACAAACGACAGCATAGCTTCAGACATAAAATCTGGATTGTAGACATGCACATGGGAATGTCAGGACGTCTGGTTTTGTAGGGGGGGGGGAAAGGGGGCACAGTTACAAGTATTTATAAAGCGACAACAAGTTCCGTAGCGCTGTACAACGGGAGAGACAGAATAACAAATACACACATTACACACAGAACAGTTGGAGAGCGGACCCTGCTCGAGAGTTTACAATCAAAGGCTAGAGTCAGACGAACGCATTTTTTCACGTCGTCCGTGAAAAAGTGCGTTTGAACGAATGGACGTATTTTTACACGGAATACGCGATAGCGGTCATACGATGCGCATTTTCATCCGTGATTTTGTACGGATCATCAATAAAACCCTTTTTGCATCTGGACGTTATGTTGGCCGGACATTAGCAGCGTCTGATGTCTCCTAATCACGCACACACGCCGCTAGCGGACGCCGCGCACTCTGTACGTCAGTACTAGCGGTATCACGTTCTCGAAAAAATGTGTTTGTTTGCCGCTTGCGTTGCGCAGCAGCACTTTTGTGCGGCCGTACTCCGTATATTGGCCGTCATTTGCGGCTACTACGGCCGTGATAAAGTGCAGCTGCACGTGCGTTCACACTGCGTTCGTCTGACCCTAGCCTTAGAGGAGAGGGGTGAATCGAGTACAAGAAGTAGCGGGGTGCGTGTGGGCTGGGTGGGAAGATGGTGCAAGAAATGAACAATGGGGATTATGGAGTGAACCGATAATGGTGGTTTCAGAGAATTTTTGAAGGACTGGAGAAATGGGGAGAGTCTGAGGTTGCGGGGAAGGAGTTCCATAGAAGGGGCATCTCAGGAAAAGTCCTGAAGGTGTGAGTTGTTGTGCAGACACAAGGAACTGATGCCAAGCGGTCGGGATGGGATGTACCTGCTAATAAGGGAGGAAATGTAGCTGTAGTCGGAGGCGCAGGTATGTGTTGCATTTGTGGAATCAAGAGACGGAGCTTGTGCCAATACAACACATTTATTTTTGATTTTTCATTCTGAAACAGAGAAATAACTCAGTTTTTTTCTCTGGATCCTGATTCTCTCCTCTGCATTCAATGGCTGTCTCAGAACTACTAAACCACCAAGACATCCACATGGCACAAATCAGTCCCTGTGGCTGAGAACACAGAAATCGCCCCCTGCTGGTCGGAGGATAAGGCATCAGCAACAGAGCTATTGACAATACAGTTATGGTCTTGTCAATAATGACAAAATATAAAAAAAGGCTCATTACTTCATTCTGCATACTGTATTCTCTTTTGGGGTGCAATGTGTTTAATACACATTGTGCCACATATGGTGAGGACCAGTATTTTGAAGTGGAATCTAAAAGGAAACAAGGAGCCAGTGTGAGAGGTGAGGTGTAGGAGTCTGGCACAGGCATTCATTACAGACTGCAGAGGGAGAATCTGGGATCTTTTAAGAGGAGGTTACAGTAGTCAAGGTGGGAGATATAGCTTGGATGAGCATTTTATTAGAGTCCTAATTAAGAAAGGGATGGATGTGTGCAATGTTTTTTTTAGGTTTTTTTAAGGTGGAAGTCGCAAGATTTGGTTAGTGACTGAATGTGAGGCGTAAAGGAGAGATCGGCATCCAAGAGGACACCTAGGCAACGAGCCCGAGTGTTAGAAGTAATAGTGGTACCATTCCCCTGAAGGGAAATGGATGGGAGAATGGAGGATTTAGGGAGGGAAGACGAAGTTCAGTTTTAGAGAGGTTGAGCTTTAGGAAACAGGAGGTCATCCAGCCGGAGACAAGCTGTAACAAAGTCCAACATGGGAGGAGAGAGAGAGAGATCGGGGTAGGAAAGGTAGATTTGGGCGTCATCAGCAAAGAGAGGATATTTGAGTCCATAGGAAGAGATGCACAGAGAGGCAGTATAGATTGAGAAGAGTAGGGGACCCAGGACAGAGCCTTGGAGGCACCCCAACCGAGAGAGGAACTGGTGGTGACGAGGCACCAGCAAAGAAGACACTGAAGGAGCAAAGAGAGAGATAGAAAGAACCAGTAGAGTGTGGCGTCACGGAGGCCAAGTTGACAGAGCGTGAGGAGAGGGTGAACAAGTGTCGAATGCAGCGGAAAGGTCAAGAAGAATAAGCAGGGAAAAGTGACCTTTGGATTTAGCAGCAACTAAATCGTTGGAGAGCTGGGAGCAAAATCCGGACTGGTGTAGGTCAAGTAGAGAGTTGGCAGCAAGAAAACTGGTGAGCTGGTTATAGACAAGGCGTTCTAAGATTTTGGAGGCGAAGGGGAGCAAAGAAATGGGACTGTAGTAAGAAAGATTGTCCTCTTTCTTCTGCCAGTTCTCCTGGTTTTCACCTTTCTCTGAATAACCCTGCTAGTCTTACAGGGTTATTCAGAGAAAGGTGAAATTCTGGAGAATGGCTAGAGAAGTGAAATTTCAAGGTCAAAATAGCCAAACCAGAAAAATTCTCCCATTTATCTCACTTTCCAAATCAGCTATTTAGCCTAGATTGCGCTCTTCTGCCAATTCTCCTGAGTTTCACCTTTCCCTGAATAACCGTGATAGTTTAGTAATCAAAAAATAAATAAAAAAAAAAAAAAAAAAAAATCGGTGAAATGGTCAGCAAAGCTAACAGCAGTGAGGTCTGGAAGGTTGAGTGGAAACGGGGCGCATCAACAGATTGAAAGTATGAACCACATGTCTGGAATCATGCGAAAAGAATGCGATAAGGACGGAGAAAGAAGTTTGTTTAGCGATGGCTAGAGCGAGACTGTAGGAACGGAGCATGAATTTGTAGTGCAGGAAGTAGGCTGAAGGGCAAGACTTCCTCCAGCCACGTTCAGCTGCTCTGGATCACCAGCGAAGATATCTTGTGTATTTAGTGTGCCACGGTTGGCATGTGTGTAGGACGAGAGAGTTAGGAGCAAGTTCATCAAGTGATGTGGAGAGGGCGGAGTTTTAGATATCAGTGGCTTTGTCCGTGCAGTTGGATGTTGAGATGCTTGCCGGGCCGAGCTAGGCAGACTCCCCTTAGTTCATGCAGTACAGAAGAGGGCGCTATCCTACTGGGACCATCTAAACATCAGCAGCCTCAACTCATACCACCATAAAGCCCTACTGGCCAACAAGGACCATCCAAAACCATGTGGGCTGCAACAACTCATATCCACCCTGATCATCCAAAGCCCCCATGAAGGCAACCTGACAAAATATCAAATAAAGGCCCTAATTAACGATTCCAGGGAAAACTATATCAGAGAATGGAGACATGATATAGCAAACTCCAAGAAACTCACCATTTACCAATCCTTACAGAGGGAATACAAACTGGCCCCATACCTGGAGGTACTACAAGACCCCAAGGACAGACAGATCCTGAGCCGGTACAGACTGAGCGCCCACAGCCTGGAAATTGAATCAGGGTGGCATAGACAGACCTACAAGCCCAGGGAGAATAGACTGTGCCAGCATTGTGACCAGGAGGCCCTGGAAGATGAGGTCCACTTCCTCCTACAGTGCCCCAAGTACTCAGCACTGAGGGAAACTCACTTCCAGAGGCTCTCCGCTCTCATCCCGGACTTCACCTCTATAGACATCATACTGGGAGAAGAGGAGCAGGCGGTGAAAATATCTGCCCAATACGTCGCAGAATGTCACAGACTGAGAGCAACATGAGAGATCCTGGACTTATAAATCCCCAACACGGACTCGCCCCCATCCCCCTTCACATTATCCCTTACCCCGATAATGTCCATGGACTTGCCCATTCCCCCCATATATATGTCCCACTACCCCCCTCCCCATATGCTTTGGCAATGCTAAAATGTATTTGGTCCTGCCAATAAAGCTTATTTTGATTTGATTTGAGATCAGAAGAAGAGGAGGGACAGCGGTAGAGCGTAGTTTCGGATTAAGGCTGGGGTCAGACGAGCGTAGTGTTCACGTCCGTGATTGCGCCTAAAAGTACGTCCGTGATAGCATGACAGAAAGCCCATCGGAGCCCGACACACGAAGTACGTCCGCACTGAACTGCGGACGCACAACGGCCGCGGCCCACGGATGCAAGGCAGGCAAGAACGTACAACCCCTAGAACGGCCGCACAAAGTGCGCTGCGTCCGCAACGTCTGCATAGCTTTGTGTGTGAGTGATAGAACGTGGTCAGACGGACGGCATTTATACGTCCAGCATTTCTCACGGACAAAATGGTTTTGCTTTTTAATTTATTTTCCCTCCTACATCCGTCAAAAAATAAACGTCAGTGAAAAAAACGAACTGTGTGACCACTACTGTGTCTTCCGTACTGACGTACGTCCGTGTGCAAGGACGTACAGTCCGTAGAAATCACACTCGTCTGACCCTAGCCTAAGGGTACCAAGGTGCCTTCTAGGTAGTAGAGGAGTGGGGGTAGATGCAGGAGAAGATTCCAGGAGAGGAGAAGGAAAGGGGGATGGGTGTGTTGGAAAAGTTAGAAATCGTACAGAAGGCTGGAGAAAATAATGGTCCAGGGTGTTGCCAGCTTGGTGGGTAGGACAGTTGGACCACTGTGTGAGGCCCAATGAGGAGGTGATAGAAAGCAATTTGGAGGTGAGGGGTTGGAGGGAGAGTCGATGGGAATGTTAAAAGTCTTAAAGGATGAGAGCTGGAATGTCAGGAGAGAAAGTGAGGGAGCCAGGCTGAGAAGTGTTCCAGAAAGGGTCCAGGAGAGCCAGAAGACTGCCAAGCATGGAAAATTAAAAATACAATTAGATTTAATTTATTAATTAATAAACTTAAGAGGGGTGAAACAGCAGAGGGATGTGGGGGGTGCATCTACCTAAACCCTTCAGCACAATCTCTATGTTAGGAGGGCACAATGCCCATACTTCAATATCATCCATTGATTTTTTTAACCCTTACTGTTTGTTAACACATTTGTCAACATATCAGATAATTTCCTATGACCATGAGCTCAGGAATCAAGTGGCATTTTCAGACTGCTGCAAAAATGTACTAGTTTAATGAAAAGTTTGCCAGATCCTCAGTATTTACGTGGTTCTGTATATATTCTTTTATACTTATTGACAGCACAATGATCAGTGCTCCACTGCACCACGATTTATTCCTAGGCAGGAGCAGCGACAAGATTTTAACCAGTAATCCCCTGCTTTTCAAGCACTGCCCACTGTCAAGCAGACAAATGTAATTTTAGCCCCAAAAGATTGATAAGCTCCAGATAAGTTTAATGAATGGGCAAACAGTTATGTTGTCATATATAGAAATATAGCAAGAATATTAATGATAAAATCTGATTCTTTGCAAATTCTAAAGAAAAGATTTAGTTTTTTCGTTAAACAAAAGCTTCCAGGTATGTTAGGGGACACATTCCGTGCAACGTCAAGAAACTGATAGCGAATTGGACTAGAATTCCAGATCTCATGACTTGGGGAGGTCAGGCATTATAGAGTTTTCTTGGACTGCTCCATGGTCTTCCTTTGTGGCTGACACATAGGGAGGGTCACCGTGAAGATCTGTGAGATTGGCCCTTTACTGTGACATTAGTATGTCGACTGATCAATCAGTGAGCTTAAGTCATAACAGAGGGCCAATCGGTTGCCTGGAATGAGCAGATGGCTACTCTGGTCACAAGTGGCACTCTGTCCTCATGCCACTGGAAGTGACCACGATAAAGTAAATTTACTATTTGTGTTTGCAAAAAAAAAAAATAGAACACATATATTGTTTGGAATTCCATATCAAATGAGCCCAACTAGGTAAAATTACATGATACCCATCATCTACACATCTATTTTAGAATGTGAGTAGGCCCTGTCTACCTGCTGTCCAACTGCATGTAATGTAGTACCCAAAATTACTCTAACCCATGTACCATGCTGTGGAATAGGATAGCGTAACAATGAAAACACACACACACACACACACCACTGGAATAAACTTGTCTACTGCACAATACATAGATGGAAACGGGCACAGAATGTCGATCTAGCACTCCTGCTTTGTTATCCTTTAGCCGGGGACAAGTTATCCCATGAAGTTAAAAACTTTTTAATAGTGTGGATTTTAAATGAGGTTCGATTTGGTCAGAATAGAAAACCCCATGGATAAACTAGGATATAGATAGATCTATTGATCTGACAAAAAGTGAGATAAAAGGCCTCCACACTATAATAATAAGTGTGCTTATTATCGCAGAAGTCACTTGCAAATCACAGCAATTCGATGAATTGCATCCCAGAGCTCCTGTGCCACATTCCCCATATGCAGCAAGGAATTCTGGGTAGGATATGCAAATGACATCAGTCTCCCTTTTATGCATCCTGGGTCTGTTATTACACAGAGCCCTATGGCATAGCATTGATTTTAGGGCTCTGTGTAATAACAGACCCAGGATGCATTAAAGTGAGACAGATGTCATTTGCATATCCTACCCAGAATTCCTTGCTGCATATGGGGAATGTGGCACAGGAGCTCTGGGATGCAATTCATCGAATTGCTGTGATGTGCAAGTGGCTTCTGCGATATATATATATATATATCAAAAAAATAAAAGGGAACACAAAAATAAGACATCCAAGATCTGAATGAAGGAAATATTCTTAGTTGAATGTGCTGACAACAAAATCACACAAACATTATCAATGGCAATCAAATTGAGCAACCCATGGAGGTCTGTATTTGGAGTTACACTCAAAATTAAAGTGGAAAACAACACTACAGGCTGATCCAACTTTGATGTAATGTCCTTCAAACAAGTCAAAATGAGGCTCAGTAGTGTGTGTGGCCTCCACGTGCCTGTATGACCTCCCTACAACGCCTGGGCATGCTCCTGATGAGGTGGCGGATGGTCACCTGAGGTATCTCCTCCCACACCTGGACTAAAGCATCCCAACTCCTGGACAGTCTGTGGTGCAACGTGGCGTTGGTGGATGGAGCGAAACATGATGTCCCAGATGTGCTCAATTGGATTCAGGTCTGGGGAACGGGCGGGCCAGTCCATAGCATCAATGCCTTAGTCTTGCAGGAACTGCTGACACTCCAGCCACATGAGGTCTAGCATTGTCTTGCATTAGGAGGAACCCAGGGCCAACCGCACCAGCATATGGTCTCACAAGGGGTCTGAGGATCTCATCTCGGTACCTAATGGCAGTCAGGCTACCTCTGGCGAGCACATGGAGGGCTGTGCAGCCCCCTAAAGAAATGCCACCCCACACCATTACTGACCCACTCCCAAACCGTTCATGCTGGAGGATGTTGCAGGCAGCAGAACGTTCTCCATGGCTTCTCCACACCCTGTCAGGTCCGTCACATGTGCTCAGTGTGAACTGGCTTTCATCTGTGAAGAGCACAGGGCGCCAGTGGCGAAGCTGCCAATCTTGGTGTTCTCTGGCAAATGCCAAACGTCCTGCACGGTGTTGGGCTGTAAGAACAACCCCCACCTGTAGACGTTGAGCCCTCATAGAGTCCGTTTCTGACCGTTTGAGCAGCCACATGCACATTTGTGGCCCGCTGGAGGTCATTTTGCAGGGCTCTGGCAGTGCTCCTCCTGTCCCTCCTTGCACAAAAGCGGAGGTAGCGGTCCTGCTGCTGGGTTGTTGCCCTCCTATGGCCTCCTCCACGTCTCCTGATGTACTGGCCTGTCTCCTGGTTGCGCCTCCATGCGCTGGACACTACACTGACAGACACGGCAAACCTTCTTGCCACAGCTCGCATTGATGTGCCATCCTGGATGAGCTGCACTACCTGAGCCACATGTGTGGGTTGTAGACTCCGTCTCATGCTACCACTAGAGTGACAGCACCGCCAGCATTCAAAAGTGACCAAACCATTAGCCAGAGAGCATAGGAACTGAGAAGTGGACTGTGTTCAACACCTTTATTGGGGATGTCTTGCTACCTGCCTATGCTTCCCACCTGTTGTCTATTTCATTTGCACAACACCATGTGGACTTGACTGTCAGTGTTGCTACCTAAGTGGACAGTTTGATTTCACAGACGTGTGATTGACTTGGAGTTACATTGCGTTGTTTAAGTGTTCCCTTTATTTTTTTGAGTAATAATTATATATATTTTACACACACTCGAACATGTAAAAGTAACAATATTATTATAGGGATGACAAGTGCTTTATGAGTTCATGACCAAATATTTGCTCGTCACATATTTACTATGTGGCTGTAATTACTGTTAAAAAGAAAGCCAGTGTATAAGTGTCACACAAGGACATCGCAATGCGCCCCAGTGGGAACGTGGCTCGATAAGAAACGTGCAATCCATTTCGTATAAGTTCTCATACTCTTTACTCTGGATAAAAGCCTTTATTGAATGCTGCTATTCATCCGCTTCCTTTAAATTGCCCGTCAGCTCTCGGGGGGGGGGGGGGGGGGACGCAGGCGCAGCTCTATCTCAGCATCTGACATATCTGATGCAGTCATCTGTGACCCCCCCCCATACTGCTTGCACCCAGAACCTAGGAAAACGAAATCCTAGCAAAGTGGTACTTTGAAGAGCATCCACCCAGAACCATTTGGACAACAAATGATCAGTCTACTGTGCCTTGATAGACTGTATACATCAGGGCTTGACAAATTTGCTTTGAATCTAGGAGCCAGCTACAAAAGGTATACCTTGATAAAGGCGAATCCTCGCCGAAACGTTGGGAACCTTGCCTCTGCATCTCGAAGTTGGTTTGTACTGACCCAAATTATGATTTTAGCGGCTTCCATTAAAGCCAGCGTCAGACGAACGCTCGTCCGTGTTGCCGCATAGTTTAACATCTGTCGTAGCATAGAATCATGAGCAATAGAGACCCACACACGAAGTGCGTCCGCACCGAACTGCGCACGCACAACGCACGTGACAAATGGACGCAAGTTAGGCAAGAACGTAAAACCGCTAGATGGGCGTGCAGAGTGCACAACGTCCGCGTAGCGTTCTGTGAGTGATGAAATGTCAGACGCAGCGCATTTGCTACGTCCAGCACCTTGACGCACAATATGGCTTTTCATAGCCTTTTTACATTTTTATCATTTTTCATATAAATTTTATTTCCCATAATTCCCCTTTTTTTCTACGTCCGTCAACAAAAACTGATTGTGTGGCGTCTACAGTATCTTCCGTCAGTACGTCTGTCCGTTGTGCACGTACGCAGAGTGCGCTCAGACTGCGTTCATCTGACATTAGCCTTATTTATCACTTTGTTACCTGGTGCTTTCTGCGGTTAGGTATTTTTTGTGCATGTGGTCTTTTGGCTACTTTTTTGAGCCTAGAAGTGTAGACCGTTTCTTCTAATATCAGTTTAACATCTGTACATTGTGATGTTGTGATATTGTGATATTGTTTTATTTGTTTACCCATTTTCTTTGCTCTGTTCATATTGGACACCCTATTTACCCGCTGCAGACACAGACACTTACAATAAATGTAGGAGACAGGAAGAAAACATTGAAGCCAACTAGAGGTTTTTAGATGCCAAAGACGGCTTTTAGATTGGTGTAAAATAAACTGGAAATTTAGGAGCCAGGAGTAAAATTCTAGGAGCCAGTGGCTACCAAGTCAAGCCCCGATATACATGTAGTTTGAAATAACCAATAATTTTTCTAAGAGTACCAGGGTTTGCCAAAGTTTCATAAAAATCCGAACAACCACAGAGAAGCTTCACTGGGAAACATCGGTGGCTATTGGGTTTTCCTCTTGCGCAACACAGACGTCTGTCGCTTATTCTAACAGCACCTCGCCAGTCACCAGCACTTTTTGAATAACCAAAGAATGTTTAGCACAAGATTAAGCATGCTTCTTCAAAACTAGATACATTTGTATTTATAGGATCAATAAGCAGGTTTATAGGCCCAATGGAGAGAATATAGCCGATAATCCGCTAGTGGCAGTAATGGGTTTCCACTAGCTGTTATTTTGCAAGCTGTCAATCCCGCGTCAATGCTCAGACTGTTTGCTTAAACCTGCTCTAATTACTAGTATTAGAGTCCAAGGATCAGCTATTTAATTTGTTAATATAAATATACAGTAGGGCTGTGCAATATGGGCAAAATAATCATATTGCGATTTTATTTGCGATTAGCACATGGATACTGCCCCAGCTCACTCATGGATATACTGCCCCAGCTCACACATGGATATACTGCCCCAGCTCACACATGGATATACTGCCCCAGCTCACACATGGATATACTGCCCCAGCTCACACATGGATATACTGCCCCAGCTCACACATGGATATACTGCCCCAGCTCACACATGGATATACTGCCCCAGCTCACACATGGATATACTGCCCCAGCTCACACATTGATATACTGCCCCAGCTCACACATTGATATACTGCCCCAGCTCGCACATGGATATACTGCCCCCAGCACATGGATATACTGCCCCCAGCACATGGATATACTGCCCCCAGCACATGGATATACTGCCCCCAGCACATGGATATACTGCCCCCAGCACATGGATACTGCCCCAGCTCACCGCTTTGCGCCGCGTGTTCGGCTCCCTGTGAGCTTCCGGCGGCATGGAGCTTGGGCGCTCGCCTGGGGGAACCACGTGACGAGCCGCGAGAACACAGCTGTACACGTGGTTCCCCTGCGAGAGCCCAAAGCTCCATGCCGCCAGAATCTTACAGGGAGCCGATAAAATGAAGAGATAAAATTGCAGCCTTATGCGATTTAGAAATTGCATGTGCTTAAATCGCGATTTTTTTGCGATTGCGATTAATTGCACAGCCCTAATATACAGTTGCGCTCATAAGTTTACATACCTTGGCAGAATATATGCTTTCTTGGCGATTAGTCAGAGAGCGTGAATGATAATGCAAAAAGGTTTCTTTCACTCATGGTTAGTGTTTGGCTGAAGCCATTTATTATCACTCAAGAGTGTTTACTCTTTAGAACATCATAATGACAACAGAAACAACCCAAATAACCCTGATCAAAAGTTTACATATCCTGGTGATTTTGGCCTCATAACACGCACACAAATTGACACAAAACGGGTTTGAATGGCTATTAAAAGGTAAGCATCCTCACCGGAGATCTGTTTGCTTGTAATAAGTGTATGTGTATAAAAAGTCAATCAGTTTCTGGACTCCTGACAGACCCTTGCAGCTTTCATCCAGTGCTGCACTGACGTTTCTGGATTCTGAGGCATGGAGAAAGAAAAAGAATTGAAGGATCTGCGTGAAAAGGTAGTTCAACTGTATAAAACAGGAAAGGGATATAAAAAGATATCCAAGGAATTGAGAATGCCAATCAGCAATGTTCAAAGTCTAATTAAGAAGTGGAAAATGAGGGGTTCTGTTGAATCCAAACAACGGTCAGGTAGAGCAACTAAAATTTCAGCCACAACTGCCAGGAAAATTGTTCGGGATGCAAAGAAAAACCCACATATAACTTCAGGTGAAATACAGGACTCTGAAAACATGTGGCGTGGCCGTTTCAAGACGCACAATAGGGAGGCACTCTAAGAAAGATGGGCTGCATGGTCAAGTCACCAGAAGAAAGCCATTACTGCGCAAGTGCCACTAAGTATCTCGCTTACAATATGCCAAACTGCAGAGACAAGCCTCAAACCTTCTGGCACAAAGTCATTTGGAGTGATGAGACCAAAATTTAACTTTTTGGTAACAACCATGTACGCTACATTTGAAGAGTCAACAAGGCCGATTATAAATAAATAAAATAAAAAGGATTTTACCAGGAAGGATACATTGAGATTTCTCTCGTTTTCAAGTATGTCCTGGGTTCAAGAACATTGAGTGGTTACAGAAATACAAAATAGTATAATGCAAGATATTAACACAAGACCAAATATACAGATGAAAGGTACACAATTTCTACTGTCAAATACAGAGGTGGATCACTGAGGTTTTGGGGAGGTGTGAGCTACAAAGGCCCAGGAAATTTGGTCAAAATTGATGGCAGGATGAATGCAATATGTTATCAAAAAACACTGGTGGAAAATTTGCATTCATCAGCCTGGAAGCTGAGCATGGGACGCACTTGGACATTCCAACAAGACAATCATCCAAAACACAAGGCCATGTTGACCTGTCATTGGCTACAGCAGAATAAACCGAAGGTTCTAGGATGGCCATATCATCTCCTGACCTCAATATCATTGAGCCACTCTGGGGAGATCTCAAAACGTGCAGTTCATGCAAGACAGCCCAAGAATTTACAGGAACTGGAGGCTTTTTGTCAAGAAGAATGGGCAGCTTTACCATTTGAAGATAAAGAGCCTCATCCACAAAATACCACAAAAGACTTCAAGCTGTCACTGATGTTAAAGAGGGCAATACACGGCATTAAGAATTGGGGTATGTAAACTTTTGATCAGGGTCATTTGGGTAGTTTCTGTTGTGATTAGGATTTAAACACACTTATTTATTTTATTTATTTATTTATAAAGGATTTTACCAGGAAGGATACATTGAGATTTCTCTCGTTTTCAAGTATGTCCTGGGTTCGAGAACATTGAGTGGTTACAGAAATACAAAATAGTAAAATGCAAGATATTAACACAGGACCAAATATACAGATTAACAGAAAAATAAATATGGAGGAAATGTAGTCATTATGTTACATGTTTACAGGTGCATTTTGTATTGAGGTATGCTAATAGGGAGCTCTTAAGGGACTTTAGACTGGGGGAAGATTTGACGGTGTCTGGGAGGTTATTCCATAATTGTGGTGCTCTGTAGGAAAATGAGGATCGAGCCATTTTCTTTTTGTATTGCGGTATTGCAAGTAAGGTGCTGGTCCTGGATCTGAGGTTATAGGATGAGGGAACTGCTGGGGGAAGCAGCATATTCAGGTAGGGTGGTAGCTTCCCAGAAAAGCTCTTAAACACCAGGTTGGAAAGGTGAAGGGTGCGTCTAGAGTCCAGCGATGGCCAGTTTAGTTCTTTTAACATGTCACAATGGTGGGTCATGTAGTTACATTGTAGCACAAAGCGACAGAATGAGTTATACAATGTAGTAAGTTTCTGGAGGTGTGTTTGCGGGGCGGCTGCATACACTACATCTCCGTATTCAATGGCTGGCATAAGCATTTGTTGTACAATCTGCTTTCTTACCGCGGGGCTCAGGCAGGATTTGTTTCTGTACAGCGCACCTAGTTTGGGGTAAAGTTTAGATGAGAGTTTTTCGATGTGGGGGCCAAAAGATAGATTTGGGTCTAATCACATACCTAGGTATTTGAGAGAGGTGACTGTGGTCAGTGTGCCGTTTGATTTTGTCCCAACACATAGATGGGGTGTTTGCAATTTGTGTAGTTTAGGTGCAGTTCCAAAGAGCATTGTAACAGTTTTGTCAGTATTTAGAAAAAGTTTGTTATTTGCTATCCACTTTTCTACCCCTGTGAATTCTTCTTGCAGCACGGCCTCCAGCTGCGGGAGATTTGGTTTGCTGGTATAGATTACCGTGTCGTCTGCGTACATGTGTACAGTTGAAGCTTTGCAGACATTGGGCAGATCGTTTATGAATATTGTGAATAGCACGGGGCCAAGTATCGAGCCTTGGGGTACACCGCACGTGACTGGGAGGGGAAGGGAAGTGCTGTCAGAAATGGACACAAATTGAGACCTGTCAGACACATATGATTGGAACCAGGTTAACGTACTATCACCAATACCAGAGTTTTTAAGTTTTTGTAATAGGATGCCATGGTCTACTGTGTCAAAAGCCTTGGCAAAAGATGGCTT
This sequence comes from Leptobrachium leishanense, assembly GCA_009667805.1. Taxonomy (NCBI): domain Eukaryota; kingdom Metazoa; phylum Chordata; class Amphibia; order Anura; family Megophryidae; genus Leptobrachium; species Leptobrachium leishanense. Next base: position 97,989,175 of record CM019072.1, on the reverse strand, counting down.
CAGTTAGATTTCCTTGTTCCATGCCCGCTTGGATATCATTACAAACTTTTAAAAGGGCAGTTGTAGTTGAATGGTTTGGACGAAAGCCTGATTGATCTGGGGTTAAATAGTTCTGATACTGATAATAATCACGTAATTGAGTGTAGATTGATAATAAATGGCTTCAGCCAAACACTAACCATGAGTGAAAAATGTTTGTGTTCTTCATATTCTGTGAATAAAATGGGCAAGAAATCATAAATTCTGCCAGGGTATGTAAACTAATGAGCACAACTGTATATAATTATATACACGTTTTATGTATTTATTTTTCATAACATTATTGTTCTATTACTTCTATTTTTCTTTAATATTTTAAATATTTTTACAACTTTTTTGAATGCATAAGTTTTCATACCGAATAAAAAAGGGATACAACAAGCACCATAACGAACTACTACCACTACCGCCCGCTAAAAAACGGACGTGAAAGAGAAAAACCTGCGTCTGCACGTATCACCTTAGCGCCCCCGGTTTAGCGTCATATTACGGGCAGGCGCTAAATCCGCTCTAAGCCTGAGGATATTCAAGGCAGCGCCAAGTATTCCCTCCATGCAGTCCATAGAACTCCATTGAGGCTTTGACTGCCGGAGGGAGACTGGGGACTTCCCCTCCCCAACGGCCAGAAGAAGAGGTGGATCGGGCTGCCGTTTTCACCGCGGGATGAGTGGTGAGTATGTGATTTTTTTTGGGGGGGGGGGATTTGTAGCTGGTGCTGACTGATTCTGCAGAAGCGGTATCAGTTAACCACAGCTTGGAGCTGGTGCTAACTTTCCAGTTAACCGCAGCAGGACGGAACTAGCGGTAGGACTTTGTAATCCTAATGGTAATTAACTCTGTGCACTCCCAATGTTAAAGCATAGGGAGTGCAAAATACAGTAAGCTCAATCTCGAAATCGCCAACGATTTTTTTTAACCCATTAGCGTTCGGAATGCAATATGGTCGGGCCGCGCTAGGGCCACTTAAGCTAACGTTAATGCTCCACAGCTGAGCGCTAACGTTGCGTATGTAATAGGGCCCTGAGAGTCCTGCTCTACAGATCTTATCTAGAATCGCCCCATGCTCCGAAACAATGGTTCCTTTAAGTTGTATTGGTTTCGATTTGTCAATTGAGAACGTTAAATGCTAAAATTTACCAACCTGGCATTTCAATAAAACAATTACCCCTTTTTGCTCCCATTCTAATGCAGATCTTCTGTATAACCTGTCCTCGTCGTCCTCAGTGGCATATGGCCATACCGTGAACTGGCTAACAAGTCAACCAAATCCTGGTGTATGGTTCTATTTCCCTGACAAATGAGAGCATGTGAAAAGGCAAACAGGCACATGCTCAGTAATTTATCTTCTGCTGGGCTACAAGAACGATGCTGTTGTAACTGGCAGCTCCTCTGTAAGAATAATGACCACCGCTTGCTCAAGTTAATGAAAGTAACCCAATTTAAGAGGAGTTGTACGGGTGGGCACAGCACAGGAATTAGAATTACAGGGGTTTCCATAAACGGACAGATTAACCTTTCCCTTCAAACTCGATATTCTTAGGCTAAATGTCAGACGAGCGCATTCTGAGCGCACTGTGCGTGTGCGCACAACGGACAGACGTGCTGACGGAAGATACTGCAGTGCAGACACCATACGGTCCGTTTTTATTGACGGACGTAGAAAAAAAAAGTCCTGCCCCCCCCCCCATCGGAAGCAAAATTTATATGAAAAAAAAAAAAAGATAAAAATTTGAAAAGGATATGAAAAGTCATATTGTGCGTCAAGGTGCTGGACGTCGCAAATGCGGTCTGTCTGACATCGCCTGATCACTCACAGAACGCTACGCGGCGCATTCCGCGCGTCCGTTCTAGCGGTTTGACATTGTGGCCTAACTTGCATCCGTTTGCCACGTGCGTTGTGCGTGCACTGTTCGGTGCAGACGCACTTAGTGTGTGGGTCTCTATTGCTCAGGATTCTATGCTACGACGGACGTTAAACGGTGCAGCTACACAGACGTGATCACTGCGTACGTCTGACACGGGCCTTACCAGGGCCTGAGATTTGTTCATTTTGAACCAAGAGATAAAATCAATGAAATGGAGAATAATTTAGGTCATTTGTGATTAGCAAATCTCAGTTGGCAGCGGCTACTTCTGGGTTATGCTGACCTTGTAACCTGATACAGGCGCACTAGACGCATCTCAGCAGTGTCCCGGCACAGCAACCTCAGTAACCTAATGAGTATTCTCTCTACATTTTTGCTCGTTTCAGATTGCTCTGTCTATGACAGGTCGTGGTGCAAAGCAGTGAATCAGATATTCCATGGGTAGCCAGGGGGTTCATCTATAGGAATCTATTGAGGACCCCTCTGTCAGGGGCCATGGCTCCAGGCGGCCCTTTGCCACCCTGTCCAAGACCTTGACCAGGCCTGGCTGCCAAACAGGCTTGACCAGGGCCCTGCGCCCACCTGGGCCTCGATTAGGCCTGTTAAGGGGGTGTGAGGGTTAGTATGTGGGTGTGTGCAGATTTTAGGGTAAATGGATGTGTGATAGCCATACAACTCACAGGTTCTGTGCAGCTCTATGGGGCTCTGTGATACTCTCATACAAGCAGTGGGTTTTTTTTGGGGGGGGTTTCGGGGGGGGGCAGCATTTCATCCTTGGACCCAGGCAGCACAATGACTTGGGCCGGCCCTGCCCTCAGTTGCCCATGGAATGCCGAATTCCCCACTCTGGACCAGATTCATAATGCATTATTGCCCATCCTAGTCGAGCAGTATTATAAAATGGTGTTCGGCAGGGAAAAAAAAGATCCAAGTTTGGGGTCCTAAGGTGCAGGTTGTGAAAGGTGTAGTGTCTCAATGGATTTTATGTGTTTGCGCACAAATATTTGGCAAGACTGAGGTTGTGGGGAATCTGGGTCCCAATGAGGTCTAGTTACACCTATAGTTGCCAATATACATCCAAAAGCAGATGAAGGACCGGATACCTCCAAAAACAGGATTATGGGGAATTGCTGGCACAGGTTTCTGTTTCACCTCTGTAGGAGCCTTTTTGAAGCCGCTGGCATGCATTCAGGTTAACTCCTGCCATCCAGGCATGTTCTGGTGAAACCGGTTGGGCTGTTTACATGTGCCCACGTAAAGCTCCAGATCACAGTGTCCAGCTTGATATTGCGATGGAGGTCTTGCCTCTGTATAGACATATTGAGTAACAGCCTTCTCATCCTATGAGAAAACTGTATCCCTGGTATCATGTGCTAATCAATATGAAACGCATCGTACTTGTTCACTAAACTTACAAAAAGCACAGACGATCTTTTCTAAACACTGAAATTGAAGAAAGTGAACATGGAAGGATTTCCTGAATTGGCTGAGAATGCTCACAAATCGCATCTTGCAGGGGACTCATTATTTTAGTGAAACCGTGCAGCACCGGTTCCCAACCCTGCTGCTTAAAGGGATATGCACGCCTAGAGAACAAAAAAATGTAAATTAACATTAGAATAAATCTTTAGAAGATTTAAAAAGGTCTAAGGCCTGCGTCAGACGAGCGCACTGTGTGCCTGTACGGACGTGCTTACCGGCGCAGCGTTGCAACGCCGCAATGGGGCCAGTCACACGCTTTTGCACGCGCACGAAATGCGTGCGCAACAAGCATCAGTTATCAAAGCCTCCCTGTTGATGCGCTAGGACGCGCGTTGATAGGGCTGCAAAGCGCGATCCTCCATAGGAGTGCGCTCAGCGAGGTGACCAGACAGGAGTCGAGTGGAAGGAACGTCCACTCTCACGGCGTTCCTTCCGCTCTCCAATGACGGTCATCTGACCCTAGCCTAAAAGTTTTTATTTTCTTGCTTTAACCCTTTCGCTGCTGAGGCTTTTCCCGCCCCTATGCTGAGGTCATTTTTACCTGTTTTGCGCATCATGTTTAAACGTGTTTTGAAGGCTTATTTTAGTATATGACCCAGACATATTATATATCGTTCTTTCCGTCAGACTCGGTAGATTCATAATATGTCATTATTATATGTATACGTTATGTCATGTCTGTATATTATAACAAAAAATGCAATAAAATATGTATTTTCAATAATTTACAATGTGTAAAGTGTTTTTTTCCACATTTTAACATGCGAGCAATTGCGGTTATATTTTGTATGGGGTGCGCTTGTTAAAAAAATTAGAGATGGGGTCTCGTTACATTTTTTTTTGGGGAAAATGACACTATTTTTAACAAACGCACCGCATACAAAAATCGTTAGTGCAGCATCATTGTTCACATTATAATTGAAATGGGAACAATATTGCTGCATTAACAAACCAAAAAAAAAAGTGTTTAATTTTTTTTTTTAATTTTTTTTTATTTTTATTTTTCATTTTTTTTTTTTTTTTACAACATTTTTCACTGTAGTGTTTGGTATCGTTGGAACGGCCATGCTCTGGCCGATCCAACCATACCAAAATTTAACCCCTAACTGCCACGGATCGGGAGATAGGGAGTTCATTGGAACTCCCTATCTCCACAGTTGGTGGCAGTTAGGGGGTCGACTCTAGGACTGGCGTCATCGTGCTACGCACGATGACTCTAGGACTGGCGTCATCGTGCTACGCACGATGACGCCAGTCCTCTGGGGGAGTTCCCGGAGGCTTGGCAGACATCCAAGATGTCGGCCAGCTCCGGGAAAGGATCGCGAACCGGCGCTTTTCAGCGCCGATTCGCGATCCAGCTCCCCAGGGGTTAATGCCAGGCATCATTTGGAAGGGCAGGCTGTGCCCTTCCAAATGATGCCTGGGTTAACCCCCTGTGCGCCGCCGATCGGGAGGGAGAGAGGTCCGAAGGACCTCCCCCCCCCCTCCCTTTCAGGCGCCTCCTCCGCACATGTGGGGGGGGGGCGCCTGAATTAGGTGTCATCCCGCCCCCGCGATGACACCTAATTCTGGCGGCTGCTGGTCCGGATGCCGGGCTGACATCCAGGATGTCAGCCCGCACCGGAGGGGCCAGCGATCGGCCGGAACCCGGCCGAACGCTGACCCCAATGTGAGGACGCGCTCAGCGCGTCCTCAGCACACCAGCGGGACTGCTGAGGACGCGCTCAGCGCGTCCTCAGCAGCGAAGTGGTTAAACAGCTCCCACTTCCTGTATATTCCACGCCTTGTCCCCGCCCACTACTCCACTCAACGCTTCACATGAACTAGCACAAGCTGTGCATGTGAAACCCTGTGCAAACCCTGTGGACCTCGGACAGGGGGAATTGAGGAACCAAATATTAGCTATCTCTGCAACTGTGAGAGCAAGACACACTCACGCCCTCACTGGTGCCCTTTCACGATTTACATGCGACTCAGACTCCCTCACACAGTCACTCACTCACACTTGTGTGCGTGCTTTCTCGCTGCATCTCTCTGCTGTCTTTCTCCCTGTGTGTAAGAAATTTCTGTCCTTCCCCGTCTCTTGCAGTAGCTGGGGGTGAAAGTTACAGATTGGAATGGCAGTCGGCCCCACCCTCCCCCCAGCTCACAGTGCAGGAGGGAGGTGGAGCAACTCCGTCGCACATGCTCAGTGTGTTTTTTATGCATTCCACAGAATACAACATACACACTGGTTGGTAAGATCAAAAGTGCCTCCTGAGGTGGGCGTGGAAAACAGCAAGAGAGAAAAGCAGGCAAGTATGATAAAATCATCATATTTACTTGCTTTTTATGCCTGCAGAGTGAGACTACCGACTCAGCACACTAGCAACGCATGCATGTCCATTTAAGTAAACCTAACCTTGGGGAACTGCAGATGGAATTCTGAAATCACTGAGTAGCAAATACCATCACCTGTGCTGTGCTTCAGATATCCTGCAAACCTGGCCTGTTACGGGTACTTGAGGACTGCTGTATAATTGCTGTATAAAAAAAATTTAATGTTTAAAATTTAAAGCCTTAAATATTTTAAACAGGATACCTAGATCTCAAAAACAGAATATGTTACAGGCCTGAAAATTGGTTTTTAGATTCATCTTTAAAAATAAAAAACACACTATATATAAAAACGCGAAAGTCCTGACGGACTGATCAACAGCCAGCTGAAATAGTTTAGCCTAGGAACGTGAAATTTTTAAGGTACACTGTATTTATGACGTAGGCACCCCCTAAAAAGGGGGGTGAACAAGGGGTTGAATATTTTAAAAAGATGTGAAAAAATCTGTATTTAGATTCGTCTTGAAAAAAAACAAACACGTATTTTACAGTTTTTCAAAAATCCAAGTTGGAGGTGAATACTTTATTTATTTATAAAGGATTTTACCAGGAAGGATACATTGAGATTTCTCTCGTTTTCAAGTATGTCCTGGGTTCAACAGGATACCTATTATCTCAAAAACAGAAGATGTTACAGACGTGAAAAATTGGTATTCAGATTAGTCTTGAGAAATAAAAAAAACACGTATTTTACCATTTTCCAAAAATCCAGTGGGGGGGGGGGGTGTTTGAATACTTATCAGTATACCTAGATTTCAAAAACCAGAGATGTTACAGGTATGAAATTTGGCATTTACAATCTTCGTGCAAAACACCAAACATGTGTTTTACCATTTTCCGAAAATCCAGTTAAGGGGGGGGGGGGTGTGAATACTTTTATCAGCATATGTATATTTCAAAAACCGAAGATGTTACAGGTGTGAAATTTGGTATTTACAATCTTTTTACCATTTTCCAAAAATCCCACGTGGGGGGGGGGGGGGAACAGGGGGGGGATACTTTTCAACAGGACACCTAGATATCAAAAAACAGAAGATTGTACAGACATGAAAATTGGTATTTAGATTTGTCTTAAGAAATAAACACCTATTTTACCATTTTCCAAAAATCCAGTGGGGGGGGGGGGGGTTGATTACTCTTAATCACTATACCTAGATTTCAGAAACCAATGATGTTACAGGTGTGAAATTTGGTATTTACAATCTAAGTAGAAAAAAAAAACGGGTTTTACCATTTTCCGAAAATCCAGTTAAGGGGGGGGGGGGGGAGTGGAAGAAAGGGTTGAGAATACTTTATCAGTATGCCTATATTTCAGAAACCAAATATGTTACAGGTGTAAAATTTGGCACATATGTGGTTTACCATTTTCCAAAAGTCCCAAGTGGGGGGGGGGGGGGTTGTGAAAAACAAAAATGTGGGGGGGGGGTTCTTTTTAATTACAATTTTAACAAATCCCAAAATCCACGCAAGCGAAGCCGCGGGCAAAAGCTAATCTATGAATAGATAAGGAAAAAGAAAAGTTTAAAGCCAGGAACCGCCTTGACAGTCCAGCTTACAATAAACGTAAGTTTTAGACAGGCAAAAAGTAAGAATAGAAATAAATTTTATCTCCAAATAAAAATCGTGATCTGCTGTATATTTATGGATTCCTGAAAGATTATTGCTGAACAGGAACATGTAAACCAGTGACCTTCAGAGAGGAGAGCAAAGCGTAGCTTTATTATGCAACACACGAAGAGGTCATTTGCTACCAACAAAAAATAAATCTAAAAACTGAGCAATAAAAGCCTGTATTCCTATTCAGCAGCAATAATGAAATTCAGGCCTGAAAGTTACTTTTTTTTTAGTTGTCAAAAAGAAAAAAGGGGGGATTTTTAGCCTTTAACATTAAAATATAATATAATATAATATATATATATATTAGTACTTACCCTAAAAACCACTTGTTGTCAACGGCCAAGTGAGTAGCTGTGATGGTTGCGCTCGCGCGCAGCTGTCAGCTCATTACAATGCATTTATATATTAGAGCGGGCTCATCTTCCCTCTTTGTAAGCGCACGGGAGCGGCTCCTCTTCCCCCTTAGATTGTAAACGCACGGCAACGGCTCCGCTTCCCCCTTAGATTGGAAGCTCATGGGAGTTTCTCCTCTTCCCCCTTAGATTGTAAAGTCACGGGAGCAGCTCCTCTTCCCTTTTAGATTGTAAGCTCACGTGAGCGGGCTCGTGGTATATTGGCACAGTGGCAGACTGGTATCGTGGCAGACTGGTATTGTGGCACAGCGGTATAACGGCATACTGGCATAGAGGCACAGTGGTAGACTGGTATAGTGGCACAGGGTATAATGGCAGTGATATAGTGGCAGACTGGTATAATGGCACAGTGGCAGACTGATGTGCCACTATACCACTGTGGCATCTTACTTGCTTTGATGGAGCCTGAGGAGTGGATGCAGCTGGGCTGACAGACTGGCACGCTGAGCATTGCGCTCAAAGTCACGCGGTCTCGAGCCGCAGCGCCTGCACTGTTTCACAGCAAGCGGTTGATGGGAAGAGGCACGGAGGAAGGCAGATGTCAGCGACCCACCCCACCACTCCCACACTGTCGGTGATGGTGGAGTGGGCGGCACATCTCTGCCAGAGGAGGACCGCGGCGGCATAGTAAGTATGAGACGGAGTGGTGACTGCAAGTCCGTTCCTCCGAGTCATGTGTCCGGGTGGCAGGGGGAGTCAAGCCCGGATACATGACTCCAACACCGGATGGGTGGGAACTCGATGAGCCGAGTATACATGCACCCCTTGGTGACACCACAGACTGAGGCCATCGCAGAATATATGTGAGAAAGGGCAGTGGGCTGGTACAAGAAACTATGACATAACAAACCTCAAACCTAACTGAGTAAACATGGAGAGACACAGGTGATGTCACAAATCTCAAAACAAGGCAGGAGCTCTGAATTTACTTTAGTGTACTGTACAGCTGTCACCAAGGAGGATTTTCATAATTAAAAGATAATTGGCCAACTATTAAAGTCAGATAAAAGGTTTTTGCTTATTGATAAAAGGAATACTACAAGTAGGGCTCAAAATTTCAAGTCCCAAGCTACTAGCCAGACCTTAAGAGTTACTCGCCACCAGTTGCCCCACCTACCCTGCCCTGAACTCCACCCCTAAACACACCCTCTTAAAGGTTTTATTCAGAATAATTCATAAGATCATTTAACAGTGTAAAGTTACAAAAATAAAGAACCGGACCGAGACCCCAGATACATGTATATCCAGACATCAGACCCAAGTAGTATCTTCCAAGTACAGACTCCTCAGTTTTTAGGACTAATGTCATGCCCCATGATTTATTGTCTTTTTTTTCTGTTTTGTGTTGAATCTGCCTTTGCTGCTTACATGCTATTGATTTCAAAGCCATTTTGGCCCTGCTGGGTTTCCTTAGCTTGCTGTATCCAGCTAGTTTACACCCTTTTGCTCAGTGTCTTGTTCTAAGGGACTTCCTGGTTACATAGCAGCCATTCTGCGTCCATTGCTGGACAAAACTAAAAATGTATTTTTACCTGCATTGCTGTACACTATTACAAGATTGTCAGTCTGATTATTAAACTCTAACTGGATTCATCTTTCCACGTGTCAGTTTTGCTGAGTTGAAGTCCTCTGCCGAACTTAATCGTGTGAGCACTGGTCAAATACAGACTTAGGCTAGGGTCAAACGAAAGCATTTTTACACGCGAATGTAAAAAAGTGCGTCCGAACGCATTGACGTATTTTTTCATGGAATTCGCGAAAACGGTCATACGATGCGCATTTTCGTGCGTGATTTTTTACGGATCCAAACCAGGAAACTTTGGGTGTCTGGACGTTATGTTGGCCGGACACGAGCTGGGTCTGACGTCTCCAAATCACACACACACACACCGCTAGCGGACGCAGCGCACTCTGTACGTCAGTACTAGCGGTTCTGCGTTCTCGAAAAAATGCGTTTATTTTCCACTTGCGTTGCGCGGCCGGACTTTCGTGCGACCGTACTTCGTATATTGCCCGTCATTTGCTGTTAGTGCGGCCGTAATTAGGTGCGCCAGAACGCACGTTAAAAGTGCGCTGGTCTAACCCCAGCCTTAGCTAGTCTGAAGTGTCCACGCCTCACAGCTTTGCTTAGGGAAGCAGAATAACCAAATTAATTTGGGGTTTATGCATCAGATATAAAAATCAAGGGGAACCGAATACTCTGCTCATTGTTCGTATGCCAGGTTATCAATAGAAGTTAGAAGACCCCAGAGTCAGGTTTCCCCCTTGGATGCTTATACAGATGAATCCATTAATATTCGTGCATCGTGTGCGATACTTCCATCCCCATTTTTCTTTTTTTTTTGCTCCTTCCGTATCACTCATCTTTCTTTATATAAAAATAAAAAAAAAAAGATATATTTTGCTGAACCTCAAACGCCTACGCCATCATTTCACCAATTATGACCCCTCACGGGAGATGTTAGTTCTGCCAAGGGCCCCCCTTTAATGAATTTCTCTCGTTCTCAATTAGTTGCTCTCCCCCTCCCCCACAAATTATTTCTCCCCCTTCCCTGCAATTCATCCCCCTCCCTTTACTGGACATCGCGAGTACTAGAATGAGGGGGCGGGATAATCCCGCTTCCGTCACTCGCTGGATCCTCCTTCACGCTGTGCCCGGAAGAGGAGGGGTGCAGCGTGAAGGGAGATCCAGCCTGTAGCAGTCAAGTCCGGTAAAGGGGGGGGGGGCGGGAGAGGGAATTTGCACCCCCCTATTGTGGCACTCTGAGGACCAATTGATTCCACGCGCCGGACATTTCCTATCTCTGGTTTTCATGCTGTAGCCGGCGTGCCCTCTGTCTCGATGCTGCACTCACTGACGCCGCTTTGGGGGAGACGGGTTAAACCCCTTTCTGATCTTGGAGTTTTGCTCGGCAAACTCGCCTGCGATCCGTTTGCCGCACCATATGAACGGATCACGGGAAACTGCACCGAGCAAACATCCCAAATCAGTAAGAGGTTCGACCAGTCTCCCCGAAACAGCGTCAGTGAGTGCAGCATCGAGACAGAGGGCACGCTGGGTACAGCCAGTAAGAAGAGCATGCGTGCCAGAAGTGACTTCGGCCGGCCTAAAATAAATTTAAAAAAAAATAAAAGGCTGCCACTGGAATACGCAGCGCAAGCAGCACAATATAATTCATCGTGCTGCCTGCGTGTGCATTTCCACTCGCCCTCACTTAATTTCCACTCCCCAAATGCGAGCGGAAATTTTGACCCCTGCTATAAGGGTTAATCACCAACCTCCAAATTGGTCCCGTATTGCAACAAAGGGTTAATGTCAGCCTGCGGTGCAATTTCGGGTCTATTCACCAAGTGGTCAATTCGCCAAATGAAGGCGGATTGACAGTGAAATATGGTGCAATTCGGTGGCACCAACATTGTCCCATGGAAGACTATCAAGTCTTCTATTCACAGAGCGCCAAATTGCACAGAAATTCAGGCGAAATGCCTTGATTTTCAATGTAGTTAATTTTTTATAGACCAAATTTATTCTTTTTTTTTGCAAAAATAAAAAGGACGAGAATTTTTTAAAATACTTAATTTTGGAACAGAAATTATTTTTTTAAGGACCTTTTTATGGTCATAAATGATCTGCAAAGCCTCAACTGTACACATGTACGCAAATGACACCGTAATCTATTCCAGCAAACCAAATCTCCTGCAAGAACAATTCACAGAGGTAGAAAAGTGAATTGTAGATAAAAAAAAATTAAATACTGACAAAACAGTAACGATGCTCTTTGGAACAGCACCTAAACTACTTAAATTGCAAACTCCCCATCTATGTGTGGGGACAAAAAAAAATAAAAAAATCTAATGGCAGGCTGACCACAGTCACTTCTCTCAAATATCTAGGTACATGGTTAGATCCAAATCTATCCTTTGGCCCCCACAGCGAAAAACTCTCATCTAAACTTTACCCCAAACTATGTGCCATGACAAATGACATCCAGATGAGTCGGTCAAAAGAGGCTTATGGCCTCACAAAAACACATGAGCTTTACTGAATATACATATCAGGGGACCTCACAGATATGTCACCTTACACTTTATGATGCCACAAAGATCTGGGATGCGCTCAGAGTAAAGGTATACAAGTTTAGAGATTATATGGTATCACTTTCAAGTGGTTGGTGATATTTAGGTGACTGCAACACCGTACAAATAGGCTTGAAAACCTGTATTTCTAGCCTTTATGCTAAAGTGGCCTGCCTCATAGGAGTTAAATAGGGTTGCATTTTATTAGGGTTATAAGATCGACCCAATTAATTAATTACCACCCCCTGTAGAATGAAGGAAGTGTAGGTGTCATGAAGGCTGTAAAACCATCTATCATTTGAACTTCAGCGCTTCGAGCAGTGGTTCCCAACCACGGTCCTCAAGTGCCCCTAACAGGTCAGGTTTGACAGTTATCTGAAGCACAGGTGATATGTTTTGCTACTCCGTGATTGCAGGATTTAGTCTGCATTTCACCAAGGTAATCCTTAAAACCTGGCCTGATAAGGGTACTTGAGTACTGCGGTTGGGAACCACTGACTTGGAGGGCAGAATTTAATGGCAAACGTTTAATATATAGAGTCGCAGCTTTCGAATACAGAACCAGAGAATTGATAATGATGGGCCTTAAACTAGTATTTACCGCATTTATTTTTTTTTTTTTCCGGGACCATAAAAATGCAGGTTTCTAAATAAAGTTTGTTGTGCAGAGTCACTCAATTTGCAAAAATCAAAGGGATTTTCTAGTGGGAAAAGAAAAAAAAAAACACGAACAACTGAATGATTATTTAAAGCCGAGTGTTTTTTATACCTCCCTCCCATCCCAACGCACAAGGGGTTTAAAAATCCCACTTTTCGTCTCATTGGCTAGTTGGTGTCAAATAGATCGCACTTTCACTTCTGGCATAAGGCCTACGGGCCAACTAGAGAGGTTATTGGTTGTGTGCTGGTCAGAAGAATTTAAGTGTGGTGCAATCTCTACGCATTAGTTAGAACATGAGTGGTACAAGGAAATGTGCTTTATATCTTCAAGCCTTACTGGTACAGGCCAAGACCCTTTTATCACAATCCCTTGTGTTACAGCTCAGACGCCCATCCCAGCAATACTGCAGTGATAAAAACTGGCTGTGTCCATCCTCTATGGAGTTACAGTAGAAGGCACAGACTTTTTTGAGAAAGGATTTTACCAGGAAGGATACATTGAGATTTCTCTCGTTTTCAAGTATGTCCTGGGTGGCGCGTATGTACCGTTAGGTGTCTTGCCCAAGGACACTTACTGGAGAGGTGCTCGTCGGGATCGAACCCATGTCGCCACAGGCTCTCTCCACGCAGAGCAGTGATGATACCTCTACTCCACCCAGCCGGTGAAAGACTTCACTTAAGAAATGGGAAATCCAGACTCCATCCTATCCCTCAAAATGCATCAGAGAAGACCTACAAGAAACAAATCATGGAGAACTATGCACAGTACTTATCATTTACCCTAATATAAATGGATTCAGAAATCAGACTAGTGCTCCCAACAACATATTGCTCACAAAATGGTTTCTAACTCGGGGTGCAAGTTGCCATGACCTCCTAAAAGTGAGCACCTAATGGACACCTAACCCATCACAATTAACAGAGGACATGGTCTGCAAATACTCCATTTTGACAAATGTCCTAAACGCATCAATACACACTAGTCGAAGACTTCTGGAGGTCGATCGAGTATCAGCTGTTAGTGGAAAAGCTGTCCTACAGGACAACCCATTGGTCACTACTCCCATCAGATTGAGTGTCGTCAGTTTATCGGAGTCAGCACTGCAATGTCAACTGGTTAGGATTGCGCAAGGATTCTCACTATATGCTTACGAAAAAAAAGGATGATAGCCATGCACCATCACTGGGCTGGGCTCCTCTACTTTAAGAAGGGATCAAACCTCCTGAATGTTATGATCAATGCGATATCTGTTCCCTGGTGAGACATACACTACGAGTTCACTTTAAAGTGGTTGGTCCGTAAAAGATTTTTCTAACATTCAATTCAGCAGACCCACCCCCAACCCACATGATATTTTAATCCATATTAAAATGGAGTCCGAGACAGATTCCCAAAATGAAATCTAGATGCAAAACTGTAAACGGGGGTGAGAAGGTCTCCCCACACCAACTTTGTATTATCAGAAATAAAGCAATCAAGCGCTATTAATATAGTTTGGAGTTTTTAAAAGCTATAAATGTTGCAAAGGGTTATCACATGTATAGCGGATAATGTAATGTGTGAAAGGATTGTGTATTATGAGAGTCGAAAGATTATAGAAATAGTGTAATATACCAGAGCTCCAGCGACCTCTTCATTAACAGAACTGTGCAAAGGACAAGAGGTCATAAACTGAAAAGATGAACAAATGAAAGTTCACCATCAGCAGAAGATAGACAATACCAAAGGATCTGCCCAGAAAGATTATTCAGGTTGACATGTGTGCTCAAAAGAGAAAGGGATCTGCAGTTTTGGGGTCCAAAAGGTCTGCTTTTTGCTGCACTATTTGAATTCTGTGGTATCTACAAACGGCAGATGAAAAAAGGTTAGAACTGGTCAAGTGTCTTTTTCAACTTGTACACTATGAAACCATGTAAACATACTTAAGTGGTAGGGACCAATTTTCTTAGTGCTCAGGTATTTTACAGGCAAATATAGGACACCCTGAGGGCTAGTCAAGTGACTGTAATATGCTAGCGATCATCACGTTACGGATCGTGACTGACACCTTATATACACGTCAACAAACAAACCTTTCCCTTTGGAAAATAGAGATTTACTAAAACGGGTTATTGTCAGAGATCCTATTCACAAGCCGGAAAATGCAGAGCTTTCCAGCTACAAATAGATCAACATAAGCAAGACATGGTTTTCCAGTCGAATGGAGCTTGTTTACTTGCACCAAATATTCCTGTACACTATGATTTGATGGACCTTGATTGGATTTACAGAACATGTTTTTAGGCGTATGGGGCCTAATGAACCCTCAGTGACATTTCACCCCCATCATGTTCTAAACCAGGGGTGATAACCCTTGGCCCTCCTGATGTTCTGGAACTACATCGCCCATAGAGCCTAGCGTCATAAGTTAGGATGGCAGAGCCCCATAGGAAATATGGTGCCAAAACATCTGGAGGGAAGACGCTGACCCCGGTTCTAAATATTCTGCTTGTGCACCAAGCACATAAAATGTTAAGATTTATGCCCACAGTATGGTTAAAAAATAAAAAAGTATACAGGGTGTATAAATCAGCATGTCAGGCACAAACATGGGCATTTCAGATTTGATAAGTATTTACTTTGTTTTTGGTTGAAAGCCACTTTGGGGACAAAAAGCACCCAGAATGGTCTAAGGCCATCAGCACACACTTTGTGTCTACTTTAAGAGGATGCACCAAGAAAAAAGTTTACACAACCATTTAATAACTTAATTGTAATTATTCATAAAGTGTATTAAAACCAATATAACTTTGTGTATACAAGACATGGGACGATCCTCTTAGGAATTGGCCAAATAGTCGATACAACATATAGCACGTGTGCCGTAAAAAGCCAATTTAGGCAACATGACCACCTAAGCTTTTTTTAGGTGGTCATGACGCTGGAGTATGCTGCCCTCTGTCCCCCCTCCCTCCGCTCAGCCGATCGGCTGAAAATGCTGAAAACAGCTGAGAGAGGCGGAGGAGTTTACTCCGCCCTCCCAGCTGTCAGCAGAGCGGGAATCATATTTCCCGCTTCTGCCGACTTTTGCCGAGTAGGAGACGTCATCGCGTCGGAGGATGACGTCTCCAACTTGCCGCAGTAGCTGGCGGCAGCGGCTGAGGGTTAGTGTTGCGCGCATCCTCTTGGGCGCAACACTAATCCTCAGAGGGAGCCGGGAGGAAGCCTGCCGATTGGCTGGCTTATGTGAGAGGCGCGCATGCGCGCTTCTCACGTAAACCAAAAGGCAAGAAAACGCAAGAAGGACGGGAGCGGAAGAGGAGGGAGGGGAGTATGAAAAAAAAAAAGGACGCCGCTGGAAACAAGTGGATTTTAGGGTAAGTATTACAGTTACAAAAAAAAAACCTGACGGTTTATTAAGGGAATAGTGATAGATTAAGATTAAAAAACGGGGGGTGGGTGATTTTTGATTAGAGTGTTCCTTTAACACAAAAGATTCTAAAGAATAGTAAAAGCAATAAATCACCAGATCGTGTTTGTTATAGTCGAACACTTCAATATCTGTTTATAAACAGAGTACTGAAAGCAGCCTCTCAATACACAGATCTGAATATGTAATGTATTGCACGTGACGTTACGCTTGCAACTCCTTGCCGATCTCTTTCTACACCCAGCGAGTGCCTTTTTTGCTTCCTCTTTCTCTGAAACACTTTGCAAGGGTTTAGTGGCTAGAAATCAATGATTGTGCAGATCTGGGACTCCTGGCTTTCCTTCTCGTATATACTCACCTTGGCTCCTGAGTGCACAAGGAGTCACTATTAGATATCCTGTTCCCAGCTCTCTAATAGGTGGATGTTATTTTCAGGGGATATTTTGATGCCAGCCAATTCAATAAAGGGAAGTATTGTCCTCCAGACCGCTCTAACCCATCCCTTATTTTAAGTGAATCCTACAGATTGCAAAAAGGGAAGTTTGTTGTGCCAAGTGTGTATAGTACTGGGATTTTTTTATTCCTAGGGTTCACTAGGAATACTTTTTTGTTTTTATTTGTATGCATGTGACACGTGTATGAATAAGTCTCAAAACACAATTTTTTTTAATATAATGGTCTGTATGTTGTTCAAACAAGAAAAGCTATGGTTTAATGATGCACCCACGTCTTGTCGTATGTTGCAATATGGATTATTTGTCAGCTTTGCTGAAACGATTTATAGGCTGAAAAACAGATGTGTGAAATGCTGAAATTGATGGACACACATCACCTACTGCTGTTAAAATAAAAAACCCAGTCTGAAGCGCTCGCCAATATGCAACACTGGGAAAAAATTCCTTCTTGACCCCAGAATGGCGTCAGATTTCTCCTTGGATCAAGAAGCTTTTACCTACATATAATATTATGGGTTATAATATGTAATGTCTTTACAGGAAGTCATCCCGTCGTCGTTTAAAAGTCTGTACAGACTCTGACCCAACCACCTCAACAGGCAGAGAATTCCACAGCTTTATATTACATATGTCACAACCAATGACAGCTCTTTCATCCAACAGTGCAGGATTTTTGGCCAATAAAAATGTTCGTTTAGTACTATGCACGATTGCTTT
The DNA here is from genome assembly GCA_009667805.1 of Leptobrachium leishanense. NCBI lineage: Eukaryota > Metazoa > Chordata > Amphibia > Anura > Megophryidae > Leptobrachium > Leptobrachium leishanense. The sequence goes on along the minus strand of CM019072.1, from coordinate 97,972,064 downwards.
TTCATCCAGGTTGAGCACCCCTTATCCGGAATTCTCTTGACGCTGAGCATTCTGGTTTCCACTGGATTTCAGAATCCGGGAGAATCCGATATCTGAGAGGAAAAAGATTGCAGCACGAGAGACGCGTTCCCCCATCCTGATGCAGTCACCAGCAGGTACACATGTTGGAAGCGCTGTGAGGGGTTACTCCAGGTTATTCACAAATTCAGCATAATGCCGGGCAGCATGTCACATGCCGAAACTGCCCAGAGGCTCCAAGCATGTTCTGATGCCGACTTAAAAAAAATTAAAATGAATGGGTAGACGTTATGTTGTTGCTTTTTTTTTTTGGTGGGGGGGGGAATATTTCTTCCCTCAGTGCTTGCCACTCGACCCCATCTGCTCAGGGGCTTCTGAAATCTAGAAGTCCCTGTAGTATTTATATGCAATTTGCAGCTATGCAAAGCTGCACTGCGTAGGAAATTGCACATTACTCGGAACAAGTGTACTTTATGTACGCAGGTTCCATAGCATTTGCCCAGAGCGATGAATGGAGCTGTCCATGCATGCACAGATAAAATCCATCGACTGCCTCTCAGAACACCCACTATCTCGTGTAACCAGTAGCCGAAATTCACAGCTGATTAGGGATACTGGATTGAATGGTGGAAACTTAAACACTTCACACAGGGATTCCTGCCAAACCAGGCAGGAGGGAGAGGGTCACTGAACACATCCTAACCACTTTAAACTGCTAAACGGTTCAGGATGTCCCTTTAACTCTTTCCCGCCGCATTGTATGCGCTCTGTACCTGTACACCTCGTCGGCGTTAACCCCTTCATGACCGGACTGGGGTTAAGGGACGCTAAGCTGGTTTATCCTCTATTCCCCATAGGAAGGCTTTGTGCTGAAATTTTGGGATTCCAAAGTGGTTAGCGATCCTTTACCACTTGTCTTCATTATGGCATTACTTTTGTCATATCCAATTTTGTTTATTGCACAGTAATTGATCCTGCACAATTTGCAACATTTATGCGAGGGAGGATTGAACAAGTGAAAATGTAAATTAGGTGAAGTTTGACAATAAGGTATCACTGACCAGCAGCGTACAAGCCATCTTGTGTTTTATGCATGTTTAATAAACAGAAAAAAGGAGGAAACAGTATATTACAGTACAGAAGACCTAAGAAAAAAAAAAGACAATTTTATTAATAATTTCTGAAATCTTTAGAGACATGAATCCTTTGTCGGTGTGCCTTTAAAACCGTGTTTCCCAAACCTGTCCTCGGGACCCACTAACAGGCCAGATTTTACAGAACACCTTGGGGAAATGCAGACTGAATACTGAATCACTGAGCAGCAAATAATATCACCTGTGCTGCAGATATATTGAAAACCTGGCCCGTCAGCAGGTCCTGAGGACAGGTTTGGGGAAACACTGCTTTTGAAAGTGCAATGGCTTTTGAAGGAGGCAGCAGTCTCATTCAGCAGCCATAAAAAGCAAGCAAATGTATTTTTTTTCCCATATTTACTGGCTTTTCTTTCTTGGCGATTTCCACACCCACCACAGGAGGCACACTGAGCTAACCAATCAGTGTTAATTCTGTGGAAGGCATAAACAGCATACTGAGCATGTGCGACAGTTACTCCTCCCCCTTCCTGCACTGTGAGTGGGGAGGAGGGCGGGGCTGAGTGCCAGTCCAATCTGTAACTTTCACCCCCAGCTACTGCAGAGACAGGGAAGGAAAGAAAAGCAATACACACACAGGGAGAAAGAAAGAGGAACGGGGAAAAAAAACGCGCAAGAGAATCAACAACAGAGAGAGCGCGCAAAAGAAACAGCAAGAGCGAGTGCACAAGAAAGAGTTTCCGAGTGAGTATGAATGAGACAGTGAGTATGTAAACCATGAAAAAGAGCATGGGAGCATGTCAGTGTTTGAGTGAGCGTGAGTTTGAGTGATTCAGGCGAGTGAGCAAATGAGTCAGTGAGTGTAAGTCAGCGGGTGAGAGTGAGTGAGTCAGCGGGTAAGTGAGTGAGTCAGCGATGAGCAAGTCTTGCTTTCACAGTTGTAGAGATGGCCAATATTCAGTTCCTCAGTTTGTGCAGTCTGAGGTCCTGGACATGCACAGGGTATCATGTGCACAGCTTGTGCTAGTTCATGTGAAGCTTTGATTGGTGTAGAGGGCGGGGAATATTCAGGAAATGGGTGCTGAAGAAACACTGAGGGGCGTGGCCAGAAAAGTAGAAAAATCGCAGTTTAAAAGGCAAGAAAATAAATATATATATATATATATATATATATATTTTTATTATTATGTAAAAAATAAAAGGATTCTAGTTTGTAACGGTCAGATATATATAGATCTATCTCAACCACTGGCTCCTGCACTCAGAATCTTGTCGTCCCATGCCCGCCTGGCTCACATTACCTATCCATATACAGAATAGTATTGGCGGCACTCCCGGTCTTGTACAAAACCTATTGTTAAAAGAGCGACGTTTCGGTCTGCTATCTGCGGACTTTCATCAGTATACCTGGTAAAAGTCCACAGATAGCGGACTGAAACGGTCTTTTAAAAATAAAAGAAGTTTCGTACAAGACCGGGAGTGCCGTCAATACTATTCTGAGATTATATTATAGACATGCATGTCCCTTTAAGGGAACACTGTACGTCAGGGGTCAGTAGACCCGGCTCTCCAGAAGTTATGGAACTTAATCTCCCATAATACTCAGTGAAGCTACTGAGAAGCGGAGCATCAAAAGGCGATGTAATTCCAAAATATCTGAAGGGCCATGGTTACTGACCTCCAGTGTCCACCCCCAACTTCACCCTGGAGGTTGCAAATGTAGAAGGAGGATGAGAGCAGAGAAAGCTCTGTGCGGGATTGAGGGATATTTAGGAAAGAAGAAAAAATAGATAATATCTAGCTCGAGGGAAGAGAGGGCTGTGGGAATTAAGAGTTAACCTCCTCACCTCTCCTACTTTTTAAAATAAAAATGACAGACATTAGGATTCAGACACATAGAGACACGGAATGAACTACAAGGATACTGCAGATTCTGCAAAATTAACTTTGTACGTGTGATTCCCAGTTTAGCCTTTACAATCTATTTCTGGCCCAGGATTTTTCCCCCAAATAATCCAGTTTTAGCAGAGCTAGGATATCACCTAACGGATCCAGCAAACTGTCAAAGGCGATGGAAATGAAACAGCAAATGAAACATACACATCATGACTTTTCATTAATGTGTCAACCAAGTGACAATCTATAAAAAAGAGAAATGATCATGGAAGTTTCCATGACCCTATATAATCTATACACTTCATTAAAAAGCAGCGAAGAAAAAAATATTTAATTATGAAAAATAGACCTACCTTCCCCTTTGAGGTGACAAACCGCTCTTGGAGCGGAATATAATTCGACATGGGAGGATGCCAGGCATGGCCATGAGGAGGATCGGGTTGAGCAGGAAGGTCAGTAGAGAGTCTGAGCTGTTGACCAACATGCAAATCCATGTCCTGGGGCTCTAAGACCGTATGGCTTGAATTTGAAGTGTCGTGACCATATGCAGTATCATCGAAATGCGGCAAGAGATCTTCCTGGAGCAAATCCTCTGGATCAAGTCCAGTAAATGGTTCTGCTTGTGCATCGACCTGCTGCAGCAAGTTTTCTTCCAGCGGTGAAAACCCATTGCTTTCCATGTGATCATTAAAGTGGCTCAACTGAGCAGAACTGTCCGGTGTTGGGAAATTAATGGTCACAGGGGACATTTTTGTTCCATTATAGTTACCCTGAGGATGAGACTGATGAACCATCTGGAAACTGTTTGAATGTAACTGCGCACTAGGATCTAGAATATGGTGGTTAATCTCTTGCTTTGTCCCAAGGTCTGAGAATGCCGGGCTTCCAGTAAAATCTGATAATGGATGAGACGAATGATTAAGGTGGCTATTTGAGAATGGATAATGTGTAGTAAAGGGTGGAGTAGCGTTGACAGGGCAATGTGTTATTGTGGGAGACTGTCCACCAAAGGTGCTTTCTTGTTGAGAACCCAGAGGGTTGCCACAAAAGTGCAATGATGCTTCGGTTTGTGAAAACTGCTGTACAGGCAGAGACTGCTGTGGAGTTGCTGTACTGCCCATGCGCGGCTGCTGGGCGACATTGGTTCTGTGTGGTAAAGTTACATTAATTCCCATAAAGTTTTTTGGCTGATTGAGAGTTTCCTGGCCTGTGTTAATATGGTTCCTGTTGTGCTGTGGCTGCAGGGAAACTCGCTGTGGCTCACTGTGCGGAAACAAGGCAAACTCATGGTGCGTTACAAAGGGTTTACTTTGCTGCATAGCCTGAGTGTGTCCATGTTGGTGAAACGGGGAGCCGTTCTGGCTAGGAATACTAGTCGTAGTCTGGTGACCCCACATAGGACTGCCGTCATCAGGAAACAATCCATTGCCATGGTTCGGTGGGTGAATCGGTGAGCAGCTGAACTGTGACCGTGGAGACAGGACACTTTCCACAGGGCTGCTGTACGACTGGCTTACTTGGTGCAACTTAAGCGAATCAAACTGATTCAAGGACTCAAACTCATTGATTTTTTGGTGGTGTTGGGAATCTTGAACATGATTCAGAGAGTCCACATGGAGAGGCTCAAACTCCGCTTCAAGATTCAATTCATCAACAAGAGACACCGGACCGTGTTGAACAAAGGCGTCATCGGACAAGCCCAGGGTTTCATCAAATAGATGTGCGTCGTCAAAAAAATCCATCATTGGGTCTGTCATATTGCAGTCTAGAAAGAGAACGTTGAGGTCACCTAAACAAGTCAAGTCAGCGCTCGAGCCATGGCAGGACACAGGGTTCAACTCATAGTCCTCTACATTATCAAACGACCTGTAAAACAAAAGCAACAGAATTAAACGATTTTACAATAAAACACATTGCAGAGCAAAAACATTGATTACTTCCAATTTTCTAAAGCTTGAGATGTTGCAACCAATACACAGGCTTGAATGTAGGGGGTCCTCCCATCCCCCATACGCATATTTGAAATAAAGCATCGGAGACAATGTCTGCCCCAAAAAGAAACCCTTCATAGAGGATGGCGCAGAGAGTGCTTTTTGTGTAAAGCCAAAACTGACCCTTTCATCCTATAACATACCAGGTCTTCCACTGCAAACCAGTTACAGGAGGTAGCAGGACACCAAGCCAAGGACAATTGCCATTTTGAATAGTCTACTTTTCTTTATCCACAAACTAAACCTGCATCTGATGCAGAGATGACTTCCTTGGCATTTCAGTACCGGCCACCCTTTGCGGTTTATGGCACTCTGATGTGCATATGGAATAGCCTTCTCTGTATTGGTACCAAATGAACAAAAACCTTGCGAGACCTGAGCGGGGGGGGGGCCCACTGCAAAAGAACCAATTGGATAAAAATAAATCAGCCAACTAAAGTTTACATAGAGCAGGGTGGGGAACGTGTAAGGCCCACGGAATTGCTTGGTCCAGCCCTTAGAGCCCCCACAGCAGGGGGGGGGTAAATTCCCCCTCCCGCGGCGCTTTTACCTGACATCGTTGCGCGGCAAGTAGAATGAAGGGGTGGGGATTATACGCTCTTCCCTCACACGAAGAATTAAAAAAAAAATATGGTCTTCCTAAATCTAGCCGGCTACATTTTAAAGTAGTTAATTTTGTATGGTCCTCGAATGATGTTATAAATCTCCAAATACCCCCCCCCCCAAACACTGACGTAGAGGAACACTATGTAAAAACCAACTCTTCCCTCTTTTTATCCTACACAATCTACGTAGTGTACGGACCTTTCTTAAGTATATACGCAAAATGCATACCTTGCAGAACTTACTTCTCACACAGGGTACGCAATCGCCTTGTCAGAGTGATGAAGCGCATCCAGTTCCACAGCCGCTGCAAGTGCTAAATTAGCAACCTGGCAGTGAAAGCTGTGCTGCAGTTCAGCACTCAGCAATGCTAACTTAACACTTGTAGCGGAGTAGAGAGGTGCTGCAGAGTAGCCAAGCGTGACGTGGGAAAGATGGCCGCCTCCACGGAGCAAATAAACCAATAAGGAAATGTTCAGTTTGAAGGTTTGGCGGAGCAAAACACCAAGAGCCAGATTACAAAGCTGGTGCCAACTTAACCAGAGCTGTTGTAAACTTAACAGCTCCATAGGCTATAATGGCTCTGGGAGGTTTACAACAGCTCTGGTTAAGTTAGCACCAGCTTTGTAATACTGCCCCTAATATTTATTGGAACATTGTAAACATTAACACTAAAGTTGTAATAAAATGGACAACAGTGGATTTTGCAGAAGCAGCACCTTTCATTAAGCAATCCTCTGCCCTTTTGCTTCAATATTCCCAGAAAAAAAATAAAAAAAGCTTTCAGTGAGACTGCTGCAGCAAACTGAACTGCTGCAATGTAGCAATTCAGAAGCTGCTGAGGAACTGAACACGCCTATGGATTGATGCTGCATGTGCAGCTCAAGTTCGTGTCTGCTTTCTCCCTTAACAAAATCGCTGCAACGAGTGTTCAGAGACATGATGAAGTTAGCACAAAGTGGGGTAAGGGGGGGCACTCTGCACAGCCTGACCACTTAATCACCTGCCCGGCGATGAGGGGTTAATGTCAGTGGGCCCCTCCTCCTGCCCACGCAGCCGACACACTGGGCATGTCATTGGCTGCAGTCAGAGTTCAGTAAATGAAATGCACTGAGTGACAGCTAGTGGGCGGGCCTGACGTGGCCCATAGACACCAGCTGGGCATGCTATACCGGCACGCAGCATTGAGTCCCATCCACGACGGTATAGTATGCCTCGTGGCTAAAAGGATTAAGAAACTAAAATTGTCATGGTGCGTAGAGTATCCCTTTAAAATAATTTAATGAACAAACGGAGTTGAGGGAGGGAACAAAAGAAGGAGAGGGAGTTTGGGCAAGGGACCAGACCAGACCCGACCCGAGTGTGGAAGGAAGTCTGGAGAAAGGAGCAGCCATCCCCTCCCTTTTGGTTCGGTCCCTGACTGAAGAGAGGGAGGGTGGGGTGGTTGCACCTATCCTTTACAAAAGGCATACAATGAAGGTTCATTTGTAATGCACCTCAACTGGGTCTAAAAAAAAAAAAAAAAAACACTAGGTAGGTATATACAGCACATCATTTGTATGTATGACGACCAAACTTTTTTTACCACACACACACACACACACACACACACACTCTGCGTTTTATTCATCATTCAAGGCATTGGAGCAATGTTTCAGGGAAGTTGAGGATTTCTAACCTTGAAGAGAAAAAACCCCTGATCACTGTGCCCCTTGTTCGACTTTGCTGTCAGCACATTGAGGAAATGAAGGAACTATGGGAAACGTCAACAACCATAAGGTCTGCGTGTGTGAACGTGTAAGCATAGACACCGTTTACTGCAGGTAATTTAATAAAACGCATCGAGTGCAAACAGGTTATATTTACCTTCAATTAAAAGGGTTTCACTAATCTATCAAGAGAAAAGATTTTTCCAAATGGTCAGAATACAAGGAAGGGGTTTTAACTTTTAATTAAATATACTGTTCGGGTGTACATAGACGTGCAACGGGCATGCATATATGCACACATACACCCCGCCTTATCAGGATACAGCTCACGAACGGTAACTTACCCCGTTTTTTGGATTCCTGCAGCAGCACCTCCTAGGGTGCAGTTGCTGGACCCACCATTACACAGGGATCCGGGATCTAGAGACATGCATCCTTGCTCAGTTCATACACCATAGTGACAGAATCCATCAACCCATGGTGTCAGCTATTTGGAGGAAGCAGCATCATGTTCAAAACTGGTTGCCACCTTGGAAGATCATAACGAAGAACAAAGCCCCCTCAGCGCAGACAGTTTTCCGAAAGAATCCTGTGCAGAACATCAGCTCAGAGGCCGTTTCTTAAAAGCTATCATTCCCTGAAGAAGAAGTAAGATAACCCTGGCAAGACGTTATACGAGAGTTTATTACTTCGCACATTTAGAAAGACAACCCCAATCTCTGTAACACGGACTTCTGCAGGAGCTCTTATCAAGGATGACTTTCGCTGCCAGACGGTATAGGAGGACGGGAAGGCGCTATGTCAAAAGCTGATTAAAAAATAAAAAACATACCATTTCATGACAGTGCAGAAATAAATGGTACAAGTGCTTTTCATATGTGTGCGTTCTTTAAATATTAGCGGGTGAAAAGGAAGAGAGGACTAAACAGTCAACCTTGAGATGAATAAAATTCCTATGATAAAAATTAACAGAAAGAATGATACAATGTATCTAAAAATATACAATTCAGAAGAATTCTGGCCATTAAATTATTTAATGTTCAAGCGATTTGTTATTCCTCTAGACCAGTCTAGACCAGTGTTTCCTGAACCTGTCCTCGGAACCCCAACCAGGCCAGATTTTGCAGATCTCCTTGGGGAAATGCAGACTGAATCCTGCAATCACTGAGCAGCAAATCATATCACCTGTGCTGTGCTTCAGATGTCTGGAAAACCTGGCGAGGCGGAGGGTCCCGAGTACAGGTTTTGGAAACGCTGCTCTAGAGGGCCAAGTTTGCTAACCCCCTGCTGTAGGTTATAGGTCAGCAACCTTGGCTCCCTTAGGTTTTGGGAACTACATAGGCTGACTGGGCCACATGGGAAATGTAGTTCCAAAACACACACACACATTCTTGCATCCCCTTAATACCTAGGTGTGCACTGACTCAGATTTACATTCACAAGTATCCGCACAGGATCATGGCAAGACCAGATACATGACCCAAATGTGGAAAGAATGGTCTCAGGAGACCTTAAATCATTTTCCAGAAAGGACAGAATACATAGAGCAGTGGTTCCCAACTGCTGTCCTCAAGTACCTCTAACAGGCCAGGTTTGCCAGCTATATGAAGGAGAGCACAGGTCAGGATTTCGCAGCTCCATGATTGCAGGATTCGGTCTGCATTTCCCCCAAGGTGATTCTTACCTCCCTGGCAGTATTCCCTAGTGTGGCTTGGGGGTTAAGTTTGAATGCTGAAACATACCTATACCTGCGTTCCCTCGATGTTCTCCCGCAACCGCATTCACCTCCGTTCGATCAAGGAGTCCTGAACCAGGACGCCGCGATCGGACAGAGGTGACTGCAGGGACAGGCATGTATCAGCCCAAGTGTGGCTCGTTGTTAGTTTTCAGCATTGAAATTTAACCCCAAGCCACTCAGAAATACCACCAGGGGGCTGGATTAATGCACCGATTTTGACATACTTTAGGAATGTGGTTGGGAACCACTGAGAGCATCAAATTAAATGAGGCTCCAACACCAGCGCTGTGAGGCCCGCTTCTTGCAGATGCAAACTCTGTCAAAGGGTTGAATGCTACACCACTGAGAGAAATTGACCAGCTGCCAAGGCTTCCTCAGGCTGGCGGACATCCTTCCAAGGAAAGCCCTCAGCTTTGGAAAGCTGCTGTCACAGCCAGCAACGGGGAGCTCACCATGAACTTTCAAAAGAACATGAATGGCAAGTGGCAAGAGTGCCTCTTTAAGCTAGGACTTGACAAATATGTTAAAAGTATAAAAACCAGGACAAAACGCTAAGAGTCAATAAACATGCGGTCTACAGCATTATCAGACGTGATGGGTAGCAGGCACTGCTCTTGCATAAATGTAGTATTTAGGAGTCAGGTGCAATATTCACCAACATTTGTCACCAAACGCACTCTGAAATTTGGAATTCTGAAGGCCTGCTTTGTGTCAAGTGCACTTTGATAACGTACCAAGGGACATCACTGTAGTTTTAAAGATCATTGTGAAATCTCATATCTTGATGAGATATGGAAGTTTGTATACACCTTAATCCAACATTGGGAGCCCCAGGTTTCACCCTCCATGATGCAGAGGTAACTGGGGCCGTCGAGCTGCAATGTGTGATTACCCTCAACGTCGACATTAGTCAGTGAACCAACAGTGCATCAGGTGCACAGACTGACTGAAGGACCGCTCTGTAGTCTCTCCGCTCAGAGCTGTCACCTCTATGGTATGCCGCAGTCATGTGAGAAACAAAGAAGAAAAAAAAAAAACCTGACATACAGGCCGATTCAAAGCTAAATGTTTTCCTTCAGACAACCACACAAAAAGAAGTCCAAGCTGGCCAGATTGTTGAAAATGACCCAGGTTTTCAAAAATACTCTGGATTGCCACCATTGACTCACATGATGTGTGGCATGTGGTGACATCTTGCTGGAAGGGACTTTGGAAAGCGCTTTCCAAAGGGTAAATAATTTTTTGTTCCATGGGACCGCTATCCTAATGGCTGTGCTGTAGTTGCCACCTAGCGTCTGCTTCCAGCATGTGATATGCGCAACATAAGAGGAGGTACATTTCCTGAAACGCATTAATTTGGGCTGAGCCAGAAGAGGTTGTCCTCCTTCCACCCATCTATAGGCCTCAGCAAGTCGTGTGCCTGGAGAAGGAAGTGGGCCAGTCACATGAGAGAAAAAGCAAGTGTACATATAAAATCATGTACATCCACTGTGATTGCACAGTATTCACAATCAAACATACAAATGCAAAACAGAGAATTCTAAAACACTTAAACTACTACAGATGCCACAATTGTCCCATTAGGCAAAGGAAAAAACATTGGGCCGATTGTAATTACCCTTCACTGAATCCAATGTCGCCATGTGAACACACCAAGAGAGATTTCAGGTCTACGAATAAGCATATGACAAGATCGGCAAATAAATTTAATAAGCATGCTGCCCTGTAGTATTAAGTACCATTACAAGGGATTTTTACACATTGCTCTTCGTTCAGGCCAGCCTGTGGGAAATGTGCTATTACAACAGGTGTGGGCAACTACGGCCCTCCAGATGTTTTGAAACTAGGTTTGTAGAGCCTGAAGGGAAATCTAGTTTCAAAGCATTTGGAGGGTCAGGGTTGCCGAACCCTGATTTATAGGAAGATATTACAATATGTCATTTTGCTGCCCTGTCCTAGGACACTTGTAATTGATATTAATTACAGGTTTATCAGAAACAAATTACACCAGGATTTCTATTGTAATTAATAGAAATCCTGGTGTAATTTGTTTCTGATAAACCTTTTATAAATATCTATTAATTACAAGTATCCCAGGACAGGGCAGCAAAATGACATATTGTAATATTATATCTGCCTATAAATGAGGGGGTCAGCAACCCCAGCACTCCAAATGTTTTGGAACTATATTTCCCTTGAGGCTCTGCAAACCTAATGAGTAGCCGAGCATCACGGGAAATGTAGTTTCAAAACATCTGGAGGGCTGTAGTTGCCCACACCTTTATCACAGGGTCAGGATATGTGCTCACCGCTACAATACACCGTTCCGAATGTGGTTAAGAACTGCCAAAATGTCAGAACAGAGAACACAATAACATCCCTTTAGGCTTTTACATCGTGCCGTGTAGCTGAGCTGTCAGCACAGATCCCCAGCTTGTTTACCTGGTGCAGTTTCGGTTACAACTGCTGTCACAAAAAGCTTTTGAACCTGTCAGCAAGGCCTGTAGGAGCATTCAAAAACCCAGGCGAAATGTTAGCCAAGGTTAAAGCAGTTAAAGAGTGATCCTTTCTCTCCCCCCCCCCAGACTGCTCGGGACCCTACCACAAAGAAAACCAGGGCTGCGGTCACTTGGCAGACTCTGAATCCTGATCTTCAGATGCTAAAAGACACTACAGGATCCCAACCTGAAAAGGAATCCTACCCGAATGCTAAAAGAATATTGGTATGTATGATACACGATGCAAGATGGCACTAAAAAAGAGCAGCTTTGTTCAGTTAGAAATGAGACCAAAAGGCAAAATATAGATGACATTCTTTAGGGTAAAGAAGAAAAAAAATAAAAGAACCTAGACAGGCTGACTTAGGCTAGGGTCAGACTAACGCATTTTTCGCGTTGTCCGTGAAAAAGTGCGTTCGAACGAATGGATGTATTTTTTCACGGAATACGCAATCATACGATGCGCATTTTCGTCCGTGATTTTGTACGGATCATCAATAAAACCCTTTTTGCATCTGGACGTTATGTTGGCCGGACATGAGCAGCGTCTGACGTCTTCCAATCACGCAAACACGCCGCTATGCGGACGCAGCGCACTCTGTACGTCAGTACTAGCGGTTTGACGTTCTCGAAAAAATGCGTTCGTTTGCCACTTGCGTTGCGCGGCCGCACTTTTGTGCGGCCGTTCTTCATATGCAGCCCGGCATTGGACGTCATTTGCTGCTAGCACGGCCGTGATTTAGTGTGGTTAAACGCACGTTAAAACTGCTTTCGTCTGACCTTAGCCTTAATGCCAGAAAACACGTTCCCCTGTTTATTATTTGCTTGGTTTTCTTTGCATATATAGTGTTAAACTGTACTTTTTGCACCATGCTTTGGGTTCCTGTCATTTCTTCCAGATTCTGGTTATCTCACTGAAGGAAGTGGCTAGATCCCATCCCCTTAAAAGACTGATGCATCTGCAGTTACTGCACACACAGCCAATCAGATGCTTCTCAATGGAGAAGCATGACAAAATCGTTGGTTGACCACTAGTAGAATCCCCAAGATACGTTGTTTTTGATCCATGAAGCTCCGCTGCCACATCCCATGAAGGCTGTCTAGCGGTCACTGACCAATGGATGATAACAACCTTCCCGGGCTGAGGGGGGAGACGTCTGTTTTCCTAGTGAAAAAGGGCCAGCCAGAGACACTCCTGTCACCACAAAAACCTAAAATCAGCTCAAGTGGTCCTATAGGGGAAAAAAAAAATATTTGAAGACCAGAGCCTTTACTGGCAGCCTATTTTAAATAGGAGTTCCATTCTGAAGGGTCTTCTTCAAAAAGTACTCAATGGCAAGCTCTACTTATCCGACAGCGTATCGAGCAGTCCTTTACTGGACATCTACCATTTCCTTAGCCAGCAGTTGCATTCACTTTGGCAATGGAGTTATTGCTACCTTCTCAATTACTATCCTATGCGTTCCTGCTGAAGAGTTCCCCATGACAACAATGGGAACTTCTTGATTGGCTGAGTCATTTCCTGGTTTGAGTACTGCTCCCTTCAGAAGTTGCCGATCTGCAAACACAGGACTGGATCTTTTTAGAACATTCATATTTACGGATACAAATAGATCACTTCAACTTTTGAGTATCCCTGTAAGCTGATCAGAGCTTTGAGGGACATTGAAGATAACGATTGTGATCTTCCTTTGCCAGACTTTCTAGTTGCATAATGGAATCCTGCTAAGAAAAAACACAAATATAAAACCCTTTCAGCCAGTATAGGCTACAAATCCTCAGAGAATGCTGCAAGACTTCATTAACCCCTTCACAAAGCATAACAGAATTTTTCCACCCTGCAGTGAAGGAACCAAGATGAAATCATTTTGCTACTTAAACTGTGCTGTGCAGCTGCAGGAGCTGAGACTAAGGCTAGGGTCAGACGTACGCATTTTTTCACGTCTGTCAAAAAGCGCGTTGATGCGTCCGAACGCATTTTTTCACGGAAGACGGGATAGCGGTCATACGATGCGCAATTTTGGCTGTGATTTTTGACGGAGAGATTAACAACAAATGGACGTGATGTTGGCCCAACATGTGCAGCAGTTGACGTCTCCTAAGCACGCACACACGCAGCTATGCAGACACAGCGCACTCTGTGCGTCCGTACTAGCGGTTCTACATTCTTGAAAAAATGCGTTCCTTTGCCGCTTGCGTTGCGCGGCTGAACTTCGTGCGGCCGTACTTCGTATATTGGCAGTCATTGGACGTCATTTGCTGCTACTACGGCCGTAATAAAGTGCGGCTGCACGCGTGTTCGCACTGCGTTCGTCTGACCCCAGCCTAACTGGTTAATGCGGTCGCTGGAACTAGGACTGCAACAAAAGGATTAAATCGGATTAAGAAAACAAAAATATATCTTTAAGAAACACTATTAAAAAAATAAAATTTAAAAAAAACAAGCCCTACTTTTTTCCCCTTACGCAATTTCTTATGTGTATATATATGCAAACTGCGTAACTTGTGCACACCAAGTACACAAGCGCCTGATCAGAGTGATAGATTGATGCCGCATATGCAGCTTAAGCCCATGTCCGCTTTCTACCCGAACGAACACTGCAACGAGCGCTCTGACAGACATGAAAAGATAGCACAGAAAGCAGGGAGGGATGGCAGCTCTGGTCCAGAGAAACTGAGGGAGGGTGGGGTGGTGGTACAGGACTCCAGTTCCAAATAAGGATAAAACACCTGCGGTACAGCACCCGTTTGTTTGGCAGCAAAGGCAGAACGAATGGAAACAAACTGGTTATGTCTAACATAACCCTAGAACTAAAATCATACCAAGTTAAGCAGGTGGCACCTGAGCATCTAAGACTATTAGTGTTCAACTTAGATGGAGTCTAGGCATTGTGTGCTGTACACAGACCAATTGGATATACAGCTAGGGTTGAAACAACTCCGATTAAAAATATATTATTTTATTCCCCCCCAAAGTCCCAGTATGTGTGACTTCTGCGACTGCCAGTCACAGGTCACTGCGGTTAAACATTTTCAGAGCTGCCCCTTGTGTTCTGTGAAGGAGAGACAAAAGACAATACTTATACATTGGGGGGGGGGGATGTCAGAAAGCTCCGGTGTTTCCAATGACACAAACACAGGGGGAAAAAAAAATAAAAATAGCGGTTGTCACAAGTGACAAATGGCGGTGCTTCCCAAAAGAACAATCTACTCCGCTACAAAAGATGCTCCACAGAAATGGGGGGGGGGGGGGAAGACACGACACACATGAACATATACTTAATTGCAATTAAATTTCAAATAAAGACTCATTAAAAAAAATTGCGCTGCATAAAGCGCAAATAATTAACCGGGTTCTGCACGAGCACTTAGTACTCGTGCAGATGCCCCCGATACCAGAAGCCAGCATTGAGCTGGCTTGCCGGCATCCGAGGGGTTGGGGCGGCTGTCCTAATGCTCTAACAGCATTCGGACAGGCCCCTGCGGCCGACCACGTTTCTTACAAATCCAACAAGCGCCGCCAGCAAAGTCTTCGAGAGGCCGCTTGCTGGGAAGCCCCCAGTCGCGATCTCGCAAGATTGGGGGCTTCCCAACTTTGCCGGCGGCACTCGTTGGATTTGTAAGAAATGCGGTAAGCTGCAGGGGGCCTGTCCGAATGCTGCTAGAGCATTCGGACAGCCGCCCCATGTCTGGTCCGAGGTCTGAAACGTGTTAGTGTGTGTATCAAATAAATTTGGGCAATAGTCCCAGTGCGAGCGCACACTTCCAATCCAAATATTGTGTAGCACACTTAAAATCACTTAAATCCTTGCAAAAGTTTCTCCGTTTCCTATTCACAATTCAAACCCAATAGTTTCAAAAAAGAGACTATATAGTGCAATAACGTTTTTAAAATCAAAACAATATTTTTTAGTTGGTCATACAGTTTTTAACGCACAAAAGGGGGAGCCCCTTAGGCTCAAAACACAGGTCTCTTGACCACCACTCGGGGGGGGGGGGAAATCACCCACACTTCGAAGTTCTTCAATTGGGATCCCAATATGTTCCAGGGAGCCCTTTACTTCAAATTAACACATCTGTGCGCAGATATTATTTGATGGATATAATGAATGGATATGAGGAAAATATACTCACAGATTCATGAGCCTCTTATGGCAAGTGGCTCAGTATATAAGAATCAGTTTTTCGAGGTTTATATCAGTTTGGAGTGAGGTCAATTAACCTGTGGCTGGATATCTCGTCAGGGAATTTCCTTTGGAAAAGAAATCTGCCGGTTCCAGTATGGTCACCAGAAAATTTATTCCATTAAAAAAATCTTAAAACAATGAGCGCCACTCCTAACCTTAATGGTTTGATATTATTTAGGGTTCTTGTGTGCACACACACACACACACACATCTGGGCTGAAAGTAAGTGTGTGTGTGTGTGTGTGTGTGTGTGTGTGTGTGTGTGTGTGTGTGTGTGTGTGTGTGTGTGTGTGTGTGTGTGTGTGTGTGTGTGTGTGTGTGTGTGTGTGTGTGTGTGTGTGTGTGTGTGTGTGTGTGTGTGTGTGATCACCCACAAAGACACACACTTTCAGCCCAGATGTGTGTGTGTGTGATCTATATATTCTCCACAATGTGCTCTGGTGTCTGTTGGTTATACATGTATCTGCAGGGGTGTGGAATTTATATCGCCCGACACCTGGGACATGAAGATCCGGGCGCCGGACGAGTAGTGTTTTCTTTAGATGCAGTCCGGCGGGCTTATTCTAGGGATGCCCCCCCGATACCGGAAGCCAGCCTTGAGCTGGCTTACTGGCCAGCGAGGGGCTGCTGGCCGAATGCTCTAACGGCATTCAGACAGGCCCCTGCAGCTGACCGCATTACTTACAAATCCAACGAGCGCCGCCGGCACAGTCTCCCATTGGCCGCTCGTTAGGAAGCCCCCAGGCGCGATCTCGCGAGATTGCTCCCTCTCGCGAACTCAGATCGCAGCTGGGGGCTTTCCCAACGAGCGGCCGCTGGGAAACTGTGCCGGCGGCGCTTGTTGGATTTGTAAGTAACGCGGTCAGCTGCAGGGGCCTGTCTGAATGCCATTAGAGCATTCGGACAGCGCCCCATGTCCGGTCTGAGGTCTGAAACACACACAATGTATATTATTTATATATAATATACCCCACAGGCATCAGATACATGTATACCTAACAGACACCAGCCCACAGAACGTGTGTGGTCAGGGTGGGTGTAGGCCGTGCAGTGGGTAAATGGGGTGTCTGGCCATACTTTTCCATAGGAACATAAAACAGGACGGGCCTTCAGCAAAAGCCTAAATTAATTATTGGAAAGCATCACTTGACATTAAATAAAAGTATCGGTACTTGGTATCGGTGAGTACTTGAAAAAAGTATCAGTACTTTTACTCCGTCTTAAAAAAATGGTATCGGTGCATCCCTAACTGTAATCCTGCCTCCTGTATTATGAAGGTCTCAAGCAGCCTTTTTGTAACCCCGATCTGAGGCTTTCAAGAGTCAGGATTGGCTGATAAGAGTCCCGATTGATATAGGACCCTCCCACTTTAAAGCTAGTGCTTGGATTGGCTGTTAAGGAGTGGGTGCAGCTTACCAACCAACAAGAAACCCTGATCCTGTTGTGCCCCGCACACCGGTAGCTGCATCCGCCATTTAAACAGTTGTGCTGTACCACTTTACCCAGTTCTCATTGGGCACCAGAAAAAATATATAAAAACGAAAAAAATCCTAGGTCTCTAATCCACATTGCCCGGTATATATAAAATAAAAAAGACCTCATATTAAATACTGGGATAACTTCCTGGATCATGTGGACAAATCCTGATCACACCTTGGCTGCAAAGCATAGCGCTTAAGCCAATTTTTAATTCTCCCTTTGCCATCAGAGATGCCACACACACGAAGAAATCAGCCGTTTTCTCGCGCCGCAGGCAGAGAAAAGCTGAGAAATAGATGCAGCTAGGGTGGCAGAGGGATACGTGGAGGAACACTGGAAACTCATTTGTGCAAGATCTTGTCCATCTGCATGAAGTCCTATGAACTCCTGGCACTGATAAACAACACGCCACTTAGAGCCATCAAAACGCTATGATGTTCGTCATGATGAGTGTTAAAATGGTGGCATCCAGGGGGCTTGTGTGGCCCCAGCCTCTGCTAGAAGACTTGCCAAATAATTACATTTGTTTTTACTTTTTCAGTTGAATACCCTGGACTTTCAACTTAGAATATGACCCACATGCTCACTCTTTCACAAGCTGTCTCTCACAAGGTGTGCCCCTCTGACTGCCATGAATACCAGGAGGAGAATCCCCGAGCGCACAGAAACTAAGCCACAACCTAGCTACCAGTTCTTAAAATGGAGGAGGATAGGACTATCCAAGGACAGACAACAAATAAAAGGATGAAGAGGTAATCATGGTCAGAGGAGTCAAAAGGTCATACACAGCGAGAGTAGTCAAACAAGGCAAGGTCACAGGAACACAGATCAGATCGAAGCCAAGAATCGGTACTCTGGTAAGTAGATATAACAAGGAATGCACGCTCAGGTAAGTATAAACCACAACCGGGTACTATGAAAATGACACCCAGGATATATAGCCAAGACTAGATTTTATTCGGTCGTGCTATTTTCCTGCACCAAAACGTCCACAATTGGCACACTGTGACAAACATCTGATGTGTGGAAGGGGGAACTATAATAATCTGATGCCAACGAGCTTCCAGCGTCAATACCGCCAAACAGGAGTAACGAGGAGATACGATGCCGCAAACCACGAGAACGAGATAGGGGTCTGCACGGAGCAGCATTGGGTAAGGGATGTGGAGCCTGATTCGTGAAATCCAAAATACATATTACATAGCAACCAAACACATAAACCTGGAGCTGAAATAGTTAATCTAAAAAGATAAGTATTATAGGAAGTAGGGATGTACAAATACCATTTGTTTTTAAGACTGAGTACAGGTACCGATACTTTTAATGTCATGTGACCCCTTTTCAATAGGAACAGATATATATTATATTTATATATTATATCCCCCAGCTCACCCTCCCCCGGCCGCCGGAGGAGGTTGTAGCCCGGCCGCTCGTTGGGGACCACGCACAGCCACTGTCTCGTGAGAACCCGGAGTTCACAATCTCACGAGATCGCAGCTGGTGGATCCCAGCCGAGCGGCTGAGCTACAACCCTTTGCTGGCGGCCGCTCGAGGTAAGACGACGCCGGAGGAGACTGGCAGAGTGCCAAACACTGCCTCACAGAAACCGGCCAGCAAGCCAGCCCAGCGCTGGCTTCCGGTATCGGGGGCCTCTGCACAAGTATTAAGTACTCGTGCAGGCCCCAGTATTGGCACCGATACCGGTGCATCCCTAATAGGAAGTTGGAATCGTAACTACAGAAGGTAGTATTCAACTTTCTCTTCAATCCCTTCCACTCCTATCTTCTGCTCAGAGCCAGTTCAGGCTGGTGTCAGACCAGTGTTTTTAAGAGCGGAAGGAACGTATGTGAGAGTGGATGTTCCTTCCACTCTGCGCCCGTGTGGCCATCTTGCTGAGTGCAGTTAGTGCGCTTAGTGCTGCAAGGCTCGATCCTCCTATGGATCGTTTGCGCAACAGCGTGTGGCCAGCCATATCACAGCATCACAACGTGCGACAGACGCCAGAAGGCACATCAGTATGGGCGCAAATCATGCGCTTGTCTGACACCAGCCTTACAGCCCTCATCAGCACAATCAAATTCTCTGTCCCAAGGGTCTCAATCACTTGCCCTGCCAGCAAGCCGGCCGGTCAGCAGCCGAGACTGAGGTCTCATCTCTGTATGAGGGCAGGGAGAGCTCCTGCAGGACAACCTACAATAGGCATACCACATATTAGGTGGAATTACCTGCTCGCTGTCACTTATTTCTTGGCATACTGGCTATTCCATCAGGACTTTCATGCAAAAAATTGAAAGATGAAGGGTTTGACCCTTGTGTAGTTCTAAAATATTTGAGCTTTTGGTACAATACAGATACTAGAAAGGAATACCCAGACATTAAAGTTGAATAGGGGAATGAAGGGGCTAAATGTTAACACTAGTTGACTCCCTCGAGTAGGGCTTGACAAAGCCTGGTAGCCACTGGCTCCTAAATTTCCAGTTTATTTTACACCAATCTAAAAGCAGGTAGTTGGCTTCAATGTTTTCTTCCGTTCTCCTACATTTAATGTAAATATATCCAGCCCTGGAGAGATAGAAGCAAGTCTACACTTCCAGGCTCAAAAAAGTAGCCAAAAGACCACATGCACAAAAAATACCTAACAGCAAAAAGCACCAGGGAACAAAGTGATAAATAAATAGAATCAGCTAAAATCATAATTTGGGTCAGTACAAACCAACGCCCAGATGCAGAGGCAAGGTTCCCAACGAGTCGGCGAGGATTCCCCTTTATCAAGGTATACCTTGATAAAGGCGAATCCTCGCCGAAACGTTGGCTCAAAACTTTTGTAGCTGGCTCCTAGATGCAAAGCAAATTTGTCAAGCCCTGACCTAGAGAGTATAAAACTCACCTTTAAAATCTGACACAAAGCCCCCTCGGTGCCGGTCTGAATCTCGAGGGAGTGTCCCACCAATCCAATGAATCTCAAATGCTAGGGTGTTGAGGAGCCATGGGCTAGCCGAGAAACTCCCTACTGTTCATGCCTGGCCAATTGTTCGGAAAGCATATCAGCTTCCAGCCTGGTTGAATCCTCTTCACTGCTCGGGGGGGGGGGGGGGGGATGATTCACACCTTCAAGACCTCTGCAGAGGTGAAACCGGGGTGGTAGGACTCCAGGTCACTGCGTCCATTTAATTAGCAGTGAATGGTCACAGTGCCTTAAGTGTCCCTTTAAATGTAGAGCTCAAATCATAAGAAAAAGCGAAACGGTCCATGACAGGTACGTTGTAAATGCCACAGCTACGGTTCACCGACAGGCCTGCTCGCTGCCCAGGAGCCTACACAGACATTGAACCTACAGGCCCCACATCAAACCAGCTCAGTTGTTTATTCTCAATATGGAAACTCAGACAGGTCAGACTCTTCATTCCCAAGCAGGAAAATAAGCTGCTGTAGCACTTCCTGAGCACTAGACGAAAACGAAACC
Source organism: Leptobrachium leishanense (assembly GCA_009667805.1). Classification (NCBI taxonomy): domain Eukaryota; kingdom Metazoa; phylum Chordata; class Amphibia; order Anura; family Megophryidae; genus Leptobrachium; species Leptobrachium leishanense. The sequence continues at coordinate 97,951,391 of CM019072.1, read as the reverse complement.
AAATAGTACTTTTATTTAAAACACAGGAAGTTGTTTAACGCCTGTAGGTAGCAAAACGTCATTTCTAGAAGTTTCTCATTCTCTCGGTGATCTGAAGAGGATGCACAAAAAAGGTTACCAGGACAACCTTTAGTGGCCTCTTGTTCACAATTGCTGCAGTACCATGAAGCCAGATTTTGTGATCTTCTACGGCTTGAGAGAGAATATGAAACACATGGGGGATTATTGGAGGGGGGGGGGCACTACATGCCGAGTCACCAATCAACGCTCTAAAAAACAAAAAAAAAATAACACTTTTTTACCCCCCCCCCCCCCTCCACTGATCAACAACCTTAGGTTTTTTTTTGAGAAAGGATTTTACCAGGAAGGATACATTGAGATTTCAGTATGTCCTGGGTGGAGAGTATGTTTAGGACCAAACATGCTGTAAATAATGTTAAAAGGGACTCCCTGTCACCAAGCATCAGTCCTGACCTGATTTTTCATTTTTCTCTGCAGGATGCTAGATGCGTGGTATTCGCAAACTAGATAGAATATATGCGAATAATGCAATCACCACCTGAGGCGCGTTCAGTTAGTAAGCAGCTGCAAGTGTTACGTTAGCAAATGGTAGCTGATCGCGGTGCTGCAATTCAACGCTCAGCATGGCTAACTTGGCAGTAGCACAAGAAGAGATTGTGGGCGGAAGAGCTAAACTGGAAGCGGATTGGCTCCTGACCAGTAGAGGCAGGAAGTCAATACAGCTTTTGCCCAAGTTGCTGCAGGGCTTTCTATAACGCAACCACAGCTACTAGCTTCACTTTCAAGCAGCCGATCGTTTAAAAAAAAAAAAAAAAAAAAAAAGAGCCATGCATGCTTTGCCAGTGTGCCTTTAAAATAGGACCAATACCAGCCGATATTCTGTACATAGAAATTTATGAAGAATAGTGTATATTATTTATTTTTGAACATACATATGCAAATTGCATACTTTTCGGACAAAAAAAAAGGTACGAGCGCCTGGTCAGAGTGATGATTGATGCTGTGTACTCAGCTTAAGCCCTTGCCGGCTTTCTCCCCAAATGAAAGCTGCTATGAGTGCGCAGACATGTCAGCACGAAAGCAAAGTGAGAAGGGGGTGCACTCCACGCAGTCTGACCACTTTAGCTTATGAAAGTGGTCAGGGTGCATAGAGTATAGCTTTAAAATAATCTCATGAACAAACTGAGTGGGAGGAGGGTCCGTAGGTGGGAGTGAGTTTGGGCAATGGACTTGACCCGAGTGTGAGAGGGAGTGGGTTTGGGCTAAAGAACGGTCCTGAGTGTGGGAGAGTGAGTTTGTGGAAAGGAACCAGACCAAAAGGAGAGAATGGCAGCTCCAAACCAGAGGGGTTGGCAGGCAGGTTGGGGTGGTGACACAGGACTACAGCGTCAAGCAAGTATAAAACACCAGTGCCTAGCCTATACTCAGTGGCAGTATTCCAGGGTTTGTGTTATTGCGCTGCTACAGTTGTAAACTGAATAAAAACAAACTGGTTATGTCGGACATCACCCTAGAACTAAAACATGCAGAGTAAAGTGTCTTTAAGTCAGTCTGGCCCTAAACAGCGTGTGCTATACATAAAAATCGATAATGAGAATAGTTGACAACTATTCTCATTATCAGTTATTTCAGCTCAAAAAAATATTATTAATAATTATATATATATATATTATATATACACACACACACACACACACACACTAGAAAGTGAAACAATATTTTGGGTTAAAGAATCTCAGCGCTCATTGTGACAGGTAACTCACAGTAATGTGTGGAGTAGGGCTGTCAAAAATAATCGGCTAATCGATGCATCGCGATTCAGCCTTGAGCGATGCTGCATCGATTAATTTGGGCTGAGAAAAAAAAAACAATTCTGCCCGACCGCAGACTGAGCGGCCGGGCAGATCTAACCTGCAGCGGCAGGTGCAGCGGCTCGAGGCAGCCTGCGGGAGCTGTGTTACACGCTGGAGCTACACTTCCGGGTCCCCAGACCTGCCTGTGCGAGTGAGGCTGGACGGGAGATGGAGCCCCAGCAGTGCACAAGCTGCTCAGCCCAGCCTGCCTGCCACCTCATCGCCTACCTGCTTCTGCTGCGCTGGAACCCCTGTGGCCACTCACTTTCTCCGCCGGCTGCTCCAGCACAGACCCAGAGCAGGGGAAGCCAGTCCACATGCGAGGAGCTTCTGCTGCACATGGCCTTGGCTCCACCCCCTTCTCCTTCCACTAGAGGCTGATCAGCGTGAGGGAGCAGCTCCAGCGCCACCTGCTGGACATTTGTTCAAGGTACACAGGCACTCCTCAGTGCTCTGAATTTTTTTTTTTTACATATTCAATGCTCTGTATCTTATGTAAGTATGTGCCCCCAATGATCTATGTAAGTGCACATACATGTGCCCCCCAATGATCTATGTATGTGCACATGCGCAGATCACGGGGGGGGGCACATGTATGCGCAGATCACTGGGGGGCACATGTATGCGCACATACATATACATGTGCCCCCCAGTGATCTATGTATGTGCGCATACATGTGCCCCTAGTGATCTGCGCGTAATGGGGGGGGGACACATACATACACGGATCACTGGGGGGGGGGGGGTCAGTGTGTGTGTATGTGACCCCCCCCAGTGATCTGTGTGACGCCCCAGTGTTCTGTGTGTACCCCCTTCAATGCTGTGTTTTTGTGTGACCACACCACCTCAGTGCTGTGCGTGACCACGTGTGTGACAGTGCCCCGTTAGAGCGCTATAGCAAAAATAAAAAGATGTCCATTTCTATTCAGCCATCATTCATTTCCCATGTGCAACATAATTTTTCAACATTTTATCATCCAGACCTTGTGGTTTTAGATCGCACGGGGGAATCTGTTACTGCATTTTTCGATGAAAATATACAATTTTAATCTAAATTGAAAAAAAACAAAATTTTTGCATGTATTTTGGCTGTTACATTTAATGAATATGAATAATATGACTGTGTATAAAACACTGAACTTGCTGCCAACGTGGGAAACGAGAAGGTGAGTAACTGCAGTGCTATTGTTCACTATAGATGGGAAAAATGTACAATGCTGCTGCCTTAGAAGAAAAATAAACCAAAAATGTTTCTTTATCTTTTTTTGTGAAATTTAACATTGTCATGTTTGGTATCATTAGAAAGGCCAGACTCTGCCCCATCCAATGACACCTATCACTAATCGTGATGCATCGCATCGTTGACCTGATAATCGTAATCGAATCGTGAGACCAGTGAAGATGCGCAGCTCTTGTGTGGAGTATATGAATTTTATTGCTGTGGCGCTTTGTGATATGCTCATACACTGTGATACTGTAATGTGTAGGGTTGCACCGATACCGATACTAGTATCGGTATCGTGGCCGATACTGGGTACTGCAGGAGTGCTTGGTACTCGTGCAGTACCCCCCAATATTTTTACAGATACCGGAAGCCGGCATTAAGCCGGCATCTGAGGGGCTGCGGCAGCTGTCCGAATGCTCTATCTGCATTCGGACAGCCGCCCCTGGAGCTGCTTACACAATACTTACCTTCCTGGGCGCCGCCGGAAATGTCTCCGCGTGTGCGCTCGTTGGAAGGACCCCAGCCGCGACCACGTGGGACCATGTGATTGCGGCTGGGGTCCTTCCAACGAGCGCGCGCAGAAACTTTCCCGGCGGCGCCCAGGAAGGTAAGTATGTACACAGTGAGCAGCTGCAGGGCCTGTCCGAATGCAGATGGAGAGCAGCTGCAGGGCCTGTCCGAATGCAGATGGAGAGCAGCTGCAGGGCCTGTCCGAATGCAGATGGAGAGCAGCTGCAGGGCCTGTCCGAATGCAGATGGAGAGCAGCTGCAGGGCCTGTCCGAATGCAGATGGAGAGCAGCTGCAGGGCCTGTCCGAATGCAGATGGAGAGCAGCTGCAGGGCCTGTCCGAATGCAGATGGAGAGCAGCTGCAGGGCCTGTCCGAATGCAGATGGAGAGCAGCTGCAGGGCCTGTCCGAATGCAGATGGAGAGCAGCTGCAGGGCCTGTCCGAATGCAGATGGAGAGCAGCTGCAGGGCCTGTCCGAATGCAGATGGAGAGCAGCTGCAGGGCCTGTCCGAATGCAGATGGAGAGCAGCTGCAGGGCCTGTCCGAATGCAGATGGAGAGCAGCTGCAGGGCCTGTCCGAATGCAGATGGAGAGCAGCTGCAGGGCCTGTCCGAATGCAGATGGGCCCTGCAGCTGCTCTCCACGACGATACTTACCTTCCTGGGCGACGCTGGGAAAGTTTCCCCACGTGGTCGCGGCTGGGGTTCTTCCAACAAGCGCACGCGCGGAGACATTCCCGGCGGCGCCCAGGAAGGTAAATATCGTCGCGGGGGGGGGGGGATCCATGAGCTGGGGGGGGCATACCCATGTGTGAGCTGTGGGGGCATATGTGTGAGCTGGGGGGCAAATCCATGTGTGAGCTGGGGCAATATCCATGAGCTGGGGGGCATAATCATGAGTGAGCTGGGGCAAATCCATGCGTGAGCTGGGGCAAATCCATGCGTGAGCTGGGGCAAATCCATGCGTGAGCTGGGGCAAATCCATGCGTGAGCTGGGGCAAATCCATGCGTGAGCTGGGGCAAATCCATGCGTGAGCTGGGGCAAATCCATGCGTGAGCTGGGGCAAATCCATGCGTGAGCTGGGGCAAATCCATGAGTGAGCTGGGGCAAATCCATGAGTGAGCTGGGGCATATCCATGAGTGAGCTGGGGGGCAATATCCATGAGTGAGCTGGGGCAAATCCATGTGAGAGCTGGGGGGCAAATGTGTGAGCTGGGGCAAATCAATGTGTGAGCTGGGGCAAATCAATGTGTGAGCTGGGGCATATCCATGTGTGAGCTGGGGCATATCCATGTGTGAGCTGGGGCATATCCATGTGTGAGCTGGGGCATATCCATGTGTGAGCTGGGGCATATCCATGTGTGAGCTGGGGCATATCCATGTGTGAGCTGGGGCATATCCATGTGTGAGCTGGGGCATATCCATGTGTGAGCTGGGGCATATCCATGTGTGAGCTGGGGGCATATCCATGTGTGAGCTGGGGGGCATATCCATGAGCTGGGGGGCATATCCATGAGCTGGGGGGCATATCCATGAGCTGGGGGATATATACATGTGAGCTGGGGGCATTTTTATATGGTCTGTTCTTATTGGAAAGCATCACATGACATTAAAGAAAAGTATCGGTACTCGGTATCGGTGAGTACTTTTAAAAAATATCGGTACTCAGTCTTAAAAAAGTGGTATCGGTGCATCCCTAGTAATGTGCACTGAGTGCCACAGTGTAGCATCCTTGTTCACTTTAGAATTTAAAAGTGAATAGTACAGCGTTAGGAAAAAGGAAAAATAAAAAATTAAAAAGCAGAAACTTATTTTTTACTTAAACACTTGTCATGCCTTTCCAATGATACTTCATATTACCCTCTAGTTCTACGGTTTTCCGAGATACGGGGATCCTTTGGACCCCCGTATCTCACCCCGATAAGAAATTACCTGCCCAGCAGGGGGAGGAATTCCAGTTTGATGTCACCACGCCCATGCACAATGATATTAGTGGGCGGAGATAGGTCACACAGGCAGCTGACATCCAAGATGTCAGCCCCTTGCGGGCGAAGTCTGATCGGTGCCAGATGGGCTGCAGACATTGACTGAAACTCGGTTGAGGAGTGTCTGCCCTGCCAGTAGGTGCCATTACGGAGTACCAGAGAGCAGAAAAAAAAAAAGCCCAGGTTATCGATAACAGCAGGTAGATACCGATAATGGCAAAAATGCTAAATATAAAATCGGCACAGATAAACATAAAAAAAAAAATAATGGTAGTACTGATAATAGTTCGATCCCAGCTTTAAAAACGTGTAATGCCTTTTGAAGGGGGCAGAAGGCTCATCCAGCATGCATAAAAAGCAAGCAAAATTTGAGCTAATATTTACCCGCTTTCCACACCCACCTAACCAGTGTTTAGTCTGTAAATGCATAAAAACGCACTGAGCATGTGCGACGGAGTTGCTCCACCTCCTACTGAGAGCTGGGGGGGGGGGGGGAGGTCCGAGTGCCATTCCAGTCTAACTCTTTCACCCCGTTACTGCAGACAGGAAAAAAAAAAAAAATAAGTACAGCATGAAACTAAATAAAATTAAAAAAACAATACAGAGAACAAGATAAACCAGTGACAGCACAAGTGTGTGTGTGTCAGAGATGCTAATAGTCGGTTCCTCAGTCTGAGGTCCTGGGCAGGGCTACACGTGCACAGCTTGTGCTAGTTCATGTCAAGCATTGATGGGTAGGGTAACAGGTGGGGAGGAGGCAGGGGAATATTCAGGAAGTGGGAGCTGAAGAAACAGCCCTAGCTAAGGGACGTGGTCAGAGAAGATAAAAATGACAGAGTTTTAAGAAAGAAACTAGTAAAAATCAATATACTGGCTCTTCCACATTAAATCAGTTCAAGTGTGTCTATTTCCACAGTTGCAAGACAACGTTTCCACTCTTACAGGTCTTTTGCAGCTGAGGAAGTAAACGGATTTCTAAGAGTCAGTATATTGATTTTACTACATGGAGGATCCGGGAAGTGGATCCATTCTGACTGGTGTGACTACTGGTTGTGGCCATTGCTTTATATACAAAGCAAGAAAATAAAACGTTTCTTTCTTCCACTCACTTATTCTTTACAACTTTAGTTTTTCTATTGGGAAAAATTCTAGCGTAAAAGTGTTTAACTGTCAATTTAAAAAAAAGAAATTCTTAACCCTTTCGCTGCTGAGGCTTTTCACACCTCTGTGCTGAGGTCATTTTTACCGGTTTTGCGCATCATGTTTAAACGTGTTTTGAAGGCTTATTTTAGTATATGACCCAGACATATTATATATCGTTCTTTCTGTCAGACTCGGCAGATTCATAATATGTCATTATTATATGTATACGTCATGTCCTGTCTGTAGATAACAAAAAATGCAATAAAATATGAATTTTCAATAATTTACAACGTGTAAAGTGTTTTTTTTTTTCACATTTTAACATGCGAGCAATTGCGGTTATATTTTGTATGGGGTGCGCTTGTTAAAAAAATTAGAGATGGGGTCTCGTTACATTTTTTTTTTGGGGGAAATTACGCGATTTTTAACAAACGCACCGCATACAAAAAATCGTTAGTGCAGCATCATTGTTCACATTATAATTGAAATGGGAACAATATTGCTGCATTAACAAAACAAAAAAAAAAACTTGTTTTTTTTTTTAAAATATTTTTTTATTTTTAGTTTAAATTTTTATTTTTTTTAAAAAACTTTTTTCACAGTGGTGTTTGGTATCGTTGGAACGGCCATGCTCTGGCCGATCCAACAGTACCAAACATTAACCCCTAGCTGCCACGGATCGGGAGATAGGGGGTTCCAATGAAGCTAGGGGTTAACTCCAGGACTGGCGTCATCGTGCATAGCACGGTGACGCCAGTCCCCGGAGGCTTGGCCGACAAGATGTCGGCCAGCTCCGGGAAAGGATCACGAACCGGCGCTTTTCGGCGCCGATTCGTGATCCGGCTCCCCAGGGGTTAATGACAGCCACCGTTTGGAAGGGCAGGCTGTGCCCTTCCAAGCGGTGTCTGTTTTAACTCGCTACTCCCCGGCGATCGGGGGGGGGGGAAGAGGCACATGCGGGGGGCGCCTGCATTAGATGTCATCGCGTCGCCGCGATGACATCTAATGTCCCCGCCGGGGTCCCGGATTGGCGGGCTGACATCCAAGATGTCAGCCCGCACCGGGGGGGGGGGCGCAGCAATCCACCGGAATCCGGCGGATTGCTGCCTCCTGTGCTCGGACGCGCTGAGCGCGTCCGTAGCACAGGAGAACCACTTGGCAGCCAAGTGGTTAAAACAGGCATGACCCTTTAAAAAAAATATATATATATATATATATTTTATATGAATTGTCCTTATTTTAATGTTGCTGAAAGCTTACATGGTTTGTTTTTTTCCCCTCTAAGAAAATATTTTACTCTAGGTGTCAGTGTTGTAAACGGACACGCACACTGTGTGGCATTGGCCATATAATGGAGTCTATTGGTCGAGCACTGACTCAAATCATTGTATTGTGCGGGATGTATTAAAAGGACATCACCGGGAGATACGGGATCCAAAGGATCCCTCCCATCTCCACTTGGCAGCTAGGGGGTTTAACCCCTTAAGGGCCGCTGACGTACCCTGTACGTCCTGTCCTCGGGTCTCCCTTAGACCCGCGGACGTACAGGGTACGTCAGCGGCGCCTAATCCCCCTCTCCCCCGATACTCACCTCCCTCGCTGGATCCCTCGGCGATCTGGCAGGGAGGAAGCCTGCCCATGTGATTTACATGGGCAGGCAAGGCTGATGACGTCGCCACGCTGCGTGGTGACGTCATCAGCAGGCGTCCCCATGCAAAGCAATGGAGGGGAGGGGGGGGCTCCTTTGGAGCCCTCGATCTCCCCAACCATTGCAGCTAGGGAGATGCTTTTTACACCGCTGAAAAGGGGAGAGTCTCCCCTTTTCAGTGGTGTATAGCATTAACTGTTTCGCCAATTGGCGCCAAAACGCGATTCGAACCTGGAGGGGGGCTGACATATTGGATGTCAGCCAAGCCTCCAGGTCCCCCCCCACGCACGGACAACCTCACCATATGTGTGAGGATGTCAGTGGGCCAGTTAACCATCTAGCTGCCATGTAGAGATAAGGGGATCCTAAGGATCCCTTTATCTCCCGATCCATGGCAACTAGATGGTCATATTTGACATCATTGCAAAAGGCCTGATTATGGCCTTTCAAATGATACCAAACATGACCAGGTTTGGTTTAAAAAAAAAAAAAAAAAAAATAATAAAATTAAATAAAATAAAAAAAATTTTGTTTTTTTTAAAGTTTTTTTTGTCTGGGGGGGTTTAATTAAATAGGACCTAGGCTGTCATCTAAAAATAATTAGCACAAAATGGTCAGAATGAGCGCAGCGCACATAGGTGAACGGTCTCAGCAGTGAAGGGGTTAAAAAGCAAACGCATGTAAAAATTGGGTATTTCTAGTCTCGGGACAAAATTTTGAACCTATTTAGCCGGGGTCTTTTTGGGTGGTTGTAGATTTTGGGGATTAAATTACGAAAAAGTGTGTTTTTACCATTTTTTCCTCATATTTCATATTTTTTTTATAGTAAATTATTCGATATGATGGAAATAATGGTATTTCTAGAAAGTCCATTTAATGGCGAGAAAAACGGTGTATAATATGTGTGGGTTGAATAAACGAGTAAGAGGAAAATTTGACCTAAACACTAACAGCGCAGAAACGTAAAAACAGCAGCGGTCACTAAAAGACGAATTTGTGTAAAACCACCCGGTCACTAAGGGGTTAACTGACATCCTCACACATATGGTTACGATGTCAGTGGGTGGGGGTGGGTGACCCGGAGGCTTGGCTGAAGTCCAAGTTGTCAGCCACTTCCGGATTTGAATACGGGTCGCGATAGGCACCACTGAAAAGGGGATAGTCCCCTTTTCAGCAGTACCATTTGTTTGTTTCTAGGTGGAACAGTTGGGAAGATAGAGGGCTCCAAAGCTCCTTTTTCACTGCAGGCGTCTGGCGATGACGTCATCACGCACCGTGATGACATCACCGCGACCCCCCCCCCCTCAAAAGGCAGGGAAGATTCCAGGCATGCCAGAACGCTGCAGGAGCCGAGTCTAGGGAGGGAGAGAGGTTAGGAGACCGTGACGTACATAGTACGTCCGCGGGCATTAAAGGGATTTCCCCGCAAGACGTACTATGTACATCAGCGGTCAGGAAGGGGTTAATATTCAATAATGAAGACAGACATGAGATTTGCTGCAGCGAAAATTCTATAAAAATAAAAAAGAAAAGAAAAAAAAAGGCATTTACATTTTTTCATGTTCCAGCTTTTCCTAAGGATTGAGTTGATGAAGACTTGTGCAACTTGCTGATCTATAGCAGAGTTCCGTTTGCCGGCGTCAGCATGCATAACTCTATGGGCCTAAACATTTCCTTATCCTGACCCTCTGGATTTCAATCTATGGTCTCCGAGAGAACTCACTCGGCAATTTTAGACCCACCAGCAATAAAGAATGAAGGCTGATGGGAGGAGATATGGCACAGATGTCTCTTTGATTTAAGTCATATTTATTTAATTAATCATACAGCCCAAGACAGGGGTCAGCAACCTTAGCCCTCCAGAGGTTTTTGAAATACATTACCCATGAGTCTTTGCCAACCTGACTAGTTGCCGAGTATCGTGGGAGATTTAGTTCCAAAATAGCTCACCAGACCCTCTAAGAGACCAGATTTTGCAGATCACCCTGGGGTAAATGCAGACTAAATCCTGCAATCACTGAGCAGCAAATCATATCACCTGTGCGTCACTTCGAATATCTGGAAAACCTGTCAGCGGGTCCTGAGGACAGGTTTGGGAAACACTGATCTAGAGGGAAAGGTTGCCAACACCTGTCCTAGGCGTGCACTTCTTCACTCAAAAGGTTACAAGTATCCATCCAACACCGCTACACCCGATGCAACTACACGTAAGAGCAGGGCTTGGTGGCAACAGACTTTAAAAAGACCAGGCTACCTAAAGCTAAACCTCCCCATGTTGGGCAGATGCTGAGGACACCCAATTATTTCTTACCTTTCCTCCCTCGTCGCACACAGACCTCTTCAGGTCAGGGTCTTTCGAATCCAGAAGTCCTTGAAACTTTACAAACACAATTTACGCTCCTACGCAAACTAAGCATCGCTACAGACTCGTGCCTTTTACATATGAAAAGAGCGATAGACTGGAACTGCGCACACACACTCGCAGAACCGATCCATCAACTCACTTTCAGACGTTTGCTATTGAGGGAGGAACGAAAGAAAAGTGACGTCAGCACAGACACTGGTGAGAAGCAGCCGGGAAATTCAAAATCCCAGCTGTAGTGACATGGGGCAGGTGGAAGAAACTCCACCCAGATCGGCGAGGGAGGAAAGATAAAGTGGTCAGGATGTGTAGAATGTCCCTTTATCGTAGGCTCCTAAATGTCCAAATTGTACCATGTTTGGATACTTTACCTGGCTCCTAAAAAGGCACAGCAAGTTCCCAAGTTTACATATAAACCAAATAAAAGCATTGCTATAAACTTGTCAAGTCCTGACATATTGAGTCAAATTCCAAAATTGGTGCCAACTTAACCCGATACCGCCCCAGGACGTACTATGTTCTCCTGGCGGCGGGAGGGCTTGGACATATGGCGCACAGGTAAGCCCCGCTGTCTTCAAATGGGGCTGCCTCAGCCCCTCCCCACAGCCTGCTCCCCGCGACGGCACTTGTTGGCCTCCAGCCACCCCTGACGAGCAACACCCACCTGTCGTAAAAACTCCATTTGGCTCTGGTAAGTTAACAACAGCTCAAATTTAACCCTTTCCCTGCGGATGACGTGTGGGGGACGTCCTCGGCGCCACACGGTGTAGGCAGAGGAATCCCCCCACATCATGGTGTCTCCAAAAAGGGTAGACCCCATCCGTTCAGGACCGAGTCCTGGGGCGGTCTGACATCGCACATGGGCACGATGACGTCAGTTAGGGAATTAACCCCTGGCTGCCAAGGGTTTTCCCTTTCGTGGAGATGGCTGTCCAAAGAACCCCTCCTCATCTTCAGATCGGTGGCAGCTAGAGGGTCATGTTTGGTATCATTGGAAAGATTATCATCTTTCCCTCACAAGTGTAAAAGAAAAAAGTAAAATAAAAAGGTGTTAATGCAGTGCTATTGTTCAGGTTTCAATTATAATGTGGACAATGATGCGGTCCTGAGAATCCCCCCCTCACTTTTAGCCAACATCGTGTATTTTCGCAGAAGTGACAGTAACTTTTTTTAACATGCGTACCCCCATAGAATATATAACCGTAATGGCCTAGATGATAAAATGTGAAACAGATAAATTTACACGCTGTAAATGAAATTCATATATTTTTACTTTGTTATAACATTCTGGCAGGACATGACGTATACATATGATGATATGAATCTGATGAAAATAAGGATAGAGATATATATATATATATCTCTATCTATCTCTATCTATCTGGGTCATACAATAAGCCATGACTTCAAAACTGCGATTAAACATGGAGGAGCAAAGGTAAAAAAGCTCACCTAGGATACAACTGTGCCAAAGACCTACAACTCTATGAGCAGATATTTAAAACATTGGTTTTTCGAATCAGTCTTTTAAAACCCATGTTAAAAAAATATATATATATATATTTTACATACACATACAAACCTCTCAGAAATGGGTGCGCTGCCACAATACATCTGTATTAATACCTACAGAAACTGTTGAAGCGTATATTAAACATTAAGCTGGTTGAATAAACAAGATGGGTCAAAGGAAAGAAAAGGGGCAACGTGAATTTCTATGATAGCAAACAACACAACCGCAAGCTACAAAACTAAGGTGTATGGATTTGATTTCCCCCCCCCCCCAGGCTTGTGTTCCAGTGAATTTATGAGGATTTCATGGTTCAGGGTTTACACAGGGACGCCAAACTCGTTCAAAAGGAACACTACTGGAAACTTAACCCCACCCCCTTTCATTATTTATGCAACTGCCCAATTGTTTCTTCCTTCCATAAAAAAAAAAAAAAAAAAATTTGTTTAGGTGAAAATACTCACCTTTTTTCTCCATTAGTTCTGTACTGCTCCTGCCTTAAGCTCAGGGCTTTTGAAATATGGAAGTCCCTGCACTTCTATAAAGTGCTGTATTACCAGGACAATTCTACGGGCAGGGCCATCTGTTACTTTGTCTCCTTTTCGTGCTTCCCCATTGTAAAGCGCTACAGAACCTGTTGGCACTGTATAAGTACCTGTAACCTGCATCTAGCGAACACTGTGTATAAAAATTGCGTGTCAACCGAATTTTGCGTAAACACAAGTTTTGCAGTGCCTGGCCAGGGTGATGGAACGGTGATACGAGCGTACTTGCAGCATCAGTCTGCGATCTCCCAGATCGCTCGCTACTGCAAGCGTTCAGAGAGAGGACGAGATCAGCATACTAATATTAAATCGGTCCACTAGTTGGTCCCCGGCGGGTGGGATTTTGAAAATCCCATCTGCCGAGTGACAGCGGTGTTGAGTGGCACTCTGCACTGCCTGACCACTTTAATTAGCTAAAGTGGTTATGGTGCACAAAGTGTCCTTTTGAAGTCCCTTTAACGCCTTCACTGCTGAGCCATTTCACATTTTTACTTTAAAACATGGTCATGTTTGGCATCATTGGAAAGGCCATGCTCTGGCCTTTCTAATGATACCATGACCCTGCTAGCTGCCAACAGTTTGGAGATATCGGGGTTCAAAGGAACCCCCCCATCTTTCCTTAGGAGTCAATGAAGACGTTCCCCACACATCCTCAGCAGTGAAAGGGTTAAAAAAGGTTCAGTCTAGTCACCATGAACAAATTAATTAGGTGTGTTCGGTGCCACACCCCCCCCCCCCACCCCCATCATCACTCTTTAGGTGTGCCAGCCATCCAAATTGGAGGCCTTCCCTCTGCCTGGAAGGCTATCAATTAGCTCTCGTGCTGGGAGAGCCTTCTGGGGCAACAATCCACACTGCACCGGGGGGGGGGGGGGAGAATCAAGAGGGGATTAAGCTTAGAGTATCCTATTAAAATGTATTTCTTCCACTACGACAGGTGTAAACAAGACATGCCTAAGCCTGTGATGCGAACAAAAACCTGCACATTCATCCTGCTACTTTAAGTAAAATATATATGCAGCCCCTAGGCACCGTGTCAACGGTACAGAGAACAAAGTACCACTAAATCTGTCTTTATGGCTGGATGTCTGGCCTGAAACCTTGAGCAATGCCTCAAAAACATAAAAAAAAAAATAAAGCGGCCACTACACATCTTGACCACTTTAGTGTTTTAAAAGTAGTCAGGATGTGAGGAAGTGGCCCCGTCCCTCAAAGCTTCAAATCTGGAGAAAACACTGAAGTGGAAGAGTTTCCTCCACCCCACACACCGTCATCAGCAGCTGAGAGCTAAGATTTTTCTTAATTTCTCAGCTACCAGTCACCAGTGATGTCAGCACGCAGAGATGAGGTCCCAGAGGCTGCAGATGGATCACATCTGCACTGGTGTGCAGCTCCAATTCATCATTCTGTGCAGGCGCTACAGAACCTTGGCACGTAAAGTTTGCAAGCCCTGTTGTGGTGTGCAGTTTATACCCTATGCAAGTTGCATGTGAGCACAAATTGCGTGGAAAAGCTTCAGGGACTTCTGGGTTCAAAAGTCCCTGAACCGAAGAGGAGCTGTGCGTGGTGAGGGAGAAAAAGGTGACTAAATTCTGATAGAGTATCCATTTAGTGCAGGGCTGTCAAACTCAAAGCCCCCAAATGTTGATGCCTGCAATTTCCCAGAATTCTTTCAATGCAACAGATGACCAGGGAATCATGGGAGTTGTAGCTCAGAAACATCTGACAAATGCAAAACGCTGGGTAGCAATGAACAGAGCACACTAAAGGGGTGATGGTCAGTGGGTGCTATGTACGCTCTCCATTTAAAATCAGTTAAAAGTCCTGTGGCTAGTGTCCCATTATGTCTGTTGTAGTCCAACCCAAGCCCTGCAGACAGCAAGATGTGGTCGACCCTAAGAGACCTGGCTGGACTTGAACTTGCAACTCAACGCTTCCAAGCCAGATTCTCCAGCCGGTATCTGACCATTCTGCCACGGCCCGACTACCCTGAATTACTGAACTCTGCTACCCACCTGTAGCAATAAACGATACCTGCTGCCACTTAGCACGTTGTAAAGTCAGGCCTGCCAGAACTACGTACCTGGTCGAGTGCTTTATCTGCTGAAAGTGTAGAACGCAGACAACCTCGATGTTGACCGTGCTTTTCTCACCATTGCAGCCAGTTGGAAAATAATGTGCGATTCCAAGGTCACTCGTTATTCTCATCCAACAAATAGGTATTAAAAAAACAGTTCTCAGAACCTGGTGTTTGTATTTTCAAACTGGTCCCATGGTGCCGAGGAATGTGCGATTCACCACCTTTTCTTGCCACTAGCAGAAGGAAACTGGGAAGATGAACCTGTGCAAGTCTACATGGGAGTCATGGCAGGCAGCACATCTGCTGGTATATTCTTGCAGAGTCCTGCAATAGCGAGCAAAGCTGCTAGCACACCAGCTCGCTTGCAAAGAGAACCAGTAATAAGGAGCTGCCAATGTAAATATTTGGCGCAAGCTGTTAACCATTGACTCAAGTGGAATTGAGCCCTAGAAATTTTTTGCAACTATGTCGTTGGCTCCACGGTTGTCATACTTGATCCTACATTTAAGAGAAACTTTGGCAAGCCTTGCAAGAAGCTTTTGATTAACAAGAATACACTCCTCTCAAATAGCAATGAGCCATTTAAAAGAATAAAAAGATGCTAAAGTTTTATTTATGCGAAATGTAAGAGAGTCAGGATACTTTTTGTAGGCATTTCTATTGGTTCCCAAATTTATCAAGTATTTGTAGTTTGATATCGTGTTGAATGCTGCCCCAAAACCTTTGAAAGTGACAGACGCTTGTCCAGGGAAAGGTCCAAAAAGATCTATTTTTTAAAAGCTTGTAAATGTGGATAGACATTGACTATCAGTGACCTGAGAGCGTATGTCAGCGTGTCTCCTAGTAAACCGAAATGAGAAACTGGGAATGCCCCTGCACCCCACATCAAAAATGAACCCATTCACACGTACAGCGTGACGCACGCATAATCAGGATTAAGGGGTTTTAACGATAGTCTGTCTTTAGATCCAGAAAAGATGATGGATGACGCATGACTTGCTGTGCCATCACAGGATTCGAATACACGGAGGCCGATACAGCTCGAATAAAAACCACAGTACATCTAGCAATGCACGATGCAGCCCCACGGAAGTGTGGGGGGAAGTTAAAAGCTACTGATCCAGGGGAGGGGAGGGGGTCGCACCCTCCTCGAAAACAAGAGCCCACTGTTTATTTCTATCTGTAAGAGAAATGGAGGCTGGAATAACGGTACAAGACCTGTGTGGGGAAATCAGAGGAAGTGTGCCTTTCTACCACACGAGGAAGCATGTCGGTGGCCACTCAAAATGTAATCGTTGGGCCTGGAGGGGGTGAAGGAGGAGGAGGAGGGCATCCTGTCAGCATGGCTAGAAGGGGGTGGAGAGATACAGGCCTCCTCTGTCACTGGCACCGTGTCTCGTGCAATGCTCTGTCTAGTGACGCGGAAGGAGTGCGTGAGAGGACTGGGGTCAACTCAACTGGCTCTGACTGTCAACAGCCAGCGGTGAGGGCACATGGGGGCTAGGGAACACTTAGGTATTAGGCTAGAGTCAGACGAACGCACTCTGCGTGCGTGTATAACGGACAGACGTACTGACGGAAGATACTGTAGACACCACATGGTCCGTTTTTTGTTAACGGACGTAGGGAAGAAAAGGGAATTATGGGAAATAAAATTAAAAATATGAAAAGATAGATAAAAATTTGAAAAGGATATGAAAAGCCATTTTGTGCGTCAAGGTGCTGGACGTCGCAAATGTGCTGTGTCTGACATCTCATCACTCACACAGAACAATACGCGGACGTGGTGCACTCTGCACGTCCGTCTAGCGATTTTACGTTCTTGCCCAACTTGCATCCGTTTGCAACGTGTGTTGTGCGTGCGCAGTTCGGTGCGGACGCACTTAGTGTGTGGGTCTCTATTGCTCATGATTCTATGCTACAACGGACGTTAACTGCGTTCGTCTGACGCCGGCCTTAACCGCTACAATGCCTGACCAATATGTAATACTCTCCCATATGTAGAGGTGAGAAAAAAAAAAAAAAAAAAAAGCTAGTGTCTGTGTAAAAACACTATTTTTTTTACTAAATTCCACATTGAATCACATTTCCTCCTTAAAGCGGTAATAAAAGTTATTATAAAATGGAGCAGGTGTCTCAAACACCCCCCCCCCCCAACAAAATCACAGAACCACTTCCTTTTTAAAAACAGGAAATAATGCCATGTTATGCCTGTGCTGAAGAACGGAACATCCCAAATACTGACAAGATTAATGCCGTGTTTATATCACATTGAGGTAGGCCTTAAACACCTCTATGAGTGCTCCCGCACAGCTGGGGGTGCACAATGTCAGATGTATATTCGTACAGAATCCAAGTAATCTCAAACTAGTCCCCCCCCCACAGTGATTCTGTCAAAGCTTGAAATTACATGTTTTTTTTTTTTTTATGAAATCCCTAGATAACAAACGTATCGCTGTATTTAAGAAATGTGTTTTATTATACTTAATTTTTATAGCGCCAGCATATTCCACAGCGCTGAACAATGGGCACAATAAAACGACCCCCCCCCCCAACCACTGTTTAAATACGACCAAATTAAAACCAATACAAGAGTAAATTTCCAAATGCAAGAATTCAGGCCTACAGTTTCATTGCAATGTTCCACAAATTCAGTGCTTCGTAGCATAACTCTAAAAAATTCACCCACAAACCAGATGTTGGCTTGTTTGAGAAGAATCTGGATTGTGGGCGAAGCCTAGGTAAAAGAGAAAAAAAGTCAACTGCAAATCAGCAAGGACAGACCTGGTCAATGCCCTGAACAATTAGGGTCCACCACCGAAACAGAACTCAAGAGTCAACACCTAGGAGCAAACTCAACACCAGCTTTGCGATAAGGCCCTCAGGCTGGCTCTTCTGAGGAGGTGTCAGCACGCTTTCCAAGGTACCAGCTGCAGACACAAACACTAAAGCCAAAAATTGTCGGGAATAATTTATTTTGGCCAGTATTATGAAGTGATATGAGTTTCAATAAAGCATGACCATAGCCAAGACACACCAATACCAACCAGAGGTTTGACAATGATCTTCACCTATAGAATTTATCCTGTGCACAACCTTGAACCATTGATGCCTGTTCACCAAAACGGCAAATCAATGTGAATTGTACTTCCCAAATGGCCTAGTCATCAAGTGGCGAAACAACACAGACTTACACTTGTCAAATGTCAGTTCACTCTACACAAGGAATATCTAGTAAATTGTGCCGAGCATCTCCATTACAAGCTGTCAAATTTATTGGATTTTAAGCTCTAGCCGACGGTGGGCAAGTACAGACTACTAGAACAGCCAAGTTGCACCAACTCCGTGTTATCTCCGCATTTAGTGACTCATGTGAAGGTTCAGTCCTTGGTATCCAGCCATTTTTTTGCCATGACCGATAATTACATGTCAGTATGTAGCTAGCAAAAGCATGATAAATGCAAGAGCAGGCGTATCAGGGATACGGCCCTGTGGACGTAGCCTCACAGCTCATATACCAGGCCTTCAGATTTACCATGACATTGGAAAGTAGGGCTGAAACAACTAATCCATTAATCTTCAACTAACCAGTAATGATACTAGTTGACAACCGGTTTCACTGATTAGAGTTAAACGTTAACCCTTACACACCAGGAAGGTGGTGCCTGGCGGGAGGGCTTTTACGTCCCGCTAGCCTGCTGCTGTGGCAGGCCCTCCTTCAGCCCACCCACACAGCGGACACGTGTCACTCGTCATTGGTTGCTGGGATGACCTGAACCAGGCCGTCCCACAGCAGCGAATGGAACTTGCCGCGCACCAGGAGGAAGCATACTGAAGTCAGTGGGACATTCTATGCCGCCCTACGACTTCAAGGTCCACCCGCCATAGTACACCCTGCGGCGGGAAAGGGTCCTTATCCTACTTGGAGCTGGAGTCCTGTGCTACCACCCCACTCTCCCTGATACCCCCTCTTTGGACTTGAATGTGGGCGGGTGTTTGGGGGAAGCAACCGTACCAGTCTTTTACCCATACTAAACTCCCACTTGGGTTAAGACCATTGCTCAAACTCACTCCCTTCTACCTCCAGACTTCCTCCTGCTCAGTTTCTTTGTGAAATTATTGTAAAGAGACACACTGCACACTTTTGGCCCCGTTCACACTGTGCGATTTATCGCGCGGCAAAATCCACGCTATGTAGCATCTCCATGGAGCTGTTCACATCTTGCCGCGCGACGTCGCTGGTACGTGACCCCTTTTTTTTACAATTCGCATTTTGCGATTTCCATTGGTGGTGTTTTGCAAAATCGCGAAGTCGCAAATATGAAAAAACGCGCGATTTTCAAATTGCACAGTGTGAACGAGGTCTTAGTTTATTAAAAGTGGTCAGGCTGCATGGAGTGCCCCCCTTCTCAGCTCGCTTTTGTGGTGACATCATAAAATGCTCATAGAAGCATTCATTTGGGGGGAAAGCAGACATGGGCTGTAAACTAGGCACGCAACATTAATCCCATCACTCTGACCCAGACTTGCGAGCATACAGTGTGGGTGTGTGAAAAGAACGCAAGATGCGCAATTTCCATATGTATGAAGTTACGAACACTGCGCAATTGCTTATGAAATAGGGGCAAATTATATATATATATATATATATATATATACACACACACACATACACATTTTTTAATCTTAAAAGTAACAAGTATTTTTTTTTTTTTTCATCCAATGAATCGATTCACAAATAAATAAGCCAATTAATAGTTTTAGTCCTATTGGAAAGCATGGCAATTTTATTCCCACACTCTGCGCTGAAGGATCTGACAGCCAGAATAAATACCTGTGACTGATGTCTGAATTATGACAATTCTGCCCAGCGATGATGGCAACCTGAAGCTCAGCACAGGGATGTCAAGACAAACCATGTGCAAAGAGTGAGACATACACTGAATATGTCGAGCTTGCTCTACTCCCTTGAGTTGTGTTCCAACGGGGAGGGAAAATACTCAGTGTTCAGGTTGATCATCTTTGATGAGGATCTCCCATGGATGTGGAAACCTCGTATAAATATATATTAAAATAAATAAATAAATAATAATATTCAGCCATGGGAAGAGGAGTGGACATGTACACATCAACTCAGACTCCACGGTCCCCCTAAGGCTAGGGTCAGATGAACGCATTTTTCATGTCTGCCGTCAAAAAGTGCGTCCGAACGCATTTTTTCACAGAAGACGCGATAGCGGTCATATGGTGCGCAATGTCGGCTGTATTTTTTGACGGAGCTATAAAAAAAAATAATAAAAAAAAAAAAAAATTGACGTGATGTAGGCCAGACATGTGCAGCGTCTGACGTCTCCTAATCACGCACACACGCCACTAGCCGACGCAGCGCTCTCTGTGCTTCGGTACTAGCGGTTCCACATGCTCGAAAAAATGCGTTCGTTTGCCGCTTGCGTTGCGCGGCCGAACTTTCGTACGGCCATACTTCGTATATTGGCCGCCATTTGCTGCTACTACGGCTGTAATAAAATGTGGCTCAATGCACGTTTGCACTGCCTACGTCTGACCCCAACTTATTAACAGGCTAGATTTTAAAGGTTTAGGCTAGGGTCAGAGTGGGGCAGTCGGAACGCGCGTGCAGGCGCACTAAATCACGGCGGCAGTAGCAGCACATAACGGCCAATGACGGCCAATATACGCAGTACGTGCGTACAAAGGTGCGCCGACACCACGCAACCGGCAAATGAACGCATTTTTCTCAGAACGTGAAACGCTGCTACTGACGTACAAAGTGCGCTGCGGCCGCATAGCAGCGTGTGTGCGTGATTAGGAGACGTCAGACGCTGCTAGTGTGCGGCCTACATAACGTTCAAACAGCCGGATTTCCCTAGACTTCTTTTTACCCCACCGTCATGAAATACGTCCAGAATTGCGCATCGTCTGACCACTTAAGCGTATTCCGTGAAAAAATGCGTGCGCACGCATCGACGTACATTTTGACGGTGGCCGCAGAAAATGCGCTCATCTGTCCCTAGCCTAACTTGCAGGAAATGCAGACACCGATCAGCAAAAATCATATCACCTGTGCTTCTGATAACTGGCAAACCCGAATCTGTTACAGGTACTTGAGGACCAAGGTTGGGAACCAATAAATTTGTCAATGGGCAATTCAGGACCAGAAATTGGAGTTAGTAGGTGGCATACTAGAAAAATTGGGAATGACAGTCGGAGACATAATTTGGACAAGATCTATGGCTGTTTCACAGGTTTGTTACCCATGTGTCCTTGGACTGCTGAAAGTAATTTATGACAGGTTTACGGCTATAGATTCTAATACCACAATACCCCAGGGAGTCCTCAGATACCCCAACACCCACATTACTGCGTATCTCCAAAACATTTCTATGAAATTGTTATTAGTTTTACTGCTGTGGAACTCCCTGAAACAAGTACACATTACTGTGATCTTGGAGCAATTCGTGGGGTGTGGTGTCCCTTTGGCTCCATCAAGCCATTCCCGGTATCTACAGTTGACCGCTCTGCACAGGGAATGACAAGACAATCCTGTGAAAATTTGCACATATCTGTTGACGTGGCATAGGAATTTCAGCACCACGGAACTGACAGAATTTGGTTCACAGGTGTGGAGCTTCTAAAAGAGAATTCTCAACCGGAGAGAAATAAATTCCACCTCCGACAGACCCATCTACAGATTTCAATGGCTTTATTTTGCAATTCCTTTGTATTAAATTGTAGGCTAATCTAGGATGTTTCCCTCTTGATGGGACAATTAGCCCAATTAAGCTGGCAGGCCACTGGCACCGCAGTCGGGCGACCGACTTTGTCACCTGATCTGTGGAATCCACTGGAAGCTTTTCAGCATCAAGGACAGCCCCCGTCCAGCACTGCCAGCTCGCAGTGAGAGGGGGACACAAACACACGTTTCAGCACCAGGGAGAGCAACGCCGAAGCTGGCAGATAGAGATATTCGGATCCCAAAAGTTTGCCTAAAAAATCCAGATCAATAAAAAGGCTTTTTGGTGAGAATTAAAAAAAAATTAAACGGTTGAATAACAAAAAAATTAAAATATTGAATTTTTTTCCCATTGAATCCTATGGGCTTCACGTACGGCGGCTTTCCTGTACAATATATCCTTCATGTTTCCCTGCCTGGCACAGCAGCTTACCTATACGATGCATCTTTTTCATGTTAACTTGTACCAGGTCTTCCTGAGATCGTCTGAAATAATCAAATTGAAAGGATTGAACATCTGTTGTAAACGCATAAAATTGTCTGAAGTCGTCCGATGCAGTGAAAGAGGGCTGATTCACCTGCATGCTATAGGATCGGTGGACGACATCGGATGATCGCACCATACAGTGCCAGTGGAAGAGTTTTCTGCCATGCCAAAGCCATTTCCACTGCAAACCATATTCAAAAGAAAGTAAAGGACTCTGTAGCTCAATCCCCGATGGGGAGCTCCAAGCGCCAGCCAACACAAGGAGGTCCCCGATGCCGAGCGCCAGCCAACACAGGGAGGTCCCCGATGCCGAGCGCCAGCCAACACAGGGAGGTCCCCGATGCCGAGCGCCAGCCAACACAGGGAGGTCCCCGATGCCGAGCGCCAGCCAACACAGGGAGGTCCCCGATGCCGAGCGCCAGCCAACACAGGGAGGTCCCCGATGCCGAGCGCCAGCCAACAGACAAGCCCCAATGGAGAACAAATAAATTTTGTGGATGATGATTGAGCTACATAGGCCCAATATTATCTTATTACAGTTAATCCAAACGTTTTATCCAATAAGCAGGAACCATCTAGGAAAGATGCAAGATTGCATAAACCCTAGATCCAAACAAAGATTAGCTAGAAATATGGGCAAACCAGACTGGTACCCTGAGGATCTCCTGCCAGTTGAGGGAATACCGGTGTCTGTGTTGAACAAAGCAAAATCTATTACAAAAAACACCACAAGGCACTGCTTAACAAAATATACAAAGAAAAAGGAGGTTTGGTCTTTTTTGGAGGAAGCTAAAACAAGACAGAAAACCTAAAAGTTGATCGGTGTCGCCGCTTCATACCGGTTGATCCCAGTCTCACACGGCGGCTATTTACTTTTATTGGGATCAGCAATTTGAGACACACCTGCCAACACTTTTACTGCATTGGAAAGCATGATGACACATCGGTTAACAGTCGTTTACAGGACAACGTGTTGAGACGTCTTTGTAAACCCTACTGAGCTTTTAGGCTAGGGTATGTCAGAAATACAATTCCCAAGATGCATTGCTCGCATTGAGGTCAGTAAAAGAACATGGAAGCTGTAGCTCTAAGGCAGTTGAGGACCTTAACTCTAGGCCCAATCTGGTGGTGGACCTTTTATATGAAATCTCCAGAACCAGACGTACCCAGCACGAATGTGCTGGAGAGACCTGCTGATTTACGTGGGATTAGCGTGTGACAATTGCATCTTCCACAAGGGAACGGCGCCACTTTCCCATTTAGCTTGGGGGGGGGGGAAGAGGTCAGACGATTACGTCCATTAGGGAGATGTCTGGGCGTACATAATGGGATCACCATCTCGTACATTCTTCTTACTCCTCGTCTAAAAGGTCCAATGGGATAAGGATGTAACCAGTGCAAATTGTGACCCGCCAAACTTTATAGGATTAACCCACTGACATGAACGATGGCATAAATCGTATTAGATCGTCCCAGAAGACAAAAAGTTAAGAAAAGGTAAAAAAATAAAAAGGAATAATTCTCTATTTAACCCTATTGTACACAAAGAGGCCTTTTCCGGGACACACTGATAGAAATGGGATGGAATCAAGTCATAATTAACCCCAGTAATGTTATGATGCCAAAAAATATATATTTGATGGCTTATTCACTACCCAGTGACTTTATTATTTTAAATATATATAGTTTTTATTTTGATTATTTGTAAACAAAGGCTCAAATAAAGTTTGGACTATAGGCAAGTTGGTAAATTTTGCCAACTCAGCTACTTGGGGCCTACATTTCACAAAGGTGGTTTACGAATCTCCAAAAGTCATCTCCCTAGGGTGAAAACCCCATGAACGTCCACGACAAGCCCCAACTTTACGGGTCTCGATTTGGGTTAAACAGGGCACCCGTTGCCCACACAGGGCTCTGGTTAGACTGAAGTTGCACTACGTAGTTGGTCGACACGACACACACACAAAATGTTTTGTTGAATGAGGAACTGTATGGGCCCCAATGCCAGGGCAGGTGCCACATGGTCTGCTGCATGACACAGCTTCCCAACCAGCAGCATGGAGAGACCCAGACCCCCACCACCCCTATCTCTGGGGCCCTGACATCGCCTGAAGCCTCACCAGTCCTCACTTTAGGAAGGAGCCCACCCCTTCTCAGCCCCATAAACCTACGCTCTCGCACACGCACACTTTAAAAAGGCACAAAGGGGCTGCATGACAGCTATGACTAATCTTTGCACCTCAGATAAGTGGGAACTACATATCCCATGATGCTCAGCTACACCAACTCAATGACACTGTTGCATGTAAACCTCCTGGGGTACCAAGGCTAGCCATGCCTGGCACCACGTACCAGTGATGCCTCACCTTTGACTCCTGAACTGCTGTAAGTCATATTTCCCATGATTCCCTGCTAGACAAATGGCTGCCTACAGTAGCCTGCAAGAGCTGGAAGTGCCAGAGGTTAACCATCACGGCCAGTGCCCTGCAATACTCACTAGCACTCATGTTGGCACCACTGGCACTCCTGCCAATCTCTGCCAACACAGTTTCCCTGGTGGGACTCCCACCCCTCCCTTTCAAGATAAAGATGTCACCCACCTGACAGCTCATCACTGCCTGTGCCAGTCCTGGTCACGAGGAGACCCCCAGAGTTCCCCCTCTTCACCCACCCCCTCCATGCCAGCCCCATGCCCTCCCCAACTAAGACTTCCCCTACCCACATGTCAGCTTACCAGAGATCCCGCCCGACAGACACGGCCGCACGGGGAGGAGATGTAGGCGGGGGGACCCCCTCCCCAGTGCTGATCACCGATGGATCGATTCCCGGGTTATGGATCCCACCACCACCCCCTCCCCCAGGGAGAGGGGATGAGGAGGAAAAGGGAGGGGGTCTCTCCCTGACGCTCTGCGCGAGGCCAAGTTTCCCACTGGTGATCAAGCGGCCCCTCCAACCCCTCACGGCGAGCGTGAGATCTTCCCCCGCCTCATTTGCATATCTGTGTCCACGCCGCCGATTGGTCGCGCCGTCTGGCGAGGAGGAGAGCAGTGCGCAGCTTGCTTTTAGTGAGTGCGTGGAGGAGGAGGAGGTAGGACGTGTCTGTCGGGGGCTCCCGCTGTGACAGCAGGGGCTGCCCCCACCTCCTACCTCAGACACCCCCACCCCTCCACTCTGCATCAGCACTCCGTGACTATAGCACTTCTGTCTGTGTGTCTGCTCACAGGCAGGGACTGTAACAGGGTGCTGAACTCAGGCAGAGTGCACTGAGCAGGAAGGGCGCGAGGTGGGGGAGGCGAATGGTCAGGTGGCCCAATATGGCCTCTTCCCAGTAGGCCAATCCACAGAGATCTTCCACTAGAGACTTTGATTGGAAGCCGCTCGCCTCCAACCTCTCCAGAAATCTTCACCATCTGCTTGGATCCTACTTGGAGGAGCTGATGTAGCAGCGTGTCACTGAAAGGAGGCTCTGAGGGGCAGGATGGGGAATGTCCCATAGCCAGGACAGTTCAGCTGTTGTTTTGGGCCCAGGCAGAGTCAATAGAGCACTGCCTGAGGGCCCAGGCCTAGCAGGGGGCCACCCCATGGCATGTTCAGCCTGTTATTTCAGCAGGGATCCAACAGATACAAATCATGGCAAAATAGTATGAGCAGCCACCTTTAACTCTGTGTGTGTGTGTGTGTGTGTGTGTGTATATATATATATCTGCCCCAATGTATAGCATTAAAGAAGCCAGTAAGTGATGGCTGCGCCATTGTAGCAGCGGCTAGATTTTCATTTTGTTAATAGTGTTAATCTCTTATTTTAGTGTATTTTATTAAGACCATCAAGACAATTTAGTATTTTAGTGTCTTTTATTCTCAGTGCTGCTACTGTTAACTCAATATTTATATAAAGTTGCAATAAATCTTTGAATTTAACACTCTCATGAATCATATATATATATATATATATATAGAGAGAATTGAAGACGCTAAAATAAGAGATGACCATAAAATCTGTATTTCAACAATGTACCTGTGGTTGTAGCTTACATGTGAGCAGTCAATACTGGTCCCTGTGATCTGTTGCCCAGGGGCCCTAAGAGTTGTCCGCCTGGTCCTGGGTCCCTCTATTTTTGTTCTGGTCTGTGTTCTAGAGGCCTCTGAGTTGTTGTCTGGGTGTTTGTGTTATATTACTGCTTTTAACCCTTTCCCGCCGCAGTGCATACTATGCCGTCACTGCAGCGGGTGGGCCTTAAAGCTGCTGGATGTACTAGTACACTCCGTTGACTTCTCTGGGCTGCCTCGGCCCCACCCAGCACTCTCCATGCGCCGTTGCCAGCTACAGGATGGTCTGAACTTAAAGGGATACTCTAGGCAACATGACCACCTAAGCTTTTTTTTAGGTGGTCATGATGCCCTGAGTATGCCCTTGCCTTTCCCCCCTCCCTCCGCTCAGCCGATCGGCTAAAAAAGCTGAGAGACGCGGAGGACTTTACTCCGCCCTCCCAGCTGTCAGTCAGCAGAGCGGGATTCGTATTTCCTGCTTCTGCCGACTATTGCCGAGTAGGAGACGTCATCGCGCTTTCAGCACGATGACGTCTCCAACTCGCCGCAGTAGCTGGCCGGAGCGAGCCGCCAGCATAGTCTGCAGCTGCGATTAGTGTTGCGCGCATCCTCTTGCGCATAGCACTAATCAAAGAAGAAGAGGAAGCCTGCTGATTGGTTGCCAAGTTAAAGATTTTCAGGACGGGAGCGTAAGAGGAGGGAGGTGAGTATAAAAAAAAAAAAAAACGCTGTTGGAAACAAGTGGTTTTTAGGGTAAGTATTACAGAAAAAAAAAAAAATATATATATATATATTATACACTCAATAACTAGGTAGGGAATAGGTATATTTCAATGTAAAAAAAGGAGGGGATTTTTAGCCTAGAGTGTTCCTTTAAGCCGTCCCCATGCACTAATGATGCGCATCAGCTGCGTGGGTGTGCCAAAGGAGAGGCCCGCCGCAGCACCTGGTAGCGGGGCGTACTAGTATGCACTATCACAAAACACTTTTTATATGATATTAAATGTCTAAATGTGAAGAATTACTCCAGTTTTGTTCAAAGTGTCTTTTAATATGTCATTAATACCTTCAAGCCCTGGAAACACAGGTCCGCCATTATTTTTGCAGGAAAATGGAGTTCCTATAAGGCCCACACACTGAAACGCTTTTTTTATTTAGGTTTTAGTTATATATTTCCATAAAAGTCACCATAAAGAAGATATTTGTGGTAATAAACATAATGAATCCATAAGACCCACCCTCGCTATAGTTCCATTATCAATACATTATTTCAGTGTGGGGGAAGGGCGAGATGAAACTTTACCCTTTTGGGGGGAATCTTGGCAAGTTCCAACACTTCAGAGGTTACTTAACCCATTCACAACCAAGGGATATTCCAGATAATCCGTCAGGAACCAGTGGTTTTTTTTTGAAAATAATTTTTAATAGAACCGTAAGAAATATCTATGATTTTTCCCAAAGTATTCCTTTCTGTGATGAGCTATTTGGCAGGCAGATGTCACCATCTACTGGTCAAAAGGAGTTACTGCAGTTCTGGATCAGTTGGGGAGATGTCATTCAGACACATTTCTAACTGGATATAAAAAGTGATAACACATTGGGCATCATGCCCATGGTGCTAAAACTGTTGGGGGATGTTCAGGAGCGCAAATGAAAATCCTTGATATTGCTCCTCTGGAACACTATATTGACTATACTTGATATCGGAACAGTAGTAGGTGTCTTGCAGATCAAGTATAGTCGATCTTAGTATTGATGGGGTTAAATAGTGGTGTTGAAAATCCCTGTTGTTACAACAGCATCACTGGCATTTCACAAGTGGAAAATCCAAACAGTTACAGATATTTACTGTATAAAGCACTAACAAGTTCCGTAGCGCTGAACAGGTTAACTGGAGCTTCTCTATAATTTCTCTTTGAATAACCCCCAGATTTCTTTATGGATATAACTAGGGATGCAAAGATACCGATACTAGTATCGATATCAGTGCCAATACCGAGTAAACGCTCCGATGCCTAGCCTGAGTACCTTTGCCGCACCTGCCGCACAAAACCGCCGGGAAGACGCGACCGCTGGGGACACAGGACCTCCATAGCGAAGAAACATGGCTGTTTGCTAACTCTCCATGGCCGAACTCTGCTCCATCCTTTCTGACTGGTTAATTAGCCTGTCAATCATCCATTCAGCCAATCAGCAGTAGAAGAGCCCTGAATGGATGAATGACTAGGCTCAGGCTGTGACGTCGAGGAAGAGAGAGAAGAGGAGACTGTTAACAGGTCAGGATCACCGCATGGCGGCGCATTGAGCCATTTAAATATTATACATAAATATAGAAAAAATGGCGTCGCGCCCATACTCACCGGTGCGGCAGCAACTGCCAGGAGTAACAGCCCAGTTAATGTATAAAACATAACAAGGAAAAAAGGGGTCATCTGCGCTCGTTTCTATGTGTTCCATGTACAACAAAACTGAGGTTTTTGTTTGTTTCAATGGCCATTGCAACGTAAGCTCACTCGCCACTTCACGGCACCTCTTTACAGAGTGAGTACCTAACATGTACCAAAAGGCCGCTCTACTGAGCAGCTCCAAGCCCCTCCTGCTGCTTTTCAGCCAAGGAGAGGCAGAGATGGTGGGTTTTATTTATACACGCAGCAAACACTTCCCATTTGGGATTAAAAACAAAAACATGGAAAGAGGAACAGCTGCAGAACGACGGACTGGTGTTACAAGCATGATATACATAAATACAGAAAAAATGGCTTCACGCCCATACTCACCGGAGCGGCAGCAACTGCCAGGAGTAACAGCCCAGTTAATGTATAAAACATAACAAGGAAAAAAGGTGTCATCTGCGCTCGTTTCTATGTGTTCCAAGTACAACAAAACTGAGGTTTTGCTTGGAGATGCTCAGTAGAGCGGCCTTTTGGTACATGTTAGGTACTCACTCTGTAAAGAGGTGCCGTGAAGTGGCGAGTGAGCTTATGTTGCAATGGCCATTGAAACAAACAAAAACCTCAGTTTTGTTGTACATGGAACACATAGAAACGAGCGCAGATGACCCCTTTTTCCTTGTTATGTTTTATACATTAACTGGGCTGTTACTCCTGGCAGTTGCTGCCGCTCCGGTGAGTATGGGCGCGACGCCATTTAAATATTATGGTCAGGTTTTTTTTTTCAGCCGGTAACCTCCCAGCATTTTTTCAATTTATTTATTTATTTATTTATAAAGGATTTTACCAGGAAGGATACATTTTTTAATGTATGGTTTCCCCCTGCCTGCCAGTGATTGTGGCTGCACGTGGCACGTGGTGACAGGAGTCACATCTCCTGCTATCCCGGGGAGGGAAAGGAAGGAGCCATGTGAGTGAGGGTGTCACACTGTGTGCCCTGCTCGTGCTGCTGCAGCGGTGGCTCCCCGGCACAAAGTGAAAACAATGCGACACCTTCCCAAATCAGCAATCAACGCTGAGCTCTCTGCCGTCTGCTGCTCCTATTACTGCACCGCCAGTAACACATTCCAGACCCCCTCTAATCAATCACAGCACATATGACTACTGATCAGATAGCCACTGCACCTCACAGGATGCCATGCAAACCAGAAAGCAGACTGGGAGAAGGCGCACTTCATGCTGCTTAAGGCTGGGGTCAGACGAACGCAGTGCAAACATGCATTTAGGTGCATTTTATTACGGCCGTGGTAGCGGCAAATGACGTCCAACGCAGGCCCACACATGAAGTACGGCCGCACGAAAGTTCGGCCGCGCAACGCAAGCGGCAAATGAACGAATTTTCGCAAGAACGTCGAACCGCTAGTACTGACGTACAGAGTGTGTGCGTGATTAGGAGACGTCAGACGCTGCTCGTGTGCGGCTAACAACGTCCAGACACCCAAAGTTTCCTGGTTTGGATCCGTAAAAATCACGGCCGAAATTGCGCATCGTATGACCGATATCGCGTCTTCCGTGAAAAAATGCATTCGGACGCATCAACGCTCTTTTTGACAGTAGATGTGAAAAATGTGTTTTTTGACCCTAGCCTTAAACAAGGGCTTTTATTACTATTATTATTTTTTTTTAAATAAAACTCGAATTATTATTCTTTACTGTACTATTGAAATAAACCACATCCGTCTTGACTATTACATTATATACCCCAGAATTATCCACCCCAATATCCTAACCTCTCCTTGCTTTGCTGTTAGGGTACTTTACATGATTGCACTCCTTTTGTGTATAGGCTGCAGGTCCCTGGAGACTGAGGTAAATGCAAAGAAATATGTATATATATATATATATATATATATTATTTTTTTTGCTCACACGCACACTGCACATTTCTGTGAGTTTTATTGCAGTGGATTCTGTGATACACTCATATTTGTAAAATTGCTTCTGTCCTTAAAGGGTTAATAGAGGAGTACAGTGGCAAGAAAAAGTATGTGAACCCTTTGGGATTACGTGGAGTTTTGCATGAATTTGTCATAAAATGTGCTCTGATCTTCATCTAAGTCACAACAATTTGAAAAACACAGTCTGCTTAAAATAATACAACACAAACATATGTTTTCATGTGTTTATTGAACAGAACATGTAAACATTCACAGTGCAGGGTGGAAAAAGTATGTGAACCCCTTGCCTAATGACTTCTCCAAGAGCTAATTGGAGCCAGGAGTGAGCCAACCTTGAGTCCAATCAGTGTGATATTATTGGATGTGTTGCTGAAAGCTGTCCTGCCCTTTAAAAACACACACCAGTTTTGGGTTTACTGGTTTCAAGAAG
The DNA here is from genome assembly GCA_009667805.1 of Leptobrachium leishanense. NCBI lineage: Eukaryota > Metazoa > Chordata > Amphibia > Anura > Megophryidae > Leptobrachium > Leptobrachium leishanense. Next base: position 97,920,447 of record CM019072.1, on the reverse strand, counting down.
CACTGCCTGATGTGAACCATGCCTCGCAGAAAAGAGCTCTCAGAGAATTGTTGACTTGCATGAAGCTGGAAAGGGTTACAAAAGTATCTCAAAAAGCCTTTATGTTCATGTGTCCATGGTAAGACAGACTGTCTACAAATGGAGAAAGTTCAGCACTGTTGCTACTCTCCCTAGGCGTGGTCGTCCTGTAAAGATGACTGCAAGAGCACAGTGCCGAATGCTTAATGAGGTAAAGAAGAATCCTAGAGTGTCAGCTAAATACTTACAGAAATCTCTGGCACATGCTAACATTTTTGTTGACACATCTACAATAAGGAAAACATTAAACAAGAATGGAGTACATGGGAGGACACCACGGAGGAAGCCATTGCTGTCCAAAAAGAATATTGCAGCACGTTTGAAGTTTGCAAAAGAGCACCTGGATGTTCCACAGCACTACTGGCAAAATATTCTGTGGACAGATGAAACCAAAATTGAGTTGTTTGAAAAAAACACACAACACATACAGGGTTATTCAGAGAGCGTGAAAAGCAGGAGAATGACTGGAGAATGAAAAATTCTAGGTCAAAATAGCCGATTTGGAAAGTGAGATGAAAGGGAGAATTTTTCTGGTTTGGCTATTTTGACCTAGAATTTTTCATTCTCCAGTCATTCTCCAGTCATTCTCCTGCTTTTCACGCTCTCTGAATAACCCTGTATGTGTGGGGAAAAAAAGGCACAGCACACCAACATCAAAACCTCATCCCCACTGTAAAACATGGCGGAGGGAGCATCATGGTTTGGGGCTGCTTTGCTGCCTCAGGGCCTGGACGGATTGTTGTCATTGATGGAAAAATGAAATCCAGAGTTTATCAAGACATTTTGCAGGAAAACGTAAGACCATCTGTCCGCCAACTGAAGCTCCGCAGAGGATGGGTGATGCAACAGGACAATGACCCAAAGCATACAAGTAATTCAACAAAAGAATAGCTTCAACAAAACAAAATACACCTTCTGGAGTGGCCCAGTCGGAGTCCTGACCTCAACCCGATTGAAATGCTGTGGCATGACCTTAAGAGAGCGATTCACACCAGATATCCCAAGAATATTGCTACACTGAAACAGTTTTGTGAAGAGGAATGGTCCACAATTACTCCACATCATTGTGCAGGTCTGATCTGCAACTACAGGAAATGTTTGGTTGAGGTTATTGCTGCCAAAGGAGGGTCAACCAGTTATTAAGTCCAAAGGTTCACATACTTTTTCCACCCTGCACTGTGAATGTTTCCATGTTCTGTTCAATAAAAACATGAAACATATAATGTTTGGGTTGTATTATTTTAAGCAGACTGTGTTTTTCAAATTGTTGTGACTTAGATGAAGATCAAAGCACATTTTATGACCAATTCATGCAAAACTCCACGTAATCCCAAAGGGTTCACATACTTTTTCTTGCAACTGTATTTATTATTAGGATGGATAATCATAATTTTCTATTTTTTTTTTTTTTTTTAACCAAGGTGGGAGTGTATTTTACGTTATATATTGGAGCCTTTCAGAGACATCAGCAGAATGTCAGTGGTATGGAATTATTTTAAAATTAATGAGAGCAATATACGCATGGCAGACTGCAAACTTTGCCCTGCAAAAATATCCAGAGGTGGAACAAAGAAAAAGTATCGGTTATTGGTATCGGTGAGTACTTGAACAAAAGTGTCGGTACTCGTACTCGGTCTTAAAAAGTGGTATCGGTGCATCCCTAGATATAACCCTTATCTCTGACCATTTGAACTGTTTAGAGTAGGGATGCACCGATACCGATACTAGTATTGGTATCGGTGCTGATACTGCCATTTGCACGAGTACTTAGTACTCGTGCAAATGGCCCGATAAACCCCCCCCCCGATACCGAAAGCCAGCACTGGGCCGGGGGGCTGGGGAAGCTGGCCGCGTGCATGAAAAGCATGCGGCCAGCGTTCCCCTCCGGTGGCTGCAATACTCCCCTCTTCCGAAGGTCCGGTCGCGCTGCTGTGGCGCGATCACGTGGCCGCCGGCACTTCTGTGACGCTGCCTCCAGTCGAGAGGCAGCGTCACAGATGCGCCCAACAGTCATGTGAACGCGTCACAGCAGCGCGACCAGACCTTCGGAAGAGGTGAGTATTGCAGCCGCCAGAGAGGAACGCTGGCCGCATGCTTTTCATGCACGTTGCCAGCTTCCCCAGCGTTCGATGGGGGCATATCCATGAGAGCTGGGGGCATATCCATGAGAGCTGGGGGCATATCTATGAGAGCTGGGGCATATCCATGAGAGCTGGGGGCAAATCCATGAGAGCTGGGGCATATCCATGAGAGCTGGGGCAAATCCATGAGAGCTGGGGGCATATCCATGAGAGTTGGGGCATATCCATGAGAGCTGGGGGAAAATTCATGAGAGCTGGGGGCATATCCATGAGAGCTGGGGGAAAATTCATGAGAGCTGGGGCATGTCCATGAGAGCTGGGGGCAAATCCATGTGAGCTGGGGGCAATATCCATGTGAGCTGGGGGCATATCCATGTGAGCTGGGGGCAATCTCCATGTGAGCTGGGGGCATCTCCCTGAGAGCTGGGGGCAATCTCCATGTCAGCTGGGGGCATCTCCCTGAGAGCTCGGGGCAATCTCCATGTGAGCTGGAGGCAATCTCCATGAAAGCTGGAGGCATTCTGTATATATATATATATATATCTCGGGGGGGCTATATACATGTGAGCTGGGGCATTTTTATATGAGGTCTGTTCTTATTGGAAAGCGGTCACATGACATAATATAAAAGTATCGGTACTCGTATCGATGAGTACTTTTTAAAAAGTATCGGTACTCGTACTCGGTCTTAAAAAAGTGGTATCGGTGCATCCCTAGTTTAGAGGAAATATTGGGGAGGCCGGACCCTCTGTTACATCCTCAGCCCCCACTGTGCCCCCTGGGGGGTCTGGGCAAGAAGGGGGACCGCTGGCTGGTTGGTTGCCAGCACTTGCTGCTGGCAGATCGGCATCTGAGGGGGCGGAGTCAGGTGTGGTTACCAGGAGCCACAGGCTTTAAAACAGGGCTCTAGGAATGGCCTCATCGCCCTGTTGTGGAGTTTATTTCACGCACCGCTACTTCTAAATCTATTTGACTTTACTGTTCACGACCCTGCTTGGCTTAGACTACTCTCTCTCTCTTTCTCTATCGTGTATATTACGCTGTTTCACTTGTTTTAGTGATTTAACCCCCTGCTGGTTTCTGGGTTGAGCATTCGCTGTTTGGGTTCTGTCCCTTCACGTTTAGGGGTATCGTTTGTAACCCTCTGGGGTCCCTTTACCCAGGCTACGACTCATGTTTATGTTTTTGCAAAGACCACGATAACAAATGATTGTTCATTTCTGTTTTATGTTATTTCTTATCGCATCTCTGTCTGCCCTGCACCTTGAATACTTCACGGACTGTCATTCCACGTATGCTGTTTCTAAGCGTGTCCTAGGTAATCTGTTGGTCTCAAAACCTTCAGAGCTTAGAGACAATTCAGTTAGTCCTTGTGTCTCCTTGTTACAGTCTGTAGTTTATATACCTTTTTGTATTATTCAAGCAGATACTTCTGCCCTCAAAGATCTCAACTCCGCTACTCATGTGGCAGCGTTACCGCTACCGTTACATTACAACAGGGCCAATGGATCTGGCAGGATTATCTGTCCTCATGTCCAAATTAGGTGACTTGATTAATAAACAGGAGGAACAACTCCATAGACAGGAGGAGCAAGATCGTAGACTAGAGGAGCAGGATCATAGAATGGATCAATTTGCTCAGGCTTTGGGCCTACTACTGAATCAACCTAAGGAGTTAGGTCAGGCGTCACCACCCTCCACTCCTGCAGTTAATGAGGCTCCCCAAACTGTATCTGTCTCTTCTATGATTGCTTCTGGAGTATCTCATGTGAGTTTAAAGACACCTACGTGTTTTAGTGGAAATTCTGGTTTATGCAGAGGGTTCATAACCCAAATTGATATCATGTTTGAGTTAAATCCAGGTATGTGTCCTACAGATAGAGCTAAGGTGGGTTATGTGATTAACCACCTGACTGAGAAAGCTCTACTGTGGGCAACCCCTTTATGGGAATTAAAGAAACCAGTGATTTCTAATTATGCTGCCTTTATGAATGACTTGAGACGTACATTTGACCCTGCTTGAAAGACTACAGGGGCAGCTAGAGCCTTATAGCGTATTTCCCAGGGCAACTGCCGTGTTGCTGACTATGCCATAGAATTCAAAACAATAGCAGCAGAATTACAGTGGCAAAATGAAGTGCTTGTTACGGCGTTTCTCGAGGGACTTTCAGAGAATGTTATGAATGAATTAGCACCTTTGTCTTTGCCTGAAGGACTAGAAAATCTGATTGACTATTGTATTGCTCTTGATGATCAGATACGAGACAGAAGGTCTGGTCGTAGCAAGCCACATAAACAAACTCACAGTACATGTTCAATTCCCAGGTCTGTTCATGCTGTATCTCCTTTCAGACCCATGCCTGCTGAACCAGAGCCTATGCAAATAGGTAGTTCTAGCTTATCTGAGGAGGAGAGACAATTTCGCCTTAGAGAAGGCCTCTGTTTTTACTGTGCAGACAAACAACATTTTTGTTCACAATGCCCCAAGAGACCTAAGAGGTCTAATGTGTCACAAGCGAGCATGGTATCCCCTGAAAGACTGGTTCTAGGTATCACTGTCGTGTCTCTCGTATCTAATAAGAAAAGAAAGAAAAAATCTCGAGTGGTAGTGCCTGTAACCATTGGTTGGGAAAAGGTCAAATTTGACACTGAGGCATTACTTGATTCTGGGTCTGCAGGAAATTTTCTGGACTCTTGGTTTGCTGCCATTCACCAAGTGCCTCTGGTTGAGAGGTATCACTTCTCATTGAGAGTATAGATGGCAGGAGGTTCACAAGACCTCAAGGAAACAAAGTAGCAAAACAAGAGGACATAGTCTTGGATTAGAGGGGCAAAGGTTTAAAAGTAACATCAGGGACATCAGTTGGGGGGCGTGGCCGGCTGCCGAGGAGAGAGGTTGCATGCTGCTGGAGCTCCGCGGCGTTCTCCCTTTCCTGGGCATATTTTAAGAATTTAAATTGATGAGTATCCTCACCCGAGGACCCTAGGCGGCTGGCCAACAGGACTGAGCTGACCGGAGCCTGTTTCCCCCCCTCCGGTCCAGAGAATCACCTGCTAGACGCCATCTCTGGCGGGAGCATGCCGTTGGCGGCCATTTTTGTGGCCTGTCTCACAGATTTTACTGCCCCCCAGTTCTGCGACGGAGAACGTGTTAGCGGCTGGAGAGACGGAGGGCCCCCGTTTCCCGGCTGTGCTAGATGCCGTGCTGCAGCTGCTGGGGGATGACGAGAGCCCTGTGACGGGGGCGATATGCGCCGCATCCTGGCGGTGCTACGCGCCGGCCGGAGCACTGAAGACTCGACCAGCGGCGTTCCTGGGTGCGAGCAGCCCGCAGGGGTGCCACGAGGCGGTGAGTTGCCTGAGAGGGTGGAGGTCGAGGAACCGCGGGATGTGGAGGAGACACCAGATCACCCGATTCTGCAGGATGTTCCCCCGACCGGCGGAGTTTCAGGCGGCGGGCGGCCCGCAGGAGGAGAACCACGTGATGGTGTGCTATATGAGACGGAGGAGGCCGAGAAGTTGCGGAAGAGGAGAGGGCACCCGAACGCCTGATTCCACAGCGTGTTCCCCCGAAGGAGATATGACCACGTGGCGTGTTTCGGGGGTGCCCGCATATAGAGGGTCGTCAAGCCGGAGGAAGCTGGTGGGTGTGCTGGAGGCACCCGCTGGCACCGACCGGTACATGGAGACCGTTTATCCCCCTACCCTGAAGATGAGATTTTGCCTGGTCCCCCCCCCCCGCGATCCCCTGCTTCGGAGCCACCTGCGGCCCTACCTGGCGCGGCCGGAAACACTGGTGGTGGTGCAGGCAAGGGCCTACTTGATTTACCCAGCCGTTTTTGTAGCCGGTGGGCATCGTCTCTTCTCCCTGCCTGCGCAGCCAATATTACCCTTTCGAGACACTGGCTGAGATATACCTGCGGACCTCCGTGTGTTATTTACTCTGGTTGATGACCTCCTCGCTTTCGTTCTGGACTTTGCTTTTACCTTGAAACGCCTAAGATGACTTTGTTACTTTTAGAATAAATGTGGGTTTATTTTATCTTTTTCGGAAGCACCTGCAGACTTTCGTTGTTGTCCCCCCCTCCTAATTTTTATTTCCCCACCACCCCTTTCCCCCCCCTATGACATATTGTTATATTGAAGCCGAGATTTCCCCGTCCCTTAATATTGCCCTGTTATATTGCTCTGTGTTCCCCTGAGACATCTCCCCCCCCTATTTCTTTTAAGCTGAGACCCCCCCTTTTTCGGGGATGTTTGTTTGTTATTTTTCACAAGTAATACTTATGCTGTGGTTGGTCCTTCGTGGCCCTTGCATTAATACGTTTGATTATATGCTGCCTTCTTTACAAAATAAAAATCTTAAATACAAAAAAAAAAAAAAAAAGTAACATCAGGAAGCTTTATTTTACTGAGAGGGTGGTGGATACATGGAACAGCCTTCCAGTTGAAGTGGTAGAGGCCAAAACAGTAATTGAATTTAAGCAAGCATGGGATAGGCATAAGGCTATCCTAAACAAAAGATAAATCCAGGTTAAGTATCCATGTAATTGGGCAGACTAGATGGGCCGAAAGGTTCTTATCTGCCGACATTTTTCTATGTTTCTATGTCACGCATCAAACTGTTCCTGTATCTTTTAGCACTGGTGTTCTGCATAAAGCGAAAATACAGTTACAAATTATTGAGTCTCCTACCGTGCCTATCATATTGGGCTATCCATGGTTGGCTAAACACAACCCAGTGGTGAACTGGGGAAAAGGGGAGTTGGAATCGGGATCAAAATCCTGGTCCAGATGTCTGGGCATGACTGCTACAGTAGGTAGCTTGAATGTAGCCACTGCTCCTCCACTTTCTACTGTAGTACCCGAGTGGTACAAAGACTTAAAGGAGGTGTTCGATAAGGGTAAATCCGAAATCTTGCCACCTCACAGGCCATATGATTGTGCCATAGACCTATTACCAGGCACCATGCCTCCAAGGGGTCATGTGTATCCACTTTATCAGAAAGAAAATGCTATTATGGAAGAATATATACGTGAAAACCTAGCCAAAGGGATCATACGTCGTTCTTCCTCTCCTTCGGGAGCGGGTTTCTTCTTTGTGTCTAAAAAGGAGGGGGATTTAAGACCTTGCATTGACTATAGAGTGTTAAACAGAATCACTATACGTAATGCCTAGCCCATCCCTTTAATATCTGAGTTGTTCGAGCGCTTAAGAGGTGCCAAAATTTACATGAAGTTGGATCTTCGTGGTGCGTACAATTTGGTGAGAATCAAGGAGGACCACGTGTGGAAGACTGCCTTTAATACGCGCAGTGGTCATTCTGAGTATTTAGTTATGCCTTTTGGCCTATGCAATGCGCCTGCAGTCTTCCAAGACTTTCTAAATTATATCCTGAGGGATTTTTTGCAAGTCTTTCAGGATTATCCAAAGAGATTCGAAAAAGTCACCGCACGTTCGGTGACTTTTTGTTCTCTTCAATTCGGTTCGTGTTGCCGATCCCATTTCGGTGACCCTGCGGTGTATTCAGCAAGCATCACAGGGTCCCCGAATTGCAGGGAAAAGCTACCGCAAACCTGACGAAAACAACCGCAAAACCCACCGAATGCACGCCGAAAATCCTCAAAAACATCTGGATTAACCCGTCGAAGACGCCGGAAAAACCCGAGCAGGAGCCGATTACACGCAGTGAAGCCGCTGGTAAAAGCCGAGAAAAAGCCGACACCGCAGACAGAGGGAGGTGAATAAATTAGCAAAACAGTTTGTATGAATGTGAAAGTAAAAAGCTGTTTGCAAAGAAACTACGGAGCGAAAATGTCTGAAATTTGCATATGAGGTCCAGGGAATGATAATAAAAAGGGCGGTTACAGAAAAAATAAGTAAACTTAAAAAAAAAATCAGACTTTTAAAAAAAAAATCAGAAAAATGCTTAAAGTATCCTAAAAAATCTATAAATTAAGAGACTCTTTACTGCAGAATTTTATAATGAACGGTTTATTAGATATTGAATTAAAACGGGAATATTTTTAAAATTGAAGCCTATGGGATTCTCCTGAATTAACTTGCCGAATTAAACCACCGAATGGCAGGGCATTTCGGGAACCTTTCACTGCTGGTTTTCGTTCTCTGAATAGCCGAAGCAGTGCATTTTCATGGGGTTTACACTGCCCTCGAACAGGCACCGAACAGGCACCGTATGTGCAGGCAATTCGCCAGGATTTGGCGAATTGCCTGCTCTCTGGATAGCCGAATGGCCAAGAAAGGTAACCGAACGCTGATTTTCAGCGTTCGGTTACCTTTCCCAAGCAATTCGGATCTCTTTGGATAACCCTGTTTGTAATCGTCTATTTAGATGATATTCTGATATATTCTCCTGATGTTGAGACACACCATGTCCATGTAAGGACAGTGTTGCAAAGGTTACTGGAGAATAAACTATACTGTAAGTTAGAGAATTGTCTGTTTGACATAACTTCAGTACAATTCCTGGGTTACATCATCACACCAAATGGGTTTGAGATGGATCCTAAAAAGCTATCTGCCATCAGAGAATGGCCACTACCTCAAGGTCTGAAAGCCATACAAAGATTTCTTGGTTTTGCGAACTATTATAGTAGGTTTATCAAAGGGTTCTCTTCTGTTGTGTCTCCCATCACGGCCATGACTAAGAAGGGTGCGCAGAATCAGGTTTGGAGTGACCAGGCCAAGCAGCCATTCCAGTCACTTAAAGAAGCGTTTGTCTCAGCACCTATCCTAAGGCATCCAGTACCAGGCCTTCCATTTCAGCTTGAGGTTGATGCATCTGAAATAGGGATTGGTGCAATTTTGTCTCAAAGAGAAAGTACTGAGGGACCTGTACATCCTTGTGGGTTTTTCTCTAGAAAGCTGACACCTGCTGAGAAAAACTACGACATAGGGAACAGAGAATTACTAGCAGCTATAGCGGCCCTCAAGGAATGGCGCTATTTGTTAGAAGGCACTAAAGATCCCGTGATAATTATCACAGACCATAAGAATCTAGTGTACATGGGAGATGCCAAACGCTTGAATTCCCGGCAAGCCAGGTGGTCACTGTTCTTGTCAAGTTTCAACTTTTTGTTAGCTTTAGTGTTTTTAGAACCAGGACGATAAGTTAACGCTTTATCTAGACAGTTCGAGTCATATGAACAGCACACGTTTGACCATAGTCCAATTATTCCTCACGAGCGGATCTTGGGTACCACGGTCTTGACAGTGTCTTCTCCTTTGCTGGAGAGAATTCAGGCTGGTCAGGGTGTTGCTCCTCTTGAAAAACCTCCTGGGAAAATGTTTGTACCTGAGGAAGAGAGAACACAGATGATGAGGACTTATCATGATTCCAAACCCTATGGGAATAAATAAAACAGTGGCCACGATTGAGAAACAGTTCTGGTGGAGTGGTATGCGACGGGATATTAAAGACTACATAGCCACATGTGACGTGTGCTGTAGAAGTAAAAATCCCCGGTCCTTACCTGTTGGTCTCTTGCAGCCTTTACCCGTGCCAGATAGACCTTGGTCCCACCTCTCGATGGACTTATCACAGATTTACCACTTTCTAAAGGTCATACTGTAATCCTTACAGTGGTAGATAGGTTCTCTAAGATGGTACACTTTATACCACTGGTAAAGCTTCCTTCAGCCAGTGAGCTGGTACCAGTATTCATACAAGGTATTGTTAGACTTCATGGGGTTCCTCTGGGAATAGTATCCGACAGAGGAACTCCGTTCGTGGCTCGTTTCTGGCGAGGATTTTGTGAAAACCTAGGTATTGAGTTGAGCTTCTCCTCTGCTTATCACCCACAAACTAATGGGGCCGCAGAGAGAGCCAACCAAAGTGTTGAGCAGTACTTGCGTTGCTTCGTGTCTGAAAGACAAAATGAGTGAGCAGACCTGTTACCCTGGGCTGAGGTTGCTTTAAACAACTCAGTAAGTGAAACCACAGGCCACTCACCTTTCCATGCAGTCTATGGTTATGACCCTCCCATGCTCCCTTCTGAATTCCAAGCGACTGCTTTGCCAGCCTTGGACGAACGTCTGAATGACCTGAAAGGGACATGGGAGAAAGTAAAAGAGATTATGAAGACCAATATTGAGAAACAAAAAATAAAAGCAGACAGACATAAGAGGTCCTGCACCGGTATATACGGTTGGGGATAAGGTATGGCTGTCTACCAGAAACATCAAAATGTTGGTGCCATCCATGAAGATAGCTCCCAGGTTTATTGGGCCTTATAAAGTGTTAAGACGTCTTAATCCTGTCTCTTATGTGTTGGCTTTGCCTCCTTCTCTACGTATACATAACGTATTTCATGTCAGCCTCCTGAAGCCTCTTACCTGTAATAAGTACACCAGAATTGCTGTTCCCCCTCCGCCTATCAAGTCTCAGGGTGAGGAGGAGTACGAGGTCCGTGCCATCCTGCAGTCCCGTCTGGTCAGGGGTGTTTTACAGTACCTGGTGGACTGGGAGGGTTATGGTCCTGAGGATCATTCTTGGCAAGATGCCTGCGATATCCATGCGCCTCGTCTGGTTTGCCTGTTTCATGAGGCCCATCCTTCAGTGCCTGGTGGTCGTTCTGGGCCCGACCGTAGACGGGGGGTTCTGTTACATCCTCAGCCCCCGCTGTGCCCCCTGGGGGGTCTGGGCAAGAAGGGGGACCGCTGGCTGGTCGGGTGCCAGCACTTGCTGCTGGCAGATCGGCATCTGAGGGGGCGGGGTCAGGTGTGGTTACCAGGAGCCACAGGCTTTAAAACAGGGCTCTAGGAATGGCCTCATCGCCCTGTTGTGGAGTTTATTTCACGCACCGCTACTTCTAAATCTATTTGACTTGACTGTTGACGACCCTGCTTGTATGAGATCCCTTCTCATGTTATTTGACCCGACTTGGCTTAGACTACTATCTCTCTCTCTCCCTATCGTGTATATTACGCTGTTTCACTTGTTTTAGTGATTTAACCCCCTGCTGGTTGCTGGGTTGATCACTCGCTGTTTGGGTTCTATCCCTTCACGTTTAGGGGTATCGTTTGTAACCCTCCAGGGTCCCTTTACCCAGGCTAGAACTCATGTTTATGTTTTTGCAAAGACCACGATAACAAACGATTGTTCATTTCTGTTTTATGTTATTTCTTATCGCATCTGTCTGCCCTGCACCTTGAATACTTCACGGACTGTCATTCCACGTGTGCTGTTTCTGAGCATGTCCTAGGTAATCTGTTGGTCTCAAAACCTTCAGAGCTTAGAGACAATTCAGTTAGTCCTTGTGTCTCCTTGTTACAGTCTGTAGTTTATATACCTTTTGTATTATTCAAGCAGATACTTCTGCCCTCAAAGATCTCAACTCCGCTTCTCGTGTGGCAGCGTTACCGCTACCGTTACACCCTCGAGCAATCTTCCAGCCAATCCTGTGGCTTTAATTGCGGCTTTGGAGAAAGGCTCATGCAGAGCTGAAACTTTGGTAGCACGCAGGAAATAAAAATCGTTAGTGCAGCATCATTGTTCACATTATAATTGAAATGAGAACGATATTGCTGCATTAATAAAAAAAAAAACAGTTTTTTTTTTAAAAAAAGTTTTATTTATTTTCTGAATTTTATTTTTATTTAAATTTTTTTTTTTACATTTTACATGGCTATGTTTGATAGCATTGGAAAGGCCATGCTCTGGCCGTTCTAATGATACCACACATTAACCCCTAGCTGCCACGGATCAGGAGATAGGGGGTTCATTGGAACCCCCTATCTCTACCATAGGTGGCAGTTAGGGGTTAATTGTAGAACCTGCCAGTCGTCAGGGGGATATCCCGGAAGCTTGGCCGACATCCAAGATGTCGGCCAGCTCCGGGAGGGGACAGCGATACGGCGCCTGTTAGTGCCATATCGCGATCCAGCCCCCTAGGGGTTAAAAACAGCCGCCACTTGGAAGGGCAGGCTGTGCCCTTCCAAACGGTGCCTGCCTTTTAAGTTGTGGCCCGTCCAGATGGGGAGGGAGAAAGGTCCAGAGGACCTTCCCCCCCCCTCCCCTTCAGGCACCTTCTCCGCACTGGCAGGGGGTGCCTGTAATAGACGTCATCGCGCAGGCGTGATGACATCTATCGTGCCCACCTGGGTCCCGGAGGCTGGGCTGACATCGAGGATGTCAGCCCGCACCGGGGGGCCGCCGCAACCGTCCGGAATCCTGGCCGATCGCTGCTGCAAAGGGAGGACACGCTCAGCGCATCCTCCGCAGCAAAGTGGTCATGCGGCAGGACGCACTGAGCGTGTACTCCGCATGGAAGGGGTTAAACGGGAGAATCCCATAGGATTCAGTGTTAAAAAATATTAGCGTTTTAATTACTTTTTTTATTCAACCGTTTATTCTTCTCATTTACAGCAAAAAGCCTTTTTATTTATTTTTTAGGGGAAATTTTTGATTTCCATACTTTTTTTAAATGTCGGTTTTTAAAATTCTGTACCAGACTGTTTTATTATTTTTTTTAGGATCTTTTTTATTATTTCCATGCATTTTTCTTGTTTTAAGTACCTTTTTTTTAAAATAGCAGTGTTCCATTTTGTTGTTTTTTTTTACCAGTTTGGCGACATTCGGCAGCTGAGCGGCTTTTTTTGGCGACCTTTGGCGGATCCCGTTCAGCGACCCTGTGGTGAATATTGAATTCACTGCACGGTCGACAAACTGAAATCGCCAAAGCGCATCGAAGTGCGCCTTAGAAGAGAGCACCAACATTTCGGTGCTCCTTGAATTACTCCCATTGTGTTTGTCTTTTAGAAATCCATTTTTTTTATACATAAACAACAGTAAGTCACGAAATTAACTAGAAAGTACCAAAAATGCTCTTGTCAGTTTTCATGCTTTATTTCCTAAAATTCCCTATATTATAGGTAGACTTTGACTTTCTTCCTGTTGCCTGTTTCATAACCATTTCTTTGGATAGCTCCTTCAAGATATCAGCACTGTTCTTTCTCCAGCTGTCACAGCCACCACTTATAGCCACCTCCATCACCAGCATTTTACATACCCTCTCAAATTTCATAGAGGTTGACAGTCACAGCCTTCTCCTGCAGAGCTACATAGAGGACTGAAATCCATTCAAAAAATATTAAATCAAAACCATATTTTAGCTGAACTGAAAACCTAAAATCACATTCAATTAAATTTTCTGCTGCTTTTGTTGCATGTTAAATGTTTAAACGGTATTCCAGGACAATGTAAAAAAAAAGAGACACCTAAACATACAAATTACAATGACAAAATGATAATTGGGAGTTACGTTTTAACTTCTAAATAAGTTTAAATAAAATTAAGTTTCCCCTAGTATGGTGTGTTGCAAGTTAAAGCAATTTGATTTGTTTATATATTATTATTGTCATCGTTTATATAGCGCCAACAGTTTCCTCAGCGCTTTACAATAACCAAAGGGAACGACATATAGATATATAGTACATTTAGAAAGTATTCAGACCTCTTCATCCCGGATATCAGCCGTAGCTGTGGGACTGCCCCCCCCCCCATGTCATCCTGCATGCACGGGATGACGTCAAAAAAGGGATTCCCTCTGCTTGGCAGGGAAATCCAATAACAAGAGATGCAGGAGTTAATTTGGACCAATGTATCTCAGGATCTGTAGATCTTAGGGAGGCGCCACACGAGCAAACATTTTGCATCCGTTTGACCGCACTGTCTGATGTCCGTCGTAACTTTATAAAGGAGTCAATTAAACCCACCACACGAAGCACCTGCGCACTTGTTCACGGACAGGCAAAGCATAAAGCCACGGACGCAAAAATAACACCGACGTGAAAAAGCTAAACGGATGCAGAAACAACGCCGCCATGTATTTTCCTAGGGTGTGGAGACATCAGAGGTTGCGGACGCACTTTACGCAGTACTCACAATATCTCCCGTGTGAAAGTGCATCCATAATGGATGCAGTACAGTATGATCGCGTGCCGCCTCCCTAAGTGGGTCATTTGAGGTGACATTGGAAAGGTCAGAGTCTGGCCTTTTCCAATGATATCAAAGGTGATCATATATAGCTTAAAATGAGTTTAAAGATTTATTAAATTTAGATTTTTTTTGTACTTTTCACATAAAGTGAACAATGTGGCTGAATTTGCCCACCTTCTCACTTCCCACAGTGGCAGCAAGTATGGAGCTGATGACACAATGCATTTTTATGCATTGTTTCATAAAAAAATATAAGCTGCCATACAGCTACGTGGAGAAGCAGGGGGGTCCTTTGGACCCCAGAGTCTCTATTCTATACATCCCACTACATCAAGTGAGGTGTCATTTCCAAAGATACCAAACACGTCTATGTATAATGTAGAAATATAAACGCAAAATTTACATTTTATGTGAGGGGGAGGGGTATAAACACGCAGATATGATTTCAAGGAAGTGAGATCTGGGTGGGAGCCCGGACAGAGAGGTGAGTATCGTTGGGAGGAGAACTTGAACGCGACACCGTGTGGGGAACGTCCTCTGCACACAGGAGTGAAACGAGAGGACGCTCCCTGCACGTCCTTCTCGCTCAAGTGGGTAAATATAAAAACCATAATTTTAATCTAGTCTTGCTGATTAGTGATTTAAGTCATGATTTAAATCATGACTTTAATTGACATGATTTAAATTAAATCCACCCTGCTATAAACCCTACATACCAGGCCCTCACCCCCATATAAATAGCTACAATACGTACATACCCCCCCCCCCTCTTCCCTCTCTCCCTTTTTTTATCTTACCGTTGCTCCCACACACTTCAGGGCATCACAAGGTCACTGAACAGACTTGCGCTGGATCAGGAATCAAACCAGGGCCCGTTCTGATCTGTCTGCCTTGCTGTGCTGATGGCCTGATGCTCTGCTGATGCCGTGGTGCTTTTCTCTCCCTATGCTCTCCTCTCCTGGTTTTCTGTCCTCTGCTCTGTGCTGTGTCTCTATCCACACCTCTCTCTCTCACTACCATCTGACGTATCCCACGTGTATCACGCAAGCTTCTTAGCTTCTATCGGCCAGCTACAAAGACTCATGGAAGTTGGGCAGCACAAGGCCGAGACAACCCAGATGCACTGCTGCAACGTCGCTCACTGGCACTGCAAGTCACCAGGAGGAATTAGTGGCGCACATTATAAATGTAATGAGGGCCACAGTATCCAGTCAGTGGGTTGCTACATTGAGACCCCTGGTTTAATGCATCTATGCTTCTTTCACAAGACTTGATACAGGTGTACCCTTTTTTGTCCCTTGCTCCGCCATCAGCCTGGCATGGGCAACGATTACCTCTTTCAGTGATGGTGGCAACAGCAAACCTGAGCCTCCAGAGTTGCTGGGAAATTAGGAAATCTTTCTCGTTTACAGTGCTTCTACTCAATGATTTGTACTAGTTGAACAAAGGGACACACCCACTGAGAGATGGCTCCTTCCTTCCACACAAAAAATGATACACACAATAAGGATATACTTAATGCTGTATATGGAGTATATTGGAAGAACATGTATTGTAAGGCAAGGACCCAGCTGCTATACCTATGCAGTTCAGTTCTAGCTGCAGGTGCACAGTCCTGAGAATTTCAAACACAGAAACAAATTAACATATAACACCAGCTCCCAAAATAGGTGCTAAACCCACCCAGGTGTCCCTGTGTCGGTGCACTGTTAGGGCCCTTGATGCAGGTTGTGCTACCCAGGGAATAGAGGTGTGGATGTCGATGTATACACATATATTTGAAAGGTTCCTCTCCTTTGTGTCTTCAGGCAGCTCTGGAAAGCTGCCCCTTTTTATATGCTCATAAAAGTATAAACTCGGGTACACCTCAACGTGGATCAATGGAGTGGGGGTCTCTTGCTCCACAGCCCCAATAACCGGAAAAATAGAAAGAACAATATGTAGACAATTGTTTTTAATTACTGGGTTGGCACACACAGACCGGTTGTAATGATTAATTGATTACTTAATTGATCTGTGGGGCTATTTATTCCCAGTTGTGTCATTATGTTTTAGGCTTGACAAAGACCAGTTGGTCGAAACGTTGCCTTTCTTGATGTTGGATTAAATCCATTTGAAATTATTTTGTGCCTTTTTATATGCTGGCTGAGTGAGATACTATCTTCCAGCACAGAGGGCTATCTGCAGCTCTCCTGTCACGGTGACAGAGTGCAGGACTAAGGCTAGGGTCAGACGAACGCATTTTTATGTTGTCTGTGAAAAAGTGCGTTCGAACGAATGGACGCATTTTTTCACAGAATACGTGATAGTGGTCATACTATGCGCATTTCCGTCCGTGATTTTGTACGGATCATCAATAAAACACTTTTTGTGTCTGGACGTTATGTTGGCCGGACATTAGCAGCGTCTGACGTCTCCTAATCACGCACACACGCCGCTAGCGGACGCAGCGCACTCTGTACGTCAGTACCTGCGGTTTCACGTTCTCGAAAAAATGCGTTCATTTTCCACTTGCGTTGCGCAGCCAGACTTTTGTGCGACCGTACTTCGTATATTGGCCGTCATTGCCCGGCATCTGCTGCTAGTGCGGCCGTGATTAAGTGCGGCTGCACGCGCGTTCGCACTGCCTCAGTCTGACCCTAGCCTAAGACACTCTGGGTACTGGCAGTCTCCTCTGCTCACTCAGAATCCTTCAGCCACCATGATGGATTATCTGGCTTTCTACAGGCCTGCTTCATCTCACATGATACTGTAACAGTATTCAAGACTGGAACATTCTGGATACTTGCAGTCTCCTCTGCTCACTCAGAATCCTTCAGCCGCCATGCTGGAATCTCTGGCTATCTGCACCTCTGCTCAGGAAAGGCAGTCAGCTTTCTCCCTGGTCTGGTCACAGGGAGAGGGTCCCAGCTCCCTCACCATCTTGTTCCCAAAACTTCTGCCACATGCTCACCTCTCATAGGCTGACAAGTTCTACAGTTTAGGGATCACTGACATGTGTGCAAGAGAGAGCCTTATTGGCTCACAGGAGACAAGTGACTGGTGCTGGGGGAGAGGTCAGTATCCATGCAACCCAGCTGCAGTGATTTTAGGCAGAATGGCTGCACTGGGTTACACAGGCAACGTACTGTCTCAATATCAATCTGATCTTAGAGTTGAGTTGACAAAAAAATTAAGTCCATGCTGACTACAACAGGGCATCTCAGGAGGTTGATTTCCCCCCCCGCCCCCGATGGTTTTACCGAGTGTGGCTCAGGGTTAACTTTCAGTGCTGAAAGCAGTAACCCCGAGCCACACTCGGGCTGCATACATTACCTGTCCCTGTGCTCCCTCGCTGTCCCACGCAGTCTCCTCCGGCGATCACGACCTCATACTTCCTGATTCCCTTCTAGCGAGAATGATGTCAATGATGCTCTTGTGTAAGACATTACCTATTGTACAGGGTGATTCATATAGACCCGAACTCAAAGTTATTGTTGTGGATTGTAAACTGTAACGATTTATGAGGGATTATGACAGTTAAGCAGACATGTGAAAGTCCAAACAGTGAGTTTATTGCAAGAATGTGTTTACAGAAATAATAGAGAGACATACATACAGGTAATTTGATTTAAGGTGAGGGGTGAGGATAGCACCCAAAGGCAGAGCAGAATGAAGGACAGGACAGGAAACAAGCTGGACACAATGACAAGACAGAACTCAGGGAAACTCGCTATATGATAGGAAGCTGACTGTACACAGGGGCACAAGCAGAGCTTTGGCTGTCTTGGATTGGCACAAAACAGATTATTATTATTATTTAATCCTTTTACTGCTGAGCCATTTAACCTCTGTGTGCTGAGCTCATTTTTACTATTTTTGCTCATCATGTTTAAACGTGATTTGAAGTCATGTTTTATTATACGACCCAGACATATTATACATCCTTTTTTTCGGCAGACTTGGAAGATTAATTATATATCATTATTCTATGTATACATCATGCCCTGCCAGAATGCTATAACAAAAATTGTAAAAAAAAAATAAAATGTGAATTTCCAATCATCTACAGTGTGTAAAATAATTTTTTCACGTTTTATCAGCCTAGCCTTTGCGGTTATATATTCTATGGGGTACACCTGTTAAAATAATTATACATGGGAACCCGTTATTTTATTTGTCTGAGAAAATACAGGATTTTAGCTTGAACTGAAAGAAAATTGTTAGTGCAGCATCATTGTTCACATTATAATTGAAATGTGAACAATAGTGCTGCATTGATAAATATAAAAAGGGGGGGCAATATTTTTTTTTTCTTATTTTGTTTTTTAATCGTAATCTGGTCATATTTGACATCATTGGAAAGGCCATGCTCTGACCTTTCCAATGATACCACACATGGCCCTCTAGCTGCCACTGATCTAACTCAAAAGACCCCCCTATCTCTACTGTAGATTTTCCATAGGGAAACCCCTTGGCAGCTAGGGGTTAATTCCCTAAATGACATCATCGCACAAATGCGCGCCAACGTCAGTGGGCAAGGGGAGGTCCCAGAGGCTCGGCTGACATTCTAGCTGTCAGCCACCTCTGGGAGAAGACCTGCGACTAAGGGTATAAGGAAAGGCATCGCTAGAAAGGTCACACTGTGACCTTTCCAGCGATGCTGCTCTTTTTGCGTTACTGTTTCCCGATCAGGAGAGACACACCCCTTCAGGCACTCTCCCGGCTCTGCCGAGGAGGAGTCTGAAACTGACGTCATCGCGCAATGACGTCAGTACCCCGGGACATGTCCAATGGGATGGTCTGACTTCAAGGACATCCCCCACACGTCATCCACAGGGAAAGGGTTAAGGGTAAAAAAGGGAACTTTTTTTAAATAGAGTGTTCATTTAATTTCATGTGTGCAAAGCTACAAAATGTGCACATAAGTAAACACGTTTCCTGAATCTTCTGATGAGCTGTGATTTCTTAGATCTACTTATCCTTTTATAATTTGGTCCTATGTGCATTCTGTTAAACACATATTTTGTTAGAGAGATGGAATCCAAGTTAGAATTCATTGAAGTCCTTCTCTCATATATTATAGATTATAGAAACAACATTTCAGTTGCCAAAACACCAAAAACCACAAGGGTGAGTTTGTGAACAGCCTGGCTTTGTTCCTGGTTTAATGCTAACAAAAGTTGAAGAAGGGTTGCCCCTGTCAGGTTGTATTTGGTTTACCTCCTACTTTGGTTTTTTTGACAGTGTCTAGCAGGGCAGCCATTAGAAATGATGGGGCCCCTTACTAAACCTCACGATGGGGCCCCCCAGGGCCCCCCCCCTCAACCTCTAACAGCTTTTCTCCCCCTTCAAAAAAAAAGGACATAACATAGCACCACAGCAATAAAACTCCCAGTAATGTGCAGTGTGTATTAGCTTATCACAGTATCCACAGCAATAAAACTCACAGTAATGAGCGGTGTGTCTGAACATATCACAGAATCCACAGCAATAAATCTCACAGAAACGGGCTGTGTATGATGGCCTTTGGGTCTGGGTCTGGGCCCTGGGTCTGGTCCCTGGGACTGGGCCTTGGGGTCTGGTCCCTGAGGTCTGGGCCCTGAGGTCTGGTCCCTGGGGTCTAGCCTGGGCCCTGGTCTCTGGGTCTGGTCCCTGGGCCTTGGGGTCTGGGCCCTAGGGTCTGGGCCTTGGGGTCTGGGCCCTGGGTATGGGGTCTGGACCCTAGGGTCTGGGCCCTGGGTCTGTATTTGGGCTTTGGGGTCTGGGCCTTGGTCTGGGCCCTGGGTCTGGGCCCTGGGTTTGGCCTAGGGGTCTGGGCCCTGGGTTTGGGCCTAGGGGTCTGGGCCCTGGGTCTTAGGGTCTGGGCCCTAGGGTCTGGGCCCTGGGTTTGGGCCTAGGGGGTCTGGGCCCTGGGTTTGGGCCTAGGGGGTCTGGGCCTAGGGGGTCTGGGCCCTGGGTATGGGGTCTGGACCCTAGGGTCTGGGCCCTGGGTCTGTATTTGGGCTTTGGGGTCTGGGCCTTGGGGTCTGGGCCCTGGGTTTGGCCTAGGGGTCTGGGCCAGGGTCTGGGCCCTGGGTTTGGGCCTAGGGGTCTGGGCCCTGGGTCTTAGGGTCTGGGCCCTAGGGTCTGGGCCCTGGGTTTGGGCCTAGGGGGTCTGGGCCCTGGGTCTGGGCCTTAGGGTCTGGGCCCTGGGTCTGGGCCTTGGGTCTGGGCCTTAGGGTCTGGGCCCTGGGTCTGGCCTTAGGGTCTGGGCCCTGGGTTTGGGCCTAGGGGGTCTGGGCCTTAGGGTCTGGGCCTAGGGGGTCTGGGCCCAGGGTCTGGGCCCAGGGTCTGGGCCCTGGGTTTGGGCCTTGGGTCTGGGCCTTAGGGTCTGGGCCCTGGGTTTGGGCCTAGGGGGTCTGGGCCCAGGGTCTGGGCCTTGGGTCTTGGCCTTGGGTCCTGGGTTTGGGCCTAGGGGTCTGGGCCCTGGGTCTGGGCCCTGGGTTTGGGCCTAGGGGGTCTGGGCCCAGGGCCCTAGTGTCTGGGCCCTGGGTCTGGCCTTAGGGTCTGGGCCCTGGGTTTGGGCCTTGGGTCTGGGCCTTAGGGTCTGGGCCCTGGGTTTGGGCCTAGGGGGTCTGGGCCCTGGGTATGGGGTCTGGACCCTAGGGTCTGGGCCCTGGGTCTGTATTTGGGCTTTGGGGTCTGGGCCTTGGGCTGGGCCCTGGGTCTGGGCCCTGGGTTTGGCCTAGGGGTCTGGGCCCTGGGTTTGGGCCTAGGGGTCTGGGCCCTGGGTCTTAGGGTCTGGGCCCTAGGGTCTGGGCCCTGGGTTTGGGCCTAGGGGGTCTGGGCCCTGGGTTTGGGCCTAGGGGGTCTGGGCCTAGGGGGTCTGGGCCCTGGGTATGGGGTCTGGACCCTAGGGTCTGGGCCTGGGTCTGTATTTGGGCTTTGGGGTCTGGGCCTTGGGTCTGGGCCCTGGGTTTGGCCTAGGGGTCTGGGCCCAGGGTCTGGGCCCTGGGTTTGGGCCTAGGGGTCTGGGCCCTGGGTCTTAGGGTCTGGGCCCTAGGGTCTGGGCCCTGGGTTTGGGCCTAGGGGGTCTGGGCCCTGGGTCTGGGCCTTAGGGTCTGGGCCCTGGGTCTGGGCCTTGGGTCTGGGCCTTAGGGTCTGGGCCCTGGGTCTGGCCTTAGGGTCTGGGCCCTGGTTTGGGCCTAGGGGTCTGGGCCTTAGGGTCTGGGCCTAGGGGGTCTGGGCCAGGGTCTGGGCCCAGGGTCTGGGCCCTGGGTTTGGGCCTTGGGTCTGGGCCTTAGGGTCTGGGCCCTGGGTTTGGGCCTAGGGGGTCTGGGCCCAGGGTCTGGGCCTTGGGTCTTGGCCTTGGGTCCTGGGTTTGGGCCTAGGGGTCTGGGCCCTGGGTCTGGGCCCTGGTTGGGCCTAGGGGGTCTGGGCCCAGGGCCTAGTGTCTGGCCTTAGGGTCTGGGCCCTGGGTTTGGGCCTTGGGTCTGGGCCTTAGGGTCTGGGCCCTGGGTTTGGGCCTAGGGGGTCTGGGCCCAGGGTCTGGGCCTTGGGTCTGGGTCTTGGGTCCTGGGTTTGGGCCTAGGGGTCTGGGCCCTGGGTCTGGGCCTAGGGGGTCTGGGCCCAGGGCCCTAGTGTCTGGGCCCTGGGTCTGGGCCTTGGATCTGGGTCCTGGGCCTTGGGGTCTGGGCCCTGGGTTTGGGCTTAGGGGTCTGGGCCCTGAGTCTGGGCCCTAGGGTCTGGGCCCTGGGCCCTAGGGTCTGGGCCTTGGGGTCTGGGCCATGGGTTTGGGCCTAGGGGCCTGGGCCTTTGCCCTGGGCCTTTGCCCTGGGTCTGGGCCATAGGGTCTGGGCCCTGGGTCTGGGCCCTGGGTTTGGGTCTTGGGGTCTGGGCCCTGGGCATTTGCCTTGGGTCTGGGCCCTGGGTCTGGGCCTTGGCCCTGGGCCTAGGGGTCTGGACCCTGGGCCCTAGGGTCTGGGCCCTGGGTCTGGGCCTTGGGGTCTGGGCCCTGGGTCTGGGCCTTGGGGTCTGGGCCTTGGGGTCTGGGCCTAGAGGTCTGGGTCCTGGGTCTGAGCCTAGAGGTCTGGGCCTAGGGGTCTGGGCCTTGGGGTCTGGGTCCTGGGCCTTGGGGTCTGGGCCCTGGGTTTGGGCCTAGGGGTCTGGGCCTTGGGGTCTGGGCCCTGGGTCTAAGGGTCTGGGCCCTAGGTCCTGGGCCATGGGTTTGGGCCTAGGGGTCTGGGCCCTGGGTCTGGGCCCTGGGCCTTTACCCTGGGTCTGGGCCATAGGGTCTGGGCCCTGGGTCTGGGCCTTGGGGTCTGGGCCCTGGGTCTGAGCCTGGTTTGGGCCTAGGGGTCTGGGCCTGGGTCTTAGGGTCTGGGCCTGGGTTTGGGCCTAGGGTCTTCTATCTTCTTTTCTTCTGTCTTAGCTCTTCTTTTCTTCACCTTTTCTTTAATTTTCTTCTCTTCTTTTCTTCTGTCTTCTTCCTGGTCCCTCCAGCTCCGGCGCGCAGCTTCACTGAGTGGAAAGGCGGAGCCAAAGCAACGTGCTTGGGAGGCCCCTCACACGCTGCTTGGCCCCGCCCAGCCAGGAAGTGAAGCTGCCAGGAGCCGGAGGAGACACAGTGTCTCAGTCTCCTCCGGCTCCTGCAGCAGCAGCGACACAGCTCCGGATTCGGACTCATCGAGTCCGATACCGAAGCTGTTAAAGGGCGACGCCACTGCCGTCGGGGGCCCGGGATCCTCCCCCCAGGCCCCAGCGGCCCCGGGCCCCTTACGGCAGTATTGGGCGTAATGCCCTGATGGCGGCCCTGGTGTCTAGGCCATGTTCTGCTGGAGAAAAGATTTTTTTTACCACATAGGCATTGTGAGATAGCATTAGCTATGATAGCTCTCTACAGCCTGCAGGGTAACAGCAGACAACAAGTGCCTTAGGCTATGATAGAAAGTGCCTATGTAGTAAGTAAAAGGCAGCAGTACATATTAAGATGTTATTTTCTGGAATTGAAGCACGGATGAATTGATGTTAATACTGATTTACAGACTTATTCAGAGAAAGGTGAAAACCAGGAGAACTGGCTGCAGAAGAGAACAATCTAGACCTTTATTGATATTCTAATAAATTAGGGTTAACAATCAAATTACCCCAAGTATCACCTTCACTAGCTAGTAATTATTGTTATTTTTTGTTTTTAAAGAACGATTTTTAATGGATGTAATAAAGGTTATATTTTATTGTTGTAATGAACTCAAATGTCTGGTCTGTCTAGTACGGGCTTAAGTATTCAATCTAGACCAAATAGCATTTTGACCTACATGGTTATTCAAAGCGAATCGAAAAGTCACCTCACGTTCGGTGACTTTTCATTCTCTTCAATTCGGCATGATTTTGCGATCCCATTTCAGCGACCCTGCAGTGTTTTCATCAAGCACCACAGGGCCATTGTAATGCAGGGAAAAGTCGCCGAAAACTCACCACAAAACCCGGCGAAGGCACACCGAAAACACACAAAAACATCTGGATTAACCCCGCCGAAAAAAAACCTGAGCAGGAGCCGATCACACACAGCACAGCCGCTGGCAAAACCCGACACCGCAGACGAATGGAGTGAGAAAAGAAACGTACGCTTGAATGTTTGAAAAGTGAAACGCTGTTTGCAAAGAAACTACTGAGCAAAAATGTCTGAAATTTACATATGAGGTCCAAGGAATGATAATAAAAAGGGCTGTTACAGAGAAAAGAACAAACGTTAAAAAAAAAAAAAAAAAATATCGGAAAAATTTCTTTTGGCAAAAAAATCCCGAAAAATGCTTGATATATCTATAAAATATCTATAAATAAAGAGACTTTTCACTGCAGAATATTATAATCAACGGTTTATTAGATATTGAATTAAAATGGGAATATTTTTAACAGTGAAGCCTATGGGATTCGCCTGAATAAATCTGCCGCATGAAGCCACCAATTCGGCAACTTTTCACTGCTGGTTTTTGTTCTCTGAATAGCCAAAGCTATGAGGATTTCACTGCCCTCGAATAGGCACCATATGTGCAGGCAATTCGCCAACATTTGGCGAACTGCCTGCTCTCTGGATAGCCGAATGGCCAAGAAAGGTAACCGAACGCTGATTTTCAGCGTTCGGTTACCTTTCGCCAGCCATTCGGATCTCTTTGACCCTGCTAGCATTTTTACTTCTCCAGTCATTCTCCTGAGTTTCACCTTTCTCTGCATAGACCTGTTACTGATAGAATGACAGACAGAAAGAGATAAAGATGGAAAGAATAGACAAAAAGATGATAATTATCCTCTTGTTCTCTTTTCTTAGTTTGTTTATAATTTTGTTTCATTCCCAATTGTTTGTTGCAAAGCGCTGCATAAACTGTTGACGCTATGTAAATGATAATAATAACAATAAGTTTGAAGGTGACATAATTTATACATAGGGATATGCATAACACAGATCCTGAAAAAGTTGTCAGGTGGAGAAAGAAGCAATCTAAATGTTCTCTCATGGTGAAAAAACAAACAATTTGACAAGTTAGAGGTAATATCACTGCTCTGCGTGGAGGCATGGGTTCGATCACGACAAGCACCTCTCCAGTAAGTGTCCTTGGGCAAGACACCTAACGGTACATACTCGCCACCCAGGAAAAACTTGAAAACTAGAGAAATCTCAATGTATCCTTCCTGGTAAAATACTATCCCAAAAAAAAAAAGTTAAATGTGAATTTTGAACAGTCAAGAACACATTTAAACACAGAAATATACAGATCAAAGAGGGCTCCCAGATTCCCTAACACGCTGCAATTTTTATTAGGCAGAGATCATACTGTGTTAATCCACTGAATGCTGATTTAAGATGATGTTATTAATAGCCCCAAATGTACACTGGCATACGTGGGTGTTGTGCAGGCACAATATTGTAGGAAGTCAGGAGGGTATGTTTATTCAGCACAGCTTGCATACCTCACAGCAGTAGCTCACATGATTTTGTGATAGGAGGTGCATGACTACATTTAGCGGTGTATCCATGACACCTTTCATGTTACCAGAAGCATGCTCATGACATCTTACTGACATCAGAGGGTGCGCGTTTCACATACAGCGCTCCTTGTTATTAGAATATAGAGAAAAGAAAAATCAACACGTGCTGGAATTGCAGATATTTTCGCTGTGATTGCAATCTCACAGGCAGAGAATTATATCGCGGTTTTCTTAAATGGAAATTCTATGAAAAACAAGTACATAAAATGAAGGGGATAATTATTAGCTCCTACTCCAATTTTTTTGTTTGTTTTTTAAAGAAATGGAAAGAAATTTGTTTATTTCTTTCTTGCAATCCTCTCCTCTTCCCGCCACCGGCATCCAAGTACTGGAACTAATTCGATGCCCTATCCTCCTATGACATTTTCTCATAGACAGCATCAAGGATGATCAGTGCATGTGGGGCTAGTGTGCACGCAGTGAATCAAATGCATCTCAAGGAGAAGCCTCGCTATGTCCTCTGCTGCAAGTGTGGAAGTGATGACGCAGTGCATTATTATGCACCGTTTCATCTAAACTGTAAGCCGTTACGCTGTTGGGAGGAAAAGTCTGGTCATTTGGTTTCTTGTATCTCAGTCAAACAAACTCAAGTGAGATTTCATTGGACGGGTCTGGGCAGGGGTCTAGTCCTAAAAATAAAAAATTGCATGAAATCTCCAAGCTTTCTGTTCCTCAAATAACCATCGACATGTCGCATGTAACCAACCACTCCACATGCAACTTTGATATCAATGTTCAGACATAAAGATAGGCTGGGATGTTTTGATAATTGTGATTCTTTTCATATATTGCTGGTGCATTGGTAAAGAAACATAATTGCCTAATAAAAGCTTCTCAGTGTGTGGGCCTAATGGCAACTCTGTTCCCCCTTGCAAAACAGTGGAGAAACTGGGTCCAAAATGTGTTCCTGCTCGACTTGACACCTGGGTCAGTGTTTGGCCTTTTATATAATATAAGAAGCATAACCACATAATGTGTAGATATTAAAGGTGTAAAAATTATAACGCAAACATCATGGCAATTACTCACCTAGGGGGTTATTCAAAGACATCCGAATTGTGGCCGAAGGTAACCTAACAGTGAAATTCAGCGTACGGTTACCTTTCCTGGCCATTCAGCTATTCAGAGAGCAGGCAGTTCGTCAAATCTTGGCGAATTGCCTGCACATACAGTGCCTGTTCGAGGGCAGTGAAATCCCCATAGAGAAGCAATGCTTCATCTATTCAGAGAACACAAAACAGCAGGGAAAATTTACCGAATTGCCCTGCTGTTCAGTGGTTTCATTCAACAGATTTATTCAGGCGATTCCCATAGGCTTAAATGTTAAAAATATTCCCGTTTTAATTCAATATCTAATAAACCATTTAATATTATATTCTGCAGTAAAACGTCTCTTTATTTACAGATTTTTTAGGATCCCATTTTTTTTATAAATCGTCTTTTCTTTTTACTGTATCAGCCCTTTTTATTATCATTTATTGGATCTTATATCCTTCCTGGTAAAATCCTTTGCAAATAAATAAAATAAATAAATAAATATGTAAATTCCAGGCATTTTCGTTCCATAGTTTTTTTGCAAACAGCGTTTCAAATTTCAAACTTTCAAGCGTACTGTTTTTTTTTTTCCTCACCTCATTTGTCTGCGTGTCGAGTTTCTCCGGTGGCTGCTCTGCGCTGTGATTGGCGGCTACTCGGGTTTCTCCGGTGTGTTCGGCGGGGTTAATCCAGCTGTTTTCTGAGGGTTTCGGTGAGTGTTCGGTGGGTTTGCAGCGAGTGTTCAGCGGCTTTGCAGCGGATTTTCCCTGCACTACAGGGGCCCTGCGGTTCTTGCTGAATACACCGCAGGGTTGGCGAAATAAGATCGCCAAATCGCCCCGAAGTGCAGGGAACGAAAAGTCACTGATCATACTATGACTTTTCGATTCTTTTTGAATAACCCTGCTACTCATTTCCCATGCCAGCAGCCAAGTCTTGAAATGACACAGTGGGTTATTTCACACTGGTTTATGTAAAACATATCTTCATTCAATTCTGGCCTTGATAAACACACGCTTAAGGTCGAAACTTTGTTACTGTGATGATAAAGGAATAAATCCAATTGAACAGATACTGCAGTATGCTTGTGATTTTTTCATTATATACAGTATCTTGCTTTTATCTAAAACACGAGCTACACACTGCAGTGAGGAGAGGCAGGGGTTGGACCCCTGTATATCCTTGCTATATATGCTACAAGGTCAAGTGAGTTGTCGTTGGACAGGTCAGAGTCTGGCCTTTCCAATGGAACTAAACATGAACTTGGAAATACAGAAACTAAAAAAATATATATATATTTTGCTCTAACGTAGTGGCATTGTCCACTCTCCACATATAAAGCAAACCAGATCACTGCCATTATCCTCATTTCAGATGCTGGCAGCATGAAGATGGATTTTTTTTCCCCAATTTCTGTTAAAATTGCCTATTTTCTTAAAAAATGCAGTAACAGATTCTCCTTTTCTGATATTATTTTAAAAAGCGTAGCCCATGGAATATATAGAGTAGCTGCAAAGAGTTTGATGATAAAATGTCAAAACATAATTTTAACATGTTTAAATTATTGAAATCTGAAACGAAATGTATGCTTCATTGCCATAGCCTGCCTAAGTGGCATGACATATATACGTAGGGCAGTATTGCATAGTGCCTGCTAAAACGGGGACACTATGGAGGAAAACCTGTGCTTGCATATTTCTCCCTAGCATCCCCGTGTTAGCTCCATATTACTGGACAGACGCTGATTCAGCAGCCTGCCCCGTAATGCAGCACTAAGCCTCAGGATTCTCGAGGCAGCGCCACCCCAACCATCCCTGTCATGGAGTCCAGAGGACTCCATTGAGTCTTTGACTGCCGGTCACGTGACCTGCAGGATGTCACCCAGGGCAACCATCAGAAATGATGGGGCCCATTACTGAACCTCACGATGGGGCCCCTGTGCACTCCCTCAACCCGTGCACTACTGCACTCCCCTTTTCGCCCCTTCCAAAAACAAAAAAAAGGGCATAACACAGTTCCACAACAATAAAACTCACAGTAATGTGCAGTGTGTATGAGCGTATCACAGAGCTCCACAGCAATAAAACTCACAGTAATGTGCGGTGTGTATGAGCGCATCAAAGAGCCCCAAAGCAATAAAACTCACAGTAATGTACAGTGTGTACGAGCGTATCACAGAGCTCCACATCAGTAAAACTCACAGTAATGTGCAGTGTGTATGATGGCCCTTGGGCTTGGCTGGGCCCTGGGGCTGGCCTAGGCCCTAAAGGCTGGCCTGGAACCAGGGGCTGGTCTGCGCCTATGGGCTTAGCTGGGCCTTTGGATTTGTCTGGGCCCAGGGGCTTGGCTGGGCTTTTGCTGGGGCTGGTCTGGGCCTTGGTTAGGCCCTGGCTGGGCCTTAGTTGAGCCCTGGCTGGGCCTTGGTTGAGCCCTGGCTGGGCCTTGGTTGAGCCCTAGGGTCTGGCTGAGCCCTGGCTGGGCCTTGGTTGAGCCCTAGGGTTTGGCTGGGCCTTGGGGTCAGGCTGGGCCCTGGGGTCTGGCTGGGCCTTGGCTCACCGCTCCTCCGGTCTTCTCCTTCTACCTCTCCTTCTGCTTCTCCATCTTCTTCTCCTTCTACTTCTCCATCACCCCCTGCTATTCACAATATTCATAAATGATCTGCCCAACGTCTGCAAAACCTCAACTGTACACATGTACGCAGACGACACTGTAATCTATACCAGCAAACCAAATCTCCCACAGCTGGAGGCCGTGCTGCAAGAACAATTCACAGAGGTAGAAAAGTGGATCAAACACAACAAACTTTTTTTAAAAACTGACAAAACTGTAATGATGCTCTTTGGAACAGCATCTAAACTACATAAATTGCAAAATCCCCATCTATGTGTTGGGACAAAATCAAATGGCACGCTGACCACAGTCACTTCTCTCAAATATCTAGGTATGTGGTTGGACCCTAATCTATCCTTTGGCCCCCACATCGAAAAACTCTCATCTAAACTTTACCCCAAACTAGGTGCCCTGTACAGAAACAAATCCTGCCTGAGCCCCGCGGTAAGAAAGCAGATTGTACAACAAATGCTTATGCCGGCTATTGATTACGGAGATGTAGTGTATGCAGTGGCCCCGCAAACACACCTTCAGAAACTTACTACATTGTATAACTCCTTCTGCCGCTTTGCATTACAATGTAACTACATGACCCACCATTGTGACATGTTAAAAGAGCTAAACTGGCCATCACTGGAGTCTAAACGCACCCTTCACCTCGCCAGCCTGGTGTCTAAGAGCATTTCTGGGAAGCTGCTACCCTACCTGAATAGACTGCTTCCCCAAGCAGCTCCCTCATCCTATAACCTCCGATCCAGGACCAGCACCTTACTTGCAATACCACAATACAAAAAGACAGCGGCTCGGTCCTCATTTTCCTACAGAGCACCACAATTATGGAATAACCTCCCAGACACCATCAAATCTTCCCCCAGTCTTAAGTCACTCAAGAGCTCCTTACTAACATACCTTAATACAGAATGCACCTGTAAACATGTAACCTAGTGACTATATTTCCTACATATTTATTTTCTAGTAATCTGTATATTTGTGTTGTTTTTTGTTTTTTTTAATATCTTGCATTGTATTACTTTGTATTTCTGTAACTGTAACACTTCAATGTTCTTGAACCCAGGACATACTTGAAAACGAGAGAAATCTCAATGTATCCTTCCTGGTAAAATCCTTTATAAAATAAATAAAAATAAATCTTCTTCTGCTTCTCCATCTTCTTCTGCTTCTCCATCTTCTTCTTCTCCACGTCTTCTCTTCTCCACGTCTTCTCTGTAACTGAGTGACTGGAGGGTGGAGCCAAGCAACGTGCTAAGGAGGCACATGCATGCTGGTTGGCCCGCCCAGCCAGCCAGCCAGCTAGGAAGCGGCTGGCCAGTACACAGCTCCGGATTCAGACTCCTAGGGCTAAATTACAATCTTCATGCAAATGTTTGCACCGACGCAAAAAACATTAACGCGAGGGGTAAAACCCTTTGCGCCGAACGCCGTATTACATAGTCAGCACAACAAACGCGTGCAATCGTCTACCGTGGTTGAACCTCCGCAAACCTTTTGCGAGCGTACTGTACTGTGCACGTCCTATACTTAACATTGTGAGCACAAATGCGAATGAACGCTGGTACGCAGATGGTATTACAATCTATGCGCAGAAATTAACGCATAGCCTTTGCGCGCATAATTTTAGCAACTCCTAAAAGCTGGTGTTAATGGCAAATCTGAACAACCTGGCTGAACCCAAATACACCAGCCCAAAAAAAAAAAGCAGCAAAGTATAGTTACACATTCTACTCATACCAAACCAATAAAATTGAGATGTTGTGTGTGCATGTATTATTGCTGCAGCATATATGCTCAGATTGACTTTGGCAGGCGCAAAAATTTAACGTGAGATAATTGTGGTTCTTAATTCTGATTGGCTGAATCGCGAGAAAAAAACAGTGTGCACACTGTTTTCTGCACGCAACAGTACTGCGCGAGCATTTGTGCGCGTCTGGTTTATGCGTGTTATTTGTCAACAGATGTAAAAACGCGTGAGGATTGTAATTCCAGCGGTGATTTGCGAACGTAAACGTTTAATGCTTGGCGCACAAATTCACGCGTTGCGCGTGCGTTTTTGTGTGAAGAATGTAATAAAGCCCTTAAAGTCCGATACCGGAGCTGATTAAAAGTAAGGGTGCCGGCGACGGCTGGGACTCTTACTACAGCATGGGGTGTAATGCCCTGATGGTGACCCTGAACCCATGACGTGTGGGGGATGTCCTCTGCATGCAACCTGCGGAGCCGAGGACATCCCCCACATGTCCTCTGCAGGGAAAAGGTTAAAAAGTAATTGACCAATGACCAATTTAAAGAGACATACATTCTTTGTTAGTGTGTATTTAAAAACATGAAATGCCTTTTGAATGAGCCAGTAGTCTCATTCAGCAGGAATAAAAAGCAAGTAAATATGCTATTTTTTCATATTTACCTGGTTTTCTTTCTTGGGGTTTTCCATACACACAGCATGAGGCACTGTGGAATGCATAAAAAATGCACTGAGCATGTGTGACTAAGTTGCTCCTCCTCTTTCCTGCACTGTGAGCTGAATGGAGGGAGGGGCTGAGTGCCATTCCAATCTCTAACTCTTTCTCTCCCTGCTGCTGCAATTTCTAAACCTAATTTCTAACCCTAGCTTCTAACATACGGAGCCCCGCAGAGCTGCTATCCATGGTGCTGAATAGATTTCAGCACCAAGAATAGTTGCTGTTCTTGGCACTGAAGAGGTTTCAGCACCATGGATAGCAGCTTTGCAGGCAGAGCTGGATTTATAACTAGGCAGAGTAGGCATGTGCTGCATTTTCTTTCTTTTTTTTACAATTTACATTCATTTGGACCACTGTATCTCTGGAGCCCAAAGGGCTAGAGGGATATATGAGGTATCACTGGAAAGGCCAAGTTATGGCCTTTGCAGTGATACAAAATATAACCAGTTTAGATTTATGTAAAAATAAAATATTATTTTTCTTTTTTTGTTTCTAACACAGCACTATTATTCAGTTAAAAATTATAAAGTGAACAGTGATGCTGTGCTAACTCACCTTCTCATTCCCACACTGCCAGCAAGTGTGGATCTGATGATGCAATGCATTGTTTTATTGATAACCTAGACCATGGCACTGCAATGATGAGAAACAGGGAGACCTTGGACCCTCATCCCTGAATTGTACACTGCACAAGGTTAAGTGAGGTGTCATTGGAAAGGTCAGAGTCAGGGCTTTACAATAATACCAAACATGACCATGTGATATGTAAAAAAATAAAAATGAAAAAAGTATATGCAAAATGTATTTTTTTCTATGGCAGAGACAATATATGCTTTTACATATAAAACAAACAATGCCACTGCACCAACTCAACTAAGACAACATATTCTGCCCTTTCTTTTGATTTGAGTGCAGAGAGAAACTGTTTTCAGCTTTTAATTTTTTTTTGTTTGCCCGAAAACAAAAATTTAAAAAGTTATTTTGGTATGTTTCTTTGTTTTTTAGTTTTGGGGAGGGGTAGGGGCACGTCACATTTCAGTGCCTGCAGGCTCCTGAGATGCAAATTTAGCCCTGGCCTTTGCATTTTTTTAAAAAAAAATTTACACACCTTAATCTAAGTACAATTAATGTTTCACAATCCGAAATAACCAATATGAACAAAATACTTATTGATCCGAAAAACGACATACCAATAAAAACAAAGTAACGAATCAACCTGAAATATGAATTACCGATCATCCGAATCAACAAATCAATCGGAAATACGAATCACGGTAACATAACGAATGCACCGAAACGAATTGAAAAACGTAGCTTACCGATCCGAAACTTTTCATTGTGCACATGCCTAATTAACAGCACTTATACAAAGTATAAGAGTTGTTAATGTACAGTATCCTGCTGCAGAGTCTGAATACGTCCCTTCATGTAGCTGCTTATCATCTGCCCTGGGGCTTAAAACTTAATTCAGTGGAATGACCGATGGTCTTTTTCTCAATGTTTATCTTGGCAGAATACATTTAAATTTACATAGTATGAGTTGCTAAGCACACTTGCCTGTAAAACATTCCACAAAGGCATTCATAGAGTATTTGAAAGAGAAGTTTATGTTCCTGAATTATCCCTCATACATACAAATTGCAACTTTCTACAACTGCAACGGACAACTGCATCAAGTAGGAACTGGGCAAATGGCAGAGTCAGGTAGATGCCAATTCTGTAAAAAACAAAGCAATCACATTAAAAAGATTCTAGGGAGGTATTATCAGTCACAATGGGTCAATTCAACAACTAAGATACAGACAGCGATACAGAATAGAAAAGGAGCTGCTGCATTGGAAGCCAGATTGCAGACCGACATAACTGGGAGTCATATTGCAAAGGCAGCTCACTAGTTCATTGAATTACAGGATGCAGAAGAAGAAAATTCGAGCAAAGCCAGGTGTAACTGACTGATATCACAGTATCGAATAGTGAGTCTGTTTTTCAATGGCTGTTAGGTCTTTTATGATTCAGTTTTGTAATGTGGAATGATAGAGATGTTTCTATAGCAAGGGTGTATACGGTTTGCCGGTATTTCATCAGAATATATATTATATATACAGTCATGGCCGAAATTGTTGGCACCCCAGACATTTTTCCAGAAAATAAAGTATTTCTCAAGAAAAGTATTGCAGTAACACATGTTTTGCTATACACATGTTTATTCCCTTTGTGTGTATTGGAACAAAACAAAAAAAAGGAGGAAAAAAAGAAAATTGGACATAATGTCACATAAAACTCCAAAAATGGTCTGGACAAAATTCTTGGCACCCTTTCAAAATTGTGGATAAATAAGACTGTTTCAAGCATGTGATGCTCCTGTAAACTCACCTGGGGCAAGTAACAAGTGTGGACAATATAAAAATCACACCTGAAAGCAGATGAAAAGGAGAGAGGTTCACTTAGTCTTTGCATTGTATGTCTGTGTGTGCCACACTAAGCATGGACAACAGAAAGAGGAGAAGAGAACTGTCTGAGGACTTGAGAACCAAAATTGTGGAAAAATATCAACAATCTCAAGGTTACAAGTCCATCTCCAGAGATCTAGATTTGCCTTTTGTCCACAGTGCGCAACATTATCAAGAAGTTTGCAACCCATGGCACTGTAGCTAATCTCTCTGTGGGTGGACAGAAGAGAAAAATTGATGAAAGGTTGCAACGCAGGATAGTCCGGATGGTGGATAAGCAGCCCCAAACAAGTTCCAAAGAAATTCAAGCTGTCCTGCAGGCTCAGGGAGCATCAGTGTCAGCACAAACTATCCATCGACATTTAAATGAAATGAAACGCTATGGCAGGAGACCCAGGAGGACCCCACTGCTGACACAGAGACATAAAAAAGCAAGACTACAGTTTGCCAAAATGTACTTGAGTAAGCCAAAATCCTTCTGGGAAAACGTCTTGTGGACAGATGAGACCAAGATAAAGCTTTTTGGTAAAGCACATCATTCTACTGTTTACCGAAAACGGAATGAGGCCTACAAAGAAAAGAACACAGTACCTACAGTGAAATATGGTGGAGGTTCAATGATGTTTTGGGGTTGTTAAGCTGCCTCTGGCACTGGGTGCCTTGAATGTGTGCAAGGCATCATGAAATCTGAGGATTACCAAAGGATTTTGGGTCGCACCGTAGAGCCCAGTGTCAGAAAGCTGGGTTTGCGTCCGAGATCTTGGGTCTTCCAGCAGGTCAATGACCCCAAACATACGTCATAAAGCACACAGAAATGGATGGCAACAAAGCGCTGGAGAGTTCTGAAGTGGCCAGCAATGAGTCCAGATCTAAATCCCATTGAACACCTGTGGAGAGATCTTAAAATTGCTGTTGGGAAAAGGCGCCCTTCCAATAAGAGAGTCCTGGAGCAGTTTGCAAAGGAAGAGTGCTCCAAAATTCCGGGTGAGAGGTGTAAGAAGCTTATTGATGGTTATAGGAAGTGACTGATTTCAGTTATTTTTTTCCAAAGGGTGTGCAACCAAATATTAAGTTAAGGGTGCCAAGAATTTTGTCCAGCCCATTTTTGGAGTTTTGTGTGACATTATGTCCAATTTGCTTTTTTTCCTCCCTTTTTTTGTTTTGTTCCAATACACACAATGGGAATAAACATGTGTATAGCAAAACATGTTTTACTGCAATACTTTTCTGTGAGAAATACTTGATTTTCTGGAAAAATGTCTGGGGTGCCAACAATTTTGGCCATGACTGTATTAATATAATGTAGAGACTTAAAGTTTTAATATAAAATATATATATTTTTTTTCAATTTAAAAAGTTTTTAGATTTTTTCAGTGCAACTTACATAACATTGCAGGAAATGAATGTCAACTTTGGCATATCAGCATATGTTATGAACAACAAAATTTACATACTTAATCAATAAAAGTAATAAAATATTAACAAAATTAAAAATTAAAAAATAAAACAATGAGCAAAGCAAAAAGGATAGAGCAAAAGAAAATGAAAGAAAGGGAAAAAAAAAAGGAGGGGGGAGAAGGAAAGGAAAAAAGATAAAAGAAAAATTCCGACATTTTCACGTTAAAAACTGATAAATGGAAAATACGGCAAACTTTTAAGAGAAATAATTAGCATCGCTTTTGTTTTGAAACATCCAGGTCTTTCATAAATGTTTACCGAACGTGTGCCTATAATCTAGCTAGTGCAAGATAATTTATATGCATCCCATATGGACCAAAAGTTTCTTTTATTTGGGTTCGACCCTGCCACCTTCCTGGATATACTGTCTAGTAAGTGAAAATCAATATAAAATATTTTAATGAGGGATGAATTGTAATATTTGCATATCTAATTATTAACCAATCATATGCCAGAGTTATTATTATTCTTTATTTATAAAGCGCCAGCATATACCGCAGCGCTGAGTTCAAACTGTCTGGTGACTGTTGAACTGCCTGAGATAGTTAGCAGTTGGCTCTCTGTGAGTAATGGTCATTTCAGCAGCTCTGCTGTATTATAATAAAACCAGCAGCACGTTTATCCTTATTTCTGCATCCGAGAGTCATTTGCACAAACGCCTCAGCAGCACAAAAACTATACATTACATGAATGTATTCACATTTTTGATTATAAAACTAAACACAAAAGGCAGTATTACAAAGTTGGTGCTAACTTACCCAGAGCTGTTGTAAACTTAACAGCTTCATAGACTATAATGGCTCTGGTAAGTTTACATCAGCTTTGGTGAAGTTAGTGTAGCGCTGTGTTTAAAAAGACTGTTCTGCTGCATTTATTTGAAATGGCCACCAGAGGGAGACAGAGACCATGGTAAGCATGCTGGACCAACACAGAAGATATTGGGACTACGTTTCCTGGCATGCTTTGCAAACGGACACAGGAAGTGGGTGGGACACAGACGCTGTACATCCTGAGCCTCGTGGAGATAGCTGTCAGAGCGCGCCAGGGAGTGCATGAGAGAGGATGCAGTGTTGCAGAGTGGAACAGTGACTAGGCCGGAGCGCAGGTGCGGCCTACCAGGATTCCAAGAGGGGTTACCCAGCCTTGTAAGAAGGAGACCCAGTGATCCACAGGCATCCCCCAAGCTGCTGTCAAGGAAGCGGAGGACCCCTGAGTTAGGAGTACCGCAGGTCCATTGGATGGGAGAGCAGGCGGTAGCTGGACAAGCCACGGTCGGAGCAAAGAGAACCCGACAACAGATCCAGTAGCCATTATCCTAGCAAGGCATCGAGCGGAGGGACGTCCTGGGTCAGCGGAACCTTGGTGATCCAGCGGATGGGTGAGAGGCCTCCAAGGCCGGTTTTACAAAGTCAAGAAAGTGCGCTGTTGTTTATTTCTGAAACCCACAGGGCCCCAACTTGACTAGTCGAAGACATCGTTTAAAAGATTCACTGGCCAGTTGAATAGTACCCGGGTACCACACACATACACTCACAGTTCGGGACTTAACCTGTTCGGGACTCACTCCCTAGTATCTAAAGAAGGGGAAAAGATTTGCATCTTATTTTGTTTTCCGCTGCGTGTTTCCCGAATTGCGAAGCATTGTATTTTTCTGTTCGGTCGCGCATTTTTCAGAAATACGAAGTCTCGCATTTCTTTTTCCGCTGCGCGTTTACCGCGATACGAAATACTGTAAATATATCTACGAACACCGTGTCTCATTATATGCCTTTTTCTTTAGTAAACAATATAATTTATAAAATCCACAACGGTGCTGGAGTATATTTATTCCCTAGTGGGGAGACTGACCCGTGGTTCATTTTCAGCGGCTCCTCCGGGAGTGAGCGCTACACGTGGGGGCTCATTTCCGGGATCTCAGTCTCTGGAAAAACGCATTTAAAGGGTTAAATATGGACCCAGACGAAGCAGCAGAGTGGTGTAAAGCACAGGGTGGCCAGTTAGAGTTGAGTGTAGTAATGGATATTCCTCTAGACACCTGGGCAGAAGAGCAGATCCGCTTGGCCGTGGCAGCGTTGGCACCTGACCAGCGGGGGTTTCTAGCGGACATCAAAGTGAACCCAGAGACTTCTCACATGTATGTTCTTTTCGAGTGGAGAAAGGGTGTTCCTGTGTGTTTTCAGGGCGTGGGTATACAGCTAACCGACGACGTGGAAGTTCGTCTGATCCAGCCAAGTAAGCCACGTGGTGATTCAGCGAACATTCCTGCATCCAGCCCGCTGGCCATGATCGGGCCGGAGTTCATTGCTGCTATTGGAGACCTAGTGGTTAAGTGTCAGAGGGCTCACCCTTCTTACATCAGCTTCGGATATCGGAAGTTGGAAAAATTTTCAGGAAACTTGCCAACTCCGGCGGGAGAAGAAACCTTCGAAGAATGGGTAGAACAAGCGATGCAGGCTCTGGATGAGTGGGACGTCTCTGAAGCGCAGAAGAAACAAAGGATTACTGAGAGCTTAAAGGGACCTGCGTCAGAGGCTGTCAGGAATCTGAAGCTGAGCAAGAGAGACTGTACTGCTCTAGATTACCTGAACATATTACAGGAAGTCTTCGGGCGAACGGAAAAGGCTGCTGAGCTAATGTACCAATATGAGCATACTTACCAGAAAAGGGGTGAGAAGATGACAGAATACATGAGGCGCCTGGATAAGATACTGTACCAAGTACTGTTGAAGAAAGGAACAGACCCCACTACAGTAGATCAGGTTAGAATGCGTCAGATATTGAAGGGTGCCTTACCTTTAGATCCTGTGATGTTGCAGCTGAGGACTCGAGAAGGTAATAAAGAGTTAAATTACCTAGAACTGATTCGAGTTGTTCGGGAGGAAGAAGCCCTTCTGGAAGAGAAGCTTGGAAGAAGGAGAAAAGGTCTATGCGCAACCCATAGAGTATAACGAGTGTTCATCAGATGAAGAAGATCTGGAAGAGACATATGAGCCGAGATAACTCCAAAGTCATCAAACCAGGTGTATGGTGAGATACAAAAGACTCTCGCGAGCGTACAAGAAGCCCAAGTCAAGATGGAACAGACACACATGGACCTATGCCGGGCAATCTTGAAAGTAGTAGAAGTGCAGACTGAAATACAGAAGTCTCTCTCAGATATACGAACAGCAGCGGTTGCTGTGGCCTCCGACAGAGGATTTTCAAATGAGCCACAGGAAGAAAGTGTGCCCTCATCCTCGTGGGGAAGATGTTTCGCCTGTAGAGAATTCGGTCATTTCAAGGCTCAGTGCCCAGAAAGGAGACAGGGAGGGTCTCTATATGTGCCTGCTAGACCTAGGAGATTCTCTCCCTGGAGGTCTGGTCCTACGTCGCTGGAAGACAATGTACGCCTGCAGTCACCACGTGTGAGGACAAGGGTTAGAGTACAACAGACTGGGTCTACCTCTCCTGCTACTACGAAAAAGTTCCCTGACAAGTTGATAGGTCCTTCGCCCATCATCCCGGTTCAAGTGG
Organism: Leptobrachium leishanense; assembly: GCA_009667805.1. NCBI lineage: Eukaryota > Metazoa > Chordata > Amphibia > Anura > Megophryidae > Leptobrachium > Leptobrachium leishanense. The sequence goes on along the minus strand of CM019072.1, from coordinate 97,881,778 downwards.
AAGGAGTCTATACTAAGGCTCTTCTAGATTCGGGTGCTCAAGTAACGCTGATTTACCGAGACTTCTATCAGAAATATTTGAAGCATATACCCCTGAAGAAATTGAAGGATCTCGAAATCTGGGGTATGGGAATGGAGAAGTTTCCCTACGATGGATATATACAGGTGAAGCTAGAATTCAGTTCGGAAATTACTGGACAACCGGGAGTATGTGACACGTTGGCAATTGTGTGTCCTCGTCCCTCGGGAGCTAATCGAAGTTCTATGATAGTGGGGATGAACGCTGATGTGTTGAGACACCTCTTAACCCCACTGGTCACAGAGGAGAGTCCTGCTCCTAAGAAGGCACACTCGATGTCACGACGGGCCTGTCCACGGAGGGTCAAAGAACAGAGAGCCACTACAGAAGTAAGAAGGCTGAGGATAACGGAAGGGACAGAGAAGGTCCTACGTTCAGGAGAGACTGTACAAGTACCGATTGAAGACAAATTCTCTGTGCCTGGTCTGCCTATATCTCGTCCGACTTCTATTACTCGGTCTCGGCAGTTACGTCCCGTCGGAGAGAGTGAAGAAGACAGTGAAGAGGAAGGCTGGAGTCTGAGCTGGGTGTGGACACCTGAGCCTCAGGGCGTCAAGCCAGTCTCTGACTGGAGTGGGAGTGCTTTAGAACCTGATATTTCTGAAGTGATGACTCAAGCACCGGAAGTTTCTGAAGTTTTAGAGGAAATATCCATAGATTACAGTTCTATGCCTTCACTGGAGGGCTCATATTCTGAGGAAATGTTTGCTCCGATTGTTGATGAGAGAATTGAGCCTGTAGAGTCAGCTCTCCCGACTGAAGAGGTTCCTGAAAAATTTGAACCTAAACGGCCAATACGACCCCCTCAGAGACTCACGTATGATTCACCAGGACATAGCACAGAGGAAGCTGTAACAACTGTGCGGAGGTTTCCTGGAGTGTCGGCCCTACTTACAGAGGTGTCTAGGGGTTTGGGTGAGATTGAGGATATTTGCTGCCTGTTTTCAACCCTGACTATATAGGCTAAAGTTAGAAATGTAATGCAACTGTTGTTATGTTATGTTATGTTGTGTTATGTATGACCGTTACATGCACCCGTTACACGCCCTTGGGAGGACCCAAGAGTTTAGGGGGGGAGAGTGTAGCGCTGTGTTTAAAAAGACTGTTCTGCTGCATTTATTTGAAATGGCCACCAGAGGGAGACAGAGACCATGGTAAGCATGCTGGACCAACACAGAAGATATTGGGACTACGTTTCCTGGCATGCTTTGCAAACGGACACAGGAAGTGGGTGGGACACAGACGCTGTACATCCTGAGCCTCGTGGAGATAGCTGTCAGAGCGCGCCAGGGAGTGCATGAGAGAGGATGCAGTGTTGCAGAGTGGAACAGTGACTAGGCCGGAGCGCAGGTGCGGCCTACCAGGATTCCAAGAGGGGTTACCCAGCCTTGTAAGAAGGAGACCCAGTGATCCACAGGCATCCCCCAAGCTGCTGTCAAGGAAGCGGAGGACCCCTGAGTTAGGAGTACCGCAGGTCCATTGGATGGGAGAGCAGGCGGTAGCTGGACAAGCCACGGTCGGAGCAAAGAGAACCCGACAACAGATCCAGTAGCCATTATCCTAGCAAGGCATCGAGCGGAGGGACGTCCTGGGTCAGCGGAACCTTGGTGATCCAGCGGATGGGTGAGAGGCCTCCAAGGCAGGTTTTACAAAGTCAAGAAAGTGCGCTGTTGTTTATTTCTGAAACCCACAGGGCCCCAACTTGACTAGTCGAAGACATCGTTTAAAAGATTCACTGGCCAGTTGAATAGTACCCGGGTACCACACACATACACTCACAGTTCGGGACTTAACCTGTTCGGGACTCACTCCCTAGTATCTAAAGAAGGGGAAAAGATTTGCATCTTATTTTGTTTTCCGCTGCGTGTTTCCCGAATTGCGAAGCATTGTATTTTTCTGTTCGGTCGCGCATTTTTCAGAAATACGAAGTCTCGCATTTCTTTTTCCGCTGCGCGTTTACCGCGATACGAAATACTGTAAATATATCTACGAACACCGTGTCTCATTATATGCCTTTTTCTTTAGTAAACAATATAATTTATAAAATCCACAACGGTGCTGGAGTATATTTATTCCCTAGTGCGGGGAGACTGACCCGTGGTTCATTTTCAGCGGCTCCTCCGGGAGTGAGCGCTACATTAGCACCAGCTTTGTAATATGGCCTAAAGCAATGTTTCTCAACTCTAGTCCTCCGGACCCACTAAATGGCCAGGTATGCAAGATATCTGAAGCACAGCACAGGTGATTACATTTGCTGCTCAGTGATTGCAGTATTCAGTCTGCATTTCCTAAGGTGATCCTTAGAATCTGGCCTGTTAGTGGGTCCTGAGGACTGGACTTGAGAACCACTGGCCTAAAGGGTATTCAATAATCACTGGTGTTAATCATTGTTGAACCGTCGGTGCCTTGCAAAATAATTGGACTTGTGAATAGTTAAACAAAAATATCCATAAAAACCAAGCCGTTAATGGGAAGCCACAGAAGGGAAAAAGCTGCAGGAGCCCTTTCCCATTCTGGCCGAGTCACTGTATTAGCAGCTCGAGTTGGACTATACTAAGCCTAACGAGAAAATGCATGAGTTCTGCGAGAGCCGGAAGACGCTTGAGCCATGGAAAAACACTGGGAACTATGTGTTTGGCTGTAGGAATGCCTCTCTTTATCCCACAAGGGCTTCAGTCCTTCACATCTTGTGGAACTCAGCCAGTAATTTTTTGCAGTTTCCCTTTCAGCAGAGGTCGCCCTTTCATTCGACTCCGGCAGCAGACCCCGATATTATCTTCTTAATGCTAAACCCGTTAAAAAGTTAACGGGTTTAGCGCATCAGCGATTGTGCTAGCTTCTGCGAGCTTACTGTACCTTGCAAGTCTCATACTCAACATGGGGAGTGCATTCACTAATTAGCGTTAAGATAAGTGAGGTATTACAAAGTGCTAGCGCTAATTACCACTGGGATTTGCAAGCCAAAATTTTAGCTACATCTAAAAGCTGGTGCTATACGATTCCGCTTTTGCGAAATTTAGCACCCCTAAACCCCCCCCCTCATCTCGCTGTGAGAATGGTGGCCCAATTCACCGCTTCTTGCTGCCGGGAGCAGAGTGAGACTGGGGACAAATAGTTGCACGGAAGTGCTACGCAACTATCACTGCAGGTAGAGCTGCGTTCTGGGACAAGGTGCCTGCCCCAGAATATCATGCTAAAATAGGGACGCTCTGTCACACAAATACACACTGACACTCATACACATACACAGATTAATGCCTTTCCCTTACACCCTTCATATACCATTTCATACCCTGTCATCCCAAACATCAAATCAATCCTTTTAACCCTCAAATCAGCCCCTCTCACGCTGAACAAAAAAATCAGCCCCCTTTCATCCCAAACGTCCTCACACTGCACACACTCACTACACATACAGGTCAAGAAGGGGGGTAGAGAGAGAAATAAGAGGGGGGAAGAGAGAGGGGAAGGAAAGGAGGAGGGGGAAGTGTTGGGGAAAGGAGAAAAGGGGAAAAATAATGTGGGTAAGTGAAAGAGAGGGGGAAGGGTGAAGAGAGTGGGAAGAGACAGATGAAAGAGGGAATGGGGAAAGAGAGGAGGGGAGAGAGGGATGAGAGGGGGAAGAGAGGAGTGGAGAGGGAGAAGGCTGGAGGGGAAAGAGAAGAAGGAAGAGGGGGGAGAGAAGCGGAAGGCAGGTGGATGAGATGAAAGAGAGGGGGAAGAGGGTGTGGAGAAGGGGAAGAGCAGAGGGGAAGAGGGTGAAGAGCAGAGGGAAAGAGGGGGCGAGAAGAAGGAAGAGGAGGAGAGAAGCGGAAGTGGGGATGGAAGAGTGGAAAGAGAGAGGGGAGAGGAGGGAGAGAATGTAAGAGTATCATGGAACCAGATTCCTTATTCCCCCCTTTGCTTTTTACTTAAAATGGATTAGTCCACTCTCCCTGTCTAACTCACATATTTAGTTGGCCCAGTCCCATTTCCTCCTTAGCAAAGCTTGCTTTCCGGTCAGTTTTTCCATAGAGGCATGTGAGAAAACACCCTGTTCTACACTGGGCTATTGCATCCTGTTTTACCGTCCTCCCATAATAAAGCATACCAAGAGAAGCGCTCTCTTCCCACAAGACACCTTTTATTTGCTGTTACTTTCCCAATAAATTGAAGAAAATGCAAAGGACACCGTATGCTTTCAAAAGGGGATGACTTAAGCTATCTGACTTCAATCAAATCCTACATGTGATATTCACTTCTTGCATATGACCCTGCGGTTCCAGAATAGTGAGTTAGATGAAAACACAGGGATAGAGGTAGAGAGAGATGAGGATAACTAAAAAGAGAGAAACAGGAGGAAATTGATACCTAGGTATATCCCTCACAGGACCTGAAGCTGTTGCTGGGCTGGAGGGGGTGGGGCCAGCACACAGGAGAGACACAGGAAGACTATTCTCTACATCTATGGCTCTGCATTCTGCCCCCGCAGTACCCAGCAAGGTGAAAGGGGAGCTGGTCCACATCTCCTGTGTTGATCCTGGAGCCGAGCTGTGTGCCTTGCACCTTCTGCACCCCTGTTTTCCTGGGGCTATGCTCATCACCGAACCAGGCAGAGAATTCAAAACCCGGGTCAAACTGGTATGGGTGGCAGCCTTAGGGGGAAATCTTTTTCCTATCTACTCATTTTCCAATCCACCACATCAGCATGAGCAGATGTGAGCTTAAGTCTACAGATAGAGGAAATGTCCTGCCACCCCACATTGCATGCTGGGAGCCGGTCACGACTGGTGATCAGCACTGTGATGAATAGAATGTGAGTTTTAAAAATAATTAAACGGGTTAAAGTAGGAAGGGGGGAGTGGAATTAATGTTTAACTCCTCTATTCCCCCCCATATTAACCCTATAGTATACCTTTATGGCCAGGTTAATACAGAAATGCAGGTAAAATGTAATTTACTGATTCAAACAACTTGTTTACCTCACATTTGTATTCTCCTATAGAGTCTGCAGAATTCTCAGATTTGAACATGTTTGCTGCTCACTATGATTTATTCGCCAAGCTGCTGACAAGTGCAGGAGTCAAGAACACATATTTATGGATGATCCTAAAGAGTAATTGTTGCTCTAAGCTGTTTAACAAGGTTACTGACTTGGTTCATGCTGTATAAACAGCTTGTAAGTGCGAAACAAAAACATCAAGATTAAATTTACTTTTTGAAACTAATGCCATAAAACTGATTTACAAATGGTTATAGAGGGACATTGGTAGTTATGTTGCTGGCTTTTGGTTTTTTAATGATAACGTGCTTATAAATCATCATGTGCATCTATTTGTTTATTAATTGAATTTGTCTACCTAACATCTCATAATTAAAAGGGAAAATCTAACCACCTTGATTAATTTAATTAACTGATTATGATGCACTGAATGTTCTTCCCCCTGCCCCAAAGGTCAGTAACTGCCTACCAATATAGCTGGCTTCCTCTGCTACAAAGGCTGTCAGCCTTCCAGGATTGTCAATCAGTTGTCATTAATTTAATCAAAGCTGATTGGTGTTCATTGGTTTTGTCTTGGCTGCGTGTGATCTAGGCCAGCATAATGCAATCCTCAAATTGTTGGCACCTGCTGCTCCTTGCAGAAAAGATTGTCAGTCCAAAAGAGCATTGAGGAAGCCTCCGGTCCCGGATAGAAAGGGAGTTGTTATCACACATTCCAGTGGTGTATTTTGGCCTAGGCCGGCACTTTCCAGGGGGCGGCGGCCCGCACCAGGTGGCCCCACTCCAATTTTTTTAATTTTTTTTTTACTTTTGCAAAGTATTTTACCAGGAAGGATACATTGAGATTTCACTAATTTTCAAGTATGTCCTGGGTAGGCAAGGCCTAGGCTTTCACTTTCCAGGGGGCAGCAAAAAACCTCACCACTAAATGGGTTACTCACAGAGCACCGAAATGACGCCAACATTTTGGTGTTCTGTAGTTCCCTGCACTTCGGGGAATAAAATTTCCCCACCCTGCAGTGAATTCACCATTCACCGCAGGGTCCCCAAAGTGCATGGAATTGGCCCCTGAATGCTGCCACCGCAAACCCGTGGCCTGCTGTTTTCAAAAGAACTACTGAACGAAAATGTCTGGAATTTACATATAAGATCCTATGATTGATAATAAAAAGTTCTGTTACAGAAAAAAAAAACGCTAATTACTAAAATGTACTAAAAAAAAATCAATAAAGACTTTTTACTGCAGAGTAAAATAATAAATGGTTTAGTAGATATTGCATAAAAACGGGAATGTTTTTAACATTGAAACCTATGGGGTTCGCCTGAATAAACCTGCTGATTGAAACCACCGAACATCAGGGCATTTCACTGCCATTTCTCTGCTGTTTGGTGTTCTGTGAATAGATTAACCATTACTTCTCTATGGGGATTTGCACTGCCTTCAAACAGCAACGTACTTGCGTGTGAGCATATCATAGAGCATTGGTGTACTTAGGGGAGTGGCGGGGGGCGGACCGCCCCAGGTACCAGTGATTATTGGGGTGTCATTAGGGGTACTAGGAGGTGCCACTGTCACTGTGTGTCAGCTTTGAGCTGTGTTCTCAAACAATGAGCAGCGGAGCAGGGTGTTTGCATACGGAATAAAACCGAATAGAACAAAAATCCCCCTCTCCTCCCTCCATAGCTCCTCCCCTGCCCCGCAGCAGCTCTAGGAGAGGGGAGGGGGATGTGATTTGTGTGCAGAGAGAGAAGATGACCGTAAACGGCAGGTAAAGGGGGGGGGGTATCAGCAGAATATGAAGCCCTGTCTGCTTACTGCTGTTTACAGTAGACCTTTCCTTAACCAGCACTGCAGTGATAGAAATTTGTCATTGAGCTGCCTGGCTCCTGGTGAGGCTGCGTGCGTGCAGGTCACGCTGTCCAGCCAGTCAGGTGGTACTGAGTCTCAGTGCCACCTGACTGGCTGAACCATGTGACACGCACGCACGCAGCTGCCCGCCCTTTCGTTAACACGGGCTCTCACTCTATTCTGGACTGAACACCCACTGGGAAGGGAATCAAAGCCACGGTGCACCCTCTGGCAGTGGCACCCCACTGCTGACAAGATGGCTCCATGCACAGGCACAGCTGCGATCCTAATGTGGCCTGGAGGGACCTCCTGCTGAGTCCGTACACAGTCCCTGCTGACTCTGCACACAGCCCTACCGCGGACGGAGGCCGGTAAATATAGAATAAATAATTGCTGTGTGATCATATTCACTCGGTTTGCTGGGAGTTTTATTGCAGTGGATTCTGATACGCTGACACACACCACACATTGCATTGCTGTGAGTTTTATTGCTGTGAATTCTGATTTGCTGACACACACACCGCACATTGCATTGCTGGGAGTTTTATTGCTGTGGATTCTGATACACTCATACACACTGCACATTGCATTGATGGGAGTTTTATTGCTGTGGATTCTGTGATACACACTGCATATTACTGTGAGTTTTATTGCCCTGGAGCTCTGGGATACGCTCATACACACTGCACATTACTGTGAGTTTTATTGCTGTGCAGTTCTGATATGCTCTTACACAGTGCCCATTTCTGTGGGTTTTATTGCTGTGCAGCTCTGTGATACGCTCATATGCAGTGCACGTTTCTGTGGATTTTATTGTTCAACCAATTAGAGCGGCTGTGATCCAGTAATCATTGTGCTCACAGAGTCATGGTTAACCCCAAAAGTACCAGACTCTGCCATATCAATACAGGGGTATTCATGTTATAGAAAAGACAGAGCAAAGAGAGGAGGGGGAATTGTTATTTATGTTGAGGAGTCCATAAAGTTCACCCCTTACAGACTTCTAGCTCTCCTGCCACCTTTGATTTCCTCTCTGGTATAATTGAGATCCCATTCAGTAAATCAATCATTGTTGCTGGGTTCTATCATCCACCGAGCTCTCCAGTGCACTCCCTCTCTGACATATCTCAAATCCTTAATAACCTACTTGCCCAAAACCAAAAAAGTGAACTGCTGGTCCTCGGCGATTTTAATACAGATTGGCTAAATCCTAAAAACAATAAACACTGCTCACTGTTTAAAACTTTGCAGCTAACTCAATTAATCTCCTCCCCCACTCGCATTAATATGAAAAGCCCTAACCATACCTTGCTGGACTGGATTCTCTCCTCATCTCCTGATAGAATACAGGAGGCAGGCGTTCTTGCTAATAGCTTTAGTGACCATTGTCTAGTGTACTGCGTGCGCAAAATTAAGGCCTTGAAATCTCCCCCAAAGGTAATAACCACCAGGTCTTTCAAGAAATGTATTATTGAATTCTTCCTAAGTGATCTCAAACAGCTCCCCTGGTACAGGCTAAACCTAATCCCAGACCTAGACTGTGCAGTTGAATACTTTCAGTCTGAGCTCCTGCAAGTCTGGAATTCCCATGCCCCGCTGCATAAAGTGCGAGTAAAAGGGACCCATCTCCCCTGGGTTACAGCTGATCTTACACTAATGTACCAGCTTAGAGATTCACTATGGTCAATCTTCAAGAGTACTGGTTCCATGAACGATCACTACGAATACCGAAAATGCCGGAATGAATGCACAAAACAAACAAAAATGGCCAAAGCCCATTACTTCAATGATAATCTAAACAATAACATATCAAACCCTAGAAACTTTTGGAGAACCATAAGTAACATACAAGCACCCCCAGTCCACTCCCAGCCGGGTGCTGTCAAAGTGAAAAACCAAACCCTGCAACACCCCCTAGATGTAGCAAATGCCTTTAATGATTATTTTGTTGGATGCGCCACCACTTTGATTGCCAAGCTAGGAAATGACATGCAATCAGAGAGGCCTCATGCAGGTCAGGCCCCTCCAACTGTGCAAAGTCCCTGTATCAGACAGGAATTCAGTTTTAGACCAGTGCCTGTCAGTGTCGTTACTAAACGTCTCCGTAAGCAAAAAATGAAATACCAGTCTGGACCTGATCAAATACCAGCAATGCTGCTGAAAATCAGTGCGCCAGCAATTGCAAATCCTGTCACAACCCTAATAAATGAATCACTGGCGACTGGATACATACCCAAACTCTGGAAGACTGCGAGAGTGGTACCTATCCATAAAAGTGGTGACAGTACTTTGGTATCCAACTACCGTCCGATATCGTTGCTCCCTGTAATGTCAAAAATCTTGGAAAAATGCGTCTACACACAATTACGTGATTATTATTAATATTGGAACTACTTAACCCCGGATCAATCAGGCTTTTGTCCAAATCACTCAACTACAACCGCCCTTTAAAAAGTCTGCAATGATATCCAAGCTGGGATGGAACAAGGAAACCTAACTGGAGCCATCTTCCTTGATTTTGCCAAGGCCTTTGACACGGTAGACCATGGCATCTTGTTAGAAAAACTTAAAAACTCTGGCATTGGTGATCGCACGCTAACCTGGTTTCAATCATATGTATCCGACCGATCACAATATGTGTCAATTTCTGGCAGCTCCTCCCTCCCGCTCCCAGTCACTTGCTGTGTACCCCAAGGCTCAATACTGGGCCCCCTGCTATTCACAATATTCATAAATGATCTGCCCAACGTCTGCAAAGCCTCGACTGTACATATGTACGCAGACGACGCTGTAATCTATACCAGCAAACCAAATCTCCCGCAGCTGGAGGCCGTGCTGCAAGAACAATTCACAGAGGTAGAAAAGTGGATCAAACACAACAAACTTTTTCTAAATACTGACAAAACTGTAACGATGCTCTTTGGAACAGCACCTAAACTACACAAATTGCAAAATCCCCATCTATGTGTTGGGACAAAATCAAATGGCACGCTGGCCACATTCACTTCTCTCAAATATCTAGGTATGTGGTTGGACCCTAATCTATCCTTTGGCCTCCACATCGAAAAACTCTCATCTAAACTTTACCCCAAACTAGGTGCCCTGTACAGAAACAAATCCTGCCTGAGCCCCGCGGTAAGAAAGCAGATTGTACAACAAATGCTTATGCCGGCTATTGATTACAGAGATGTAGTGTATGCAGCGGCCCCGCAAACACACCTTCAGAAACTTACTACATTGTGTAACTCCTTCTGCCGCTTTGCATTACAATGTAACTACATGACCCACCATTGTGACATGTTAAAAGAGCTAAACTGGCCATCGCTGGAGACTAAACGCACCCTTCACCTTTCCAGCCTGGTGTTTAAGAGCATTTCTGCGAAGCTGCCACCCTACCTGAATAGACTGCTTCCCCCAGCAGCTCCCTCATCCTATAACCTCCGATCCAGGACCAGCACCTTACTTGCAATACCACAATACAAAAAGGCAGTGGCTCGGTCCTCATTTTCCTACAGAGCACCACAATTATGGAATAACCTCCCAGACACCATCAAATCTTCCCCCAGTCTTAAGTCACTCAAGATCTCCTTACTAACATACCTCAATACAGAATGCACCTGTAAACATGTAACCTAGTGACTATATTTCCTACATATTTATTTTCTGTTAATCTGTATATTTGTGTTGTTTTTTAATATCTTGCATTGTAGTACTTTGTATTTCTGTAACTGTAACACTTCAATGTTCTTGAACCCAGGACATACTTGAAAACGAGAGAAATCTCAATGTATCCTTCCTGGTAAAATCCTTTACAAATAAATAAATAAATACTTGACATGGGTGGCTGTTCTTTGTAAAAATGCTTGAATTTAAACATTTCATAATTTTAATTATCTCAATAGATACATTTGAAATGGTATACAAAATATACAAGTAGGCACTTGGTATCCACTTTTAATATAAAGAGAGGAAAAGGCGGATCTCTAAGAGGAAAAGGTGGAGCTTAAAGAGGAAGGGTGGGGATTAACCAGGAAAAGGTGTGCCCTTGACAGGAAGGGGTGCCTCAAATTTAAATCAGGGGGTGCACGAGTTTAGTCAGGCCTAGGGCAGCACAAAACCTAAATACACCACTGACACATTCTAAGCTAAAAAGTGCAGAGGGTGAGCATGATGTAACGACGGGCCTCCTATAGGGTGCTGGGTAGCCCCCAGGCTGTGAGGATTGAAGCCTTTAGGGCAGGTATCTGGATAGTTAGCAGACTATCCATATACCCGGGGGCAGGGTCGAGACTGTGACGGAATAAGGTGTTATCCGTCTGCGGGTGTGCTCCAATCTGACCCCCTCTTGATGGCGTCAGGCCCGACTAACGAGTGTCACGGCACTCGGCATCTCGAGCGGCCTGAGATGACCCTGGCGTTACTTGGCGAGATGGTGCTGCCGAATTAAGTTGACCCGTTCTGCGTAGTGGGGAGCTAGGAGACCGCAGAGTGTCTCCTGCACTGTGATTTTAGCTATGAAATGACGACACCAAACGGGGCTGTATGCTTGAAGTCAAACGTAGTTGAACTGACCCTTTACTCAAAATGGGACACACATTTAAACATCTCACACACAAAGGAGACATGCCCAGGCTTGAATGGGAACTCAATTTGCATACAATGGCATGCTTGCATCATCAGATTGCACACACACACAGAGCTAATGTACACAGAAATTAGCATACAATTGAATTTCAACACAGCCTTTCACTCCTAGCAACCAAGGGGAAATATAATACCTTTAAAATGCATCACACAATTACACATCTGAATCCACACTCATACAATACAGGATACATGGTAATACATCACACCAATAAAACCACATCTAGAAAAGGTATAACTGTTCATTTCAACACGCAAAACCGAAAGAGTCTCAAATAAAGAAAAAGGTCTTTGAAATGTCCCAGGCTGTTAGTTCTGGGGCTCGCTGGTCAGAGCCCCTATGTCTGTTCCATGACATTACTCCCCCCTTCAAACGAGTCCGACGGACCCGGTTGGACCCACACGGGTCAAATAGGGGAAGTCGGGGAGCTTGGATCTCCGGGTTCCCGGGCCGATTGCCGGGATAGACCGTCTGCATTCCCGTTCTGTGGCCCGGGCCGGTATTGGATAGAAAAGTTAAAAGGTTGGAGGGCCAGGCTCCACCGCAACAGGCGGCCGTTTTCCCCCGCCACCCGGTTGAGCCACACCAGGGGGTTGTGATCTGTCATTACGGTGAAGGACCGCCCGTACACATACGGCTGGAACTTTCGCAGGGCCCAAACCAAGGCCAGACATTCTTTCTCGACCGCTGCGTATCCCACCTCCCGGGGTAGGAGTTTGCGGCTGATGTAAGCCACCGGATGATCCCCCCGTCGTCCCCCACTTGGCTTAGTACGGCTCCCAGTCCGAACATCGATGCGTCTGTATGGACAATGAAGCATTTGTTATAATTGGGAGCTGCCAAGAGGGGTGCTTGGGTTAGGGCGGGCATGGATTCGAGTACTGCCTCCAGGAGTCTGTATGCCGGTTGCCAAAGGGGACGCTGGCCGGGGGTTTCCACCTGGTGCACGGCCCGGCTGGTGTAGCGAGGGAGTGCGGAGAAGAGCTCCTGGTGCTCTTGGAGTAGCTGCCTGGCCTGCTCCTGCTTATGGGGACCCAACCCTTCCCCTAGCTGCACTTGTTCCACCCCTGAGGGCTGACCGTCTATCCCGGGGAGGTCTACCAGGGGGAACTGTTCTGCCTCCTCGGTCGCAGGAGCGCAGATGGCAGATACCGTCTCGGGGCGCTCGTGGTATGCCTTCAGCATATTGACATGGAACGTCCGCTGGATCCTGGTGTCGGTACAGCTGACAACCACATAGGTGGTCTCTCCCACTTGGATGACCACCCGATAGGGGCCCTGCCAGGACGCCTGCAGCTTGTTCTGCCGCTGTGGTTTCAACACCAGGACCTTCTGCCCCACGAGAAACGAGCGGCTGCGGGCAGAACGGTCGTACCATGCCTTCTGCTGGGCCTGGGCTGCCTGCATGTTCCCCTGAACCATCGCCGTGAGTTCGGTCAAGCGCTCTCGGAGCTCCAGGACGTAACTCACGGCGGGGAGCCCTTCGGCTTTCTTTCCCCCCTCTCACTGCGCCCGGACTAAGTCTAGGGGGCCTCGCACCCGTTGCCCGTACAGGAGTTCGAAGGGGGAGAACCCGGTCAACTCTTGGGGGACGTCCCGGTAGGCGAATAACAGGTGGGGTAGGTATTTCTCCCAGTCTTTCCTCTCTTGGGTGTAAGCGCGGATGAGCTGTTTCAGGGTCCCATTAAACCGCTTGTACAGCCCGTTTGTCTGTGGGTGGTATGGGGCGCTGTGAAGCGCCTTAACCCCGCACAGACGCCAGAGCTGTTGGGTTAGCTCAGCGGTGAATTGGGAGCCCTGATCAGACAAGAGTTCCTGAGGAAATCCTACCCTAGAGAACACCTGTAGGAGGCCATCGGCGACGGTGTCTGCCTGAATGTTAGACAGGGCCACCGCCTCGGGGTATCGGGTGGCGTAGTCCACCACGGTGAGAATATATCTCTTCCCGGTGGCGCTGGGGCGGGGTAAGGGACCAATTATGTCTACCGCCACCCGACTAAAGGGTTCTTGAATGATGGGCATGGGGTGAAGGGGGGCTTTCGGGTGGTCCCCAGTTTTCCCCGTTTTCTGGCAGGTCGGGCAGGTGCGGCAGTACTCCCGGACATCCTCACTAAGGCGAGGCCAGAAGAATGCTCGGGTTAACCGGTGTCGGGTCTTGGCCATTCCTAGATGGCCGGCGAGGGGAATGTCGTGGGCCAGTCTCAGGAGTTCCTTTCTGGGGGCCTGCGGTACTACTAGCTGTTTGTGGGGAGCCCGTGGTTTCTGAGCGTCTCCCCTATTGGTGTACCGATACAGTAGCCCATCTCCCACTCAATGCTGTCGTCCCGTCCGTCGCCGGGACCCTGGCCGGCCCAGTTGTGGTACCTTTCTAGGGTGGGGTCAGTCTGGGTCTGGTGCCGGAGGGTGGCTGGAGAGCTCCACGTGAGGGGGTGGTCCGGGGTAGGAGATGTGGGTTCGTCCGGTCGGGGGGGAGGTCTGGGAGGCTTGGGGGGTTGGGAGGTCGGAGAGGTCTGGTTGGTCTCACCTGGGTCCCGACCGGAGTGCCTTGGTCGATCCGGTGGCTTTGTTGCCGGGTGGTCACTGGGGCGGCCACGTCCGTGGCGTAGGCTGATACCAAGCATCCCAGGTCGTTCCCCAGGAGGATTTCTGCCGGTAGTTGGTCGAGTAACCCCACCCGCACGGATCCCTCCCCCTACCCCCAATCCAAATGGACTCGGGCGGTAGCGAGTCGGAGCACCTTGCCTCCGGCTACGCGAACAGCGACGGTGCGGTCCAGCAGGTCCTTTCGGGGAATCAGGTGAGGCCGGACAAGCGTGATGGTAGCGCCGGAGTCGCGGAGACCTTCGGCGGCCCGCCCGTTAATCCATACCGCCTGTCTGTGGTGTTGGCGGTTGTCGGCGGATGCAGCCTGCACGAGATCGGCCTCATGCAGCATCCCCCATTCCTCCTGTGGGTCCCAGTATGGGGATTCCTCCTGGTAACAATGAGCCGCGGGTGGGGCTCGGATGGGGCCCCGCGGAAGGGGCGGCTGGTTGGGGCAGTTCTGGCGGGTGTGGCCATCTGGCCGCACCCATAACAATGGATGGTAGCCGTGGCAGGGGCCCGGTTTGGGACCGGGGTGCGGGCCCAGCGTGTTGTTGGCTCCGGCCGGGGGTGGTGTTAGGTGGATCGGGAGGGTGGAGGTCGTTCCCCCCCGTGGGACGTGCGCGTGTCCGTATACTCATCGGCCCAGGTGGCCGCTTGCTGCACCGTCTGGGGCTTCTTGTCCCTCACCCACTCCCGCACGGCCGGGGCGGTGTGTGTCGAAAAACTGCTCGAGAAGGAACAGCTGAGTGACTTCTTCGAGGGTTCGAGCCTTGCTTCCGGCGAACCAGGTCTTCATGTCCCGTTGCAGCCGGTGCGCCCACTCCACATGGGTAGTACCATGGGGCCGTCGGGAATTTCGAATTTCATCCGGCTGGCTTCGGGGTGATGGCAAAACGGGCCAGCAGGTTTGTTTCACCTGTTCGTAGTCCCGGGCTTCTTCGTCTGGGACAGTCCTGTAGGCCTCCGCAGCCCGCCCTGTTAGTTTACACGCCAGGATCCCAACCCAAGCGGCCCGTTGAACCTCGTGTAGTTGGCACGAGCGTTCAAAGTCCTGGAGGAAACTTTCTATTTCCTCCTCTGCCTCGTTGAAGCTCTTGAAGGCCTGGAAGGGCACCTTCCGTGCCGTTGGTCTTTCCCAGTTGGGGTTTCCTCCCTGTTGGTACTGGATTTCCGCCAGCCGTATCTCATGTTGGCGCACCCGCTCCTGCTCTTCTTCATGGGTGATGTCCCGGACGAAGTTCTGGAAGGTGGCTTCTGTCGCGCGGCTCCGCAAGCCGCTGCCACTGCTGTACCTTCCTCTGTAAGGAGTTTTCAGGGCTGGACGCCTGAGCTACGATCGGTGGTGAGGTTGCGGGAGGTCCCTGGTCTGCTGATCCAGGGCCGCCAATTCTTCGACCAGGGCATCCTTGCTCTTTGAGCCTACGGTTCCTCCACTGTCCTCCAGCATGCCCCGCAGTGTGTCCCGTTTATAATTGGCTTATGCTGCCATGATGAGGTCTTCTGGGGGTGCAGAGAGCTATCCTCACCGCTTGCCACCAGTGTGACGGAATGAGGTGTTATCCGTCTGCGGTGTGCTCCAATCTGACCCCCTCTTGATGGCGTCAGGCCCGACTAACGAGTGTCACGGCACTCGGCGTCTCGAGCGGCCTGAGATGACCCTGGCGTTACTTGGCGAGATGGTGCTGCCGAATTAAGTTGACCCGTTCTGCGTAGTGGGGAGCTAGGAGACCGCAGAGTGTCTCCTGCACTGTGATTTTAGCTATGAAATGACGACACCAAACGGGGCTGTATGCTTCAAGTCAAACGCAGTTGAACTGACCCTTTACTCAAAATGGGACACGCATTTAAACATCTCACACACAAGGAGACATGCCCAGGCTTGAATGGGAACTCAATTTGCATACAATGGCATGCTTGCATCATCAGATTACACACACACACACACAGAGCTAATGTACACAGAAATTAGCATACAATTGAATTTCAACACAGCCTTTCACTCCTAGCAACCAAGGGGAAATATAATACCTTTAAATGCATCACACAATTACACATCTGAATCCACACTCATACAATACAGGATACATGGTAATACATCACACCAATAAAACCACATCTAGAAAAGGTATAACTGTTCATTTCAACACGCAAAACCGAAAGAGTCTCAAATAAAGAAAAAGGTCTTTGAAATGTCCCAGGCTGTTAGTTCTGGGGCTCGCTGGTCGGAGCCCCTATGTCCGTTCCGTGACAGAGACGTAACACATGTCTGGTGGTATTCAGCTTAGGAGCAAAGACATGGGGTTAGAAGAGCCTAATTTAATCCATCCAAGGTATTTATGGCATGAGTGGGGACAGACAGAGGCATAGATAAGAGGTGGGGTGCAAGGCCTATTAGTGAATTGCAATTAAGAAGAAACGACTAAAGCAAAGAGAAAAACATTCAAAAAAAGCAATCATCAGTATCAATATTAATAAATGCATAAACATTATATGGACAGTAACTAATGTAAAAATATAGACAATGTGAAATACATAGGAGGAAATATGCCGTAAGAGTGTCTTGAATCTCTAGCAATGGCATACTTTGGTTATTATTATTATTGGTTATTATTATTATTAATCTTTATTTAGAAAGTGCCAGCATTTCTTGTCGCTTGTCCCCCTCAAAAATAAAAAAGAGAAAGGGGGGCAAATCGTGCAAAACTGAGGTGTACAGGTTGTATATATATTGCAATACCATATAACTCACATCTTCCAGAGCCACCCTTTATTTGGCCGGAGGCTTGATATACCCAGAGCTGAGACTTGTCATGTCCTAGAAGATGTGAATTGTATGGTATTGCAATATACTGTATATACAACCTGTATACGTCAGTCCTGC
This sequence comes from Leptobrachium leishanense, assembly GCA_009667805.1. NCBI lineage: Eukaryota > Metazoa > Chordata > Amphibia > Anura > Megophryidae > Leptobrachium > Leptobrachium leishanense. Next base: position 97,864,758 of record CM019072.1, on the reverse strand, counting down.
ACGATTTCCCCCCCCATATCTTTATTTTTGAGGGGACAAGAGACAAGAAAGATCCATTCATCGAAGACTTACTTTATATAAGTATTATCCATTGGACTATCATGCTATTTTTTGTTTTTCTCTTTGGCACTGGCACGTGCACTTTAAGTTCTCAGATCAAGAGTACTGTACATGCAAGAAGCGCAGAGTCGTGGATTTTTTGTGCAAATCATATGGATCTCTCCTTCATTTCTGCATTTGCACTATAGCACTTTTTGGAAGTACCTATTATTTTAGCTATATCACTCTAACATGATCACAATGTTTAACTACGTGTACAATATTTATTTATTTCTATTGTGAGTATATATCACGGACATTGTATCTGCAAGGTTTGTTTCTAATTCTTAAAGCGTATCCTATAATCTAGAATTTTTGTCTAATAACTATTATTACTGTGAGAATATATGCACACCCACCATTATGCACTAGATGTGATTACACCATCATATAAAATTTATATTTAAATTCATGCTTAGCTGAATGCGCCGCTAGGACCATCCATAGCCTCTTCCTGTATTACCTGTAGCTGTTGTTTCGTGCCTTCTGGTAAGTCTCTAGTGTGTTACCCTCTGTGTCTGTTCTCCTCTGTCTGCACTTTACTTTGCCTTTATCTCCCCTCCCTACCTCTTCCCAGAGTCAGCCCTTTTCCAGTCTTTTCACTCACATCCTCCAGTTAGTTTACTATTTCTGTTTGCTAAATAAACCCCATTTTGGACCCTCAGCGGTCAGCCAGCGTTTCATTGTATCTTGGGCTCATACCCTCACCTCCCTATACACAACACATGACACAGTGTTCCTCTTTACTTCTGCTGTTCCCACCGTGCTAGTCCTGCCCCTGCTGTTCCAGTCCTGCCTCTGCTGTTCCAGTCCTGCCTCTGCTGTTCCAGTCCTGCCTCTGCTGTTCCAGTCCTGCCTCCGCTGTTCCTGCTGTATCATCCAGTATGTGTGCCTATCCTCACCTCTGCCTCTTCTGTGCCCTATTCCTGCCTCGCCTGTGTCCAGCTTCATTCCTACCTTGACTACCTGTTTGGGCCCTCAGTCTCGCCCTGCAGTCTCCCCTGTGTCTCTTTTATTCTCCTATATACTTTCTGTGTTCCTTTATTTCCTTTGTTTATATCTGTTCCTCCCTCCTTTGTTTGCTCTGGTCATTATTATTTGTCTACCTTGTTATTGTCAGGGTCGTGGGGATGGTACTGGGGAGGCACCTGGGTATTGGGATGTGGTGAGCCCAGAGTGCAGTGATCTGCACTGACAGAAGGGTGGAGTATGATGGATAAATGGAAAACTGACCAGGTATGGATATTGCAGAGGGAAAGGAGGTTGCTGTAATCCGGAGATCTGGTTAGAATCCAGTGAACAGGAGCAGGTGGGTAAATAGGGTCTCAGGTAAAGCTGAATCTCAGAGCTAACAGAGTGAATGACTTTCTCTGTCAGGAATTGAATAGCAATGAACAGCCAAAGCAGAACCTGGGGCGGAGCCCTTTATTTTGAGTGTGTGTGCTTTGTGTTTAAATGGTTCACTGCTGAAAGATGTTATACATAAATGCAGGTTGCAGGAACAGGGGCAGCATAGGAAGTATGCTGCCAGGAGCGTCAAAGGATGGATGCAGATGGGGGGGGGGGCATGACAGTTATATTATTTATTCCAATAATCCCTATTCCTATTACAACACATGCCTTCTTTGCATATTACTGCACGTTGGGCTCGAACCCTCTGTACACCCCTGACAATGATAGGGAAAGGGGAGGGTGCTGATGGGCTAAGATTTACCTAAATTGCTGATCTATCATATGAGGCCCAAGTCTCCTTTGGCTACGCTCTGACTTTATTGTTTGTTTCCCTTTTCATCCATGCCCCCCTACACAAAGGTTTTTTCTCCATTACCCTCTAACTGAACTGTTTGGCAACGTGCCGTACCACCTTTTTCCTAGCGTGAAAATGTGACTTAACTTTCAATAGGAGTAAGATTCTACCAATACGAACAAGTGGTTTTTCATGACTTTGTTTACTGTATCTCTAACCCTTTGTACCATATTTATTGATGCTATGTAGAGTCTCTTCTTTTACCACTTGTGTGTTTCTGTACCTATCTGTTGCATTGTCATGGGCGTTCCTAGAACATTTGGCACCCCCCAACTTTAAAACATAGAAAAAACACCCGCCCTTTTTTTTTTAATGTGCTCAAAAATATTTATTGCACAAATTGTATGTTAACTTAATGAGCGTATCACAGAGCACCAGAGCAATAAAACTCACACAGTAATGTACGGTGTGTATGAGCTTATCACAGAGCTCCACAGCATTAAAACTCACACAGTAATGTACGGTGTGTATGAGCTTATCACAGAGCTCCACAGCATTAAAACTCACACAGTAATGTACGGTGTGTATGAGCTTATCACAGAGCTCCACAGCATTAAAACTCACACAGTAATGTACGGTGTGTATGAGCTTATCACAGAGCTCCACAGCATTAAAACTCACACAGTAATGTACGGTGTGTATGAGTGAACAGAAACAAAACTATGCAGGTGATGCATAATCTTAATAGAATATATTTATAATTCTTTAAAAGAAATTTTTTAAAGGACTGCATAACTTCACCATTAAAACATGTCGACATTAACAATCTTTCCCCCTCTCTGCATGATTTCTCATGATTTCTCTGATGCCTCCGGGCTGTCTAAAAGTTTGTGAGATGATCTTTCCGTCATCCACATTATTGACTGTGTTCCTCGGGGGCTGCTGATTCAGCTGGGAATCGTTCACCGAACAGCAACGATTCCAGTCAATCAGGTCCTCTGTCCAAACTTTCTGTTTTCTGGCTGGGGGTTCTGGAAGTAGTTGTGTGTAAGGGGCAGGGGCTGCACTGTGCACTAAGTAAAGGATGTCCCTTTAATGTCCCCGACACAGCAGCACTCACCGGTCACCTTGGGTCCCGCTCGTGTCTTCTCTCCCTCGTCAGCTTCTAAACTACTCATACACACCCCATGACATCAACAGCACATGGTCGAACCTTTACCCTTCCACAGCCGGAATCCTGAGCATCTGGCACAGTTTTTTGTGGGCCGGGGCGACTGACTGGATGGGGCAGGACAGACAGTGCAGGCTGCGCGCAGATTCATGAGCTTGCCTGCGCACTATCTGCTTACCCCCGCAGCCCAGCACGTGCAGGCCGATGAGACGGTGCACGTGATGTGATACTGTCATGTGTTGAAAGGCACCGCTCAGCGCAGTCTGCATGGCCTGCAGCGTGTTACAGCCTCACACAGCCGGCCCACACACACATTCGAAGGCTGGGTGGGCCGGATCCGGCAGTTGCATTGTCCGGATCCGGCCCCTGCCTCGGCCTCACAGTGTGTGGCAGGCTGGTCAGCGGCGGCTCGCAGCCCCGCCGCTTCCGGAATGCGGCCTCCCAATGGCACCCCCCTCCTATCAGTGAACACCTGGTACCTGGGGCGGGCCGCCCCGCGCCCCCTAAGTACACCTCTGTGCATTGTTACAATATAATTTACACAGACTTCAACTTCCTCAATGCACTACTGTGCGGGTTAGTGAGCCTTCAAGGCTTGAAAAAATATTCTTTGGACTTGCAAGCTCAGAATTTGTGAGGATATCTGGGGCTAGGCTTGGAACAGTGACGTGCGGTGCGGTCAGTGGCTGGTGAGACACTGGCTACTATCAGAGCCAGATATGCACATGTTACGTAGGTTCAGGGCTCCCCAGGAACTGGCTGCTCTCAGTGCTCACCAGGAACTGGCTGCTCTCAGTGCGCACCAGGAGCTGGCTGCTCTCAGTGCTCACCAGGAACTGGCTGCTCTTAGTGCTCACCAGGAACTGGCAGCTCTCAGTGCTCACCAGGAACTGGCAGCTCTCAGTGCTCACCGGGAACTGGCTGCCCTCAGTGCTCACCAGGATCTGGCTGCTCTCAGTGCTCACCAGGATCTGGCTGCTCTCAGTGCTCACCAGGATCTGGCTGCTCTCAGTGTTCCCTAGGAACTGACTGCTCTCAGCACTTACCAGGATCTGGCTGCTCTCAGTGTTCCCTAGGAACTGGCTGCTCTCAGTGCTTACCAGGATCTGGCTGCTCTCAGTGCTCACCAGGAACTGGCTGCTCTCAGTGCTCACCAGGAACTGGCTGCTCTTAGTGCTCACCAGGAACTGGCTGCTCTTAGTGCTCACCAGAAACTGGCAGCTCTCAGTGCTCACCAGGAACTGGAAGCTCTCAGTGTTCCCTAGGATCTGGCTGCTCTCAGTGCTTACCAGGATCTGGCTGCTCTCAGTGCTTACCAGGATCTGGCTGCTCTCAGTGTTCCCCAGGATCTGGCTGATCTCAGTGTTGCCAAGGATCTGGGTGCTCAGTGTTCCCCAGGATCTATGTGCTCAGTGTTCCCCAGGATCTACAAACAGGAAAAAAAACATGGGATCAGGTATCAGGATTTTTGCACGTTGACACTATGACTGCCTATATTACAAACCGCCATGACAGAGAAGAATAATTTTGGCATGTAAAAGATTACAGGGTGACCACCAAGGAGTGCCAGGGGGCGCATCACACTCAGCAGTACCAGGGAGGGAGTGCCAGGGATCACATCACACTCAGCCAACATCACCGAGGGAGGGAGTGCCAGGGGACACATCACACTCAGCCAGCATCACAAGAAAGTGCCAGGGGGCACATCACACTCAGCCAGGATCACCAGGGAGGGAGTGCCAGGGGGCACATCACACTCAGCCGGCAGCACCAGGGAGGGAGTGCCAGGGGGCACATCACACTCAGCCAGCAGCACCAGGGAGGGAGTGCCAGGGGGCACATCACACTCAGCTAGCATCACCAGGGAGGGAGTGCCAGGGGGCACATCACACTCAGCCAGCATCACCAGGGAGTGCCATGACAGAGAAGAATAATTTTGCCATGTAAAAGATTAGGGTAACCTCATCTGAGTCACCTCAGTAACTATATTTACTACTGATATATAGAGTGGCAATTTCACCATCATGCTATATATATATACTGACACAAAATATAGCATGATGATGAAATTGCCACTCTATATATTAGTAGTATGAGCATGTCTCTATTTTTTACAAATACATTACCTACAGTCATCCTGCATCCGGTTCCCACCTCCAGCTGCGCAGTCTGTCTCTCTCTTCTGCACTCCTGCGCACAATGGACGAGTAGTCAGTCACATGGCTGACACTCGTCTCATCTCTCTGACACTGCCTGACTCAGACAGAGTCAAACAGTGTCAGTAGTTGAGGCCACACACCCCAGCAGCACACACACATGCTGAGCTCTGCCTGCCCGCCCCCACCCCCAGGACTGACAAGGACAGTCACATGACTGTCCTGAGTCAATCAATCCATGGGAGGCTCTACCTCCCTTGGGGGCATTTTTTTTTTTTTTTAAATGAATTACTTGAGACCAATGGAGTTTTCCCATTGGCTCAAGCTTTCAATTGCTCTCAGTGCCACTGAAAAGCGTAGAACCAGGAAGCAGCTTCAGGCTGAATAACTCAGCCAGTTTGAGCTACGCAATTAGCGTAGCGTTCAGCTGCGCAAATTGAGTAGGCTAGGCTGGCTCAGTGCTGCCCGTGCTGTCTGTGTAGTGAATTACACACAAACACACGCCGGCAAACTGAAAGTAGAAAAAAAAAAGAAGCGGAGGACAGAGAAGCACAGCGAGGGAGCGTGGAGCAGGTGAGTATGAGAACTTTTTTTCAATAAAAAAATAATAATTTACAGATTAAATACAATACAAACAGACCAGCACATTAATTTACTGGCCCTGCCTCCCCTGCCACCCCTGACTGCACGTCCCTGGCTTGGAATCTAGCCACAGGTGTTTAGATATATATTTTTTTCCTGTAAGAAATCAAAGCAATACATCATTTTTTATCCCATTAGTTTTCATACGCCTATGATTTTAATGTTCATTGTTGCTTCAAATGGTCAGATAGAGGCTTATTTGGCAGCTTTATATAACTGAACGTGCAATGTATTAATTTCCAAGGTTTATTGTTTTGCTAACAAATAATTCCTATACATTTTATCGATGATCGTGTGTTAAATAGATTAAACCTAGATAAAGTGCTACCAGGTGAAGCACTTTCAGCTGTAAATTGCATTGTAGTCACAATATAGGAACTAATGTTGTGACTGTTCAGCACATGCTATATAATTTGTTACAATATCCTGCTGTTGCCAGCTTATCTTTTGTGCCTAACTTTACTATATGTTATATTTGACAAGTGAAATAAAGCTACAAGATTACATTATTCCTCTCCTGCTTCATAGTACAGTGTCAGCTTTGTTCTTTCTGACAGATCGTCATAACTAATGTTATCAATCTCATGATTAAGAGTGCTTATAGAAAGATTGAAGTTAAAATTGACTGGTATTTTAGCATCTGTTTTGGGCCATGAAGCTTCTGTTTTCTCGCTAGAGAACAATTTTTCACATAGAAACCAAGAACAAATTCAACAAAAATAGTTTGTGTTTTTGCCTAACGCACCAAAAGGAATTTATCCTGTCATACAGTCAGTGGCGACTCTAGGAACATTATATGGGGGAGGGGCACATAAGATACCACAATAAAAACTGGGAGGGCACTAATAATTTTTGCCACTAAATCATACCACTGGAAAAAACTAAATAAGTATATATAAACAAGATTCCAAAAACACAGAATAATGTGGTGCAATGATACTGTCACGGTGGCCCCCGCACCCCCCCGGCGCCTGGCAGCAGCTTCCTCGCTGCTCGCTGGCCAGGCGCCGAGTGATATTGCGGTCGCTTCCGCACACGTGGGACGCCGGGGGGCGGGGCCTGGCGGGGAGACGCGGACCCGCCGGGTTTAAAGCCCAGACTCACAGAGACGCCGATGCCCTGACGTGGTAGTTACTTCCCGCAGAGCTCTTGTATATTTTGGCAAACTAACGATTCTGTGTAACCCTTGGCATTGGCAAACTAACGATTCTGTGTATGACCCTTGGCATTGGCAAACTAACGATTCTGTGTATGACCCCTGGCATTGGCAAACTAACGATTCTGTGTATGACCCCTGGCATTGACAAACTAACGATTCTGTGTATGACCCTTGGCATTGGCAAACTAACGATTCTGTGCATGACCCTTGGCATTGGCAAACTAACGATTCTGTGTATGACCCCTGGCATTGGCGAACGAACCATTCTGTGCGTAACCCCTGGTATTGGCATTAACTCTTCTATTTCTGGTATTGAGGTCAGTCTGTGTGGCACCCTAAGCACACATCAGACTACCCCTTGTCTTGTTAGGGTCTTGGGAAGAGCTAATTATTCTAAGTCCTTGTGTATCATTCTATGTCCGTCTAGTCGTGCCGACCAATCTAAGGATCGGAAGGGTAGAGAGTGTCCTGCGTCTAGGGACCACTAGTCAGATAAGCAGAGGGATCCGTGACGTCTCTCTTGTATGTGCTCTGTACTGCCATTCTAGTAGTCTGTCTAGTCGTGCCGACCACTCTAAGGATCGGAAGGGTAGAGAGTGTCCTGCGTATAGGGACCACCATTCTAGTATCAGGGGGATCCGTGACATTACGTCAGGGCCAATGGATCCCGCAGACCTCTCTAATCAGTTGACACGTATTGCAGCCAGACAAGAAGAGCAGGACCATAGAATGGACCAGATTGCTCTTGCCCTGCAAACCCTGTTAAATCGATCCAGTTCTGGAACTGCAAGCCCTCCAGACCCAGTAGTGCCTAGGGTCAGTTCGGCCGCTCCCGAGGGATGTAGGCTCAGTATGAAGGCACCCGTACGCTATGATGGAACACCAAACTTATGCCGGGGCTTTCTGACCCAACTCGAGATCTTGTTCGAGAACAATCCAGGGTCCTGTATGTCCGATAAAGCCAAAGTAGGCTATTTGATTAATCATCTAACCGAAAAAGCTTTATTATGGGCCACGCCCTTGTGGGAGAATAAGAAACCCATCATTTATGACTATGAGGGTTTTACCTCCGAGTTAAAGCGTACCTTCGATCCCTCTAGAAGGGCTACCAATGCGGGTAGATCCCTGTTTCACATCAAACAGGGTAATAGGAGGGTCTCCGACTATGCCATAGAGTTTAAGACTTTGTCTTCTGAGGTACACTGGCCGAACGACGTTTTAACCCTAGCCTTTACCGAAGGCCTGAACGAGGCTTTTATGTTTGAGTTGGCTCCCTTAAAATTACCAGAACATCTGGATCATTTGGTTGATTTCTGCATTGCCATGGACGATCAAATCAGGGAAAGGAGACACCCCAGAGATAGACCCAGACGGGTCCTGCCTCCTTTGCCCCTAGTACCCAGACACACCACTACATCAGGCAACCCGGAGACCGCAAAGACTGATGTACCGGCCGTTGAACCCATGCAGATAGGAAAACGGGTATTTCAGAGGCAGAAAGAGCTCACAGAAAAGAAAGGGGGCTCTGCTTTTATTGTGCCGGGGCAGATCATTTCCGCCTTCAATGTCCTCAGAGACCCAGGGGTAGCAGGGGTGAGACTAACAAATCAGGTCAAAGAACAGCTAATACCCAGGTTATCGGTTCTCTGTATGCCTCCTTTGTGGACGATGAAAAAAAAAAAACCCGGATTCTGGTACCCATCTCCCTCACTGGGAGGGGGTTCACCTCGAGACTGAGGCATTCCTAGACTCTGGAGCCTCAGGTAATTTTATGGACAGATGTTTTGCCGCCAAAAACCTCTTACCTCTGGTTCTAAAGGAGGAGGCCTCTAATGGTGGAAGCCATAGACGGAAAACCCCTGTCATGTCCCCATATCACTCACGACACTATTGATGTATGCATGACTACGGGAGTTCTGCACCGTGAAACCATACGATTCCAGATTATCGACTCTCCCTCATGTCCTGTCATTCTTGGGTCCCATGGTTAATAGAGCATAACCGGTGATTGATTGGGCCCAGCGAGATATAAAGTGTTGGGTCCTAGTTGCCAGTCAAAGTGCCTGGGCAGGGTTAATGTGATTGGTAGCCTCAATATTGCTACAGCACCTCCTTTGTCCACCGAAGTCCCTGAATGTTATATGGCGCTAAAGGAGGTGTTCTCTAAAACCAGGACTGAGGTCCTACCACCGCATCGTCCTTATGACTGTGCTATAGAGTTGCTCCTGGTACTATGCCTCCTAGAGACACGTATACCCTTTGTCACAAAAGAAAACGACATTATGGAGGAATATATAAGGGAGAATCTAGAGCGAGGATTTATCAGACGATCCTCCTCTCCAGCAGGAGCAGGTTTCTTTTTCGTTTCCAAAAAAGAGGGTGACCTGCGACCTTGCATCGATTATAGAGGTTTGAATAGGATTACCATAAGAAATGCATATCCAATACCTCTTATAACAGAATTGTTCGACCGATTAAAAGGGGCCCGTATTTATACGAAGCTTGATTTACGCGGAGCGTACAACCTGGTCAGGGTTAAGAAGGGGCATGAATGGAAAACGGCTTTTAATACACGTAGCGGGCATTATGAATACCTAGTGATGCCCTTTGGATTATGTAACGCGCCAGCCGTTTTTCAGGACCTCATAAACGACACCCTACGGGACTTTCTGCAAACGTTCGTTATAGTATAATTATACGTATCTGGCGGCGCGATTGCAGTCGCTTCTTGGTATTCAGATGGTCCTCACGGTGTGTATCATAAATGTCCAATATGGATTATATATATAAAAAACACAAATGGTAGAATAATAGTGCAGGGTGTATATACAATGTTGGAATAGATGACAATAAATGGTTCCACTCACAGACAGAGAGCCCCGTCACTGGCTCTGAGTGGTTCCAAACATCTGGGTCCTTTGTCTTCTTAAGAATATTTAAAGGAGACCCACTCCCTTTAAAGTTGGTATTTTCTTTGTCTCGTCAGATATGTAAGGAAACATAAACACAAGGACCTTCTTGTGTAGATCTACCACAATATTGGTCATATATATGGTGATAATATCAACTCACATTGGGTGGAGCTTAGACCAAGCTCTGGGTGGAAATGCCGGTGGATTTATTGAATAGGTTAATCCACGAATACCTCTGAATTCCAAAACAGCAGGGACCAGACTTTTAAGAAGCCGCTAACTCCCAGGACCCTCAGCCTGGATCCCCTCTCTGGATTCACCAGGCGGATCTGCCGCCTCACAGGGCTCAGGACACAAAGGACAAAGGGGATGGAGAGGAGAGAAGAACGAGCAGGAAGAGAAACAAAGACCAAGGCTTCCTCCCAGGAACTTCCTTCCCTGGGAGAGAAGCCTTGGTCTTTGTTCTCTTCCTGCTCGTTCTTCTCTCCTCTCCATCCCCTTTGTCCTTTGTGTCCTGAGCCCTGTGAGGCGGCAGATCCGCCTGGTGAATCCAGAGAGGGGATCCAAGCTGAGGGTCCTGGGAGTTAGCGGCTTCTTAAAAGTCTGGTCCCTGCTGTTTTGGAATTCAGAGGTATTCGTGGATTTAACCTATTCAATAAATCCACCGGCATTTCCACCCAGAGCTTGGTTCTAAGCTCCACCCAATGTGAGTTGATATTATCACCATATATATGACCAATATTGTGGTAGATCTACACAAGAAGGTCCTTGTGTTTATGTTTCCTTACATATCTGACGAGACAAAGAAAATACCAACTTTAAAGGGAGTGGGTCTCCTTTAAATATTCTTAAGAAGACAAAGGACCCAGATGTTTGGAACCACTCAGAGCCAGTGACGGGGCTCTCTGTCTGTGAGTGGAACCATTTATTGTCATCTATTCCAACATTGTATATACACCCTGCACTATTATTCTACCATTTGTGTTTTTTTATATATAATCCATATTGGACATTTATGATACACACCGTGAGGACCATCTGAATACCAAGAAGCGACTGCAATCGCGCCGCCAGATACGTATAATTATACCTGTTGTCACATTGGTTTGGGGGAAACCTCTATATATCTGGTCTGGCATTGGTATACTGGTGGTGGAACTTATCTGGGCGCTGACCATCTTTTTGTATTGTTCGTTATAGTATATCTGGACGACATCCTGATATACTCTCCTGATAAGGACACCCATCACGTCCATGTGCAACAAGTGTTGAAGAGATTATTGAGGGCTGGGTTATATTGTAAACTAGAGAAATGCTTATTCGACATAGAGACAGTGCACTTCCTTGGGTATATAATAACCCCTGAGGGTTTCCAAATGGATCCTAAAAAACTCTCAGCGATTCTTGACTGGCCTTTACCCCAAGGGCTTAAAGCCATCCAGAGGTTTCTGGGGTTTACTAATTACTACCGGAGGTTCATTAAAAACTTTTCGGCCTTGGTAGCTCCCCTCACGGCTATGACTAAAAAAGGGGTGGCGAATCAGAAATGGACACCCCAGGCCAGTCAAGCCTTTGAGGCACTTAAACAGGCATTCACAACTGCCCCTGTTCTCCGACATCCAGATCCGGCTCTGCCTTTCCAGGTTGAAGTTGACGCCTCCGAGCTAGGTCTTGGTGCAGTCTTGTCCCAAAGGGAGGCACCCGACAAACCCTTGCATCCATGCGGCTTCTATTCCCGAAAGTTGTCCCCGGCAGAGAGGAACTATGATATCGGAAATAGAGAGTTGTTAGCAGTTATCGCAGCCTTGACGGAATGGAGATACTTATTGGAGGGGTCTAGGGACCCCATTGTCATCATAACCGATCATAAGAATCTTACGTACATTGGAGACGCTAAACGGTTAAATGCCAGACAAGCGAGATGGTCATTGTTTCTTTCAAGCTTTAATTTCGTCCTCACATATAGACCTGGGTCAAGAAACATTAAAGCAGACGCATTGTCAAGACAATACGAATCCTACGAACATAACATCCAAGATCAGCATCCCATTGTACCCCAGGAAAGAATTATAGCCCTTACCACGATTAGTGTCTCGTCTCCTCTGATGTTAAGATTGCAGACCGCCCAGGGTACAGCTCCTGGGGGAGACCTCCTGCGAAACTCTTTGTACCTGAGAACGAAAGAGAAGAAGTACTGAAACTTTATCATGATAACAAAACCTCTGGGCATATGGGGATCACCAAAACAGTGTCTAGTATACGTAAACTCCTCTGGTGGCCCACGGTGCGCCGTGATGTTAAAGATTACATAACCGTGTGCGAGGTGTGCACAAGACATAAAAGTCCCAAAACAGCGCCCATTGGTTTACTCCAGCCTCTGCCAATCCCCGAACGACCATGGTCGCATTTAGCTATGGATTTTATAGTAGAGTTACCCGAGTCAAAAGGGAATACTGTAATACTCACGGTCATTGATCGATTCTCCAAAATGGGTCACTATGTTCCTCTTCGGAAACTTCCTTCGGCAGCCGAACTGGTGCCCATTTCATTACCAATGTGGTCCGCATACACGGTATTCCTCTTGGGATTGTCTCTGATAGGGGGACCCAATTCGTCTCCAGATTCTGGAAAGGGTTTTGCAAGAATGTGGGGATAGACCTATCCTTCTCTTCGGCCTATCACCCCCAGACCAACGGAGCAGCAGAACGAGCCAATCAAAATATAGAGAAATATCTCAGGTGCTTTATATCCGAACGACAAGATAACTGGTCAGACCTGATACCGTGGGCAGAGTATGCCTTGAACAGTGCAGTGAGCGAAGCCACAGGACATTCCCCTTTCTTCACTGTTTACGGTTTTGATCCTCCCGTGCTCCCTGCTACGTTTCCTGATACCGCGATTCCTGCTCTGGATGAGCATTTAGCGTCATTGAAAGAAACTTGGGGAAGGGTTAAAAGGGCACTGGAGGATAGCAGTGGTATCCAGAAGATCAAGGCCGACAGACACAGGAGGCCGGCACCCGTGTATCAAGTTGGGGACAGGGTTTGGCTTTCTTCACGGAACATCAAGCTCTTAGTACCCTCTATGAAACTGGCACCCAGATACATAGGGCCCTATAAGATTCTGCGGCGAATCAATCCGGTCTCCTATGCTTTGGCACTGCCCTCCCATATCAGGATACACAATGTGTTCCACGTGAGCCTTTTAAAACCACTCTTGTGTAATCGGTACACCAGGGTCCGTGTCCCCCCCTCTCCTGTCTCTGTGGAGGGCGAGGAGGAGTTTGAAGTTGAGGCCATTCTGGACGCCAGGGTTTCTAGGGGGGTCCTTCAGTACTTGGTTGACTGGGTGGGCTACGGTCCAGAGGATCGCTCTTGGCTCCCGGCTACTGAGGTTCATGCTCCTCGGTTGGTGAGGGCTTTCTATTTGGCTCATCCCCGCGCTCCTGGGGTCGTCCAGTGCCGCCCGTAGAGGGGGTTCTGTCACGGTGGCCCCCGCACCCCCCCGGCGCCTGGCAGCAGCTTCCTCGCTGCTCGCTGGCCAGGCGCCGAGTGATATTGCGGTCGCTTCCGCACACGTGGGACGCCGGGGGCGGGGCCTGGCGGGGAGACGCGGACCCGCCGGTTTAAAGCCCAGACTCACAGAGACGCCGTGCCCTGACGTGGTAGTTACTTCCCGCAGAGCTCTTGTATATTTTGGCAAACTAACGATTCTGTGTATGACCCTTGGCATTGGCAAACTAACGATTCTGTGTATGACCCTTGGCATTGGCAAACTAACGATTCTGTGTATGACCCCTGGCATTGGCAAACTAACGATTCTGTGTATGACCCCTGGCATTGGCAAACTAACGATTCTGTGTATGACCCTTGGCATTGGCAAACTAACGATTCTGTGCATGACCCTTGGCATTGGCAAACTAACGATTCTGTGTATGACCCCTGGCATTGGCGAACGAACCATTCTGTGCGTAACCCCTGGTATTGGCATTAACTCTTCTATTTCTGGTATTGAGGTCAGTCTGTGTGGCACCCTAAGCACACATCAGACTACCCCTTGTCTTGTTAGGGTCTTGGGAAGAGCTAATTATTCTAAGTCCTTGTGTATCATTCTATGTCCGTCTAGTCGTGCCGACCAATCTAAGGATCGGAAGGGTAGAGAGTGTCCTGCGTCTAGGGACCACTAGTCAGATAAGCAGAGGGATCCGTGACGTCTCTCTTGTATGTGCTCTGTACTGCCATTCTAGTAGTCTGTCTAGTCGTGCCGACCACTCTAAGGATCGGAAGGGTAGAGAGTGTCCTGCGTATAGGGACCACCATTCTAGTATCAGGGGGATCCGTGACAGATACTTAAATTCAATATTTTATTTGCTGCAGTTCGGTGGTTTCGCCTACGTCCAATAACTGCCGGCGCCCAATAACTGCTTAAGCGACTCCAATTTTCGCAAATTACAGTGACCATTCGCTAAAAAGGTATTTCACCATATTTTTGGCAAAATGGATTCCCCAAAATGTGGTGAGAAGCAATGGGTCTAAAGATGAATTGACCCTTTAGATTCTAACTCCCATAATAACCTATAAAATGCCATACACCCAGGGAAAAACAATACATATAATAAACAGTGTGGCATGTAGCCTACCATTAACTCCTAAAATGCCATTAATCCATGGAAATCATGAAATGAATACACCATAAGGCATGTAGCCTATCCATTAACTACTAGAATGCCATTAATCAAGGGAAAATATGAAGTGAATACACTGAGGCATGGAGCCTTCCCATTAACCCCAAAAATGCCAAAATAAAATGTATACTGTTAAGGGTTAATGGGCAAGCTTCATCCCTAATATACAACCAAACCAAGGCAAAAATGAAAGTAATACAGCATGCTGACCGCTGGCAGGGGTGCACATGGGGGGGGGGGGAAATAACCTGAGGGGGGCAAATGCGTGCAATTTTAGTGCTTTGTGTTTCAGCTTATTTCACTGCATTTCGGCAATTCTTTTTTGTAATCTACTGAAATTGGAGTCGCCTTAGGCCTGTGTCAGACGAACATAGTGATCACGTCTGTGTTGCCGCACAGTTTAACGTCCATCGTAGCATAGAATCATGATCAATAGAGACCCACAAACGAAGTACGTGCGCACCGAAGTGCAGATGACAAACAGACACATTTTATGCAAGAACGTAAAACCTCTAGGGTGGACGCGTAGAGTGCGCCACGTCCTCATAGAGTTCTGTGTGTGTGATGACACAAAGTCAGACGGAGCGCATTTGCAACATCCAGCACCTTGACGCACAAAATGCCTTTTCATATCATTTTCCAATTTGTATAATTTTTCATATTAATTTTGTTTCCCATAATTCCCTTTTTTTTCTACGTCCGTCAAGAAAATAATGGATTGTGTGGTGTCTACAGTATCTTCCATCAGTACTGTGACAGATTAGATCTGTATTTCTATCGTGCTATGTATATAAGTATCTACCTGTGTCTATATACCTGTCTATACATATCTCCTCCATATATAGGCATATTCATAACTGATCTGGCCATATCCGGGAAGTGTCCAGTTTCCCCAGCGCCTGGGAGGACCTCTGTCTTGAGTAGGTGCTAGAAAGTAATTAAAATGGTTAGCTTCTCCCCCTGGGAGGGATTTTGGCTGCAAAATGGAATTTCTTTTGATACAGGACCAGGGTGGAAATAACCCATTTGATGGTGTATCCTCTATTCTCACCTTTGAGTCTTGGCTATAGACACCAAGGCACCAAGGTGTAAGTGGTCATGCCTTTCAAAGAAGGAAGCACATCCTTTGATCACTAGAGTGGTCTTTGGGAGATGATTGATAGACCAGGGAATTAAAATTAATGAAGGAGTGCACTGAGCGTGCTCAGGAGAGGGGAATTCTGGGAATTGTAGGCAAAGGCTCTACAAGCTAGGAGGCTGTACTTAGAAAAAAGGCAGCCGTATATATATTCTGAATCAAGCATGAGCTGGGGGCTATTTCCTTGGAGGTTAATCAAGAATTGAAGAAATATTGCCAGCTCTTAATAGAACCTCCCTATGGCTGATCATCTAGCATATATTGTAAATAACTAGGATCTGATGCTATCTCCCTTTTATTTGTTTACTGTTTGTATGTAATTATTGATTTATTATATACATTTTTCCTGTAACAACTGCACTGTGATATATAACTTTTGTTTATATCATAATAAATATAACTTACTAAGTTCTGCTTTCTGCCTGATATTCGATCCATGCTAACCGAAGAGACTGGAGTATTGCTTGTTGTTTTAATCTCGTGTAGCTACGAAATTGTGAGTTGCGGTCGCTGGGGACGGTTGGGTATGCGAGCGGCGGATTGTTGTCCGTGTAGTCATTATCTGGGTCTAGGATAGACAGATAGTGGGTTGCTTAGCCCTGCGTCCTTCGCCGCAACACGCGTAGTGTTCAGGGGAACTGGTGGCAGCGTTACTAATAGAATAAGAAAGTGGGACCAGGGATTGTGGGAAACGTAGTCACTACCAGATTCAAGAGAAGACTGGTACTGCGTTTCAATCCTGGGACCATTTTATCGCGCTCTACGTACCTGTTGCGAGAGAAAGTGTGCGGGGACGGATAGGTAAGCGAGCGCGCGGGGATTGTTGTCTACGCAGTCATTATCTGGATCTAGGATAGACAGATAGTGAGCGGCTTAACCCGGCGTCTTTCGCAGCAGCGCGTGTAGTTGTCGTGACAAGTACGTCCATCCATTTTGCACTCACCCAGAGTTCGCTCAGACTGCGTTCATCTGACATTAGCCTAAGCAGGTATCGTACATTGGTAAAAACTGCCAAAGTGCACCAATAACTGCTGAATTGGCATCTGCGGATTCCACCGAACTGCAAAAAACAAAGCAAAACAAAAAAAACTCCTATTTTCCTAATAGGAGTATAAATCAATAAAATGTGCCCAAACAATAAAAAAATCTTTCAAAAAATAATAAAAACAAAAATGTCATCTAAAAAAATTACAAAAAACTGCTCTAAAAAATAATCAGGGTTTTTGCTGAGAATGAAAAATACATTACATTGAATCCTATGGGATTCGTCTGTTTAAACCTGACGAACTGAAACACACTGAACATCAGGGTATTTCGAAGGAATTTCAGTGCAGTTCAGTGTTCTGTGAATAGAAGACACAATAGTCTTCTATGTGGCAATTTCATTGCCGCTGAACACTGAATTCTGATGAACTGCTGCAAATTGCACCATAGTTTGCTGTCAATTTACCAGTATTTGGGGAATAGAAAGCTTAGTGAATAGACTAATTGGCCTGAAATTGCACCGATCAGTGAAATTTACAATTTGGTGCAATTCAGGGCCAATCTGGAGGATAGTGAATAACCTCTATAGTCTTTTCAGTGACTTGTAAAGGACAGTATGACCCAGGGCTCCTCTGTATCATTCGCCTCGTTAAAGATCGAGCTGTTTCAACACAGCTCATTCTTCTATTCTGGAGCCGGAATTTCTCAAAGCAATACAGACGCCCAGAACCTGGTAATATTTGATTTTGGATTTGCAAAATCCCTTAACACCATAAACTAAAGGGGTTATTCAGAGCGCACCGAAATGTCGCCGACATTTCGATTCTCTCTCGCTCCCCGAAGTGCGATTAAAAAAAAAAAAAAAAATACGCCGACATGATAAGATCCGATAATTTTGGCAGCTTTGCGGCATTTTTTAAAAAATCCACAGAAATTATCGTATTTGATCCAATGAATTATCGGATTGTATCCGATAAGCCGCTGCAAACCCACCGAAGGCGTCTGGAAAAAGTCGAACATCCGCCGAACACAGCACCAACTAGCCACCAGAAAAGGCCGAACAGAGTTAAAAAAGAAAATAATTGAAGTGTCAAATTTGAAACGCTGTTTGAAAAAAACATAAATGAAAATAGAGACCTTTTGCTGCAAATTAAAAGAATAAGCGGTTTATTAGATATTGAATAAAAATGGGAATATTTTTAACATTGAAACCTATGGGTTGCCTAATTAAACCTGCCTAATGAAAACACAGAACATCAGGGCATTTCACTGACATTTCTCTGCTGTTTGGTGTTCTCGTAATAGGTTAACCATTGCTTCTCTATGGGGATTTCACTGCCATTAAACAGGCACCGTGTTTTGCTGGCAATTCGCCAAAATTTGGCAAAATGCCTACTTTCTGAATAGCTGAACGGCTGCAAAATTGCACCGTACAGTGAAATTCACAGTTCAATGTAATTTCGGGGCCAGATCGGCTGTCTCTGAATAACCCCTTAAAGTAAACAAAAACCCCATATTTACCCCTCATCCCACGGTGGAGAGGATGGTGTGATCTGCCGCTTTGTCTTGCTTGCCGTGAGCAGCGGGAGACTTTTCTTAAATTTTAGCTTTAAACCAATAATACCACCCTTGTACTTTTTGACCTATATGTCCTATAAATTGCCTGGAATTCCAAACATATGGATTAGTCCTAAAATTAGGACATACTTATTTATCCATCATTATGTACATTTGTACAGCTGCTTTGTTTGTGTAGAAATAATTACAAAAGGAAATTAAATTTTGTTTATTTTTTCACAATCTTTTTTTAACATTTTGTGCATACTTCTGGGTTATGTGTGCATGTATGGTGTAATAAAACGCTTTGCTACAAAAGGGTGTATAATACCTATGGGTGCACGTTACAAGACACAAGATAATCACAGTGAAACAAATACAGAGTAAAATTGCACAAGTAAAATACACATAAAATGGGTAAAGCCTCCGTCATCATTTAGGGGTTGCTGGGTAATTGTTAATGTTGAAATGCAATTTACAGGTTGCATTTTGCTGCCATCTACTGGAAATTTACAAGATTTCAGTTCAGTATTTCTGTAAAGTAACTGATGCCCTGCTTGAATCTATGCTTAGACCAGGGCCCTTTGTACTTGTGTATTTTGCAGAGGATCAGACTCTACTCTTCAACCATGGCTAACGCAAGGATTTCTGATAATGTTCTGATCTTAAGCAACTGGTTCAGAAATAAAAGATTCAAGAGCTGAGAAAATGTAGTGAAATGTTTGTGTTTAGTGCGAATGTTTGAAATTATTTTAATGTATCAGTGTGCATAAATGCACCAGCATATTTGGATAGAGTTTAGTTTTGTGTATTAGAGACAGAATGCGGAGAATGTCTGGAGAGTTAGGGCACTATCACATTCTCTGCGCAATAGCGCAATTTTTTTTGCGCATGATAAAAAATGTTATCGCGCTAAAATTAACGTGGTATTACGATCAGAGCACATTTTTTCTTCCTTCAAGATTTTTCGTGCGCAAATCCGATGCGCAAAGTCGTTCGCAAATGAACGTTGTGTGCAGGAATCGGTGGGCAGACTGTTTTGTCACGGGATTTGTCACGGGAATCAGCCAACCTCAATCACCCATTTCCAATAAAATATTTACAATCTAAAAAAAAAGAAAAAAAAAATTAACAACCACCAGCCAAAAAAAGAAAAAATTTACAATGACACAATTTATAAATTTTAATGTTTGGGTATGTGTACAATGTGTAACTGTACTGTGCTGTATTTTTTATTTTTTTTCGTGCTGGTGTATTTCCTTAGCCCAGAACAATCACAATTACAGTTACCACCTGCTTTTCAAAGACGTTACGAAAATGCGCACAAACCTTCGTTGCGCGAAGATTGTAATACCATCCACGTACCAGCACACTAACGCATTGGCGCTCACAATGTTAAGTATGGGATGTGCGCACGAACTTGCACTCGTGCTGGGTTCGCGTAGGGTCACTCGCGTTGGACGTTAACGCGCATCGTTTGTATCATTTGTATCATTTTTCTGCGCAAATGGTTATGTCCTCGCGTAATTGCGCATTTGCATGCACGCAAAACCGATGCGCGAGGAATGTAATAGAGCCCAAAGTGTTTGTGAATATCAATATTTTATATGGGGCATCATTGTTTGTATGTGAACGCGGAGTAGGGGGGCACTGAAGCAGCATCTCATTCTATGCTTGCATATGTGACATGTATATGTGTTTGTGTGTAAATGCAGAGCAATATTTGTATGTAGTGTCAATTTGTGCATGAAAGAATATGTATTTGTGTTGTGATCCTGCACCCACCGAGAGTGCTATAGCACGGTCCTCTAAAGTAGTGGATCCCAAATCCAGTCATCAAGTCTCCCTAACAGGCCAGATTTTAAGGATACCCTTGGGAAAATGAATCCTGCAATCACTGAGCAGCATATGATATCACTTGAGCTGTGCTTCAGATATCTGTCAAACCTGGTCTTTTAGGGGTACTTGAGGACAGGGGCGGACTGACAAGTAATGGGGCCACCGGGCAATAGGAGTTAGCGGGGCTCCTTGTGCCACACCTACACAGTAGGCCACACCCATAAACCCCTCCCATACAACGCACAACCCACATGCACATTGTTGCATTAAAGAATTTATTTCTTCGAACAATTTTCAACTATTAATTTTAACGAGTTAATAAAATCCACTCGGGCCCCCAGCGAGTTGGAGAATCCATTGTGCCCCCTCCAGACTTACAAACTGCACTGCTCTGCTGCGGTAGCCGTCACACACTCGTGGCATCTACGATTGTGGCACAGAACAATAAAACTCACTCATTCACACCGCACATGGATATATACTGCCCCCAGCAGCTCGCACATGGATATATACTGCCCCCAGCAGCTCACACATGGATATATGTTGCCCCTAGCAGCTCACACATGGTATATACAGGCCCCCAGCAGCTCAAACATGGGTATATACTGCCCTCAGCAGCTCACACATGGGTATATATTGCCCCTAGCAGCTCACACATGGATATATACTGCCCCAGCAGCTCACACATGGGTATATATATTGCCCCCGGCAGCTCACACATGGATATATATTGCCCCCAGCAGCTCACACATTGATATATACTGCCCCAGAAGCTCACTCATTGATATATATTGCCCCCAGTAGCTCACACATGGATATATATTGCCCCAGTAGCTCACACATGGATATATATTGCCCCCAGTAGCTCACACGTTGATATATATTGCCCCAGTAGCTCACACATGGATATATATTGCCCCAGTAGCTCACATATTGATATATAATGCCCCCAGTAGCTCACACATGGATATATATTGCCCCCAGTAGCTCACACATGATATGTATTTCCCCTTTAGCTCACACATGGATATATATTGCTCCAGTAGCTCACACATTGATATATATTGCCCCCAGTAGCTCACACATGGATATATATTTCCCCCAGTAGCTCACACATTGATATATATTGCCCCCAGTAGCTCACACATGAATACATATTGCCCCCAGTAGCTCACACATTGATATATACTGACCCCAGCAGCTCAGAGGCCCAGTTTTGTAAGGCAAGTTCCGACCACGGCGGCGCACTACCAAACTGCTTCATCGGCGGCGCTGCAGCGTGCCTACCTGGGCCCCATGTTCTCAAACAGGAGGAGTGCACCCTGCATTGACACTGCCCCCCCCATATGATGCGCGCGCATCACGTGAGGGGGCGGCATCAATGCAGCGTGCACTCCTGTTTTAGAATGTGGGGCCCAGGTAGGCCTTACAGAACCGGGCCCCTACTGACCCCCGAGTGCCTGATGGTTCAGTTCGCACCTGCTTGAGGACCAGGGTTGGGAACCACTGCTCTAAGGCCAACACCAACAGTCATAGCTCCCTTTATTTATTCACAGCAATACAGGCCTGAACCATGCACGGAACTAGACACAGGTTTCTGGGGGGGGGATTCTACCAGTTTTGGCCAAGAGCTGGTGTTGGGTTTGCAGTGACAGGCAGAGACGTGCCTAATTGAAAGCCGTGCTCGTTACACTCACTCTCCCCAGAACATTGCATAGGGTCTGTCCTCATGTGGCTCATAAGCCCTGCGCACCCTTTCCATATGAGGGGCCCAGGGTACCCCCCTCCCAGCACATACCCCTTGAGGCTATGCAGTGTAGGGTAACCCAGGTGTGGGCTGCCCAGTGCACCCTTTCCATGCTGGCAGGACACACGAGGCACCCCATCTACGCAGCCCTGTGAACCCTTTCTGTACCATGGGCCCAGGGTACCCCCCAGATCAGATGTAATATATTGCCCCAGCTCACACATGGATATATTTGCCCCCAGGTCACATGGATATATTTGCCCCCAGCTCACACATGGATATATTTGCCCCAGCTCACACATGGATACATTGCCCCACGTCACATGGATATATTTGCCCCCAGCTCACATGGATATATTTGCCCCCAGCTCACATGGATATATTTGCCCCAGCTCACATGGATATATTTGCCCCAGCTCTCACCTCCTCTGCTGCCAGGCCCCTCCGCTCCTGCCTCCGAGTACCCACCGGCCATTTTTTCCCTACCAGCGGCCACCGGCATGCAGCTTGACCACTCGCCTGGGAACCACCTGACCAGCACACGAGATCGCAGAGTTCACGTGAACTTGTGCGATCTCATGCGCTGGTCAGGTGGTTCCCAGGCGAGCGGCCAAGCTGCATGCCGACGTCCGCTCTTTGGGAGAAAAACGGCCGGCGGTGGCGATTTTCTGTGGGGGGGAATTGCCCCGTTGCCCCCCTGGATCCGCCCCTGCCCTCGGACAGGTAGAAAATACCATATACAAGGACAGATGAATTGCCAGACAGATCATGTCATATATCTTCTTAAATGCCGTTGCGGCCTTGGTTATGTGGTCTAAACACAAAGTGTGACGCAATCATTCTCTTCCGCCTGTCCCTGGCTCTCCAGATACCCCCTTGTCAGCCCGGCCTCTGAGTTGCTTGGAGCTCAGTGCCTTGAGCAGCCTGATCTGCAGCTCCAGATCTGCTTGATCTGAACCTCTGCCTTGGAGCCTCTTTGCATTTCCAGAAGGCCGCTCTGTGCCTTCTGAGGTTGAGTGTAGTGTAGCGTAGTTGAAGGAGACACCAGGCGAGCTGTATGTTCCAACAGGATTCTCTCTTTATGGAAGATTTCACCGGATATTTATACAAAATACAGCAATGCACATTCAAACTTCCCACCCATCCCAACAGTTCTGATTGGTTGGTTCCAAGACCACTGCAGGTTTCCTTCACGTCCTCTTCAGTTATAATTTGCATACCAAATGGTGAACATGTACCTAAAGTCTCTAATTACATTATGTCAGTTAGATCTTTACAATAAACATTCTTTAGCCTTTAGCTCACACAACATTTACATAATCTATTGTTCTAACACATCAGATTAAAGACAAACACTATCCCAGACTACGTGCAGCCAGATAAGGGGAAAAGCCCTGTTGCATAAATTACACAGTAGTAAAGCTTGTTTACTGACCTACACAAAAACACATTTACCTACAGGAATATAAGTATATTTAAAACTAAAGCTACGCAATTTACACTAAACTAAGTTAAACTAAAACCAAACAATGTAAAATATATTTAAAATCACACAATGTAAATGAACATTAAGTCTCTTGGGGTTTGAAGCGTGGAGCGCTACGTCACTTCCATGACATATGTCCCCCCTTCCAGAACGGCAGGGCAAGCGTAGATCCCAACCGGAACGCTTGCCACTGACGAGACCTCTCACTGTGTCCCTTTTCTGCGCCATCTTCAAAGTTCCAAGGTGCGGGCACATAAGCAAAGTCAGCGGGGTCTGACGGTCGCCACAGGGTATGCCTGGGTGTGGGTCCATAGTCCTGGGGTAAGAGGCAAGCCAACCCTCTTGTCCAGTGCTCCCAAGGACTCACCGCAGTAGTGTCTGCCAGGCAACAGGCCACCACAGTCCACAGACACAAAACATTTTCTAGCGGGCACACTGGAATTCCCCCCCACATCTTTCTGTCTCCAGGGCCCCTCTGCGGACCCAGGACCAGAACACAGTCAGCAATCCAAGTCCCCAATCTCTCCTTCTGCTGCTGCCTCCTGAACATTTAGCAGGGGCCCAGCACACGGCAATCCCCACAATCCCAAAAGGGCGCAATTCTTCCTGGGACCAGGAACTTGGTAGTCTCTCAGGGTAGTCACTCACCGATTCTGCTGGTCTTCTGGGCAGGTAAGAAGAGGTTCCCTCTCTGGTAGCACCTTGGGTCATAGGGGTGGAGTGCTGGGGGGTCTCCATCTTCGTTGGGGACAAGGCACACTCTGATGCCAGCACAGCATCCACCTCCAGCAACACTGGGTACAATCGCTCTTCTATGCAAAATATAACAGGGGCAATGACTTGACTCCCTGTTGTGCTGCTCTCCTCCGTGGTGGGCACGTGGGTGCTGGCAGCTTGTGCCAGTGACAACTCATGTTGGAGCTGTTGGCACTGTGCTCGTGTCCCTTCGAGCTCAGCCTGCAGGTGGCTGACAGTGCCCTGGTGCTCCTGCTCCAATACACCTAGTTGATGTGTCAGATGGCTCACCTCCATCTTGCTTGCCTTGGTTTGAGCGAGGCTCTCCTTCCGAGCTTCGTCTGCTTCTAGTAGCTGGTGTTGGCACAGCTGGAGTTGGTTCTGGAGCAGCTGTATTTCCTCCTCCTGCTCCCAGGCCCATGCCTGAATAGTATCCCGGGAGAGCTGTGTCCGCTCTAATTCCTGCTCGCAGTTCTCCAGGCGAATTTTAAAAGCTGTCATTTCTATGTGTAGAGCAGCTCCAGTTCGCCGCTCAGCCTCCAGCTGCTTGATCATTACACGGGAGTCGCGCTCCAGCTCCCCTATCTGCACCTGAGCACCACTGAGCTCTGTGTGTAGGTTGAGGGTAGAGTCCTCACAGGCCTGCAGCTGGGCCGACAATTGTTGTACGGTGGCTGCCTGTTCTTGCACTTCCATGCAGCGACCATCTCTCTTCACCGTGACAGCTAGCAGCTCATTTTGATGGTTCTGTAATGTCTCTGTCAGGGCCATTATCTGTGCCCGAGCAGTAAGCAATTCAGCCTGTAACAAGCTGACCAGATCGTCCATGGTCTGTGAGGCCCCATCTCTCATGAGGGGAACAGCCTGGGTGCCAGTCTCTCGGGTGCCCTGATACTGCCCGCTGGGAGATGGCTTAATGCTGTAATCCCCGGGCTGTGAAGGCGTTTTGCTTTGGTCTGCTTTGGCTCGGCCACCTCTCTTTTTCTTCCTCTTACCGCTGGCTGGTGGGGGGAAGCTTCCTCCAGGGGTCTTGGAGACTTGTAGCTGAGCTGCAGCCTGCAAACTTTTTAAGTCTATTTCAAGTGCCCATTCCTCAGACGCGAGCCCCTTCAGCACGGGCCAAAAGGCAGAGTCCTATACACGTCCAGGTAGTGCCCCTGGATGCTGCACAATTCCACATGTCTGGCAGCTTGTTGACTGCCATAATTGTCTCCCTCATTAAAGCGTATCCATGCAGGGCCAGGACCGCGGAACAAATAGCCCGGGGGAAGCTTCTCATCAGTTTCCCAATCCTCCTCACTCACAC
This sequence comes from Leptobrachium leishanense, assembly GCA_009667805.1. NCBI lineage: Eukaryota > Metazoa > Chordata > Amphibia > Anura > Megophryidae > Leptobrachium > Leptobrachium leishanense. Next base: position 97,839,396 of record CM019072.1, on the reverse strand, counting down.
ATTGCATCAAGTCCTCATATTTGCACTCTAGATCGAGTGCGGCACGCAGCCAGTGCACCAACTGGTCTCCATGGCTCGCAGTGGGCTGAGGCCCCAACACTTGGGGTCTCCACAGCTGAATGTCCTCTGTGATTCTCTGCTCATAAGGAATAAATGAGCTGTCCTGCTCCATAGTCCTCTGTAGACGGTTTTCTTTCTTTTTTTTTTAAATGTAGTTTTATTGGAAAAAGTAAGGCAATACAGTCAGAGAGAATGCGGAACACAATGGAAAAAGATGTGATACTCTCCAAATATTTTCAATTTCTCTATATTCAAAAATGAAGAGGGGAGGGAAAGGAAAGGGATTGCCCAGATCCCCGAGAAATGAAACAGAGAAAGAAGAAGAAAAGCGAAGAGATGAAATTAGAAAAGAACAAGTAGGTCATGTAAAAAGCAAACAAAACTAATATCCGTTCACTGTACGCAAAAATACTGAGAAGGGAGTCCTCAAAGACCTCCAACTCATGACATCACCGCGTGGCCCATATGGTCTATCCATGGGGACCATGTATTATAATAGGAGGGAAGAGCGTCTCTGGCTAATGCTGTCAGCTTATCCATAATTTGTACATCCTTTATCAAGGTATAAATCCGGTGCGATGAAGGGACCGGGGACAATTCCAGTCCAAGGCCAATAATCTGCGGGCCGCCAAGGTGATTTTTGCCATGAGTTTGTGTTCCTGTCGGGAAAGATCCGGGTTGGGTCGAGAATGTAAAATGGCCCAGGGATCCATAGGAATATGCCTCGCGAGGACTGTAGAAAGTAGAGTCTGGACTCCAGTCCAGTAATGTTGTACTTGAGGGCATGTCCACCACATATGTATATAGGTGCCCCATTCGCCGCATCCCTTCCAACAAGTATCCGGAGTCGGAGGGGACATACGTAAGAGTTGTACTGGAGTTATATACCAACGGAATATGGTTTTGATAAGTTGTTCCTGGTGGGTGGTGCACACCGAAACTATTCTCATGGAGTCCCAGATGTCCAGCCATTCTTCCTTATCCAGCGTTTCCGCCAGATCCGTTTCCCAGGCTTTAATATATTTCAATTCTCTCCAGTACAGTAAGGAAATTAAAGAACGGTATACAGTCGAGATCAAACCTTTTGGGTATGAGCCTGCTTTGCATAATCGTTCAAACGGTGTAAGAGGTGATAAGGGGGGGCGTAGCCGGCTGCTGAAGAGGGAGGACGCGTGTCTGTGGAGCTCCGACCCGTCCTCTCTCTAAAGGGATCTTTAAGCCACTTTATAGACACCGAGAATTCATGCTACAAGCCCTGAGTGGCTGGCCATCGGGGTGTATTGTCCTGGGACCGTTCTGCCCTCCCCACCGGACCTGAGACAGCCGCTTCCCGGGCGGTTCTATTGATGGAGGTCGCTGCCGGCGGCCATCTTGGGGCCTACCCTTCGGCGCCGGTTACCCACTTGCTGTGCCCACCTGTAGGTACCTCCCATGCTGGGACCGTGAGGGGAGCTACGGAGACGGAGGAACCCTGTCTCCCGCTGACTGATCGGGACAGATGGCTGAGGACTGATGAATTTGGGCACCGGGTCGCTTCCCCTCCCCCCGCCGCAGTGAAAATGGTCGCGATCGAGGCCCTAGAGGCCTGTCTGGTGCTGTTGGAGGGGGACAACCTGAGCCCGCTCACAAAGGGGACCTGGCGCTGGATGATGGCCATACTGGGAGGCTGCGGGACGCCATCGGCTTCCCACCCGCGCATGCCAGAAGAGGACATACTTGTCCCAGAGGACGACGGTGCAACTTTGCCGGAGCCTGATGTACCGGGTCCATTGGCTGTGCCGCTGCTTGACCCTCCAAGTCCGGGAGCGGATCCGAGGCCGAGCGGTGGAATGATCACGCCTTCTGGTGAGCCTGCGATTAGAGTGGAGGAGGCAGCGACGTTCTACGGGGGGGCCCCGACCACTCTTGCACCACCTGGTGACCGGTGTGCGGCGGATACCCCCATTCCAGATGAGGTCCGCCTTGCCGGAGAAATGATGGTACCTATAACGAAGGAGGCTGAAGCAGAGATCCCTGAGCCACCTCGATCCCCCGATGTTGAGGTGACCTGGGCAGCACGAATCGGCCTTCTGTGGGTCGAGCTACCTGCCAAGCAAGTACCTCCTTTTAGAGACACGTGTTGATAGGACACCTGAGACTGTTTTTTATTTTCTCTTGATGTTTTTTGGGTCCTCTCATACCCACCTCTGATGACACTCCCCGGCTGGGGATATTGAGACTTTCTTTTGTTGCTTTAATCCCCCCCCTTTTAGACTTTTTGATGATTTTTCACGTGACCCCCCTTCTTTATGTTACGAGTGTTTATTATAAGAGTGCATTATTTGGCCCTGCGAGGTCAACTATGATGGTCGGTTTGTGACCTTTTGCAAAAAATAAAAATCTTAAATTGAAGAAAAAAAAAAAGAGGTGATAAGGCCGCTGCTTTCACATGTGGCTGAGAAGCAAAAGCCTTTAGATGCATATATGGCAGGGGATGAGCACGGAGCTGTTGTACCAGATGTCAAGAATTCCGCTAGGGCCAGGAAAGAGCCCCCAGGATACAGTTGATAGAAACAGAAGATAGTAGAGTCCATCCATCCTCTTCCTGCTTCCACCGAATAGGCTGGCAAAAAGGCTTTGTTTCGTATAATCGAAGATAAAGGTGATGGAAAAGACGCCAAGTCACACTTTGCAGCCAATTTATCCCAGAGCCGAATAGAGCTCACTATAGCTGGACAGTTGGTGCGTAAGAGAGTCCTGTGGGTTTTTGAAAGCCAAATCCAGAGGCTGGGGTCATCCGGAAACATAAGGGCACGTTCCAAGTCAATCCAACGGTGTCGTCCGGGCGGTGTATGCCAAGCAACAAATTGGGCCAATTGGGCCGCATAATAATAAGATAGAAGGCAAGGAAGTCCCAGACTATGAAACAACAAAAAATAAGGATGCACTCAAATAAACTCCAATTTATTAATACAAAACCATAATAAAATATGACATATATAGTAATAATAAACTTAACAAAGAAACATAAGCACAACAATAATAATGAACTCAAAGTACTACAATATAATAAATAAAGCAACAGTTACCCGGCACTATAGAAAACAGCAAGTATAGAGAGCGGAGCCAGGGATCCCAACGTTTCGACTAAACGTCTTTATCAAGGGATATAAAAAAGTGTAGGTACCTTATATATATAGGTCACAATTTCCCCAGGAGGACCAATCAGCAAGGAGATTAGGAATGCATACACCTTAATTTAATAAAGGTGGCCGCCAAGTCAAACAACCGGCTTCAAGCAAAAAAAATTGCAAGACTCCGGTGTCGACCGGGACACAATGCGCATGCGCCTGAACGGCGCATGCGCAATGAATATCCCAAACGAAAAACCATCTCAGCTGACGATAATGAACGAGAGAAGGGGTATACTCGCCAAACATTTACAGAAGAACGGCACAATCATAACGAAGACTATTGAATAATGGCAAGAAAAGAAAACAACAAATTCCTATACAAAAATCAATATAATATTACACAAAACAACCAATGATTACCAAAATTTAGCAACGAATGTGCCATTCGATAGTCGAAAATATCATCATTTGTATATAAAGAGCCACAATACATAAACCCCAAGTCTCTATCTAGAACATGATTATACAAAAAGTAGCATCAGCATCTGTTTTTCTAAGTGTGCAGATCAATTTTTTTTGTCTTAAGGAAGTCCCAGACCCCCTGCCTCTTTAGGACGGTAAAGTGTCGCTCTTGCTATTCGGTGCCGCTTGCCCCTCCATATGAATTTGTCAATTGCCCTCTGAAGGTGATGGAGATCCTCTGGAGGGATAGCGATCGGAAGTGCCTGAAAAAAGTACAATAACCGAGGCAAGACAGTCATCTTTATACGATATATTCTTCCCACCCACGATATTGCGTATTTATCCCAATTTTCTAGATCCCTTTTAATTTGAGAAAGCAAAGGAACATAATTCACATCGTACAATCGTCCAGGGTCAACTGATAAGCTAATGCCTAGATATTTTATATCCAGATAACCGAGCAAAATCAGACAATTTCTGCATTACTACAGGGAGAGATGAGAGGGGCTGCGAGATCGATAATAAGACATCGTCTGCATAAGATGATAATTTATATTCACCTCCTTGGATCGAAATGCCCCGTATGGAAGGGTCAGGTCTAATGTGTTGTAGGAGAGGTTCTAGGAAGATGGCAAACAATGCCGGCGATAAGGGACAACCCTGGCGAGTACCATTGCGAACATTAAAAGGGGTCAGATCTGCACCAGGAATCACCACCTGAGCGGATGGGGACGAGTACAAGGCTTGCACCGCTGCCACGTATGCTGGGGGAAAACCGAGATGTTTGAGGAAAGAGAACAAAAAAGGCCACTCTGCTCTATCAAATGCTTTCTCCGCATCCAGCGATATAAACAGGGAAGGGATTTTGTGAGTAGAAGCATACCATATGAGATCTACCGGTTTCCTGGTGTTTTCAAAGGCCTGCCTATTTGGTATAAACCCTACTTGATCAGGATGGATCAAATCCCCTAATAACTGATCCAATCGCAGGGACCAAATTTTAGTGAACAGTTTTAAATCCGTGTTTATTAAAGATATAGGCCGATAATTTTCAACTAGCTGAGGGTCCCGACTGGGTTTAGGTATGAGCACTATAGAGGCCAACAATGATTCTGTCGGAGGTGCACCCCCTTTCAACATATCATTAAAAATAAGAAGTAACCTAGGAATAAGCTCTGCCGCAAAAGATTTATAAAAATGATATGTAAAGCCATCTGGACCCGGCCGGGGCCTTATGAGGCTTCATGTATCCCAAGGCTTTGCCTATCTCCTCGTCCGTGATCAGGTCAACCAGTGTCTCCATTCTCGATTCTGGCAGTAGAGGTTAGGATGCCTGTTTCAAGTAAGACTCTATATCCTGTAGCAGTACCTTATTCATGAGAGAGTGGTCAGGAGAGTGTTCATATAGGGCCGTATAGTATGTAGTGAATGCATCTCTGATAGCTTGCGGGGTCGTGTGTGATGGACCGTTCCTGTCCCGTATGACCGTGATTGGGCGAAATTGTGAACGAGGATTGATTAACCGGGCCAGCGGGGAATCCATTTTATTGGACCTATCGTAATAACGCTGCTTAGACCACAGCACGGCTCGTCCTGCATCCTCCACAAATAACTGATTTAAGGCGAATCTAACTTGAGAAAGTGCGGCAAAGGTTTCAGGACTGGGGGAAGATTTATGTTCAAGTTCATATTGCCTAAGTTGGGTCTGTAAAGAAGTAATGTCCACTAATTTTAGTTTTTTATGATACGCTGTCAAGCTTAAAAGTTTTCCCCTTATCACCGGCCTGTACGCCGCCCAGAGAATCTGAGGGGAGATGTCAGGAGTGTCATTTAGTTGAAAGTATTCTGAGGTGGTTTCTTTAATTGTATCTGATACGCCCGGTTTATTTAATAGAAATGGATCGAGGCGCCACCGTCTACTAGGAGAGGAGGAAAAGGGGGTCAATTTCAGAGAGACATCTGCATGGTCAGACCACGAAATCGAACCTATGTCAGAGGATAATATGGTCGGTATACAGTCAGGAGAGGTCAAAAAACAATCTATGCGAGGATATGAGTCATGGACATGGGAGTAAAAAGTATAGTCTCGAGTCGAAGGATGTTAAACTCTTCATATGTCTACAAGTCCTAACCAATGCACAAAGCCGTAAAACTGATTATCTTGGGTGGAAGAGGTCTGCGTCAGCCTGTCTCCCCGGGGGTCTGACCTATCCACTGGGGGGCATAAGGTAGCATTAAAGTCTCCCCCTATGATGATCTTACCTTTAGCATGTAAGTTAATAAAATCCCTTGTGTCGTCCCAAAAGCCGACGTCCGGGCAGTTAGGGCCATAAACTGCCACTAAAGAGTATGGATGAGAGGAGATGGTACCCCGATGGTATCACACACCTCCCTAAGTTATCCGCGTGCACCTCCTCAACCACCATCGGGCAGGAATTGCGTAAGAGAATTGCAACTCCATTACACTTAGGGGTAGAACATGACATAAATACCCTGGAGTATGCCGGGTCCGAAAGGTGAAAAGCGACTAGTTTAGGGATTCTAGTTTCTTGAAGAAATGCAATATCTACTGATTTCTGTCGAAGCTCCCTGAATAGAAGTCGCCTCTTTCGTGGTGAATTAAGACCCTTTACATTAATAGAGTAGACATTTACTTTAGACATTAATCAGAGAGGAGGAGAGTGCGAAAAAAGGATCCCCGTCCGGCCACCCCTCCCCCGGAGGGCAAGAGGCCCGAGGAGCCGCCGGAGGGGGGATCCCAAGGAAATAGGAGAAGAAAAAGGAGTGAGAGAGAAAGAGAAAAGAAGAAAAGAGGGACAGTATTAAAGAAAGATCTCGTGATGGGCAGTCACGAGGGAGAAGGGGAAAGGGAATACCAGCCGAACGGGGATACCGAAGGGAAGGTGAAAATAGAGGGGGGAGAGGTAGGAGACCATTGGAAAAAAACAACGAAAACCAGTCGTGTAAGGGTGATGCCAAAACCGGCTACCCCCCTCTGCCGCCGGCCACACAGAAAAATTTCAAATAGAGGAATAGACCTCTCCTATTTCATACCCAAAATGGGAAAGGAGAGAGTAAAAATAAATATATCCTTAACAATCTTTACCGGTATTAAATTGGGGTATAACACCCTACATATAAAGGAATACGTTACATCAATTTAAACACTCTCCTGCCACGAGAGATAACGAGCCCAGGACGTCAGTAGGCGTTGTAGGTAACCAGACACTCAATGCCATTACGGACTATTGTAATCAAAAAAGGTCAGTCCCCTAAAGTCTCCCATTCTTGGGTTAGCCTCGGCAGAGGTCGTGGAGGGGCAAGGGCGGCAATCGTAGGAGGTACTGGTAAATCCAAGGATCTTAAAAGGTTTTTCGCCTGATGGAGGGATGTATAGGCCGAAGTATGGTTGTTGTGAAATATCAAGATCTTAAATGGAAAACCCCATGCATATCGGATACTGTACAGCTTGGAAAAAAGACGAGACAGAGGAGATATGATAGAAACATTTAAATACGTAAAGGGAATCCACAAGGTAGAGGAAGGGAGTATATTTAAAAGGAAACAAAGTAGCAAAACAAGAGGACATAGTCTTAGATTAGAGGGGCAAAGGTTTAAAAGTAACATCAGGAAGCATTATTTTACTGAGAGGGTGGTGGATACATGGAACAGTCTTCCAGTTGAAGTGGTAGAGGCCAAAACAGTAATTGAATTTAAGCAAGCATGGGATAGGCATAAGGCTATCCTAAACAAAAGATAAATCCAAGTAAAGTATCCATGTAATTGGGCAGACTAGATGGGCCGAAAGGTTCTTATCTGCCGACATCTTTCTATGTTTCTATGTTTCTATACTGTTGTTACGTAGAATATAAACATAGAAACATAGAAAAATGTCGGCAGATAAGAACCTTTCGGCCCATCTAGTCTTCCCAATTACATGGATACTTTACCTGGATTTATCTTTTGTTTAGGATAGCCTTATGCCTATCCCATGCTTGCTTAGAATGGTTGTAACCTCTTTCCACTCCTCCGAGCGAGAGTGGAGCCAGACAAGTCCTGGAAGAATGATAGGGGAGTGCCTTCATATTCCACATCCTGATTGCGCGTAGCTTTAAGAACCACATCTTTAGAAGTGTAATAGTGGAATCGTGCCACCACGTCTCGTGGATTGGAAGAGTTATCACGACGAGGGCCCAGCGCTCTATGGATACGGTCCAGTATGAGATGAGATTCTGGTGTATCAGGGACCAGACGTTTAATTATGCCATGAAAACTATCTGATAAATCAGAATTAGCAACTGTTTCTGGTAAGCCATGAAGGCGTACGTTATTCCTTCTGGACCGGTTCATAAGGTCCTCTAAGGATTCTTCAAGGTATTGGAGGCGATGTTCCATGGCCTCAGAGCGTCCCGCCAAATCGTTAGAGAATGTGATATGTTTTTTGGCCTGTTCTTCCAGACTCGCAGTGCGTTCTCCCACCGCTTGGATCTCCAAGGATAGGGCCCTGGTAGATTTTTTGAGTTCATGTGTAATAAAGGCCCGCAGGCCCTGTATATCATCCCTGGTGGCTAGGGCAGGTGCCGCTGCAGGGGCATCATGCTCCAGAGGCTGGGACGGGTGGGCCTGGGCGCCATCTCGATCTGCCCCGTCCGAGTTGTTGCGGGCGCCATCTTGGGCCTGTTCATCCGTCCGGTGTCTAGCGGCGAAAATAGGCGCATCGCGCTGTTTTTTTTTTGGTGGCAGGTAACATGATGGGGGAAGGTTCCTACCCCTTTCTAGCTGGTTTGGCAGGTGAGTGAGGTGCTTTAGGAGAGGATCGGCGGCGGAAAGTGCGGGAGCTTGGCTATCACGCGCCCGCCATCTTCGTCGGCTCGGCTCCGCCCCGACGGTTTTCTTTCACCGCAGGCAAAAACCTCTGTGGTCTCTCTCAGTGGGGACACATCTCCACTCGCTCCAGGTTGCACCACACTTGTGCCTTTGACCCTTACTTCAGTATCTGTTCCATCCACGGCTCTCCAGCAGGTCCTTCAGGGTGTCCTGCTTGCAGGCTGTATAGTTGGCCATCTCGGGGTGTATTGGTGTTGGAGAGCCTCTATCCACACCGCTGCCAGCCAATGTGACGAAACCATTCTCTTCCGCCTGTCCCTGGCTCTCCAGATACCCCCTTGCCAAGATCAGCCCGGCCTCTGAGTTGCTTGGAGCTCAGTGCCTCGAGCAGCCTGATCTGCAGCTCCAGATCTGCTTGATCTGAACCTCTGCCTTGGAGCCTCTTTGCATTTCCAGAAGGCCGCTCTGTGCCTTCTGAGGTTGAGTGTAGTGTGGCGTAGTTGAAGGAGACACCAGGCGAGCTGTATGTTCCAACAGGATTCTCTCATTATGGAAGATTTCACCGGATATTTATACAAAATACAGCAATGCACATTCAAACTTCCCACCCATCCCAACAGTTCTGATTGGTTGGTTCCAAGACCACTGCAGGTTTCCTTCACGTCCTCTTCAGTTATAATTTGCATACCAAATGGTGACCATGTACCTAAAGTCTCTAATTACATTATGTCAGTTAGATCTTTACAATAAACATTCTTTAGCCTTTAGCTCACACAACATTTACAGTTGTGTTCAAAATTATTCAACCCCCACTGAAATTGAGTGTTTTGGCCAGTTTGACATTGATTTTGATCATTCAGTCATCTTGCTTACAATTAAATCAAAGAGGCACGTGTAGGTCAGACAAATATAACATAACATTTATAATGAAATAACCACAAATGTCTTTTCTATGCTCACATCATTATCAGTTTTATTCAACCCCCAAGTGACGTTCAATCTTAGTACTTAGTACAACATCATTTTACAGTTATAACAGCTTTTAAACGTGAAGCATAGCTTGACACAAGTGTCTTGCAGCGATCTACCAGTTCAGTCACATTCTTAGGCTTGCGCACTGCAACTGCTTTCTTTAAGTCCCACCAGAGGTTCTCAATCGGATTTAAGTCAGATGACTGCGATGGCCACTCCAAAATGTTCCAGCCTTTAATCTGCAACCATGCTCTAGTGGACTTGGATCTGTATGCTTGGGATCATTGTCCTGTTGAAAGGTCCAACATCTCCCAAGCCTCAGGTTTGTGACGGACTGCATCACATTGTCATCCAATATCTCCTGGTACTGAAGAGAATTCATGGTACCTTGCACACGCTGAAGCTTCCCTGTACCTGCAGAAGCAAAACAGTCCCAAAGCATGATTGACCCCCCGCATGCTTCACAGTAGGCAAGGTGTTCTTTTCTTCATAGGCCTTGTTCTTCCTCCTCCAAACATAGCGTTGATCCATGGGCCCAAACAGTTCTAATTTTGTTTCATCAGTCCACAGAACACTATCCCAAAACTTCTGTGGTTTGTCCACATGACCTTTGGCATACTGCAGTCGACTCTTCTTATTCTTTGGAGACAGCAAGGGGGTGCACCTGGGAGTTCTGGCATGGAGGCCTTCATTACGCAGTGTGCGCCGTATTGTCTGAGCTGAAACTTCAGTACCCACATCTGACAAATCTTTTCTCAGTTCCTCAGCAGTCTCACGGGGACTTTTCTCCACTCTACGCTTCAGGTAGCGCACAGCAGTCAAAGTCAGCATCTTCTTTCTGCCACGACCAGGTAGCGTTTCAACAGTGCCCTTTGCCTTGAATTTGCAAATGATGCTTCCTATGGTCTCTCTTGGTATGTTTAACATCTTTGCAATCTTCTTATAGCCATTGCCCTTCCTGTGAAGAGTAATCACCTCTTCTCTTGTCTTCCTGGACCATTCTCTTGACTTCACCATGTTTGTAACCACACCAGTAAATGTCTAGAAGGAGCGGAGTATCACAGTCATTTTAAAGCTGCCTAATTGGTGCTTATTATGCTTTATTGCTGCTCCGTGACATCCACAGGTGTTTTCAATACCTGATTGAAAACACTTGAATGAACCTCTGTTCTTCAGAGTGGTAGTCTTTAAGGGGTTGAATAATTGTGTCAATGAAGAATTCACATAAGAAACATTTACTACTGTATTACAAAACCAATTGATGTCATTTTAGTTGCATATGGTTCTTTAAAAAGTCCTTGTAGGATTTCATTCTGAATACAATTACAAATGTACACTAAATTCCCTAAAACCCTTTACAGCATTGGGGGTTGAATAATTTTGAACACAACTGTACATAATCTATTGTTCTAACACATCAGATTAAAGACAAACACTATCCCAGACTTCTTGAATCAAACATGCAGCCAGATAAGGGGAAAAGCCCTGTTGCATAAATTACACAGTAGTAAAGCTTGTTTACTGGCTACACAAAAACACATTTACCTACAGGAATATAAGTATATTTAAAACTGAAGTTACACAATTTACACTAAACTAATTTAAACTAAAACCACACAATGTAAAATATATTTAAAATCACACGCTATAAATGAACATAAAGTTCTTGGGGTTTGAATCGTGGAGCGCTACGTCAGTTCCATGACACAAAGGTCCTTAATGGTACGCATTAGGGAACATAAAAGCAATATACGCACACACAGGCAACAATATCCGGTGGCAAAACGTTTCAATGAGGCAGGTCACACAGTGGCACAATTACGATATATGGCCATTGAATGGATTCCAACTCCCAAAGAGGGTGTAGCAGGGAGAATAGGCTGAGAAGACGAGAGTTGTATTGGATCTACGAATTTCAACTCTGGCTCCATTTGGTCTTAATGAAGACAAGGACTTATCCCCTTTTCTATAGGGGCTGGCACCACTTCTGTCTGTGTTATTGTTTTTATTTATGTTTTGTTTGTATTTTTCTAATTGCAGTTGTTCTACCCCAGTTGGAGTTCCACGCCGTTTTGGAATCAGTTCAGTTCGGGAATGGAAGCATTGGACTAATATTTGGATGGAGTTCCATTCATCGGAGTTGGATATGGACTTTTTTTATTGCTGGAAGATTCGCATTTGAATTCACCTTCGGTGTATAATACACAAGATTAAATGGACCGTTTGTTTTTTGTTTTTTGATTTTTGTTGTTATTTTTGTTTTGGATGCATTGGCCATCAAATATTGGGGCCTTTGATAATATACAGGTTTTTATTTCTTATTTTCATCATTATTATTATTTTATTTTTTTTCATATACATTTTTATCATGTTATATAATTTGGGAGTTTACAATTTCATTAGAGGGCTAATGTGTACTATGCTCTAATGCATTGGGGTTCATACCCATTGTTGAAATGGCCATAAAATATTGGGGTTTTATGATAATATACTGGTAATAAGTATCTTGGTTTATTATTAATTTTTTTGGGTTGAGTTAAATTTCAGAGGTAATTTCATCATCCCATGAGGGGTTTAATGTGTATTGTGTTTATACATAGTGGGCTTTGTGATAGATCTTTGTATAAGGGTTCACCGTTCCTGTTTCATAAGGGTTCACTGCTTCTGTTTAATGAATATATGGTTGAGTATATATTGGCGCTTCTTTATATAATAGGGGTCTAATGTGTCTTGTGTCTAGTGATTTGAATATACATGTGGTGATTAGAGTATAGATGGTTCCTGAATATGTTATGTTTGAAAGGGTCTATCATCATTGCTGACTCTAGGACATGTCTTTATTTCTGTCCGCTATACTTCCTTTTTGAAACCTTGTGTCCAGCCTTGTTTACATTAAGGTTCCGTTTCACTGTGTGAAGATACAGTGCGCATGCGACTAAGATAAATTGCTCATGCGCTCAGTTCTGCCATGGCGTGGAGGGTCCTGGCGCCAGTTCTTGATGCTGGTCCCTCTGACCAGGAAGAAAAACAGCTGGTCCCTCTGATGTCATCATCAGCGACCGCTGATTCCGGCGACGCACGTGTATGGAGCTCCTGGGGTTTACATTACTGCTAATTAAGGTGATTGATATTTTTTTGTATATATATATATATATATATATATGTGATGGTTCTATTTTTCCAATACCCTTGACAAAGGCTTTACAGTATAGTCGAAACGTTGGGTCTCTGGTCTCTGCCGGGTTACATTGCTGAGCAGGTTCCTCTCTGTGTATCTTTTCACTTGGTATATTTGTTTCATGTTTCATTTTGTGGTTTGTATATATGCTACAGCGTTTATTTACAAGTTAGTATAATATCAGGTTTAACGTTGTGACCTTCCAGGCAGTTTTTGAACTTATCAGTACTGATTTATTTATGTCTTCCCGATTGAGGGGGATTATGTTTACCTGTATATTGAAAACAGCTCTGTAACTTTATTAGTGCCTGTGATATGATGAAGCAGATATTTTTGTATTTGTGCTGTGTATATCAATTACTTTTTTCTACTTTTTGATTTCAATAAATTTATATTTTTTATCTGGTGCGGTTTACAGCTTTTTGTTGTCGGTTAGTTGGGACCTCTGAGGATTGGCCTTTCTGTAGTTAGCATCCATTTGTGTATGTTTACATTGGTGTGCAGTATAGCGATCTTTTTTTGGTTTGTACAAGCCCATACTGTGACTTTCTGACTCACTCACAAAAGTCCAACGGAGGCCAAGGAAGACAATCTGTCACGAGGCTCGGGTGGTCGAGGGCCAAGTATGGCAGCCAATGGTGGCAGCCACAGTGAGTGGCACGCAACGAGCCCTCCTGGAGAATTCCAAAATAAAAGGGGGTGGGTGAGGCCACCATCTACAGAGCAAGAAATGCCAGAAAATAAAAGGTGAGTCATAGGAAAAAACCACGACAAAGTCAAAAAGCATCAAAGTAGGCCATTAAAAACGCCAAGAAAGTGAAAAGTCCTCTATGAAAGTTCCTGGAACGTAAAATGGAAAACATGGTGGGGGGTGAATATAACCTAAGGGGGGGGGTACCCATCCAGATGGTGGGGAGGTGAATCTCAGGGACAACGAGTTGGGGTGATTAGTCCCGAGCAGGGGAGTGCGGCACCCAGATCATCCCCAGGGAGGTCAGGAGGGCCCATCCCTACTTCAGAGAAGCAGTGACATGACGGACTCCATTGCTGGTAACTACCAGGGAATCTGCAGATCCCCATCTGTAGAGGCGGATCGTCACTTCACTGAACCGTCGCCTATCCACCAAGGTCGAGAACACGAGATCATGGAATAAGGACAGTGAGAGACTAAATGTCAGCGGGCAACGTGAAGCAGGCAGAGCCATGAGGAGATGCTTCAAGGACGCGTCTCAAGCCACCACCTAAGCGTCCCTGGATACATCATCCAGAGCCATCCGGAAATTTGCGTAGTCACGTCGCTGACCCGAAGACTTCGTGGTTGTCCAGACCTTGGCAGAGGAGGTGAGTAGTCAGCCGGTTCACCAGCCCCAGGAGATCCCCAGAGGGCATGGACACGGACAGATGTTCCAACGTCTATGTCGGGATTCAAGCTTAGCCACCGCCCGTGACTGGTGATCCACTTGGTTCCGCAAAAAGTCCACTTGAGCTAACACGAGGTCTTGGGCAGACTCCAATCCGGCCATCTGATCCTGCACTGTGCTTACCTGGGCCTGAAGCCCAGCCACCTCAGCACCCAGGCTCAAAATGTCAGCTTGCCACGTCGGTCTGATGTCTGCGAGCATCTGTCTAAGATCACCTTTCGTGGTGGGTAGGTGCGTGTCTGCCACCTCTTCTCCCATCAGGGTTACCATAGGTGTTTGCCCCATGGGAATAATAACCGGGTCCACGGCAGTCTCCCCCAAGCATGGGAAAATTTATCCGGGGCAGCGTCGACACAAGGAGCAAGGGAACCCCCTTTGCAGGCCGGGGGCTCTTTCTAATACCAGACGGCTCCAGGGTACACAGAGCACTGGACTCAGGAGGGGTCACATGCTGTCTGCCATCGTCACCCATGGACTTGCGTATATCGTGTTGGTGGGTCTTCTTGCCCATAACTCAGGGCGGGGGAGCTCAGTGCACAACAGGTGGACCCAAAATGGCTGCTCTTTGTAGGCCTCAACAACAGGGCTGAGGAAGAACGCAAGCTGGCGTTCAGGTGGGAGGAGTCCCCTCAATACGTCGAGCAGATCTCACACTGTTAGGAGGGCAATACCCCAAACCGGGAGTCTGAGAGTGGTGGAGGAATGCAGGATCACAGCCCGGTAGGGCCAGTCAGTGGGAGAGCTCTATCAGGCACAGACTACAGACTGGCTTAGATAATGTTACAGGTGGTTACTTTGTAAGTATTTCCATTCACTGACACAGTGTTTTTGCTTCAGTTGATATTGCACTATGGCAACTGTGGCACTGTCCAAACTTGTAACAGCTAAGGATTTCAAACATACACATTAGAGACCTTGGCTTGACAGTGTTGTTTTCTATATTAGAAAAAAAATAAACACATCATGATTCAAACAGGGTAGCAAAACCATAGTTTATTTGTGATTTATAAAGTATTTTTTTTTTTGATAAAGGATTTTACCAGGAAGGATACATTGAGATTTCTGTCGTTTTCAAGTATGTCCTGGATGGCGAGTATGTACTGTTAGGTGTCTTGCCCAAGGACACTTACTGGAGAGGTGCTCTTGCTGGGATCGAACCCATGTCTCCACAGGCTCTCTCCACACAGAGCATTGATGTTACCTCTACTCCACCCAGCCGGTATTTAATGTGCATTCAAACCAACATATGTTTCACTTATTTTAAACTGGCTGTTGAAAACAATTTTCAAGGTGAATGCATGATAGCATACATTGTTGGTTGTATTGATGTAGGCATGGAGATTTATTTTAGGATTGGCAATGATTGCCAGATTCATGGTGGTTATTAGTGGTTGCATACAGTTCCCTTTCAGGGACAAAATTAGTGGTGGTGGGGCATGTAAAGAAAAACAAAGTAGAAGTTATAGGAATTTTATTTATTATTTATTATACTTTTTTTATGCAGTGCCACAGATTCCGCAGCGCTTTACAAGATCAGTTTTGTTTACCAGGGGTTGATACATTAGGATGAATTCCATCATTCACAATTAATTTTATATTCACTGTGTACACAAAAGCCCAATACAACATCTGACTTTGCAATTCATATAAGGGCCTTAGAAATGAGACAATGCCATGATTCAAACCATCTTCAGTTTTATGGCTAATACATACTAAACTAAACTGTAACTTGAGATAATTAAAACTCCATAATTCTGAAAACTAATGAACAGAAATTTTGAATTAAATTTTAATGATGTTGATTTCCAAATTAACAAGCCATAGGTTTATTAACATAATGTCACTAACTTGTGATCACTATAGGACAGGACACTTTGATAAATTTGCGGCATAAAGCAGTGATTCCTAATAATAGTACGCTAGTATAAAAAGTCATATTTAACATAATAAATGGTTCACTTGCACCTTCTTCTTGGTCAAAATTGGACCTAATGGTCAGCTTTTCTCGGTGGCCTTCGGCACTCAGTTTGTCAGATCGTCGGCTGCGATCTGAGGTCTGTTCGGTCGTCAGCTGCATTTGACCGATCCCGTTTTGTGCACTTCGGACACCTCAAGGTGAATGCTGAATTCATCGTGTGGTCAGCAAACTAAAATCGCCGAAGTGCATCTAACGAGAGAGCACTGAAATGTCGCTGCTCTCTGAATAACCCTATAGAGAGAACATTCTATCTTTCTTCCTCTTTACATCATGTGCCCTATATCTTATGTTTTAAATTGCAGACTGTGTCATATATTGTTATAATTATTATAATTTATAAAGTGCATTTTCTGCGTTTTATGATGCGTACAGTATAAACTGGAGAAGTTAAATGAAGTGGCAAAGAAAATGTGTTATCATTATCAGTATCAAGAGCAGTAGAGGAACTGGTTAAAAATATATGAAATAAAACTAAAGATAACTGGTGATAAGTGTTAAAGTCTAACAAGTATTTATAGGTTTTTATACTGTATTGTGTATTTAAACAAATGATTGTCTCAAATATTCAGTCTACCTGTCCTGCATAGTTACACTGTTTGTTTTATCATAAATAAATAAAAAAGTTAAAGTAAACAATGAGACAGGTGTGCCCTGCAAAGACCTCAAAAGTGTTAAATGCAGGAGTTTGAGAACAAATCATAAAAGTTAAAGGGATAATTGATTTGTTCTATATGAATTGCCCCCTGGAGAGTTAAAGCATGCCAGTAAACACAGCATTCCTTTCTGATTAGACTACATTAGGTTTGTTAATATTTCCTAAGTCTCTGCAAGCAACAATAAACAATGGGCTTGCAGAAACCTACCAGCTAGAAAACATAGTTACATGGAAGTAACCCTAGCTATGTCGCAAATTCTTTTTTTACTTGGAGCAGAGCAACAAACCACAGAAGCTTTTTAATTGTCACAAGAACAGCTTGTCTCCAGCAATGCAAGTTTGTTGGTGACTGCAAAAAAGACAAACAAGGATTTTAAATGCACTCTGCCATACCTTAAGAGAGAGTTTACCTTTGACCTAACTATAGACAAAGGAATGCATATTAACCCTTCAAATACCAAACAGGAGGTCACAATGTGTAGTGCAGGTTTAGTTTCATTTATCCAAAATGTTGGGACCAAAAGTGTTTTGGATTTAGATTTTTTTTTATTTTGGAATGTTTGCATATAATGACATATGTGTGCATGCTGTCTTGTCTTTTATGTGAGATTTCAAGGACCCCTGTAGAATGGGAAATTGGGCAATATTGAAATCATTGCACTATTATTGGCACAAATAACTGTATTTTATTTGAGCAAGCAAGCAAGCTAAAAGCTTGTGAGACCTGAGCGGCCCCACCGTAAAGCAGGCCACTAGTGCTGTTGCTCATCCTCAGGATCCTCACACCCCCCCTTTCTCTCAATCTACCTCAAAATCTTGAAAAATGTAATGCTGACCATGATAGAATGGTGTCAGAACACACTTGACATGTACCATCTAGACTGTTGCAGACCATGTACATTCCTTCATGGCAATGATATTCCTTGACAGCAGTGGCCTCTTTCAGCAGAATAAAATGCACCCTGCCACACTGCAAAAAATGGTACAAGAATGGTTTGAGGAATATGATAAAGAATTCAAGGTGTTACCTTGGCCTCCAAATTCACCAGACTTTAATCCATTTGAGAATCTGTGCTGGAACAATAAATCTAATCCACGGACACCCAACCCCACATCCTGAAGAATTTAAAGGATCTGCTTCTAATCTTGGTGCCAGATACCACAGGACATGTTCAGAGGTCTTGTGGAGTCCATACCTCAATGCATAACAGCTGATTTGGCAGCACAAGGGGAACCTACACAATATTAGGAAGGAGGTTTTAATGTTATGGCAGATCAGTATGTTTTACATGTTAGCCACTTTTAAAAATGTAAATGCACTTATATAAGTGAAAAAAGCAAAAAACAAAATTACACCCCCCCCCCAAATTAAATACCTAGAGCATTTAAAAATGGGGTCAGGTCACAAACTCACATTAAAACATGGGGGAAATATGATTCTGCCTGTCCCATGTTTTATGGATACATCTTTTCTAGTGTAAGATAGTTCAAAAACCGTCTTTCCCTTTCTATGAAGTTGATTATTTTGTAGTGATTTTTTTTATCTATGTTTAAGCTTATGTTTTAACATTCAACTTAAAGTACATGTAAGTACTTACAGTCTTGTCTGTAATTAATATGTTTAATGAAATATGCTGTGCAGAACTTTTGGTTAATAAGTATTATTTTAAGGACTAGAAGTTTTCTTTACCTATTTTCTTTTGACAGGTCATATTGCAACAATAACTTATTACAGCAAGACAACGAACACACAGGATCATGGTAGAATGCCATAGCAACAAATCGTCTTGGACTATGATGTCTTTGCTGTCTAATTACCTGATCTGTGATGTTACAGTCCGTAACTTTGGTACAACGTCTACTACTCGAAAATTTGATGTTCGTGTAGGATGTAGTACAACTAGGAGCAACTATAGCTTGTTAACACTTCAAATCATGTTAACTTCTTGACCCCTTAGGGGATCTGTTGCCTTGTCACAGTTTATTGTGCTTGAAAACAAAAAACTGGTTTGTTTACTAAATTGCACTTCCAGATACCCACATGTCAGCACTGACATTGTTACCTTCTGGCTTGTTCGACGTGTAGGCTGGGACTTTGGTTCCGTTGACAAACTTTTCCCTCTCCCTTTATTCCCCAATAAGTCATTCTGATTTGAACTCAATCATTCTGTTAAATACTGTTCATTTACAGATTCCCTAGCAATCTTACACTGTGGCACCCACACGCATGTTGCTATAACATTTAATGTTAGAAAATTCTGGGGTATCTATATAAACAATAAAAACAGGGTGATACCGTATGTATATTTGTTTTTATAACATTTAATGTGTCAGTCACTTTATTACATAGAAATACCCCAAAAATATGTAGACTATCATGATGGTGAAAACAGCATCTTCAGATGCCCCCATAAACGTGTTACTGATATGTGATGGCCAATCCATGCTTTCTACGAACTAGAGAAGGTTTGGGATAGGAATAATGGAATAAAAGATTCATACTGTGAATCCATGGATGAAAATCTTCCTGCAAATGCATGACACTGTGATAAGTCGTGGGTCAGTCCTGGACAATTCTTTATCATTTCTGCCTCCTAGATGAAAATTCATCTGGATTCGAAGAATGCCTCAATTAGTCCCAACCCATGAAGAGTATTGTGAACCTGATAAAATGGCATTCCATTTCCACTCTTTGATGTTGCATGTGAATCAGTGGACACTACCACTTACATTAACTGTAACTTGACTACTTGTGCATTACAAACAAAAACACATTTTAAAACACCTGCTGCTGTTTTTTTTCCTTTGAAGTAATTGCATGTAAAACTGAAAAATATACAGGGTTATTCAGAGAGCAGTGAAAAGCAGGAGAATGACTGGAGAATGGAAAATTCTAGGTCAAAATAGCCGATTTGGAAAGTGAGATGAATGGGAGAATTTTTCTGGCTTGGCTATTTTGACCTAGAATTTTCCATTCTCCAGTCATTCTCCTGCTTTTCACCGCTCTCTGAATAACCCTGAAGGTTTGTTTTTTTTACTCTCCGGTACAAGTATTTATAAAGCACTAACCAGTTCTGTATCGCTGTACAATCGGTGAGAGAGAGTAACAAATATATGTACAAGTTAAACACACAGAACAGTAGGAGAGAGGACCCTGCTCGAGAGCTTACACTACGCAAAATTCCTTTTTCCATTTTGCAACATCTAACAAAATTTGTGCAAAAGCTTTACTTTACTGCTGTTGTTTATTTGATCAACAGTATTTAACAGTGAATGAAGTAGAGGAGGGAATGTTTAGATAAGGCAGCAGGAGGCTATTGTTCTCTAGGTTACCTGAGATCAGAGATGGCAGCTGAATGATATATGACAGGGAGCTTAAAATACTTCTAATCTACCCCCGGTGATGTCCTTTGAATACATCCCACAAAATACAATGTTTTGAGTCAGTGCTCGACCAAATATTCACTCCATTCTATGGCCATTTTTTTTTGGAGAAAGTATTTTACCAGTAAGGATTCATTGAGATTTCTCTCATTTTCAAGTATGTCCTGGGTGGCGAGTATGTACCGTTAGGTGTCTTGCCCAAGGACACTTACTGGAGAGGTGCTCGTCAGGATCAAACCCATAACTCCACAGGCTCTCTCCACGCAGAGCAGTGATGTTACCTCTACTCCACCCAGCCGGTATTGCCACCCAGTGAGGAGCAAGTGATGTACTATACTGGGGGGGGGGGTATTACAACATAAAATAGCACAAAATAGATGCACCCAGTGACAAATATAGAGTAAAATGTTTTCTTAACTAAACATACAAGAGAGAAGTTGTATGTTTAGTTAAAAGTTACCAGGAAAGGCTTAATGATCTTAACATGTATAGCTTGGAAAAAAGACGAGACAGAGGAGATATGATAGAAACATTTAAATACGTAAAGGGAATCCACAAGGTAGAGGAAGGGAGTATATTTAAAAGGAAACAAAGTAGCAAAACAAGAGGACATAGTCTTAGATTAGAGGGGCAAAGGTTTAAAAGTAACATAAGGAAGCATTATTTTACTGAGAGGGTGGTGGATACATGGAACAGTCTTCCAGTAGAAGTGGTAGAGGCCAAAACAGTAATTGAATTTAAGCAGGCATGGGATAGGCATAAGGCTATCCTAAACAAAAGATAAATCCAGGTAAAGTATCCATGTAATTGGGCAGACTAGATGAGCCAAAAGGTTCTTATCTACTGACATTTTCTATGTTTCTAGGTTTCTAAAAACAAATCACATGTAAGATATCAGCATGCAACATAAAATAAGCAAAATAAGGACATTTACTTTTTTGGTGATATTGGCCTTTTAGTGGATCTGTGGAGTTTAAGAAAGAAAAAACTATCAGGGTTATTCAAAGAGATCCAAATGGCTGCCGAAAGGGAACCAAACGCTGAAAATCAGAGTTCGGTTACCTTTCTTGGCCATTCGGCTATCCAGAGAGCAGGCAATTCGCCAAATCCTGGCGAATTGCCTGCACATACGGTGCCTGTTCGGTGCCTGTTTGACGGCAGTGAATTCCCCATAGAGAAGCAATGCTTCGTCTATTCAGAGAACAAAAACCAGCAGTGAAAGGTTCCCGAAATGCCCTGCCATTCGGTGGTTTAATTTGGCTGCTTTATTCAGGAAAATCCCATAGGCTTTAATGTTAAAAATATTCCCATTTTAATTCAATATCTAATAAACCGTTCATTATAATATTCTGCTGTAAAAAGTCTTTTTATTTATAGATTTTTTTAGGATATTTTAAGCATTTTTCGGAATTTATTTTTTTAAAAGAAAGTTTCCGATTTTCTTTTCTTTTTTTTTTTAACTTTACTTATTTTTTCTGTAACAGCCCTTTTTATTATCATTCCTTGGATCATATGTAAATTTCAGACATTTTCGCTCAGTAGTTTCTTTTCAAACAGCGTTTCACTTTTCAAACATTCAAGCGAACAGTTTTTTTATTTTATTCATTGCATTCGTCTGCGGTGTCGGCTTTTTCCAGCGGCTGCGTTGCGTGTGTTTTTTCCTGCATTTTCGGTGGGTTAATCCAGATGTTTTTGCGGGTTTTCGGTGTGCATTCGCCGGGTTTTGCGGTTCGGTTTCGGCGGGTTTGCGGTGCAATTTCCCTGCAATTCGGGGACCCTGTGGTGCTTGCTGAATACACCGCAGGATCGCCGAAATGGGATTGCCAAATCGAACCGAATTGAAGAGAACGAAAAGTCAACGAACGTGCGGTGACTTTTCGATTATGCACTATGCTTTACTTTAGGTAAAAAAAAGAAATAAAATTTGCAAACATCCTCACTTTATTTACTACAACTGTATGGAACATCTGTGACTAAATTCAACTAACATTTGATAAAATATTATCAACATAGAATGGAATAGTGGAAACAATGAGTGGGACAAACCAGAGGGAGAGGGAAAAAATGAATAAAAAAGGAAGTTTCCTTACAGCAAAGGGATATATTCCTTCTTTTCAATCTCCTTAGACGTCTTACAATAAGGAAGTACGTTTGTGATTCTGTATATACCTCAAAAAAAGGAAAACAGGTTACATAGCGTATTATGTTCTAAAAATCACTTTAAAGTTATTCAAGCCGCCAAGTGTACACTCACGATTTGTGAGAGCTTCCAGCTCTCATATGATCGCCTCTCAAGTGTTAAAAGGGCCGACTTGATTGCCCGTATCTCCCGGTGGATGGTTTTCCTTTGGCCCGTTGTCTCCCGAACTGTTATATACTTAGAGACAATCAAAAATAAATGGGAACTTTTTCCTTTTTTTAATAGCCTTAAAAAGGCTTTTATTTGAAAAACAGTAAAAGCAAGAAGCTATACGCGTTTCGCACCTTTAAGGCGCTTCATCAGTAGCAAAGGGAAAAATAAAACAAGAATTACTGACCCGGGGAAATACCGTCCTTTTATGATGAATAGAGGGAACCGCCCAACTCGATGCATCCCGGCGCGTT
The DNA here is from genome assembly GCA_009667805.1 of Leptobrachium leishanense. Lineage (NCBI taxonomy): Eukaryota > Metazoa > Chordata > Amphibia > Anura > Megophryidae > Leptobrachium > Leptobrachium leishanense. The sequence continues at coordinate 97,816,742 of CM019072.1, read as the reverse complement.
GATCTCGGCGCAATCCGATGACGTCTATCGCAACGATCTCCATCGATCCCCAAGTAAACAGAGCGATGAGTCATCGACTTGGAGCGGTCTCCATTCGCCATAATAGCCCCGACGATAGAAAGAGGGAGCTTTATGTCCATTCCATTGATCGATTTAAATCTCTGATTGACATATAGTGCTCAGTGATCATCCCCCCCGAAGGAACGGATACATATACCAAGGGGGCACATAAAAGGAAAAGACATAGATTACAAACAATCCCTAACATAAAATCTGCATAACTCCTAAAATGATATTAAACAGATTACAAAAAATGACACAACTCGAAATTGGTATTTAAACCGTGAGGAATAAGTATATTAAAATGGAAAATCAACCTCATTTCTTCTTGATTGATTTTTTTAATAAAATCCTCTCCACGCCAGTTCCTCTTAATTCTTTTAAGTGGGAAAAAAAGTAGGCCAGCAGGTGTTCCATCATGGTGATCTCTAAAATGTGCAGAGACAGTATGATGTTCAAATTGATTTCTTATGTTTCGTATATGTTTCATAACTCTATGGAGGGGTCTAGTAGTACTTCCAACATATATTTTATTACATGGACAAATTAAAGCATAAACCACATTTTTAGATTGACAAGTAGTGATTCCTTTCAATTTGTAGTTGGTCTCATGGGGGAAGTCAGTTATATATATATAGTTCTTAAATTTAAATTTCTACATACATTACAAGACCCACACCTATAGAAACCTTCTTTGATCTGGAATGGATTTTCCACTTTTTTATTTTTATGACAATTATAACTTCTCACGATTTTTTGTTTAATATTCTTTGCCCCTCTATTTATAATTTTCGGCTTGTCTCCCAAAATTTCTTTTAGAACAGGGTCTTCAAGTAAAATAGGCCAATATTTTTTAAAAATTTGGTTTATTTCTTTGGATTGACAATTAAAATTGTAAATAAATGGAACTACCGAAGATGAATTTTCTGTTGCGATAGGTTGAAGTTTATATTGTAGCATTTCTTTCCTATCCCGTTTTTTCATCTTCGTTATAGTTGCATCAAGAAAATCTTCCTTGTATCCCTTTTCAATAAAATTCTGTTTGACTTTTTGAACTTGCTCATCAAAAACATGATCCTCTTTACAATTTCTTCGTACCCAGGTAAACTGGCTACCTGGTACGCTTTGAAGCCATATCTGAGAGTGGCAACTAGTTGATTGAATAAAACTATTTGCATCTACAGACTTAAAATAAGTCTTAGTCTTAATCTCCATATTTTCTATATAAATAGTAAGGTCCAAAAAATTGATGGCCTGTCTACTAAACTGAGTATCCAAAACAATCCCCCAATTATTGTTATTAAGTTGTTGGAAAAAATCTTTTAACTGTGACTCAGTTCCCTTCCAAATAAAAAAGAGATCATCAATAAATCGTTTATTTAATACAAGATTTCGCGCTCAGTCACCCGAACCCAATGACCACTGGACTTCCCAGTGCGCCATAAAAAGGTTTGCGTAGCTGGGCGCGAAACGAGTCCCCATAGCTGTTCCAGTCCGCTGCAAATAAAAATCCCCCTCAAAAAAGAAGTAATTATTATTCAATATGAAGTCGATTCCCTCAATGATAAAATTGACCTGCTCTACTGGGTACAAAGAGTGTAAATTGAGAAAGTGCCTGACTGCCTGACTTCCCCTAGAGTGGGGTATTATCGTATATAAGGAATGGACATCACAAGTGGCCAAGATGTAATCTGGTTTCCATTGTATTTCTTCTAATAATTGCAATAGATTCATAGTATCTCGTAAATAAGACGCATTCCTAGTCACAATTGGCTGCAAAAGGGTATCAATGTATTGTGAGAGCCTGCTGGTAATAGACTCTATCCCAGAGATAATGGGACGACCATCGGGATTGATAGGATCTTTGTGTATTTTAGGAAGTAGGTACAAGACGGGAATTTTTGGATGTAAAATATCCAGATATTTAAATTCCTTTTCACTCAAAATAGAATTTTCTTTGCCTCTTGTGAGTAACTCCCTACACTTTTCATGAATCTGTTTGGTAGGGTCACTCAACAAGAGTTGATAGGTATAACTATCATTCAATTGTCGTCTAGCTTCACCACTATAATATTCAGGATCAAGAAGAACAATCTGTCCACCCTTATCCGCCGGCTTTATGATAATGGTAGTATCTTCTTGTAAGATTTTTTAAGAAGCAAATTCTTCCTTGGAAAGATTAAATTTAGATCTGTTTGGTTTATGGATAGCATTAATATCTCTCATACACATATGCTGGAACACTCCAATTTCTTTGGATACCATATGTTTTGGAAAAAAAGTAGATGCTTCCTTTAAATGAGTGTGGACGAACTCACTGGAAACTGGAGGACGCTCCAAAGGGTTTTTAAAAAAGAATTTTTTTAAACATAACTTTCGTTTAAATTTCTCCAGGTCCAAAAACATTTCAAATTTGTTTAAAGGAACACTAGGAGCAAATTTAAGTCCTTTCTTTAGGACTTTTATCTCAGTTTTGTTCAATATTCTCTTTGTAAGATTGAAGATACCTTTCATGTCGATATCTTCAATCATCTTTTTTCTTTTTTTGATTTCGATAAAAATCAATCAAGAAGAAATGAGGTTGATTTTCCATTTTAATACACTTATTCCTCACGTTTTAAATACCGATTTCGAGTTGTGTCATTTGTTGTAATCTGTTTAATATCATTTTAGGAGTTATGCAGATTTTATGTTAGGGATTTATGATATGTTAGCCCTTTTTAACACTTGAGAGGCGATCATATGAGAGCTGGAAGCTCTCACAAATCGTGAGTGCACACTTGGCAGCTTGAATAACTTTAAAGTGATTTTTATAACATAATACGCTATGTAACCTGTTTTCCTTTTTTTGAGGTATATACAAAATCACAAACGTACTTCCTTATTGTAAGACGTCTAAGGAGATTGAAAAGAAGGAATATATCCCTTTGCTGTAAGGAAACTTCCTTTTTTATTCATTTTTTCCCTCTCCCTCTGGTTTGTCCCACTCATTGTTTCCATTGTCCTTGTACATGGAGGAGCGCTGCCCATTCTTTTGTGTATTTTTATTGTCCTTTGAGGTATTAGGGAGAGTACCTTGTTCTTTGGGCTTTATATAGCGATCCCCTGCCCCTATGGTGTAAGCGCACTACCATAATCTGGTTTCTTTCATAGAATGGAATAGTGTGTATAGTTTTCCTCCTGAAGCCTTTCTTTCACTCATCTTGGAGGCTTAGCAAAAGTTAATATTAAACAGTTAATACTTTAAAAAGGAAAAGTAAATGGAGCAGAACTAACAGAAACCTTTTCGTTGCCTCTGTCTTGGATGTTTTGCATTTGAATCAGACCTAACACAAATGTTTACGTTACCAAGGGGACAGCAGAACTTTCACTGACACCTTACCTGACCAGACTATTTAACTTGGAATACAGGTTGATGTGTTCATTGCTCTTCTGTCTCACTCCAGCACACACACACTCAGAGGCTGTCTGGTTAAAGGGTGGCAATGGGCTGCAACTCCAGCAAGAGTACAACTGCAGTAGAACCATCTCAAAAACCAGGGGAGCCTGATAAGAGAGATGGTGAAAAGCATGAAGAAGAGAACGAAGCAGCACCAGGAGCTACCCAACACTCAGCTGGGAATGAAAATATGGACAATAAGAAGAGCTGAGGTTTCTGATTTCCATGTACAACAATCAAGAAAATTGACCTAATTTATTCTCCTGGATCAACTGAAAAACTGTGATTTCACCGTTTGGAAACTCACTCAACTTAAAGCATTAATCCTCATAGAAACTCTACAGATGTGAAGGAAGAAGGATAAAAAAAAGTCCTGAATTGAAAACATCACAAAAAATTGCTCCTATCCAGCACTGACCTTCTGGAATGGACTGACTGCTGAGGCTGGAAATCAAAACTGAAATCAAAACATCATGAATCTCCTATCAAGTAAGAAGATATGTCTACATCTATGTCTGGTCATCTTCATCTTCCATGCTCATCAAGACACTGGATAAATCTACACGTTTGTGACAGTAAAGGACTCTCCTGTGGACTTATGTGCAATGATTCTACAAGAGCGCATTTAGTTTTGTGAGTTTATTTACATAACAGAGAAGAAGACATGTTGCACAAAGTTACATTCATTAAATCATAACAGATGTGGGGAAATAATGCTTTTTGTTGTGGTGGAGACTTCGTTTTTTATTATTTTGTTGTAGCCGAGTTGCCAATATTGAAATCAAACAGCAAAACATTTTTGTAATGTTAATTGTTAAGTGTTTGCAGTTTTTATTTACTGACCAACCCATGATACATAATTGTTTGGGGAAAAAAAGTATGCATTTCAGTAGATGCAGCATTTAGCTTCTTAGTGGTATAAGGGGATATACGTTCACACATCTAGGAGTGCAAAGAATTAAACTTCAAACTATTACCCAAAATATTGAGTTCTAATATACAGAACAAAAGTGCACAAATAGTATGTCTGATTTATACTTATTTGTTACGCAAGTCACACACTTTGAATTATTTCTAACGCAAGATTGTATTTTTTTTTCTGATTTACCTTAAATTAAGCTAATTCTTTAAGATGTGAAATACCCATTTTTTCCGCATACTCCTTTATTTTTACCACATTATGACACGTTATTATTTTACCAAACCATAAACCCCAATCATTATATGGCTGAATGCTGAATTATTCTTAATATTACATCTTTAAAATTTTACAAGCTTTTTTGTTTTTCCTTTTTTTTTAATGATGTTGTCTAGTGTAACTCAGGAATTATGTGACACACAGAGAGCACAGATTGTGATTGGTGCCTGGTGCTAAACTGTCATACAAGACATAGTTGAACCTTCTGAAAGATTTTGCTTTTTGCATGGGACCATTTGATCTAAAAAACTAATTTATATGTATAGAATAGAAAACAAAAGGGTGAATACTGAACACATTGGTATTCAATAAATAATACATTTTATTAATTGCCCATTGGCATCCATAGACACAAAAAATGCATATTAAAAAACACATATACAGGGTTATTCAGAGAAAGGTGAAAACCAGGAGAATGGCAGGAGAAGAGAACAATCTAAACCAAATAGACGATTTGGAAAGTGAGATAAATGGGAGAATTTTTCTGGTTTGGCTGTTTTGACCTAGAATTTTCACTTCTCCAGCCATTCTCCGGTTTTTCACCTCTCTCTGGATAACCCTGATAGAGAAATGAAAAAGAGGTTATTGATTGCTGGAATACTTAGTCAGGCCTCGATAGATACACTAAGTGGTAAGAATATATACACACCTACAGATGGAAGCTAGATTGTGACACCAGCCAAAGGGTTATTCAATGCCTGGGCTATTCAATAATTCTGTTACCCCCTTTTTCCTTGCTGAACATTGTTCTCTCTATTTTTCCCTGTGTTTCTAAACGTTTGCATATGTATAGAATATGTATAGAATACCACGCAAGATCACTGGGACATAATTTGTATGCTATTGTTTTGTGTACAATTGGTAACTGGGAGATTTTAATTCATAAAGAACTTTAGGCCCCATAATTGATTACATAAAAGTCTTATTTAATATGTCAGTTAACTGAGCACAATGAGTTCAATTAACCCTTTCACTACTGAGGACGTGTGGGGAACGTCCTCATTGACTCCTAAGGAAAGATAGGGGTGGAGATAGGGGGTTCCTTTGAACCCCAATATCTCCGACTGTTGGCAGCTAGCAGGGTCATGTTTGTATCATTAAAAAGGCCAGAGCATGGCCTTTCCAATGATACCAATCATGACCAGGCTTAAAGTAAAGAAAAATAATAATAAAAATAATAATTAAAAAAAAGAAAACATGTTTTTTTAAGACGTGAAATGGCTCAGCAGTGAAGGGGTTAAATGAGTACAATTTCCTTTCTTTTTTTTATTTATCGAATCAAACTATGTTCAATTATTGTATATGTTTCCTAAGTCTAAATCTATAGTGACAATTCCAGAGCCATTGTGGATATACTTGAATATGGAGAATGTCAGTTAAATGAGTACAATGAGTACAATCAGTAAAATCAAATAAATACAATACCATTGCTTTTTTTTATTGTAACAAATCAAGCTATGTTCAGACATTGTCAAGGTTTCGTTAGTAAATATTTAGTGACTGTTCCAGGATCAACGTGTGCACATAAGTATGGGGAACACTTTTATTTGAAATATGGAATTTGAATTATAGCCAACATGCAATTTGATTCATTTTATTGGTCTACCTAAACCCAAACTACTGTTTTATATGTATCCTGCTGTAAAAACACATTGGAGACTAAGAAAAATAATAAAACATTTTCCTTTGATAACTCTCCAAATGAAGTCATTCTTTAATTGTGCTGTCAAACAAAAAAAAAGCATACATACTGTATGTATCTACAAGGTTTAATCCACTTAGTGGTACAAGGATAATGCTCATTAAAGACATCTAAAACAGAATTGATTATGGGTTTAAAATCAAAATGTTTCATCCCTTAAGATTAAATTGATTTAAAACATTGAGGGCTAAATTACAATCTTCGCGCAAAAAGCCTCGCTCAAAGAGAATTTTTTTGCGGCAAGAGTTAAACTTTTGCGCGCTCAAATCACCGCTGGAATTACAATCCTCGCATCTTTTTTCAACCGCCGATCAATTGCGCGTGCAAAAAGAACGCACACGAATGCTGGCGCAGTGCCGTCTCGTGTAATAAATCTTTGCGCGAGAAGTTTGCACCCATTCAGCCAATCAAAATGAAGAATCACACCTATCAAACGCAACTGAATTGCATCTGCCATTTGCACCAGAGACGGGTTCTGCGTCTATGATGCAAAATGAGCACATATGCAACAGTAATAATACACACACACCTGCCATCATCTATTATATTGTTGCTGCACGGCGCACGCCTTTTAATTCGCCAGGTTGTTCAGATTTGCCTTTAACACCAGGTTTTAGGAGTTGCTAAAATAATGCGCGCAAAGGCTATGCGTTAATTACTGCAAATAGATTGTAATACCATCCTCGTACCAGCGAAAATTCGCATTATGTATAGGATGCGCGCAGTACAGTAAGCTCACGCAGGGTTCGTGCAGGTTCACCCGCGGTAGACGATTGCTCGCGGTTGTTGCACTGACATTGTAATACTGACATTGTAATACGGGATTAGGCGCAAAGGGTTTTACCCCTCGCGTTAACGTTTTTTGCGCCGGCGCAAACGTTTGCATGAAGATTGTAATTTAGCCCTAAATATTTATGTCAAAATAGCAATTCTGGGATTAATTTTTTTTCTTCTTTTTTGGAGACTTTTTTTTCTATCTGGTTGCTGTTGTTTAAATTTGATAGACCATTTGTTAACTACAGCAAATTGTTTGTTTGTTGCTATTGTTTCTTTCAGGATGAAAATGTAATGATCTTTACTGGCTGTGGCATGTTCAATGCCAGATTGTTTTTTTGGCTTTCTACTTTTCACTGGTATAATACCTACATCCTTACACAAGTTCCTTACTGGCAGTAACCTATTGCCATTATTTTCTTAACCCCTTGGTGACCGGGCGGTTTTACGCAAATCCGTCCTTTAGTGCCCGCTGCTGTGTTTACGTTTCTGCGCTGTTAGTGTTTAGGTCAAATTTTCCTCTTTCTCCTTTATTCAGCCACACATATTATACACCGTTTTTCCCGCCATTAAATGGACTTTCTAAAAATACTATTATTTCCATCATATCGTATAATTTACTATTAAAAAAAATATGAAATATGATGAAAAAAATGGTAAAAACACACTTTCATAATTAAATTCATAATTTAATCCCCAAAATCTACAACCACCAAAAAAGACCCCGACTAAATAGTTTAAAAATTTTGTCCCGAGAATAGAAATACCCAATTTTTACATGTTTTTGCTTTTTAACCCGTTTACTGCTGAGCCAGTTAATCTATGTGCGCTGAGCTCATTCTGACAGTTTTATGCTAATTATTTTTAGATGACAGCCTAGGTACTATTTAACTAAACCCCCCCAGACATTTTTTTTTAAATAAATTTATTATTATTTTTTATTTATTTATTTTTTAACATTTTATTTTTACACCTGGTCATGTTTGGTTATGTTTTGTGATCAGGCCTTTCCAATGATGTCAAATATCACCCTCTAGCTGCCACGGATCTGGAGATAAGGGGATTCAAAGGGTCCCCCTATCTCCACATGGCAGCTAGGGGGTTAACTGGCCCACTGACATACTCACACATATGGTGAGGATGTCAGTGGGTGGGGGGTGACCTTCAGGCTTGGCTGACATCCAAGATGTCAGCCCCCTCCAGGTTTGAATCGAGATTCGGCGCAAACTTTACAGCAGTGCAATTTGCATTGCTCTAGCTTAAACAGTTGGGGAGATAGAGGGCTCCAAAGGAGCCCCCCTCTCCTTCCTGAATTCTTCCCACCGGCGCCGGCCGATGACATCATCACGCAGCATGATGATGTCATCGGATCGGCCGGCCCCTAGGAAGCGGCAAGGCAAGCTGGAAGCTTGCCATAGACGCCATGGGACCCGGCGAGGGAGTTAAGTATTGGCGGTTAGGTATAGGGATGTTAGGGTGGTTAGGAGGTTAGGGAGGTTAGGAGCCCGCTGACGTACTATGTACGTCCGCGGGTTTAAGGGAGACCCGTGGGCAGGATGTACATGGTACGTCAGCGGTCGGAAAGGGGGGTTAAAAGTAATAATAAAAATAATATACATTCCCTGACCAAAAAGCTGCTTGTAGATTAGTTGCCAAAATCTTGCCTTGATTATGGAAGAGTCAGAAAGATGTGTAAAGTCTTCTCCAGCTCATCACAATGCTTCTCAATGGGATTAAGGTCTGGAGTTTGTGGTGACCAATCCATGTCTGAAAATGATGTCTTATGCTCCCTGAACCACTCTTGCACAATTTGAACCCGAAGAATCCTGGCATTGTCCTCACAGAATTAGCCTGTGCCAACAGGGAAAGAAAATCCATTAATGGAAAAGCCTGATCATTTAGTATATTCAGGGAGTCCGCTGACTTCATTTTATGTCAGCTGAACCAGATTAATCACTGCAGTAATTATCCAAAGGAAGGCTCGCGCCTAGTTGCTTAGTTCTACAAACGTCTCTGCCACTAAGTGGCAGATATGCACGTTAACATAGTATAGAAACATAGAAACATAGAAAATGTCGGCAGATAAGAACCTTTCGCCCCATCTAGTCTACCCAATTACATGGATACTTTACCTGGATTTATCTTTTGTTTAGGATAGCCTTATGCCTATCCCATGCTTGCTTAAATTCAATTACTGTTTTGGCCTCTACCACTTCAACTGGAAGGCTGTTCCATGTATCCACCACCCTCTCAGTAAAATAATGCTTCCTGATGTTACTTTTAAACCTTTGCCCCTCTAATCTAAGACTATGTCCTCTTGTTTTGCTACTTTGTTTCCTTTTAAATATACTCCCTTCCTCTACCTTGTGGATTCCCTTTACGTTTTTAAATGTTTCTATCATATCTCCTCTGTCTTGTCTTTTTTCCAAGCTGTACATGTTAAGATCATTAAGCCTTTCCTGGTAACTTTTCTCCTTCAAGCCGTACACCATTTTAGTAGCCCTTCTCTGAACTCTCTCTAAGATGTCTATATTCTTCTGGAGATACGGTCTCCAGTACTGCACACAGTACTCCAAGTGAGGTCTCAACAGTGCTCTGTACAGTGGCATGAGCACTTCCCTTTTCCTACTGCTAATACCTCTCCCTACACAACCAAGCATTCTGCTAGCATTTCCTGCTGCTCTATTACATTGACTACTTACCCTTAGATCCTCTGAAATAATAACGCCTAAATCCCTTTCCTCAGATGTTGAGGTTAGGACTGTATCAAATATTCTATATTCAGCCCTTGGGTTTTACGCCCAAGGTACATTATCTTGTACTTATCCACATTAAATCTCAATTGCCACAGCTCCGACCATTTTTTTAGTTTACCTAAATCATTTGTCATTTGGCTGATCCCTCAAGGAACGTCAACCCTGTTGCAAATCTTTGTGTCATCAGCAAAAAGACATACTTTACCATTAATACCTTCTGCAATATCACTAATAAAAATATTAAATAGAATGGGTCCAAGTACTGACCCCTGAGGTACCCCACTGGTAACAAGACCTTGCGCCGAATAAACTCCATTTACCACAACCCTCTGTTGCCTGTTACTCAGCCACTGCCTAATCCATTCAACAATATTGGAATCCAAGCTCAAAGATTGCAATTTATTGATAAGCCTTTTATGCATCTAAAACATCTAAACATCTAGTATCTAAAACATAAGTTTTAATAGAATATAATCTAAAATTGACACCGAATTCTCTTAATCAAAACAAATATGCATGTGCAACTGCCCATTGCCATCAGGGCCGGATTTATAACTAGGCAGAGTAGGCATGTGATTACCGGCACCTGCCACAAGGGGCGATTTGATCTGTAATTGTTTTTCTACAGTCATTTAAACCACTGTTTCTTTGGAGCTTAAGGGCTAAAGGGACATATGAGGTTTCACTGGAAAGACCAGTTTATGGCCTTTGCATTGGTACCAAATATAACCAGGTTAGATTTATGTAAAAATAAAATAACAAACAAATTTTTTTGTAATGCAGCACTGTTGTCTCTTTACAATTATAAAGTGAACATTGATGCTGCGCTAACTCACGGTCTCATTTCCCACACTGCCAGCAAGTGTGGAGCTGATGATGTAATGCATTGATTTATTGACAACCTAGACCGTGGCACTGCAGTGAGGACAGACAGGGGGGCTTTGGAAACCTGCACCTCTGAATTGTAAACCGAAGAAGGTTAAGTGAGGTGTCACTGGAAAGGTCAGAGTCTGGTCTTTACAATGATACCAAAAATGACCATGTTATGTGTATAAACAAAAAAATTAAAAAAGTAAACACTAAATTTTTTTCCCCTGTTCTAAGGCAGAGGCAATATATGCTTTTACATATAAAAGAAACAATGCCACTGCAGTAACTCAACTAAGGCAACAGATTCTACCTCTTCTTTTGATATGAGCACAGAGAGAAATTGTCTTTCAGTTTTTGAATTTTTTTTTTTTTAAAAAAATTATTAGTTTGCCCCAAAATGAAAAACTCATTTTGGTATGTTTCTCTTTTTTTTGTTGGGGGGTGGTAGGGGCCCTCGACATTTCTGTGCCTACAGGCTCCTAAAATGCAAATCCAGCCTTGGGGGTGGCATAAACTAAGGCAATGGGGTTTCAACCAAATGTGCATAGAATGGTCTCTACTCCATGGATTTTGTTCCACAGCTTTTTAAGGTGTCCTCATGTCATTGTTTTGGCATTGGCTTATATGTAGATGATTTGATGATTGATCTGTCAGGGTTGGGGGTGGCAGTATTTTCTTCTTGGTCCCAAACAGCATAACGTCTTCTTCTACCAAACCTGGTTGTCATGAACAAATACAAGAATGAATTGTAAATTGATAATTATGGCTACATGGACTGGATAAGGTTTATTTAGTTACTAGTGCCTCTGGAAACATTTTATTAATTTGTACATTACAGTGTATATTGTCATGGTGACATTTCATCAAACTGTGAGGTCAATTATGACGCTTCTTTTGTTTTCCTCTCCTTAGCACTGCAAGTCTGCACAGGCCAAGGATTTTTTATTAACATATTCCATTACTGTTTACTTCACTTACGTTTGAAGCACTGAAGCCTGGCTTTCTTGAGCCTGATAAGGTTTACCAATGTAAATATTGCCATTATTTTGTAGCAGAGTTGTGACAGTGCTTGGCTTTAGGCTTCTTGTCAAAGCTTCCCAGCGTGTTTTCTCTTCCATTCTTTAGAATCTCTGCATAAGCAATAAAAACCGCAGAATTTGCAGTGGGCATTTTTAGCTATAGATACAGTTGTGTTCAAAATTATTCAACCCCCAATGCTGTAAAGGGTTTTAGGGAATTTAGTGTACATTTGTATTTGTATTCAGAATGAAATCCTACAAGGACTTTTTAAAGAACCATATGCAACTAAAATGACATCAATTGGTTTTGTAATACAGTAATAAATGTTTCTTTTGTGAATCTTCATTGACACAATTATTCAACCCCTTAAAGACTACCACTCTGAAGAACAGAGGTTCATTCAAGTGTTTTCAATCAGGTATTGAAAACACCTGTGGATGTCACGGAGCAGCAATAAAGCATAATAAGCACCAATTAGGCAGCTTTAAAATGACTGTGATACTCAGCTCCTTCTAGACATTTACTGGTGTGGTTACAAACATGGTGAAGTCAAGAGAATGGTCCAGGAAGACAAGAGAAGAGGTGATTACTCTTCACAGGAAGGGCAATGGCTATAAGAAGATTGCAAAGATGTTAACATACCAAGAGAGACCATAGGAAGCATCATTCGCAATTCAAGGCAAAGGGCACTGTTGAATGCTACCTGGTCGCGGCAGAAAGAAGACGCTGACTTCGACTGCTGTGCGCTACCTGAAGCGTAGAGTGGAGAAAAGTCCCCGTGTGACTGCTGAGGAACTGAGAAAAGATTTGTCAGATGTGGGTACTGAAGTTTCAGCTCAGACAATACGGCGCACACTGCGTAATGAAGGCCTCCATGCCAGAACTCCCAGGCGCACCCCCTTGCTGTCTCCAAAGAATAAGAAGAGTCGACTGCAGTATGCCAAAAGTCATGTGGACAAACCACAGAAGTGTTCTGTGGACTGATGAAACAAAATTAGAACTGTTTGGGCCCATGGATAAACGCTATGTTTGGAGGAGGAAGAACAAGGGCTATGAAGAAAAGAACACCTTGCCTACTGTGAAGCATGGTTGGGGGTCAATCATGCTTTGGGGCTGTTTTGCTTCTGCAGGTACAGGGAAGCTTCAGCGTGTGCAAGGTACCATGAATTCTTTTCAGTACCAGGAGATATTGGATGACAATGTGATGCAGTCCGTCACAAACCTGAGGCTTGGGAGACGTTGGACCTTTCAACAGGACAATGATCCCAAGCATACCTCCAAGTCCACTAGAGCATGGTTGCAGATTAAAGGCTGGAACATTTTGGAGTGGCCATCGCAGTCACCTGACTTAAATCCGATTGAGAACCTCTGGTGGGACTTAAAGAAAGCAGTTGCACTGCGCAAGCCTAAGAATGTGACTGAACTGGAGGCTTTTGCCCATGACGAATGGGCGAAGATACCCGTAGATCGCTGCAAGACACTCGTGTCAAGCTATGCTTCACGTTTAAAAGCTGTTATAACTGTAAAAGGATGTTGTACTAAGTACTAAGATTGAATGTCACTTGGGGGTTGAATAAAACTGATAATGATGTGAGCACAGAAAAGACATTTGTGGTTATTTCATTATAAATGTTATGTTATATTTGTCTGACCTACACGTGCCTCTTTGATTTAATTGTAAGCAAGATGACTGAATGATCAAAATCAATGTCAAACTGGCCAAAACACAAAATTTCAGTGGGGGTTGAATAATTTTGAACACAACTGTATAACACAAGAAGGGCATGTTTCCCCAATGAACATTAATGAAAGCTTTCAGATGAGTAGGCGTAACTGCCAGGATAAGTGACTTTAACGCATGTCCCTTATATTACCTTCTTGACGCTAAACCCTTTAGAAATCACTTAGCGCACCGTTTTTTGCGCTAGCTTCTGCAGTCTTACCGTACTTTGCTCTCCCATGTTACATATAGGATGCTCAATCATTAATCAATGTTTCGATAAGTAAAGTATTATCAAGTGCTAGCGCTAATCTGTCACACTTACATTAATCTGTCACATTAATGCATAGTGTCTATTAGTGTGTCACAGAGCCCACACAGTCACACATCCATATACCCCCCAACATTGACTCTTCCATATACCCCCTGGCACATTCATACATGCATATACCCCCACAGTCACACATCCATAAACTACCCCACACACATACACAGAGGCATATCAATTTATCCACACACAGTGTCACACATCTGCATACCCAAACAGGGTCATTCACACACACGGTCACACATATCTAGTCATCCACATACATGGTTGCACATGCCCACACACGGCCACACATGCTCACACACCAACACATGGTCACACTTATACCCACGTTCACACCCACACATCCACACACAGGGTCACACATATTCACATACCCACAAACACAGTTACACATATCCACACACATGGTCATACATATCCACACAAACTGTCACACTTACCCACACATTCACACATACGGTCACACTTACTCACATATCCACAGAGGATCCAGGGTAGAGTAAGGCAGGGCTGGTTTCTGTGAGGTGCCGGGAGACTGGGTGAATATTCCTTGAAGCCCCGGTGACTCTTACACCTGCCCTAGGCCCCAGTGGCCAATTGGCCTACCCTAGGCTGTGGTGGCCATTCAGCATATTTGAGGCATTGGTGGTTGTTCGTCCAACCCGAGGACCTGGTGGTGGATCCGTTCCAAAACCTCTGCAGCTTCAGGTCCAACGAGCATCTGTGTTGCTTACTCCTGCAGTATTGTAGCTCTGGCTTAAATAGGGCGTTCAGATGCCACCCTTTCACAGTTGGCGCCCCATGCAGATGCCTAGATCACCTAATGGACGTGCTGGGCCTGTACACATATGGTACCAAGTCACAGTAATTCATACACTTTCTTAACATGAGAATTTTCTTCATGGGAATTGAGCATGAGGAGGCAGACTGAAGAGATGACAGAATATAACAACTCTGTGAAGCCAGAATGTCTCTCCTTCTAAGTCTGTCATATTTCACTGGGTAATGATTTAGATTTAGCAAGTTTTTAACATGAGTAAGTACCATTGTTTTTTTCTGGCATTAGGGTTAATAAATGCATTGCATTTTTGTTCGTTTTTCAGTTTTTCTTCTAGTGGTCTTTTATTACCAACCCTCGAAAGGCTTTTTTTAAGCCAAAAAAACTGGGTACCTCGCCCTCGCCCAGTGGTTTGTCACTTGGCCATTTGTCGCGCATTTGCAGTACGATTTCTTGTTTATTTTTTGTGCTTTTTTCCCCTGTGGTTCTCCCGTTGCATCACTTCTGCACCGTGGGGATTTGCCGATATATCATAGCCAAGAGGCAAAAGCATAACTGCTATATGCCTTTTTTTTGGTGAGGTACTACCACATTGTTGCTATATTAAATTGTAGGT
This sequence comes from Leptobrachium leishanense, assembly GCA_009667805.1. Lineage (NCBI taxonomy): Eukaryota > Metazoa > Chordata > Amphibia > Anura > Megophryidae > Leptobrachium > Leptobrachium leishanense. The sequence goes on along the minus strand of CM019072.1, from coordinate 97,801,478 downwards.
TATTTATGTAAGTGCTTTGTTATTGTATGTAATGCGAAACCAAGGATTATAGATTTATTTTTGTTGTGAACTACTAATAAAGAATTTATTTTATGCAATCGGTTGTAGCATCTTTGTTGATTTGAGTGTTCTTGAACCAAGTACATACTTAAAAACGAGAGCAATCTCAACATATCCTTCCTGGTAAAATACTTTATAAATAAATAATTGCCCAGCACACCATTATGTTGGGTAAAGAGGTTCTCCTTCACCTCCCATATTGACATTTTAGATGTCCCTTCTCTGGTTCATGATGAATAGCTTAAAAACTGACTGTAATTACAGGCTTGTTATTAGTATGTTATCTGTATGATAAATGTGCATTTTGTACAAATATCTTCTAAACATAAGTTTTCAATTAATAACTCTTCTATGGGTTGTGGAGAAGCAGGTACTGCGGACACAGCAACGTGGGTTTTCTAAGCGTTTTTTTATTTGCAGCAGCAAAGGGGTTTTCCACAAACAGAGAAAATAAACAAAAAAAAAAATCCTACTCCCTTTTGGGAGGCTACCTGACAATAGACGAACCTGTCTACTCCTGGGCCCACTAAACGGGTTCCCCCAGTAAAACAAAACACACTTTCCAATATAACAGATTCCTTACTTTTTCCACCACAGTCTCCAACTCCTTCCTCCTTCTGTCTCCAAACCCCTCAATGAACTGGAAGGAACTGAGACTTCTTATAGGGAAGGGTGGGGCAGCTGTGGTAAATGAGCAATCATTCAGTTAACCCTGAACTGGGAAGGTGGCTACTTCCAGCCGTCTACTCAGGTACCGGCCCTCACATAGCCTGCCCCGAGTGAACCCGTCACACATCCCCCTCCCCAGTGCAACACCAGGGTGAGAAGTGACCATAGCGGAGAGCCCATGGGCCCGAGACAGCGCATTGGCATTGCCGTGGAGAAGGCCCGCCCTGTGCTGCACTACAAACTTGAAGGGCTGTAAGGAGAGGAACCACCGAAGGATCCGGGAATTGCGGTCCCGGTTACTGTGCATCCACCTCAGAGGGGCGTGGTCGGTGAGCAGGGTAAACTGCCTGCCCAGTAAATAGTACCATAGCATCTCTGTGGCCCATTTAATCGCCAGACACTCCTTCTCGATCACGGCATAGCGTTGTTCCCGGGGCAGCAGTTTCCTGCTCAGGTAAAATACCGGATGCTCCTCACCATCCACATACTGCGAGAACACAGCCCCCAAACCAACCTCTGAGGCATCCGTCTGCAGGAAGAACTCAGTCCCGAAGTCCGGTGCCACGAGGATGGGCCGGTCACATAACGCAGAGCGCAGATCGCCAAAGGCCTCCTCAGCCTTACCGTCCCATCTCACCATATCGGGGCTTTTGCCTTTAATAAGGTCGGTTAGCGGCGCCGCCCTAGTCGCAAAATGGGGTATGAATCGGCGGTAGTAGCCGACAATCCCTAGGAAGGCCCTCACCTGTTTTTTCCTAAGAGGTTGAGGCCAACTCCGTATTGCCTCCACCTTATGGACTTGGGGTTTCACCGATCCCCTCCCAACCACATAGCCCAAGTACTTAGCCTCCGCCAGCCCAATAAAACACTTGGGGGGGTTGGCTGTTAGACCAGACCTTCTGAACGTGTCGAGCACAGCCTCAACCTTCGGCAGATGGGACTCCCAATCTGTGCTATGGATGACGATGTCATCCAGGTATGCCGCAGCGTACTGGACGTGAGGCCTGAGCAGCTTGTCCATGAGCCGCTGGAAGGTGGCTGGGGCTCCATGAAGGCCAAAGGGCATAATTCTGTAATGAAATAACCCGTCTGGGGTGGCAAAGGCGGTTTTCTCCCTGGCCCTTCCGGTTAGGGGTATCTGCCAATACCCTTTCGTCAGATCAAGAGTCGAGAGGTATCTGGCTTTTGCCAATCTCTCTACCAGCTCATCCACACGGGGCATGGGATAGGCATCAAACTTGCTGATTTCATTCAACTTCCTGAAGTCGTTGCAAAATCTGGTAGAGCCGTCTGGCTTTGGCACCAAAACGATGGGGCTGGACCAATTACTGTGGGATGGCTCAATGACCCCAAGCTCTAGCATTTTCTTGACTTCTAGTCTGACTGCCTCTCTTTTGGCTTCCGGTATCCAGTAGGGTTTCAGCCTAATCGCTACACTGGGTTCGGTCACAATGTCGTGAAACACGTCATGTGTTCTACCCGGTATCGGTGAGAACACATCCCTATTCCTCTCGACCATTCGGTTGACTTCCTCTACCTGGCAGGGAGTCAGCTCAGGGGAAATAGCCACCCCAGGCTCTGGGGCCTGAGGACCGGACTGGGCATGGCCGGTCTGGGACACGCAGGCCTCTCTGTCTTGCCATGGCTTCAGGAGATTGACATGGTAGATCTGCTCCATCTTCCGGCGGTCAGGCTGCCTAATCCTGTAGTTGACAGGGCCTGTCTGTTCCAGGACCTCATATGGTCCTTGCCAATGAGCCAGAAGTTTGCTTTCTGCAGTCGGAACCAGTACCATCACCCTGTCCCCTTGCGAGAACCGTCTTGCGGTGGCCTTCTGGTTATAGATATGGGATTGGGTCTCCTGTGCCTTTTCCATATGCTGACGTACCAGGGGATAACCCGAGCCATTCGCTCGCGTATGCTTACAACATATTGTATCGGGTTGGTTCCGGTCACTCCCTGCTCCTCCCACGTTTCCCTGAGTATATCCAGCAGACCACGTGGGTGCCTGCCATATAGGAGTTCGAACGGAGAGAAGCGGGTCGAGCTCTGGGGAATCTCACGTATAGCAAACAACAAGTAGGGCAATAACATGTCCCAGTCCTTTCCTTCCCTGCTAACAACCTTCCTCAGCATCCCCTTTAGGGTGCGGTTGAACCGCTCGACAAGCCAATCCGTCTGCGGGTGATACACGGAGGTCTTTAGCGCCTGTATCTTTAACAAGTGACACAGCTCTTTCATCAGATGGGAAACAAATGGAGTACCCTGATCGGTCAGAATCTCTTTCGGGATGCCCACTCGTGCGAATACCTGAACCAACTCTCGGGCAATGTTCATTGCATTTGCTTTGCGCAAGGGAACGGCTTCAGGATACCGGGTGGCATAGTCCAGGATCACCAATATGTAATGGTGTCCACGTGCAGATTTTTCCAACGGACCCACAATGTCCATTGCGATCCTTTCAAAGGGGACATCAATGACCGGGAGGGGTATGAGAGGGGCTCTCAAGGGTGGGTTAGGAGATGCCAACTGACATTCGGGGCATGAGGCACAGTACCGTTTCACCGCCTCATAAACCCCCGGCCAGAAGAACCTGCGCAGGACCCGCTCCTGGGTCTTCTCAACCCCTAAGTGCCCTCCTAGCACATGGGAATGAGCGAAGTCGAGTACCTTTCTGGTCTGAGAGGACGGAACCACCAACTGTTCAATTTCCTGACCTCCCTCCATAATGACCCGGTACAACAGATCACTCTTCAAAATAAAGTACGGATAACTCTTTATTGCCCCTTCCACCGGCACCCCGTTCACCTCAATCACCCTGCTTCTCGCAGTCTGCAACAAAGGATCACTAGCTTGGTCGTTCCCAAAAACAGTGTTCCCGGGAATCCCTCCCCCTGAGTCATTCCCATCGGAGGTATAGCCCCCAGAGTTAGGAGCCTCATTCACCTCCTCACTCGTATATGTTACAGGGACCCCCAATTCTGTCTCTGTCACCTGGGTGGCCACCCCCTTTCGAGATCTTTTGGCCGGGGTGTTCATCAGAGCCTCAGCCCGAGCTCTGGTAAAGCCGTGCTTGGCTTCTCGCCTCTCTCTGCGTGTTTTCCGGGGTTTAGGAGGTTTCTGACAAAAAAACGTATCGTGGAATGGGAACACCTTGGTGATGTCGTTAGTACCCTCATCAAGGTCGGCAGTGGCCGTACCAACGGATAACCCCTGCAATATGGTCTGAAAGTCTGGGAAATCCCTCCCTAAGACGAGGGAATAGGGTAACTTGGGTACCACCACAGCTGGGACAGACCGTACCCTCGCCCCCACAGAGACAGCAACTAGCGCCGTGGGATAACGAACGGTACTACCATGTACGCACAACACTCCCACAGTCTTATCTTTCTGTAAGTTGGCCCGGCACACCAGTTTGCCTGACACCAAGGTTATGGCACTACCGGAGTCCGCAAGTGCCACTGCCTGTAGTCCGTTCAGCAGGATGGGCACTCGAAAAGTCTGAGTCCCTTCCACCAGGCCAGTCAGACATATCAGTCCGCAGAAATTCCGGGGGTCCTCACCCAGCCCACACTGCATGGGCTCGGACGTGTTAGGACACCTGGCTCTAATATGTCCCAGTTCGCCACACTCAAAGCACTGTATCGAGTTCCTTTGGGGCTCATTCCCTCTTCGAAAAGTGTCGCTGTGGTCTGAGTAACGCACTGGTCCCCCAGGTGCTGGCAGGATTGCCGACCCGTTTGACCTAGTTGTGGAGCCGAAGACTTTTTGAGGCTGCTCCTTTCTATGGGTGGGGATGCTCCCCACAATGACTTTTGGAGACCTCCTGGGAGAGTCCTCGAAGTTTTTTGCAGCCAGGTAGCGCTCTACTTGGGCCACCATGTCATCATAGGTACCCGGGTTCCCTTGTCCCACCCATTCACGGAGGCTGCGTGGGAGTCCGCGTAGGAACTTATCCAACACCAGGGTTTCCACTATCTGCGTGGGGCTTTGGTGCTCAGGTTGGAGCCACTTCCGAGCCAAATGCATTAGGTCGAACATCTGCATCCGGGGTGGTGTCTTCTCCTCATACGTCCAGTTAGAGAAGCGCCGCGCTCTCACAGCTTTTGTTACCCCGAACCGGGCCAGGATTTTGGCCTTTAAAAGTTTATAGTCCGTAGCCTGGACTTCCTCCAGGTCATAGTAGGCCTTTTGGGCCTCTCCAATCAGGAAGGGTGCGATAATCCCCGCCCACTTGTCTGCAGGCCAGGCCTCCCGGGTAGCAGTGCGCTCAAAGGCACGGAGGTATGCTTCCACGTCATCTTCAGGTAACATCTTCTGAAGGTAGCAACTAGCTCGAATCCTGGTCTCCTGGCTAGGGGGTGCTTGCGTCGCCAAACTTCGTACAATTGCTTTAAGCAGCTCGTGGTCAGCTTTCTGGGCCTCCATCACGGCCCCAATCTGTGCCTGTATTAGGCGGTTGCTCTCCTGCTGCGTTGCCGTGGCACTTACCAGTGCTTTTAATAAGTCCTCCATTGTAACTGTGGGTTCTGTACCCTTGTTGCTACTGCCAGCGCACAGCAGGTACAAAATCCCACCGCTGCCACCACTTGTGGAGAAGCAGGTACTGCGGACACAGCAACGTGGGTTTTCTAACCGTTTTTTTATTTGCAGCAGCAAAGGGGGTTTCCACAAACAGAGAAAATAAACAACAAAAAAAATCCTACTCCCTTTTGGGAGGCTACCTGACAATAGACGAACCTGTCTACTCCTGGGCCCACTAAACGGGTTCCCCCAGTAAAACAAAACACACTTTCCAATATAACAGATTCCTTACTTTTTCCACCACAGTCTCCAACTCCTTCCTCCTTCTGTCTCCAAACCCCTCAATGAACTGGAAGGAACTGAGACTTCTTATAGGGAAGGGTGGGGCAGCTGTGGTAAATGAGCAATCATTCAGTTAACCCTGAACTGGGAAGGTGGCTACTTCCAGCCGTCTACTCAGGTACCGGCCCTCACATAGCCTGCCCCGAGTGAACCCGTCACAGGGTGCACACCCTAATGCAACAGGCTGCACACCAGTGATTTCAGGGTAGTGGAGGTGTCCCTTTATGGATATGCATAACAGTGTACAGCATTAACTAGAATTCTGGTTACATCATGAATAGGGATGGGCGTTCGGTTCGATTCGAACATGAGTTCAATTCGAACATCGCCAGCTTGGCCATTCGGCGAACTTCGAACATTTCAGGCCATTCGCAAAAAGTTTGAAAAAAATAAATTATTTAGATTTGTTTTAAAAAAATGCTTAAAAAATCCTAATTTTTTTTTATAAGAATAAAGAGACACTTTACTGCAGAATATTATAAGCAACGGTTTATTAGATATTGAATTAAAATGGAAATATCTTTAACATTGAAGCCTATGGGATAAAACAATCTTGTTGCTAAACCATCAGGCAGACGAGGCCCTCTAATCAGGCACTGTAGAGGGCAGCCCGCCGGGGCCTCCCAAGGATCCCTTGAGGAGCATGCGGCCGCCGGATGACAGAGCTGCGACTGTGCGGGCAGGCCGGCCGGGTGCATGTGGCAGAGAGTTGTCACAGGGAGGGAGCCACTGCACCTGCGACCACGGCAGACCCCCCCCCCACAACCAGGATCCAACAGGCTAAGGTAAGGCGACACATTTCTAAAAAAAATAAAACCCGAGGACATTTTTAAATGTCCCAAGGAACATAAAATAAAACTTTTTTCTTTTCTTTCTATTACTCACCTGATTCCTGGATCCACCAACAAGCGCAGCCTCCCGTCTCCCACGCTGTTAGACGCTGCATATACCGGCGCGCTGTGTGAAGCTTCTGAGAAGATACGCTATTAGTGTAGAGGGAGCGATGCAAAATGCGCAGCCGACTTCCTCGCTACACTAATAGCGTATTTTCTCAGAAGTATACTTGTTACTTACCCTGCTTGTTCTGAGGACGCGATCTGTTGCCGGCTTTGTCTGCCATTTGACAAGTCTCTCTGTGTACTCCCTGCCTGTTCTATTTGCCTCCTGTTGCTACTGGTGTGCGCTGAGTCTCACCATATACAGTAGCGCAGTACAAGTGCCTAAACGTTGCTGACCCGATTTTGTTATAACAACTACTCTCGCTCTGGTACATTCCGCTGCTTGTTACTGCTGGTGCGCTTCCATCCTGCCATATACTATAGCGCAGTACAAACATATATTGATCTCAGTCTGTGGTGTATATTGTTGGTGCTGTCTCCCTGGCCTGTGTGGCTGCTAGAGGTTAGGTTTAGTGGTCCCGAGTCCCGACCATCCTAAGGATCGGAGGGTTAGAGGTCTGTTACCAGGGATCCTACCAGGTCTGTCCTGGGGAATCGTTACAAATATGTGGTGAACGCCGCAGCAAATGTTAATGCTCATGCAATTTTAATGCACCTGTTGATACTTTCATCCAAAGCCTGCATAAGTTTCACCATAATTTAGCCAAAAAAATCACTAAACTTGTTCTGCGTGTCCTAAAACGTCTCCTCTTTTCATACAGGCTGCCGCCCCAAGCAGTTGTTTATGAATAGATTAAAGGAAAACCATTTACCATCATTTGAAATGTCATTTTGTTCTTTTTAAATGTTTCTATACATCCTACAAATCCGCCACTTCACGGGCAGGTTACGGGGACTAGGGATGAGCTGTTCGGTTCGATATATTCGGAGTTCGATTTGAACATCGCCCATTTGGATGTTTGCCAACGCCGAACATTTCCACTTGTTCGTCGCATGATCGCCCACAATGCACCACAATGGACCACAATGCACTTTTTCCACTGGCCTGAAGCTTGTAATTGGCTACAGCCTGCACCTGACCACAGTTTAGGTGCAAGACAGGTGCAAGACTATGCCAATCACGGTTCAGAGTCCTGATTGGGCAAATTTTGCCCAATCACGGGCTCACAGAGCTAAGTCCCGCAGCACACTATATAAGGCTTCACACTGCCCCAGCACGTGTTTTTTGAGTGGAGACTGTTGCGTTAGTGTGTGTTCTCACTGCCACCAGCTATTGGGGGGTCTCACTTCTACAAAATATCTGGGAATTGTTGTAATCTGTGTGTTCTCACTGCCACCAACTATTTTGGGGGTCTCATTTCTACAAAATATCTGGAAATTGTTCTAATCTTTGTGTTCTCACTGCCAGCAGCAATTGTGGGGGTCTCACTTCTAGAAGATATCTGGGAATTGTGGTAATCTGTGTGTTCTCACTGCCATCAACTATTTTTGGGGGTCTCATTTCTACAAAACATCTGGGAATTGTTGTAATCTTTGTGTTCTCACTACCAGCAGCAATTGTAGGGGTCTCACTTCTAGAAGATATCTGGGAATTGTGGTAATCTGTGTGTTCTCACTGCCAGCAACTATTTTGGGGTCTCATTTTTACAAAATATCTGGGAATTGTTGTAATCTTTGTGTTCTCACTGCCAGCAGCAATTGTGGGGGTCTCACGTCTAGAAGATATCTGGGAATTGTGGTAATCTGTGTGTTCTCACTGCCAGCAACTATTTTGGGGATCTCATTTCTACAAAATATCTGGGAATTGTTGTAATCTTTGTGTTCTCACTGCCAGCAGCAATTGTGGGGGTCTCACTTCTAGAAGATATCTGGGAATTGTTGTAATCTGTGTGTTCTCACTGCCACCCATCAGGGGGTCTCACTGATTTATAGGAGGCTCCTGGGAATTGTAAATTGTGTCTTGTCACTGCCACCCATCAGGGGGTCTCACTGATTTATAGGAGGTTTCTGGGAATTGTAAGCTGTGTCTTGTCACTGCCACCCATCAGGGGGTGTCACTGATCTATAGGAGGTTTCTGGGAATTTTAATCTGTGTCTTGTCACTGCCACCCATCAGAGGGTGTCACTGATTTATAGGAGGTTCCTGGGAATTGTAATCTGTGTCCTCTCTCTGCCACCCATCAGGGGGTCTCACAGACTTGTAGCAGATATCTGGGAATTGTAATCTGTGTCTTGTCACTGTTGCCAGCTATCAGGGGGTCCTATCAGGGGGTCTCACTGATTTATAGGTGGTTTCTGCAAATTGTAATCTGTGTCTTGTCACTGCCACCCATCAGGGGGGGGTCTCACTGATTTATAGGAGGTTCCTGGGAATTGTAATTTGTGTCTTGTCACTGCCACCCATCAGGGGGTCTCACTGATTTATAGGAGGTTCCTGGAAATTGCAATCTGTGTCTTGTCACTGCCACACATCAGGGGGGCTCACTGATTTATAGGAGGTTCCTGGGAATTGTAATTTGTGTCTTGTCACTGCCACCCATCAGGGGGTCTCATAGATTTATAGGAGGTTTCTGGGAATTTTAGTCTGTGTCTTGTCACTGGCTGCCAGCTATCAGGGGGTCTCGCTGAGTTATACCAGAGTTCTGGAAATCTTTAATCTAGATAGCGCAGTTGAATCAGAGTTCTGCATATCTCCAATTTTTTATAACAGAGTTGAATCAGAGTTCTGTATATCTTTATTCTATATATCACTCACCATGTCAGAAAGACCAAAAAGGACAGGCAGATGCTCCCAGACACAGATAAGAGGGCAAGCAGCCTCTGTGTCGGGAGGCTGTGCCTCTGGTCGTCGTGGACGTGGTGCATCCTCTGCAGGGGCACGCTTGTCCTTTCTAACAGCTGCTGGCCGTCTTAGGCTAGGGTCAGACTGAGGCAGTGCGAACGCGCGTTCTGGCGCACATAATCACGGCCGCACTAGCAGCAGATGACGGGCAATGACAGCCAATATACGAAGTACGGTCGCACAAAAGTCCGGCCGCGCAACGCAAGTGGAAAATGAACGCATTTTTTCGAGAACGTTAAACCGCTGGTACTGACGTACAGAGTGCGCTGCGGCCGCATAGCAGCGTGTGTGCGTGATTAGGAGATGTCAGACGCTGCTAGTGTGCGGCCAACATAACGTTCAAACAGCCGGATTTCCCTAGACTTCTTTTCACCCCATCGTCATGAAATACGTCCAGAATTGCGCATCGTCTGACCACTTAAGCGTATTCCGTGAAAAAATGCGTGCGCACGCATCGACGTACATTTTGACGGTGGCCGCAGAAAATGCGCTCATCTGTCCCTAGCCTTAAGCAGCAGCAACATACAGAGGATTTGGTGGATTTGCTAACCAGGCCATCCTCATCCTCCCAGTCCTCTGCCAGCCAGGCTTGTAGTGGTTTACAGTCGACCTCAGATGCCAAAACATCTAATGCAGCCTCCATGTCCACAGCTACTCTTGCCGTAGCCTCACTATCACACATGGAGGAGTCAGCTGAATTGTTTGACTACAATGACAGTGACATGCTGCTTGAGGATGCGCAGCAACTACAGTGCTCTGATTCAATCTCTGAGGTTGAGGAAGGGAGTATAATCAACCTAGAGGAAGGGGGTGCCAGTGATGACACAAATAACTGTCACTCATGTTGCCCCAGCAGCTGCAGCATACTGCCAAGTTGGCTCCAGTGACGAGATAGGGGGTGATGACAATGATGATGAGGTCACTGACTCCACCTGGGTGCCTGATCGAACAGAGGAGTCAAGTGAGAGGAGGAGGCACAACAAACACGAGGCACAATGTCCTCTATGACCAACCGTAGTCAGTCCAAGGCATCAGATGTCAGAGCTGCTCAGGTGCAGAGCAGTGTTGTCTCAATGCACACATACAGGAACTCTGCTGTCTGGGAGTTCTTTAAGAAATGTGCAGCAGACCGCACCGTTGCTATTTGTAATCTATGTCAGATGAGGATCAAGCGTTGGAAAGACATCCCAAGCATGGGTACCACGTGCTTGAGGCGACATATGACCACTAGGAATGAGCCGAACACCCCCCGAGTTCAGTTCGGGCCCAAACCCGAACTTCCCATATGTTCAGGTCCGAACCCGAACTCGAACTCCATGCAAGTCAATGGGGCTGAAAATTCGGTTTTTAGAGTGCCCTCCAAGAGGGCATATATGCTAGAATTTTGCCATAAAAGGTGTATGGGGGTCCGGATAGTGCCCTGGGGGACAGGAAACAAGGACAAAAAGTTAAAAAAATTACGTTTTTAAAGGGACAGTGAGTTTTCCATGAAATAAGGGTTAAAAATAAAAAATTCCTTCAAATATCGTGCCTAGGAGGTCCCCATAACCTGCCCGTGAAGTGGCGGATTTCTAGGATGTATAGAAACACTTAAAAACAAAAAAATGACGTTTCATATGACGGTAAATGCTTTTCCTTTAATCTATCCATAAACAACTGCTTGGGGCGGCAGTCTGTATGAAAAGAGGAGACATTTTCGTATACGCAGAAAAAGTTTACTGATTTTTTTGGCTAAATTATTGTGAAACTTATGCAGGCTTTGGATGAAAGTAACAATAGGTGCTTCAAAATTGGTCCTTTAGCATCCCCAACAGTGCCGTCACACCGTAACTCCTCTGAGGATATGAATCTGATACAGGCGTCAGTGGCAGTGCACCCAGATATTCTGCCTTTTTTGCAAAACTGCCAGGCCAGCAAGTATCATCATACAGTAACCCCTCTGTGGTATTGTTGAAGAATGCAGGGGTGGACCATGTGGTCCTATATTGAAAAGATATGATTCTGGTCAAGGCGTCAGTGCACCCAGATATTGTGCTTTTGGTGCCATGCCTGCAAGTGCCATCATAACACAGTAACCCCTCTGTGGTATTGTGGAAGAGTGCAGGGGTGGACCATGTGGTCCTATATTGAAAAGATATGATTCTGCTCAAGGCGTCAGTGCACCCAGATATTGTAGAATAGAAATGGGTACTAGACCCAGTGTGAGCGCACTTAACTTAAGTGTAGAAATTTTCAGCAATGGGACTGGATAGTCTTGATTTAAGAATCATTGTTGATGGAACCTAATATTAGAAAAATATAAACAGCTCCATGGTGCAATATTATTAGGATAAACACATGGGAAATAATTGTGGTGGTAGATAGTATACGCTAAGAACTCACAAAGGTGGAGCCCCCTAGGCTCAGGAGATAGCGCCTTTTGACCACTCTGGGGGGGGGGGTCACACCCCTGGTGTTAGATCGGGTCTTCAGAATAATTTCTTCAGAATGTTAACCACTTTCATCAGCAATAGATACAGCCATAAACGATAAGTATGGTCATAATGGCTTCTTTGATAACTTAGGAGAAAGAAAGAAGACCTCCATTGCGCAAGTATCAAAGTTCTAAGGTTATAAAATAACAATTGGGTACTCACAATCTCAAGAGCCTCTTAGAACAGTGGCTCAGTAGATAAACATGTAGACCAGTAATCAATTCTCAGACTGGAATTCTTGTTGTAGGTTAGCGATATTTATTTAAAATATATAAAACAAAGAGACGCGTTTCGCCTGCATAATCTGTAGGTTTCCTCAGTCCTGTAAATAAAAACGTTCATAGTCATCCATTAAATAGCCGCTTGATATCAGTTGATAGTGAGCACCTGCAGTTCTCAATTGCTTGTGCGTTTCAACTGCGATCTCGTTTCAACCCTATTGGGTTGTTATTATGTTTGAGTTTAAAATGATTAGAAACACAATGTTTGTCATAACTTCTATTAATGTTGTTGATATGTTCATTCACACGGACTTGTAATGCCCGTGTAGTTTTACCTACATAATATTTATTACAAGGACATCTTAGCACATAAATCAGATATTTAGAGAAGCAAGTTAGTCTATCTTTGATTTTGTAATTATTTTGACCGGCACAGAATTTATTTATTTATTTTATTTTATAAAGGATTTTACCAGGAAGGATACATTGAGATTTCTCTCGTTTTCAAGTATGTCCTGGAATGTGGTAATATATCTCTTATTATTACATGATTTTCTACAACTGACACAGTCTCCGCACCCATAAAAACCGGAAGCAAGTCCAAACCAATTTGTCTGTATTTTTTCTTCCCTTAAATGATTTTTGACTAGTTTTTGTCGTAAACTCCCTCCACCTCTATATATAATCCGAGGTTGTGCTGGCAGAATATCCCTAAGTATGGGATCTTCTTTTAGTATTGACCAATACTTCTGAATGTATCGTTTGATGTTCCTATTTCCGGTATTGTAGTCCATAACGAATGGAAGTTCAATTGTATCGGTTTTATCTTTAACTTTGTAATTCAATAGCATACTTCTATCTGAATTATGGATTATTTCTCTTGTATGTTCTAATTCTGTTCTCGTATAACCTTTCTCGACAAAGTCATTCATGAGTTTGTCGGATTGTTTTTGGAATTCCTGAATGTCTGTACAGTTTCTACGAAGACAAGTCATTTGTCCCTTAGGAACAGTTTTTAACCATGGGGGAAAATGATCGCTCTCTAAACCAATGTAACTGTTGACGTTCACATCCTTGAAGTGTGTTCTGGTCTTCATAATTCCATTTTCACCTGCCCCTGCAGAGCTGACAGAATTTCTGGCCCGGTGTGGCTCCTGTCCCCTAAACAAATCAGCTCAAGCACAGTATGGCATCTTTTTGCTTGAGCCATTGCGTAGACCCTGTCAGGTGTCGGTTTAACTGCCACTTCGCCAGAGACAGAGAAGGAGGAGGAGGAGGAGGAGGAGGAGGAGGAAGAGGGAGAGGTGGTGGTGGTGGAGCAGACAGACCTCATACAAGCAGCTTTCTGGAGGCATGGTGGATGAACAAGATCCAGCACAGAGCCCCATCTTGGATCCCTCCCAGCTGCAATCAGAGTTACCCAGTGTGCTGTGAAGGAAATGTAACGACCCTGTCCATGCTTGCTGGACCACGTGTCTAAAGTCACATGCACCTTTTTGCTGACTGCCTTTCCCAATGACTGGATAACATTGTCTTCCACATGCTGGTATAGTGCTGGAATGGCCTTTTCGTGAAAAGTAATGGCATTTTGGAACCTGCCACTGTGGTACAGCACATTCAGCAAATTCACGGAAGGGAGCAGAGCCCACCAGCTGGAAAGACAGCAGCTGCAATGCGAGTAATTTTGCTAAGATGGCATTTAGACGCTGTGCTTGGGGATGGTTGGGACTATATTTTTTCTTTCGCTGCAGCAGCTGCGGCAACGTAATCTGAATGCATAAATCTTCAGCTGCTGGGATGATGTCACATTGTGAGGAAGGACCTGGTACATCCATTACTGTAGCATCATCCCTGTCGGTGGAGGTTGTAGGCAATGACATGGCAGGACATACAGTGGGGGTAGAGACAGATGAGGAGGAGGAGGACCTACGCAAAGTTTTGCGCCAACGTGATGTGTGGCAGTTGTTCATATGTCGCCTCAAGCATGTGGTACCCAAGTGTCCGGTATCTTTCCCACGCTTAAGCCTCATCTGACATAGGTTACAAATAGCAACGCTGCGCTCTACTGCACATTTCTTAAAGAACTCCCAGACAACAGAGTTCCTGCGTGTGTTCTTTGAGACAACAGCGCTCTGCACCGGAGCAGCTCTGACATGTGATGCCTTGGACTGGCTAGTGCTACGGTTGGTCACAGAGGATGTTGTGCCTCGTGTTTGCTGTTCCTCCTCCTCCCCCTCTTCCTCACTTAATTCCTCTGTTCGATTAGGCACCCAGGTGGAGTCAGTGACCTCATCATCATTGTCATCATCACCCCCTATCTCCTCGTCACTGGAGCCAACTTGGCAGTATGCTGCAGCTGCTGGGGCAACATGAGTGCCAGTTATTTGTGTGTCATCACTGGCACCCCCTTCCTCTAGGTTGATTATTATACTCCCTTCCTCAACCTCAGAGATTGAATCAGAGCACTGTACTTGCTGCGCATCCTCAAGCAGCATGTCACTCTCATTGCAGTCAAACAATTCAGCTGACTCCTCCATGTGTGATAGCGAGGCTACGGCAGGAGTTGCTGTGGACATGGAGGCTGCATTAGATGCTTTGGCAGCTGAGGTGGACTGTAAAGCACTAGAAGCCTGGCTGGCAGAGGACTCGGAGGATGAGGATGGCCTGGTTAGCCAATCCACCAAGTCCTCTGTATGTTGCTGCTGCTTAAGACGGCCAGCACCAGTTAGAAAGGACAAGCGTGCCCCTGCAGAGGATGCACCACGTCCACCACGACCAGAGGCACAGCCTCCCGACACAGGGGCTGCTTGCCCTCTTATCTGTGTCTGGGAGCGTCTGCCTGTCCTTTTGTTCTTTCAGACATGGTGAGTATAGATTAATATATACAGAACTCTGATTCAAGTCTGGTATAAAGATTTACAGAACTCTGGTATAACTCAGTGAGACACCCTGATAGCTGGCAGCCAGTGACAAGACACAGATTACAAGTCTCAGACACCTCCTATAAATCAGTGAGACCCCTTGATGGGTGGCAGTGAAACCTCCTATAAATCAGTGAGACCCCTTGATGGGTGGCAGCCAGTGAGAACACACGGATTATAACAATTCCCAAATGTTTTAAAGAAATTAGTGAGCCCCAAAATACTGCGTGGTACTGGCTGTGTGACAAGACACAGATCACCTCAATTCACAAATGTTTTGTAGAAATTAGTGACACCCAAAATACTGCGTGGAACTGGCTGTGTGACAAGAGACAGATCACTTCAATTCACAAATGTTTTGTAGAAATTAAAGACACCCAAAATACTGAGTGGTACTGGATGTGTGACAAGGCACAGATCACCTCAATTCACAAATGTTTTGCAGAAATTAGTGAGCCCCAAAATACTGCGTGGTACTGGCTGTGTGACAAGAGACAGATCACTTCAATTCACAAATGTTTTGTAGAAATTAAAGACACCCAAAATACTGAGTGGTACTGGATGTGTGACAAGGCACAGATCACCTAAATTCACAAATGTTTTGTAGAAATTAGTGACACCCAAAATACTGCATGGTATTTGTCACGACCCACTACGCGCGCTGCTGCGCAAAGACGCCGGGTTAAGCCGCGCACTATCTATCTATCCTAGACCCAGATAGTTACGCGCACTTCTCTACCCGTCCCGGCCACACTTTCTCTCACAACAGGCACGTAGAGAGCGATAAACTGATCCCAGGATTGCAACGCAGTACAAGTCTTCTCCTGAAGTGCATATTAACTACGTCTCTCACAATCCAAGAGCTCACTTTCTTATTCTATTAGTAATGCTGCCACCAGTCCTCACGGACACTACGCGCGTCGCAACAGGAGACGCAGGGCTTAGCAGCCGCACTATCCTAGACTCGGACAGTGACTACGGATCCCACAATTCCCTGCTGTTTCCTGATGACCGCAACACGCAATTTCTTATATATAACCGAGCTTAATGCAAATAGCAATACTCCCAATCTCTTAGTTAGCGTGGATTTCATCAGCCAGAGTCAAAACTTAAATACTTTTTGTTTATTTATGATATAAAAAGAATCACAGTGCTTGGTTACATAAAAACTTATAACTAGAATAAATCAATTACTTACACACTACACAGCAAAATATAAAGAAAAAGGTGTTAATCACAGAGCCTTACTTACGACGGAATAATCAGTAGCTAGCATCGGTGCCTCCTGGGGCCTGGAGGTAGGACATGGACCGATCAGTCCTCTTTAGAAGGTGCCCCAAGTGATCAGCTCTGAGCCATGCTTGATTCAGAAAATATATAGGGCTGCCTTTTTCTAAGTCCAGCCTCCTAGCTGGCAGAGCCTTTGCCTACAATCCCCAGAGTGCCCATCTCTGGAGCATGCCCAGTGCACTTTGTCGTTAATCTTTGATTGCCTAAAGGCGTCCCTCTTCCCTCCAGACCCCCCTTAGAGATCAAGGATGTGCTTCCTGTATTTGAAGATTGTGTCCATCTCTCTTGGGGCCGACCTGGCTGCCAAGGTGTGATTTTCTATGTTAGTGTACAAAGAATTTCCCTTTTTACAGCTACGTGTTATATCCTCCCCCCAAGGGAGAAAGCTAAACATTTTGATTACATTTCAGCTGTGGACACAGGGATACACTTACCAAATGGCCAGACACAAATATGAATATAAATCTATAAGGAGGTGAGGAGATATGTATGAACCGGCAGATAGACACATATATACAGGCAGACCCTTATAGAGATAGAAATACAGGTCTAATCTGCCACAGTACTGGCTGTGTGGCAAGACACAGATCACCTCAATTCCCAAATGTTTTGTAGAAATTAGTGACACCAAAAATACTGCGTGGTACTGGCTGTGTGACAAGAGACAGATCACCTCAATTCCCAAATGTTTTGTAGAAATTAGTGAGCCCCAAAATACTGCGTGGTACTGGCCGTGTGACAAGAGACAGATCACCTCAATTCACAAATGTTGTAAAGAAATTTGTAACCCCCAAAATACAGCGTGGTACTGGCCGTGTGACAAGACACAGATCACCTCAATTCACAAATGTTGTAAAGAAATTTGTAACCCCCAAAAAGACTTGCTGGCACAGTGACAGGACACAGAAGATCACCTCGATTCACAAATGTTGTAAAGAAATTTTTAACCCCCAAAATACTTGCTGGCTGTGTGACAAGACAAAGAAGATCACCTCAATTCGCAAATGTTTTAAAGACATTTTTAACCCCCAAAAAGACTTGCTGGCACAGTGACAAGACACCGAAGATCACCTCAATTCACAAATGTTTTAAAGAAATTTGTAACCCCCAAAAAGACTTGCTGGCTGTGTGACAAGACACAGAAGATCACCTCGATTCACAAATGTTTTAAAGAAATTTTTAACCCCCAAAATACTTGCTGGCTGTGTGACAAGACACAGAAGATCACCTCAATTCACAAATGTTTTAAAGAAATTTGTAACCCCAAAAAGACTTGCTGGCACAGTGACAAGACACAGAAGATCACCTCGATTCACAAATGTTTTAAAGAAATTTTTAACCCCCAAAATACTTGCTGGCACAGTGACAAGACACGAAGATCACCTCAATTCACAAATGTTTTAAAGAAATTTGTAACCCCCAAAAAGACTTGCTGGCTGTGTGACAAGACACAGAAGATCACCTCAATTCACAAATGTTTTAAAGAAATTTGTAACCCCCATAAAGACTTGCTGGCTGTGTGACAAGACACAGAAGATCACCTCAATTCGCAAATGTTTTAAAGAAATTTTAACCCCCAAAAAGACTTGCTGGCACAGTGACAAGACACCGAAGATCACCTCAATTCACAAATGTTTTAAAGAAATTTGTAACCCCCAAAAAGACTTGCTGGCTGTATGACAAGACACAGAAGATCACCTCAATTCACAAATGTTTTAAAGAAATTTGTAACCCCCCAAAAAAACTTGCTGGCACAGTGACAAGACACACATCACCTAAATTCCCTGATATTTGGTAGAAATGAGACCCCCCAGACCCCCCCAGTAGCGTGGCAGACCGGCAGTAACAACACACCTATCTCCTCTGAAATCTCCTCTCAAAATGCGTGCTGTAGCTATGCGTGAAAACGTTATATAGTGTGCTGTGGGACTTAGCTCTGTGAGCCCATGATTGGGCAAAATTTGCCCAATCAGGACTCTGAGCCGTGATTGGCATACTGTTGAACCTGTCTTGCACCAGACCTGTGGTCAGGTGTAAGGCTGTAGCCAATTACGAGCTTCAGGCCAGTGGGAAAATGCATTGTGGTCCATTGTGATGCATTGTGGTCGAACATGCGGCGAACACCCGGAAATGTTCGGTGTTCGCGATCTAATCGAACAGGCTAAGTTAGGGTCGAACGCCGAACCGTCCGAACTGAACAGCTCATCCCTAATGACCACCTGCCACGCATCCCATTGGCACAACACTTTGCATAGGTCCTCCTCATCTGTCTCTACCCCCACTATATGTCCTGCCATGTCATTGTCTGCTACAACTTCCACTGACAGGGATGATGCTACAGTAATGGGTGTACCAGGTCCTTCCTCACAATGTGACAGCATCCCATCATCTGAAGATTTATGCAGTCAGATTACGTTGCCCCAGCTGCTGCAGCGTAAGAAAAATATAGTCCCAACCATCCCCAAGCACAGCGTCTAAATGCCAGCTTAGCAAAATTACTTGCATTACAGCTGCTGCCTTTCCAGCTGGTGGACTCTGCTTCCTTCCGTGAATTTGCTGAATGTGCTGTACCACAGTGGCAGGTTCCAAAACGCCATTTCTTTTCATGGAAGGTCATTCCGGCACTATACCAGCACATGGAAGACAATGTTATGGAGTCATTGGGAAAGGCAGTCAGCAGCAAGGTGCACATGACTTTAGACACGTGGTCCAGCAAGCATGGACAGGGCCCTTATATTTCCTTCACGGCACACTCTGTAACTCTGATTGCAGCTGGGAGGGATCCAAGACGGGGCTCTGTGCTGGAGCTTGTTCATCCACTACGCCTCCAGAAAGCTGCTTGTATGAGGTCTGTCTGCTCCACCACCACCTCTCCCTCTTCCTCCTCCTCCTTCTCTGTCTCTGGCAGTTAAACCGACGCGTGACAGGGGCTACGCAATGGCTCAAGCAAAAATATGCCATACTGTGCTTGAGCTGGTTTGTTTAGGGGACAGGAGCCACACCGGGCCAGAAATTCTGTCAGCTCTGCAGGGGCAGGTGCAGAGATGGTTAACACCACGCCAGCTTGAGCTGGGAATGGTCGTCTGTGATAATGGCAGCAACCTTCTCTCCGTCCTATGCCAGGGTAAGTTAACGCATGTTCCATGCCTAGCACACGTCCTAAATCTGGTGGTACAGCGTTTCCTAACCAGGTACCCAGGGCTGGCAGATCTTCTCAGCCAGGCCAGAAAAGTCTGCAGCCACTTCAGACGGTCATTCCCAGCAAGTGTTCACCTGGCAGAAATTCAAAGAGAATTCCACCTTCCCACAAACTGTCTGATCTGTGACATGCCCACCAGGTGGAACTCGACATTAGCAATGCTGCAGCATCTTCACAAGCAGCAGAGAGACATCAACGAGTACATGTGTGAGTATGGCACAGGTTCAGGTCAACTTGGTCCCCCCCCGCAGTGGCTGATGATCAAGGATGCATGCACTGTACTGTCACCATTTGAGGAGGCAACGAGGATAGTGAGCAGGGACAGTGCATGCATCAGTGACAAAATTCCTTTAGTGTTCCAGCTGGAGTGCACTCTGCGGGGAATTATAGATGTTGCACTAGAGGCAGCGCAGCAGGAGGAAGAGGAGGCCTTCCCTAGCTCTCAAGGCCCCAGTCTTTACGCAGAGAGCATTCCTGCGGGTCCTCAGATAAGACAGGAGGAGGATGAGGAGGAGGAATATTTAAGTAGTGGGGGCATTGAAGGTGGGGATTCCTCAAGGGAGGGTTTTGTGTGCCCAGAAACCCAAGGACTAGTACGTGGCTGGGAGGAGGAAGTGCATGATGTGGTCATCCTCATTGACCAGGAAGACTTGGAAGCTAATGCCACTTCCAACCTACGCTGCATGGGCTCCCTTATCCTGCAAAGCCTGGTAAAGGACCCCAGGATTCGTGCTATTAAGGAGAGGGATCATTACCGGTTGGCAAGCCTTCTTGATCCAAGATACAAGGGTAAAGTTGCAGAGCTCATCCTGCCTGCACAGAGGGAGGACAGGATGAAAAATCTTGAGGACGCTCTAAAGTGACATTTGTGTAACACCTTTACAGGCACTGGTAGGTTACCAAGTGATGACACAGGTGCTTCTGAGGCTGCGGTTGATCAGAGGAAGAGCGGTGAAAGGGGCCACTTGTCTGATGCCTTTTCCAATTTTTTTAGTCCACGGCGCCTAGGGTCGTCAAATGTAGGCACCCATTGCCAGCATCTTCACCATATGGTGCAGGACTACCTAGGGGCAAGGGCAGGCCTGGATACCTTTACAGCAGATGATCCACTGGCTTACTGGGTGTTGAGATTGGATCACTGCCAGAATTTAGCCAATATGCTATGCAGCTACTAGGTTACCCTTCATCCAGCGTGCTTTCTGAAAGGACGTTCAGTGCCGCTGGAGGTTTTGTCACAGAGATAAGAGTGCGTCTGTCCACCGACTCTGTGGACCGGCTGACGTTTATAAAAATGAATCAGTCCTGGATCAGCAGCTATCAATCCCCTGATGCTGACGTAACTGAATAGATCGGGGATCTCTTCTGCATTCACAAAACCTCCACCACTGCACTCTTCCACATTACCACAAAAGGGTTACGGTGCGAAGGCACTTGCTGCCACCAAAGGCACAATATTTGGGTGCACTGCCACAGATGCCTATATTACCAGATTCATATCATTTTAATATTGGACCGCAGGGTCCAACCCTGCACTCTTCCACAATACTACAGAGGGGTTTCTTACGGTGTGAAGGCACTTGCTGCCATCAAAGGCACAATATTTGGGTGCACTGCCACTGACACCTATATTACCAGATTCATATAATTTTAGTATTGGACCGCATGGTCCAACCCTGCACTCTTCCACAATACCACAAAAGGGTTACGGTGTGAAGGCAATTGATGCCACCAAAGCACAATATTTGGGTGCACTGCCACTGATGCCTATATTACCAGATTCATATCATTTTAATATTGGACCGCAGGGTCCAACCCTGCACTCTTCCACAATACCATAGAGGGGTTACTTACGGTGTGAAGGCACTTGCTGCTACCAAAGGCACAATATTTGGGTGCACTGCCACTGACACCTATATTACCAGATTCATATCATTTTAATATTGGCCCGTAGGGTCCAACCCTGCACTCTTCCACAATACCACAAAAGGGTTACAGTGTGAAGGCACTTGCTGCCACCAAAAGCACAATATTTGGGTGCACTGCCACTGACGTCTATATTACCAGATTCATATTATTTTAATATTGGACCATAGGGTCCACCACTGCACTCTTCCACAATACCACAAAGGGGATACTTACGATGTGAAGGCACTTGCTGCCACCAAATGCACAATATTTGGGTGCATTGCCACTGACGCCTATATTACCAGATTCATATCATTTTAATATTGGACCGCAGGGTCCAACCCTGCACTCTTCCACAATACCACAGAAGGGTTACAGTGTGACGGCACAGTTGCCAACACTAAAGGCCCAATTTTAAAGCACCTATTGTTACTTTCATCCAAAGCCTGCATAAGTTTCACCATAATTTTGCAAAAATATCACTAAACTTGTTCTGTGTGTCCTAAATAGATTAAAGGAAAACCGTTTACCGTAATTTGAAATGTAATTTTTTTGTTTTTAAATGTTTCTATATGTAGCGCTGTTTTAAAAGACTGTGTTTGCTGCATTTACTTGTTGTGGCCACCAGAGGGAGACAGAGGCAATATGGACTATGCTGGGCAGGACTGAGCTACAATTTCCGTCATGCTTTGCGGTGGAGATAGGAAGTGGGAGAGAGAGAAAGGAAGGACATCCGCAGCCTCGTGCTCGTGTGAGCTCGTGTGAGCCGAGCAGCGAAAGATAGAGGACGCAAGTGAGACTGCCAGGGATCGAGATCAGGCCAGAGTGCAGACGCTGCCTCGAGGGCGCTGGAGATGGGGACAGTAACTTGCGGAGGCATACCCATTTATCGCTGAGAGGTTTGCGCAGAACTTCAGTTCCAGTTGGACCCCCCTGTTTGGAGACCGCGATGATCCATAGAGAGTGCAGGCGGTAGGCCGTAGTTTCTTGTGTTGGAGATCGGACAAGCGGACACGGTGGCACAGAATTCCGGAGGACAAGCGGAGAGACATCCTTGATCGGGCAGTTTAACAGATTGTCTAACGGATGGGTGAGAGGCCTTACAGGCCGCAAGTCCAAGTATAACCAAGCACGCTGGATTATTGTTAAAATCTACAGGGCCCCAACGTGACTAGTCGAAGATTTGCTTATTCCATTCACTGCCCAGTTGAATACAGTACCCGGGTACACGAGATCATACACACACACCTTTCTGAGACATTACTTTCACGGGACTTACACTCCAGAACTGAAGGGGTTAAACTTTTCTTTTGCCGCCGCGTGTTTTTCCCGTATTACGAAATCCTGTTATTCATATACCGTATCTACATTATATATGCCGCTTTATTGGGATCAGTAAAGTATATAATCTATAATATCCACAACAGTGCTGGTGTATATTTATTCCCTAGAGCGGTGAGACTAACCCGAGGTTAATTCAGCGGCTCCTTCGGGGGTGAGCGCTACATATACATCCTACAAATCCGCCACTTCACGGGCAGGTTATGGGGACCTCCTAGGCACGATATTTGAAGGAATTTTTTGTTTTTATTTTTAACCCTTATTTCATGGAAAACTCACTGTTCCTTTAAAAATGTTTTCTTTTAAAACTTTTTGTCCTTGTTTCCTGTCCCCCAGGGCACTACCCGGACCCCTATACACCTTTTATGGCAAATATCTTGCATATATGCCCTCTTGGAGGGCACTCTAAAATTCGATCTTTCGATTCCCATTGACTTGCATTGAGTTCGGTTCGTGTTCGCGTTCGAACTCGAACTTTTGAAATTGTTCGAGGTCGAATGCGAACCGAACACGGGGGTGTTCGGCTCATCCCTAATGGGGACCTCCTAGGCACGATATTTGAAGGAATTTTTCGTTTTTATTCTTAACCTTTATGTCATGGAAAAATCACTGGTCCTTTTAAAACGTTTTTTTTTTACTTTTTGGCCTTGTTTCCTGTCCCCTAGGGCACTACCGGGAACCCCATACACCTTCTATGGCAAATATCTTGCATATATGCCCTCTTGGAGGGCACTCTAAAAATCGAACGTTCGAGTTGAGTTTGAATCGTGTTCGCATTCGAAGTCGAACTTTTTCAAATGTTCGTGTTCGAATGCGAACCGAACACGGGGGTGTTTCGGCCCATCACTAATCATGAACTTTATGGTAATGCTGAAAGCTGAATATGATCTAAAACAAGATTTAATAGAAGGACTGTCTCTCAATGACTATATACCTATATTAAGCAATTCTGTCATAAACAAATGGTTTACACTGATGAAATCAATAAGCAAATCCATCTTTGTCACTGCGTGTGCTAACTGATGAATAACTTATCATAAGTGTAAGCTAACCTTTTCATGAAGGCTCCAAATCAAATTGCTAATTGAACATACACTTAAAATGCATATGTAAAAAATCTTACTATTTCCTGGAAATAATGTCAATACAAACAGTAAAATGAATAACTCACCCATCAGTAAAATAATGTGTATCATCATAACAGCTGGCTGCTTAAGTAAAAAATGTTCTGTCCTTTTGAAGTCTTTGATTATTCTGACAGTAAGGATGCAGTGTACATAATCATTCAAACATTATAATCATACATGGAAAGATGTGTTCTCATTACTAGAATCATTCATGTGATTATGATACATTAGAGGATTGTTGTTAATTTTGTAATATAGAATGTGAACATGCTGTATAAATGCATAAAATTATATTGCCTCCTATTTAACACTAGATGGCAGTGCAGTTAAACAAAAGTTTTCTAACATCTCTTCAGATTTACAGTGCATAGCTTCTTTAGTATTTGTTGTGTGATTTGAAATAGAACACACTATAACTATGCAGGAGAATACTGTTGTGAAAACATGCAAGGGCTACAATTTCATTATTGTGGTGATTGATGCTCTCCAGACTCTGTGCTCTATTCCCCGGTGACCGCTAATTGTAGCATTTGAATGAGCAAGCGTTAATGCCAGGATAAGTGACTTTAACGCATGCCCCTCATATTACCTTCCTGATGATAAACCCCTAAAAAATTGCTAGCGTATCGGTGATTGCTCTAGCTTGCATGAGCTTACTGTACTTCGTACACCCTATACTTAGCATGGGAGGGCAATCAGTAATTAGCAATAGGATAAGTAAGGTATTACTAACTTCTTCTAATCGCTAATTACAGCACCTTTGCGCTAACAGAAATTTTAGCAACACCTAAAAGCTGGTGCTAACTGATTCTGCTTTTCCCAGTAAATCGGATACTCACCTCTCATCCCGTGGCGAGAGCAGTGGCCCGATCTGCTACTTGTTGCCGCCACAAGCACAGTGAGATGGGGAGTTGGAGACAAATAGTTCCTAGTCTCCCACTGGAACTTCAGGAGGCGATACTCGTGGCGGTGCAAAAGTGCTACTTGAGTATCCCTGAGGGTAGTGGTTCATTCCGGGGCAAAGTGCCGTGGTAGTGCCTGCCTCGGAATATAACACTAAAATGGGGACACTACAGGGAGACCTGCAGGTGCAGGTTTTCATTGTTAGCATCCCCATTTTTGTCAGGAACCCAGCCGCAGAGGGACTCGTGCCAACACCTGAAACCTTGGCAACACTTTTCCTGCAAGAACTCCAGCCCAGGTTTTCAGTGTGGCCTGGTCTACCAAACTTCAGATCCCACATCCAACTCCTGGTTTGCCCTGCCTGACCTGTCCACAGGTTTGCTCCTTGAGGCTGTCAGAACACAAGAAAAGGAAGCCACGTCTGAGCCTCATTTCTTCTGCGTTGTTCCACAAGTCAAGAAGACTTTACATTTATCGTGACATACCTACCGCCTAGGCAGCCATCAGAAATGATGGAGCCCCTTACTGTACCTCACGTTGGGGCCCCCACGTCACTCCCTCAACCCCTAACAGCTTTTATCCCCCTTCAAAAAAAGAAAAGAAAAAGGACATAACATCGCTCCACAGTAATAAAAATCACAGCAATGTGCGGTGTGTATAAATGTATCACAGAGTTCTACAGCAATGTGCAGTGTGTATGAGTGTATCACAGAATCCACAGCAATAAAACTCACAGTAATGTGCACTTTGTATGAGCATATCAGAGCTCCACAGCAATAAAACACACAGTAATGCGCCGTGTGTATGAGCTTATCACAGAATCCACAGCAATAAAACTCACTGAAATGTGCTGTGTATGATGGCCTTTGGGCTTGGCTGGGCCCTGGCCTAGGCCCAGAGGCTGGCCTGGAACCGTGTCTGGGCCTTGGGCCCTGGGTCTGGGGTCTTGGGGTCTGGGCTTTGGGTCTGGGGTCTGGGCCTTGGGTCTGGGCCTGGGCCTTGGGTCTGGGCCCTGGTTCTTGGGTCTGGGCCCGGGTCTTGCGTCTAGGCCCTGGGTCTGGGCCCTGGGTATTGGGTCTGGGCTCTGGGCCCTAGATCTGGGCCCTGGGTCTGGACCTTGGGTCTGGGCCTTGGGTCTGGGCCCTAGGTCTGGGCCCTGGGTCTAGGCCTTGGGTCTGGGCCTTGGGTCTGGGCCCTGGGTCTGGGCCTTGGGTCTGGGTCTTGGGTCCAACCCCCTGGGTCTGGGCCCTGGGTCTCGGGTCTGGGTCTTGGCCCGGGTCTTGTCTGGGGCCTGGGTCTGGTGTTTGCCTGGGGTCTGGACCCTGGGTCTGGTGTGTGCCTGGGCCCTGGGTCTGGGCCATGCTGGGGTTTGGCTGGGACTGAGGCTGGTCTGAGACAGGCAGCACCGTACTCACCGCTCCTCTGCTGCCTTCTCGTCTGACGTCTTCTTCCTGCGCCAGTCGCTGTGCTTCGCACGCTGCTGTAGGGCCGCCCAGGAAGCCAGTACAGCTCCGGATTCGGACTCCTACAGTCCGAAACCGGAGCTGATAAAAAGTAAGGGCGCGCCGCTGCTGACAGCAGGGCTCTGGCGAGCCGGGCCCTGGGCCCTGGGCCCCTTACCACAGCATGGGGCGTAAGGCCCTGATGGCGGCCCTGCCTGCCTTTGTGACCTCTCCCATCCAGAGCCTTCTGTCTTCAGTTCCCCTGCCTCCTGGTTTCCAAGTTCCACCGTGATCCTCAGACTTTGTGACCTCTGCCATCAAGAATCTCCTGTCAGCCCTTTTCCTGTCCCGCTTGTCTCATGACTCCTGTAGGTCTCCTGTTGTGTTCACCCTCAGTGTTCCTAATTCCTGCCATACCCTGCTTTTCAGCCACTTTCCTGCCCTGCCCCTCTCAGGTAAGCAACATCCCTTTTCCATACATTATACTGCTTTACCTGGATTCATATCCTCACCATACCTAGACTTTACAATAAACCCTAGCTTAACGCATATAGGTGCCTCCTGTGTATTACTGCGTCCAGGGGCGGATCCAGACACAGGTTTCGGGGAGGGCACTCTACCAGTTTTGGCCAAGAGCTGGTGTTGGGTTCGCAGTGACAGGCAGAGACGCGCCTATTTGCAAGCTGTGCTCGTTACACTCACTCTCCCCAGAACATTGCATAGGGCCTGTCCTCATGTGGCTCATGAGCCCTGCGAACCCTTTCCATACGAAGGACCCGGGGTACCCCCTCCCAGCTCACATGTAATATATTGCCCCTAGCTAACACATGGATATATAGTGCCCCAGTTCACACATGGATATATATTGCCCCAGCTCACACATGGATATATATTGCCCCAGCTCACATGAATGTATATTGCCCCAGCTCACATTTTATATATACTGCCCCAGAGAACATGGATATATATTGCCCAGCTCACATGGATATATATATATTGCCCCCAACTCACATGGATATATATATCCATGTGAGCTGGGGGCAATATATATTGACCCCAGCTCACATAGATATATATATTGCCCCAGCTCACATGGATATATATATTGCCCCCAGCTCACATGAATATATATATTGCCCCAGCTCACATAGATATATATATATATATATATAGGCCCTAGCTCACGTGGTCCAAGCGGTCTCCTGCCAGGCCAGGCCCCTCCGAGTGCTTCTGTTCCTGTGAGCGCCATCAGCATGAAGCTCTGCCGCTCGCCTGGGCACATACCCCTTGAAGCTATGCAGTGTAGGGTAACCCAGGTGTGGACTGCCCAGTGCACCCTTTCCATGCTGGCAGGACACACATGGCACCCCATCTGCGCAGTCCTGCGAACCCTTTCCATACCATAGGCCCAGGGTACCCCCTCCCATGAATGTATATTGCCCCAGCTCACATTTTATATATACTGCCCCAGCTCACATGGATATATAAGTCTTAAGTCACTCAAGAGCTCCTTACTAACATACCTCAATACAGAATGCATCTGTAAACATGTAACATAATGACTATTTCCTACATATTTATTTTCTGTTAATCTGTATATTTGTGTTGTTAATATCTTACATTGTATTACTTTGTATCAATGTAACTGTAACACTTCAATGTTCTTGAACCCAGGACATACTTGAAAACGAGAGAAATCTCAATGTATCTTTCCTGGTAAAACCCTATTTGGGGACACCTATGATGACAGTTTTGAGTGACCCTCACTTTGATATGTATCTGTAAGCTGACTTATTTACAAAATAAAAATTTTAAATACAAAAAAAAATCCTAAATAAATAAATAAATAAATATTGCCCAGCTCACATGGATATAAATATATTGCCCCCAACTCACATGGATATATATATCCATGTGAGCTGGGGGCAATATATGTTGACCCCAGCTCACATAGATATATATATTGCCCCAGCTCATCTGGATATATTTATTTATTTATTTATAAAGGATTTTACCAGGAAGGATACATTGAGATTTCTCTCGTTTTCAAGTATGTCCTGGGTTCAAGAACATTGAATTGTTACAGAAATACAAAGTTACAGTTACAAGTATATATATTGCCCCCAGCTCACATGGATATGTATATTGCCCCCAGCTCACATGAATATTATATTGCCCCAGCTCACATGGATATATATATATAGGCCCTAGCTCACGTGGTCCAAGCGGTCTCCTGCCAGGCCAGGCCCCTCCGAGTGCTTCTGTTCCTGCGAGCGCCATCAGCATGAAGCTCTGCCGCTCGCCTGGGCACATACCCCTTGAAGCTATGCAGTGTAGGGTAACCCAGGTGTGGACTGCCCAGTGCACCCTTTCCATGCTGGCAGGACACACATGGCACCCCATCTGCGCAGTCCTGCGAACCCTTTCCATACCATAGACCCAGGGTACCCCCTCCCAGCTCACATGTAATATATTGCCCCTAGCTTACACATGGATATATAGTGCCCCAGCTCACACATGGATATATATTGCCCCAGCTCACATGAATATATATTGCCCCAGCTCACATTTTATATATACGGCCCCCAACTCACATGGATAAATATTGCCCCAGCTCACATGGATATATATATTGCCCCAGCTCACATGGATATATTTATTGCCCCCAGCTCACATGGATATATATATTTCCCCAGCTCACATGGATATATTTATTGCCTCCAGCTCACATGGATATATATATATTGCCCCAGCTCACATGGATATATACAGTATATATAGGCCCCAGCTCACGTGGTTCAAGCGGTCTCCTGCCAGGCCAGGCCCCTCCAAGTGCTTATGTTCCTGCAAGTGGCCGTCGGCATGAAGCTCTGCCGCTCACCTGGGAACCATGCAGAAGCCACGGTCTTGCAAGATCCCGGAGTTCACGAGACCTTGTGAACTCCGTGATCTCGCGAGATCGCAGCTTGTGGATTCCAGGTGAGCGGCCGAGCTTCGTGCCAACGGCCGCTCGCAGGAACAGATGCACTCCGCAATATTTTCTCGGGGGGGGGAATTGCCCCCCTGGATCCGCCCCAGTCTGCATCCTGGGTTCTTCACCTGCAAGAATTGCACAGTCCTGAAAATTTTAGCTTTAGCTAGGGAATGGGCACTCTGAATATACTATATGTATTGCCACTGGGGGGGCGCTATAGCGCGGTCCTCTAGGGCAATTATGGCATGGAAACAGTCTTTTTATATAGCTCAGAGTCTTATTTTGGCACTCCAGCATACAAACAAAATATAACAAAACAAAACCTAACTCGTCTAAGTGCTGACTAAACAATAAAGCGTCCCTCAATAACTTAGAATAATAACCAAAAGAAAATACCAGCTTTTAAAGTTCTGCTATCAAGCTGCCAGTCTCAAGGCTTCATCGGTCTCTGTGTGTGGCTCTATCAATCTCCTTTCGCTCTTCTCACTGGTTCCTCACACCTAGGAAACATTTAAGGGCATTTTTATTTAGCAGGTGGAGAAACCTTGCAGCACAGAAGAACAATTTAAAACACATAGGGCCCTATTACAATCTTTGCGTTAAAACGCTCTCGCAATGCGTGAATTTGTGCGCCAAGCGTTAAACGTTAACGAACGTAAATCAACGCGGGAATTACAATCCTCGCGCATTATTTCATCCGTTGAGCAATAACGCGCGTTAAACGGACGCGCACAAATGAGCGCGCAGCAACATTGCAGGCAGAAATCGGTGTGCGGGCTGTTTTTTCCACGCGATTCAGCCAATCAGAATTAAGAACCACAATTATCTCACGTTAAGTTTTTGCATCTGTCAAAGTCAATCTGAGTATATATGCTGCAGCAATAATAAATGCACGCAAAATTTCTCAAATTTATTGGTTTGGTATGAGTAGAGTGTGTAACTATACTATGCTGCATTTTTTTTTTGGGCTGGTGTATTTGGTTTCGACCAGGTTGATAGAATTTGTCATTACCACCAGCTTTTAGGAGTTGCTAAAATTATGCGTGCAACGTTTATGCGTTAATTCCTGCGAAATAGATTGTAATACCATCCGCAAACCAGTGCACAAACGCATTTGCGCTCACAATGTTAAGTATAGGACGCGCGACGTACAGTAAGCTCGCGCAGCGTTCGCGCAGGTTCACCCGCGGTAGACATATACGCGCGTTTGTTGCGCTGACATTGTAATACGACGTTCAGCGCCAAGGGTTTTGCCCCTCGCGTTAATGCGTTTTCGCGCTGGCGCAAATGTTTGCGCGAAGATTGTAATAGGGCCCATATTTTCCTCCCGGGTTCAAACAGCCCAATGCCCTCTTACAAACACAAGGGGAATATACACGCCCTTGCACACAATTCCCCTCACCTTATCACAGTATATTTAAGAATATGTGCCCTATTGTTTTTCTTAATGCTGGTTATTCTGATGGCAGAATTTATGTGTTGGCTTTATGTCATGCCTGAGAAACTCAGGTATGAAAAATTGGCTTGATGTGGCCTCCAATATATTGGGCCATATTACAATGTTGGTGCTAACTTAACCAGAGCTGTTGTAAACTTAAAACCTCCATAGCCTATAATGGCTCTGGTAAGTTTACAACAGCTCTGGTTAAGTTAGCACCAACTATGTAATATGGCCCATTGTTTATATCATTTTAAACTAGCTTAATATTATTCTGCTTAGACATTTAATACTATAAATAGACTCATGACAAAACGAGTGCCACGGTTTATGATTACGCATGTGAATAAAGGTGTGTTAGTTGTCATTGTCATGAGCAAGAGATTAATGGCCTAGCTGTGAAAACCAGACTATATTTTAGAGCGAATTTCTAAGCCAGGCGAGACTTTAACATATTGGTTTAACTAAGGTTAAATAAACAGTGCTTAATATCATCTAAGCATAAAATATAAAATAAACAACAACAAGACATGACTGAGTACAGAACACTCTAAATTGTAGAACAGTCCATAAGTCATTTGTTATTTTCTATGGAGATTTCTAGAGCCCTTATTAAGTTGTCAACGTGAATCCAGGGAAGTTCAAAGTACTCATTATATATTTGTTTCCATAACACTCTCGGGTTGTATGGTTAGGCAGAGGAGTGTGTTTACATTTTGTGACCTCCATCAAGTGTGTCAGAACCATGTCAACTCACTGTAATATCCTTGCTTGGTGTTAAACTTTTTTTCACAAGTTTGATTTTCACTTCTTATTGTCTCACTAAGCACTTACTGTATGTCAGCCTCCTTACTGCAGCAACCACACCCGTTTTTCAAATAACAAGGGCTACTCGCCACCCAGGACATACTTGAAAACGAGAGAAATCTCAATGTATCCTTCCTGGTAAAATACTTTGTACACGCAAATTCGAACGCGCAGCGCAATTTTTTGGCACGCAGCGTTAAACGTTAGCACGTGTAAATTAACGCTGGTATTACGATCCGAGCGCATTGTTTCATCCATTCGAAAGATACACGCAGAAAAAATATGCGCGAAAACGAGCGCAAATTAACGCTGCGCGCAGAAATCGGTGGGCAGACTGTTTTTTCACGCGATTCAGCCAATAATAATTAAATTGTCTCCCATTCAGTTTTTGCGCCTCCCAAAATCAATCTGAGTATATATGCTGCAACAATAAAAAAACACACACAACCACTCAATTTTATTTTTTGGGTATGTGTAGAATGTGTAACTAAACTGTGCTGTATTTTTTTTTCGTGCTGGTGTGCTTCGTTTCGGCCAGAACATTCAGATTTGCAGTTACCACCAGTTTTTCAAAGACGTTAAAATTATGCATGCAAACGTCGTTCGTAAAAAGTTGCGCATCGATTGTAATACCAGCCACGTACCAGCGCACGAACGCATTTGCGCGTACAAACTTTCGCTCGCGCAGGGTAATGTTAATGCGCATTTTGTGCGCGAACGGCGTAATTTGACGTTCAGCGTGAAGGTTTTTCCCCCGCGTTAATGCGTTTTTTGCGTACGTGCACATTTTTGCACGAAGAATGTAATAGAGCCCCAAGAGTATTAAATATAAGATGTATATAGTGATGCACAGAAATATTGGTAATTTTCCAGTGAAAATCAATATAATTGCACATAATAAATGCATTCACAGAGCAAGAAAAAAGGGCATAACAAACACTTTCATGTCTTGGTAACGATTCTCCCAGGATAGGCACAGAGAGGGTTGTCAATGGATATTGTCCTCAGTAAGTAAAAGTTGTCCCTGGAAGAGTTCTTTTTTCTCATGGAAGCACTGATCGAAATCAGTGCTTCCGAAATCAGGGCATTACGCGCCATGCTGCCGTAAGGGGCCCGGTGCCCGGTGGGGCCCGGGCCGTCGGGGCCCTGTAGGCAGCTGCGGCGCCCTCCTTCAGCTCCAGTATCGGACTCTAGGAGTCCGAATCTGGAGCTGACTGTGTGCGAGGGTCTCTCCCCCTCCCCCTGGCAGCTTTGCTGGCTGGCTGGGCGGGGGCCAAGCAGCGTGCGGGGCCCTCCCAAGCATGCTGCTTCAGCTCCGCCCCCTCCAGTCAGTGAAGCTGCCTGAGACGGAGGGCCCAAAAGAGAGAAGAAAAGAAGAGAAGAAATGAAGAAAAGATGAAGAAAAGAGAAGAAGAAGGAGGACAAGGAAGGAAGAGGGAGGAGTGGTAAGCCAGAGCCCAGGCCCGGACGCCGACACCAGGCCCAGCCAGGGCCCGGGCGCCGACCCCAGGCCCAGCCAGGGGCCGAACGCTGACTCCAAACCCAACCACGGTCCAGACCACAGACCCAGCCAGGGTCCAGACCCCAGGCCCAGCCAGGGCCCAGACACCAATCCCAGGCCCAGCCAGGGCCCAGACACCAACCCCAGGCCCAGCCAGGGACCAGACACTGACCCCAGGCCCATCCAGGGCCCAGAAACCGACCCCAGGCCCATCCAGGGCCCGGACACCAACCCCAGGCCCAGCCAGGGTCCAGATCCCAGGCCCAGCCAGGGTCCAGACCCCAGGCCCAGCCAGGGTCCAGACCCCAGGCTCAGCCAGGGTCCAGACCCCAGGCTCAGCCAGGGCCCGGACACTGACCCCAGGCACACCCAGGGTCCAGACCCCAGGCTCAGCCAGGGTCCAGACCTCAGGCTCAGCCAGGGTCCAGACCTCAGGCTCAGCCAGGGTGCAGACCCCAGGCTCAGCCTGGGTCCAGACCCCAGGCTCAGCCTGCGTCCAGACCCCAGGCTCAGCCAGGGCCCAGGTCAGGCTCAGCCAGGGCCCAGGTCCAGACCCCATGTTCAGCCAGGTCCAGACCCCAGGCCCAGCCAGGGCCCAGATGCCGACCCCAGGCCCATCCAGGGCCAGGACACCAACCCCAGGCCCAGCCAGGGCCCTGGTATCGACCCCAGGCCAAGCCAGGGCCCGGACGCCGACCCCAGGCCCAGCCAGGGTCCAGACCCCAGGCCCAGCCAGGGTCCAGACCCCAGGCCCAGCAAGGGTCCAGACCCCAGACCCAGCCAGGGTCCAGACCCCAGACTCAGCCAGGGTCCAGACCCCAGGCTCAGCCAGGGTCCAGAACCCAGGCTCAGGCAGGGCCCAGACCCCAGGCTCAGCTAGGTCCAGACCCCAGGGTCAGCCAGGGTCCAGACCCCAGGGTCAGAAAGGGTCCAGACCTCAGGCTCAGCCAGGGTCCAGACCCAATGGTCCAGACTCCAGGCTCAGCCAGGGTCCAAACCCCAGGCTCAGCCAGGGTCCAAGGTCCAGGCTCAGCCAGGGCCCAGTTCCAGACCCCAGGCTCAGCCAGGGTCCAGACCCTGTAGGCAGCAGCGACTCCAGGCCCAGCCAGGGCCCAGATGCTGACTCCAGGCCCAGTCAGGGCCCAGATGCCGACCCCAGGCACACACAGGGCCTGGACACCGACCCCAGGCTCAGCCAGGGTCCAGACCCCAGGCTCAGTCAGGGTCCAGACCTCAGACTCATCCAGGGTCCAGACCCCAGGCTCAGCTAGGTCCAGACCCCAGGCTCAGCTAGGTCCAGACCTCAGGCTCAGCTAGGTCCAGACCCCAGGGTCAGCCAGGGTCCAGACCCCAGGGTCAGCCAGGGTCCAGACCCCAGGGTCAGCCAGGGTCCAGACTCCAGGCTCAGCCAGGGTTCAGACCCCAGGGTCAGCCAGGGTCCATACCCCAGGCTCAGCCAGGGTCCAGACCCCAAGGTCCAGACCCCAGGCTCAGCCAGGGTCCAGGTCCAGGCTCAGCCAGTGCCCAGTTCCAGACCCCAGGCTCAGCCAGGGTCCAGACCCTGTAGGCAGCAGCGACTCCAGGCCCAGCCAGGGCCCAGACGCCAACCCCAGGCCCAGCCAGGGCCCAGACGCCGACCCCAGGGCCAGGACACCGACCCCAGGCCCAGCCAGGGCCCAGACACCGAACCCAGGCCCAGCCAGGGCCCAGACGCCGACCCCAGGCCCGCCAGGGTCCAAACCCCAGGCCCCACCAGGGTCCAGACCACGGGCCCAGGCGCCAACCCCAGGCCCAGCCAGGGCCCAGCCAGACCTCAGGACTTTCAAAATCCATGGCAATGAAAGTAATAGATTGTTTTACCATTTCTTATCACAGTAGAGCAGCACGAGGAAGCAGAACGCAGAAGTGCAACATTTCAATCAAAAGCGCCATCAGAAGTGATATGTAACATTTTTAATTATATATTTGCCAAATATTTGTGCGTGTGCCGTATGGGAAGAGGGGATCATGGGGTGCCCAGTTCCAGACCCCAGGCTCAGCCAGGGTCCAGACCCTGTAGGCAGCGGCGACTCCAGGCCCAGCCAGGGCCCAGACGCCAACCCCAGGCCCAGCCAGGGCCCAGACGCCGACCCCAGGGCCAGGACACCGACCCCAGGCCCAGCCAGGGCCCAGACACCGAACCCAGGCCCAGCCAGGGCCCAGACGCCGACCCCAGGCCCAGCCAGGGTCCAGACCCCAGGCTCAGCCAGGGTCCAGACCCCGGGCCCCGCCAGGGTCCAGACCTCGGGCCCTGCCAGGGTCCAGACCCCGGGCCCCGCCAGGGTCCAGACCCCAGGCCCCGCCAGGGTCCAGACCACGGGCCCAGGCGCCAACCCCAGGCCCAGCCAGGGCCCAGCCAGACCTCAGGACTTTCAAAATCCATGGGAATGAAAGTAATAGATTGTTTTACCATTTCTTATCACAGTAGAGCAGCACGAGGAAGCAGAACGCAGAAGTGCAACATTTCAATCAAAAGCGCCATCAGAAGTGATATGTAACATTTTTAATTATATATTTGCCAAATATTTGTGCGTGTGCCGTATGGGAAGAGGGGATCATGGGGTGGGGGGCCCCATTCTGAGGGTCAGTAAGGAGCCCCAAAAATTTCTGATTGCTGGCCTGGCTGGGACATTCAAGTTGCAACAGTCTGTAGTGCAGAGGACCTCTGATGCCAACTGCTTCAACATTCCAAGAATGTTTTTTTTTTGTAAATATATATTTTATTTTCAGGAAAAGAAATACCAGAGAGGTAGAACACACAGGTTCAGTATAATGTACAACAAAAGTAAGTATGGCGTGTAAGTGTAGGAAAGAAATGTCAAAAGAAAGAAACATTGTAGAACATGCAGGTTTCAAACATACAGTACCAGGTATAAGAACAATCAGAAGAAAGAAAAAGGATAGGGAAGGGACAGGAGGGACAACCGGTCGGGTCAGTTCAAGAGACAAAGGATGTGTCACCCGGGGATACTGAGGGGGGGGGGTGCGTGAAGTAAGGCCTTGAAGGCAGGGGCAGGAGCAAGCAATACCCAGGCTGACCAGATGGATGAATATTGTTGTAAGCAATCTGACACATTTTGTATGTTCTATCGAATGAAGCTCCTCCATGCGTTTTACCAAAAGGATGCTGGGGGACCAATCCGTTGCTTACAATAAAGTGGAATAAGCGCCTTAGCAGTGTTCAGAATGTGAACAATAATCAAGCGTTTATATCGAGATATAGAGCATTCAGTGTGGTGAAGTAATATCCATTCCAAATATGTTTAGCACAAACAGATTACTAATGATATTAAAGATGGCCTTGGTTTACCCTGGAGGAGAGTTGGCCAGGGAGAAAACAGTGACCTAACATGCTTCGTGCAATATTGCAAAGTCCCACTTCATTAGAGGAACCTTCAATGTTGGATTTTGGCTATAAGTGGCGGTAAAAAGCATAAAATAGATAAAAGCAACAACAAAGCCTTTCGAATGATACCCAACATGACCAGGTAAAAAGTAAAAAAAAAAAAATTATATATATATATATATTACAGTGGCAAGAAAAAGTATGTGAACCCTTTGGGATTACGTGGAGTTTTGCATGAATTGGTCATAAAATGCGGTCTGATCTTCATCTAAGTCACAACAATTTGAAAAACACGGTCTGCTTAAAATAATACAACACAAACATTATATGTTTTCATGTGTTTATTGAACATAACAAGTAAACATTCACAGTGCAGGATGGAAAAAGTATGTGAACCCCTAGCCTAATGACTTCTCCAAGAGCTAATTGGAGCCAGGAGTGAGCCAACCTTGAGTCCAATCAGTGTGATATTATTGGATGTGTTGCTGAAAGCTGTCCTG
Organism: Leptobrachium leishanense; assembly: GCA_009667805.1. Lineage (NCBI taxonomy): Eukaryota > Metazoa > Chordata > Amphibia > Anura > Megophryidae > Leptobrachium > Leptobrachium leishanense. Next base: position 97,764,714 of record CM019072.1, on the reverse strand, counting down.
CCCTTTAAAAACACACACCAGTTTTGGGTTTACTGGTTTCAAGAAGCACTACCTGATGTGAACCATGCCTCGCAGAAAAAAGCTCTCAGAAGACCTACGATCAAGAATTGTTGACTTGCATGAAGCTGGAAAGGGTTACAGACGTATCTCCAAAAGCCTTGATGTTCATGTGTCCACGGTAAGACAGACTGTCTACAAATGGAGAAAGATCAGCACTGTTGCTACTCTCCCTAGGCGTGGTCGTCCTGTAAAGATGACTGCAAGAGCCCAGCGCAGAATGCATAATGAGGTAAAGAAGAATCCTAGAGTGTCAGCTAAAGACTTACAGAAATCTCTGGCACATGCTAACATTTTTGTTGACACATCTACAATAAGGAAAACATTAAACAAGAATGGAGTACATGGGAGGACACCGCGGAGGAAGCCATTGCTGTCCAAAAAGAATATTGCAGCACGTTTGAAGTTTGCAAAAGAGCACCTGGATGTTCCACAGCACTACTGGCAAAATATTCTGGACAGATGAAACCAAAATTGAGTTGTTTGGAAAAAACACACAACACTATGTGTGGAGAAAAAAAAGGAAACAGCACAACAACATCAAAACCTCATCCCCACTGTAAAACATGGTGGAGGGAGCATCATGGTTTGGGGCTGCTTTTCTGCCTCAGGGCCTGGACGGATTGTTGTCATTGATGGAAAAATGAATTCCAGAGTTTATCAAGACATTTTGCAGGAAAACGTAAGACCATCTGTCCGCCAACTGAAGCTCCACAGAGGATGGGTGATGCAACAGGACAATGACCCAAAGCATACAAGTAATTCAACAAAAGAATGTCTTCAACAAAACAAAATACGCCTTCTGGAGTGGCCCAGTCAGAGTCCTGACCTCAACCCGATTGAAATGCTGTGGCATGACCTTAAGAGAGTGATTCACACCAGACATCCCAAGTATATTGCTACACTGAAACAGTTTTGTGAAGAGGAGTGGTCCAAAATTACTCCAGATCGTTGTGCAGGTCTGATCTGCAACTACAGGAAACGTTTGGTTGAGGTTATTACTGCCAAAGGAGGGTCAACCAGTTATTAAGTCCAAAGGTTCACATACTTTTTCCACCCTGCACTGTGAATGTTTACATGTTCTGTTCAATAAACACATGAAAACATATGTTTGTGTTGTATTATTTTAAGCAGACTGTGTTTAAGCAGACTGTGTATTTTTTAATAAAAAAATAATAATAAAAAAATTAAAAAAACATGTATTTTTTTTGGGTGTTCTTTTTATTAATGCAGCAATATTGTTCACATTTCAATTATAATGTGAACAATGATGCTGCACTAATGATTTTTTTCTATGGGGTGCGTTTGCTAAAAATCACGTAATTCCCTCCAAAAAATTTAATGAGTCCCCATTTCTAATTTTTGTACCAGCGCACATCATAGAAAATATTACCGGAAATGTTCATGTGATAAAAGGTGAAACAAAACACTTTACACGCTGCAGATGATTAAAAATTCTAATTTTATTGCATTTTTTTGTTATAATATACAGGCAGGACATGACGTATACATCTAAAAATGATATATTATGAATCTGCCGAGTCTGCCGGAAAGAACGAGATATAATATGTCTGGGTCGTATAATACAATGTGGCTTCAAATCGCGTTTAAACATGATGAGCGAAAGCAGTAAAAATGAGCTCAGCACACAGCGGTGAAATGCCTCAACAGTGAAAGGGTTAAAAAAAATATATACAGATTATCAGAAAATAAATATGTAGGAAATAGTCATTATGTTACATGTTTACAGGTGCATTCCATATTGAGGTATGTTGATAGGGAGCTCTTGAGTAGGGATGAGCCGAACACCCCCGAGTTCGGTTCGTATTCGAACCCGAACTTTCCAAATGTTCAAATCCGAACTCGAACTCAATACAAGTCAATGGGGCTGAAAATTCAGTTTTTAGAGTGCCCTCCAAGAGGGCATATATGCTAGATATTTGCCATAAAAGGTGTATGGGGGTCCGGGTAGTGCCCTGGGGGACAGGAAACAAGGACAAAAAGTTAAAAAAAAACATTTTTAAAGGGACAGTGAGTTTTCCATGAAATAAGGGTTAAAAATAAAAACGAAAAATTCCTTCAAATATCGTGCCTAGGAGGTCCCCATAACCTGCCCATGAAGTGGCGGATTTCTAGGATGTATAGAAACACTTGAAAACAAAAAAAATTACGTTTCAAAAGACGGTAAATGCTTTTCCTTTAATCTATCCATAAACAACTGCTTGGGCGGCAGTCTGTATGAAAAGAGGAGACATTTTCGTACACGCAGAAAAAGTTTACTGATTTTTTTGGCTAAATTATTGTGAAACTTATGCAGGCTTTGGATGAAAGTAACAATAGGTGCTTTAAAATTGGGCCTTTAGCGTTGGCAACAGTGTCGTCACACCGTAATCCCTCTGAGGATATGAATCTGATACAGGCGTCAGTGGCAGTGCACCCAAATATTGTGCTTTTGGTGCCAGGCCTGCAAGTACTATCATACAGTAACCCCTCTGTAGTATTGTGGAAGAATGCAGGGGTGGACCTTGCAGTCCTATATTAAAAAGATATGCATCTGTTAAAGGCGTCAGTGTACCCAGATATTGTGCTTTTGGTGCCAGGCCAGCAAGTGCATTCATACAGTAACCCCTCTGTGGTATTGTGGAAGAATGCAGGGGTGGACCATGTAGTCCTATATTAAAAATATATGAATCTGGTAATGTGGCACAGGCGTCAGTGCAGCCAAATATTGCGCCTTTCATGGCAGCAAGTGCCTTCACACCGTAACCCTTTTGTGGTATTATTATTATTCTTTATTTATAAAGCGCCAGCATATTCCGCAGCGCTGTACAATAAGCACAGTATAGACAGGGTTACAAATACATTGAACAACATTTGACAAACAGTACAGGAGGAGACGACGGCCCTATTCCGTAGGAACTCACAATCTGGAGGGTTGGGGTTGGAAACAGGAGGAGAGGACTGTAAGGTGAGAGTGATTGATGGTTGCGTCAGTGATTTGGGTGGTAGGCTTCCCTAAATAGGAATGTTTTCAGGGAGCGTTTGAAGGAAGAGAAGTTAGGGGAAAGTCTGACAGTATGAGGGAGAGCGTTCCAGAGAGTGGGGGCTGCGCGTGAGAAATCCTGCAGTCTATCATGGGAAGAGGTGATGCGGGGAGAAGCTAGGCGCAGGTCACTGTTTGACCTTTGGAGCGGGCTGGGGTGTATTTGGTGATTAGTGAGGACAGGTAGTGGGGAGCTGAGTTAGTGAGGGTTTTGTAGGTAAGGATAAGGATTTTGAACTTAATTCTGCAGTGGATGGGGAGCCAGTGAAGGGACTCGCAGAGGGGAGCGGCAGAGACAGAGCGGCGGGTGAGGTGAATTAGCCTGGCGGAGGCGTTCAGGATGGATTGTAGGGGGCAGAGGCGGGACAGAGGGAGGCCAGATAAGAGATTATTGCAATAGTCGAGTCGGGAGATTACCAGGGCGTGTATGAGTTGTTTTGTGGTGACAGCGGTAAGAAATGGCCGAATTCTGGAAATATTACGCAGTTGGTATCGGCAGGAGGAGGAAAGAGACTTGATGTGGGGGATGAAGGAAAGAGCAGAGTCAAGTATAACTCCAAGGCAGCGAACTTGGTTTGATGGGGAGATGGTGATACCCTCCACCGTGATAGAGAAGTCAGGAGGTGGGGAGGCATTGGAGGGAGGAATAAGTAGGAGTTCAGTCTTTGACATGTTGATCTTTAGGTGGTGGAGGCCATCCAGGAGGAGATGCCAGATAAACAGTCACTGACTTTTGAAAGGACAGGGGGAGAGAGATCAGGGTAGAGAGGTAGATCTGAGTGTCATCAGCGTAGAGGTGGTAATTAAAGCCAAAGCTGTTGATGATTTTGCCCAGAGAGGAGGTGTAGATGGAAAAGAGCAGAGGACCAAGGACAGAGCCTTGAGGTACACCAACAGATAGAGGCAATGAAGAGGAGGAGTTACCAGCAAAGGACACACAGAAGGACCTGTTGGATAAATAGGAGTCAACCCAAGCAAGTGCAGTGTCACCGAGACCCAGAGAGTTGAGGGTCTGTAGAAGGAGGGGGGTGGTCAACAGTGTCAAAAGCAGCCGAGAGGTCAAGCAGGATGAGAATAGAATAGTGGCCGTGGTAGTGGTATTGTGGAAGAGCTCAGTGCTGGAGGTTTTGTGAATGCAGAAGACATCCCCGATCTATTCCGTTACTTCAGCATCAGGAGATTGATAGCTGCTGATCCAGGACTGATTCATTTTTATAAATGTCAGCCGGTCTACAGAGTCGGTGGACAGATGCACTCTTTTGTCTGTGACAAAACCTCCAGCGGCACTGAACGTCCTTTCAGAAAGCACGCTAGATGAAGGGCAACCTAGTAGCTGCCTAGCATATTGGCTAAGTTCTAGCCAGTGATCCAATCTCAACACCCAGTAAGCCAGTGGATCATCTGCTGGAAATGTATCCAGGTCTGCCCTTGCCCCTAGGTAGTCTTGCACCATATGGTGAAGACGCTGGCAATGGGTGCCTACATTTGACGTCCCTGGGCGTCGTGGACTAAAAATATGTAAAAATGCATCAGTCAAGCGGCCCTGGCCTTCACCACTATTCCTCTGATCATCAGCAGCCTCAGAAGCACGTGTGTCATCACTTGGTAACCTACCAGTGCCTGGAAAGGTGTTACACAAGTGTCGCTTTAGAGCGTACTCAAGTTTTTTCATCCTGTGCTCCCTCTGTGCGGCAGGATGAGCTCTGCAACTTTACCCTTGTATCGTGGATCAAGAAGGGTTGCCAACCAGTAATGATCCCTCTCCTTGATAGCACAAATCCTGGGGTCCTTTAGCAGGCTTTGCATTATAAGGGAGCCCATGCAGCGTAGGTTGGAGGTGGCATTAGCTTCTGAGTCTTCCTGGTCAATGAGGATGACCCCATCGTGCACTTCCTCCTCCCAGCCACGCACTAGCTCTTGTGTTTCTGGGCACACAAAACCCTCCCTTGAGGAATCCCCACCTTCAATGCCCCCACTACTTAAATATTCCTCCTCCTCCTCATCCTCCTCCTATCTGATCTGAGTAGGACCCGCTGGAATGCTGTCTGCGGAAAGACTGGGGCCTTCAGAGCTAGGGAAGGCCTCCTCTTCCTCCCGCTGCTCTGCCTCTAGAGCCACATCTATAATTCCCCGCAGAGTGTGCTCCAGCAGGAACACTAAAGGAATTGTGTCACTGATGCATGCACTGTCCCTGCTCACTTTCCTTGTTGCCTCCTCAAATGGTGACAGTACAGTGCATGCATCCTTGATCATCAGCCACTGCGGGGGAAAAAAAAAACAAGTTGACCTGAACCTGTCCTTGTGCCATACTCACACAGGTACTCGTTGATGGCCCTCTGCTGCTTGTGCAGACGCTGCAGCATTGCTAATGTCGAGTTCCACTTGGTGGGCATGTCACAGATCAGACGGTTGTGGGAAGGTGGAATTCTCTTTGAATTTCTGCCAGGCGAACGCTTGCTGGGAATGACCGTCTGAAGTGGCTGCAGACTTTTCTGGCCTGGCTGAGAAGCTCTGCCAGCCCTGGGTACTTGGTTAGGAAACGCTGTACCACTAGATTTAGGACGTGTGCTAGGCATGGTACATGTGTCAATTTACCCTTGCGTAGGGCGGAGAGAAGGTTGCTGCCATTATCACAGACGATCATTCCCAGCTGAAGCTGGTGTGGTGTTAACCATCTCTGCAGCTGGCCCTGCAGAGCTGACAGAATTTCTGGCCTGGTGTGGCTCCTGTCCCCTAAACAAACCAACTCAAGCACAGTATCGCTTCTTTTTGCTTGAGCCATTGGAAGAGGGAGAGGTGGTGGTGGTAGAGCAGACAGACCTCATACAAGCAGCTTTCTGGAGGCGTGGTGGATGAACAAGCTCCAGCACAGAGCCCCGTCTTGGATCCCTCCCAGCTGCAATCAGAGTTACCCAGTGTGCCGTGAAGGAAATGTAACGACCCTGTCCATGCTTGCTGGACCACGTGTCTAAAGTCACATGCACCTTGCTGCTGAATGCCTTTCCCAATGACTCGATAACATTGTCTTCCACGTGCTGGTATAGTGCTGGAATGGCCTTGCCTGAAAAGTAATGGTGTTTTGGAACCTGCCACTGTGGTACAGCACATTCAGCAAATTCACGGAAGGGAGCAGAGTCCACCAGCTGGAAAGGCAGCAGCTGCAATGCCAGTAATTTTGCTAAACTGGCATTTAGACGCTGTGCTTGGGGATGGTTCGACTATATTTTGTTTTACGCTGCAGCAGCTGCGGCAACGTAATCTGACTGCGTAAATCTTCAGCTGATGGGATGCTGTCACATTGTGAGGAAGGACCTTGTACATCCATTACTGTAGCATCATCCCTGTCAGTGTAGGTTGTAGGCAATGACATGACAGGACATACAGTGGGGGTAGAGACAGATGATGAGGAGGAGGACCTACTCAAACTTTTGCGCCAACGGGATGTGTGGCAGGAGGTCATATGTCACCTCAAGCACATGGTACCCAAGTGTCTGGTGTCTTTCCCACGCTTAAGCCTCATCTGACATAGATTACAAATAGCAACGGTGGGGTCTGCTGCACATTTCTTTAAGAACTCCCAGCAGACAGCAGAGTTCTTGCATGTGTGCTTTGAGACAACAGCGCTCTGCACAGGAGCAGCTCTGACATCTGATGCCTTGGACTGGCTAGTGCTACGGTTGGTCATAGAGGATGTTGTGCCTCGTGTTTGCTGTGCCTCCTCCTCCTCCCCCTCCTCCTCACTTGATTCCTCTGTTCGATCTGGCACCCAGGTGGAGTCAGTGACCTCATCATCAATGTCATCTTCACACCCTATCTCATCGTCACTGGAGCCAACTTGGCAGTATGCTGCAGCTGCTGGGGCAACATGAGTGCCATTTATTTGTGTGTCATCACTGGCACCCCCTTCCTCTAGGTTGATTATACTCCCTTCCTCAACCTCAGAGATTGAATCAGAGCACTGTACTTGCTGTGCATCCTCAAGCAGCATGTCACTGTCATTGTAGTCAAACAATTCAGCTGACTCCTCCGTGTGTGATAGCGAGGCTACGGCAGGAGTAGCTGTGGACATGGAGGCTGCATTAGATGCTTTGGCAGCTGAGGTGGACTGTAAAGCACTAGAAGCCTGGCTGGCAGAGGACTCAGAGGATGAGGATGGCCTGGTTAGCCAATCCACCAAATCCTCTGTATGTTGCTGCTGCTTAAGAAGACGGCCAGCACCAGTTAGAAAGGACAAGCGTGCCCCTGCAGAGGATGCACCACGTCCACCACGACCAGAGGCACAGCCTCCCGACACAGGGGCTGCTTGCCCTCTTATCTGTGTCTGGGAGCGTCTGCCTGTCCTTTTTGTTCTTTCAGACATGGTGAGTGATATATAGATTAAATATATACAGAACTCTGATTCAACTCTGGGTTAAAGATTAAAGATTTACAGAACTCTGGTATAACTCAGTGAGACACCCTGATAGCTGGCAGCCAGTGACAAGACACAGATTACAATTCCCTCCTATAAATCAGTGAGACTCCCTGATGGGTGGCAGTGAGAAGCCACAGATTACAAATCTCAGAAACCTCCTATAAATCAGTGAGACCCCCTGATGGGTGGCAGCCAGTGAGAACACACGGATTATAACAATTCCCAAATATTTTGTAGAAATCTGTGACCCCCAAAATACTTTCTGGCAGTGACAAGAGACAGATCACCTCAATTCCCAGATATTTTGTAAAAATTAGTTACCCCCCAAAATACTGCGTGGTACTGGCTGTGTGACAAGACACAGATCACCTCAATTCCCAAATGTTTTGTAGAAATTTGTGACCCCCAAAATACTTGCTGGCAGTGACAAGACACACATCACCTCAATTCCCAGATATTTGGTAGAAATGAGACCCCCCCAGACCCCCCCAGTAGCGTGGCAGACCGGCAGTAAGAACACACAACAACTATCTCCTATGAAATCTCTCAAATGCGTGCAGAAGTGCTGCGTGGAAACCTTATATTGTGTGCTGCGGGACTTAGCTCTGTGAGCCCATGATTGGGCAAAATTTGCCCAGCCCAATCAGGACTCTGAGCCGTGATTGGCATAGTGTTGAACCTGTCTTGCACCAGACCTGTGGTCAGGTGCAAGGCTGTAGCCAATTATGAGCTTCAGGCTAGTGGTAAAGTGCATTGTGGTCCATTGTGGTGCATTGTGGTCGAACATGCGGCGAACACCCGGAAATGTTCGGAGTTCGCGAACAGAACGAACAGGCTAAGTTCGGTCCGAACTCCGAACCACCCGAACCGAACAGCTCATCCCTACTCTTGAGTGACTTTAGACTGGGGGAAGATTTGATGGCGTCTGGGAGGTTATTCCATAACTGCGGTGCTCTGTAGGAAAATGAGGACCGAACCACTCTCTTTTTGTATTGTGGTATTGCAAGTAAGGTGCTGGTCCTGGATTGGAGGTTATAGGATGAGGGAAGGGAACTGCTGGAGGAAGCAGTCTATTCAGATAGGGTGGCAGCTTCCCAGAAAAGCTCTTAAACACCAGGTTGGAGAGGTGAAGGGTGCGTTTAGTCTCAAGCAACGGCCAGTTTAGCTCTTTTTACATATCACAATGGTGGGTCATGTAGTTACATTGTAGCACAAAGCGGCAGCAAGAGTTATACAATGTGGTAAGTTTCTGAAGTTGTGTTTGCGGGGCTGCTGCATACACTACATCTCCATAATCAATAGCTGGCATAAGCATTTGTTGTACAATCTGCTTTCTTACCGCGGGGTTCAGGAAGGATTTGTTTCTGTACAGGGCACCTAGTTTTGGGTAAATTTTAGATGAGGGTTTTTCGATGTGGGGGCCAAAGGATAGATTTGGGTCTAACCACATACCTAGATATTTGAGAAAAGCGACTGTGGTCAGCGTGCCATTTGATTTTGTCCGCACACATAGATGGAGATCTTGCAATTTACAGTGGCAAGAAAAAGTATGTGAACCCTTTGGGATTACGTGGAGTTTTGTATGAATTGGTCATAAAATGTGCTCTGATCTTCATCTAAGTCACAACAATTTGGAAAACACAGGCTGCTTAAAATAATACAACACAAACATATGTTTTCGTGTTTTTATTGAACAGAACATGTAAACATTCACAGTGCAGAGTGGAAAAAGTATGTGAACCTTTGGACTTAATAACTGGTTGACCCTCCTTTGGCAGCAATAACCTTAACCAAACGTTTCCTGTAGTTGCAGATCAGACCTGCACAACGATCTGGAGTAATTTTGGACCACTCCTCTTCACAAAACTGTTTCAGTGTAGCAATATTCTTGGGATGTCTGGTGTGAATCGTTCTCTTAAGGTCATGCCACAGCATTTCAATCAGGGTGAGGTCAGGACTCTGACCGGGCCACTCCAGAAGGCGTATTTTGTTCTGTTGAAGCCATTCTTTTGTTGAATTACTTGTATGCTTCTGGTCATTGTCCTGTTGCATCACCCATCCTCTGCGGAGCTTCAGTTGGCGGACAGATGTTCTTACATTTTCCTGCAAAATGTCTTGATAAACTCTGGAATTCATTTTTCCATCAATGACAACAATCCGTCCAGGCCCTGAGGCAGCAAAGCAGCCCCAAACCATGATGCTCCCTCCGCCATGTTTTACAGTGGGGATGAGGTTTTGATGTTGGTGTGCTGTGCCTTTTTTCTCCAAACTTAGTGTTGTGTGTTTTTTCCAAACAACTCAATTTTGGTTTCATCTGTCCACAAAATATTTTGCCAGTAGTGCTGTGGAACATCCAGGTGCTCTTTTGCAAACTTCAAATGTGCTGCAATATTCTTTTTGGACAGCAAGGTCTTCCTCCGTGGTGTCCTCCCATGTACTCCATTCTTGTTTAATGTCTTCCTTATTGTAGATGTGTCAACAAAAATGTTAGCATGTGGCAGAGATTTCTGTAAGTCTTTAGCTGACACTCTAGGATTCTTCTTTACCTCATTATGCATTCTGCGCTGTGCTCTTGCAGTCTTCTTTACAGGACAACCACGCCTAGGGAGGGTAGCAACAGTGCTGAACTTTCTCCATTTGTAGACAATCTGTCTTACCGTGGACACATGAACATCAAGGCTTTTGGAGATACTTTTGTAACCCTTTCCATAGAAACATAGAAAAAATGTCGGCAGATAAGAACCTTTCGGCCCATCTAGTCTGCCCAATTACATGGATACTTTACCTGGATTTATCTTTTGTTTAGGATAGCCTTATGCCTATCCCATGCTTGCTTAAATTCAATTACTATTTTGGCCTCTACCACTTCTACTGGAAGACTGTTCCATGTATCCACCACCCGCTCAGTAAAATAATGCTTCCTGATGTTACTTTTAAACCTTTGCCCCTCTAATCTAAGCTTCCAGCTTCATGCAAGTCAACAATTCTTGATCGTAGGTCTTCTGAGAGCTTTTTTCTGCGAGGCATGGTTCACATAAGGCAGTGCTTCTTGAAAGCAGTAAACACAAAACTGGTGTGTGTTTTTAAAGGGCAGGACAGCTTTCAGCAACACAGCCAATAATATCACACTGATGGACTCAAGGTTGGCTCACTCCTGGCTCCAATTAGCTCTTGGAGAAGTCATTAGGCAAGGGGTTCACATACTTTTCCCACCCTGCACTGTGAATGTTTACATGTTATGTTCAATAAACACATGAAAACATATAATGTTTGTGTTGTATTATTTTAAGCAGACTGTGTTTTTCAAATTGTTGTGACCTGTGTTATGATATTTTTTGCACGGACGTTGTAATACGTCGTTCAGCGCAAAGGGTTTTGCACCTCGCATTAATGCGTTTTTGCGCACATGTTAAGATTTGCGTTAAGAATAGGGATGAGCTGTTCGGTTCGATCTGTTCGGAGTTAGCATCGAACATCGGCCGTTCAACAGTTTTGGGACGTTTGAAAAAAATAAAAATGAAAAAAGTATAAAAAATGCTTAAAAGATCTAGAAATAAAGAGACTCTTTATTGCAGAATATTATAAGCAATGGTTTATTAGATATTGAATTAAAACAGGAATATTTTTAACATTGAAGCCTATGGGATAAAACATTCTTGTTACTAAAACACCAGGCAGACACGGCCCTCTAATCAGGCACTGTAGAGGGCAGCCTGCAGGGGCCTCCCAAGGATCCCCTTGAGGAGCATGCGGCTGCCGGATGACAGAGCTGCCACTGTGCGGGCTAGCCGCCCAGGCGCATGTGGCAAAGACAGGCAGCGCAGGGAGGGAGCCACTGCACCTGCGGCCACGGCAGACCCCCCCCACAACCAGGATCCAGGGAGCCCCCGCTGACCACCTGGCTAAGGTAAGGTGAAACATTTCTAAAAAAATTAAATCCGAGGACATTTTTAAATGTCCCCAGGAACATAAAATAACTTTTTTTTTCTTTCTCTACCTGGCTGAATGTATTTAATTATATATATTAGATACAATCAGCCAGGTAGAGGGGGGTGGCATGTGGGCTGCGCGGAATCTCAGGCAGTGGTTTGTTTTTTTGTGTGTATATTTTTAGCAAATTTATAGGGGTTCACATACTTTTTCTTGCCACTGTATATGTCTGTGTGTGGTATCAATGCATCCCTACTTTATACACAGCGCTCCGTGTCCCTATAATATATTTGATCAGGGGTTACCTTTTTTTTATATTTTTATAGTATTCCTATTAAATTAACAGTAATTTTTGATGTATTTTATTCAGTAGAAACTTTTTTTGCCTATATAACATGTGCTTTGTGAAATTAAAATGGTTTTGTGTGTACATTTTAATTCAGTTAGTGGATTCCTGTCCAGTGCGGTGAGAAGCAAACGTAATGTAGTGTAGACACTGTCACGTCTCGGCCTTGCCCCCTGGTGGTGAAGGGTCTTCATGTTTGTTTTTCCCCTATGGTGTGTCTGGCTGTGCTGTTTAGGGCTGATCTGGGGTTCTGTTGTAATCTCCTGGTCTGGGGTCACATGGCCCAATCACACAGACCCACTCCCTATATATTCCCAGCAGCAGAGAGCCTCATTGACTGTTTGTGGAGTTGATGGTGGTTCTGTCTGGTTCGTGTTTCCTGAGTTGCTGCTTAGCATTCCTGTTCAAGTGTTTTCTGGTCCTGACCTCGGCTTTATTCTTGACTATCCCTTCTACTCACCCCTGGTACCGTATATTTCTGATCTGTTGCCAACCTCTGCCTGATTGACGATTCTTGTATGTTTCTTGTTTTATGTACCTTGTCTGTCTTAGTTTAGTATATATTCAGAGGCCACTTATAAGGACCTCTTTTAGTATAGTCTGTCTGTTTTGTTTACTGTCCTGCAGCCTGCTCACTTCACGGATTGTCAAGTGTATCTTTGTGTTTCTCTGACTGCCCTGCAGCCTGCTCAATGCACGGATTGGCAGGCGTATCATTGTGTTTCTGAGTGTGTCCTAAGTTGTCTGTCGGTCTTGAAGCCTTCGGAGCTTAGTGGCAATTATGTTCTGTTTTTTTGTGCTCCTTGGTTTTGGAGAAATCCGGCTGTCCTTGTGTCCAGTCAGTTACTCACCTGCCTTAAGGGCTTCATCTCATGTTCCAAGCCACCACGATGGCCCAAGCAGGGGCTAACCGTTACAGACACGCTGTGAGGCAGAGCAGAGTGACGTCAAGCCTCCAAAAATGTTTGCTTCTCTTCGCTTCTCTACGCTGTGCGTCGCTACACGCTCAGTGTGTCTCAGCCTTTATTCCCGCATCGCTAGCTTACCGAATCAGTTTGTATACTTGTTACTGACCCTGCTTGTTCTGAAGACCCGATCTGTTGCCGACTTTGCCTGCCATTTGACTATTCTCTGTGTGTATTCCCTGCCTGTTCTGTTTGCTTCCTGTTGCTACTGGTGTGCACCGCTTCTCACCATATACAGTAGCGCAGTACAAGTGGCTAAACATTGCTGACCCGGTTTTGTTACAGCTGCTGATGTAACTGAATAGATCGGGGAACTCTTCTGCATTACCAAAATCTCCACCACTGCACTCTTCCACAATACCACAGAGGGGTACTTACGGTGTGAAGGCACTTGCTGCCACCCAAGGCACAATATTTGGGTGCACTGCCACTGACGCCTATACCAGATTCATATCATTTTAATATTTGACCGCAGGGTCCAACCCTGCACTCTTCCACAATACCACAGAGGGGTTACAGTGTGATGGCACTGTTGCCAACACTAAAGGCCCAATTTTAAAGCACCTATTGTTACTTTCATCCAAAGCCTGCATAAGTTTCACCATAATTTAGCCAGAAAATCACTAAACTTGTTCTGCATGTCCTACAATGTCTCCTCTTTTCATACAGGCTGCCGCCCCAAGCAGTTGTTTATGAATAGATTAAAGGAAAACCACTTACCATCATTTGAAATGTCATTTTTTTTGTTTTTAAATGTTTCTATACATCCTACAAATCCGCCACTTCACGGGCAGGTTATGGGGACCTCCTAGGCACGAAATTTGAAGGAATGTTTTGTTTTTATTCTTAACCTTTATTTCATGGAAAACTCACTGTCCCTTTAAAAATGTTTTTTTTTTAACTTTTTGTCCTTGTTTCCTGTCCCCCAGGGCACTACCTGGACCCCCATACACCTTTCATGGAAAATATCTTGCATATAGGCGCTCTTGCAGGGCACTTTAAAAATCGAACTGTCGAGTCCCATTGACTTGCATTGAGTTCGGTTGGTGTTCGAGTTCAAACTAACTTTTGAAATTGTTAGAGTTCGAATGCGAACCGAACACGGGGGTGTTCGGCTCATCACTAGTTAAGAATGTAATAGAGCCCGGTATCGTTACATTCCTAATATGTTCCTAAAATGTCTCTTAGTTTTTCCCACTGATTCCTACAAAGGCATTCCAATAGGTAATGTAAATCACCTGTGAGGTTTTAAAATCAATGATGTTTGCTGTGAAATGATTTTGTGCTTGTGATTTGTTACATTGCTCCTGAATTCTAAAGAGTGACAGAGAGGAAGTTTTTCAGCAGGTTTCACATATTTATGGGCTTTTATAGAAGCCTTTCAAATCTTAAAAAGAGTAATGCGAATGTCTATCCTTAGTGGATGCTGAATTGCTTTTTGGATTTGGTGCTTTTGTAAAATCTGTTATAGATTTAGATCCTAAAATGCTTTTGAGTTGTTGATCTCCTGTGAGCATATGTCAGTGGGTGTTAAGAATTCTCAAGATTACAACCTATATTATGTGATGAAATGGGGTTTAATACTTACCACAGTGCTATTATTCCTCCTTTTGGTGTTTCAGAGCCTCTCAGAGTAAGGATTAGATCCCCTTTCAGAAAATGTTTCCCATCTCTTACATTTGTTCGAAACATATGCCTATCTCAGAACAGTTGTGTCTGATTCTCCTGAACTGACTTTATAAGGATTTTATTAAGCCACAGTTTTCTATAACAGCTTGAGCTTCTATCAACAGGTTTTCTGTAAGTTTTGATGTGGACAGTGGAATCTTTTATATATATTTCTAAATGTTTCAATACTAGTAGAGAGACATGTGAAAATGAAAAAGATATATGTGTGGTTTAAAATTCAAAATTTTTATAACTAACAAAAAGCAGTCATCACCCTTTCATAAAAGATAGCCATCACTGTATATTTTCAAAAGAACCAAGCTCACAGCAAAGTCATTCTAGAGCTAAATGAATTTGACTGCATACTTTTCCCATAAACAGGTTTGCATAATTTGGTGTTAATTTGGTCCCCATGGCAGTCCCTTACATTTGTAAATTAAAACTTTCAGTACTCTAACACCAAAAATAGCTATGTGTTTAATTGAAAAAAACCAAACATTGAATATAAAAAAAAAAACAATTTGGTAACACTTTAAATTATCGTGTTGTGTCAAAAAGTTCTGGATTGATTCACATTCTTCTACGTGATGGATCAGAATATATAGGGATGGTATATCAGTTGCACGCAGGATATCATTTTCTTTCCATGAATTTTCTTGGTATTCATCACTAGGGATGAGCTGTTCGGTTCGATGTGTTCAGAGTTCGAGTCGAACATCGCCAGTTCGGATGTTCGCGAACTACGTGTCACGGTTCCCAGATCCCACCACGCAGTACTTAACACCCTACACTCCACAGAGCACAGAAGCTACCAACACAGTAGCCGTGAAAGATCTCTAACTGTCTGGTCCTTAGAATTGGCCAGGTAAACTAGCTAGACAGAAAGGGTTAACAACACAGGGAGTAGTCAGCCGAGCCAGAATCATTAATACAGAGTTCAGAATGGTCAAATGGAATAGCCGGGTCGATATCAGAGCAGTGGCGTAGTACAAGAAAATGGTCTAGGGCAACAGAAGGCAGAATAGTCAGAAACAAGCAGAGGTCAATAATGGGTTAATTCAATATAGCAGTCAGGTACAAGGCGCTCAGGTATGGATAACCATGATCTGGCAACTGCTGAGAATACACTGAGGGTTTTTAAAGACCTTCACCAGGCCACGCCCCCCCACTCAAGCCACGCCTCATGCAACCATCTCCCTCCCTGTCTCCATTTAAACCGGGCATTGGTCAGCGAGCAGCATCAGACATGCTGCCCTCAAGCACACAGGTAGGGCTGGAAGCTCCCAACGTTACACTACGAACATTTCCGCGTGTTCGCCGCATGTTCACCAATAATGCACCACAATGGACCACAATGCACTTTTTCCACTGCCTGAAGCTTGTAATTGGCTACAGCCTGCACCTGACCACAGTTTAGGTGCAAGACAGGTGCAAGACTATGCCAATCACGGCTCAGAGTCCTGATTGGGCAAATTTTGCCCAATGATGGGCTCACAGAGCTAAGTCTCACAGCACACTATGTAAGGCTTCACACAGCCCAGCCAGCATGTGTTTTTCTGCAGGAGTGAGAGGAGATTGTTCTGTCAGTGTGTCTTCTCACTGCCAGTGATAGCTATTGGGGGGTCTCACTTGTTGCAGATATCTGGGAATTGTGGAAAGTGTGTCTTCTCAGTCAGTGACAGCAGCAATTTGGGGGTGCTCACTTGTTGCAAATATCTGGGAATTGGTGGAGGAAAGTGTGTCTTCTCAGTCACTGACAGTCAGCTATCAGGGTGGTGTCACATACTTCCATAACATTTCTGTGAATTGTAATCCGTGTCTTCTCAGTCACTGACAGTCAGCTATCAGGGGGGTGTCACATACTTCCATAACATTTCTGTGAATTGTAATCTGTGTCTTCACAGTCACTGACAGTCAGCTATCAGGGTGGTGTCACATACTTCCATAACATTTCTGTGAATTGTAATCCGTGTCTTCTCAGTCACTGACAGTCAGCTATCAGGGGGTGTCACATACTTCTATCAGATTTCTGCGAATTGTAATCAGTGTCTTGTCACACTGCCACCCATCAGGGGGGCTCACTGATTTATAGGAGGTTCCTGGGAATTGTAATTTGTGTCTTGTCACTGCCACCCATCAGGGGGCTCACTGATTTATAGGGATGTGCGTTTCGGGTTTCGGAATTTCGGAATTTTCACGAAATTTCCCGATTCATGTTTTCGGATGCGGCCGAATTTCCGAAAAGTTTTAGATCCGAAAATGTCAGATCCAAAACGTTTTCCGAGCCGAAACGAAATATTTTCGGATTTTTCGAATGGACTTGAAATGTGTCAAACGAGGAGAACAGACGTTCCGAAAAAACGAAAATTTTCCGAAAAAACGAAAATTTTCCGAAAAACGAAAATTTTCTGAAAAACGAAAATTTTCAGAAAATGAAAATTTTCCGGAAAAAACGAAAAGTCGATACAAAATGGGCAAAGTGACACGAAAAATACGAAAAATGGTCGATATTCTGAAAAATGTACAATTTGGAAAAACGAAAATTTCCGAAATCACGAAAAGTCGATACAAGAACCGAGCGCAGTGACACGAAAATACGAAAAATGGTCGATATTCCGAAAAAAGAATGTATCCGAAAAACAAGCCGAACCGAATCGAATCGAAACCGAAATCGGTCGAAACGAGCCGAATCGAAAAGTTTAAAAATCCGAAAAATCAAACCGAATCGAACCGAAAAAAAAATCGGTGCACAAGCCTACTGATTTATAGGAGGTTTCTGGGAATTGTAATCTGTGTCTTGTCACTGGCTGCCAGCTATCAGGGTTTCTCACTGAGTTATACCAGAGTTCTGGAAATCTTTAATCTAGATAAGAGTTGAATCAGAGTTCTGCATAGCTCCAATTTTTTATAACAGAGTTGAATGAGACTTCTGTATATCTTTAATCTATATTTCACTCACCATGTCAGAAAGACCAAAAAGGACAGACAGACGCTCCCAGACACAGATAAGAGGGCAAGCAGCCTCTGTGTCGGGAGGCTGTGCCTCTGGTCGTCGTGGACGTGGGGCATCCTCTGCAGGGGCATGCTTGTCCTTTCTAACTGGTGCTGGCCGTTTTAAGCAGCAGCAACATACAGAGGATTTGGTGGATTGGCTAACCAGGCCATCCTCATCCTCCGAGTCCTCTGCCAGCCAGGCTTGTAGTGCTTTACAGTCCACCTCAGCTGCCAAAGCATCTAATGCAGCCTCCATGTGCACAGCTACTCCTGCAGTAGCCTCACTATCACACACGGAGGAGTCAGCTGAATTGTTTGACTACAATGACAGTGACATGTTGCTTGAGGATGCGCAGCAACTACAGTGCTCTGATTCAATCTCTGAGGTTGAGGAAGGGAATATAATCAACCTAGAGGAAGGGGGTGCCAGTGACACACAAATAACTGGCACTCATGTTGCCCCAGCAGCTGCAGCATACTGCCAAATTGGCTCCAGTGACGAGGAGATAGGGGGTGATGACAATGATAATGAGGTCACTGACTCCACCTGGGTGCCTGATCGAACAGAGGAGTCAAGTGAGGAGGAGGAGGCACAACAAACACGAGGCACAACATCCTCTATGACCAACCATAGCCAGTCCAAGGCATCAGATGTCAGAGCTGCTCAGATGCAGAGCGCTGTTGTCTCAAAGCACACATCCAGGAACTCTGCTTTCTGGGAGTTCTTTAAGAAATGTGCAGCAGACCGCACCATTGCTATTTGTAATCTATGTCAGATGAGGATCAAGCGTGGGAAAGACATCCCACGCTTGGGTACCACGTGCTTGAGGTGACATATGACCACCTCCCATGCATCCCGTTGGCGCAACACTTTGCGTAGGTCCTCCTCCTCACCTGTCTCTACCCCCACTATATGCCCTGCCATGTTATTGACTCCAACCTCCACTGACAGGGATGATGCTACAGTAATGGGTGTACCAGGACCTTCATTACAATGTGACAGCATCCCATTATCTGAAGATTTACGCAGTCAGATTATGTTGCCCCAGCTGCTGCAGCATAAGAAAAAATATAGTCCCAACCATCCCCAAGCACAGCGTCTAAATGCCAGTTTAGCAAAATTACTCGCATTGCAGATGCTGCCTTTCCAGCTGGTGGACTCTGCTTCCTTCCCTGAATTTGCTGAATGTGCTGTAGCACAATGGCAGGTTCCAAAACGCCATTTCTTTTCACGGAAGGCCATTCCAGCACTATACCAGCACGTGGAAGACAATGTTATGGAGTCATTGGGAAAGGCAGTCAGCAGCAAGGTGCACATGACTTTAGATGGAAGGACCTGAAGAATGTGTTCAGGGAGCTAGGAAGTAAACTGAAGAAGAGGTCCTCCAAGGTAATATTTTCTGAGATACTACCTGTGCCACGCGCTACAGTGGAAAGGCAGCAGAAGATCAGGGAGGTCAATGTGTGGCTTAAGTCATGGTGCAGGAAGGAGGGCTTTGAGTTTTTAGAGCACTGGGCTCATTTTGCATTGGGGTAAAAATCTGTATAGTCATGATAGATTGCACCTGAATGGAAGAGGGTCTGCTGTGCTGGGGGATAGAATGGTTAAAAGGTTGGAGGAGACTTTAAACTAGTGGAGGGGGGAGGAATACAGAAGCTTACAAAATGGAGACAGAACAAAGAGCGGATGGGTTCAGCTCAATCTAAAGGGGGTGGAGCCTGGGGATGGGTAATGTCAGAACAGCGGAGGCATGCAATGTAAAGTCACATTCAGCATGTGCGGGTAGAGACAATATTAAATGTATGCTTGCTAATGCAAGGAGCCTCGATAACAAGATGGGAGAACTAGAGACAATAGCATACGCTTAGCAATACGACATAATAGGCATTACAGAAACATGGTGGGATGGAACGCATGACTGGGCTGTAAACGTGCATGGCTATGCATTGTTAAGGAGGGATAGGAAGCACAAGAAAGGGGGTGGAGTATGTTTGTATGTAAATCAAGATTTAAAGCCAAATATTACACACCTGGTAAGCGATGAGGGAAATGTAGAATCCTTATGGGTAAATATTTCTTTGGGGAATAAACAGGGAAGTCAACTATTGGTTGGCATATGCTATAAACTACCTAATATAGATAATGATGAGGAAGAACAACTGTTAGAGCAAATTAGGAAGCTTGCACATCGGGGTAGTACTTTATTGGAGATTTTAATTACCGGACATTAAAATTGGGATAGTGGGACTAGTAATTCAGCGAAGGGAATCCGGTTTCTGAACCTGTTAAATGATAACTTCATGACACAGCTGGTAGAAACACCAACTAGAGAGGAGAACTGTCTAGATATTGTTATAACAAATAATGCAGATCTTTTTTCAAATATTCATGTAAGGGAGCAGTTGGGAAACAGTGACCATAATATGGTGTCTTTTGAAATAAACTCAAAAAAACAAATTCATAGGGGGCATGCTAAAACATTTAATTTTAAAAAGGCCAACTTCATTAAAATAAAGGAAGCTCTCAATGTCATTGACTGGCAGAAACTCTTTCATGGGAAAAACACAGATAAGTGGAATATCTTTAAACTATAAACTAACACTAGAAAAGTACATGTCACAATATATCCACTGGGTAATAAATATAAAACAAACAGACTGAAACCAATGTGGCTTAGTAGGAAGGTAACCAAGGAAATGAAAAATAAAAAGAAGGCATTTAAAGCTTTCAAATCTGATAAATCTGAGGCATCCTATAATGCATATAAGGCAGCCAATAAAGCATCCATACCTGCATATTGGGCTCTTACATTCTGTCAGGAATGGTACCAGGGTGGCACCGCAGGTACTGTACAGGGTGTAAGAGCCCAATATGCAGGTATACACACAGATGGAGTGGAGGAGAGTAAACAGATACTGGCGTGATTCAGGCAAAGGTACAAAAGGAGTATCCAGCAAAAATGATCAGACGGTCCAAGGTTCAGGGGCTGGCAGCAAGGAGTCAGTGGGCAAGCAGGGTCTGGCACACAATATAACACAGGAAGCATATAACAGGTCTTCACACTAGCAGAACAAGACTCTAAGGCTGAGCAAAAGCTGAGAGGGGCGTGTAGATCTTTTATTAGCAGACAGAGGTGTGTGTGAGCTGTGTTTAACTGTTAACCCTTTCAGTGCTGGACATGACTGAGGGCATCACTTTACATGCACTGTCAGAATACACGATGCAGGCACGATACAGTCAGCAAGGGGGATCCTGACAGGGTCACCTAATACAAATAGGTAGCAGGCTGAAGAAAGGGAGGACTCGTCTGCTTACTGATCTTCAGGATAAACTGGTGGACCTAGAACAAGCACACAAGTCCTCTCGGTCTCAAACTGATTACGAGGCTCTCGCACAGGTACGCCAGGAGCTCCGATCTGTCCTGATGACGGATGTGGCCCGTTCGTCGGCATGGACTAGGAGAGCCTTCTATGAATACTCAGATAAAGCCCATACAATGTTGGCGCTTAAATTGAGGAATCAGACCAGGTCTAAATTGGTGACTTCGGCTTGCACCGATCAGGGCTCGGCCACTGCTTTCCCGGATGAAGTAAATAAGATTTCACTGCCTACTTTAAACAGTTATACAACCACTCCCCACGTCACTCTGTCCAGGACTCTGACCACATGCGCAAAGTGTGGGACTTCCTGGCTACGTGGGGTGGCCCGGAACTCCCCCCCCTTTTCTGGAGGAGATCAAGTCGGGGGTCACGGAGGAGGAGATTGTATCGGTGATCATACAAATGAAACCGCATAAATCTCCTGGGCCTGATGGCTTTAAGGCTGCACATTTATGCAAGTATTTGG
Source organism: Leptobrachium leishanense (assembly GCA_009667805.1). Classification (NCBI taxonomy): domain Eukaryota; kingdom Metazoa; phylum Chordata; class Amphibia; order Anura; family Megophryidae; genus Leptobrachium; species Leptobrachium leishanense. The sequence continues at coordinate 97,743,450 of CM019072.1, read as the reverse complement.
CCAGGCTTTACAATGGGTTTTTGGAGGGGCATCCCGTGTCCCCTGATTTTCTTCGCTCAGATATGATATTGATCCCTAAAGAAGATAAGGACTCCTCCCTCCCCCAGAATAATAGACCGATCTCCTTATTGAATATAGATTACAAAATTTTTACGAAGATTCTGGCCAACAGATTGGAAAAATTTCTTCCTTACATCATACACACCGACCAGGTCGGATTTATTCCCACGAGACAGGCATATGAAATTACTAGGAGAAATGCGGTTGCCCATGGGCAAAACTCCAGGTTTAAACTCTTTGGGGGAGATGATGAAAAATGGGGACAAAAGGACACCAGACCTCGAGATGGAGTTCTTTGTGACCACACCTAGGGCCCTATTACATTCTTAATGCAAAAACGCACGCTAAACGTGTGTTTTTTTGTGCGAAGCGCTAAACGTTAACGCACGAAAATCACAGCTGGAATTACATTCCTTGCGCATTTTTTCATCCGTCGGGAAATTGCGCTCGTAAAACAGACGTGCAAAAATGCGTGCAAAGTACTTTGCGCGCAGAAATCATTGAGCGCAATGTAATTTTTAACGCGAGTCCGTCAGACGAACGCATTTTGTGCAGACTGCACACAACCGACGTACATTCTGACAGAAGACAAGGTAGTGGCCGTCATTCTTGACGCATCTAGTAAAAAAAAAACGTGCACATCGACGTTCTCCGGTATGAATCCGCAGTTTGGGTCGGTCAGGTTGTTACAATTTGCCGTTACCACCAGCTTTTCAAAGACGTTAAAATTATGCACGCAAACATTGTCCTTTAAATTTTGCACTAAGATTGTAATACCAAGCGCGTACCAGCGCACAAACACATTTGCACTCACAATGTTAAGTATAGGATGAGCGCACTAAATTGCGCTTGCAAAGGGTTCCCGCAAGGTCACTCGCGTTAGACGTTAACGGGCATTTTGAGCGCGAACTTCGTAATACGACGGTCAGCGCAAAGGGTTTTGTCCCTCGCGTTAATGCGTTTTTGTGTACGTGCACAATTGTGCGCGAAGAATGTAATAGGGCCCCTAGTTGGGTTACTGAATCAACTAGTGAGAATAATTTAACTTGAAATTCAGAGGTGGGATCATAATTCAAAAATGATAATTGCTTCTGTCAGTTTATTCTTTGAAGTCTTACTGACAGCAGTAAGACCTACAGTATGAAGACCCACCACAAAGCCCCATTTGTTAGCCTGTTGAGTCGCTGTATCAGAATCATCTCTCGACTGTTTTCAGAGCTACAGAGTCCTCCTTTGAGATGTTCTCACGCCCTCTAGAAGATTATTTCTAATGAACAAAGATTGCACGCTCTACTAGGCTGTGTCATACTTCTGTGGTTGCTCCTCTAAAGTGCACATGATAAAAAGTGCTTTTGTTTTTACAAATATGACTTAACATATTGTAAAGAATTAGGATTGTGAGCAAATGCAAGACCTTCAATAAGAAAAGTATCCAGACACTCTTTAACACTTTCATTATGAAAATCTTCCAAGATAAGGAAACTGGAGAAGACATTGGTGCATTGTCAGTGGATGAATTGTCTGTAAATGAATCATAAACAAGTGAATGACATTGCAATGTTAAATTACTCACAAAGCAGTTAACACCCACTATTGAATGAAACAAATTGAAGTTTCTAATAAGGTTAATTCGAAAGTCTCTTTTCTAAGACCTTCAACTAAATTATAGTTAATTCTGTGCTAGACAAATTCAGTGCGCTCTGCACTTTTTTTTAAAATTCTGTGAGGATGAAAATCGTTGTCTTCCTGCACCTCACTTTGTTCTTCACTTTGTCTTTGGTTGCAATAGTGAGATTGATGGACATTTTTAACATGTGCAGTATTGACTCTCGATCGTCGGGGGTTGCTGCACCTCTCGTGCAGGGTTGACGTCCTTGGCAATCAGCACTGGCCACCCTTTCTGGGTGAGTGCAGGCTGATTTGGCATATGGAAAATTCATCCCTGTAATGGCACAAGCAAGCTAAAACCTTGTTTGTGAGACCTGAGCGGGCACCCACCGTAGAGCAGGCCATTGTGCTGTTGCTCGTTCTCAGGACCCTCACAAACACCCCTGTTGTTTCTCACTATAATTGTAAAGGGTCATCTAGACGTGGACCCCTTGCTTGATGTGCCTAGAGGGGTGTCAGCTATACCCTCCTGACGAGGCCCAAGAAGGCCGAAATGATCGTCGGGGGTTGCTGCACCTCTCGTGCAGGGATGACGTCCTTGGCAATCAGCACTGGCCACCCTTTCTGGGTGAGTGCAGGCTGATTTGCATATGGAAAATTCATCCCTGTAATGGCACAAGCAAGCTAAAACCTTGTTTGTGAGACCTGAGCGGGCACCCACCGTAGAGCAGGCCATTGTGCTGTTGCTCGTTCTCAGGACCCTCACAAACACCCCTGTTGTTTCTCACTATAATTGTAAAGGGTCATCTAGACGTGGACCCCTTGCTTGATGTGCCTAGAGGGGTGTCAGCTATACCCTCCTGACGAGGCACAAGAAGGCCGAAACGATCGTCGGGGGTTGCTGCACCTCTTGTGCAGGGATGACGTCCTTGGCAATCAGCACTGGCCACCCTTTCTGGGTGAGTGCAGGCTGATTTGCATATGGAAAATTCATCCCTGTAATGGCACAAGCAAGCTAAAACCTTGTTTGTGAGACCTGAGCGGGCACCCACCGTAGAGCAGGCCATTGTGCTGTTGCTCGTTCTCAGGACCCTCACAAACACACCTGTTGTTTCTCACTATAATTGTAAAGGGTCATCCAGACGTGGACGCCTTGCTTGATGTGCCTAGAGGGGTGTCAGCTATACCCTCCTGACGAGGCCCAAGAAGGCCGAAACGATCGTCGGGGGTTGCTGCACCTCTCGTGCAGGGATGACGTCCTTGGCAATCAGCACTGGCCACCCTTTCTGGGTGAGTGCAGGCTGATTTGCATATGGAAAATTCATCCCTGTAATGGCACAAGCAAGCTAAAACCTTGTTTGTGAGACCTGAGCGGGCACCCACCGTAGAGCAGGCCATTGTGCTGTTGCTCGTTCTCAGGACCCTCACAAACACCCCTGTTGTTTCTCACTATAATTGTAAAGGGTCATCTAGACGTGGACCCCTTGCTTGATGTGCCTAGAGGGGTGTCAGCTATACCCTCCTGACGAGGCCCAAGAAGGCCGAAACGATCGTCGGGGGTTGCTGCACCTCTCGTGCAGGGATGACGTCCTTGGCAATCAGCACTGGCCACCCTTTCTGGGTGAGTGCAGGCTGATTTGCATATGGAAAATTCATCCCTGTAATGGCACAAGCAAGCTAAAACCTTGTTTGTGAGACCTGAGCGGGCACCCACCGTAGAGCAGGCCATTGTGCTGTTGCTCGTTCTCAGGACCCTCACAAACACCCCTGTTGTTTCTCACTATAATTGTAAAGGGTCATCCAGACGTGGACACCTTGCTTGATGTGCCTAGAAGGGTGTCAGCTATACCCTCCTGACGAGGCCCAAGAAGGCCGAAACGATCGTCGGGGGTTGCTGCACCTCTCGTGCAGGGATGACGTCCTTGGCAATCAGCACTGGCCACCCTTTCTGGGTGAGTGCAGGCTGATTTGCATATGGAAAATTCATCCCTGTAATGGCACAAGCAAGGTAAAACCTTGTTTGTGAGACCTGAGCGGGCACCCACCGTAGAGCAGGCCATTGTGCTGTTGCTCGTTCTCAGGACCCTCACAAACACCCCTGTTGTTTCTCACTATAATTGTAAAGGGTCATCCAGACATGGACCCCTTGCTTGATGTGCCTAGAGGGGTGTCAGCTATACCCTCCTGACGAGGCCCAAGAAGGCCGAAACGATCGTCGGGGGTTGCTGCACCTCTCGTGCAGGGATGACGTCCTTGGCAATCAGCACTGACCATCCTTTCTGGGTGAGTGCAGGCTGATTTGCATATGGAAAATTCATCTCTGTAATGGCACAAGCAAGCTAAAACCTTGTTTGTGAGACCTGAGCGGGCACCCACCGTAGAGCAGGCCATTGTGCTGTTGCTCGTTCTCAGGACCCTCACAAACACCCCTGTTGTTTCTCACTATAATTGTAAAGGGTCATCCAGACGTGGACCCCTTGCTTGATGTGCCTAGAGGGGTGTCAGCTATACCCTCCTGACGAGGCCCAAGAAGGCCGAAACGATCGTCGGGGGTTGCTGCACCTCTCGTGCAGGGATGACGTCCTTGGCAATCAGCACTGGCCACCCTTTCTGGGTGAGTGCAGGCTGATTTGCATATGGAAAATTCATCCCTGTAATGGCACAAGCAAGCTAAAACCTTGTTTGTGAGACCTGAGCGGGCACCCACCGTAGAGCAGGCCATTGTGCTGTTGCTCGTTCTCAGGACCCTCACAAACACCCCTGTTGTTTCTCACTATAATTGTAAAGGGTCATCCAGACATGGACCCCTTGCTTGATGTGCCTAGAGGGGTGTCAGCTATACCCTCCTGACGAGGCCCAAGAAGGCCGAAATGATCGTCGGGGGTTGCTGCACCTCTCGTGCAGGGATGACGTCCTTGGCAATCAGCACTGGCCATCCTTTCTGGGTGAGTGCAGGCTGATTTTCATATGGAAAATTCATCTCTGTAATGGCACAAGCAAGCTAAAACCTTGTTTGTGAGACCTGAGCGGGCACCCACCGTAGAGCAGGCCATTGTGCTGTTGCTCGTTCTCAGGACCCTCACAAACACCCCTGTTGTTTCTCACTATAATTGTAAAGGGTCATCCAGACGTGGACCCCTTGCTTGATGTGCCTAGAGGGGTGTCAGCTATACCCTCCTGACGAGGACCAAGAAGGCCGAAACGATCGTCGGGGGTTGCTGCACCTCTCGTGCAGGGATGACGTCCTTGGCAATCAGCACTGGCCACCCTTTCTGGGTGAGTGCAGACTGATTTGCATATGGAAAATTCATCCCTGTAATGGCACAAGCAAGCTAAAACCTTGTTTGTGAGACCTGAGCGGGCACCCACCGTAGAGCAGGCCATTGTGCTGTTGCTCATTCTCAGGACCCTCACAAACACCCCTGTTGTTTCTTGACTCTCTTTTGCCCTCCTAATGGCCCTATTACAATCTTCACGCAAACGTTAACGCTCACTTGCATGAGCATTAACGTTAGCTGCGGTATTTACCCCATATTACAATCCAAACGCAAACGGGTTAAAAAACCCGTTTGCGTTTGGTACCTTGCGCTTCTCTGCGCGAGTTTACTGTACTTTGCGCTCCCTATACTTAACATGGGAAGCGTAAAGTCTTAATCAGCGCTGGATTATTAAATCCCAGCGCTGATTAACGCCTGGCTCTGGTTAGCGAAAAGTTGAACAGAGCCAGGACTTGGTGTTAACGGATTCCACTTCTGCAGAATCCATTAACACCAGGCTAAAAAAATAAATCCTATACTCACCTCCTGTTCCGCGGCGAGGCCGCGGCTACAACCATCTCCTCCGGCCGGCGGGAGCAGGGAAAAACTGGGGGAAAAAGTCCCCCGTTTCTCCCTGCATATCACTACGCCAACCAGCCGGATCTCGCGAGGCGAAATCCAGCAGGTCATGTGACCAGCAGGGGGGAACTCAATGGAGTCCTATGGAGTCAGCGCTGCCGCGAGCATCCAGGATTTTAACGGGCGATAACAATGCAGGCAGCATTTTTTGTGACTGCATTCCAGCATTAAAACGCGGGCACAAGGGCGAAAACTGCGGGTGCAGTTGTTCCTCCCTTGCGTCCGCGTTTTAACGCAAAGATTGTAATAGAAACAATTCAAGAGTGTATATATTTGCAACATCATCTGTAGATTTACAATGTGTTATGAAAAAAATCACAAATGTCTTTTTGCTGTGTGAATTCTTTATAATGGACCTAGACCTTTTTCTGTGATTAGGGGATGGCCAACAGATGGAGGGTTTAGCAGCTACATACCGTCATGGACTCATAATCCTCTCTGTCACGCTTATATTTTCTTGTTTTATGATGAATTATAAAATATTTACGATTTTGCACATTCTTACAAACAGAAACTTTTTATTCCTTCAAATAAAAAGTTAGATATTCAAAAGAAAGTTTAATTCAGCTGCAGTGCTATTAAGAAGAGTTTTTTTATACATAGAATGTTTTTTTGTTAGTCATTTCTGCATAGATGTTAAGAGCAGATAGTATTATTCTTGTTTCACTATAAAAAGTGTGGATATCGTTACGGGGTTATTCAAAGAGCACCTAACTTCTACTGGAATTTTGGTGCTCTTTTGTTTCCTGCACTGGGAATCGAATTCCCCAGCCATGCTGTGAATTCAGTATTCACCAAAGGGTCCCCAAAGTGCAGGGAAAATCTGGCGCAAAAACGCCGATTCGAAAAAAGAAACCGATGCAAAACCGCTGAAATGATCGGATCCGATAAGTCGCAGGCAAACATTTGATCCGATAAGCCACCAAAAACCTGCCAAATGCGTCTGAAAAAAGCCGACAATCCACCGACCAAACGCCGGAAAAAGCCAGCAAGCTGATGAACAGGGTAAAAAAAAAAAAAACAATACAAAACGATTGAAACCTTCGAAATTTTAAACTGTTTTCCAAAAAACTACTGGACGAAAATGTCTGGAATTAACATATATGGTCCTATGTATAATAATAAAAAGGTCTGTTACAGGAAAAAAAACTATTTAAAAAGAAAATCTGAATTGTTTTGATGAAAAATACCTAAAAAATCCTAAAAATAAATAAATAAAACGTCTTTTTACTGCAAATTAAAAGAATAAACGGTTTAATAGATATTGCATAAAAACGGAAATATTTTTCTCATTAAAAAACCTATGGGATTCACCTGATTAAACCTGCTGAATGAAATCACGGAACATCAGGGCATTTCACTGACATTTCGGTGCTGTTTATGTTCTCTGAATACATTAACCATTGCTTCTCTATGGGGATATCAATGCTGCCGAAAATCATCCATATTTCTATAGTAATTCGCCAATATTTGGCAAATTGTCAGATTTTGAATAGCAGAATGGCCCCGATATTTCACCATACAGGGAAATTCACCGTACGGTGCGATTTCAGGGCCAGTTTGGCTCTCTCTGAATAATCCCTTTAATATCACATAGGTATTTTTTATGGGCTCATATCAAAAGGAATATATTTTTCAAGCAAAATAATCTCTCACCATAATCTTATGCCATTAAACCTTTTTTCTCATAGTCTCAAATCAATAATTTAAGATATTTATAAAAAGAAACGGAATCATCTTGTATCACATATGAAAAAATATTATTTTCTGGAGCTGACCTTTGAGCTATTCACTTAACAATGAATGGATTAAGTGATGAGATATTGCTGCCTAAAATTGTTATTAAATAATATGACACTAAGTACACTCAAAAACAGTAAACAACATTTGTAGAACTACATTAAAATCAGGTATTTTATTTCTTAAAATATATTTGTTGCTCTCTTTCACTAAGTTTGTTCAAAACATTCAATCGATATATATTTTTATTTAATTACACAATGGCCATGTGGTGTTATGTGAATGAACAGTAATTGAAGAAATGTATAATGTTACTCCTATCAACATTAGGATTAAAAATCAATCTTTTTAATCTCTCAAGCATAATCGAAAAAGCTCTGACCAAAATAGAACGTTAATGTTCTTTTAGAATTGCTACAAGCAAAGTTCAGACATAGTTGATTTGTCTCAGCCACTTTCCTTCTCTGAATAGATGATATTTCATAATTGAAAATAACCTACTATATTATTTTACAAAATGACCAAACTGTAAACATTTTCATGAAAGAGAAAAACTGAATTTTATTGTCAATATCATAATAAAAAGCACAACATTTAGTTTTATTATCATCTGTACCCTTGATAAAATTTGATTAATTATCAATAAACTATCAGAGCACATTTTTAACATTCATTAAACCCCCAAAATGTCAATGGAATTGCAAAATGTGAAAAAAAAAATATTTGTTGTGGTGGTATTTTTAGACAACATATGTATCATAAACCAACGGAGACATACTAAACTTAAGATACCTATCATCCACAGATCAATGGGTAATATCATCCAGTTTATATTGGATCCTCATTGAGATGACACATGGCAAGCGACACAGCACTAGGTAGCGTTGCCTATCAAATGGCCTCCGGTTTAAAATTTCTCCAGAGTGTATGCCTAAATGATATATAATATGTGGTATTCACCAAAATGAAAACATAGATATTAACTAGTTTGATACTTGCACTGCCAAACTGCCTGACGATTCTACAAAGACACTGAAGGGACCCAAGGACCTCATACAATGCAGTAAACCATACAATGCAGTAAACCAAAAAAATAAAACTCTCCCCTTTTAAATGGTGCCTGCCTTCGGTCCTCCCGATCGGGAGGGATAGAGATCCAAAAGGATCCTCCCTCCTTTAAGGCGATTTCCCGGCTTACGCGATGACATAATTTACGTCGGGAGGGCCTTAAAAGCGGCATCTGTCTTCAGAGAAGTCAGAACGCCATGGACCCCGGAGGAGAAAGGGGAGTATCTCTCCTGGGCTGCCGCTAGCGGATGACTTGTGGGTTACATCCTTCGCATACAGCGGGAGTCTGTAAGGACGTTCCCCACACATCATCTGCAGTGAAGGGGTTAAAGAGAAGGAAAAACAATATCAAGGCCGTTGGGTTGTAAACATGATGGGAGATTACTGCTGGTCTCCTCATCGGGAAAATCCAGAAACATTGCATAAGAGGACAAGCTACTCCCGAACTTTTAACAACAAAAGGTTGAGAAACATAACAAGAGAAAAAAGGTGTCATCTGCGCTCGTTTCTATGTATTTCCGTGTACAACAAAACACTATGAGGAGGTTTTAGTTTGTTTCAATGGCCATTGCAACGTAAACTCACTCACCCCATCAAGGCACCGCTTTATAGAGTGAGTACCTAACCAATGTACCAAAAGCCGCTCTATTGAGCAGCTCCATGCCCCTCCTGCTGCTTATCAGCCAAGGAGAGGCAGAAAGATGGTGGGTTTTATTTATACAGGCACCAAACACTTTCCATTTGGGGTTGAAAACAAAAACACGGAAAAAGGAACAGCAGCAAAACGACTAACTGGTGTTACAAGCATAATATACATACATACAGAAAAAATGGCGGCGCGCCCATACTCACCAGAGGGGCTGCAACAGCCGGGAGTAACAGCCCAGTTCATGTATAAAATATAACAAGAGAAAAAAGGTATCATCCGCGCTCGTTTCTATGTATTTCCATGTACAACAAAACACTATCAGGAGGTTTTAGTTTGTTTCAATGGCCATTGCAATGTAAGCTCACTCGCCCCATCAAGGCACCTCTTTATAGAGTGAGTACCTAACCAATGTACCAAAAGCCGCTCTACTGAGCAGCTCCAGTTAGTCGTTTTGCTGCCGTTCCTTTTTCCATGTTTTTGTTTTAACCCCCAAATGGGAAGTGTTTGGTGCGTGTATAAATAAAACCCACCATTTTTCTGCCTCTCCTTTAGCTGAAAAGCAGCAGGAGGGGCATGGAGCTGCTCAGTAGAGCGGCTTTTGGTACATTGGTTAGGTACTCACTCTATAAGGAGGTGCCTTGATGGGGCGAGTGAGCTTACGTTGCAATGGCCATTGAAACAAACTAAAACCTCCTGATAGAAACGAGCGCAGATGATACCTTTTTTCTCTTGTTATGTTTTATACATGAAGTTGAACTGGGCTGTTACTCCTGGCTGTTACAGCCCCTCTGGTGAGTATGGGAGCGACGCCATTTTTTCTGTATATATGTATAAAAGGTTGAGAAAGTACAAACCTTTGGATATTTAACCCCTACACTACCAAGTGATTTTCCAAAAAAACACAGTCAGAAACCAGTGGAAACAAAATTCGTATGCAGCAAACTAATTTTGTTTGCTTTTGGGCTGCAGATCGAGGTATCTCGATATCGGGGCACCGGATGGTGACTTTGAAGCCCAATATATCTCGATATTCATAGTTGAAGGGGTTAAGAAGAAGTACCTTAACTTTCACCATCTCATTGTTATAAAAATATAATATTTTATAAGTAAATTTTTACTTTTTTATTATACAGTATTCCCCCGAAATTCGCGGGGGTTACGTTCCAGCAACCACCGCGAATATTGAAAAACCGCGAATTTCGGATGCGTCAAAAAACGCTCAGTACTATACAGTAAAACGTATGGGTACTCACCAATAATACTGTACAATGAAAGCAGGTGATTTACAGCTCCTATTCTTCAGGTGTTTCAGTGGTATCTTCTGACAGGTCGTCTTCTGGTGGGGTTTCATGCTGGCTTTGCTTGATAGGTTTAAGGAACATTGTAATGGGAAGTTGCTGTCGTTGTTTCTTCATGGTGGTGAAGACGGTTTTATATGTTTGAATGGCAGCATCAATGCCATTATTAACTTTTAGAGCCCGAACCATATGGGGATCCCATGCTTCAATCATCCCTTGCAACTCTTTTGTGGTTCTCATTATCTGGGACAGACGTTCCAACGTCAAGCCGTGCTCCTGCTCCTCTTCCTCGCGATCTGTCACTTCCTTCTCCTCTTCACTGACAGACTCCGTTAACTCCAACAAATCCTGATCCGTCAGGGGTTCAGAGTGGGCATCGATGAGATTGTTGACCTCCTCTTGAGTGATGTCTTCGAACCCTTCGCCACCAAGTATCTTTGCCAGTGTCACAGCCTTGTCGACAGCTTCATGCTGAATTTCTTCAGGCGACAAGCCCTTGTAGTCATGGACACACTCTGGCCACAGCTTCTTCCAGCATGCATTGAGGGTTTCCTTTTTCATCTCCTTAAGAGCAGTTTGGATGACTGAAAGGCACGTTGCAATAGTAAAGTTACGCCAGTAACCCTTTAATGTAAAGTTCTCATCCGTGTCCATTGCATCCACAAGGTGTTGGAGAGAATTGCGGGTATAAAGAGCCTTAAAGGCACGGATCACACCTTGGTCCATAGGTTGGATGAGGGAGGTGGTGTTGGCAGGGAGGAATTCAATCTGGACTCCCTCATAATACAGATCCAAAGGGTGGCCCCCAGCATTATCCATAATGAGCAACACCTTAAAGTCCATGCCTAAATTGTGGAGGTATTCTTTAGCTTGAGGAATGAAGCACTGGTGGAACCAGTTAGAACCTAGGACTTTGGTAATCCAGGCCTTAGCGTTGTGCATCCAGTAGACCGGTAGCAGGTTTTTATTTTTTTTTTGAGGGCCCTGGGGTTCGCTGACTTGTGAATGAGACCTGGTTTCATCATGTAACCAGCAGCATTGCCACACATAATGAGTGTCACTCTGTCCTTTTGGGCCTTAAACCCTGGAGCTTTGGCTTCATCCTTCATGATGTAAGTTCTGGACGGCATCTTCTTCCAGAACAAACCAGTCTCATCCATATTGAAAACTTGTTCAGGCTTGTAACCCTTCTCCTCTATCATGTGCCTGAAGGTCTCAGGGTACTTCTGCGCAGCTTCTGTGTCTGCAGATGCTGCCTCACCATGTAGAGAAACACTTTTAATATTGAATCGTTTCTGAAAACGATCGAACCAGCCCTTACTGGCTTGAAAATCTTGAGGGTCCGGTGCTGTTGATGGTCCTGGATTTTCTGCATCTGTAGCAAACTGCTGGTACAATTTTCGTGCTTTCTCACGGATGATGTTACCATCCAAGGGATGCTTTTCTTCCTGCAGTCAGTGATCCACAATGCCAAGGCAGATTCCATCCTGACAATATTCTTATTTCTTACAGTTGTTACCTTCTTGGCACTGTCACAGAAACTTACTGCTACAGTGCTCCTGATCGCTGCCTCGTTCTTCTTTATGTAGCGTACGGTGCTTTCGTTGATGCCGTAATGGCGCGCTACTGCTGCATAACTTTTTTTCTCCCGGAGTAAATCCAGCAGTTCAACCTTCTCCTGAAGTGTTTTAAACTTCTTCTGCCGTTTTGCTTCATTTGTAGAATCCTTAGAAGGAGCAGAGCGTTTGTGCGGCATCTTAGTGCTGTTCTTTCCCCCCCAACAAAACTCTCGCGAGAGCTACCACGTGGTAAGCGGCAAAATCCGCGAATGACTGAGTCCGCGATTACCGAACCGCGAATATGCGGGGGAATACTGTACACCTTTCACTTAATTGTACTACATTTTAGCGTTATAATAGCCTAACATTTATGGAAATTGCAGAAAAATGGTACGTGATAGGAGAAACCGATTGGAAATTTGGATTCAGCACCCCAAAAAATGAAAGAACCAGATTGAATTATGGAAAACGTTTTTTTAATTTTTTTGGCTTGCCTGTGTTACCTATTAATCTCAACAGTATATGCATAAAATACATATAAAGTGCGTAATGGAAAAAATAACTATTAATAGCCCCTACGGGTAGTAATAGCAACTTTCCCTAGGTATTTGGAAGACTTGCTTCCTAGGGGATAATGGACTCCACTTCCTCCTTTTTTTTGTACTTCTTAAGTATAGAAAAAGAAAAAAACAAACAAGACAAAAACAAGACAGCACAGCCTACAGTTTTTTTTAGCAGTTTGTTATCAATATATCAACCAACCACATTTCCAAGCTCTTAGAACTAATTGAAATCATTGCAACTCATACTTCTGACTAATCACCCTTCCCTATATATTACTTATTTGGTCTACTCTTTTAAAAGAGAAGAGGTTGGAAGGGGGACATAGCATAACAATAAAGCCATGTTAAGCAGATACTTGATTTTTAATTTTAGAGACATTGCTTCAGTTCAGAGAGACTCTTAATTTTCTTATTGTACTTAACTGCGGGTCCATCTGAATTAGTTTTCCTCCTTCAATGTAGTACGTCAGTCGCTTCCTCTTTTGATTCCACTGGATCATTCTTGGTGAATATTTTGCTTCTGGAGTATAATCCATCTGTACACTATTTTATTCCTTTAGTGCTGTCATGATGGATGGTATAGACCTCCAGTAGATGTAAGTGGCTGGGTATAAGTCTAAATACATTTTCAAATACTCATGTTGTGCTGTAATGAAATCAGAATTGCTGTATACTTACAAGATTCTTTTCTTTCATTTGTTAAAATTATACTTTGCGTGACGACATATCTTGGATATTACTCTTGTAGATATTTCTTGGTTATTTCTATAGGACCTGTCTTCCAAGTGTGGGATTTTAATTTGACAACTTTGTACTATATATTTCAAAATTTTGGATTCTATTCAACAGTTTATTATGTGCATTTTATCATGTACAGTTTATCATGTTCATCAATTTTGTTTTTCATTTGATCTGTATGTTTGCCATTTTTTTGGATCTCTTAAGATAGTTCTCCTATGATTTTTCAGGAATGATTTCTTAGTCTTGCTGTCATTTTGTCTCAAAATGTTTGCCTTTTTTTTCCGGGCAATAGTACTGGAGTTCCTAAACATTTAAGTGGTGTCTCATCCAATTTTTTTTCCAGCAAGGAAACATCGAGATTTCTCTTGTTTTCAAGTATGTCCTGGGTTCTTCCACCTCTTTCTCTCGAAGGCATGACTGACATTTGTTGTGTTTTTTTTTTTTAAAAATTAAGATTCTTGCTAATTTTTTATCAGTTTTCTGTTTTATTCCTACATTTATGAGACATTTTTATTTTTTCATTTCTTCTAAATCAATAGATTATCCTCTAATCCACTTGCACTTACTTTGCTTTTTTAAACATAACTGTAGGATAGTATTTTGTTTTAATTAAGAAATTGCTCCTAACAGAACATCTACTTTAATTTCATCGCATTTGAACTCTTCTCCCATTGTCACTTTTTTAAGATACAATTGACTGATGAAGTGTATTGTATATAATGCAAATATTATAATATTATATTGCTCATGCATTGCATTATGTTTCATCTACTTAGTGTAAGTTGAAATCAGTTAATGTAATTGGTAATAAATTCAGAAGCTATTATTATTCAGAGGTGCTTCATTGATGATTAATGATTTTATTATGTTACATGAGTATAACTGAAATGCAGGACTGCTTGCTGTATTGGCCAAAATATATTCATAAATAGGGATGGGCTGCCGGTTCAAATTTCGATTCGAACATCGGCTGTTCGAAAATTTGCGAACTTCAAACTTTTCGGGCTGTTCGAGGAAAGTTCTCATTTTTTTTTTTAAAAAATGCTTAAAAGTTCCTAAAAAACCTAAAAATAAAGAGACTCTTTACTGCAGAATATTATAAGCAACAGTTTATTAGATATTGAATTAAAACGGGAATATTTTTAACATTGAAGTCTATGGGATTCAACATTTCCCACACCTTGTTGCTCCAACATTTTCCACACCATTTTTAACATTGAAGCCTATGGGATTCAACATTTCCCACTGACTGTTGGTGAAACATTTCCCACACCTTTTTTAACATTGAAGCCTATGAGATTCAACATTTCCAACTGATTGTTGGTGAAACATTTCCCACACCTTTTTTTAACATTGAAGCCTATGGGATTCAACATTTCCCACTGATTGTTGGTGAAACATTTCCCACACCTTTTTTAACATTGAAGCCTATGGGATTCAACATTTCCCACACTTTGTTGCTCAAACATTTCCCACACCATTTTTAACATTGAAGCCTATGGGATTCAACATTTCCCACACCTTGTTGCTCAAACATTTCTACACCTTGTTGCTCAAACATTTCCCATGGCTCCAAATCGCATTTAAATATGAGCAAAAGCGGTAAAAATTAGCTCAGCGCACAGCGGTGAAATGGCTCAGCACTCAGCAGTGAAAGGGTTAAAAACCTTTTTTTTTTTACTTTTTTCATTGTTTCCTGTTCCCCAGGGCAGTACCCAGACCCCCATACACCTTTTATGGTGAATATCGTGCATATATGCCCTTTTGGAGGGCACTTTCATTTTCAAACTTTTGAGCCCCATTGACTTGCATTGTGTTCGAATTGTGTTTGAATTCAAACTTTTTTGGATGTTCGAATTCGAACCAAACACGGGGGTGTTCGGCCCATCACTATTCATAAATGAAATGTGTTTTTTTTGAGAAAGTATTTTACCAGGAACAATACATTGAGATTTCTCTAGTTTTCAAGTATGTCCTGGGTGGTGAGTATGTACCGTTTGGGGTCTTGCCCAAGGACACTTACTGGAGAGGTGCTCTGGTCTTGACTCGAACCTGTGCCTCCACAGTTATAGAGCAGTGATGTTACCTCTACTCAATCCAGCCGGTTTTGAAGTAACCCATCTCGGTGTTAGACCATTTAGGCTGGGGTCAGACGAGCGTAGTGTTCACGTCCGTGATTGCGCCTAAAAGTACGTCCGTGATAGCATGAAAGAAAGTCCATTGGAGCCCGACACATGAAGTACGTCCGCACTGAACTGCGGACGCACAACGGCCGCGGCAAACGGACGCAAGGCAGGCAAGAACGTACAACCACTAGAACGGCCGCACAAAGTGCGCTGCGTCCGCAACGTCCGCATAGCTTTGTGTGTGAGTGATGGAACGTGGTCAGACGGACTGCATTTATACGTCCAGCATTTTTCACGGACAAAATGGTTTTGCTTTTTAATTTATTTTCCCGCCTACATCCGTCAAAATATATACGTCAGTGAAAAAAACGGACTGTGTGGCCACTACTGTGTCTTCCGTACTGACGTACGTCCGTGTGCACGGACGTACAGTCCGTAGAAATCACGCTCGTCTGACCCTAGCCTTAGTGGCCAAAGTAAAGGAACACAAGGATAAAAACTGTGGTGGTGAGAAACTGTAGCGATTATTCACCCCTTAACCCCCTTTTTGTCTATGGTGGGTTAAAACATGCCTTCTTGTTCCATCATTGACTGTAGGGAAGCAGTGGATGCAGTGAAACTAATCAGAGGCAAAATATGTAAGGGCCATTGGATGATCAGATTCATTATAATTAGCTGAAACTGATAAAATCTACAGAAGACCAGTGAGAAATTACAGATTTCAGGGTGGAGGACCTACAGTTTGTTGGGTTGTCTCTACCCCTAGGGATAGGCACGGGGAACACTCTGCACACTATCACCAGTTAATAAAATTAATGGTGCCATAGCGGGTAGAGCATGCATTTAATAACAACAGTACCATTAACAACAATTGAGATGATCAGCTTAATATTAATTAAATAAATGAAAGTCAGAAACATTCATTTTTATGTGATTTGAAACTCTTTTGTGAGGTGTTTTTTTCTGAAATGAAAACAAAGTGAAATGGAAATGAATTGTAAATGTCAGACTGTGTTTGACCAACTCTCAGTGACCTTAAAATGCCATGTTATCGAGATTAATTTAACAACTATGATTCCTTGAAAATATCAAATATTATATAGGAGAGAATATATTTTGAGCCACTGAAATGAACAAATCAGAATTATTTGGCTTGTCGTTTTCTGGCAATTCTTTGTGTAATGTAGCACTAGTTCTTGCAGTGTAGAGAGCCAAGAGATAGCATTTTAACTCTTTTGAAGAATTAAGCTCAGGGTATTTTTGTAAGCCTCCAAGTTGGAGAATGAACTCTTTTGTACGCTGAGAAGGGTTAACAAGACAAGATATTCTAATCATAAATGTTGTGAAAAATTTATTTAAAAAAAGTTAAATACCAGTCGATAGCGTGAGACGTCGAGTAGCGCATGATGACACACACAGTGATGGGTAAAAAGAATTTACTTTAAAATAAGTAGGATAAACAGAAAGATAAAACATTGAAACATTAATAAACTAAAACCTGGATGCTGCAATAACAAAAAGACTCAGCATAGGTAAAGTGATCAAAGGGATCAACAAGAGCAACATTTACCTAATTTAAGATATGAACAGCACATATAAATGTGCTCTTAGGTCCAAACCAAATGACAAAAAGGCTGATCCCTACCTGGAACTCCTGGTTGAATGAAAAGAAGGCTGGACTAGAGTCTTATCTCCCCCCCCCCTTTAGAGTGGCATGCCTCCCACCAACAATGTGTACATTTATTCCCAGTGGGAGTCACCATATGAGGTAACCACTCTAGAGTAGGCTGGCTTAATGATGTCACAGCTAGCCACAGAGGGCAAAAAACATGCACACTGCCCCTAGTGTTCCCCCTTTGGTATAACCATCAATATATAAATAAATATGATAATTTATGACACAATTCATCCGCGATCACTACAATTAAACAAACAGAAATAGTAACCCTTACCCTAATCATAAAAGAAGCTGAACTAATAAACTAAGTAACCAACAATAAAAAAACATGAGTGTTAAGCTTGTAACTCCCTGCAGCCCAGTGCTGGGGGACACCCAAAGAAAACTACAATACACAGATATATAACAACATGCACAGGCGCCAATATGTATATCACCAAATTCTACTTTGGTATTTAATCCATCTGCAAATCAATCAGATCAAAGGATAATATAGTGCAGTATTTATATTACAACATAAAAACGTTTAAAATACAAAAAACAAACTCACAAACAACTAGCACACACAAAATGTGCATATGTGTTTTTGCCACAGTGGCTCAGACCTCCCGATCGTACACTCTCCAGTCTCCAACCGCAACAAGTGGAAGATTGCTGGGTCCGTGTGATCCAAGGTATTGTCCACCAATCAGTCATCAGTCACAATTGCCCAGCTCAATGCATTTCTTGGGATACTTCCCACTTCCTCAGGAGCCTGGCGGTTGAAAGCTGGAGAGAGTGCGATCGGGATGTTTAAGCCACTGTGGCAAAAACACATCTGCACATTTTGTATGTACTAGTTGTTTGTGTGTTTATTTTTTGTATTTTAAACTTTTTAATGTTGTAATAAAAATACTGCACTAATTATCCTTTGATCTGATTGATTTGCAGATGGATTAAATACCAAAGGAGATTTTGGTGATATTCATATTTGCACCTGTGCATGTTGTTATATAAAAGTAACCAACCCCTAACGTAAAACAAGCAGAAATAGTGCATTCAGATATAAAAATGAACAGATTATACATACAAAAACATGAAAAATATTGGCACGGTTAATAAATTCATTAGAATAGATATATATATATACACCGATGTCACTATCTCTCAGGCCAATTGTGTTAGCGATCAGGGGCTGTGATGCAGCAGATCTGTGCTTCCCTACAGTTCTGATCCAACGTTCTGCGCACGCGCTTGTGTATGTCAAGTATGTATGTTGCGTATATATCACAAGTCCCATCATGGTGTGCAAATTGTGTTTCCTTCACTATGCAAGTAGTGCAGAAAGCACAAATAGCACAGAAAAGCCTCAGGTACTTCTGGGTCCTGGAGTCCATGAGACGAAGAGGAGAAGCCGTGTGCGGAAAGGAATAAAAGTTGAGAAAAGGGGGGCAAAAAAATAATAAAATAATTTGGCAAAGGATGTCAGCAGCCTAGGCCAAATTATTTAAGGGCAAAAGGAGGGAACTCCACTTTTCAGTGGAGTGTTCCTTTAATACTCACCATTCAGCACCTGTCAAGTAATTTATTTTGGGTTGATTGCAGGCTTTGGGGACCAGTACAATTCACTACATAAAAAAAATGTTCTGAAGTATTTCTTTATATATGGTTTCAGTTTGTTTCTGAGAGACTCTGAACATACACCCAGAGATCCTGAGACTCTGAATATTCCCCCAGAGGCCCTGAGATTCTGAACATTCAAATTGAAACCCCAAGACTCTGAATATTCACTCTGAGACCCTGGACATACACCCAGAGACCCTGAGACTCTGACCATACACCGGGAGACCCTGATGGCATGGTACGCCCCGTGGCGCAAATGGGTTAAAGAGCAAAATACCTCTCTTTCTTGTCCTGCTCCATGTGCCCGAGTCTCAGCCGCCTATTCTGGACTATGCGCTGGCTAAGCACAGCAGGGATTCCCACCAAACTACACCCCAAGCACTGTATCAACTCTTTGCTCTACCAGGTGCTCTCTTGAGACTTTGTTGCCCCTTCACTGGGGTAGGGCTCAGGGGTGGTTACTGAGTGAGAGCTCCAACAGGAACCCAATTTTCAGAGCACTGCCCTTCGGTTGGGTTCCCACTGCAGCGGTTATCGATCATCTCATTATATATTGTAATCGCTGTTGCTCCAACCCCTGCCATGGATCAGGACACTCCCGCCACAAATCAGAGCAGGCTGACATGCCCTTGGAACCATCGCTGAAAAGGACGATATTTGGAGTGCGAGCAGTTCTCTGTACACAGCTGTTTATTCTAGCGCCGGACTGTGGATTGCCCCTCCCAGTCATGTGTCAGGGGCGTGTCACGTGGTGATCCTTTTCCCAGTGACCATGTGGCTGAGCCTGTCTCCTTCCATGCCTGCCTGACAGCCACAGGAAAGGGCTGGATCTGAGGCTGCACTGAGCAACAGGATCAGAGGAGAGAGGGGCTGGAGCCTCCATGCAGGGACACCAGGGAGGTAAGTAATGGGTCCCTGAGAGTTTGATCCTTCCTCCAGGGTGTATAAGAAAGCTAGAGCTGCACAGTAATAAACCTCTCAGATATGAGTCTGTAAACTGCTCCTCTAGATTGTAAACTCCTGGGTGTCCTCTGCTCCTCTAGATTGTAAGATCCTAGGTGTCCTCTGCTCCTCCACATTGTAAGCTCCTGGGTGCTCTCTGCTCCTCTAGATTGTAAGCTCCTGGGTGTCCTCTGCTCCCAGTGGCGTAGCGTGGGGGGGCTGGGGGGGCCGTGGCCCCGGGCGCAGTTTTGTTAGGGGCGCATTTGCACCCCTAAAACTGGCCCGCGGGTTGAGGGGACCCAGATGCGGGCAGCGGGAGTGCCTGCCCGCCGCCCGGTCCTGAACAGTCCGTCCTGTTCTTGAAGGGGATGCGGCTGCGTGCAGGCGCAGCCGGTCACGTGGTCCGGCTAATCAGGTGGTACTGAGTCTCTGTACCACCTGACTGGCCGGACCGCGTGACCTGCGCACGCACGCAGCCGCCTCCCCTTCAAGAACAGGACGGACTGTTCAGGACCGGGCGGCGGGCAGGCACTCCCGCTGCCCGGCATCTGGGTCCCCTCAACCCCTGCCGGAGCAATATCCAGGTGAGAGCTGGGGCAAATCCATGAGCTGGGGCAAATCCATGAGCTGGGGGCAAATCCATGTGTAAACTGGGGGGCAAATCCATGAGCTGGGGAAAATACATGTGTAAGCTGGGGGGCAAATCCATGAGCTGGGGCAAATACATGTGTAAGCTGGGGGGCAAATCCATGAGCTGGGGGCAAATACATGTGTAAGCTGGGGGCATATCCATGAGCTGGGGGCAAATCCATGAGCTGGGGCAAATCCATGAGCTGGGGCAAATCCATGAGCTGGGGGCAAATCCATGAGCTGGGGCAAATCCATGAGCTGGGGCAAATCCATGAGAGAGCTGGGGCAAATCCATGTGAGAGCTGAGGCAAATCCATGAGCTGGGGCAAATCCCATGAGCTGGGGCAATATTCATGTGTGAGCTGGGGCAATATTTCATGTGTGAGCTGGGGCAGTATCCATGTGAGAGCTGGGGCAAATCCCATGAGCTGGGGCAATATCCATGTGTGAGCTGGGGCAATATCCATGTGTGAGCTGGGGCAGTATCCATGTGAGAGCTGGGGCAATATCCATGTGTGAGCTGGGGCATATCCATGTGAGAGCTGGGGAAAATCCCATGAGCTGGGGCAGTATCCATGTGAGAGCTGGGGCAATATCTATGTGTGAGCTGGGGCAGTATCCATGTGAGAGCTGGAGCAAATCCCATGAGCTGGGGCAGTATCCATGTGAGAGCTGGGGCAATATCCATGTGTGAGCTGGGGCAATATCCATGTGTGAGCTGGAGCATATCCATGTGAGAGCTGGGGCATATCCATGTGAGAGCTGGGGCAATATCCATGTGAGAGCTGGGGCAATATCCATGTGAGAGCTGGGGCAATATCGATAACGTGTCCACAGGTTCTTGGCTGGCACAATTCTTGGCTGGCCCCGGGCGCTGACAGCCCACGCTACACCACTGTTTGCTCCTCCAGATTGTAAGCTCCTGGGTGCTCTCTGCTCCTTTAGATTGTAAACTCCTGGGTGTCCTCTGCTCCTCCAGATTGTAAACTCCTGGGTGCTCTCTGCTCCTCTAGATTGTAAGCTCCTGGGTGTCCTCTGCTCCTCTAGATTGTAAACTCCTGGGTGCTCTCTGCTCCCCTAGATTGTAAGCTCCTGGGTGCCTTCTGGTCCTCTAGATTGTAAACTCCTGGGTGCCCTCTGCTCCTCTAGATTGTAAGCTCCTGGGTGCCCTCTGCTCCTCTAGATTGTAAGCTCCTGGGTGCCCTCTGCTGCTCTAGATTGTAAGCTCCTGGGTGCCCTCTGCTCCTCTAGATTGTAAACTCCTGGGTGCCCTCTGCTGCTCTAGATTGTAAGCTCCTGCGTGCCCTCTGCTCCACTAGATTGTAAACTCCTGGTGCCCTCTGCTCCTCTAGATTGTAAGCTCCTGGGTGCTCTCTGCTCCTCTAGATTGTAAACTCCTGGGTGCTCTCTGCTCCTCTAGATTGTAAGCTCCTGGGTGCTCTCTGCTCCTCTAGATTGTAAGCTCCTGGGTGTCCTCTGCTCCCCCAGATTGTAAGCTCCTGGGTGCCCTCTGCTCCTCTAGATTGTAAACTCCAGGGTGCCCTCTGCTCCTCTAGATTGTAATCTCCTGGGTGCCCTCTGCTCCTCTAGATTGTAAGCTCCTGGGTGCCCTCTGCTCCTCTAGATTGTAAGCTCCTCGGTGTCCTCTGCTCCTTTAGATTGTAAGCTCCTGGGTGCCCTCTGCTCCTCTAGATTGTAAACTCCTGGGTGCCCTCTGCTCCTCTAGATTGTAAGCTCCTGGGTGCCCTCTGCTCCTCTAGATTGTAAACTCCTGGGTGCCCTCTGCTCCTCTAGATTGTAAGCTCCTGTGAGCCAGGCCCTCTGCTCCTCTAGATTGTAAACTCCTGTGAGCCGGGCCCTCTGCTCCTCTAGATTGTAAGCTCCTGTGAGCCAGGCCCTCTGTAAATTCTCGTGAGTCGGGCTCTCTGCTAAAACACCTTATTTTCTGTCAGTGCCCCTCCCGAGACTAGTCTCTGGATCTGCCCCTGCTTCCAGTTGAAGTGGTAGAGGCCGAAACAGTGATTGAATTGAAGCAGGCATGGGATAGGCATAAGGCTATCCTAAATAAAAGATAAATCCAGGTAAAGTATCCATGTAATTGGGCAGACTAGATGGGCTGAAAGGTTCTTATCTGCCGACATGTTCTATGTTTCTATGTTTCTATCTATGTTTCTATAATTGTCACGTAACTCAAACACTTGAAGCAGTCATGTGACTTGGTTAAGTGGTGAAAGGGTTAAAAATCACTATCAGCGTTATTCAGAGAGCGTGAAAAGCAGGAGAATGACTGGAGAATTAAAAATTCTAGGTCAAAATAGCCGATTTGGAAAGTGAGATGAAAGGGAGAATTTTTCTGGTTTGGCTATTCTGACCTAGAATTTTTCATTCTCCAGTCATTCTCCTGCTTTTCACGCTCTCTGAATAACCCTGTATATGTCTGCACTAGACCCAAAAATAATGACATACAGGTTTATCCAAAGAGATCCGAATGGCTGGAGAAAGGTAACCAACGCTGAAAATCAGGGTTTGTTTACCTTTCCTGGCCACTCGGCTATCCAGAGAGCAGGCAATTCGCCAAATCCTGGCGAATTGCCTGCACATACGGTGCCTGTTCGGTGTCTGTTCGAGGGCAGTGAAATCCCTATAAAAAAGCAATGCTTCGGCTATTCAGAGAACACAAAAAGAGCAGTGAAAGGTTCCCGAAATGCCCTGCCATTTGGTGGTTTCATTCGGCAGGTTTATTCAGGTGAATCCCATAGGCTTCAATGTTAAAAATATTCCCGTTTTAATTCAATATCTAATAAACCATTCATTATAAAATTCTGCAATAAAGAGTCTCTTTATCTATAGATTTTTTAGGATATTTTAAGCATTTTTATGGATTTTTTTTTTCTTTTTACGTTTACTTATTTTTTCTGTGTCAGCCCTTTTTATTATCATTCCTTGGACCTCATATGTAAATTTCAATCATTTTCGCTCAGTAATTTCTTTGCAAACAGCGTTTCACTTTTCAAACATTCAAGCAAACAGTTTTTCTAATTTACTCACTGCATTCATCTGCGGTGTGGGCTTTTTCCGGCGGCTTCGCTGCGGGTGATCGGCTCCTGCTCAGGTTTTTCTGGCGTTTTCGGCGGGTTAATCCAGAAGTTTTTGCGGGTTTTCGGTGTGCATTCGCCGGGTTTTGTGGTTAGTTTGCGGCGGGTTTGCGGCGACCTTTCCCTGCAATTCAGGGACCCTTTGGGGCTTGCTGAATCCACCGCAAGGTGGCCAAAATGGGATCAGCAAAACGAACCGAATTGAAGAGAACGAAAAGTCACCGAACGTGCGGTGACTTTTCGATTCTCTTTGAATTACCCTGTATATAACCACCTTATCACCACCCACTAAATATGTAATGAAAAAGAAAATAATAATTTTATTATTCTTAGCTGCCACCACATGTCGTTCACCAAATATTAAACGAGGTGACTTGACACACCCCGTTCAATTAAGCCCACAGAAACACAATTTAGTATACTGACCCCACCAAACTCAATTTAGTAGATCATCTACAAGCTTTCAAGGCCCCAAGGCTTAGGGAAAATGTCTCATCAGGCAACGTGATTGTTATATCAGACAAAGGAAGAGCTTAAGAAAGGAATATTTATTATATTTATTAAGAAAATTAGTCACAGTGCATATACAGGATAAAAAGAGATGGTACAAGAATATTAACCCCAAACAAAGAAAAAAAAAAGCATAAAAAATAACAGAGGCCCTATGTAACTTACACACGGCTAGAACTAGGGTCCTGTCCCAGGGGGTCTGCTGGTAGAGACATGATGTTTACTACAATTAGGGTGACCGCTATGTGAAGCACATAGCCCCACGTGCCTCTCATACTTCATACAGTTCTCCTTCCTCTCAGATTTCAGGGCAAAACAGTAGGAGTGTCAGTTGTATAAAAACCAAACAAATGGGAGATTTCTATAACAAAAAAGTTTTTTTTAAAAGCATAAGATGTTACTCCCAGGTCTTACTGCATATACTGTATATGTAACTGAGAAATGTAATGCACACACACATTATTAATAATTCATAGAGTGAGCCCTGGACATAGTCCCGGCCAGTTATGATGATCACTACAAATAACCATAACCACGATATCTCACCTTTTTTATTAATTTAAACTATATCACATTTCTTCTGTTTGACACAAAAGCCATTACTGTCTTTATGCAAACATTCCAGACCCCATTTGAAATTGTGTAAGATAAGGGATTCCATTCAGTGTCTAGAACTTTTTATTCCATAATTTCTCTACGGTATTGACAAATAAATGAGAAATTAAAAATGTACTAAATATACACGTTGAGCTGTTAACCAGCAGGAATAGATATACATAGAAGGGAAAGGAAAATGAAAAGCAGTTGCAGTTAGATGTCTATTAACAAATTTCCATTTCTATGTTAAGTATTTTATGAAAATACAATAGATCTATTCCAATAATCTTATTTGCAATTTATGCATTTTCTGATTGTAATCTTTGTAATTTCTTAAGTATATTTCCTTTTTCATAATGAGTTTTTTTACAGATGTCCTTTATCATAATGAAAAGATTTATGCTTCAGTTGAGTTTAATTAAATTATCTCTTACCGTATTTGGGGAATAAATTGCTTTAACTTACAGCAACGGCTAAGGTTATTTAAGATTTGCTGTGGAGTAAGTAGACAGATTTTCCGCTGACCCCATTTAATACTGTGGAAGTCAGCTACTCTGTATCTATTAATACTTCAATAAAATCAGGCTTTTATGGTCAGCTGAAATAGTTGTCACATTTAAACCTGAACATTAAATGTTTGATAATGAGGTGTTAAAGCCAGTTCGCTTTGGGTATACTGATCAATTTGAAGAAAAAAAAAAAACACCAGAAAAGATGACTTCATTTTCTTATTGTATCAATAATTATAAAATGAATTATTAATTCTAATAAAGTGCTTTAATCGATCCACCTGAAACATATGGTTCTCTCTGCATCCTTTACATTCTAATAATTTCCTTATACCTATCAAGTATTTTGCTACACAATTGTGTCTGTATATTTTACTGTTTAATTTAACCAGGAATCTATGTGAGCAGATTTCATATTCAAAATTTTTCAGTACAGCATTAATAATGGTTGAAATTATAATTTGAAATATTTTACGTTTGCGCGATATGCGCGTAAAAAAAGCACATAAAAACGCGCAGGTGTGAACCCAGCCTAACGCTAGCGCTCACATTAGTGCTAGCTCAAAAGAGGTGACAGCGCCCTGCACAGATCACCTCCGATTCGCTAACGGATTAAAAACTCTGTTAGCGAATCAGTATTAACAGTTTATACTGTGAGCTTACTGTGCTTTGCACTCCCTATGTTAACTATAGGGAGTGCAAAGAGTAAGGAGTAATTAGCGTTAGGATCACTCTTTGCTATGCGATATTGTTCTATGTGTTATTTTTTTTGAGGACTACGGAGAAGGTTAACCCCATAAGGAACCCCATTTGAGCCCTGGAGCACACCATAAAGAGTCACCAATAGGAAAAGAAGCGCCAACTCCAGCACATCTTACCTTTTCTGGATAAAAGGTGCTCAACCTGTAGTGTACAAACCTGGCCATTACAAGGACAGTTCTCAGATTAGGGTTTCTCTGCACAGAATCTGTCTTCTGCATGTTGGACCTCTAATATAATCATAACAGCCTGGTAGTTACAGGTCTGTGAGCTAAACAACTGCAGAGTAATTATATGATAGTTTATTAAAGGTTCATCGTCAGGAATACTCATACAGCAATAACCACTTCAGCAGGAGTCTACACTGTTTTGTGAAAATAGTTCTTTGTTCACAATTCTTTCTAATGAAATTATCAGGGTTATTCAAAGAACACCAAAATTCCACTGGAATTTCTGTGCTCTTTCTTTCCCTGCTCTTCGGGGAGTAAAATTCCCTGACCCTGCAGTCCCTGAAGTGCAGGGACAAGCTGTTGAATGCATCCAAAAAACCGTAGCCAAACGCCGAATCGATTGGAAAAACTGCCGCAAAACCACCGAACCCATAAAAAAACACCAAATCGATCCGAAAAACTACCGAAAACCCAATGAATTGAGTTGAAAACCCACCGAAATAATCCCCAATCGATACAAAAAAAGCAGACGACACACCAAGCAGAGTGCCAAATAGCCACCGGAAAAAGCAGACAAGTCAACGAACGGGTTAAAAAAAATAAAACACATTGCAACTTTTGAAATCTGCAAAAAAACTACTGCACGAAAATACCTGGAATTAATGTATATGTCCTATTAATATATATGGTCCTATGAATAATAATAGAAAGGTCTATTATAGAAACAAAAAGCTACTTAAAAAAGAAATCAGGAGAAAAATTTGCAGAAAAAAATCAGCCAAAAATTCCTAGAAAATCTTAAAATCGGCCAATTTTTTGAATAGTCAAATGGCTCCCAAATTGCACCCTAAGGGAAAATTCACAGTTCGGTGCAATTTCGGAGCCACTCCGGCTCTCTTTGAATAGCCTTGTACAGTATGTAAAATAAATGATTTCCAGATTCCAGGATATTAGCAAAAAAAATAAGTGCATAGCTTATACAACATTTATGAAAAGCAAGTATTTGTTATCACTTTTTAAGGGGTTATTCATAAAGCACCAGCATTTGGTGTAGTTACAAACAATAGTAAAACTCATCCTTGTTTCAACCGCAACATGGTTCGCCGTTTCAAAAAAAGGAAAACTGAAACAATACTAATGGAAGCTTCTTGTTACGTCCTCAGCCCCTGCTGCGCTCCCTGGGGGGTCGGGGCATGTTTCTGTGCCACTGACTGGTCGAGTGCCAGCATTCCATGATGTCCGATCGGCGTCTGAGGGGGCGGGGCCTGGTGTGGTCACGAGGAGCTGCCGGGTTTAAAGCAGGGCGCGAGGAGTTGCCTCGTCGCCTGGCCGTGGAGTCTTGTTCCCGCATCGCCTGTTGCTGATTACGCTCATTGCTACTTTGTTGCCAACCCATTTCTGTCTGAGGACCCTGATTACATATTTCGACCTGGCTTTACTCCTTGACTATTCTCTGGTTCATCCCCTTTGGTGTTTGTTTGTACGGATTGATTTTGCATTGTTTATATGCAGCTTTGAGACCTGCCCGTCTCCTTGAACAATCCATCTCACACTCCTGGCCTCTGATAGCTACCCATTCCATCCTAAATCCTAATCACAAGGCACCTTATTGTGGGTCTATCTATCATGCTGTGAGCTCTGCATATGATACTTACTATCCGGTATCTGCACGATCAGGTTTGATTACCTATGTCAGGTTTTTCTCTGATGTGACTGCCCTGCAGCCTGCACTATTCATATACCGTGACAAACCATTGCATACAAACAAATGTAAAATTCTTCATGCTTATAAGAGTCTTAGTCCAGCCTATGATCCCAAGGCTTGTTATATTGTATCTCATTGTTTTGTATCGATGCTAAGCTGTCTTTTGGTCACGAAACCAATTGAGCTTCAGTGCTACTCAAGATTGTCTACCTACTCCCGGGCTTTAAAAATCAGGCTCTTGAATTCTATTTATGTTGTGAATGTTTTTCCGAAAAATCTGCTCTCTACGATCTTAACTACGCTATTCCAGTGCGAGCGCTGTAGCGTTCGTTACACTTCTGCAATGAAGCCTCTCCTGTACTCTTTGGGCTATATTACAGTGTTAGTGCTAATTTAGCCAGAGCTGTTGTAAACTGAAAACCTCCATAGGCTATAATGGCTCTGGGAAGTTTACAACAGCTCTGGTTAAGTTAGCACCAACTATGTAATATGGCCCTTTAAGTTTCCCTTTTATGAAAAGCTGAAGTTTGTTGCTGTTTCTTCAGCAGCGATTTTCAACATTGTTTACAACTAAACACAGTCACTTTCTGAATAGCCCCCTTAGATTCAATGTTTAAAGTTTACTTTGATATTGGAAAATGGAACATCCTTTCTTTTGATGTCATTGAACTTGAGGGTGACACAATACAATGACAGAACAAAATGTCAGTTCAAGGAGGCATTCAGCAGCTGTCACTACTAAGTAGATTCCGTTTTCTTAGAGAGTTTATTGAAAATAGAACATTCAGCTATAATAAACCACATGTTCAAATAAAACAAAACTAGCAATGTGTTCAATGTGTTTACTGTTATTAGAATGAAAATATAAAGTTACTAAGTAAATTACCACTTTTATTTTGTTTGGCTTCCATTATGAGTTTTAATTAGGAAAGTCGCCTCTTTCATATAAAAGACCTGCTAAATTATAAAGAAGCGTCTTCACAAACTAACTGCCTTTCAACCAATCCATATGTCAATAATATCATTAAATCATATTCCGAAAACTCTTGATACATTTGCAAGAACAAAATAAAGAAGCAACCTTAGTCATCAAGGATGCAGTTATAAGTAGGTAGAGGTAAAAAAAAGTCTTGGACAAAAAGAGAAAAGGGTAGCCCTTAGAAATCAGAGAAGAAAGATGAAGCCCGAATGGGAATATTAGATAAGTTTGGGACCACATTAAAGAGTGGATGGGGTCCTTGGAAAAGTTTATAACACGATCGCCACAGTGGGCAAAGCGGAGACAGCAAGTGATATGACAAGAAAATAAAACTTCACTTTTAATAACAAAACAATGGTTAAAAAGAGTCTGCAGATCCTGCAAACAACAAAAAGAAAAAACTTAGGCTAATAGGGTAACATAGATACCAGTAGAGTACACCCGTCAATAAGAGTAATTAGACTGTCAAGAAGGAAAAGGAACGCAGGCCTTCGACTCGAGGGTGTGCTGTACTCAATAACGCAACAAGTGATACAGTAGATAAATCTGGGCTTACTTGGAAACTATGTTTCCAAAATGTCTTTTGCTGTATTCGGAGGAAGTAGCCAATGCTATACAGGATATGATGCCCCTATACCTCTAATAGCAGTGCATAGGACCACAATTCTAAAAAGCATAAATAGCCTGGGGTCATGCAATTTAAATCACATACATGTGATGCAAATGCAGGAAAAATGCAATAGGTGTAGATATATTGAAGGATTGCACATGGTCGCCTGCATTGAGAATTTCAGGCAACCAAATAATCAATTTGACGCGTTTCTCCATTTCTCCAAGAACAAAACAAACATAGTTACATACATAGACCGGAAAAAAAGAAGTGCATCCATCAAGTTCAGCCTTTCACACAAAACCTACTGACATATTTTGATTAACGTATTTGATTAAAAACATTATGATATAATATCTAGTAAATATGCTATCTAGTTATGTTGAAATGGGACACTCCAAGCATCGTAACCACTAATGCACTTAGCAGTAAACGCTTATGATACAGCCTTTCCCTTTCCTGTTTCCTATTTATAATTGAACATTCAGTGTTTTACAAGTTATGCTGCATTTATTATTCATGCACACAAAGAGAAAACTAGTAGTCAGAGCACAACAATTTCTCCTGCTAGATTGGGTGAAGGAGATCTGCTGAAAACAGCTGAACAACTGATTCAGATGCTGCAAATTATGTCTGGGCTTCATAAATAAACTAGATTTGTGTATTGAAAGTGGTAGATATCCACAGTGGTCACAGTGGGATACAATACAGGTCTATTAACATGCGTTATATTGGTCTAGCGCAGAGGTCAGCAACCTTGGCTCCCTGATGTTTTGGGAACTACATCTCCCAAGATGGTCAGTCACCCATTAGGCTGACTGAGCATCTTGGGAGATGTAGTTCCCAAAACATCAGGGAGCCAAGGTTGCTGACCCCTGGTCTAGGGCAAGACCTACCAACAAATAGAGTGAGATACTTGCTAACAAGCCCTGGATTCTTTCAAATTTTCCTGTCTTTCTTAGCAATCGTGTATTGTATATGACATTTTCTAATACTCCTAGGATAGTAGAAGAGTTTCCCCGGGTTCCTTTGGTTGCATGTAGTGCAGTTTGTGCAATGTAAACAATGTAAGCAGCTTGGGCTAGTGAAACTCGAAGAAGAATACAGGTATATGGTTAAACTGGTCAGTAAGTACCATGAAATATCTAAGATTTTTATTATGCCGGTAGCATCAGAGGTGGTATATGCAACATCTGAGGGAGTTTTGTTCAGCTTTCCAGGTAGCCCATTGTCAACAGGCCTGAAGTATTATTCACTACTGTATCACATGTATCATGTCATTTGTGTATGTGTTTATATAATTTTATGCCCCTGTGGTCTTGCTTACATTGGCAAGACCAATAATGATCTATCGAAGCGCATGGGCAATTATCGCTCGTGTATTCATACAGTCCTAACCTCAACATCTGAGGAAAGGGATTTAGGGGTTATTATTGCAGAGGATCTAAGGGTAAGTAGTCAATGTAATAGAGCAGCAGGAAATGCTAGCAGAATGCTTGGTTGTGTAGGGAGAGGTATTAGCAGTAGGAAAAGGGAAGTGCTCATGCCACTGTACAGAGCACTGGTGAGACCTCACTTGGAGTACTGTGTGCAGTACTGGAGACCGTATCTCCAGAAGGATATAGACATCTTAGAGAGAGTTCAGAGAAGGGCTACTAAAATGGTGTATGGCTTGAAGGAGAAAAGTTACCAGGAAAGGCTTAATGATCTTAACATGTACAGCTTGGAAAAAAGACGAGACAGAGGAGATATGATAGAAACATTTAAATACGTAAAGGGAATCCACAAGGTAGAGGAAGGGAGTATATTTAAACGGAAACAAAGTAGCAAAACAAGAGGACATAGTCTTAGATTAGAGGGGCAAAGGTTTAAAAGTAACATCAGGAAGCATTATTTTACTGAGAAGGTGGTGGATACATGGAACAGCCTTCCAGTTGAAGTGGTAGAGGCCAAAACAGTGATTGAATTTAAGCAGGCATGGGATAGGCATAAGGCTATTCTAAACAAAAGATAAATCCAGGTAAAGTATCCATGTAATTGGGCAGACTAGATGGGCCGAAAGGTTCTTATCTGCCGACATTTTCTTTGTTTCTATGTATTGGCAGGGGCCGATAGTCCACAACCCGTGGCCAGACAATTTCATGAAGCCCTTATGATCAACAGAAAGAAAGAGGGTTTGCATACCTCTCAATAATAATGTTAATATATAGACTGCTGCTCACTGACTCCAGTGTGGCTCGGGACAAGAAAATCCAGTAACAGAAAGGAGTCCAGAGACTTAGGTCACAAAGTGGCAATTTTATTGGAGGATACAGTACCTTGAGCGCCTTGCCTCCCTTTTGCTAATGAATTTTGTGAAACCCAGCATCTTTCGGCTTTCCTCCGTGTTATTGTCCATGCAAAGAAAAATGACAAAGCCTCTTTTACTGGCCAAAACGTTGCCACTGGTGTTCTAAAATAAAAATTTGCTATTTTTCTACCACTAACTAGAGTGCAAGTATTCCTATTTTTTTCAAAATATGAGTATTGACCATGTCCCACTTCTTATGCATGGAGGTAACTGCAGTCGTTCCAGGAGCTGCAGAGAGCTCTTCACATATAAAATTGGAAACTGTAATATGTCTTTTAGAAATATAATTTTACTAAAATTATACAATAATTTTGAGTCTTTCCTTTGAGCTCTGATCAATATATATAAATTTTGAAAGCACTGATCTATTGAACTATTGTTATTTCCAGTTTGTGCTTCTGGTGATGGGGATATTTACATTGGTGGCAGTTTTAAAGATTTTTTCTTTTTTTTAATGTAGCTTTTTTTCTCCACTTATAGAGGCAGTAACAGAAACATGCATTCTGCTTGAAAGTTGCAATACTATTTGTGATAGTTATATGGACAATTTCAGTGAATTGATAACTAAAGATGAAAGACTAATAGAGAAGAAAGAAATCCTTTCAGATTCCATTCAATTGACAATACAATATTTTACTCAATTGACTTAAACCACTGGAATGTAGCAGTGTAAATCAAAATGAGTTTTAGCTTACAAACCTGCCAGGCACATCTATTGCAGTTCCCAAATGACTGTAATTTACTTTTGCCTATAGTTAGAAGTTGATAGCAAATAAATTGCAACGCTAAGTTGGAACCTGGTACTTTTGATTAAAATTGCCTATGTTTCTTCTGATTGAAATAAAAGAAAAATGAAAATAATTGAAATCAGTCAATAAGTAATCTAAAAGATGCATAGGACTATGAGCTTAGTATTGTTTTTCTTTTATTCAGGCATTTGACAAACCAAGTTATTATTTTGTGTTCCTTTGGTTTGATGTTATTAATTTGCTTTTATGATGGATAAAGAGATAGATAGAACCTGGTTAAATCTATGTACTTTCGATCATCCTGTAAATAATTGTAATTATGTCTGTAACTGCATATATATGTAATGGTTACAATACATATTTTTGATGACAGTTAATCATTATTATCAATAAAACCTTAGCAGAAAATGCAGTTTAAAGGCAGTAGTGGTTAAAACTACCTCGGCAATATAGTGATCTTTTGAGAATAAATAATATATTGAAAGCCATAGCTTTTTAAGCTATGTAGCCGCTTGTATTTTTTTGGCACTTTTACTGTGGGACTATGTTTTCTGACGTCATGGAGACTGTTAACTTGCATGAGACTTACGCAGCCAATGGAAGAGCGAGACACACGTGACTTGTTATCCAATAAAATTTGTGGATGCCGGATCTTGAACAGAGAGCACGAGAAGACACGAGTCTGAGGAGACGGACGCTGCGGAGCCTGCTATGTGTAAGGCCTGGCAGCGGAAACTAAAGTGGGCCTGGCAGCGGGAGGCTGGCCTGAACATTCCGAGCGGGCGAGCAGATTGATGAAGTGGAAGCAGACTGGAGCAGCACTGTTAGCGTGTAGATCCGAAGAAACGTTGCAGAAGTAGACCGCCTAGCAGTTTCGTACCATCGCATTACCGTAGTAGGCCGCAGCCGCCTAGCAGTTTGGGAGCAGCAGCAGTGATCAAAGCAGCCAGGCAGTTTGTGGTACAGTGGTGGCACCCGGAACAGCAGTCTGTAAAGTGGAGAGCTGACAGAGACTGGAGGTTCCTCCTGCGGCCTTGTGTGGCTGAATACCTTGGTGACTAGTATCCTCTAAACCTGTCCCACTGACAGGGCACTCTCTTTCCTTCTATGATATTAAAACTACCAATTAAGCATGCAGGGAAAAAATAGACCTGCAACTCAAACCTCTGTAACTCAATTTGGCAGTAGATGGTGCCATCTAGCTGCCACCAATCAAGAGATAGGAGGGTCGATTGGACCCCCCTATCTCCACCATAGGGTTTCCATAGGGAAACCCCTTGGCAGCTAGGGGTAAATTCTCAAACTGATGCGTGATGACGTCAGTGGGTGGGGAGAGGCCCCCGAAGCTTGGTCTGCAGAATGGCACCAGATCACGGACTGGCACCTTAGGGGTTAAAGAGAGACATACTGTAGCTGTGACCTTTCCAGTGCTATCTTTCTTTTACTTCTATCTCCTCCCGATCGGGAAGGAGAGGGGTCCAAAGGACCCCCCTCCATTCAAGTGCTCTTCGAGCTTTACCGAAGGGGTGCCTGAAACTGACGTCAGTGCGCCATGAGGGGGTATAAAAGCGAGGTCTGACTTCAAGGAAGTCTGACCACTGTGGGACCCCAGAGGTAGAGGTAAATATTCCAAGGGATACTCCTCTAAAAGGATGACGTGTGGGGAACGTCCTCCCCATATAGCGGGGAATCCCCATGACATTCCCCACTCGTCTTCTGCATCAAAAAGGGTTAAATAGGGGAATCCAGGTCTCATGAGAGGGAGCACCTGTGGTGCCTGCAGGAAGACTGGAATGTTGCAGAACAATGGAGGAAAGCTGCTGCCTTGAAAATCAGGGCAGGATAGCACCAGATTGTTTTTTTTTGCGGCAGTGTGTGCTATAACACAGGGTACCTTTATGGAAAACACTCATAACTGGAAAAACTGTTACTGCATTTTTTTTAAGGAAATGCACAAAATAACTACATTTTTAAAAAAATCTCTTGGATTTTTGTTGCTTTTTAGAAGTCTTACAATTTACACCAAACTCTGGCCTTTCCATAGACAACTAACATGACCATGTAGGGTGTATGAAACCAGCGATAAAGAGGTTCAAAGGTCCCTGTATCTCCTACAAAGGGTCTGAAGCAGCAGAGAGGCCAAATGCCCCCAGTGCCCACTCTCTGGATTCACCAGTGCTCACAACATTGTCGACTCCTATTGCAGCCAGATCAACCAATATGGATTTCAGATTATGAAGATAAATAAATGAGAATGGCTTTATTTGCACACCTTATGATCCAAAATGTAATTTTGGGCCATTTTTTTTTTTGAGAAAGGATTTTACCAGGAAGGATACATTGAGATTTCTCTCGTTTTCAGGTAGGTCCTGGGTGGCGAGTATGTACCATTGGGTGTCTTGCCCAAGGACACTTACTGGAGAGGTGCTCTTGCCGGGATCGAGCCTGTGTCTCCGCGGTCTCTCTCCATGTTTATAGAGCAGTGATGTTGCCTCTACTCCACCCAGCCGGCACAATGGCCTTATCTCCAAAAGCTCTAGTATTTATTTGTATTTTCTTTTGTTTTTTGCTATACTAATTTTCTTAGCTTGTCTTTCGTTTATCTTGTACGATCTATTTATCTTCAGTTTTATTCTTGTATTTATTTCTTTTTATAAATATAAAGTTTTATTGAGTTTTCCAGAAGTACAAAAAAATAGAGGGGGAGTAGCAAAAACAATAATTGCAATCATACATCAGGTAAGAAAACTGTCAGGGTACCATACCAAAAAGACTTTGAGTCTCAAACAGGGCAGGGAGATTGAGGCGGTGCAAAAAGGGGAGAATCTCTTGCAAGGAAGGTTGGTGTAAGGTGTTATCTTCCCGCAAATTATAAAGGTTAGCGTAGCAGGCTGCAAAGCAATCTGCGATTTGTTGGGGTCTATGACATGAAGTCCTATTAACATAAGTTAGTCGCTCTATTTTAGATTTACTCTTATGAAGTCTGTTGGCCTTAAGTTTACTCGCCTTATTATTATTCAGACACAGCTTAGTATTAAGCCACACATACATAGTCCTGTTTGTCCATTTTGGACAGTTGCAATTTAAGATCCACCAGAGTGGTTCGGGCAACTGGGTCATTCTGCTTCTTGTGGAGGGATGGGGCCAAGTGAATTTTATGGAGAAGGGCCAGTCTGTGAGAAGTTCTCTGTTTCTTATACTATGACCCCCATTTCAGAAGAACACCCCTTATCACTGCCTTGTGAGCCTGCCAAAGCATAAGGGGAGTCACATCGGGGGTAGTATTTTCCCTAAAATAATCTTTGAGGGTTTGAGTAACAAGAGGGATTCTTTCAAACGCCATGGAGAGGGACCCACAGAGGCACGTGAGCCAGGGAGCAGCAAAGAATTGTGGCATGGTCCGACCAGGACATGGAACCAATTATACTGTACAGTCTGAGATGTAATTCAGCAGTTCAGTTTTAACAAAAAAGTGATCTATCCCGGAGTACGTTTTGTGCACCCCAGAATAAAAGGTATAATCACACTTGTAAGGATGCAATATATGCCAAATATCGAATAGTTGAAATTCCGCCAGTAAAGCAGTAATAATTCAGACAGAGGATCGCTGAGTATGGGAGGCACAGACTGTCAAGTCCAAGGATTGGTTAAAATCCCCGCAGATAACACAGTTACCCATTGAAACTTTAAAAATTTAGTCAGAGCAGCTCCAAAAAATGAAAGTTGGCCCATGTTCAGGCAATTAAAGTTAGCAATAGTGTAATGCACACGATTAATATCGCAGATCAAAAAAAGATAGCGCCCATTAGGGTCAAGGATTGTTCTATGCAGTTTAACCCTATCGTGACCAGGCGGTTTTACCATTGTCTGGCTGAAAGTAGCCACTGCTGTTTTTACATTTCTGCGCTGTTTGCTTCTAAGTCTAAATTTCCTCTTACTCTTTTATGGAACTCACACATATTATATACCGTTTTTCTTGCCATTAAATGGACTTTCTAAAGATACCATTATTTCCATTATATCATATAATTTACTATCAATTTTTTTTATGAAATATGATGAAAAAAAATGGGAAAAACACACTTTTTCGAACTTTAATCCCCAAAATCTACGACCTCCAAAAAAGACCCCGGCTAAATAGTTTATAAATGTTGTCCTGAAATTAGAAATACCCAATTTTTACATGTTTTTGCTTTTTAACCCCTTCATTGCTGAGCCATTTCACCTCTGTGTGCTGAGCTCATTTTGACCGTTTCATGCTCCTCATGTTTGAATGTAATTTGAAGTCCTATTTCATTATACCCCCAGACAATTTTTGTTTAAAAAAAAACAAAACACTTTTTTTATTTTTTTACTTTTACACCAAACCTGCCTGGTCAACTTTACTATCATTGGAAAGGCCATGATCAGGCCTGAATAATACAAACATGACCCTCTAGCTGCCACAGATTGAAAGATACGGGGGTCTAAATGATCCCCCTAGCTCCACTTGGCAGCTAGGGGGTTAACTGGCCAACTGACATCATCGCACATACGGCGACAACATTTGCCACCTCCGGGAGCGAATAGCGATCCAGCACCTATGGGGTTAAAGAGAGGCACCGCTGGAAAGGGCAGGCTCTGCCCTTTCCTGCGGTGCCTTTCTTTTTGTTATAAGTACAGCCATTGAGGGGGAGAGGAGTCCAAAGCCCTGCACCCTCCCCTTTCAGGTTCCCCCTGCTGGCGCCTGAAAATGACATTGTCGCGATGGCTGGGGCCCATAAAACCATCGGGCCGGCTTTGAGGACGCCAGTCCGACATGGGACCCCAGCCAGAAAGATGAGTATAGGGAGGGAGGGGGGTTAAAGGACCATGACGTACATATACGTCCTTGGTCCTTAAGGGGAATTTTCCCCAGGATGTACTATGTACATCAGTTGTCTTTAAGGGGTTAATGGCTAGGTTGATATCAAGCCCCTTGCTTCTACGACTGTGTAACCAGAAGCACCTACATGCATCAATGCACTGAGTTGTACACGTGACATAGCTGACATAGCCCCTATTCAGTTTTATATACTATAAAATATTTTGGCTATAACTAATATAAGATAATAAAGAAATTACTAAAAGCACAGGTGTTTCTTTACATAAAACAAAAAGAAAGCATGAAGAACAAAAACTATTATATGTATATATTTAGAAAAATAGTATCAATGTGTAATGACAGCCACGCTCAGAACCTGAAGTGTGTTAACTTACCGTATTTAGATTCTGCAAAGTTCCTTGATAATATACCTAGATAATTTTCTGTTGTCTCTGAATTTGGTTGATTTCAGTTTCTACTTTGTTTTACATTTTCTAAAAAGCAAACTATTCAAATTACTATTCATTGTCATTGAATGCACTGAAAATAAAAAAGAGTGCATATAATGGTTTGTCCAGAAATATATGAAATAAGGGCTAAATACACATCTGAGTGCATTTTTGGCATTTTCAGATCTCCTACTTTTATACTTTAGTATGTAATCTAAAGCCTGTTATTGTCATCATCTTTCTTATAGTATACATGCTGTCAGTCTTGTTTCTAAGCTGCTATTTTACAAATGCTTATAGCTTTTTGTGCTTTGAACAGAGTATTATTCTCTGATTTAGATTTCCTTAACACAAGAATGGAAAATGAAAAACAAACGCCAGACCAAAGATAATAGACTTTCTTTCTTTGAGCGGAGAGTAGCTTTTTCACATATAAAAGGTCACCAAATAGCTGCAGTCCATTAGGGAATGCTCAACAAATGTTGGTTTGATATCTTTTATTGTACTAAAAAAAACAAAAAAGCAGCATTAAAAAAAGAAGCAAAGATATACAAAAGCATTCAAGCAGAGACAGAAAAGTGGAGGCTTTGCATTCAAATTGTTTGGGAAGTAGGCTTACGGGTAACCCCTTCAGAACTGCCATTTCACCCTTGTGTGCTGAGTTCATGTTCCCAATTTTTTTGTTTATCAGATTTAACTGCTACCTACAGTCAACTTTTATTGCAGAACCTACACAAATAATATTTAGTTTTTTGTAGTTGATTAAGTAGGTTTAAAAATACATGATTGCTAAGGGTATATTCACAAAGCTCAACAGTTTTAGTGACACCACTATGGCGAAACGCGTTCTGTTTTTTAAGTTATATTGTTCTATAATAAAAGTGCTTTGAATATATTTTTCCTGCTGTAATCTCAGATGCACTTGTCTGGAGAAACGTTTTGTAGGATTTGTTCTAAAAAATACACTTGTGCATAAATAAGGGCCTAGAAGGGCTCCAAATAGTGTAAGCTGGCAATTGGCTTTCTTTTTATATACAGTATATCCTGTTGTATGCATTATTATACTAGGGGTTGGCCCTGGTATGTCTACCTTTTAATTTGAAGGAAGAAAAGATGGAGACCCATGTGAGACAAAAGGTGATTGGGTACCTGTGAAAATAGAAGAAAACATCCAGAGGCTTTTCTCACCTAGAGCCAGTGTACAGCTAACAAAATTGTGAGCGGAATAATATAAATTTATATTTCATTATATATACTACACTATATTTGCTTGTTTTGTTCTTTCTCTTTTCCCTTATATATAGTGAAAGGAAGAGTTTTAGTATTGCCTAAAGGATACGTATGTATTAGCTACGCATTCTTGACCTTCACTTATGGTCACTTGGTGATTGGCACTGTACCTAGTTGTTATATTTTATATATATGCGGGTTCTTTGAGGAGACAACCTTTTGATTACATAGCAGTTGAAGGAGTGTATTTTGAGAGGTGTGGTGGCTTTTTTGGAGTGCTTCACTGAGTTTTTAGATTTACATTTTACCCTTGCTAAGAAATTTTTGTCAGGTTGCGTGCTCCATCAGACGCAGGCCTGTCGGCAAGGATCGCAGCAACCGCCGGCATGGGCCGTGACAGCCACCACCAAACCGCAAGTGGCCAGACCCGGTGCCATCCTCCTCGGCCCCCGCACAGCCTCCTAAAGTGGTCTGCCCCATTACCCATAGCTGCCGAGGTATGGCAATGACCCACAGCATCCCACGTGGTCAACCAAGATGATGACCCCAGATTGCACCTCTAACAAAATCCTATCTCCAATAGCCAGTGTGCTAGTCCCAGGTCGATTCCCATTGCAAGCTCTGCCAGCCACCTCCCCACAACCCCTTTTACGTATACCGGACCATGCTTCTGCCAGCTGCCTGCCCACAAACCCGTGCTACATTTACCAGACCAGGCTTTGTCACCCGTATGCTCACCCCTTTTGCCTTATTCTCTGTGTAGTTCTCCAGATTTAAGGGGCACTAATTACATAGTGCCTGCTAAAACGGGGACACTAATTTGGAAAACCTGCATCTGCAGGTTTTACCCTTAGCATTCCCGTTTTACCACCCTATTATGCGGCAGTTACTGATTCAGAAGCCTGCCCCGTAATGCAGCACTTAGCCCCTGGATACTCGCGGCTTTGCATTATCGATGTTAGCGGCCATCTGATATTACAAATCAGCCGAAGTTACAATTTGAAAACGATCCGTAACGATATCAAACGATTCGAAAATGATCCGAAACAATATAAAACGAATCAAAAAATTATTATTTTTATTATTCTTTATTTATAAAGCGCCAGCATATTCCGCAGCGCTGTACAATAAGCACAGTATAGACAGGGTTACAATACATTGAACAACATTTGACAAACAGTACAGGAGGAGATGAGGGCCCTATTGCCGTAGGAACTCACAATCTAGGAGGGTTGGGGTTGGAAACAGGAGGAGAGGACTGTAAGGTGAGAGTGATTGATGGTTGTGTCAGTGAGTTGGGTGGTAGGCTTCCCTAAATAGGAATGTTTTAAGGGAGCGTTTGAAGGAAGAGAAAAATTATCTGAAACTGTATCAAACTATTCGAAAATGATCCGAAACGATATCAAATGGAAAAAGAATGATCCGAAACGAGAAAAATTTAATGAAAATGACCCCAAACAGAAAAAAATGTTCCAAAACGAAAAAAAATGGAATGGAAATGACACAAAGTGAAAATAAAATTAAACAAAATGATTTTTATAGGATTCGCCTATAGATTTTAATGTTAAAATAATCCCTGTTTTTATTAAATATTTCTTAAACCGTATATTTTTTTCACTTGCAGCAAAAAGCTATTTTGTTTATTTATTTTTAGGATTTTTGGCATTTTTCAGGATTTTTTGGGTGAAATTTTGGTTTCCTAGCTTTTTTTAAAGTTTTCGTTCAATATTTTTTTTTGCAAACAGCATTTAAATAATGGTAATGAATCAGATCCGACCCGATAAATGAATCGGATCCGATCCGTTAAATGGATCCGATCCGATAAATGGATCCAATCCGATAAATGGATCCAATCCCAAAATTATCGGATCTGAAATCCGAAGTGATCTGAAAATGATATCGGATGATCCGATATTTCTGATCGGTCCGAAATTACGAATCGTAATATTGAACTACCCAAAATGAAAAAAAAAAACTGTTTAAAATGGCCCGAAATCACCCAAAACGAAGAAAAAAGAAAATGGGACGAAAGATTCCGAAACAAAATAAACAAAAAAAAACCCCGCTGTGCACAATTCTAATATGAAATAATGCATTTCATGTGACCTATTGAAATAACCACAACCAAAGTTTCTGAAAAAATTGCCGAGGACTGTGATTTTCCATCCTAGAGTCATTTCTACCGCTGTCACTATAACAGAATTTTGGCCTATATTTATTTATTTATTTATTTATAAAGGATTTTACCAGGAAGGATACATTGAGATTTCTCTCGTTTTCAAGTATGTCCTGGGTTCAAGAACAAAACTATATACAAAACACTGTATAGTCTGACATATATTCAAAGCGTATTGTAAGATGAAAGCAATTTTTTTGTATTATATGGGCTATTATGACCAGTTCTGGATACATACATTGGAATGTATTTATTTTATTTGTGAGTGCGAATTAATAAAAAATATATTTTTTCAGTATGTTAAATTATAATACACCTTCTTTCACACTGTTTTATCTGTGCTTTTGTATCTTAGCTGATTTGAAGACTGTGTTTAATAACGCTAGATGTGAGTAGAGATTATTTATTATGTATTTAGTGTACTGTCACTTTTTGGGTGTGCTCACATCACGACAACTATTCATATCACCTTGAAGCTGTATGAGAAATATCTTCTTTATTGGAACAGACATAATTTATTGTTTGTGGTACCAATTTTTAGGTGTGCCCCTTCCACCATAACATTATTATTATTTCCACTTGAAACTCTCCCTACATCAGGTCCAGTTTAATGCCCAAAGAGCTAAAACTGTAAAACCAGCTGCTCAAAGCTCTGAAATATCAGACTTTCAGCAACATTCAGCAGTCGATGCAGGGAGAAATAAAAGAAGATAGACCAGCCGCTCAAACCTCTGTAACTCGATTTGGCAGTAGAGGGCACCATCTACTGCCCAAAATAGGTTATTTACAGTAAGAAATAGAATGGGTATAAACAAATATTTCTTAACTTATAATTAATTGAAAATGATTTTACAAAAAAAACACTGGTTTCTGACAATTTTTTTTTAAAAATCACTTGGTAGTGAAGGGGTTAATGCTATGGCAAATAGTAAATCTAAAGAGCTTTCCATCTTCATACCTGATAGAATTTCATTTAATTACATAAACAAATAATTGATGTGCATGTCAGATATATTATATTGATATACACCCTATACCATAAACTATAATTAATGTACTTTTTCCATAAGATAAATAGAAAAATTGTTTTGTTTCTCTGTAATAAAATTTATTTATATAATCAAGGGAAGGATTTGTTTTGTGGTAATTTTATATAATTTTTATTTTTGTTCTACTTAACAAATTAGACATATCTTCGTCCTCCAATATTTCAACAAAAGCTAAACAAGCTGACTGTCCAAAGGTTTATTATCCCTATCTCTTCAATGCATTTTCTATGACGTGTGGAACATATGGATACATCCTTCCAAAAATGGCTTCACGGGGGGCGTGGCCTGGACGGCAACTAAGATGGACGCTTAAGAGACTTGCTCTGTATCTCCTTTCAATCGTCTTCACCAGCCTCCACACACCATGGGTCGCAGCAAGAAGTTGCCTGAGGACCCCGGCACAGCTGGGACCCCGAGGAAGTCACTTGTGGGACCCCTGGATACTTTCCTCCACCCCGCGACCTCACCGCCACCAGAATCGAGGCCTGCACGTGGGCCCGAGATGCCGAGATTGGGCGCCGAATCCTCGACGGCAGACCGCGTGACGGACCTCATTGCAGGCTTACCGACCCGCGAATATGTCCAGGATTTCCTGGATGCGGTGCGGGAGTCTTTACATCAGGACCTGGCCACAGTACGTGACGATTTGGGGGCTCTGGAAAAGAGAGTGTTGGCGCTGGAGGCCTGCTCGGCCTGGCCCTGCCATAGAGACGGAGGACCTTCGAGACACCACTGTGATCACTGAGGTATGGCGCCGGCTGGATGACCTGGAAAATAGGTCCCGCCGCAACAATATTCGTGTACGGGGCATTAGAGAAACGGTCACAGACTTGGACTCCTGCCTGGCACATATTTTTAATAAATTTTATTAATTAATTTTAAATGAACGTGCGGTATCGCCCTCGAGTTTTGATCGCGCACACCGGGCCTTACAACCTCGACCCGCAGATGCTGCACCGCCGCGGGATGTGATATGTTGTGTAGCTGACTT
Source organism: Leptobrachium leishanense (assembly GCA_009667805.1). NCBI lineage: Eukaryota > Metazoa > Chordata > Amphibia > Anura > Megophryidae > Leptobrachium > Leptobrachium leishanense. The sequence continues at coordinate 97,700,519 of CM019072.1, read as the reverse complement.
CCGACTTAAACAAGCAATCATGAATGCAGCGAGACGGCAACGTATTTGGGAGCTAGGAGGCGACCGGCTAGAGATTTTCCCGGATTTAGCGCAATCCACGCTGCAAGCACGCAGGGCACTGCGCCCCCTGACATCGCTCTTAACCTCACGTTCAGTGCCATATCGCAGGTCCTTCCCGTTCGGCCCTGGTAGCTTCAAACGAAAAGGGGACTGCTTCCATACGCTCTCTGGCGGATGTGCCAGAGTTCCTGTCAACTTTTGATTTGCCTGCACTACAACTCGCAGACTGGGTCACGTTGCGTGAGGAACCACGCTCTTCCACTCGCACCACTGATGGTTCGCAGCGCCGGAGAAGATGGAGATCTGGGAGCAGGCGTCGGATGCGCCCCTCACCGCCGCAGGCAGAGGGAGTAACGACGGAGGTCCCTGGGTGAATCAACCCTTTTGCAGCCTTTTTTCTTTTCTGCGAGGATGACTATGCCCTTTAGTCTTGATGCAGATGGACACTTCATCGGTGGGGGGGGCTCTTCTTTTCTCCCCCACTACCCTCCCCCTTATTTTGTTTTTCAACTGACAGTTTTGAAATTTCCTTTTTTTTTTCTTGGGAGGGTGGAGGGAGGTTGGACTGGAGAGTGGGAGGTTAGCGGGGGGAAGGGAGGTTGGAGGGTTTAGCATCTGGTCTTAGGGACTTGTCATTTGAGACTGGATGCTATACGAGGACTCCTAATGGAACATGTTTTTGGCACTTCTTTTCACTTGTTCCCGTTGGGGGGGACGCTTTGGACGTGGGTGTGGGTGGGGGGATGGGCACGATCAGGGGTGGAGGGTTGGGTGCGGTTGGGGAATAGGAGGGTGGGTACAGGCGGGGGGAAAGGTGCAAACGGGGGAGTTGGGAACCTTCTCAGCATGTAAATGGGACTGCTTCTATATGTTGGTACACGGTAGCGGGAAGAGGGTCTGCTTTTCTTTTGGCATGTTTCCTGAATATATTGGGGGGATGGGGGGAGACTCGGTTAGATAGTGGTTTGAAGATTGTAACCCCGGAATTGTTGATGTGTGCATTACCGTACTGTTGGCATGGTGGTTGGGGTCTGTTCTGCTGGTTGGGTTAGGGAGGGCATGGGACTGTACATCGCTCTTCATGGGAATGTGTTCCATTTTCTTTTCTTTTTTTTTTTTCTTCTTTTTATTTCTCTTTGAAAATCGTTATCTGCTCTATTGCTCACCCACGATGGAGATGTTGGGGGGGTCTGGCTCATTGAGGTTCTCACGAATTACGCTTGATAAGAGATGTCCTCGATATCTGCTTTTATTATCGCAACGACCTGTAGGTGTGTCGGTGTTTACGACCCTGCGTTCTGTGTGCCGCGCGGTGGGGTACACCTGCTGTACTCTTGTCTCTTACTCTTTTTTCTCTTTTTCCCTCTCTTTTCTCCTTTTCTTCGGGATCTTTCCCCCCTCTTGATTGCTGTTGCCGTCCGACTTAACCGAGGATAGCCTCGGTTCCCTCCCCCAGTAGGTGGACGCCTATATTCCTAGAGGGTAGCCTCGGACCCAGTCTGACCCTTCCTCCTAGTGGCGTCGAGTCCCTACCACGTTAACCTTCTGGTTCTTTGACCTTTTTTCCTCCCTTGGATCTTTTTCTTCTCTCCCTTTTTTTTTTTTCTATTTTTTTTTCTTCTCTTTCTCTCTTTTTCTTTCTTTTATCTTTCCCCTTCTCTTTCTTCTCTTCCCTCTTCTCTTCTTCTCCCTCCCATTCCTGGTATTTACACTCCCTCCCCCCTGTCCTTGTGTTTTGATTTGTGTGTCGTCTGTTCGGTCGCTATACTCTGTTCGTTTAAGCACTCACATCTTGTGGTGGAGAGGTCTGCCGTGCTATCTGAGTTGACTGCTATGGATAGTTTAAACTCAACCTGTTTTAAGCCGCGAGACCTTACCCTCTTATCTTATAACGTGAGGGGACTTAACGCACCTGAGAAGAGATCTCGTTTGCTGAGGGAGCTATATCTAACGCGCGCCTCGGTGGCTATGCTGCAGGAGACCCACTTCCGCGAGGGCTCGGCCCCATTGTTGAGGGATCGTAGATTCCCAACTGGATACTTTAGCAACTACACGGGCGGGAAATCCTGAGGAGTTGCTATATTGTTTGCGAATGATATCCCGTTTGTTTTTCAAGATAGCCGTGTGGATAGTGAGGGTCGATTCCTTTTCGTCAAAGGAACGATTGCGGAGGTTGTTTATACTTTCGCCACAATTTATATCTCCAATGTGGCCCAATCAACATGCTTTGCTCGAATTATGACTAAACTGAGGCAATTTCAGGAAGGCATTCTTATAGTGGCCGGTGACATGAATACAGCCTTGCACCCTCTTGTAGACACTTCAGCTGGTAGATCGGTAATTCCACCTCATGCTCTGCGGATGTTACGACGTTTGCTTCATGAGATGCATCTTGTAGATACTTGGAGAGCATTTCACCCGGGGGAACGGGATTTTACATTCTATTCGAATGTGCACCGCGTCTCTTCCCGCTTGGATTATGTATTCCTTGAACAGTTTCATCTGGACCTTGTGGTGGAGACGCGCATCCACCCTACAACCTGGTCGGACCATGCGCCGATTTCGATACGCATGACGTCCCCATTGTTCCGCCCACGCGAACGCAACTGGCGTCTCAATGCCTCCTTGTTGTCGGACTTGCGAGTCTTGACCAGTGTACGGGAGGTTTTGACCCGCTACTTTGAAGAAAACCTACCTACTGAAGTGGCGCAACCTACTGTTTGGGAGGCCCATAAGTCGGTGGTTCGGGGAGACCTCATTAGCAGGAGCACTGCTCTGAAGAAAGTCAGGGATGGGCAGTGTCTTACGCTTCTGGAAGAAATCCGCGCCCTAGAATTGCGAAGAGGGGGAGATGCGGATGCGGAGACGCAGAGTAGTTTACTAGCAGCACGTCGCTCTTTGAATGATCTGCTCTCTTTTGACATTAAACCGGCAGCAGCTCGTACCAGATGCTTCTTTGCATTGAATGAGAATCGTCCGGGGAAGCTACTGGCACGGATGCTTCGCAAACAACGGCAACTGGCATATATACCTAAAATACGGGTTTTGGGAGGCAATACTACCCTGCGACCGGAAGAGATCTCGGAGGCTTTTCGGGACTATTATTCTTCTTTGTATAATGTCACGGGTACACCCCCTTCGGTAGGGGACATTAGGGATTACTTGAATGCTAATCTGAGGACCCGCCTTCGGACAACGGAGACTGAACGATTGGATCTGCCGATCACGGCCGAGGAGTTATCCTTGGCTTTGAAATCTGCTAAGAATGGGAAAAGCCCAGGTCCGGATGGGCTCCCGGTGGAGTACTATAAGGAATTTCGAGATCTGTTACTCTCTCCCTTGCTGTCCACACTTAACTCCATCAAAGAGGGGACACCCTTTCATCCTCATACGCTGAGTGCGACCATCATGGTCCTGCTCAAACCTGGAAAGGATCCGGCGGAGTGTGCCAACTATAGGCCTATCTCGCTCCTTAACAGTGACATAAAGCTCTTGGCGCGTGTCCTGGCAGACCGGCTTAAGGAGCACCTGCCGAGATTGGTCCACTCTGACCAGGTGGGGTTTATCCCTGGCAGGGAGGCTAGGGATGGCACGCAGAGTGCCATCAATGCACTTGTAGTTGCGCGACGGTCGGGTCGGCGTCTTCTCTTGCTATCTACGGATGCAGAGAAGGCGTTTGACCGCGTCTGCTGGTCCTTCCTATTCCACACGCTGCAGAGCATGGGGCTAGGTCCAGGCTTCCTGGGGTGGGTCCGGGCTCTGTACACAGGTCCCACGGCCAGAATCAAGGTCAACGGTGCTTTGTCTGCCAGTTTTAGGATATCAAATGGCACTCGTCAGGGATGCCCCCTCTCTCCCTTACTGTTCGCACTTTCTTTGGAACCTTTCCTGGAGGCGATACGGCAGGACCCTGCAATACCAGGACTGAAAGGTACGACCCAGGACCATAAAGTTACTGCATATGCAGACGATTTGTTATTTTTCTTGATGGAGGCTCGGCACTCTCTCCCAGCGGTGCTGTCCGCTTTTGATACTTTCGGCAAACTGGCGGGCCTGAAAATTAACATGTCCAAATCGGAGATCCTTAACGTCTCGGTTCCGGAAGATGAGGCTGGCAGATTACAGAGCTCCTTCCCGTTTCACTGGTGTACTTCCAAAATGAAGTATCTTGGGGTTTGGCTCTCTTCCACCCCATCGGACCTCTATGATCTGAATTATCTCCCTCTCCTAGGTCCGATACGGGCAGACATGGCAGTCTGTACCACGAAATTAATTTCCTGGCTTGGGAGAGTCGCGGTATTCAAGATGAATATCCTACCGCGGCTGCTCTACCTATTTCAGGCTGCCCCGGTGGCGATACCAAGCTCCTTTTTTGCTGCCCTTAAGGCGGAAATGATCAAATTTGTATGGGCAGGTTGGAAACCTAGGATCCGTCTCTCGGTACTGTGTAGGCCTAAGATGGCGGGTGGTCTTGCGCTCCCAGATCTGGTGACCTATTATAGGGCGGCCCAGCTTAACAGGTTGGTGGACTGTCCTCAGAGGGGAGAGGAGATGGCTGGCTGGATATGGAGAGGGCAGATGTGGCGGTACCGCTGTGGGTGTTGCCTTGGCTTCCCCCGCGAGCGGTGCCAAAGGAGGCTCGCACTCACCCCTTGATAGGTACCACCCTGCGATGGTGGGATCGCTTAAAGTTTTCACACGCCCTGTCTTCTAACCCTTCGCCTTTACTACCACTGACCTCCAATCCCCTTTTCCGCCCCGGTGTCCGGAGAACTCTGCAACATCATCTTGTGGAGGGGGATCGGCTTTTGGCCCTTCACGTAACAACGGTGCCAACGATACACGCCCTGACCTCTCGCCCAGACCTTCCTCCGCTGACGCTGCTGGATAGGTTTAACTTCATGCAAATTTGACACTTCTTGGGCTCTCTCCCTGGAGGGCATAATCTGGCACGTGCACTCTCCCCCTTTGAGCGCTTTTGCTCCCTTCAGCGTCCTTTGGAACATGGGATCTCCACCCTTTATGCAATGCTCCAGTCCAGAGACTCGGAACTACCTTTGTTCATGGGTCGTTGGGAAACTGAATTGAACCGGTCTCTATCAGACTCTGAGTGGGGAACGATTCTGTTCTTGACACATCATGGCACACAGGCAGTCAGATACCATGAATCGTCCTACAAGATACTAACCCGTTGGTACTGCACCCCACTTCGACTATTCCAATGTGTGGGGACAGCGGACCCCAATTGTTGGAGATGTGGCACGGAGCTGGGTTCCTATCTCCACATTTGGTGGACCTGCTCCCCTGTGCAGACATACTGGAGGTGGATCAGAGACGCGATCAGGGATGTGACAGACATTACATTGGACCTTAAGCCTCAGGTCTTCTTGTTGCTGCTCACGGGCCAGCCGACGACCTCCTTTCGGAAGTCAGTGGCATTTCGCCTTTTGTTAGCAGCGCGCTACCTGGTCCCACAAAACTGGAGACAAAAAACGGTTCCCTCACTCAGGGAATGGGTGACTCAGGTAGACGAGATATACCGCGTTGAGGAACGTATTGCTTCCCGCGATGATGATCTCCCTGATTTTTATCTCACCTGGTTCTACTGGACACAATACACTACCTCGGCCTCCCTACGTCGCCGACTGGATCTTGAACTGCCAGGGAGGGGGAGTAGAGACGATGGAGGACAGGCGCCTCCCTAGGTGGGCTCCTCGGACTTGGGTAGCCTGGTGTCTCTGCTGGGAGTGGGTCTCCTGTGGCTGTGCTGTATGCTGGAGCGCGGATTTGGGATCTTTAGTAACGGAACACACGATCTCCTGTCCCACACCTTGGGTTGATAGGGGTCTCTTACTACGACGACCGCTGTAAATGTTTTTGTCTTTGTGTTATTTATGTCCCTCTCACTTCCACCTTCCCTTCTCCCTTTCATCCTCAGGACGGGTGTTTTTTTTTTTCTCTTCTCTCTCTCTTCTTTTCTCTCTCTTTCCCCTCTTCTCTCTCTGTTTCTCCCCTCACACTCTCCCCCTTCTCCTCTCTTATTTCACCCCTCGCTTAGCCTGATCTTTTCTTTTCTCTGTTCTGATATCTCTCACCCTTTTTGGCTCACGACTTGGGTATTATATCTGATTTTCCTACCCAGATCACTAGCCTCCCTACTGGTTCCATGCTGTCCTTTGCACTTTCACTACCCCATCGTGACGCGCATGTAGACCGCACAGATGGATGGAACTCGGTTGGGACTCTTCCCAGGACGCACTACAGTATGATAATGAATGACAATTGCTTAAGTGCTACCTTTACCTGGTGACCCTGTTTTATACAAATGTCATGTACCTTGTCATGCAATCTGATGTTTGCGGTATTACCGTATTGTTTTCTGTCATTCCTGTCTTATTCTCTTCAATAAAAATCTTGAATACAAAAATGGCTTCACATTTTACTCTAATCACTATAAATTTATACACTAGAATTGATGTGACTACATAAAAGTCAATAAGGAACATCTCTACTGATACCAAAATCATGAGGAACTTTGAACCCTGTATAGTAAATAGATATTTATTTATTTATTTATAAAGTATTTTACCAGATGGGGGTAACACTATTCTATTTTTTACAGAAATGCACATAAAAGGACTAAACATCTTCACTAAACTGAAGTGGATGGAAATATAAAATGTAACTTCTATTGAAGTTGAATTACAATTGATACTCAGGAAAACAGCAAACAATGTAAAGTAAATCAATCGTTAAAAAGTACACCTGATTGCTTGAGTGAAACCAACAGAAAAATGTCTATGACTTGCCAACTTTGCTTAACCCCTTCACTACCAAGTGATTTTCCAAAAAACATTGTCAGAAACCAGTGTTTTTTTGTAAAGTCATTTTTAATTAATTATAAAGTTAGAAATATTTAAGCTTATACCCACTGTATTTCTTACTGTAAATAGCCTACTTTGGTCAGTAGATGGTGCCATCTACTGCCAAATTGAGTTACAGAGGTTTGAGCGGCTGGTCTATTTTCTTTAATTTCTCCCTGCATCGGCTGCTGAAAGTTCGATATTTCAGAGCTTTCAGCAGCTGACTTTACAGTTTTAGCTCTTTGGGCATTATGCCCACAGGGCTAAAACTTTGGGGGCACCTTCTGCAACCCAAAAGTAAACAACATTTGTTTGCAGCAAAAAAAATTGCTTTTGGGCTACAGATCAGCATATCTCGATATCTCAATATCGGGGCACCAGATGGTGCCTTTGAAGCCCGAGATATCTCGATATCGGTTGTGAAAGGGTTAAACAGAGACACTCCCTATCTTGCAGTAAGATATGGGCCGTTAAGGATCCATGGTAATAGGACAGTGGAGAAGGGATGAAAGCATGAGAGACAAAATGGAGTTCATATTTATGTTTATATTCTGCTCTCAGCATTTTATCCCTCATGGACTGTCCCTGCATGTAAGCCGAGGTGATTGAAACTCTGAGACATTTGTATAAGATATGTGTCATCTTACTTGAATATGTACCATAGTTTGAGACAATGACAAGCCTGTCATTATTTTCCTTTTTATTCCTTCTCTCCATATATCCTTGAGGGATCTTATCCAAATTACCAGAATAAAAATGTCAAATCTCTTTACTTGCTGTAAAAAGGACTTAAAATCACCTCTAGCCATCAATTTATCAACCATTTTATATAATATCAGTTCCAGAGATTCAGGGCCATTTACAATCCTTGTAGCTGTGAGGAACTGACAATAGGTCAAGGCATTGAATAAGTCTATAGGGTGAGCAGTAATGTATGGTAAAAAAAAAATCTTCTGATTTTCTATACAAAACAGAGCACATCACCCTTCTTATACCTCCCTGTGTCATTAAAATGTAAATGCTGCAAGATCTCTAAAAGGAGGTCCAATGAGTCATCACACAACGCACTGATGTTACCACAAAAATAATCATCAAAACCAATTGGCTAGATTCCAATCCAGAAGATTAGCTAATGGCTGAAGCCTCTATCACAACTGAGCCACAAGCAAAATCTCTGAGGTTGCTTACAATCAAGTAATAATGTCTTCTATACATTATAGAAATTTGTAGTGACCTATAGAATAAATTATTCCATTCTAGCTTGTTTATCTAGTCTGAAACCGGTATCCAGAAATTCCACTTCCTGGAGAGACTAATCCCTCTTAATAATTATCTACAGCTAATGACCCTTTGGCAAAACATACCGCATGATTTGGGTGTTGGACACTGGTGGTTAGTTTTGCTTCTCAAATTCAAATTCAAATAAGCTTTATTGGCAGGACCATGACAAAGCATATGGGGAGGTTATATGGGATGGAGGGGGGGTAGTGGGACATATATATATGGGGGAAAATGGGTAAGTCCATAGACATTATCAGGGGTAAGGGATAATATGAAGGGGGATGGGGGCGAGTCCATGTTGGGGATTTATAAGTCCAGGCTCTCATGTTCCTCTCAGTCTGTGACATTCTCTGACGTATTGTGCAGATATTTTCACCGCTGGCTCCTCTTCTCCCAGTACGATGTGGAGTTTCCTCGTCTCTTCTATAGAGGTGAAGTCCGGGATGAGAGCGAGAGTCTTCTCAATGTGGACCTGTCTGGCTTGGGTGGCCCTTCTGGTAGCGATGCTACCGCCAGCATAGCTGTTGACTTCATGCGGTATGATCCCGGTATGCTGGCCCTAAACGGGCCAAAATAGGGCAGATGAAGCTCTTTAGCCATGTCAGACCATTCAACTAGGAGAAGGACACTCTCAGGGCTATTCAGAAAGAGGTGAAAACCTTGAGAATGACTTGAGAATTGAAAATTCTAGGTCAAAATAGTCAATCCAGAAAAATTCTCCCATTTATCTCACTTTCCAAATTGGCTATTTGGTCTAGATTGTTCATTCTCCTGCCAATTCTCAAGGTTTTCACCTCTCTCTGAATAGCCCAGTCTGATATAAGACCTGCGACCCTGCAACCCAGGAGCTTCACTATCACTGTCCCAGCTTGCTGAGTCATGTCAGATGAACGTCAGGTGTAAAGGGTGGGGCCGGTAATGCGCACACTGCCCCCAAAATTCCACTGTGCAGGCTTAGTGGGCATACCCATGTCAATAGTAAGATCATCATCAAGTCGTGCAGCAATGGGAAAGGGGCAAACCAGCAGGTGGAAGATGACACTGTAAGCCTCATTCCCCATCCTGCATATAGGTGGTCCAGGTGTAAAGGGCCGTCTGATGTCGACACCGGAGATGATGACCTTATTCAGCAGCACCCTGGATGACCAAGCAGCCTTATCTAGGGACAGCACTGCTTGTTCCAATCCGAGAGGAGCCTAGAAAAGGTGGCCTATCCAAAGCTTGTCTCCATTTCCCCCAAGTTAGCTAGCTGCAATCAACGGGCATCCTCAAAGGCGGCTGAACAAAGAAAAAGAGTATAAGGTACACACCTGCCTCACAAGGTATGCTAGGACTAAAAATTGCATGTTGGAACATCAGAACCAAGCTCGATGTGGCTCTGGAGGACGTTCTGCTCTAGTCACCCATGAACTTTCAAGGCTGAATGCTGACATCACAACAATGTAATTTATGTATTTATTTATTTACTTGCAAAGTATTTTACCAGGAAGGATACATTGAGATTTCTCTTGTTTTCAAGTGTGTCCTGTTGCTTGTTGTATTTTACGTTTAATCATTGCATTGTTAGTTCATCTTTTTCTGTTAAGTTGTTCATTAAATTTACAGTTGGTTGCTTCAGGTTATGTTAATTATTACATGTTCAAAAGGTAGTTTATTATATTAAATCCCTTCACTGCCATGCCTTTTCTCCAGTCGCTCCAGTTACCAAAGAAGGCAACCCCTCTGATTGCAACAACTGTGAGGCATCACACTGCTTTCAGTCTCTGGCAAGGTCTTCTGTAGCAACTTACTGCAAAGTCTACGGGATACAGTGGACAAAGTATTACGAGATGAGCGAGCTGGTTTTCACACCGGACGATCTTGTATTGAGCAGATATTCACAATGCGCAATGTCATTGAACAGTGTGTTGAATTCCAGCATACACAGAGACTGTCTGTGGGAAATTGCAAAATCCCCCAGAAATACATCAATATCTTCTATTACCTTATATCTCAATTCCAGCTGCTGCATTAAGACAGACAGTGGGACCACAGACTTTTTCCATGTTGAGACTGGAGTGCGACAAGGCTGCATCCTTTCACCACTCTTGTTCCTGTTAAGCATAAACTACATCATGAAAAGAGCAATGACAGGCCTCCACATTGGTATCCCATGAAAAGGCAAATCCTGGATCACTGATCTCAATTTCGCAGATGACATTGCACTATTAGCAGAAACCAAACCTGGCCTGCAACACATGACCACGAGCCTTGAGCAAAAAGCAGGGATGATTGGCTTGCGCATCAGCACTGATAAGACAAAGACCATACGGGTAAACCGGCAAGCAAGGATGCAATTGTCTGTTGGAGGGCAAGCCATCACAGAAGTTGATGAGTTCACCTATCTTGGCAGCATCATATCTAACAACGGAGACACCAAATGGGATATTCAATGCAGGATTGGCAAGGCGATTGGAATATTCCAACGTTTGCACCCAATCTGGTCTACACCAATGATCAGCACAGTAGTAAAGATCCACTTGTACACCACCATTGTCATTCTAACTGCCATATGTGCTATTGAAGCTTGGAAGGTAACCAAAAGAATAGCCCAGATGCTTAAAGTTTTCCATCAAAAATGCCTTTGATAAATACTGGGCATTTCCTACAAAGACCACAATAACAATGAGGAAGTTCTGCAAAGAAGTAGTTTATGGAAACTGGAAGAAATAGTAACTGAACGCTGGATGCGCCTGGCTGGACATATCCTGCAACTTCCAGACATGCTCATACCAAAGGCTGCAATCTACTGGATACCACCTAAAGGAAAATGAACCAAAGGCAGGCCACCCATGTGATGGCGTACAACATTCAATCAGGACCTCAACACTAGGGATGGGCTGAACACCCCTGTGTTCGGTTCACATTCGAACACGAACATTTGAAAAAGTTCGAATTCGAACTCGAACACGATTTGAACTCAATGCAAGTCAATGGGACTCGAATGTTCGAATTTTAGAGTGTCCTCCAAGAGGGCATATCTGCAAGATATTTGCCTTAAAAGGTGTATGGGGGTCCGGGTAGTGCCCTGGGGACAGGAAACAAGGAAAACAAGTTAAAAAAAACCCCCGTCTTTAAAGGAACAGTGATTTTTCCATGACATAAAGGTTAAGAGTAAAAACGAAAAATTCCTTCAAATATCGTGCCTAGGAGGTCCCCATAACCTGCCCGTGAAGTGGCGAATTTGTAGGATGTATAGAAACATTTAAAAGCCAAAAAATGACGTTAAATGGTTTTCCTTTAATCTATTCATAAACAACTGCTTGGGGCAGCAGCCTGTATGAAAAGAGGAGACGTTTTAGGACACACAGAACAAGTTTAGTGATTTTTTGGCTAAATTATGGTGCCTCTTATGCAGGCTTTGGATGAAAGTAACAATAGGTGGTTTAAAATTGGGCCTTTAGTGTCGGCAACAGTGCCTTCACACCGTCTGTAACCGTAACTCCTCTGAGGTATTGTGGAAGAGTGCAGTGATGGACCCTGCGGTCAAATATTACAATGATATGAATCTGGTACACGAGTCAGTGGCAGTGCACCCAAATATTACTGCGCTATAGTGTATGGCAGGATGGAAGCGCACCAGCAGTAACAAGCAGCGGAATATACCAGACAGGGGCCCAGAGCGAGAGTAGTTGTTATAACAAAACCGGGTCAACAACGTTTAGGCACTAGTACTGCGCTACTGTATATGGTGAGAGTTGGCACACACCAGTAGCAACAGGAGGCAAACAGAACAGGCAGGAAGTACACAGAGAGAATAGACAAATGGCAGGCAAAGCCGGCAACAGATCGGGTCCTCAGAACAAGTAGGGTCAGTAACAAGTATACAAGTATATGCGAACGGCCTGAAAAGTTCAAATTTCGCCGAACGGCAATGTTCGAATCGAACCGAATGCCCATCCCTACTCAACACCGTTGGGGTTTCATGGGAAAAAACTGAAATTGCTGCAGTCGACCGAGTCCACTAGAGAACACTTACTGCCTCATATGCCCAAAGACATGGGAAGACTTAAGTCTAATTAAGTCTTCACTGCCATGTGATTTTTGTTGAAAATTATTTATTCATAATATTTACTTGAAACACAGGATTCAAAGTTAACATTTGACTATAGGGTAAAATAGAAAATTTGCAGAGATTGTTATTCTGAGATATGTAAAACATTTAAATAATGTACATTGTAAGGAATTGAACTAGGGCACATGCAAGTGCCACTGTAGAATGTGTGCCTGAGCAGGTATTGCTGCTGTATGATTCATGGCAACAGCTACTATTATATTGATAACCAGGACTTCACTCCAGGTATCCGGGACTTCACTTCTGGTATTACCAGTCTATCATAGAGAACCCAGGTACACCGGTCTGAAGCAGACTTCCTTTAAAAGGAAGTCACACCCTCCTCTCTATGCTTCAGCAATCGCCAACAGGGTCTACACTCTGAAGCTCCTCTAATCTAATCTAACTCCATACTTGGTTCCTGCCTCTGTCCACCTATATCCAGTGTCCTACAAATCATATCCTTTAGCATTCTTCAGTGTTCCTGTTTACTTTGTTATACCACTCTTGTTCTGCTGTACCAGTCCTGTTCTGGTGTACCAGTCCTGCTCCATTGTACCTTCCTCTACAGTACCTGTCAAGTTGTGCCTTCTACCAGCCTCTGCACCTTCTACCAGCCTCTGTGCCAGGCAGTACTTATACCCATCTTTGCTAGTCTCCTTAGTGCCTATCTTTGTGGTCCTGCAAGTCCTCTTTGTCTTTCCTGTCTATATTGTGTTTAGCCCTTTTTCTGTCTCCCCTGTGCACATCCTTGCCTCTGCCTTTCCTGTGACCATTCTCGCCTCCGCCTCTCCTGTACCCATTCTTGCCTCTGCCTCTCCTGTACCCATTCTTGCCTCTGCCTCTCCTGTTATATATATAGAAGTAGTGGAGGCGCTGATGTATTAGAATGATTTATAGCACAAATTATTCTGCTGCCAACTAAGGAAAAATTATGCACAACAAAACCAAACAAAACTGTGCACCAAAAGATACAGGCTGTGGGTGTTCCTAATGGTGCTGTATACAGTCAGGTCCAGAACAATTCTAACATCTTTGGCTCTATACACCACCACAATGGAGTTGGAATGAAACAAACACAATGTGCTTTAACTGCAGACTGTCAGCTTTAATTTGAGGGTATGTACATCCAACTCAGGTGAACGGTGTAGGATTTACAGCAGTTTGTAGATGTGCCTCCCACTTGTTAAGGGTTAACCCATACAGGGTTATTCAAAGAGAATCAAAAAGTTCGGCACGTTCCGTGACTTTTCATTCTCTTCAATTCGGGGCGATTCGGCAATCCCATTTCAGCGACCCTGCGGTGTATTCAGCAGGCACCACAGGGCCGTCGAAGTGCAGGGAAAAGCAGCCGCAAACCCGACGACAACTCATCGCAAAAACCCGGCGAATTCACGCTGAAACCCGCAAAAACATCTGGATTAACCCGCCAAAAACACCGGAGAAACCTGAGCAGGAGCCAATCACACGCAGCACAGCCGCCGGAAAAAGCTGACACCGCAGACGAATGCAGTGAATAAATTAGAAAAACAGTTTGCTTGAATGTTTGAAAAGTGAAACGCTGTTTGCATAGAAACTACCGAGCGAAAATGTCTGAAATTTACATTTGAGGTCCAAGGAATGATAATAAAAAGGGCTGTTACGGGGGCGTGGCTTGGCTGCCGATGGTGATGGCCGCCTGAGCTGTTAGCTCCGCCACGAGACATTGCAATCCGCTTACATCCGCAGACCCTGAGCTCCCCAGAGACACCTGGAGGACCCCCACGATGCCGGCTACTAATAAATCGCCGAAACACGGTAAGCAGTGGGATGGTTCAGTGGCCGCGCTGTTTTCCGCGAAGAGGCAGGCGGCCTCGCAAGATGGCGGCCGCTCCTTTTTCCGCCACAAAACACCGGTCTCGGAGGACGAAATGTCAGACGGGAACCCGGCAGAAGCCAATACAACGTCCATCCTCACCCATATGCGGGAAATGCGCACATATCTGGCTGGGGAGATCGATAGGTCACGAAGATCATGCAGGCAGACCTCATGGCGCTAGGTACGAGAACGGCGGCGCTCGAAACCAGGGTTGATGACATGGCTGACGCACATAATGCGGTGGTGGACGGCACGAATATGTTACTACGCAGAGTGGAGGATATTGAGATACAGATGGAAGATTTATCAAATCGAACACGCAAAAACAACCTCCGCATAAGAGGCCTCCCCGAGGGAGCGGGCGAGGGCTCCCTGGCTGATTTGATGCGGGACCTTCTATGTCCCCTGGCCCCAGACTTACCAGAACAAGCGTGGATTCTAGACCGGGCACACCGCGCTCTGCGCGCTCGGAGGGCAGAGGATTAGCGCCCGAGGGATGTGATCGTTCGCTTCTTGCACTATTCCACCAAGGAACTTATTCTGCGCAATAATAGGGGCGCCTCCATTTCTTACGAGGGTACCCCCATTTTGCTCTTCCAGGATCTGACCCCAATAACGCTACAGCGTCGGAGGGAATGGAAACCCGTCGCAGACCTACTCAGAAACCACAAGATCCAATTCGCCTGGGGGCACCCCTTGAAGTTCCTGGCCTTCCTGGACGGCCGCACCCACGTTCTACAACCCCGGATGGATTCGAGCAGATTCTTCAAAGCTCTTGGTATCACCCCACCGGACGACTTCGAACTCCCGAACCACCATCCTACATCCCTGCAACATTTCTCCAGAGAATGGAGAACCGTTGGCGGCAATGGGCGCAGTCGCTCTGGACGTACCCCGACTTGAGGTGAGGTGCCCCGTTTTTCCTTTTTGCGCCCTCCAGACAGCCCTTTTTTCCTGGGAAGGCACAATGGGCCATCAGCAGGTGCGTCCCGTGCGTAGACCGCACAATTCCTCCCCTCGCCCCTTGCACCCCCTCTCTGGGTCATCTACGCCCGACGGCGATCCTCTCCCACCCCCACGATGACCCCGGGACCGCACAGAGGGACACAGGTGGCTGGCGAGGACCCAGGGGGAGCCCCCTTTTTCTTTTTTACAGGGTCTTACAATCCAATGAACACTCGTGGCGGGCGAGGTGGTATCCTGGACTCTCATGCTGGAGCCGAACTTTGGGTTACCTCCCCCCCAATCCTTTTTTGCCTGGCGATATGTAAGCCCAGGCTGCCTTTGGTTTCCTATTCGGAGGCCTTTTTTGTATATAGTTCTATTTGTTTGATGGTTTTAGTGTTTTTGTTCTTTTCCTTTTCTTTCTTCCCTTGTTGTTTTTCCACCAGGCTGCCCTTACGGGCTTATTCATTGCCCCGGGATGGCACAGGATGTGGTACAGAGTCTTCTTTTATGCTTTCTTTGAAAACACCCCCCGATGTCCGTTAAGATAACCTCCCTAAATGTGAAGGGCCTGAACTCCCCGAACAAGCACCGCCTCTTACTACGCAGCCTTAAATCAGCTAAGTCAGACATAGCGTTTATTCAGGAAACCCACATTAACAAAGTTGCCAAGGTCAGACTCACAGATCATATCTATACTGTGGCGGTATCGGCCCACTCCGTCGTTAAGCGCAATGGGGTGTCCATCCTCTTTCAGAAGACATGCCCCTTTAAGATTACATCCGAGGTGTGTGACAGCGACGGTAGATTTGTCCTGGTATCGGGGTCACTGTACGCTTCTGCTTGTCATCTCATTAACATTTATGCCCCTAATGCACAATCCGAACAGTTCTGGACGGACATGACTACCTTGGTGGCCTCCCTCCCTCCTGGCATGGTGATTGTGGGCGGTGACATGAATGCGGTCCCCTGCGCGGCTGTTGACAGACGATCCCAGACAGGGACTGACCGGGCACCGGGACTTACTGGACAGGATAGGGCTTTTTACACTTTCCTCAGACACTCAGACTTATTGGACGCATGGAGGGTTCTCCACCCTGATGAAAGGGATTTTACTTTTTACTCAGCTCTACACGGTTCATATTCACGCATAGACCTTCTCCTCTGCAACGCTGCTAGTATGGCCAGGGTGGTGCGAGCTGATATTCACAGTATTACGTGGTCGGAATACAGCTGGCTGTTCCTGAATCCTCTGGTCCGTGGCAGTGGAAGCTGAATGCCTCTCTTCTCCACGACTCAGACGTTATAGCACAGACACGGGTGGCCCTTGACCAATATTTTACGGAAAACGCCTCAGAGGAGATGTCCCCGGCCACGGTTTGGGCTGCTCACAAAGCCGTGATCCGAGGCCATTTCATCAAAATAGCCACGTTTCAGAAGAAACAGAAACTTAGCTTGGCCCTAGATCTCCAAGCACAGCTTCACCGTTTGGAGCAACAACACAAGGCGGATCCCACCCCCTCCGGGCTCGTCGCCCTCAATGAAGTCAGGAGAGCCCTGAAACAGCTCTTCCTAGATGACGTTGCTAAATCCTTAATGTGGTCTAGGCGGACCTTCTACGAACAATCTAACAAATTAGACACACTCTTAGCGCGTAGCCTCAGACCTAGGGGGACTTATAAATCGATCTCCTCTGTCAGGGCGGGCGACGGGAGGGTAGTTGCATCCCCCGACGCTATAGCTCAGGTTTTCACTGAATTCTACGACCGACTTTATAACCACTCAAGGGCCCAGGGGGAGGGGGCTGGCAGCGCCACAGGCGTGATTGATGACTTCTTAAATTCCACACCCTTGACCGCCCTCACCCAAGCCCAGTCTGCCACTCTTGGGGAGCCGATTGCCATGCCGGAGGTCAGCAGGGCACTTGCCGGCCTGAATGGTATGAAAGCCCCCGGACCGGACGGTTTCCATGGAGGTTATTACAAAACCTTCAAGAAAATCTTACTCCCACACTTGACCAATCTATTCAATGCGCTGCGTGGGGAGACCCGCTTACACCCGGACATGACACTGGCCGACATTGCGCTGCTTCCGAAGGAAGGGAGGGACGCCTCGAGACCTGAAAACTACCGCCCCATCTCCCTCCTTAACTTCGATTTTAAACTCCTGGCCAAAATCTTGGCGGATAGACTGAATCCTCACTTATACATCCCGACCAAGTTGGCTTCATCCCCGGTCGACAGCTGTACGAGAATACGCGCCGAGGTGTCGACCTGGTGTGGTGGGCGGGATCGACTCGAATGCCTTCTCTGCTTCTTTCCTTGGATGCAGAGAAGGCCTTCGACAGGGTGAAATGGCCCTTTCTCTTTCGTCTTTTGGTATGACTGGGGTTACCTGACAATTTCCTCAATGTGATTAAGGCCCTTTATGAAAATCCGAGAGTGCAGATTAAACTCCAGGGTGCCTCCCGTTCCCATTTTACTATCTCGAATGGCACGCGACAGGGGTGCCCTTTGTCTCCGATCCTATTTGTGCTAGCTCTAGAACCCCTTCTAGTGCGCATACGCCAATCCCCGCACATACAAGGTGTCCCCTTGGGCATCCACAGGTTCATGGTTTCGGCTTACGCAGACAACATCTTGCTCTCCCTGACGGACCCCCTACGATCCATGCGCCACCTCCATGACTTGTTGACACACTATGGTACACTTTCAGGTTTTAAGGTCAACCTTACTAAATCCCAGGCGATGCCCTTACACATGTCACCAGAGATGGTTGCGGATATGGCATCCCGTTTCCGCATTCCAATTGTACGGACGTCTCTTAAATATCTTGGGGTTTCTCTGACTAGTGACCCCACACGTTTGTTTTCTGCCAACTTCCCACCCGTGATACGACAGATTAAGAAGGACCTAGAGGACTGGACTGAGAAGCCGATCTCGTGGATCGGGAGGATCCACTCTGTTAAGATGAACATCCTGCCCAGGCTTCTGTTTCTTTTTCAAGCGCTGCCGGTGGCGGTCACCCGGAGGGACCTGGCAGGAATTCAATCTGCGATAGATGCGTTCGTCTGGCAGAATAAAAGGCGGAGAGTAGCCCGTAAAATATTATATCGTCCTAAAACTAGAGGTGGTTTGGGTCTCCCTAACCTTTATATGTATTATTGCGCAGCACAACTGGCGCAGATGGTTGCCTGGCACGCACCGGCAGAGGACAGACGTTGGGTGACACTGGAGACTGCGCTTACCTCCCCTGACCGCCCACACATGTCTCTGTGGCTACCTAGACCTTCGCGCCCCTTGCCCCGCACTGTTTGCCCGGCAATAGCCAACTCCCTGCGCATCTTCGACCTCGCCTGTTCCAAATTCTCCTTAGCCACTACCCGTCGCCTATGACCCCGCTTTTCCGCAACCCGGCATTCCCCCCAAGGGATGAACCTTCCTGACTTCAAAACACTTGAGGCATCGGGACTAAGACGTTTTGGAGACATATTGACCGGGGGTAAGAAGGTGACCTTCGCAGACCTCTCCGCTAGGGCCTCACTGAGACCGTTTGACTACTTTCGCTTTATGCAGCTGCGGCATTATATAGATTCAGAGGCCTTAGTTCCCATAGCCGACACACCCTTGAACTGGTTTGAGAAGCTCTGCTCTGCGGCGAGTGTCCCTAGAGGACTGATTTTGACTATATATTATTCACTATGTCCCGGCTCCAAGGAATGGGGCGAGCTAGCCTATTGCGCTCGATGGGAGGCCGATCTGCAGGAATCATTGACGGGGGATGAATGGGAGGAAATTTGGGAGGCTACGGCGAAGTCCTCTATTTGTGTCACCCACCAAGAACAATCCTTCAAAATGCTATTCAGATGGTACACAACCCCTGTGCTTCTATGCAGGATGGGGAGGACCACTAGCGATTTATGCTGGCGCAACTGTGGATTGCAGGGCACCTTTATCCACTTGTGGTGGGACTGCCCGAGGGTCAAGGAATACTGGGGGAAGGTGGGCCGTTTGCTGACTTCGATATTCCACAGACCTGTTCATGCGGACCCCTGGGACTTCTTGCTCTCTCGGCCGAAACCTGGTTTCACGAACCCCGAGCAATCCTTACTACGATGCATCCTCCTGGCGGCTCGCAGATCACTGGCTTCTCAATGGCTGTCGGATGTCCTGCCTACTATGCGTCTCGTGAAGGCTAAAGTATCCGATGTGGAGGACATGGAGGAACTGACAGCAATCGTACGCCAAACTCTTCCCAAATTTGAGAAAACTTGGCATTTGTGGGAGGATTATTTGGGAGTCACAAGTTGAAATGTCTATCTCCGGTACTCAATTAAGTTTGTAAAGCCTGGTTGGAAATGACCACCTTTCCCCCCTTTTTTTTTTTTTTTCCTCTCTCATTTTCCCCCCCTTTTTTTCTCACGTTGGGTTTGTTTTATTATCGGTCTTTGTCTATACCCACTCTCAAATGGGGCTACGATTTGGCACCTGTCAATTGATCTCTGTATTTTCATGCGCTTGGTGGAAATGTTGGTTGTGCCATGTTCTGTGTAAAAACTCATAAATAAAGAATTAAAAAAAAAAAAAAGGGCTGTTACAGAAAAAATAAGTAAGTTAAAAACTCGCCAGTGATTCAGATCTTGCACTTTTCAGCGCGAGCTTACTGTAGTTTGCGCTCCCTATGCTCAATTCAGGTGCTTCAATCAGACCCATTGCCACAGATGTATAAATCAAGCACCTAGTCATGCAGTTTTCATTGCCTGAGCCAGGCGGTAAGAAAGCAAATTGTACAACAAATGCTTATGCCGTCTATTGATTATGGAGATGTAGTGTATGCAGCAGCCCCGCAAACGCACCTTCAGAAACTTACTACATTGTATAACTCATTCTGTCACTTTGCGCTACAATGTAACTACATGACCCACCATTGTGACATGTTAAAAGAGCTAAACTGGCCGTCGCCGGAGTCTAAACGCACCCTTCAACTTTCCAACCTGGTGTTTAAGAGCTTTTCTGGGAAGCTGCCACCCTACCTGAATAGGCTGCTTCCCCTAGCAGTTCCCTCATCCTATAGCCTCCGATCCAGGACCTGCACCTTACTTGCAATACCACAATACAAAAAGAAAGTGTCTCTATCCTCATTTTCCTACAGATCACCGCAGTTATGGAATAACCTCCCAGACGCCATCAAATCTTCCCCCAGTCTTGTCATTCAAGAGCTCCATATTAACATACCTCAATACGGAATGCACCTGTAAACATGTAACATAATGACTATTTCCTACATATTTATTTTCTGTTAATATGTATATTTGTGTTGTTTTTTTAATATCTTGCATTGTATTACTTTGTATTTCTGTAATGACTGTAACATTTCAATGTTCTTGAACCCAGGACATACTTGAAAACGAGAGAAATCTCAATGTATCCTTCCTGGTAAAATACTTTGTAAATATATAAATAAATTTACAAACATTTGTGAATATAATGGTCATTATGAGTAGCGCAGCGGATTCAAATGCAGTACTGTGATAGTTTATCAAACTTCATCCCTGCTAAATATTCCAGGGTCAACTGTAAGTGGTATTTTTGGAAAGTGGGAGTGTTTAGGAACAGCAGCAACTCAGCCATGAAGCAAAGACCAGGTAAAGTCACAGAGCAGGGTCATCGAGTGCTGTCGCATGGTGTGTAAAATGAACCAAAACTCTGCTGATTCCATAGCTGAAAAGTCCCAAACTCTCGCTAGCATTAACCTCTTAATGCTGCAGGGTGTACTATGCTGTCCCCGCGGCGGGTGGGTCTGAACACCACAAGATGGCATAGCATGCCTCACTGGCATCTATGAGCTGACTCCAGCTGCCCACCAGCGAGCACGTGCTGCACATCATAATTGCTGCCACAGGACCGCCTGAACTCAATCCATACCCCTGCAGCCAATGATACGCACAGTAGGCCAGAGGAGGGGAAACAGCAACAGATGGAGAGCGGGGCATACTAGTACGCCTCGCCGGCGTTTAGACCCATTTGCCAGACACAGCTCATTCAGCAATAAGGGGATAATATCAGCACTAAAGCTGTGTGGTGGAAGCTTGTTTGTTTGGCAGTATGATGGGCAAGTCTGAGGTTCACAGATGCCTAGAGAAAGTTACCTGCCTCACTGCATTGTATCACATGTAAAGCTTAGTGTAGGAGGTATAATGGTATGGGGCTGTTTTCAGGAGTTAGGCTAGGTCCCTTACTTCCATTAAAGAGAAATCTTAATGCATCAACATACGATCAGTTGCATAGCGAGGGGGGGCAGGGGGGCACTTGCCCCCTGGCGCCATTCTGAGGGGGGCGCCACAAGCTTCTTATGAAAGACTTGCCCCCAGGTGCCTCATGACTTTGCTACGCCTCTGCATATGTTGGGGGTAATTCAGAGAGCACCGAAATATCGCCGACCTCTCGGTGCGCTCTCATTCCCTGCACTTTGAGGAACCAAATTTCCCCACCCTGCTGTGAATTCAGCATTCGCCGCAAGGTCCCCGAAGTGCAGGGAATCGGCTGCTGAATGCTGCTGCAAACCTGTCGCAAACCTGCAAAAACCCGCTGGAGTGCAGCCAAATGCAGCCGACGAGCCGCCGAGCACAGTGCCCACCAGCCACAGGAGAAAGCTAACAAGCCGTCGGACGGGTAAAAAAATAAAATAAATACGATTGAAAGTGTTAAAATTGAAATGCTGTTTGCAAAAAGACTACTGAATAAAATGTCTGGAATTAACATATAAGGTCCTGTGAATGATAATAAAAAGATCTGTTACAGAAAAAAGAAAAAAATCGCTATAAAAGAAAAAAAAAACGGAAAAGAAAATTCCTGAAAAATGTCTAGAAGACACTAAAACATAAATATGTAAATAGACTTTTTACTGCAGGTTAAAATAATAAACGGTTTATTAAATATTGGTTAAAATTGGGAATATTTTTAACATTGAAGCCTATGGGGTTCGCCTGAATAAACCTGTTGAATGAAAACACCGAAGAGCAGGGCATTTCGGCAACTTTTCACTGCTGTTCGTTGTTCTCTGAATAGATTTATCATTGCTTCTCTATGGGGAATTTCACTGCCTTCGAACAGGCACTGTACTTGTTGGCAGTTTGCCAAAATTTGGCAAACTGCCTGCTCTCTGAATAGCCGAAAGGCCATGAAGTGGCAGCGTACAGGGGAATTCCCTGTTTGGTGCCATTTTGGGGCCAGATCAGCTGTCTCTGAATAACCCCTCAAGACATTTTCCAACTTCCAACTTTGTGGGTACAGTTTTTGGAAGGCCCTTTACATTTGAGCATGACTGTGCCTCAGTGCATAATGCAAGGTCCATAAAGATGATTTTGGTGAGAAAGAACTTGACTGGCCTGCACAGAGCCCTCAACTCAACTCCTCAACTGAGATTGCGAGTCACTCCTTGTTCTACATCAGTGCCTGACCTCAGAAATGGTCTACTGAAAGAATAGGCAAAAATGCCCACAGAAACACTCCACACACTCTTGTGGAAGGCTTTCCCAGTAGAGTGGAAGCTGTTACTGTTGCAATGGGGGACCAACGTCGTAGTGATGTCTATCTATTTAAAATGCAATGTCATAATAGTACCTGTTGGTGTAATAGCTGCCTACTGTAAAAGTAATGCTTCATGTACTTTGTATAGGATGTGATAATGTGAGGCCAGCGAGAGAATAAATAGCAATTCCAAAATTTTCTTATTGCTTTAGTATGCATCTGGTAATGTTAAAAAAAAAATGACCGGCTTTAAGAAATTGGTGTTTTATGTGATTTTGTTTAATAAGCAGTATTTGTTGCCTTCACTTGTGGAAAGCAGAAGACCACGGCAAACAAATAGTTCTCAAGTGCCCTTCTTCTGATTCTTTTGCAGAAAGCTCACAGTCATCTCCACGGAGCCCTATTAACCCTACATGGAGCTAACATAGCTGCTTGTTCATAATGGAGATCGTAATAGGGAGCAAATAAATATTAACTTCTCACTCCAACTGTCAGCATTTCCATTTCCTTATTATCAGCTTGGCTGCACAAGGGGCAATTATCTGGCATCTCTCAGTACTACTACTGCTAATTGACTAGAGATGTGATTAAACAACAAAATGAGAACTTATGGGATGATGTCAATTGTAAATGGAGATAATAAAACATTTGACGTTACTCACAAGATTTCCAGGGCACAAAGGAAACGTAAGCTCTCACAAAAGCCTTAAATATCTAATATGCAATGCGGTGCATATGAGTTTTATTTATTCAAAAGCACTTTTTAAAACTTCTAATTTATTAAGTAAATGGAAATAATAATTTGTTATGTAAGAATAACATCTCGTTATTGTCATGTTCAAATATAAAATTGTGATTATGTGAAATTCTGTAGGATTTAATTTGCCATTCTGGTACTAAAAAAAAAATCTGATTAATCAATCTATGATTGTTACTAGTTACTAATTAAATTGTGTATGCATGCATGGAGCTTCCAGCTATCCTATTATAAAGAGAAAGTAAAGTGTAGCTCAAATAGTTTTCGTCTTTTTTACAGATTGTAACATGGTAAACATTTATATTTTGGACAGTAGAGGGCAGTTACATACAATGATCTAAGGGTGATATCTACTCCTTAGTGCTTATTAAAAAGTTCTCTTCACAATCATATCTTACTAAATATCTCTAACATAACTCCCCTGATTAATGTTTTGTTAACAAGAAATGTTGCGTATATAGGGTACATTCGCTAATAAATTAGTATAAAATTACAGGTCAGTTAATTCTCCTTTGCATATTTCTTTCTTTTTCTCTCTCTTTCTTATATATATATATATACAGTATATGTATATATACATACATATACACACGATTTACATTAGGAGACTCTAAATGACATGCCACCAATCTGTTTTTATATTGAATCCCATGCATATGGATTAATTGGACTAGATTCACTGAAGCTCTCTATTAGATCTAGAAATTAGTTGTGAGATCTCATAGAGATCTATCAGACTTAAAATGGTAAAGGGCTAGATTCCCAAAAAACCAACCGTCAGGGAATCCAACTCTTGCTGAATTTCACTTTTTAATTCTGGTCAATCCTTATGAGATCTCACAGTTCATTTCTAGATGTAGGGCCACATTACATTGTTCACGCTAAAACGGGGATGCAAAGGAGAAAAAACCTGCGCCTGAAGGTTTCTCCTTTGCGCCCCCATTTTAGCGTGATATTACGATGCAGGCGCTAGAAAACCTGCCTGCATCATAAGCCTGCACTAAACCGCGAGGATGCGTGCGGCGGCACTAAGCGCCGCCGCGAGCATCCACTCAATGGAGTGGATGCCGGTCACATGACCTGCCGGCAGCTTGGCGTAGTGATCCGCAGGGGGAGACTGGGGGACTTTTCCCCCCAGTCTCTCCCTGCTCCCGGCAGACAGAGGAAGCAGTTGGAGCCGCGGTCCTCGCCATTGGGATAGGAGGGGAGTATCTGATTTTATTGCGGGGGTTACTGCTGGTGCTGACGGATTCTGCAGAAGCGGAATCCGTTAGCACCAAGTCCAGGCTGTGGTAAACTTTCGGGTTAACCGCAGCCAGACGGTAATTAGCGATAGGACTTTGTAATCCTAACGTTGATTAACACTTTGCGCTCCCCATGTTAAGTATAGGGAGCGCAAAGTACAGTAACCTCGCGCTGAAAAAGTGCAAGATAACAAACGCTAACGAGTTTTTTAACCCATTAGCATTTGGATTGTAATATGGGTGGTCCACAATAGGGCTAACGTTAACACTCACACAGGTGAGCGCTAACGTTAGTACCAAGAATGCAATGTGGCCCCTAGTTGGGAGCGCTAGTGAGTCTAGCCCATGGTGCATTCTGATTGTCAATGAAATGTTGAGTTCACATTTAGTAGAAGAAACAATGTGGAAAAAGAGAAAAATATATACAGTATGTTAATTTGTCGAAAAACA
Source organism: Leptobrachium leishanense (assembly GCA_009667805.1). Classification (NCBI taxonomy): domain Eukaryota; kingdom Metazoa; phylum Chordata; class Amphibia; order Anura; family Megophryidae; genus Leptobrachium; species Leptobrachium leishanense. Next base: position 97,675,439 of record CM019072.1, on the reverse strand, counting down.
ACATTGCTTATGATTAAACAATATTTAAAAACTGACATTGGGCCTGTATTTTGGCTGAGCTGGTAACAGAGAGCTGATAATGGGCAATGCACATGGGCATTAGTACTAAGCAGCTCCCTATTACCATCATGAGAGAGCTGCTATAAATTTAGCAAAAATGCAAAATGCAGAGGGGAGACAAGGAATGACCATACTCAGTTCAGCCTGGAAGAATGGTTTTCCATTACAAGGGCTCTAAAAGGTATCACACAATGTTCGAATCTGCCGTTGAGAGTTTTATTGCTGTGGATTCTAAAATGCTCACACACACTGCACATTGCTGGGGGTTTTATTGCTATGGATTCTGATATGCTCACACACACTGCACTTTGCTGGGAGTTTTATTGCTGAGGATTCTGATTTGCTCACACACACACTGCACATTACTGTGAGTTTTAGTGGTACATACCACCGTGGTGTAGGGGATATATGATTATGTATTTGAATTTATGGATGTGTGTGTAAATGCATGTATTTGTCTTTAAACAGGCTGCTGTGTGTAAAAGTCTGCTTATGTGTTCTTGTCGCAGTCCAGCGTTGCCCCCTTGCCCTGCACCCAAAAGGCTGGTATTGCTCTAGAATAGCCACATTATCTGCTGCCTACATTGCACAAAGTAAGAATGACTTGTGAAATTGTCTCTGTCCTTAAACGGTTAATAAAGGGATATTTGTTAGGACACGAAAAATAGTCATAATAATTCCCATTTTTCCCTGGGCGTGAGAGCACCCCCACCTTTTTTTCCAGAAAAAAAGCACTGGCCAGAGCAGTTTCAGTGGAGTGCTGGGAGTGAAAGCCGGACTGGTGAGGATCAAGAAGAGAGTTAGCAGAGATAACTGGTGAGCTGGTTATAGACCAGGCGTTCTAAGATTTTGGAAACATAGGGAAGCAGAGAGATAGGACAGTAGTTTGGGAGGGAGATGGGTTCAAGAGATGGCTTCTTTAGAATCAGGGTAATCAATGCCCATTTGAATGCAGAGGGGAGGACTCCAGAGGAGAGGGAGAGGTTGAAAATATGAGTCAGAGCGGGGACAACAGCTGGTAAGACAAACCGAATAAGGTGCGAGGGGATGGGGTGACGCGTGCAGGTGGTTGGGCAGGAGGACGTGAGAAGTGCTGAGACGTCCTCCTCAGAGACCAGACAAAAGGAAGACATAGAAGAGGAGGCAGGGAGTGGCGGAGAGAATGAGGTTGAGTGGTTAATGGAGGAGGGCAATGAAGAGATTTCTAGCCTTAGTTTAGCAATCTTATCAATAAGGTAGTCAGCAAAGCAGACAGCAGTGAGGTCTGTTGAAGGTTTAGTGGACGTGAGGTGAATTAACAGATTGAACGTATGAAACAGTCATTTCAGAGATAAGGGACGAGAAATAAGACTGTTTAGCGTGAGATAAAGCAAGACTGTAGGAGCAGAGCATGAATTTGTATTGCAGGAATTCAGCTGGAGTGCGAGACTTTTTCCAACCGCGTTCAGCCACCCTGGAGCAGCGCCGAAGGTATGTGTATTTGTGTATTTGGTGTGCCACGGTTCACGGTTCGGCCTGCGTTTAGTACGGAGAGAAGTAAGAGCAAGTTCCTCAAGCGATGAGGAAAGAAGGGAGTTGGAAAGATCAGTGGCTTTGCCAGTGCATGTAGAGATCGGAAGGAGAAGAGGATGGATAGCATTGAAGAGTATCTTAGGATTCAGGGCACCAAGGTGCCTCAGGGGTAAAAGAGGAGTGGGGTTTAAGCGGGAGGCTGGGTAGGTGGCGAGAGAAGGGTCCAGGAATGGAGGTGGTGATCGGAAAGGGGGAGAGGTGTCTTAGAAAAGATGGAAACAGTGCAGAGGTTAGAGAAAATAAGATCCAGGGTGTTGCCAGCTTGGTGGGTAGGAGAGTTGGACCACTGAGTGAGGTCCAATGAGGAGGTCATAGAAAGGAATTTGGAGGTGAGGGGGTTGGTCAGGGAGTCAATGGGAATGTTAAAATCCCCAAGGATGACAGATGGAATGTCAGAGGAGAGTAAGTGAGTGAGCCAGGCTGAGAAAAGATCCAGAAAGGGTCCAGGAGAGCCAGGGTGATGGTAGATTACCGCAACACGTATGGGCATGGCGAGGAAGAGGCGGATGGCATGGACTTTGAATGAGGAGAATAGGAGGGAGGGTATGGAAGGAATAGGCTGGAAAGTGCAGGTTGGAGAGAGTAAAAATCCCATGCCCCCAAACTTGCGGTACCCAGGTCTTGGTGTGTGGGACAGTTGTAGACCGCCATAGGATAAGGAGGCAGGGGTAGCAGTGTCCGAAGGTGAGAGCTAGAAGATGGAGGGAACGAGAAATAAAATGGTCATAAATAAAGGAAGATTTGGTGAAACAGTTTTCTGGTCCTTTTTAATAAACTGCGAGAATGTCCTTATGTATTCTTTCTCTGCATGGGGGTGCATGGGGGCTGTGCGTGAAGATGGAGCAAGAAATATACAGTGGGGGAATCATGAAGTGAGCCAATAAGCTTCTCTAAAGTAGGGATGAGCCGAACACCCCTGTGTTCGGTTTGCATTTGAATTCGAACAATTTCAAAAGTTCGAGTTCGAACTCGAACTCGAACCGATCTCAATGCAAGTCAATGGGACTCAAAAGTTCGATTTTTAGAGTGCCCTCCAAGAGGGCATATATGCAAGATATTTACCATAAAAGGTGTATGGGGGTCCGGGTAGTGCCCTGGGGGACAGGAAACAAGGACAAAAAGTAAAAAAAAAAACCTTTTAAAAGGAACAGTGAGTTTTCCATGAAATAAAGGTTAAGAATAAAAACAAAAAATTCCTTCAAATATCATGCCTAGGAGGTCCCCATAACCTGCCCGTGAAGTGGCGGATTTGTAGGATGTATAGAAACATTGCCATCAGAGACCCACACACGACACCTAGCCACCCTTAAGGGGTTAAAATGCACAGGGACTGGCTACTATCCTGTTAGATGAGGGACTGTATTAGGCCCGTTCACACTGTGCGATTTATCATGTAGATTTTGCCATGACGTCGCAGCAAAATTCGCGCGACGTCGCACTGTGTAGCTTCTCCAATGCATTTCAATGGAGCTGTTCACATCATGTCGCGTGTCGCGGTAGCATGTCGCTGGTACATGACCCTTTTTTTGAGATTTGCTATCTGCGATTTTGCGATTTGCATTGGTGGTGCTTTGCTAAAACCGCTACGTCGCGTGACATCGTGCGACATTATCGCACTATGTCGCGAATATGAAAATCGGCCGGAAAATCGCGTGACTTTCAAATCGCACAGTGTGAACGGGGCTTTATATGTATGAAGCAAGGTATATATGACAATGGATAGTCAGAGACTCTAGGGACTCAGCTTGTACGCTTTATGATAGACATTTCTAACACAATAATAATTGTATGCTCACATAGGCCCTTCGGGAGAGGTACATGACATACAAATACTGGAATATTACATTTAAATCTAAGGAGTGTGATAAAGATTTTATTAAGCCCTTGATGACAAATGACGTAACATCTACATTGTTAATGATTGGCTTTACAGAGCCCTGGTCCTTAAGGGGTTAAGCAGCATATCAGAGAGGATCATATAGTAGAAATGAACACTTCTTAGAATTCAAAACAAGCACAGTGTTTGTTCATACATCTGCAGGCCACAGCCAGTCTGCAAGCAATGTATCAAATTCTAATTGCTTCGTTAGAAGCACATGTTATTTCCAAACACTAATTAAACACCTGTTGTTTACGCCGTTTGAGAGCACAGGTTATTTAGAGGTGAGAATCTTTGCACCTAGACGACATTAGGTAGTTTTTTAATTCAATATCTAATAAACCGTTGCTTATAATATTCTGCAGTAAAGAGTCTCTTTATTTCTAGATTTTTTATTATTTTTTAAAGCATTTCGAACTAGAACCGAACACGCCAAAAAGTTCGAAGTTCGCGAACTTTTGAACTTCCAATGTTCGAGTCGAACTCCGAACTGATCGAACCAAACAGCTCATCCCTACTCTAAAGTAATGTGTTTTCAGAGACTTCTTGAAAGGAGATGGGGATAATCTAATGTTGTGGGGGAGGAAGTTCCATAAAAAGGGGGCAGCTCGGATGAAGTCCTGAAGGTGAGAGTTAGGAGTATGGGTACAAGGAGATGCGAACATCAGATGATTGGCAGAGTGAAGTGTATGGGATGGGATATATCTGCTGATAAGGGAAGCAGGTTCGCGATTATAGAGAGCTTTCTACTTGTGCACCATTATTTTGAATTGGTTTCTAAAGGAAATACAGAGGCAGTGTAGAGATTGACAAAAGGGATGAGGTGTGAGAGGTATGGGACGTGAGATGGATGACCTTGGCACATGAGTTCATTACAGGCTGCAGAGGGAGAATCTGGGATCTCTTAAAGCCAGCGGGAAGGGGGTTACAGTAGTCTAGGTGGGAGATAATAAGAGCTTAGATAAGCATTTTGGCAGAGTCCTGCTTAACCCTTTTACATGGTGGGGCATTGTGAAGGACTGGACCGTCCCTGTGCTGCTTGGAGGGGGTTGTGTGGGGGCCTCCTACCGAGTGATTATGACCCTGGATGGATTTGAGGCTATTTGCAGCCACAAATTGTCACGTTCCCACGTTCCAACCCTGTCTCCCTGCCCTCTGTATTCCTTATGTCTGTGTTTCCCTGTACTGCTTTCCCTGACATGCAGCTCAGGAGTTAAGTTCTTTGCTCGTTGAGCTTCTGCTGGTGATATGGGCTGATTACTCCCCTATTTAAAGCCATGGGCCCATATCACCATGCTCTTGCATTCTGGTTCACTTCAGCTACAGATTTGTTCCTGAGAGCTCCCTGTTATTCTATCCTAGTGCTTTCTCAGTGTTTCCCCCTTGTCTGAGTTCTAGGTTTCTGATTGACTTCCTGGTATTTTTCCCAGGACTCTGCACGGCTACAAGGTATCCTTTTTCCATTAGTGCAGATTCGGCCACTCTAAGGACCGATCTATCAGTATAGGGCTCCTTCGGTATTAGCCGTGCAGAGGTCCCCAGTGTCTTCTGTGGTTTATTTCCTTATCCTGATTGTTGTGTCACGCATCTCTGCGTATAGCGGCTTTTCCTCTTACCTGGGCCCTACTTGGCGCATGCCAGGTACCGCCATTGTGGCTGAACGTGACATAATGCAAGAGCCAACCATAAAGCCCGCAGAGCTGCGTAAGTTGTTTGAATCCATGCTGCACCTGTTTGATGATTTCATGTCTAAGTGGAAGGGGTTAATGGACACAGCTTTTCTCCCTTCTAATGATCAAGCTGTTCTAGAAAGCAGGGTACGTGGTCCGCTTTCCCCTGAGGAAATGAATAGAAGGCGAACTGACAAGCTCTGTTTCTATTGTGCCAGTTCATTGCATTTTATATCATGGTGCCCACTCAAGCCAGTGTGCGTTGAGGCTGGCAAGATGCCAGTGCGCGCTGAGGCTGCCAAGATGCCAGTGCGCGCTGAGGCTGGCAAGATGCCAGTGCGCGCTGAGGCTGGCAAGATGCCAGTGCGCGCTGAGGCTGGCAAGATGCCCGCTGCGCCGAAGACCCACAGTCGGGTCACCAAAGCCAGGTCCCATTATAAATCCAAAGTAATCAGACCCCTTGTACCGTCCAGGTTTAGGAGAGCCCTTCCTAGGGCAACCAGACCTGTGGAGGGGGCAGCTGATGTTAATAACCTTGCTGAATATTCCGACGATGGGTCAGATGGTGCCAGGCCCTGTACTGGGTCAGATGGTATCAGTCCCTGCCATGTATCCAAGGTCAGACCCCCTTTACCGTCCAGGCCTAGGAGAGCCCTTCCAGGGGTAACCAGGTCTGTGGAGGGGGTAACTGACATCTCAGACCCAGTCGAGTATTCCCCTTCTTTTGATCCCGAGGCACAAATGGACTTTGACTCCCTGGCTGAGAAGGAGTCAAAGGATGAAGCCATGGAGGTTATTCCCATTAATGCCTCTCGTATGTGGCCTCGCCAAATGGCCAGACACCCTAAGGGTGGTCCAGGGCGTAAGATTGTTACAGGCTGTATTACCTGCGGTGCTGTACGCTTATCTGCATTACCCACCGCACTCATAGTGCCAGGTGGCAAGGCCGCTATTATGGGGTCTGGCGATGGGATCACAACCAAGGAGTTTGGTGGGGAAACCGCTATCATGTTGCCTTTTTCTGGCAGTGAAGTTGTCACGCCTGTGGCTGGCAAGCTTCCAGTTAAATCAGTCCCAAGCTGTGTGTCAGCGGTGCCAGTCCCAAGCTGTGTGTCAGCGGTGCCAGTCCCAAGATGTGTGTCAGCGGTGCCAGTCCCAAGCTGTGTGTCAGCGGTGCCAGTCCCAAGCTGTGTGTCAGCGGTGCCAGTACCAAGCTGTGTGTCAGCGGTTCCAGAAACCCAGTAATGCTGTGTGTCAGTGGTGCCAGTCACAAGCTGTGTGCCAGCGGTGCCAGTCCCAAGCTGTGTGTCAGCGGTGCCAGAAACCCAGTCAAGCTGTGTGTCAGCGGTGCCAGAAACCCAGTCAAGCTGTGTGCCAGCGGTGCCAGTCCTGAGCTGTGTGCCAGTACCAAGCTGTGTGTCAGCAGTGCCAGAAACCCAGTCAAGCTGTGTATCAGCGGTGCCAGTCCCAAGCTGTGTGTCAGCGGTGCCAGAAACCCAGTCAAGCTGTGTGTCAGTGGTTCCAGAAACCCAGTCAAGCTGTGTGTCAGCGGTGCCAGTCCCAAGCTGTGTGTCAGCGGTGCCAGAAACCCAGCCAAGCTGTGTGTCAGTGGTGCCAGTCCCAAGCTGTGTGTCAGCAGTGCCAGAAACCCAGCCAAGCTGTGTGTCAGCGGTGCCAGTCCCAAGCTGTGTGTCAGCGGTGCCAGTCCCAAGCTGTGTGCCAGTCCCAAGCTATGTGCCAGCGGTGCCAGTCCCGAGCTGTGTGCCAGTACAAAGCTGTGTGTCAGCAGTGCCAGAAACCCAGTCAAGCTGTGTGTCAGCGGTGCCAGTCCCAAGCTGTGTGTCAGCGGTGCCAGAAACCCAGTCAAGCTGTGTGTCAGCGGTGCCAGTCCCAAGCTGTGTGCCAGCGGTGCCAGTCCCAAGCTGTGTGCCAGTATCAAGCTGTGTGTCAGCAGTGCCAGTCCCAAGCTGGGTGTCAGCGGTGTCAGAAACCCAGTCAAGCTGTGTGTCAGCGGTTCCAGAAACCCAGTCAAGCTGTGTGTCAGCAGTGCCAGAGCTACATTGCAACACCACTGTACCCATGCCCCACAGAGAGTCCGAGGTTTCCAAACCTCATGGTAAGGCACAGGTAGGCGAGCCTACTCCCACTGTTGCCGTGTCGTGTGGGGGGTCACCAGTTCTAGATCTCGTTCAAGGAGAAGATGGGAAAAGGTGTCTAACCCTAGTCCCACTGATTCTATGTTCAGTCTAACTGATGCCAAGATCCCCCTACCCCGTCATGTCCCTGAGGGCTATGTGCAGTCGCCCTTTGGACTGGTGTTCAGGAAGGACCACTGGGTTGCCATTCAAAGGAACCCTCATAGACGGGGGTGTCTTGTGGAGGAGGATGACGACTCTGAGTGGGACCTCAAAGGACTTTGGTGACTGGTGTTCGTGATCTGGTTTAATGATTCTGTCTGTCATGTTTGTTGTTTTAGGTGCCCTGAGGTCACCTTTTTTGGAGGGGGATACTGTCACGTTCCCACGTTCCAACCCTGTCTCCCTGCCCTCTGTATTCCTTATGTCTGTGTTTCCCTGTGCTGCTTTCCCTGACATGCAGCTCAGGGGTTAAGTTCTTTGCTCGTTGAGCTTCTGCTGGTGATATGGGCTGAATACTCCCCTATTTAAAGCCTTGGGCCCATATCACCATGCTCTTGCATCCTGGTTCACTTCAGCTACAGATTTGTTCCTGAGAGCTCCCTGTTATTCTATCCTAGTGCTTTCTCAGTGTTTCCCCCTTGTCCGAATTCTAGGTTTCTGATTGACTTCCTGGTATTGACCCTCTGGCCTGGCTGATGGATTTTCTCTGGTGCTATATCCCCGCTTTGGCTCAAGGTATAGGTTTTGGTTTTGACCCCTGGCTTATTCATTGACCACTCTTCTGGGAATCCCTAGCGGTTCTGTGCTTATCGTATTATATGTTGTGTATCCCTGTAGACCACGGCTTTAGTTTATTGAAGTCCTTCCCTGCTAGTTATTGAGTATATCTCCTTTAGGTGTCTGTGTTTTTCCCAGGACTCTGCACGGCTACAAGGTATCCTTTTTCCATTAGTGCAGATTCGGCCACTCTAAGGACCGATCTATCAGTATAGGGCTCCTTCGGTATTAGCCGTGCAGAGGTCCCCAGTGTCTTCTGTGGTTTATTTCCTTATCCTGATTGTTGTGTCATGCATCTCTGCGTATAGCGGCTTTTCCTCTTACCTGGGCCCTACTTGGCGCATGCCAGGTACCGCCATTGTGGCTGAACGTGACACAAATGTACTATCAGCCGGAAAGCCAGGGCCAAGGGGTGTCTGCGGTGTATTGCACATACAGCTGACAGACGCCCCTACCATAACCGAGGCACTGGAACGGTTCCTGACCAGCCTAGTTTGACTCCCTCCATATCCGTGTACACCGGATCATTGGAAGTGAGTAAACACAGTACTTGTAGCCAGGTTCATGGAACCCTTTCCGACTACCTGGACTTATTAGCTTAGCTGGGTAAAAAGAACATAATACTTTTAAAAAAGTTCTTACTTCTACATGCTCTAAAATGGTGTTTGGAAAGTAATTATGTCCCTATATAAGTTTCATCCCTTCTCCCCATCCTCCCCTGCTTGGTAATGTGTGTTAATGAGGTTATGACAGGGCACGTAGGCAAAAAGATGTGGAGGTGCCAAGCTTTTGATTTTGCCAAGGCCTTTGACAAAGTAGAACATGGCATCCTATTACAAAAACTTAAAAACTCCAGTATTGGTGATCACACGCTAACTGGGTTTCGATCTTATGAATCCGATCGATTGCAATATGTGTCCAGTTCTGACAGTGCTTCCTTCCCCCTCCCAGTCACGTGCAGAGTACCCCAAGGCTCGATACTCGGCCCCCTGCTGTCACATTTCATTGCTCCAGCCCTGTCCCCTTGCCCTCTGTATACATGTATGCTTTTCATGTGCAGGCCTCTCCCTATGCTGCTAGTCCTGGGATGCAGCTTAAAGGTTAATTGCTGCTCTGCCTTCAGCTCACCTGTTGGTCCTTGTGTCCAGATGCCCTCCCTATATAAAGCAGTGAGCCCTTTTCCCAGTGCTCTATCATTGTTCCAGTTTGCCTGCACCCAGCCTGCTGTGTTCTGAGCTCCCTGCAGTTCTTCTGGTCCTAGTCTTTATTTTCTTGTTCAGTTTACTCCTTTTGGTTTCCCCTGTCTGTCTGCTGTTTCCCCAGTTATTCTCGTGCTCCTGTTTTATGTTAGGTGTAAATACTGATTTCCTGGTTCTGATCCATTTGCTTGGCTGGCTTATCTCCCGGTTCTGGATCCCTGGTTCTGTATAAGGTACACGTTCTGTTTTTTGACTCCTGGCTTTCTTTGACATTTCTTGTGGATGCTTCTTGTCTGTACCGGTGATATTTACTCATGCACATTCCTGTCTTCATCTGTATGTCCTTAGACTCTGCACGGCGCTGCTGTATTATTTTTCTTTAGAGCAGATCCGGCTATTCTAAAGACCGGTCTGTCAGAGTAGGGCTGCTGTTTACCATGCAGGGCCTCTGGCCTAGATTGTATACCAGTGTTGTGCAGAGTTCTATTGTTTATCCTTTGCTGTGCACTCCTGTTATTATTGCCAAGAGCAGTATCTCTGCTTATAGGGGCTTTTACCTGATCCAGAGCCTGACCACACCACTAGCCTGGTGTCGCCAGCGTTACCCCTGCTTTCACGATATTCATAAAAGATCTGCCCAACGTCTGCAAAGCCTCAACTGTACTTATGTACGCAGACGACACCATAATCTATACTAGCATACCAAATCTCTGCTTGAGGCAGTGCTGGAAGAACAATTCACAAAGGTAGAAAAGTGGATCGCAGATAAAAAACCTTTTCTAATACGGACAAAACTGTCACAATGCTCTTTGAACAGCACTTAAACTACATAAATTACGAACTCCCCTTCAATGAGTCAGGACAAAAAAATCTAATGGCACGCTGACCACAGTCAGTTTTCTCAAATATCTAGGTATGTGGTTAACCCCAAATCTATCCTTTGGCCCCACATTGAAAAACTCTCATCTAAACTTTACACCAAACTAGGTGACCTGTACAGAAACAAATCCTGCCTGAGCCCCGCAGTAAGAAAGCAGATTGTACAACAAATGATTATGCTGGCTTTTGAATATGGAGATTTAGTGTACGCAGCTGCCCCGCAAACGCACCTTCATAAACTTACTACATTGTATATCTCATTCTGTCGGTTTGTGCTACAATGTAACTACATGACTTACCATTGTAATATGTTAAAAGAACTAAACTCGCCATCGCTGCAATCTAGACGTACCCTTGACCTTTCCAACCTGGTGTTTAAGAGGTATCCTGCGAAGCTACCACCCTACCTGAATAGACTGCTTCCCCTAGCAGTTCCCTCATTTTATAACCTCCGATCCAGGATCGGCACTGTCAGATTCAGGTTCTGGGGTGGAACCAGGTAGAGGGGATATGGCCCAAATGCGGTTACTACAGACAGGATATTGGGTGGAGGAGGGTGAGTTGAAGGAGACTGACCAGATCTTTGAGGAGTAGCTGGAGTCTGCAGACTGGAGACTGGAGGGAAAATGGTGGAAACACGGTGGGAATTTTGGTAAAGACACAAAAGGGGTTATACTGGAAGACAAGGAAATAGCAGACTAGGATTGCAGAGCTAGTCACCTCTCTCTGCTGGGAAGGGATAACAATACTGAAGCACAGAAGGGAAAAAAGGGGATTTTATTTCAGGTGAAGAAAGGTGTGGTATGTTAGTTGTGGATTAACTGTTTATAGACCTGTGCTTCTAGTGTTAGGGAGAGGCAGCACTTTTCCTGTGCTGCCAAGGTGCAGTTCAAGAGGGAATGGTGCCAGCTTGGCTCTTCTTCCGGCGATGGCGGCGTGAGGCATGACAGGCACCTTACTTGCAATACCACAATACAAAAGGAAAGTGGCTCGATCCTCGTTTTCCTACAGCCAACCACAATTATGGAATAACCTCCCAAACACCATCAAATCTTCCCCCAGCCTAAAGTCACTTAAGAGATCTCAATTAATATACATACATACAGAAAAAATGGCATTGCGCCTATACTCACTAGAGCAGCTGCAACAGCCAGGAGTAACAGCCCAGTTCATGTATAAAATTTAAGAGAAAAAAGATGTAATCTGCGCTCGTTTCTATGTATTTCCATGTACAACAAAACACTATCCGAGGTTTTAGTTTGTTTTAATGGCCATTGAAATGTAAGCTCACTCGCCCCTTCAAGGCATCTCTTTGTAGAGTGAGTCCAAACTAGGGATGAGCTGTTCGGTTCGATCTGTTCGGAGTTCGCATCGAACATAAGCCGTTGGCCGAACTCCGAACATTTCTGCGTGTTCGGTTCGAGTTCGCCCACAATGGACCACAATGCATTTTTCCACTGGCTTGAAGCTTGTAATTGGCTACAGCCTTGCACCTAACCACAGGTCAGGTGCAAGACTATGCCAATCACGGCTCAGGGGAGGAAGGGAGTATAATCAACCTAGAGGAAGGGGGTGCCAGTGACACACAAATAACTGGCACTCATGTTGCCCCAGTAGCTGCAGCATACTGCCAAGTTGGCTCCAGTGACAAGGAGATAGGGGCTGATGATTATGATGAGGTCACTGACTCCACCTGGGTGCCTGATCGAACAGAGGAGTCAAGGGAGGAAGAGGAAGAGGAGGAGGAATATTTAAGTAGTGGGGGCATTGAAGGTGGGGATTCCTCAAGGGAGGGTTTTGTGTGCCCAGAAACCCAAGGACTAGTACGTGGCTGGGAGGAGGAAGTTCACGATGGGGTCATCCTCATTGACCAGGAAGACTCAAAAGTTAATGCCACCTCCAACCTACGCTGCATGGGCTTCCTTATTCTGCAAAGCCTGCTAAAGGACCCCAGGATTCGTGCTATCAAGGAGAGGGATCATTACTGGTTGGCAAGCCGTCTTGATCCACGATACAAGGGTAACGTTGCAGAGCTCATCCTGCCTGCACAGAGGGAGGGCCAGATGAAACAACTTGAGTACGCTCTAAAGCGACACTTGTGTAACACCTTTCCAGGCACTGGTAGGTTACCAAGTGATGACACAGGTGCTTCTGAGGCTGCGGATGATCAGAGGAAGAGCGGTGAAGGCCGGGGCTGCTTGACTGATGCCTTTTTAAATTTTTTTAGTCCACGACGTCCAGGGACGTCAAATGTAGGCACACATTGCCAGCGTCTTCACCATATGGTGCAGGACTACCTAGGGGCAAGGGCGGTCTGGTTACCTTTCCAGCAGATGATCCACTGGCTTATTGGGTTTTGAGATTGGATCACTGGCCAGAATTTAGCCAATATGTTATGCAGCTACTAGGTCGCCCTTCATCCAGCGTGCTTTCTGAAAGGACGTTCAGTGCCGCTGGAGGTTTTGTCACAGACAAAAGAGTGCGTCTGTCCACTGACTCTGTAGACCGGCTGACATTTATAAAAATGAATCAGTCGTGGATCAGCAGCTATCAATCCCCTGATGCTGATGTAACTGAATAGATCGGGGATCTCTTCTGCATTTACAAAACCTCCACCACTGCACTCTTCCAGAATACCACAAAGGGTTACGGTGTGAAGGCACTTGCTGCCACCAAAGGCAAAATATTTGGGTGCACTGCCACTGACGCCTATATTACCAGATGTCATGGAACTGACGTAGCGCTCCCCGCGTCAAACACCAAGACTTTTATTTCCATGGCGAAAACCCCAAAAGACATAGACCGCTGCTTTGGCGAAGACCTTATGCTCAGTTATATTGTGTGGTTTTAAATGTATTGTCAATTGCTCATTTTTAGTTTTAAATAGACTTATATCTCTTTAGTTAAATGTGTTTTTTAAAAACACTACCCGCCACTAGAGTCAAATGCTTTCCTTCGTATAGAATGTACAATAGGTTTGTGTAACTTGTGGATTATGCAAAGGTGCTTTCTCTTTGTTTATCTGTTATCTGTTTACCATGCATAATGGTCACATCGGACCCAGGAGAGGATTTCCCCGGGCTGGTTGTCCCACAACCCATGACCCCACCGAGAATGGAGGGCGCCATTCTCCCGCAAGGAGGCACTTCCCCAGTACCCACCTCCCCAGCAGAAGAGCTGGCAGCGGGGCAGAGTGCCGCTGGCCTCTGCCCACCCTCCATCGTCTGCCCTGAGGAGCAGAAGGAGGATTTACCCGAGCTGCTTACCCCGCAGCCATTGACCCCATCCAACCGCCTGGACGTCGTTCCTGCGCCCGCTTCCCCAGCAGAAGAGCTGGCAACCGGACAGAGTGCCGCCGGCCTCTGTCCAACCTTCACTGCCTGCCTCGGGGAACAGAAAGAGGATACACCCGGGCTGCTTATTCCGCAGCCACTGACCCCACCGGAGATGGAGGACGCCATTCTCCTGCCCGGGGACCCTTCCTCGGCCTTGAACCCCCCAGCCGACGCGCTGGCAATGGGGCAGAGCCTGTTTCAACTCTGCCCATCTCCACACCCCTTTGGCCCGGAGGCCCCATGCAGCCACTGTTTTTTCCAACGGCTGACCGGGGCACTCGGGGCGTGTGCATTTAGCACCCGTTTTTCCCAGGTGCGCGATACCTCCGGAAGTGGTACAGGCGGTACCCCTCCCCGACCACAGGACCCTTATTCCGGACTACCACCCATCAAGGGGTCTCACTGATTTATAAGAGGTTTCACTGCCACCCATCAAGGGGTCTCACTGATTTATAAGAGGTTTATGAGATTTGTAATCTGCGGCTTCTCACTGCCACCCATCAAGGGGTCTCACTGATTTATAGGAGGTTTCACTGCCACCCATCAAGGGGTCTCACTGATTTATAGGAGCTTTCACTGCCACCCATCAAGGGGTCTCACTGATTTATAAGAGGTTTCACTGCCACCCATCAAGGGGTCTCACTGATTTATAAGAAGTTTCACTGCCACCCAACAAGGGGTCTCACTGATTTATAGGAGGTTTCACTGCCACCCATCAAGGGGTCTCACTGATTTATAAGAGGTTTCACTGCCACCCATCAAGGGGTCTCACTGATTTATAGGAGGTTTCACTGCCACCCATCAAGGGGTCTCACTGATTTATAAGAGGTTTCTGAGATTTGTAATCTGTGGCTTCTCACTGCCACCCCATCAGGGGGTCTCACTGATTTATAGGAGGTTTCACTGCCACCCATCAAGGGGTCTCACTGATTTTTAAGAGGTTTCTGAGATTTGTAATCTGTGGCTTTTCACTGCCACCCATCAAGGGGACTCACTGATTTATAAGAGGTTTCACTGCCACCCATCAAGGGGTCTCACTGATTTATAGGAGGTTTCACTGCCACCCATCAAGGGGTCTCACTGATTATAAGAGGTTTCACTGACACCCATCAAGGGTCTCACTGATTTATAAGAGGTTTCACTGACACCCATCAAGGGGTCTCACTGATTTATAAGAGGTTTCTGAGATTTGTAATCTGTTGCTTCTCACTGCCACCATCAAGGGGTCTCACTGATTTATTAAGAGTTTCTGAGATTTGTAATCTGTGGCTTCTCACTGCCACCCATCAAGGGTCTCACTGATTTATAGGAGGTTTCACTGCCACCCATCAAGGGGTCTCACTGATTTATAAGAGGTTTCTGAGATTTGTAATCTGTGGCTTCTCACTGCCACCCATCAAGGGTCTCACTGATTTATAAGAGGTTTCTGAGATTTGTAATCTGTGGCTTCTCACTGCCACCCATCAAGGGGTTTCACTGCCACCCATCAAGGGGTCTCAGTGATTTATAAGAGGTTTCTGAGATTTGTAATCTGTGGCTTCTCACTGCCACCCATCAAGGGGTCTCACTGATTTATAGGAGGTTTCACTGCCACCCATTAAGGGGTCTCAATGATTTATAAGAGGTTTCACTGCCACCCATCAAGGGGTCTCACTGATTTATAAGAGGTTTCACTACCACCCATCAAGGGGTCTCACTGATTTATAAGAGGTTTCTGAGATTTGTAATCTGTGGCTTCTCACTGCCACCCATCAAGGGGTCTCACTGATTTATAAGAGGTTTCACTGACACCCATCAAGGGGTCTCACTGATTTATAAGAAGTTTCACTGACACCCATCAAGGGGTCTCACTGATTTATAAGAGGTTTCACTGACACCCATCAAGGGGTCTCACTTATTTATAAGAGGTTTCTGAGATTTGTAATCTGTGGCTTCTCACTGCCACCCATCAAGGGGTTTCACTGATTTATAGGAGGTTTCACTGCCACCCATCAAGGGGTCTCACTGATTTATAAGAGGTTTCTGAGATTTGTAATCTGTGGCTTCTCACTGCCACCCATCAAGGGGTCTCACTGATTTATAGGAGGTTTCACTGCCACCCATCAAGGGGTCTCAATGATTTATAAGAGGTTTCTGAGATTTGTAATCTGTGGCTTCTCACTGCCACCCATCAAGGGGTCTCACTGATTTATAAGAGGTTTCTGAGATTTGTAATCTGTGGCTTCTCACTGCCACCCATCAGGGGGTCTTACTGATTTATAGGAGGTGTCTGAGACTTGTAATCTGTGTCTTGTCACTGGCTGCCAGCTATCAGGGTTTCTCACTGAGTTATACCAGAGCACTAGCCAGTCCAAGGCATCACATGTCAGAGGTGCTCCGGTGCAGAGCGCTGTTGTCTCAAAGCACACACGCAGGAACTCTGTTGTCTGCTGGGAGTTCTTTAAGAAATGTGCAGCAGACCCCACCATTGCTATTTGTAATCTATGTCAGATGAGGCTGAAGCGTGGGATAGACACCGGACACATGGATACCACGTGCTTGAGGCAACATATGACCTCTTGCAACACATCCCGTTGGCGCAAAACTTTGCGTAGGTCCTCCTCCTCCTCCTCATCTGTCTCTACCTCCACTGTATGTCCTGCCATGTCATTGCCTACAACCTCCAGTGACAGGGATGATGCTACAGTAATGGATGTACCAGGTCCTTCCTCACAATGTGACATCATCCCAGCAGCTGAAGATTTACGCAGTCAGATTACGTTGCCGCAGCTGCTGCAGCGTAAAACAAAATATAGTCCAACCATCCCCAAGCACAGCGTCTAAATGCCAGCTTAGCAAAATTACTGGCATTGCAGCTGCTGCCTTTCCAGCTGGTGGACTCTGCTCCCTTCTGTTAATTTGCTGAATGTGCTGTACCACAGTGGCAGGTTCCAAAACGCCATTACTTTTCACGCAAGGCCATTCCAGCACTATACCAGCACATGGAAGACAATGTTATCCAGTCATTGGGAAAGGCAGTCAGCAACAAGGTGCATGTGACTTTAGACACGTGGTCCAGCAAGTATGGACAGGGTTGTTACATTTCCTTCACGGCACACTGGGTAACTCTGATTGCAGCTGGGAGGGATCCAGGACGGGGCTCTGTGCTGGAACTTGTTGATCCACCATGCCTCCAGAAATCTGCTTGTATGAGGTCTGTCTGCTCCACCACCACCACCTCTCCCTCTTCCTCCTCCTTCTCTGTCTCTGGTGAAGTGGCAGTTAAACCGACACCTGACAGGGTCTACGCAATGGCTCAAGCAAAAAGAAGCCATACTGTGCTTGAGCTGGTTTGTTTAGGGGACAGGAGCCAAACCGGGCCAGAAATTCTGTCAGCTCTGCAGGGCCAGGCGCAGAGATGGTTAACACCACGCCAGCTTGAGCTGGGAATGATCGTCTGTGATAATGGCAGAAACCTTCTCTCCGCCCTACGCCAAGGTAAGTTGACGCATGTACCATGCCTAGCACATGTCCTAAATCTGGTGGTACAGCGTTTCCTAACCAAGTACCCAGGGCTGCCAGAGCTTCTCAGCCAGGTCAGAAAAGTCTGCAGCCACTTCAGATGGTCATTCCCAGCAAGTGTTCACCTGGCAGAAATTCAAAGAGAATTCCACCTTCCCACAAACCGTCTGATCTGTGACATGCCTACCAGGTGGGACCAGGTGAAGGCAACGAGGATGGTGAGCAGGGACAGTGCATGCATCAGTGACACAATTCCTTTAGTGTTCCTGCTGGAGCACACTCTGTGGGGAATTATAGATGTGGCACTAGAGGCAGAGCAGCACGAGGAAGAGGAGGCCTTCCCTAGCTCACAAGGCCCCAGTCTTTCCACAGACAGCATTCCTGCGGGTCATCCTCAGATCAGACAGGAGGAGGATGAGGAGGAGGAGGAATATTTAAGTAGTGGGGGCATTGAAGGTGGGGATTCCTCAAGGGAGGGTTTTGTGTACCCAGAAACCCAAGGACTAGTACGTGGCTGGGAGGAGGAAGTGCACGATGGGGTCATCCTCATTGAATAGGAAGACTCGGCAGCTAATGCCACCTCCAACCTACGCTGCATGGGCTCCCTGATCCTGCAAAGCCTGGTGAAGGACCCCAAGATTCGTGCTATCAAGGAGAGGGATCATTACTGGTTGGCACGCCTTCTTGATCCACGATACAAGAGTAAAGTTGCAGAGCTCATCCTGCCTCCACAGAGGGAGGACAGGATGAAAAAACTTGAGGACGCACTTAAGCGACACTTGTGTAACACAGGTGCTTCTGAGGCTGTGGTTGATCAGAGGAAGAGCGGTGAAAGGGGCCGCTTGACTTATGCCTTTTCCAATTTTTTTAGTCCACAACGCCCAGGGACGTCAAATGTAGGCACCCATTGCCAGCGTCTTCAATGTATGGTGCAGGACTACCTAGGGGCAAAGGCAGACATGGATACCTTTCCAGCAGATGATCCACTGGCTTTCTGGGTGCTAAGATTGGATCACTGGCCAGAACGTAGCCAATATGCTATGCAGCTACTAGGTTGCCCTTCAACCAGTGTGCTTTCTGAAAGGACGTTCAGTGCCGCTGGAGGTTTTGTCACAGACAAAAGAGTGCGTCTGTCCACCGACTCTGTAGACCCGGCTGACATTTATAAAAATGAATCAGTCCTGGATCAGCAGCTATCAATCCCCTGATGCTGACGTAACTGAATAGATCGGGGATCTCTTCTGCATTTACAAAACCTCCACCACTGCACTCTTCCACAATACCACAAAGGGGTTACGGTGTGAAGGCACTTGCTGCCACCAAAGGCACAATATTTGGGTGCACTGCCACTGACACCTATATTACCAGATTTATATCATTTTAATATTGGACCGCAGGGCCCAACCCTGCACTCTTCCACAATACCACAGAAGGGTTACGGTGTGACGGCAACTGTTGCAGACACTAAAGGCCCAATTTTAAAGCACCTATTGTTACTTTCATCCAAAGCCTGCATAAGTTTCACTATAATTTAGCCAAAAAAATCACTAAACTTGTCCTGCATGTCCTACCTAATATGTCTGCTCTTTTCATACAGACTGCCGCCCCAAGCAGTTGTTTATGAATAGATTAAAGAAAAACTGTTTACCGTCATTTGAAATGTAATTTTTTTGTTTTTAAATGTTTCTATACATCCTATAAAACCGCCACTTCACGGGCAGGTTATGGGGACCTCCTAGGCACGATATTTGAAGGAATTTTTCGTTTTTATTTTTAACCCTTATTTCATGGAAAACTCACTGTTCCTTTAAAAACTTTATTTTTAAAACTTTTTGTCCTTGTTTCCTGTCCCCCAGGGCACTACCCGGATCCCCATACACCTTTTATGGCAAATATCTTGCATACATGCCCTCTTGGAGGGCACTCTAAAAATCGAACTTTTGAGTCCCATTGATTTGCATTGAGTTCGGTTCGTGTTTGCATTCGAACTCGAACTTTTAAAATTGTTCGAGTTCGAATGCGAACCGAACACGGGGGTGTTCGGCTCATCCCTACTGGTCGGCACTGTTCGGCGGATCGTCGGCTTTATATGGACGTATTTGGCAGGTTTGTGGTGGATCGTCGGGTACGTTCGGATGGTTTTCTGTGGTGTTACGAATAGATCAGATTGGATCATATTGGCGGGTTATAGGCAAAGTTTTGCATTTTTTTTGCAATTTTTTCTTTCCAGGGATTTTTCAAATCCGTTTGGCGGCTTTTCACTGCACTTGGGGGACCCTGCAGTGAATGCTGAATTCACAGCAGGGTCGAGGAATTTGATTCCCTAAACTGCGGGAAAGGAGAGAGCACCGAAATATTGGTGACATTTCAGTGCGCTCTGAATAACCCCTATAATCTGTTTCTTGAATGTGTTTCTGTTGCTAATGGAGCCAATCTCGAGGAAAATACTATTCCTGATCAATTGACAAGCACGGCTGCTTTCAGACTGGAAGATTTGCGATTGGCGGTTAGTGTACATAGTTTCATTTTATCTTTGACCATATTTATTGGTTTATTTTCCTGCCAACAATGAAATCATTTCTTTGATACCTCATATTTAAAACTTCTTTTGACTCGATGATTAAAGTATATGAGTTTGAAATTTCTATTTTACATTAAATGCAAAATATGAAGTACAAAAATCATATACTTCTTTTTAGATAGCAAAAATAAACAGACATTCACATATTTACATTTTCAAAACATCAAACAAATGCTAAAATGTTCTATATCATAAGATTTTTGTGAGTTTCATATTATATATGGATATATGTAGATAAATTATTAAAGCTTACAATACATAGCTATTCACATTTAAAGGAACACATGACAACCTTCATTTGCAGTAACATGGAAAAAATCATATATGGTCTTATTATAATTTTCATTTAAATTACTATGCAAAATATAGTTAAAACATTTTTGTTGAAGCTTGTAGTTAGAAAAAATCATATATTTAAATGAAGTGCACAGGCTCAAAACAAGTTTGATGTTAGTTTTACTTGGGTGATTTGATGAAAATTACAATCTACTATTCTAAATTCTTTCCTGCCAATTCATTCAAAATGTGTTAAATAGTAATTCTTATGGTCAAATAGAAAATGTCAACTTCAACTTCAAAATAATAACTTTGTGCTAATACATGGCACTTTATATTCAAAGCTGTCAGATTGCTTCAGCAGAGTTACACATCATCATTTTGGATATAATACTCAATTACCTTGGGTACTCATACCTGTGTTGGAATGAAATAACCAGACAAATCTCAGTGGAATTCGAGCCAATAACACTCGCGAGCCCATTCCATTCTATAGTTAGACAGATAAATATTTAAACAGTAAATATTCAGATGAATTGCATGCTACGTTTTGTTGCTTGGCTTAAAAAAAGGATCTAATAATTAACCTTTTGTAACAGATTAATGTTATAGAAAAAAAATGATGAAATTCAGTGGGAGATAGGGTTTGAGTATTACAGTCCTAAGGCTAGGGTCAGACGAGCGTGATTTCTACGGACTGTACGTCTGTGCACACGGACGTACGTCAGTACGGAAGACACAGTAGTGGCCACACAGTCCGTTTCTTTCACCGACGTATATTTTGACGGATGTAGGAGGGAAAATAAATTAAAAAGCAAAACCATTTTGTCCGTGAAAAATGCTGGACGTATAAATGCAGTACGTCTGACCACGTTCCATCACTCACACACAAAGCTATGCGGACGTTGCGGACGCAGCGCACTTTGTGCGGCCGTTCTAGGAGTTGTACGTTCTTGCCTGCCTTGCGTCCGTGGGCCGCGGCCGTTGTGCGTCCGCAGTTCAGTGCGGACGTACTTTGTGTAACAGGCTCCAATGGACTTTCTTTCATGCTATCACGGACGTACTTTTAGGCGCAATCACGGACGTGAACACTACGCTCGTCTGACCCCAGCCTTAAGTGTAACATAAAAGTACACATTTGATGGAATTTATATTTTATGGCCTTATACTAGCTGCTTCAAAAAAGCAGTGCCAATAGGAAAAGCAGATCATAAGACCACAGTAAAACCTTTCATTAAAAAGTAGTTAAAACAAATTGAAGCACTTACATCAAACCCTTCTCATGCAGTAACCAGCAGCAAACAACACCTTTCTTTAATGCAAGAGGTAAATGGTGATGCCAAAAAATATTCATATAATGCAAAGAATTGTTAATACAATTCACAAATTAAATGGCTGATATGACAAAAAAAAATTATGTGGTTAACCTTTTCACTACTGAGAACTATTTGTTGAAATTTATATAAAATTTATGTGATAAAAGTGATGTGTTGTTCACGCTTAAATATAGGGTAAAATGGCAATTTTGCGTAAAGATTGCTATTCTGTGACAGTTAATTAAAATAATGTAAATTTGCTCATTTGAAAAGTATTGTGAACTTGTTTACCATTTACAGAAATATTGCTTTTATGAATGATTCTAAACCTTAGATGGTATTGTGGAAAAATAATTAGTAAAAGGTGCCACTTAAACGCTTCACTCCACAAGGGCACGTGGCTTGGTGAAGTGGGTGAAGTCACTATTCACTATTAGTATGCGCTAGATCCTAAAAAATGACTAACTGGCCCCTTTATCACTACCCACTTCCCTTAATTAACTGCCACCACAGGTCTTCGTCTAATATGAAACAGAAGTGGCTTGAAACGCCCCATTCAATTAAACCTACAAACACAGTTTAGTAGACAAACCCCACCAAACCCAATTTAGTAGATGGTCCCGAAACTCAAGGCTACTAGGACAAATGTCTCTTCAGGTAATATTATTCTTAAATCAGAAAAAGGGAGAGCTTAATAAAGAAAGTTTTATTATGACGAGAAGGGTCAAAGTACATATACAAAATAAAAATATATTACAATTAATATTTATACTCACAACTCACAAAAAGGAAAATAAACAGTATAAAGATAACAGAAGTCCTATAAAATTACACACGGATAAATCTGAGGAATCTGTCCCAGGGGAACTCTGTGTGACTGTGTCAGAGGTGTGGTTGTGCAAGGCAGGTATTTTGGACCTAGGATTCTGCATAGCCTGTACCCACTACATGGGTGAACTACATTTCCCAGCAGGCAGCTCTGCAGGTGTGGGATTACTCAAGCCACACCTAAGGTTAATTGAGGAAAAAATGCTGTTTAAGGCTGGGGTCAGACCAGCGCACTTTTAACGTGCGTTCTAGCGCACTTAATCACGCCGCACTAGCAGCAAATGATGGGCAATGACAGCCAATATACGAAGTACGGTCGCACGAAAGTCCGGCTGCGCAACGCAAGTGGAAAATGACCGCATTTTTTCGAGAACGCTGAACCGCTAGTACGGACGTACAGAGTGCGCTGCGCCCGCTAGCGGTGTGTGTGTGTGATTTGGAGACGTCAGACCCTGCTCGTGTCCGGCCAACATAACGTCCAGACGCAAAAAGTTTCCTGGTTTGGATCCGTAAAACATCACGCACGAAAATGCGCATCGTATGACCATTTTCGCCTATTCCGTGAAAAAATACGTCAATGCGTTCGGACGCACTTTTTTACGTTCGCGTGTAAAAATGCTTTCATTTGACCCTAGCCTTAAAGTTCAGAGCAGGAACGGCTCAAGGGGTCTGGGTCTTCCTTTTCTGGTGGTGAACAAGAGAGGACAGAACTTTCAAGGTGAAAAGACTGAAAGGTATATCTGTGCTTCCATGTCATAAGCGGTTTGTTTTACTGGTAAATGGAGTTAGCCATCCAGTGTGAGTCAGGGATTGACCGTTAAATTAGTGCTCTGGTGAGAGCGAGGATTTGTTTTCTGTTTAATTTTATTTTGAACTGCATGTGAAACACCTTTCATTGAACAAATAAAGTCTTGTTAAAAGGATTTCCAGTGTCTGTCAAACTTGCCCTAGAAGACTATGCAGACTGATCCCTAATTTGTGACAGTCAATCACATCTGGTAGAAATGGCAGGTACTTCATGTAGCTTGACCCCCAAGGGAAAAACACATGGCAGCGCAGGCAGCTTACATTTATACCAACAGGGTTATTCAGAGAGCGTGAAAAGCAGGAGAATGACTGGAGAATGAAAAATTCTAGGTCAAAATAGCCGATTTGGAAAGTGAGATGAAAGGGAGAATTTTTCTGGTTTGGCTATTTTGACCTCGAATTTTTCATTCTCCAGTTATTCTACAGTCATTCTCCTGCTTTTCACGCTCTCTGAATAACCTTGTATGTCTCCTGGCTCTTCAGATTTCATGGACAGAGAAGACTGTCAAGACCTCCCCCCCCTGACCTCCCAGAGCACATTTTACCCACTGTATAACTAAAAATAATAAAGTCTTCATCAGATACCTATATGCAATAACCATGTTTTATGATTAACTCTGAGAGAAAACAGTTGCTTCTTTAATATGCTTTCTGGCTTCACTCAGACCACTGAAGGTGTCAACTGGCCATAGTCCCCTACAGGGGTGTGAATAGATCACAGAACATGACTTTCCCACTTCAGTTCAAAGGGACTGTGATGCTTTCTGGATGACAAAAGGCTTTTTTAGATCCCAATCACTAATGGTGAATAAATTAACCAGGCATGCCCACACTCTTACATATCGCCGACAGATTCTGTGGTGCAGAATAGTTATTAATATTTTGCCGGGAGATGCCAGAACATGGACCCTATCTGTGACAAAAGGTATACCAGTCAATAGCGTAGGATGTAAAACAACAAGATAGGGCACGCACACAGTGATGGGTATAATAAATTTTACTTAGCAATAACAAAAAAGACTGACAAAAAAAATTAAAGTACAATCAATGTTATAACATTTTAATGCTAAAGACTTAAAAAAACTAATACTTAGCTTAAGTGATTGAAATGCGTATGGAGAACAGTGCTAAGGACCTCTTTAGCCATCCAGATAGGCATCCCACTTGACCTGCACAGCCACGTGTGGTTAGAACAATAACCAAAAGCACAAGAGAGGGCTCCACTACCTGGACGTTTTGGTTAAATCCTTAGAAGGTTGGTGTAGAGTCTTGTTTCCACCCACTAGAGTGGTTTCTAGTAAATCCTGAATGGGAAAGTGACGTTCCTGAGAGTGGAGTAGCTGGCCTATTATGTCATCCTGCCAAAAGCACATGGTATATAACATAAGTCACCATTTTGTCTTTTGGGAGACAATGGGAGGTTATTTTGCTTTTTGGTGACCCCTTTGGTTGCTCTAACAATTACATGGATTTTTGATGTCTCCTTTAGGGATGAGCCGAACACCCCCGTGTATGGTTCACATTCGAACTCGAACACTATCCGAACTCAATGTAAGTCAATGGGACCCGAACGTTCGTTTTTTTTTTGTTTTTTTTAGAGTGCCCTCCAAGAGGGCATATATGGTAGATATTTGCCATAAAAGGTGTATGGGCGTCCGGGTAGTGCCCTGGTAGACAGGAAACAAGGACAAAAAGTAAAGAAAAAAATAACATTTTTAAAGGAACAGTGAGTTTTCCATGACATAAAGGTTAAGAATAAAAACTAAAAATTATTTCAAATATCATGCCTAGGAGGTCCCCATACCCTGCACGTGAAGTGGTGGATTTGTAGGATGTATAGAAACATTTAAAAACAAAAAAATGACATTTCAAATGACGGTAAATGGTTTTCCTTTAATCTATTCATAAAGAACTGCTTGGGGCGGCAGCCTGTATGAAAAGAGGAGATGTTTTTGGACACGCAGAACAAGTTTAGTGATTTTGTTGGCTAAATTATGGTGAAACTTATGCAGGCTTTGAATGAAAGTAACAATAGGTGCTTTAAAATTGGGCCTTTAGTGTCAGCAACAGTGCCGTCACACCGTAACCCCTATGTGGTATTGTGGAAGAGTGCCGGGTTGGACCCTGCGGTCAAATATTAAAATGTTATGAATCTGGTACAGGCGTCAGTGGCATTGCACCCAAATATTGTGCCTTTGGTGGCAGCAAGTGCCTTCACACCGTAAGTAACCCCTCTGTGGTATTGTGGAAGAGTGCAGTGGTAGAGGTTTTGGGAATGCGGAAAAGATCCTCGATCTATTCAGTTACGTCAGCATTAGGGGATTGATAGCTGCTGATCCACGACTGATTCATTTTATAAATGTCAGCCGGTCTACAGAGTCGGTGGACAGACGAACTCTTTTGTCTGTGACAAAACCTCCAGTGGCACTGAACGTCCTTTCGGAAAGCACGCTGGATGAAGGGCAACCTAGTAGCTGAATAGCATATTGGCTAAATTCTGGCCAGTGATCCAATCTCAACACCCAGTAAGCCAGTGGATCATCTGCTGTAAAGGTATCCAGGTCTGCCCTTCCCCTAGGTAGTCCTGCACCATACGGTGAAGACGCTGGCAATGGGTGCCTACATTTGACGTCACTGGGCGTCGTGGACTAAAAAAATGTAAAAAGGCATCAGTCAAGCGGCCCCTGCCTTCACCGCTCTTCCTCTGATCATCCGCAGCCTCAGAAGCACCTGTGTCATCACTAGGGATGAGCCGAACACCCCCGTGTTCGGTTCGCATTCGAACTTGAACAATTTCAAAAGTTCGAGTTCGAACTCGAACACGAACCGAACTCAATGCAAGTCAATGGGACTCAAAAGTTTGGTTTTTAGAGTGCCCTGCAAGTGGGCATATATGCAAGATATTTGCCATAAAGGTGTATGGGGGTCCAGGTAGTGCCCTGGGGACAGGAAACAAGGACAAAGAGTTTTTTTAAAAATTTTTCCATGAAATAAGGGTTAAAAATAAAAACGAAAAATTCCTTCAAATATCGTGCCTAGGAGGTCCCCATAACCTGCCCGTGAAGTGGCGGGTTAGTAGGATGTATAGAAACATTTAAAAACAAAAAAAATGACATTTCAAATGACGGTAAGCGCTTTTCCTTTAAGCTATTCATAAACAACTGCTTGAGGCGGTAGCCTGTATGAAAAGACATTTTAGGATGCGCAGAACAAGTTTAGTGATTTTTTTGGCTAAATTATGGTGAAATTTATGCAGGCTTTGGATTAAAGTAACAATAGGTGCTTTAAAATTGGACCTTTAGTGTCGGCAACAGTGCCGGCAACCGTCACACTGTAACCCCTCTGTGGTATTGTGGAAGAGTGCCGGGTTGGACCCTGCGTTCCAAAAAATTAAAATGATATAAATCTTGTACAGGCTTCAGTGCACCCAAATATTGTGCCTTTGATGGCAGCAAGTGCCTTCACACCGTAACCCTTTTGTGGTATTGTGGAAGAGTTCAGTGGTGGAGGTATTGTGAATGCAGAAGACATCCCCGATCTATTCCGTTACGTCAGCATCAGGGGATTGATAGCTGCTGATCCAGGACTGATTCATTTTTATAAATGTCAGCCGGGTCTACAGAGTCGGTGGACAGATGCACTCTTTCGTCTGTGACAAAACTTCCAGCGGCACTGAACGTCCTTTCAGAAAGCACACTGGTTGAAGGGCAACCTAGTAGCTGCATAGCATATTGGCTACGTTCTTGCCAGTGATCCAATCTCAACACCCGGTAAGCCAGTGCATCATCTGCTGGAAAGGTATCCAGGTCTGCTCTTGCCCCTAGGTAGTCCTGCACCATACGGTGAAGACGCTGGCAATGGGTGCCTACATTTGACGTCCCTGGGTGTCGTGGACTAAAAAAATTTAAAAAGGCATCAGTCAAGCGGCCCGGCCCTCACCACTATTCCTCTGATCATCTGCAGCCTCAGAAGCACCTGTGTCATCACTTGGTAACCTACCAGTGCCTGGAAAGGTGTTACACAAGTGTCGCTTTAGAGTGTCCTCAAGTTGTTTCATCCTGTGCTCCCTCTGTGTGGGCAGGATGAGCTCTGCAACTTTACCCTTGTATCGTGGATCAAGAAGGCTTGCCAACCAGTAATGATCCCTCTCCTTGGTAGCACGAATCCTGGGATCCTTTACCGTGCAGTGTAGGTTGGAGGTGGCATTAGCTTCCGAGTCTTCCTGGTCAATGAGGAGGATGACCCCATCGTGCACTTCCTCCTCCCAGACACGTACTAGTGCTTGTGTTTCTGGGCACAGAAAACCCTCCCTTGAGGAATCCCCACCTTCAATGCCCCCACAACTTAAATATTCCTCCTCCTCATCATCCTCCGCCTGTCTGATCTGAGGAGGTTCCGCATAAATACTGTCTGCAGAAAGACTGGCCTTCAGAGCTAGGGAAGGCCTACTCTTCCTCGTGCTGCTCTTCCTCTAGAGCCACATCTATAATTCCTGGCAGAGTGTGCTCCAGCAGGAACACTAAAGAAATTGTCACTGATGCATGCACTGTCCCTGCTCACCATCCTCGTTGCCTCCTCAAATGGTGACAGTACAGTGCATGCATCCTTGATCATCAGCCACTGCGGGGGGGAGGGAAACAAGTTGACCTGAACCTGTCCTTGTGCCATACTCACACAGGTACTCAGTGATGGCCCTCTGGCAATGCTGCAGCGTCTGCACAAGAAGCAATGTCGAGTTCCACCTGGTAGGCATGTCACAGATCAGAAGGTTTGTGGGAAGGTGAATTCTCTTTGAATTTCTGCCAGGCGAACACTTGCTGGGAATGACCATCTGAAGTGACTGCAGACTTTTCTGGCCTGGCTGAGAAGTTCTGCCAGCCCTGGGTACCTGGTTAGGAAACGCTGTACCACTAGATTTAGGATGTGTGCTAGGCATGGTACATGCGTCAATTTACCCTTGCGTAGGGCGGAGAGAAGGTTGCTGCCATTATCACAGATGACCATTCCCAGCTGAAGCTGGCGTGGTGTTTACCATCTCTGCACCTGCCCCTGCAGAGCTGACAGAATTTCTGGCCTGGTGTGGCTCCTGTCCCCTAAACAAACCTGCTCAAGCACAGTATGGCATCTTTTTGCTTGAGCCATTGCATAGCCCCTGTCAGGCGTCGGTTTTTAACTGCCGACCTTCGCCAGAGACACACGGAAGGAGGAGGAAAGAGGGAGAGGTCTGGTGGTGGAGCAGACAGACCTCATACAAGCAGCTTTTGAGGCGTGGTGGATGAACAAGCTCCAGCACAGAGTCCCGTCTTGGATCCCTCCCAGCTGCAATCAGAGTTACCCAGTGTGCCGTGAAGGAAATGTAACGGCCCTGTCCATGCTTGCTGGACCACGTGTCTAAAGTCACATGCACTTTGCTGCTGACTGCCTTTCCCAATGACTCGATAACATTGTCTTCCACGTGTTGGTAGAGTGCTGGTGTTGTGGACAGAAATGTATATATTTGCTAATAATATTCAAAGGCTTAGAAATATGCTCATTTAAGTAATGTAAGTGGTTAATTAGGATTTAAGAATCAAATGCATATTATTCTTAAACGCTATCTTTGTTTGTGTACGCACATGTAGTTTCTTTTTCCAAGTATCAGGAGAATGTTTTGGGAATATCCGAGAATGTCCTGTAACAAATGTCCTTGACGGCTAAAGGAACAGCTCGAAGACACTGTTGTTTTTCTTTAAACTGTATTAAACAATGTCTGTGATGACGGATATAATGACGAATAGAATGTTGGGCAACAGCCTGTAATCAGTACATGTAATAAAGCATAAAAAGGCTTGTGGATTATCAAATAAATGGGCTCAGAGCAGTCATTTGGCTCGGAAGCTATATAGACGTATTCATTGTCTGTGTGTCTTCTTTATGCGCAAAGCTATCTGACTTCTCTACCAAATTAGAACAGAAACTGGCATCCGACGAAGGACTTCTGTTGTCCATTGCAATTTGGCGCCCAACGTGGGGCCTGGGTTATGCGTTTCTCCAGTGTGTCACCGACGAGAATTTCCTGGCAGGACCACACCAGAACCGGAGCCTGATCAACTTCGTAAACCTCACAGGTAAGATACCTTTTGATATCTTATCAGTGACGTATTCTGGTCTGTGATCCTTCCCCGGGGACCCCAGTGTGACACTTGGGAAAAGCATCAAAAGTGGGGTTTTATTTAACTTTGCCCAGGTACCTATTATACTGACCCCCACATCCGCATGCCAGTTATCTGCTTGTTTGTATGTGTCGTCTGTTCACGATTCTTTGTATTTCCTGATAGAAGTTGTATTTTGGTTGGTTGGTAAATCAGAGAGATTATCGCGGACCTGTGATAACAAGTGGCGTGTACCTGGTTAGCTATCTCCAGACGGTTACAGGTGATGTGATGAAATAGGCGCATACCTGGTACTAGGACTTTCCTAACAGTCAACAGGCGATCACAAGCTTGGTGTAGTAGGACGCGATATATCTCTGATTGAAGTATAGTTTGATTGACAGTCAGTGGTTTGTTGTGGGTACTGGGATAGATGATGCATTAGGCGAATCTATTAGGAACTCACAAGAATATATATATCTGGTAGGAACAGGTAACCCTGTAAGGATATATATGTCCTATATTTGGAATATAGGGAGGACAAGATGCTTTATTGTCGTGGTAACATAGGACACGATAGATATAGGTCTATCCTCATTTCTGACTGTCAATAAACTAAGGGAATTGAAGAGTGATCAGGAAAGCTAACAATCGAGAATGGGGAATGAACAGAGTAACCATACTGGTTGGTTGTCACCATGCAAGTTAGTTGAGGAAAGGACAGGTAAAAGTAATGTAGTGACAAACCTAAAGATGTTAGGCAAGATTTGCGAATTAGATAATCCCAGATTACAGGTAGAAGAATGGAAACATGTGTTGAGAAATAAGAAAGGGATGTTGATTGATAATGGTTTATGGGATGTTGCACAGGATTGGTATAAGGTTGCAAAAGAAATTAAGAACGAAGGGTGGATAGAAACAATAGATAAAAAGAAAGGAAAAACGAATTACTATTATCTCACTCCAGGTTCTGAGCCTCCTTCCTATAGTAAGGTATCCAAAAAAGAAAATAATAACCCCAACCCAAACGACAACTGCCCAAAAACAGCCGACAGGTCTCTACCCTGTGTTATGTATCGATGGGTCGTACTACACCACTCGTCCTGTAACATCCCACATAGGGATACCTGCAAACACACCCCAGGTCACCCGTAGCCAGCCCATGACCTTTCCACCCCAGCCCCAAGACCCCATGACTTTTCCACCCCAGCACCAAGACCTCATGACCTTTCAACCCCACCAAACCGACACCAGATGTCCTTTCTGCCGAAACACCCAAGACATACCCCCGACTCCTGAGAATACTATCACCTGGACGCAGCAGCCCACTCTCAGTATGACAGCAGGCACCGTGGAAGGGGAGCCTGGTGGGGAGGGAAGGCGTCCACCAAAAACCTGTTTTACTTGTGGAGAATCCACCCATCTCAAACGGGATTGTAAAGCATCCCACAGGCAACGGCCCCCACCCAAAGCCCAGATGCCGCCAATGACCATTAGCAGGATACTGCCATTGTATCTGATAAATTCCCACGACCCACTATCCCTGGCTTAGGCCTTTCCCCCAAGGTAATGTCTGACCAAACAACCAATATATATATATATATTTGTATATATACTGTGTGTTTTGTGTTTATTTTTGTGTATATAGTGTGTGTATTTGTTTAAATGGATATGTAATTGTGTATATGGTGTATGTATTAGTTTAGATGGATATATATGTATATGTGTATAGAGTATGAGTCAATAAAAAAGGTATAGATTTAATCGACGGTTGGTCAGGGATGCCTGATCCGACATGGTATAAATGGATGTAAACGAAACGATGAATTTTTTATGAGTGGGATAAAAGTTAGATGAAAGCAGAATCTGATATTCTATAGGATGCGGATGATAGTTTATGAGTCAATGTAAGAAGAAGGTGGGAAAGCCTATCCTAGAGATGGCAACTATAGGTTGCTTGCCCGTAAGGAGCAATAAGAAGGGTATGTATGTATGTATGCATGTCAGAGATGTGAATCACGGTAAGCCAAGACAACAAGCAAGGTAGACAGGAGAGACATAACAACTACTTTGTTTGAGTTATGATTACATTGCTGGGTGTTTTGCCAGGAGAATCTGCGATGTTTACTGTTATATGTGAGATAGAAACACAAAGAAAATGTACGTATGCGAAGTGATTGTTCTTTTAGGTAGTACCGTTTGTCTATGTTGATGGAGAGACTGTTTGCTAACGCCCTAATGGGTTATTATGTGATTGTCAAGATTTTCTAGTGTGACTGTATATTGTGTCTAACAGTGCTTACTTTGTAATTGTGTGTGTGTGTGGTGTGTCCAGGGATATTTGCATACCCCTGGTTCCCGTACTGGGATTCAGCCTTTTTCATTAGATTTCGAAATTTAGCATGCATTACAAGCTTTGTCTGAGAATAGTAGGATTTTCGGTTGTCGCGGTTTCCAGAGTCCACAAACTCTTCTCCAAGGGTGGGGGGGGGGGAGTGCATTCTTTTAGCCGGAACCTGATAACAGAGCGTTCTGTAACAAAACTTGACCTTCGGTGCATATTACGCGAACTCTGTTTATTTTAGTATTTGTCAAATATGAAATGTAGACATCTGTATGCAGAATTGTTATTCTTGGGAAACTAATGTATGTCTATAGTGTGAGCGCCCTACCTTTATATTTATGTCAGCTTTGCCCTGCAGGACAGGGTAAAGGGTTTTTTTCTGCAAAAAGGTCACGGTTTTAAATATTTAAGGTTTTTTGTGCAGCACCACGGCGCTCGTTGGCGCTTTGTAGATGCAAAGAAAATTGTTTTCTGATGGTTACTAATTCTCCTTACAAGATAATATAAATATATATTAAAGTTTATTTTTGCTGTATAATTGTAGAATGATCTTCCAGACCCACCTAATTTTGCACAAGGTTTGAATCTCATGGTAGATTTGTTAATGCCCCTTAATATGGAATACAAGTTACCCTAAAAATATCCTGTACTCTATGCAATATTAGATAGAGCAGGTTTGGTTTGGTTTGGTTTGTGATGCATAGTATGCACACGGTATCTGTAATTGCTGATTGCTATTTTTATACGAAATATTCTCGGGAGAAAGGTTCTGTATTCTATCAGTATTGCTGATTTAACATTAAATGTTAAGTGTTGAGAACACGAAATGGTCTTTACAATTTCTCGTGTAAATGTTTTTTTATGTGGCAAAGAAAAAAAAAAAAAGCAGGACGCAAACGAAAAAAAAAAAAAAAGGAATAAAAAAAAATGAGAAACTAGATGATTCCTCTTGTTCATATGACCGTGAAAATCTGATATTTTAACCCTGCTAAGTAAAATAATATGTTCAGCTCTGTGCAGTTGAAGCGTAGCTTATTTTGGTTTACAATAGATAAGGTGTACTGTCCGTTGCTGACGAGCACGCAGGCGGGGTGTGACCTTGCTAAGTACGAGCTGACTCTCTAAATGCCAGGAATGTTTTAAACGTCCAAATCTCTAACGACACAGACAATTAGTAACAACAGTTTAATGATGCCTGCTGCTTAATTATTAGTTTGCACACCACGGGTAGGGGTCAGCGGTCCTGGGTGTTAGCGGGACATGATGTTTCTGCGAGCCTACTGCGCCGGCGATATTCCCTGCTGCGCCATGATAATGTCGCTCTCGACTGCTCTCTGTGTCTTACCACCGCTACTTCTCTTTCCTTTTCCTGAGGGGGGTGGGGGTGGTTCCAAATGTGATTCTAATTTTGGTAGTGGTGATGCTGTTAACTATGAGGGATTTTTAATCAATTCTGTTCACCTTCCCCCCCTCGGCCCCATCCTTTCTGCCGGAAGAAGGAAAAGAAACAAAACAAGCGCAGCTACACGCACTCACACAGGTTGCAGCGACAAAAATAAATGCACATGGACAGTTTAGTACACCAGAAGCGGATATTAAATCATTTAGCAGACACAGGAAAAGGAACTCGAGCAGCTAGTCACACTACTAGTAACCCAGAACTAAGAAATAGAGTGTGCTTGCCTCTCTATCCGGCTGTAGTACAATAGGCACATGGGCCCTCACACCTCTCAAATACAATGATGAATGCTCTCATCGGTCTACACAATCTGTCACCTTTCAGAATACGGTTTCCCTCAACGGTTGCAATTACAGTCCGACTGTCTAATAAATTATGTCACAAATGTTTCAAAAATGTTAACTGATATCTATGGTCAAGTGTTCTCTTGCATTCCAGACCCTGAAAGTATTCACGACACTCAATTGGTCCCGAGAGACTGGGTACTAATAACAAAGTTTCTTCAAAAGAATCCACTTGAGCCCAGATACAACGGTCCCTTCCAGGTCCTCCTCACAACTGCAACTTCAGTAAAATTGGAAAGAAAAAGCCACCTGGATCCACGTCTCCCACTGTCAAAAGACCTGTACGCCAACAGCGGACCAGACAACAATACAAACATGATTGTGTATTTCTTTCTCATTTGGGGGGTGGGAATTCAGGGGCACAATGTAGCTGTTTTACTGGGACAGGCAGCTGATGATATGATACAAGCGGTTATGAGAACCCAGGTGGAAGCTGCCCTGGGACACCTGAAGGACAATGCCCATGTCATGGGCCACGCAATGAATACTACTGCCGCCAAACACAAACTAACCACTTTCTGGTATAATTCATCTAACACTCGCGCATGGTTACATACACCTTTAACTATTGTGATATACACCCATGCCCAGGTCCCCGCTTGCAATGTATCTGGAGAAATGGGATTCCACATGATTATGACATATATATGTGCATTACCAATTACTATTGGGGACAGGAGTGCGGTAGTTGGGCATCGGTGGGATGGAATACGGGAGTTGCCTGGAGACACAAACCACAAAGCGCCCTAGACGAGAAAGATAACAATAGTAGATCACTTCTCGCTCGTATGACACTGACAATGGCCCCAAACACCTGCCCCAAGTATAAATTACAGGAGTCGGATGATGATGGGGAGGTGCGGTTTAGAACAGGAGCAACAGCACTGAAACTAATTCTAACCCTAGAAAATCCAGGACCCGGGGATTCAGGTATCTATGTTCTGGGTTTGTGGGTAAAGGGGGTTCAGAGAATCCGCAGACTCTGGGAAAATTCCGCCTACGAGATATGTACCTTGCCCCTGACTGGGTCCCTCCGCCACCAACAGTCCAAACCCCTTAATCACCACATGATGATCTCTCCCAATGGTATAGTGGCCATCGCTGATCCCACTTTCGAGGATACTATGGCCATTGAAACAGGATACTCAGATATGAATTGTTTGGTTAGAATGGATGAAATATACTGCTCAGTCCACAAACAGAACCAATTGCTATGTGTGTGTACTGCTAGGCCTCATCTAGGTACGGTACCCCTCAATATCCCAGAGGATGTCGAGGAATGCTTTCTCAGCTTGTTTACCAACACCACTCTAAGTCACGATGCTTGCAAAGAATGGAGGTCCAAATATCCCCTCCAGACACAAAACCCCAGACTCTCAGAGAGTATCACCATCTACCCCGGGAACTACACCTGTTACTCCTCTTGGGGAACCGGTGGCCGGGTAGTTGGAAACTTCACAGAAGGCTATTGTGCGCAGTACAGCGCCGTGGAGAAGAAGAAGGTGCAAAACCAGGTGATCTCCCTGGGAGAGGTCTATTGGATCTGCGGCGACATGCGTGTCCGCTCCCGCTTGGTAGGTGCGTGGGACGGTGAGTGTGCTCTGGCTAAAGCCATCATGCCCCTCCACATCCTGCCATTTGATGGATGATCTGCCTAATGCCCACACCCCCGGACTCACTAGACAAAAGAGAGACAGGCGAATTCTGTACCTGGCAGTTTCGATCCACACGTCTACCTTGATGTCATAGGAGTCCCAAGGGGGTGCCTAATGAGTTCAAAGCTAGAAACCAGGTAAAAGCGGGATTTGAATCTTTAATCCCCATGGTAACCATCAACAAGAATGTTGATTGTATTAACTACATCTATTACAACCAACAGAGGTTTGTTAACTATACCCGAGATGCCCTCCAGGGTTTGGCCGACCAGCTAGCCCGACCTCTGCAATGACCTTCCAGAACCGAATGGCCCTCGATATGCTACTGGCAGAGAGGGGTGGGGTCTGTACGATGCTGAAAGGTACTGGTGGCTCCTGTTGCACCTTTATCCCGGATAACACAGGCCCCACTGGTAAAGTCACTAAAGCCATTAAACGATTGGACGACCTGTCCGAAGAACTGAAGAAAAACTCTGGCATTACTGATCCATGGATCAGTATTTTAGTTGGATGAGTGCCTGGCAAAAGATCCTCACACAAATAGGGATAGTTATCCTGGTAATGATGGTTCTGTTGACGGTGATTGGATGTTGTGTTTTACCCTGCATTAAAAAGGTTATCGAAAGAACTGTGGAATCCACTACACCTTTACTGCTTAATCAAGTGTGTAGGGACACTGGGGAGAATATTAACACTTCCTATACTAGTCTAGAATTTCTGGGGGTTCCTGTGAATAAAAAGGTATGACGAACTCCGCCCACCTGTAACAAATCATCCACAGAATTATGAATCCATGCATCCCCTATCTCGAGAACACCGCCCATGATTTGGCTTTAAGCCAAAGTTAGTGACCCGTTGCAAGACGAGTTAATGCCCGACTCTTGACCCGCCGGTCTCGACCATGCACAGAAGACCAGACTACACAGGGGTTAAATTCTATAGGAATTTCTCGTCTCAACCTCCGGCGAAGATTTGGGATGGCTGGCGAGACTATTAGGGGAACGGATGAAGGCACGGCTCATCTCCAGGGGTACACTTGGGAAAATGTGCATTTTTAGGGGGGACTGTTGTGGACAGAAATGTATATATTGCTAATAATATTCAAAGGCTTAGAAAAATGCTCATTTAAGTAATGTAAGTGGTTAATTAGGATTTAAGAATCAAATGCATATTATTCTTAAACGCTATCTTTGTTTGTGTACGCACATGTAGTTTCTTTTTCCAAGTATCAGGAGAATGTTTTTGGAAACATCCGAGAATGTCCTGTAACAAATGTCCTTGACGGCTAAAGGAACAGCTCGAAGACACTGATGTTTTTCTTTAAACTGTATTAAACAATGTCTGTGATGACGGATATAATGACGAACAGAATGTTGGGCAACAGCCTGTAATCAGTACATGTAATAAAGCATAAAAAGGCTTGTGGATTATCAAATAAATGGGCTCAGAGCAGTCATTTGGCTCGGAAGCTATATAGACGTATTCATTGTCTGTGTGTCTTCTTTATGCGCAAAGCTATCTGACTTCTCTACCAAATTAGAACAGAAACTGGCATCCGACGAAGGACTTCTGTTGTCCATTGCACTGGTATGGCCTTCCGTGAGAATTAATGGTGTTTTGGAACCTGCCACTGTGGTACAGCACATTCAGCAAATTCACGGAAGGAAGCCGAGTCCCCCAGCTGGAAAGGCAGCAGCTGTAATGCCAGTAATTTTATTAAGCTGGCATTTAGATGCTGTGCTTGTGGATGGTTGGGACTATATTAATTATTACGCTGCAGCAGCTGGGGTAACGTAATCTGACTGCGTAAATCTTCAGCTGATGGGATGCTGTCACATTGTGAGGAAGGACCTGGTACATCCATTACTGTAGCATCATACCTGTCAGTGGAGGTGAGTCAACGACATGCAGGACATATAGTGGGGGTAGAGACAGGTGAGGAGGACCTATGCAAAGTTTTGCGCCAATGGCATGCATGGCAGGTCATCATATGTCGCCTCAAGCACGTGGTACCCAAGCGTGGGATGTTTTTCCCACGCTTGATCCTCATCTGACATAGATTACAAATAGCAATGGTGCGGTCTGCTGCACATTTCTTAAAGAACTCCCAGACAGCAGAGTTCCTGGATGTGTGCATTGAGACAACACTGCTCTGCACCTGAGCAGCTCTGACATCTGATGCCTTGGACTGGCTACGGTTGGTCATAGAGGACATTGTGCCTCGTGTTTGTTGTGCCTCCTCCTCACTTGACTCCTCTGTTTGATCAGGCACCCAGGTGGAGTCAGTGACATCATCGTCATCACCCCCTATCTCCTCGTCACTGGAGCCAACTTGGCAGTATGCTGCAGCTGCTGGGGCAACATGAGTGCCAGTTATTTGTGTCACTGGCACCCCCTTCCTCTAGGTTCATTATACTCCCTTCCTCAACCTCAGAGATTGAATCAGAACACTGTAGTTAATGCGCATCCTCAAGCAGCATGTCACTGTCATTGTAATCAAACAATTCAGCTGACTCCTCCGTGTGTGATAGGCTACGGCAGGAGTAGCTGTGGACATGGAGGCTGCATTAGATGCTTTGGCAGCTGAGGTGGATTGTAACGCACTAGAAGCCTGGCTGGCAGAGGACTCAGAGGATGAGGATGGCCTGGTTAGCCAATCCACCAAATCCTCTGTATGTTGCTGCTGCTTAAGACGGCCAGCACCAGTTAGGAAGGACAAGCGTGCCTCTGCAGAGGATGCACCACGTCCACGATGACCAGAGGCACAGCCTCCTGACACAGAGGCTGCTTGCCCGCTTACCTGTGTCTGGGAGCATCTGCCTGTCCTTTTTGGTCTTTCTGACATGGTGAGTGATATATAGATTAAAGTTATACAGAACTCTGATTCAACTCGGTTATAAAAATTGGAGATATGCTGCAGAACTCTGATTAAACTCTCATATAAAGATTAAAGATTTCCAGAACTCTGGTATAACTCAGTCAGACGCCCTGATAGCTGGCAGCCAGTGACAAGACACAGATTACAGTTCGCAGAAATCTGCTAGAAGTATGTGGGACCCCCTGATAGCTGGCAGTGAGAAGACACAGATTAGAATAATTCCCAGATATTTTGTAGAAATGAAACCCCCACAATTGTTGGTGGCAGTGAGAACACAAAGAATACAATAATTCCCAGATATTTTGCACAAATGACTGACACACAAAATAGTTGGTGGCAGTGAGAACACAAAGATTAGAACAATTCCCAGATATTTTGTAGAAATGAGACCCCCAAAATAGTTGCTGACAGACTGGCAGTGAGAACACACACTAACAGAACAATTTTCTTTTAAAAAAACATGTCCTCAAGCGCTGTGTGAAGCCTTATATAGTGTGCTTCAGGACTTAGCTCTGTGGGCACATGATTGGGTAAAATTTGCCCAATCAGGACTGTGAGCCGTGATTGGCATAGTCTTGAACCTGTCTTGCACCTGACCTGTGGTCAGGTGCAAGGCTGTAGCCAATTACAAGCTTCAGGCCAGTGGAAAAGTGCATTGTGGGTGACCATGCAGCGTATACACGGAAATGTTCGTAGTTCGGAACATGTGAACAGGCGATATTCGAATCGAACTCCGAACCGAACAGCTCATCCCTAGTCATCACTTGGTAACCTACCAGTGCCTGGAAAGGTGTTACACAAGTGTTGCTTTAGAGCGTCCTCAAGTTGTTTCATCCTGTGCACCCTCTGTGCGGGCAGGATGAGCTCTGTAACTTTACCCTTGTATCATGGATCAAGAAGGCTTGCCACCCAGTAATGATCCCTCTCCTTGATAGCATGAATCCTGGGGTCCTTTAGCAGGCTTTGCAGGATAAGGGAGCCGATGCAGCGTAGGTTGGAGGCGGCATTAGCTTCCGAGTCTTCCTGGTCAATGAGGATGACCCCATCGTGCACTTCCTCCTCCCAGCCACGTACTAGTCCTTGGGTTTCTGGGCACACAAAACCCTCCCTTGAGGAATCCCCACCTTCAATGCCCCACTACTTAAATATTCCTCTTCCTCCTCCTGTCTGATCTGAGGACCCGCAGGAATGCTGTCTGCTTAAAGACTGGGGCCTTGAGAGCTTGGGAAGGCCTCCTCTTCCTCCCACTGCTCTGCCTCTAGTGCCACATCTATAATTCCCTGCAGAGTGTGCTCCAGCAGGAACACTAAAGGAATTGTGTTACTGATGCATTCACTGTCCCTGTTCACCATCCTCGTTGCCTCCTCAAATGGTGACCGTACAGTACATGCATCCTTGATCATCAGCCACTGTGGGGGGAGAAAAAAACCAAGTTGGCCTGAACCTGTCCTTGTGCCATACTCACACAGGTACTCATTGATGGCCCTCTGCTTCTTGTGCAGACGCTGCAGCATTGCCAATGTCGAGTTCCACTTGGTGGGCAATTGGGCATGTCACAGATCAGGCGGTTTGTGGGAAGGTGGAATTCTCTTAGAATTTCTGCCAGGCAAACACTTGCTGGGAATGACCATCTAAAGTGGCTGCAGACTTTTCTGGCCTGGCTATTGGCTAAGAAGCTCTACCAGCCCTGGGTACCTGGTTAGGAAACGCTGTACAACTAGATTTAGGACGTGTGCTATGCATGGTACATGCGTCAATTTACCCTTGCGTAGGGCGGAGAGAAGGTTGCTGCCATTATCACAGACGACCATTCCCAGCTGAAGCTGACGTGGTGTTAACCATCTCTGCGCCTGCTCCTGCAGAGCTGACAGAATTTCTGGCCCGGTGTGGCTCCTGCCCCTAAACAAACCAGCTCAAGCACAGTATGGCATCTTTTTGCTTGAGCAATTGCGTAGCTCCTGCCAAGCGTCGGTTTAACTGCCACTTCACCAGATACATTGGAGGAGGAGGAGGAGGAGGAAGAGGAAGAGGTGGTGGAGCATACAGACCTCATTTAAGCAGCTTTCTAGAGGTGTGGTGGATGAACAAGCTCCAGCACAGAGCCCCGTCCTGGATCCCTCCCAGCTGTAAGCAGAGTTACCCAGTGTGCTGTGAAGGAAATGTAACGGCCCTGTCCATGCTTGCTGAACCACGTGTCTAAAGTAATGTGCACCTTGCTGCTGACTGCCTTTCCCAATGACTCGCTAGCATTGTCTTCCACGTGCTGGTATAGTGCTGGAATGGCCTTCCGTGAAAAGAAATGGCCTTTTGGAACCTGCCACTGTGGTATAGCACATTAGGCAAATTCACAGAAGGAAGCATAGTCCACCAGCTGGAAAGGCAGCAGATGTAATGCGAGTAATTTTGCTAAACTGGTATTTAGACGCTGTGCTTGGATGGTTGGGAAAAAAAAAATTCTTACGCTGCAGCAGCTGGGGCAACGTAATCTGACTGTGTAAATCTTCAGCTGATGGGATGCTTTAAAATTCTGAGGAAGGACCTGTTACACCCATTACTGTAGCATCATCCCTGTCCGTGGAGGTTGTAGGCAATGACCTGGCAGGACATATAGTGCGGGTAAAATGTTGTGCCAATAGGATGCGCGTCAGGTGGTCATATGTCTCCTCAAGCACGTGGTACCCAAGTGTCTGATGTCTTTCCCACGCTTGATCCTCTTCTGACATAGCTTACAAATAGCACGCTGCAGTCTGCTGCACATGTCGTGAAGAACTCCCAGACAGCAGAGATCCTGGATGTGTGCTGTGAGACAACAGCGCTCTGCACCTGAGCAGCTGTGACTTCTGTTGCCTTGGACTGGCTACGGTTGCTCAGAGGACGTTTTGCCTCATGTTTGTTGTGCCTCCTCCTCCTCACTTGAATCCTCTGTTCGATCAGGCACCCAGGTGAAGTCAGGGGGTGATGACGATGATGAGGTCACTATCTCCTCATCACTGGAGCCAACTTGGCAGTATGCTGCAGCTGCTGGGGCAACATGAGTGCCAGTTATTTGTGTGTCATCAGTGGCACCCCCTTCCTCTAGGTTGATTATACTCCCTTCCTCAACCTCAGAGTTTGAATCAGAGTACTGTAGTTGCTGCGCATCCGCAAGCACCATGTCACTGTCATTGTAGTCAAACATTTCAGATGACTCCTCCGTGTATGTTGGTGAGGCTACGGCAGGAGTAGCTGTGGACGTGGAGGCTGCATTAGATGCTTTTGCAGCTTAGGTGGACTGTAAACCACTACAAGCCTGGCTGGCAGAGGACTCGGAGGATGAGGATGGCCTGGTTAGCCAATCCTGCAAACCCTCTGTATGTTGCTGCAGCATAAGATGGCCAGCACCAGTTAGAAAGGACAAGCGTGCCCCTGCAGAGGATGCACCATGTCCACGACGACCAGGGGCACTGCCTTCCGACACAGAGGCTGCTTGCCCTCTTATCTTTGTCTGGGAGCATCTGCCTGTCCTTTTTGGTCTTTCTGACATGGTGAGTGATAGATTAAAGATATACAGAACTCTGATTCAACTCTGGTATAAATATGGAAAAAAGATACCTCCAGCGCTGCAAGGAATGGTGCACTTGTGCTACCACATTTATTTTAAATAAACAAAAGGAAAACACAAAACAAACGTTTCGGGAACACAGCCCCTTCCTCAGTGTACGTATAGTGCCTACCAAACAAATAGAAGAAAACCCTTATATACATATTATAGTGAGGGTCCCTCAAGCCAGGTCCTTCTTTAGGGGCACAAAGGATTTTTTCCTTGAGTTACGTGATTTATCTCTTCCTGCAGATGTCATTTTAACCTACTCTTGACATCAATAGTCTTTATACCTCTATTCCGCATAATGAGGGTATTGTGGCCATTAAGCAATACCTCTCTATAGCAGTCTCTCCACCTAAACTGGTTGATTTCATCTTGGCACTTCTTGAGATAGTCCTTAAAAATAATTTTTTTAGATATGGTTCTGTTTTTTACGAACAGATTAGGGGTACTGCCATGGGTGCCAATATGGCGCAAGCATACGCCAATTTATACATGTCAGCATTTGAGGACAATTATATCTGGTCAAACAACGATTTTTTTGGCCAATATTTTTTGCTGGTTTCGGTATATAGACGACTTTTTCTTGATCTGGCAGGGTACTGAATATGAACTGGCTAATTTTCATAATTTCTTAATTCAAGAAATCCAAATATTACATTCTCAATGGAATTTGATACACATGCAGTACATTTCTTGGATGTTGTTGCTTATAAGCATCATGATAAGATTGCCACTGAGCTATATACGAAACCGACAGATGCAAATAGTCTGCTTAATTTTTCAAGTTATCATCCTGTAGGGCAGAAGTCTGCTATACCCTACAGTCAGATGCTGCGGGCGAAACGTATTGTTAGTGATGACACTAAACTTGATTCCAGTCTTGAGACACTTACAGTTGTGTTCAAAATTATTCAACCCCCAATGCTGTAAAGGGTTTTAGGGAATTTTGTGTACATTTGTAATTGTATTCAGAATGAAATCCTACAAGGACTTTTTAAAGAACCATATGCAACTAAAATGATATCAATTGGTTTTGTAATACAGTAGTAAATGTTTCTTTTGTGAATTCTTCATTGACACAATTATTCAACCCCTTAAAGACTACCACTCTGAAGAACAGAGGTTCATTCAAATGTTTTCAATCAGGTATTGAACACCTGTGGATGTCACAGAGCAGCAATAAAGCATAATAAGCACCAATTAGGCAGCTTTAAAATGACTGTGATACTCAGCTCCTTCTAGACATTTACTGGTGTGGTTACAAACATGGTGAAGTCAAGAGAATGGTCCAGGAAGACAAGAGAAGAGGTGATTACTCTTCACAGGAAGGGCAATGGCTATAAGAAGATTGCAAAGATGTTAAACACACCAAGAGAGACCATAGGATGCATCATTCACAAATTCAAGGCAAAGGGTACTGTTGAAACGCTACCTGGTCGTGGCAGAAAGAAGATGCTGACTTCGACTGCTGTGCGCTACCTGAAGCGTAGAGTGGAGAAAAGTCCCGTGTGACTGCTGAGGAACTGAGAAAAGATTTGTCAGATGTGGGTACTGAAGTTTCAGCTCAGACAATACGGTGCACACTGCGTAATGAAGGCCTCCATGCCAGAACTCCCAGGCGCACCCCCTTGCTGTCTCCAAAGAATAAGAAGAGTCGACTGCAGTATGCCAAAAGTCATGTGGACAAACCACAGAAGTTTTGGGATAGTGTTCTGTGGACTGATGAAACAAAATTAGAACTGTTTGGGCCCATGGATCAACGCTATGTTTGGAGGAGGAAGAACAAGGCCTATGAAGAAAAGAACACCTTGCCTACTGTGAAGCATGGCGGGGGGTCAATCATGCTTTGGGGCTGTTTTGCTTCTGCAGATACAGGGAAGCTTCAGCGTGTGCAAGGTACCATGAATTCTCGTCAGTACCAGGAGATATTGGATGACAATGTGATGCAGTCCGTCACAAACCTGAGGCTTGGGAGACGTTGGACCTTTCAACAGGACAATGATCCCAAGCATACCTCCAAGTCCACTAGAGCATGGTTGCAGATTAAAGGCTGGAACATTTTGGAGTGGCCATCGCAGTCACCTGACTTAAATCCGATTGAGAACCTCTGGTGGGACTTAAAGAAAGCAGTTGCAGTGCGCAAGCCTAAGAATGTGACTGAACTGGAGGCTTTTGCCCATGATGAATGGGCGAAGATACCCGTAGATCGCTGCAAGACACTTGTGTCAAGCTATGCTTCACGTTTAAAAGCTGTTATAACTGTAAAAGGATGTTGTACTAAGTACTAAGATTGAATGTCACTTGGGGGTTGAATAAAACTGATAATGATGTGAGCACAGAAAAGACATTTGTGGTTATTTCATTATAAATGTTATGTTATATTTGTCTGACCTACACGTGCCTCTTTGATTTAATTGATTTTGATCAGTCATCTTGCTTACAATGTCAAACTGGCCAAAACACTCAATTTCAGTGGGGGTTGAATAATTTTGAACACAACTGTAAGTCTGAATTTCGAGATAAGGGATATAGTAGACGCATTTTGAGTCAATCTCATTTGAAAGCCTCTATGGTTACTAGGGAGGGACATCCCGAAGGAGTTCCTCAAGAAAAAGTCTCAGAGAATTCCCTTTGTGAGCACATACTCTCCTCTAACGAGTGATATTAAGAGAATTATTCGATCTAATTGGCGTATTTTACAACGTGATAGAGATGTGGGACATTTATTTGTCAATTTTCCAATGTTTGCCATGCGGAGAAATAGAAATATCCGCGATCATGTGGTCAGAGCTGATGTTACTCCAGCTGCGAGACAGACTTTTCTCTCTACCCCTGTGCATGGTACTTTCCCTTGCCTTCAATGTAATCACTGTAATGGCATTATTAAAGGTGACATCTGTACACATCCACGAACTGGTTCCAGTATCAAATTACGAGGTTTCTTTACTTGCCAGTCCGATTTTGTGGTCTACTTGTTAAAATGTCTGCGTGGTTTAGGCTATGTTGGCAAAACGACTAGACCTTTTAAGGACCGGATTTCTGAACACAAGACGTCTATTCGCAATCCTACATCTGATGTCCCAGTTGCCAGGCATTTCAGAGAAATGCGGCATAATGTATCCCAACTTCGCTATCAAATATTAGATAGAATACCCCCACTCGAGAGGTGGGAATAGAGACAGATTGTTGCTACAACGAGAAGTGAAGTGGATGCATTCGTTAGATACAGTTGCCCCTCATGGTCTTAATGAGAAGCTTGAGTGGCACTGGTTTCTTTGAATACATCCACTAAGGCATCTGCAGTTCTAGGTGAGCTTTTGGTTTGATCCATATTATGTACTTATAATTTATACGTTTAGTATTTATATGCTATATGGATAAATCTTCGCTGTGAGTGGTTACTATGATTTATTTTTTGGTTTTATTACCAAGACTGTCATGTTTTATTTTATGCTATATTTTTTTAGTATTTATGATTTGTCATTATGTATTCACTGTAGGTTTATTTGTATGGGTTATCTTTTT
Source organism: Leptobrachium leishanense (assembly GCA_009667805.1). Classification (NCBI taxonomy): domain Eukaryota; kingdom Metazoa; phylum Chordata; class Amphibia; order Anura; family Megophryidae; genus Leptobrachium; species Leptobrachium leishanense. Next base: position 97,630,699 of record CM019072.1, on the reverse strand, counting down.
CAGGCGCAGCTCCTTGAGGCAGTTTTTCGGGCCATCATGGTTATGTATAACCGCTGGATTAATGCATTAATTTATTCTTGTTTTCCCCATCTGTGGGAAATTATAGTTATGTGGTTTTGTTGTATCATGTCCACTAAGTTTTGTTTAGCCCTGTGCGCATGCGCATTCGCGGTTTCCCAGGATTCCGTGCGTCGGTGTATGCTCTGTGCTGTGTCCGCCATCTTGGTACACCTATTGGCGTTATATGCGCCTGTATGCTGGGATCATTTGGGGAATAACCTTGCATCTCCTTGAATTCATGAGTTAACAGGTTCTTGATCAATTATCTTTCCATGTGTGTCTCTAATTGCCTGATTCGCTCTACCCTTGCTATAATATGTATATAAGGGTTTTCTTCTATTTGTTTGGTAAGGCACTATACACTGATGAAGGGGCTGTGTCCCCGAAACATTTGTTTTGTGTTTTCCTTTTGTTTATTTAAAATAAATGTGGTAGCACAAGTGCACCATTCCTTGCAGCGCTGGAGGTATCTTTTTTTCCATACTTGCTTAAGATTCATTACCCTCTTGGTTGGATGTACAAGAGTGAATTGCCTCTCCAGCAGCAGCTGAGTATATTTTCATAAATTTTCTTCAAGAACTTTCTTTTGGGTATTGTGGATACCCAACCCCATACATAATTTTTGTGTTCCCATACTGGTATAAATATTGGAGATATACAGAAGTCTGATTCAACTCTGATATATAGATTAAAGATATTCAGAACTCTGATATAAGTCGGTGATTTTACTGATATTTTCCCTGCAAGGCTGCCAATGTCCTCTACTCTCTCTCTCTGATTCACTTCCTCTCCTGCAGGCTGCAACACCCTGATAGCTAGCAACAGCCAGATTCAACTCTCAATAGATAACCAGATGAACTCTGATTAAACTGTGTTATTGTATTGATCTAGAATTCGATCAAAGATATACAGATTTTCCAGAACAATGCTATAAGTCAGTGACTTATGCTATAAGACACACTGTCCCTGATAGCCTGGCTGTGCCAAGACAGATTCGAATTCGCTGAACTGTGGTAGAACTCACTGATACACACTGTCCCTGATAGCCTGGCAGTGCCAACACAGATTCAAATTCCCAGAAATCTCCTACAACTCACTGATACACACTGTCCCTGATAGCCTGGCAGTGCCAACACAGATTCAAATTCCCAGAAATCTCCTACAACTCACTGATACACACTGTCCCTGATAGCCTGGCAGTGCCAACACAGATTCAATTTCCCAGAAATCTCCTACAACGTCACTGATAGACCCTGACAGAACAATCTCCTCTCCTCTCTGATTCACTCCTGCAAATAAACGCGCTGGGGCTGCAGGCAGGGAAGCCTTATATAGTGTGCTGCGGGATTTAGCTCTGTGAGCTCATGATTGGGCCAAATTTGCCCAATCAGGAGTCTGAGCCGTGATTGGCATAGTCTTGCACTTGTCTTGCACCTGACCTCTGGTCAGGTGCAAGGCTGTAGCCAATTACAAGCTTCAGGCCAGTGGAAAAGTGCATTGTGGTGCATTGTGGGCGAACATGCGGCATTCACGCAGAAATGTTCGGAGTTCGACAAACGGGCGATGTTCGAATCGAACTCCGAACTGATCCGAACCGAATGCTCATCCCTAGTCCCCTTACATTGTCCATTTGGAGTATAATACTTTACAGGAATTCATATCAAGGACAGATGCTGTCCTGACTCTTACACAATTTTAAATGGGGTCTGCGTTATTAGGAAACCGGCAAAAATGGCTTTTGTGTCAAATATAGTAAATTTAATGTAATTAAAATATTAAACACTTGGCAGAAAAGGATAATTGATGATGATGGCCAAAATCAGGGTAAATGTGAGTAATTGATCATAGGGTGCAATTTGTAAGATAAAGGTTAATTTGGGTATAAATGAGTTAGATGGGGAATAATATGGATATATTTGGGGTCAGATGACAACCAACAATGGAGACAATGGTTTGCCATGTGGGGCAAAGAGGCAGCCATATACTGGTGAGAACACAGAAAATTGAATATAATTATTCATAATCACCTTTTTAACATTTTAAACAGATAGAAATGAAGATGGCCTATAACAGCAGTCTCTGACAGTCATCTGAGCCTTAATGTAGATTTTGATCTATTTTATTTTCTTTATTTCAATTGTTGCTTTGTTTTATTTGCAGCTTTTATTTGAGTCGATTTACATTATAATTGTTTAGAATCCATTTTTATAGATGCTATTCTATAGTTGAATCTATTTAAGAGTGATGTATCTATTTATGCAAGGTGGACATTTTTTAAGTTATGCATTGTATTGCATGGCTGTTGTCTAGGCTGAGTTCCTTGTTTTTCTACATATGGAAGGGTTTCATATTTGTAGCTGCTTAGCAATTGATGGTTGATATATGAAGGTCAGTGACTGAGACATCAATCAACAACTTGAAGAAGCCTAAGGGAGGGGCAAAATGTGTTGCATGTTGATTTCACTAGTATTCCCATGCCTCTGTTTGCTCAATCCAGGAAGTGAAATCCTCTGAAAATGTTAAATGGCAACATTGCTCTGTACACCAAACATATGCTGGATTCGAGGACTGGGTTACTAGCAGGGCCGGATTAACATAGGGGCTATTTGATAACCATATGGGTTATTCAAAGACAGCCGAACCGGCCCCAAAATTGCACCGGACGGTGAACTTCCCCATCCGGTGCAATTTCAGGGCCATTTGGCTAATCAAAAGGCAGGCAGTTCACCAATTGTTGATGAATTGCCAGCGAAATACAGTGCTGTTCGACAGCAGTTAAAGTCCGTTATTACATATTGTTCCATCAAAAACCTAAACCACTGCATTGCAGCGAGGAGCACTGGGGGGACTTTGGAACCCTGCGTCTCTAATTTTACACCGCACAAGGTCAAGTGCGACGTCATTGGACAGGTCAGAGTCTGACCTCTGCAATGATACCAAACTTGACAATGTAAAATCTAAAAAATAGATCCAATAGATGGAGAGCTCATCTGCATGTATGTGGATGTGTGGGTAAGTTTGTGGATGTGCGTGTGTCTGTATGTGGATGTGTGGGTAAGTTTGTGACGGGGTGTGTGTGTGTGTATGTGGTTGTGTGTGACTGTGTGTGTGTGACTGGATGTGGATGTGTGTGTGTGACAGTGGGTCTGGGATATGTGGCGCTCTGATACCCGTACACACATCACGTTACTGTGAGTTTACTATGAGTTTTATTGCTGTGCAGCTGTGATACGCTCAGACACACCGCACTTTACTGTGAGTTTTATTGCTGTTGGGCTCTGTGATACGCTCAAACACACCACACTTTACTGTGAGTTTTATTGCTGTGGAACTCTATGACACGTTCATACACACCGCACTTTACTGTGAGTTTTATTGCTGTTGAGCTCTGTGATACACTCATACATGTCAAGTGTTTTTTTTGGGGGGGGGGCAGCATTTCATCTTTTGCTCCAGACAGCACAGTGGCTTGGGCCAGCCCTGGTGTGTGTGTATGTGTGTGTGCTGTGTGTATGTGGTGTGTGTATGTATGTGCTGTTGCTGTGTGTGTGCGTGCGTGCGTGTATGTGTATGGGCTGTGTGCATGTGGTGTGTGTGTGTATGTGCTGTGCGCGTGTGGCTTGCGTTTGTGTGTGTGTGTATGAGGTGTGTGTGTAACACAAAGTGCCTGTATGTGCAGTGTGTATGTGTGAGCAAGGTGCCTGTATGAGCAGCCAGATCCTGGGTGCACAGAGCAGCCGCATAATGGTGGGCACTGAGCAGTCAGACCCTGGGGAAAACCGAGCAGCCAGACCCTGGGGAGCACCGAGCAACCCCCTGTGACTGCAGTGCCATGTGCAAGGGGACTGAAGGAACAGCAACAGGGGTTTGTGTGTTCATCTGTATGAGGTGTATATGTGTATGGTCTGTGTGTGTCTGTATCTGTGTGTATGTGATGTATGTATGTGATCTGTGTGTGTGTGTATGTATGAGCTGTGTGTATGTATGAGCTGTGTGTGTTATGTGCTGTTGCTGTGTGTGCGTCCGTGTATGTATGTGCTGTATATGTGCTGTGAGCGTATAGTGTGTGTGTGTGTGTATGAGGCGTGTGTGTAACACAAAGTGCCTGTATGTGCAGTGTGTATGTGTGAGCAAGGTGCCTGTATGAGCAGCCAGATCCTGGGTGCACCGAGCAGCCACATAATGGTGGGCACTGAGCAGTCAGACTCTGGGGTGCACCTGTCACGGTGGCAGTACCACCAGGCACGCACCACCCTATACTTGCCCTCCGATCCTTGGAAGTGGTCGGTCTGTATATATATCCCTATGAATATAACTCGCAGGAAGGTGAGGCCTTGGTTCCTGAGAGAAGCCCCTATATGCAGAGATGCAGGGTAAACTGCAAGGACAGGTGAAAGCAAAGGGTTAACAAAAGACCTCTGTACGGCAAAACCAAAGATATCCCTGCACTGAAAGGCCGGTCTTTAGGATAGCCGGATCTAATCTAAAGGAAAGTATTACCTTGAAGCCGTACAGAGTCTTTTGTTATATGCAGATGACAGGGTTACCTGGAAACGGTACAGGCACGGAATATAGCATAGAATAGTCATAGAGGAAAGCCAAAGGTCATAACCAGAGAGAGTACGTCATACAGGATACAGGAATCAGAACCAGAAGGGAAGTCAGCCAAGCCAAAATCAGTAACCGGGGAATCTGAATGGAACATAAACAGCAAAACAAAATACAGCAATAGACAGAACAAAATACACAGAAGGAACTGACATAAACTGGAACAGAAATAAGAGGCAATAACTGAACCAGGATTAACAAAAGGAGGCTATCAGGATCACATCAAGGAGCTTTCAGGACACAGGATGCAAGGAGACCAGGCAAAGGAAAATGACCCAGCAATGTCTTATGGGTACATAGCTCTAATATAGGCAGGGGAATCAGGGCAAGGATCAACAGGTGAGCAGCACACAGAACACCAATTAACCCCTGGGAGGCCACCCAGGAATTGGCAGCAACAGAAACACAAGGGAAAAAACATATATACAAATACAGAGGGCAGGAAGACAGATTTTCCAGCACAGAACGTGACAGCACCAAGCAACCAGACCCTGGGGAGCACCGAGCAGCCGCATCATGGGGAGCAACGAGCAGCCAGACCCTGGGAGCACTGAGCAGCCAGACCGTGGAGAGCACCGAGCAGCCAGACCCTGGGGGGCACCGAGCAGCCAGACCCTGGGGAGCACCGAGCAGCCGCATCATGGGGGGCACGAGCATCCAAATCCTGAGGGGGCACCGATCAGTGTCTGTGTATGTGCTGTGCGCTTGTGGTGTGTGTGTGTGTATGAGGCGTTTGTGTAACACAAAGTGCCTGTATGTGCAGTGTGTATGTGTGAGCAAGGTGCCTGTATGAGCAGCCAGATCCTGGGTGCACCGAGCAGCCACATAATGGTGGGCACTGAGCAGTCAGACCCTGGGGTGCACCGAGCAGCCAGACCCTGGGGAGCACCGAGCAGCCGCATCATGGGGAGCAACGAGCAGCCAGACCCTGGGAGCACTGAGCAGCCAGACTGTGGAGAGCATCGAGCAGCCAGACCCTGGGGGGCACCGAGCAGCCAGACCCTGGGGAGCACCGAGCAGCCGCATCATGGGGGGCACGAGCATCCAAATCCTGAGGGGGCACCGATCAGTGTCTGTGTATGTGCTGTGCGCTTGTGGTGTGTGTGTGTGTATGAGGCGTGTGTGTAACACAAAGTGCCTGTATGTGCAGTGTGTATGTGTGAGCAAGGTGCCTGTATGAGCAGCCAGATCCTGGGTGCACCGAGGAGCCGCATAATGGTGGGCACTGAGCAGTCAGACCCTGGGGAAAACCGAGCAGCCAGACCCTGGGGAGCACCAAGCAGCTGCATCATGGGGGGCACTGAGCAGCCAGACCCTGGGGGGCACCGAGCAGCCAGACCCTGGGGGGCACCGAGCAGCCAGACCCTGGGGAGCACCGAGCTGCCGCATCATGAGGGCACCGATCAGCCAGACCCTGGGGGGCAGCGAGCAGCCAGACCCTGGGGAGCACTGAGCAACCAGACCCTGGGAAGCACTGAGCAACCAGACCCTGGGGAGCAAGAAGAAACCAGACCCTGAGGAGCAAGGAGCAACCAGACCCTGGGGAGCAAGAAGCAACCAGACCCTGGGGGGCCCTGAGCAGCCACATCATGGGGGGAACCAAGCAGCCAGACCCTGGAGGCACCAAGCAGCCAGACCCTGGGGGGCACGTGCAGCGAGACCCTGGGGGGCACTGAGCAGCCAGACCCGGGGGGCACAGAGCAACCGCCGCATGAGGGGCACTGAGCAGCCAGACCCTGGAGGCACCGAGCAACCTGTCAGGAATGGTACCAGGGTGGCACCACAGGTACAGGATGTAAGAGCCCAATTTGCAGGTATACACACAAATGGAGTGGAGGAGGGTAAACAGATACTGGGGTGATCCAGGCAAAGGTAGAAAAGGAGTATCCAGCAAGAATGGTCAGATGGTCCGAGGTTCAGGGGCTGGCAGCAAGGAGGCAGAGTCAGTGGGCAAGCATGGTCTGGCACACAATATAATACAGGGAGCATATAACAGGTCTTCACACTAGCAGAACAAGACTCTAATGCTGAGCCAAAGCTGAGAGGGGCGTGTAGATCTTTTATTACCAGGCAGAGGTGTGTGTGAGCTGTGCTTCTGTTAGTCCTGTCCAGCACTGACAGGGGTTAAGGGCATCACTTTACATGCACTGTCGGAATACACGATGCAGGCACGATACAGTCCTGACACAACCGCATCATGGGGGCACTGAGCAGCCAGACCCTGGGGGGGCACTGAGCAGCCAGACCCTGGGGAGCACTGAGCAGCTGCATAATGGGGGGCACAGAGCAGTCAGACCCTGGGGAGCACCAAGCAGCCGCATCATGGGGGGCATGGAGCAGCCAGACCCTGGGGGGGCACTGAGCAATCGCTGCATGGGGAGCACTGAGCAGCCAGACCCTGGGGGCACCGAGCAGCCACATCATGGGGGGCACCAAGAAGCCAGACCATGGGGAGAACCAAGCAGCCGGACCCTGGGGAGCACCGAGCTGCCGCATCATGGGGGCACCGAGCAGTCAGACCCTGGGGAGCACTGAGCAGTCAGACCCTGGGGAGCAAGGAGCAACCAGACCCTGGGGAGCAAGGATCAACCAGACCCTAGGGAGCAAGGAGCAACCAGACCCTGGGGAGCAAGGAGCAACCAGACCCTGGGGGGCAATGAGCAGCCAGACCCTGGGGAGCACCGAGCAAGCCAGACCCTGGGGAGCACTGAGCAGCCAGACCCTGGGGAGCGCCAAGCAGCCGCATCATGGGGGCACCAAGCATCCAGACCCTGGGGAGCAATGAGCAGCCAGACCCTGAGGAGCAATGAGCAGCCAGACCCTGAGGAGTAAGGAGCAGCCAGACCCTGAGGAGCAAGGAGCAGCCAGACCCTGAGGAGCAAGGAGCAGCCATTCCTGGAGGGCACTGAGTAGCCAGACCCTGGGGAGCACCAAGCAGCCGCATCATGGGGGGCACGGAGCAGCCAGACCCTGGGGGGCACTGAGCAACCGCTGCATGGGGGGCACTGAGCAGCCAGACCCTGGGGGCACCGAGCAGCCACATCATGGGGGGCACCAAGCAGTCAGACCATGGGGAGCACCAAGCAGCCGGACCCTGGGGAGCACCGAGCTCCGCATCATGGGGGCACCGAGCAGCCAGACCCTGGGGAGCACTGAGCAGTCAGACCCTGGGGAGCACTGAGCAGTCAGACCCTGGGGAGCAAGGAGCAACCAGACTCTGGGGAGCAAGGAGCAACCAGACCCTGGGGAGCAAGGAGCAACCAGACCCTGGGGGGCAATGAGCAGCCAGATCCTGGGGAGCACCGAGCAAGCCAGACCCTGGGGAGCACTGAGCAGCCAGACCCTGGGGAGCGCCAAGCAGCCGCATCATGGGGGCACCAAGCATCCAGACCCTGGGGAGCAAAGAGCAACCAGACCCTGGGGAGCAATGAGCAACCAGACCCTGGGGAGCAATGAGCAACCAGACCCTGGGGAGCAAGGAGCAACCAGACCCTGGGGAGCAAGGAGCAACCAGACCCTGGGGGGGGGCACTGAGCAGCCAGACCCTGGGGGGCACCAAGCAGCCAGATCCTCTACAACAATAGAATGCCCTTCAGACAAGCTTAACACCTAGCTATTCATAAAACACCACCCTCCAAAACACAAGCGAAAATTTTCAGTTTTGGTTAAAATTGTGTATTTTTTCTGAAAAATGCACTAACAGGTTTCCATTTCAATTTTTTTTTTTATCAAGAATGCCCTATAGAATATATAACCACAAAAGTTTCATGGCATCCGGTCCTCTCAATTCCTGGCAAATAGATGGGGAAGAAATGGAGGTAGTGACAGATTTTATTTTCCTGGGCTCCAAAATCGCCACAAATTGGGACTGCAGCCAAGAAATTAAAAGACGCTTGCTCCTGGGGAGGAAAGCTATGGCAAATCTAGACAGCATACTAAAAAGCAGAGACATCACCCTGCCAACAAAAGTGCATGTAGTCAAGGCTATTGTTTTCCCAGTTGCAATGTACGGCTGTGAAAGTTGGACAATAAGAAAGGCTGAGCACCAAAGAATTGAGGCCTTTGAACTATGGTGATGGAAAAGACTCCTGCGAGTCCCTAGGACTGCAAGGCGATCAAACCGATCAGTCCTAGAAGAGATTAACCCTGACTGCTCTTTATAAGGCCAGATCTTGAAGATGAAACTCCTATATTTTGGTCACCTAATAAGAAGGAAGGACTGATTGGAGAAGAGCCTAATGTTGGGAAAGATTGAGGTAAATAGAAGAAGGGGACGACAGAGAATGAGGGGGCTGGATGGAGTCACCGACGCAGTAGGCTTGAGCTTAAATGGACTCCCGATGGTAGAGGACAGGAAGGCCTGGAGGAATGTTGTCCATGGGGTCGACTCGCGACGGGTCGGACACGACTTCACAACTAACAACTACAAAGGTTTGGATGATAAAATGTGAAAAAGGAATTTTACACACTATAAATGTTTGATATCTGAATGGACATTTCCTCACACAGTATCTGCCTGGTTAGATATACCCTTATCTGCACTATTAAATAACCTAAAATATGCCTTCATTTCACTAAATTCCAAAAAAAGCCCACCAAAATCTTCAACTCCAGGCCCATAGCGATCTTAATCTGGTCCTGGTTACAAGCCATAGGACTAGCATCGCTAGTTCGCTATCTTGACTGTTATGGTTTTATCTGGGCTAACTTTATAATTTCCATGTTACTTTTAAGATGGCAAAACTCAGTTTCTGTCAATTATTTTTTTAGTGGAAATCTGCTTCGTAGTGAAAGAGATAAGCTTACATCTCATACACACACGTACAAAATATTTTCAGTTTATATTTCCTTTTTGTATTTTTCTAACATAAAGGCCCACTTTGAAAAATGTTTCTCAATTATGCCTTGAAAAACAGATGAAGCGAAGCTAGTTTATAGTAGGTGACAATATTCTTATGTATTCTTCTTTCTCTTTACACTTTGAAGCATCATTCATCCTGTTTTATCTGCTTGTAGCATATCATTTTTATAGATTGTATTAAATTATTTGATGTTTTTATAAAGGTATCTCAGAAAAATAGACTTTTATAAGACTATCATGAAATAAAGGGATCTGACTAACCTCTTGATATGAAGGGCTCTAGGTTTTCTCTCCAACTGCTGTGAATAAAACAACTTGTTAGCCTGCTGTGTATTCCACCAAATACTGGATTAGTCTATCTACTTGTTGGTCACAGCTATAAGAACAATGTGCAGCTGGTTTCAATAAGCTTCACTTTGTTCAACATCTAACTGGGAGTTATAATCTACACCTATACAGATGGCGCCAGCGCCAATATAAGGCAGATCAGGCTACCGCCTTAGGGCACCCCTGTTGGGGAGTAAAAATCAGAGACTGACTTAAGGTGTTATTCACAAGGCACTGATGTGCACAGTTGTTGCAAATAATGTTAACAATCTCTATTGTTGCAACTATGGTGAACATTCTCTATCCATACAAGCAAAATTCAACAACGGCAGGCAAAGTTAAAGCAAACAAAGGCAAGCAACTCTGGACAATTGTACCAATGTTGTACTTACATAAAATTAGTAACCCACGGCTGTTCTTCATTGGCCATTGTTAGAGTTACAAGTATTTATAAAGCGCCAACAAGTTCCGTAGCGCTGTACAATGGGAGAGACAGAATAACAAATAGCCTACACGTTACACACACAGAACAGTAGGAGAGAGGACCCTGCTCGAGAGCTTACAATCTAAGAGTGGGGTGACACACTAGGTGAACAAAAATAGCAGAGTATGTGAGGTAGCGGGGTGGATGTGGGCTGAATGGGAAGATGGAGCATGAAATGTACAGTGGGGGATTATGGAGCGAGACGAAAGGCTTCTCTAAAGTAATGTGTTTTCAGAGACTTCTTGAAGGACTGGAGAGATGGGGAGAGTCTGGTGTTGCAGGGGAGGGTACAAGGAACTGATAGCATCAGATTATTGGTAGGGATGAGCCGAACGCCCCCGTGTTCGGTTCACATTCGAACTCGAACAATTTCAAAAGTTCGAGTTCGAACTCGAACACGATCCAAACTCAATGTAAGTCAATGGGACCCGAACGTTCGATTTTTAGAGTGCCCTCCAAGAGGGCATATATGCTAGATATTTGCCATAAAAGGCATTTGGGGGTCCGGGTAGTGCCCTGGGAGACAGGAAACAAGGACAAAAAGTAAAAAAAAAAACATTTTTAAAGGAACTGAGTTTTCCATGAAATAAAGGTTAAGAATAAAAACGAAAAATTCCTTCAAATATCGTGCCTAGGAGGTCCCCATAACCTGCCCGTGAAGTGGCGGATTTGTAGGATGTATATAAACATTTAAAAAAAAAAAAATGACATTTCAAATGACGGTAAATGGTTTTCATTTAATCTATTCATAAAGAACTGCTTGGGGTGGCAGCCTGTATGAAAAGAGGAGACGTTTTAGGACACGCAGAACAAGTTTAGTGATATTTTGGGCTAAATTATGGTGAAACTTATGCAGGCTTTGGATTAAAGTAACAATAGGTGCTTTAAAATTGGGCCTTTAGTGTCGGCAACAGTGCCGTCACACCGTAACCCCTCTGTGGTATTGTGGAAGAGTGCAGGTTGGACCCTGCGGTCAAATATTAAAATGATATGAATCTGGTACAGGCGTCAGTGCACCCAAATATTTTGCCTTTGGTGGCAACAAGTGCCTTCACACCATAAGCCCTCTGTAGTATTGTGGAAGAGTGCAGTGGTGGACCCTGCGGTCCAATAATAAAATGATATGAATCTGGTATAGGCGTCAGTGGCAGTGCACCCAAATATTGTGCCTTTGGTGGTACAGTGGTGGAGGTTTTGGTAATGCAGAAGAGATCCATTCAGTTACATCAGCAGCTATAACAAAACCGGGTCAGCAATGTTTAGGCACTTGTACTGCGCTACTTGAATCGGCGCACACCAGTAGCAACAGGAAGCAAACAAGGAATACACAGAGAGAATAGTCAAATGGCAGGCAAAGTCGGCAACCGATCGGGTCCTCAGAACAAGCAGGGTCAGTAACAAGTATATAAACTGATTCGGTAAGCTAGCGAAATGCGGGAATAGAGGCTGAGACACACTGAGCGTGTAGCGACCCACAGCGTAGCGAAGAGAAGCAAAAATTTTGCAGGCTTGATTTCACTCCACTCCACCTCGCAGCGTGTCTACACTGCATTACGTTTGCTTCTCACTGCACTCTGACAGGGATCCACTAATTAAAATAAAATGTACACACAAAACCATTTTATTTTCACAAAGCACATGTTATATAGGTGTAGCGCTGTGTTTAAATCTGACTGTGGCAGTACCTATTTTTGGCAACCGGAGGGAGACAAGCGCGATCAGAGACACTGAACATTGGGACTACATTTCCCGGCGTGCTTTGCAAACAGACAGGAAGTGGGTGGGACACAGACGCTGTACATCCTGAGCCTCGTGGAGAACGCGCCAGAGCGCGCCAGGGAGTGCATGGAAGAGGACGCAGTGCTGCTGAGCGGAATCGTGACCAGGCGGGAGCGCAAGTGTGGCCTATCAGGAATCGAGTGGGGTTATCCTGCCTTGCCAGAAGGAGCCTTACCCACCGGCCATCACCACCAAGTGTATTCCAGACAAGCTGAGGACCCCGAGTAAGGAGTACCGCGAGTCCAACGGATGGGAGAGCAGGCGGTACCTGGACAAGTCCGGGCCGGAACACAGAGAGCCTGAATATCGATCCAATAGCCGTTATCCCAGCACGGAGACAAGCGGAGAGACGTCCTGGGTCAGCGGAACCTCGGTGATCAGCGGATGGGTGAGAGGCCTCCAAGGCCGTTTCCACAAAAGTTCAAGCACGCTGTTGTTTATTTCTGAAATCCACAGGGCCCCAACGTGACTAGTCGAAGACATCGCTTAAAAGATTCACTGGCCAGTTGAATAGTACCCGGGTACCATAACACACACATACACTCACAATTCGGGACTTAACCTGTTCGGGACTCACTCCTTAGTATCTGAAAAAGGGGAAAAGATTTGCATCTTATTTTATTTTCCGCTGCGCGTTTCTCGTAATTACGAATCATTGTATTTTTTTCTGCTCGGTCGCGTTTTCCAGAAATACGAAGTCTCGCATTTCTTTTTCCCGCTGCGCGTTTACCGCAATACGAAATACTGTAAATATATCTACGAACACCGTGTCTTATTTTATGCCTTTTACTTCAGTAAACTATATAATTTATAAAATCCACAACGGTGCTGGAGTATATTTATTCCCTAGTGCAGGGAGACTGACCCGTGGTTCATTTTCAGCGGCTCCTCCGGGAGTGAGCGCTACACGTGGGGGCTCGTTTCCGGGATCCAGTCTCTGGAAAAACCGCATCTAAAGGGTTAAATATGGATCCAGACACTGTTGCCGAATGGTGTGCGGAGCACAGTAGTCAGTTAGAATGTTGTATAGTCATGGATATTCCCGCAGACACTTGCAGGGTTATCCAAAGAGATCCGAATTGCTGGAGAAAGGTAACCGAATGCTGAAAATCAGTGTTCGGTTACCTTTCCTGGCCATTCGACTATCCAGAGAGCAGGCAATTCACCAAATCCTGGCGAATTGCCTGCACATACGGTGCCTGTTCGGTGCCTGTTCGAGGGCAGTGAAATCCCCATAGAGAAGCACTGCTTCGGCTATTCAGAGAACACAAACCAGCAGTGAAAGGTTCTCCTAATGCCCTGCCATTCGGTGGTTTAATTCGGCAAGTTAATTCAGGAGAATCCCATAGACTTCAATGTTAAAAATATTCCCGTTTTAATTCAATATCTAATAAACCGTTCATTATAAAATTCTGCAGCAAAAAGTCTCTTTATTTATAGATTTTTTAGGATACTTTAAGCATTTTTCTGATATTTTTTTTTTTTTTTTTTAAAAGTCCGATTTTTTTTGATTTTTTTTTTCAGTTTACTTATTTTTTCTGTAACAGCCCTCTTTATTATCATTCCCTGGACCTCCTGTGAAAATGTCAGACATTTTCGCTCAGTAGTTTCTTTGCAAACAGCTTTTCTTTTTCCCAGATTCATACAAATGGTTTTTCTAATTTATTCACTGCCTCCTCTACGTCACAGCTGCTTCGGCTCTGTGTGATTCGGCTCATGTTCGGCTCCTGTTCGGCTCCTGTTCGGCTTCTTCAAAGGTTAATCCAGATGTTTTTGCTTGTTTTCAGCGTGCATTCGGTTAGTGTTCGTCAGGTTTTCGGCAGCTTTTCCCTGCAATTCGGGGACCCTGTGGTGCTTGCTGAATACACCGCAGGGTCACCGAAATGGGATCGGCAAAAGGAACCGAATTGAAGAGAACAAAAAGTCACCGAACGTGCGGTGACTTTTCGAATCTCTTTGGATAACCCTGTTGGGCCGAAGATCAGATTCGCCAGGTCGTGGCCGTGCTGACACCAGACCATCGGGGGTTAATTCTGGACATTAAAAAGAACACAGATACCTCTCACACGTATGTTCTTTTTGAATGGAGAAAGGGTGTTCCAGTATGTTTTCAGGGCGCGAGCATGAAGCTGACCGATGAGGTGGAAGTCCAACTGATTCAGCCAAGTGCGCCACGTGGCGAATCCGCAAGTGTTCCCGCGCCCAGTCCATTGGCCATGATCGGGCCTGAATTCATAGTGGCTATTGGAGATTTGCTGGCTAAGGGTCAGAGAACAAGCCCTCCGCACACTAACTTCGGTTATCGACGGTTGAGAAATTTTACAGGAAACGTACCAACTCCGGCGGGAGAAGAAACCTTTGAGGAATGGGTAGAACAGGCGATGCAGGCTCTGGATGAGTGGGACGTCCCTGAAGCCCAGAAAAAGCAGAGGATCACCGAGAGCTTAAAGGGACCTGCGTCAGAAGTGGTGAGAAACCTAAAACTGAGTAGAAAAGACTGTACTGCTTTAGATTATTTAAACGTTTTGGAGGAAGTTTTTGGGCGAACAGAAAAGGCCGCAGAGCTTGTATATCAGTACGAACACACCTATCAGCGGAAAGGTGAGAGAATGACCGAATACATGAGGCGCCTAGATAAGATTCTGCACCAGATACTCCTCAAGAAAGGGGCCGAGCCGGCCGAAGTGGATAAGATCCGAATAAAACAGATCCTGAGGGGCTCTCAACCTCTAGATCCGGTGATGCTGCAGCTGAGAAGCAGGGCAGGTAATCAGGAACTGAAGTACCTGGAACTGATCTGAGCTGTCAGAGAGGAGGAGGCTTTACTGGAGGAAAAATCCTTCAGGCGAGGGGAAAGGGCTTACGCACAACCTGTAAGGCATAACGACGGTCTGCAGCCTGAAAGCGATTCGCTGGATACTTACGGATCCGACGTGGACGAGCAAGAGCACCTGATCGTTTTTAAATCCACAGAGAGGGCTGCCAAATAATCACCACTCTCTGAACGTGGTGAGTTGCACAAAACTGTTAAGAAAGTACAGGAAGCTCAAGCCGAATTGCAGCAGGCGCACACCGAACTGTGCCGAGTGTTGATGAAGGTGACAGAGATGCAGGCCGAGATGCAGAAGTTCCTCACAGGTATGCAGACAACCGGAGTTGCTGTGGCGTCTAGCTAAGGTCCTTTAACTGAATCACAACAGGCGACTGCGTCTCCACTTTCTAAAAAGAGATGTTTTGGTTGTGGAGAAATGGGCCACTTCCGCGCACAATGCAAAGACCGAAAGCCTGAGAAGAATAGAGTTGATGAGTTGTTAAAAGCCTTGAAAGAACTGTTATCTACCTCACCGGCGGGAAACGCCATAGGGCGCCAGTGAAGGAGCAACCTAGGTGCCCGAAGATTGAACCCCGCTCCAAAAATCAAGCCAGGGCTAAGAGGGCGAGAGGGCCCAAAGTCCGGCCAACTGCTGAGCCTGCCAGGACTGAAAGAGTTACTCCCTTAGCATCCGGACCTACGTCATGGGGAAGCAATGCACACCCAAAACCTACACGGGCCAAGAAAAAGGCCAGGGTACAGCAAACTGGGTCTAAGTGTCCTGATGCCGCCACCAAGTTTCCTGACCAACTGATAGGTCCTTCTCCTATTGTGCCAATCCAAGTGGAGGGAGTCTACACTAAAGCCCTGTTGGATTCAGGGGCTCAAGTGACATTGATCTACCGAGACTTCTATTAGAAACATTTGAAGCACATTCCTTTACAGAAATTGAAGGACCTGGAAATCTGGGGTATCGGAACTGAGAAACTCCCCTATGACGGGTATCTACAGGTGAAATTGGAGATCGGATCCGAAGTCATCGGACAGTCCGGAGGTTGTGATGCATTGGCCATTGTGTGTCCTCGACTCTCAGGTGCAAACAGAAGTTCCATGATAGTGGGGACGAATACTGATTTGGTGCGGCGTCTCCTGACACCTATCGTATTGGAAGAAGGTTCTACTCAAGGAGTGCACCCAATGTTACGTCCGGTCTATCAGAGGATGGTCGAAGAACAGAAAGCACCTGCCGAAGTGGGGCGCCTGTGGAGATTAGAAGGAACGGAGAAGGTTCTGCAAGCAGGAGAAGTAGCAAGTTTCCGGGCTTCAGTCAAGTTGAATGGGTCGCAACCAGGTCCCTATGTGGTGCTGGAAACCGATTTTAATCATGGGAGTGAAACCGGAGTCGAAGTAATCCCTGAAATAATCTCCACTAAAGCTCTGAAAAGAACACGAGGAAGAGTCTCAGTCAGTGTGTGCAATGTGTCTGATTCTCCAGTAGTCCTTAAAGCACGAATGCCTATCGGGCAAGTAGAGTCCGCTACGCCCCTCTCCACCGATTTAGGAGGGGGAGTGGATAAAGAGATTCCAGATGAAAGATTCTACCCCAAAGACGCTCCCATTTCATCCGAGTGGAAGAAACGTCTTCAGTCTCAAGTTTTGAAATGGAGAGAACTGTTCTCGAAAGATGAGTTCGACGTAGGCCTAGCTAAAAGTACCGAGCACCGCATTCGATTACAAGAGGACAAGCCGTTTCGTGAAAGGTCAAGACGAGTCCCGCTGGGAGACTTGGATGATCTGCGAGAACAGCTGAATGAATTGCAAAGAACCAAGGTGATCCAAGAGTCCAGGAGTCCATACGCATCTCCAATAGTGATGGTCCGGAAGAAGAACGGTTCTGTCCGCCTATGCATAGACTACCGCACATTGAACCGGAGAACCATCCCAGACCAATACGCTACTCCTCGGATAGAAGATGCCTTACAGTGTTTGTCTGGAGCAAAATGGTTTAGCGTGCTAGACCTGCGAAGTGGGTATCACCAGATACCAATGCATCCCGAAGACAAAGAGAAAACTGCGTTCATCTGTCCACTGGGGTTCTTTGAATTCAACAGAATGCCTCAAGGCCTTACGGGGGCTCCAGCCACGTTCCAACGGCTGATGGAGAAGACCGTCGGGGACATGAATCTGATCGAAGTATTAGTGTACCTGGATGACATAATCGTGTTTGGGAAGACTCTGGAAGAGCATGAGCAACGTTTGGAGAAGGTCTTGAAGAGGCTCCATGAAGAGGGATTGAAACTGTCTCTGGAAAAATGCCAATTCTGTCTACCGTCTGTTACGTATCTGGGACATGTGGTCTCAGCAGAAGGTGTTTCGACAGATCCTCGGAAGTTGGAGGCCGTAGCTTCTTGGCCCAGACCCAGAAACGTCACTGAACTCAGATCTTTCTTGGGGTTCTGTTAATATTATCGAAGATTTGTAGGAGGATTCGCGAAGATAGCTCAACCACTGAACAAACTCCTACAGAAGGAAAACACCGAAGAAGGCTGCAAGGCCTCTGACCGAAACCCGTCAGCTCCAGGGCCAAGGAAAGCTCGAGAGTCCATACAGGGCGAATGGACTAGTCAGTGTGAAGGTGCTTTCTTGAAGCTAAAGGAGAGTCTAACTCAAGCTCCTGTCTTGGCCTATGCGGACCCGCACAAGCCGTATGAGTTACATGTGGATGCCAGCAGAGAAGGGCTAGGAGGAGTCCTGTATCAGGAGTATGGCGGATTGCCGAGGCCTGTAGCGTACGTGAGTCGGAGCCTTACGCCTTCTGAAAAGAACTATCCTACCCACAAGTTGGAGTTCCTAGCCTTAAAGTGGGCAGTGGTAGACAAGTTAAAAGACTATCTGTATGGAGCCGAGTTTGTGATAAAAACGGATAACAATCCTCTTACCTATGTTCTTACTACTGCGAAACTGGACGCAACGGGACATCGGTGGTTGGCCGCTCTGTCAGGGTTTCGGTTCAGCCTGAAGTATCTCCCTGGGGTGAATAATCGAGATGCTGATGCTCTATCGAGAAGACCCTACACTACAGAATGGACTCAGTTGACTCCAGACGGGGTGCAAGCTTTGTGTCAAGGAGCAGAGCGCCGGGTCAAGGGAGGGATCGAAGCGGAGGCCATAGGAGTCATGGCTGCGGCTGTTCCTGAGTTCTACTGCAACCCTACTCAATTGAGGGATGAAAGTCTACCTACCTTCTCAAAACAAGACCTGACGGCGGATCAGGCCAGAGACCCTTTAATTGCATTGACCATAAAGGCCCTGACGGCGAACCAGCGGGAAATTCTGCTGACCAATTCCCCGGATGGAGCCAGATTGGTCTATAAAGAGTGGGAACGGTTGAAGATGTTGGATGTGGTCTACCGAAGGGGCCCCTCAACCAATGCTGAAGAGACTCAACAGCTATTCCTTCCCACTAAGCATAGAGAGAGTGTGCTGCGATCGTTACATGATGAGCATGGACATTTGGGTGCTGAAAGAACTTTTAAGCTGGTGCGAGACAGATTCTATTGGCCTTGCATAAGAGCTGAGGTGGAAAGTTACTGCCATTCTTGTCTGAGGTGTATTCAGAGGAAAACTCTACCAACCCGAACCGCTCCAATGAGCCACCTACAGAGTCAGGGACCCATGGATTTGGTGTGCATTGACTTCCTGTGCTTAGAGCCGGATGCTAGCGGGCAAGGGAATATTCTGATAGTGACTGATCATTTCACTCGTTACGCTGAAGCCTTTTCCACAAGAGATCAACGTGCTCCGACAGTAGCTAAGGTTCTGATGGAAAAATTCTTTGTTCACTACGGCCTGCCAAGGAGAATACACTCTGATCAGGGTAGAGACTTTGAAAGCCGACTTGTTGGGCAATTGTTGGAACTGTTGGGAATCCAAAAGACCCGAACTACACCATATCACCCTCAAGGTGATGCTCAGCCTGAAAGGTTTAATCGCACGCTGCTGAATATGCTGGGGACTTTGTCAAACATAGAGAAGCAAAGTTGGAGTCGTCACATAGCTACTCTGGTGCATGCATATAACAGTACGGAGAGTGATGCAACTGGATACTCACCGTACCGTCTTATGTTCGGAAGAGAAGCCCGACTGCCGGTTGATTTGGCGTTTGGGTTATCTCTAGACCAGACGTCGGTAGCTTCCCATAGAAACTACGTGGATAGACTTCGGAAGAACCTGGCTTCTGCGTTTGAACAGGCCCGTTTGACCTCAGGAAAAAGGGAGCAAAGGAACAAAAGGAACTATGACTTGAAAGTTCGGATACAAGATCTACAACCCGGTGATAGGGTTTTGTTGAAGAACTTGGGGGCTGCTGCGAGGCACAAGTTGGCGGATAGATGGAGTTCTCAAGTCTACATTGTCTGCAAGCAACTGCCGGGTCTGCCGGTGTATCAAATCCGGCCAGATGGAAAGGCTGGGCCTCTTAAGAACTGGCACCGGAATCATTTGTTACCTTTGAGAGAGGCTGTGAGGATGCCAGTTGGGGACGAACTGCCTCCGCCAAATCCGCTTGCTCCACATTTGCCTCCTGTTACTCGGTCTCAACAGACCCGGGTTGTCGAAGAGAGCGAAAGAGACAGTGAAGAAGAGAGTTATTGTCTGGACTGGATGCGCTCACCGGAGCCTGAGGAGGTTGTCGTTGTTCCTGAGCGGTGGGAGAGTAACTTGAGGCCTGAAGCTCCTGAATTTCTGCTGGAAGTCCCTGAGACTGTTGAAATCCCTGAAGCTCTTGAATTTCAGCTAGAGGTTCCTGAGACTGTTGAAATTCCTGTAGCTCCTGAAGCCGAGTCTTATAACTACAGTTCTATGCCTTCACTGGAGGGATCATACTCCGAAGAAATGTCTGCTCCAGTAGTAGAAAGAAGGACTGAGCCAGCACCTATAGTACTTCCACCTGAAGAGGAACGGATTGAGCCTGAACCAAAGCGCTCTGTTCGACCGCCCCAACGATTCACCTACGACTCACCAGGACATAGCACTGAAGAAGCCATCACTAGACATGTGCACAGCACAAAATTTCGTTTTGAACTAATGGATTAGTCCTAAAATGCAATTTATTTAGTTACTAAAGAAATTCGTTTTCAGTTCTTTAGTATGAAAACTAATTTCATTCATCCGAAAACCAGTGGATACAATTACTATTGTAGTGGCTCCTCAGAGGGCTGAGATCGCTGCTTGTTACAGTATCTCTCACTCTCAGCACAATGTGGGCCATATTACATAGTTGATGCTAACATAACCAGAGCTGTTGTAAACTTCCCAGAGCCATTATAGCCTATGGAGGTTTTCAGTTTACAACAGCTCTGGTTAAGTTAGCACCAACATTGTAATACTGCCCCGTGTCAGGCAAAGCTGTTGCAGTAACTGACTGCTGCTCATCACAGCGCTCAGAGTTTCAGTAAAACTAGTAAATAATATTTTTATATATAAGAGGTTAGAACAATATTATTTCCTTGTTTTACTGAAACTCTGAGCACGGTTACAGTCAGTTACTGTAACAACTGAGCCTGATACATTGTACTGAGAGATAATGTAACAAGCAGCCGATCTCGGTGCTCACAGCCACTGGATTTAAAGGGCTAAAAAAAAAAAAAAGGATCCTCTCTGTATAATGTTTAAAACATCCTCCTGCATTAATTAATACCCCTCTCTGTATAATATATAGAACATCCTCCTGAATTAATTAATGTCCCTCTCTGTATAGAACATCCTTCTCAATTTATACCTTTCGCTGTATAATGTATAGAACATCCTCCTGCATTAATACCCCTCTCTGTATAATGTATATAACATCCTCCTGCATTAATACCCCTCTCTGTATAATGTATAGAACATCCTCCTGCATTAATTAATGCCCCTCTCTGTATAGAACATACTACTGCATTGGCATGTGGAGGGTGCAGAACTTCGGATGTTGCGCTCTACATTGCTGGTCTCCTTCACTCATCATTGTAATATCACAAAAAGGACTGAAACTAAAATGTAGTGCATTTTATTTTAGTTTTTCGTTTTTTGTACTGAGCAGTTTCGTATCTCTTGAGTCATACTAAAACTAAATTATCCCAAAATTCTGACTAAATCGTTTTAGTACTAAAACGAATGCACATGTCTAGCCATCACCACAGTGCAGAGGTTGCCAGAAGTGTCTGCTATGTTAGCTGAGGTAGCACAAAACATGAGTCAACTTGAAGAAATGTATCTGACCCACTGTATGTTTGCTGTCAATCCTGTATCTGTTATCTAATTGTATCAAAATGTAAATGTAACTGTTGTACCTCCTTGGAGAGACCCAAGAGTTCTAGGAGGGGGAGAGTGTAGCGCTGTGTTTAAATCTGACTGTGGCAGTACCTATTTTTGGCAACCGGAGGGAGACAAGCGCGATCAGAGACACTGAACATTGGGACTACATTTCCCGGCGTGCTTTGCAAACAGACAGGAAGTGGGTGAGACACAGACGCTGTACATCCTGAGCCTCGTGGAGAACGCGCCAGAGTGCGCCAGGGAGTGCATGGAAGAGGACGCAGTGCTGCTGAGCGGAATCGTGACCAGGCGGGAGCGCAAGTGTGGCCTATCAGGAATCGAGTGGGGTTATCCTGCTATGCCAGAAGGAGCCTTACCCACCGGCCATCACCACCAAGTGTATTCCAGACAAGCTGAGGACCCCGAGTAAGGAGTACCGCGAGTCCAACGGATGGGAGAGCAGGCGGTAGCTGGACAAGTCCGGGCTGGAACACAGAGAGCCTGAATATCGATCCAATAGCCGGTATCCCAGCGCGGAGACAAGCGGAGAGACGTCCTGGGTCAGCGGAACCTCGGTGATCAGCGGATGGGTGAGAGGCCTCCAAGGCCGTTTCCACAAAAGTTCAAGCACGCTGTTGTTTATTTCTGAAACCCACAGGGCCCCAACGTGACTAGTCGAAGACATCGCTTAAAAGATTCACTGGCCAGTTGAATAGTACCCGGGTACCATAACACACACATACACTCACAATTCGGGACTTAACCTGTTCGGGACTCACTCCTTAGTATCCGAAAAAGGGGAAAAGATTTGCATCTTATTTTATTTCCCGCTGCGCGTTTCTCGTAATTACGAATCATTGTATTTTTTTCTGCTCGGTCGCGTTTTCCAGAAATACGAAGTCTCGCATTTCTTTTTCCCGCTGCGCGTTTACCGCAATACGAAATACTGTAAATATATCTACGAACACCGTGTCTTATTTTATGCCTTTTACTTCAGTAAACTATATAATTTATAAAATCCACAACGGTGCTGGAGTATATTTATTCCCTATTGCGGGGAGACTGACCCGTGGTTCATTTTCAGCGGCTCCTCCGGGAGTGAGCGCTACATAGGCAAAAAAAAGTTTCTACTGAATAAAATACATAAAAAATTACTGTTAATTTAATAGGAATAGTATAAAAATATAAAAAAGGTAACCCCTGATCAAATATAATTATAGGGACACGGAGCGCTGTGTATAGAGTAGGGATGCATTGATACCACACACAGACATATACGTATATATCAACACGCAGATATATATGCACCCACCCACAGACCTCAGACCATATATACACATACGCACATGGGGGGGTGGCATGTGGACAATCTCAACTAAATGCGCTCCCCCATTTGGCTGATCCCTCCAGAAGGAATGTTGAACCTGACAGAGCAGAGAATATATATATTATTCTCTGCTCTATCGGGTTCAACATTTCTTCTGGAGGGATCAGCCAAATTGGGGGGGGCAATTAGTTGCCAAAATGTGTGTGTAATACAAGTCTGGATATATATATTTATAAGAATAAAAATATATATCTTATCTATATATATATATATATATCATACCTGCCCTTACCTTCCCCTATAAATTTGCTAAAAATATACACACAAAAAAAAAAACACTGCCCGAGACCCCGCGCAGCCCACATGCCACCCCCCTCTACCTGGCTGAATGTATCTAATATATATAATTAAATACATTCAGCAAGGTAGAGAAAGAAAAAAAAAAGTTTTATGTTCCCGGGGACATTTAAAAATGTCCTCGGATTTTATTTTCTTTTGAAATGTGTCACCTTACCTTAGCCTGGTGGTCAGTGGGGGCTCCCTGGATCCTGGTTGTGGGGGGGGGGGTCTGCCGTGGCCACAGGTGCAGTGGCTCCCTCCCTGCGCTGCCTATCTCTGCCACATGCACCCGGGCGGCTAGCCCGCACAGTCGCAGCTCTGTCATCCGGCGGCAGCATGCTCCTCAAGGGGATCCTTGGGAGGCCCTGGCAGGCTGCCCTCTACAGTGCCTGATTAGAGGGCCGTGTCTGCCTGTTGTTTTAGTAACAAGAATGTTTTATCCCATAGGCTTCAATGTTAAAAATATTCCCATTTTAATTCAATATCTAATAAACCATTGCTTATAATATTCTGCAGTAAAGAGTCTCTTTATTTCTAGATTTTTTTAGTATTTTTTTAAGCATTTTTGTTATCCTTTTTTTAAAAAAAAAAATGGAACTTTTGGCGAACGTCCCAAAAACGTTTGAAGTTCGCGAACTTTCGAACAGCCAATGTTTCAATTCGAACTCCGAACAGATCCGAACCGAACGCTCATCCCTAGTCATTGGCCGAGTGAAGAGGTCAGGATGGGATATACCTGCTAATAAAGAAGGAGATGTAGGCAGCGGTGCAGTTATGCAGAGCTTTGTATGTGAGCACTAGTAGATTCTAAAGGAAACAGGGAGCCAGTGTAGAGATTGACGAAGGGGTGAGATGTGAGAGTTGCATAACGGACTGCAGAGGGAGAATCTGGGATTTTTTAGGGCCAGGGAGAAGGAGGTTACTGTAGTCAAGGCAGGAGATAATAAAAGCTGGCATGAGCATTTTATTAGAGTCCTGATTAAGAAAGGGACGGATGAGTGCAATGTTTTTTAGGTGGAAGTAGCAAGATTTGGTTAGTGACTGAATATGAGGAGTAAAGGATAGATCAGAGTCCAAGATGACCCCTAGGCAACGAGCTTGAGAGGAAGAGTAATAGTGGCACCATTCACCTGAATTGAAATGAGCGCAAGGATGGAGGTTTTAGAAGAAAGGAAGATGAGAAGTTCAGTTTTAGAGAGATTGAGCTTTAGGAAACACTGATGAGTAAACTGCAGCGATTTAAAGGTTTGCTCTCCGAAGGACTTCCAAAGAAGCAATGATAAAAACAGTTAAAACTACACTGGAACAATTTCCACTGAAACACAGGTAAAAGCAACTCTGAAAACTACACAGAATAACACTGACTGAAATTACAGAGGAAACACTGCTGGAATCCCCATAGGAAACTACGCTAAGAAATGTACTTGGAAACTACGGCAGCAACTCTTTTGGAAACAATGGTGAAGACTTTGGTAACTTGCATTGGCAGTCCCCTAAATAGTGAAATCACCATAGTTTCACTGCATTTCTTCACCTAAAGCCACCAAAATAAAACCACTGTTCTTTCACAAAAGGAGAGATTAGTGAATGACCCCTTTCTCCTTTTCCATTCTTCCCTAGTTCTATTTGCTCTTGTAACCTTATTTTCCCTTTCTTTTTATAAATATTTTCTCCCTTTTACCCCTTCGATCTTATGATTATCGCTCCAATTTTCTAAAATCTTTTTTCTCACGTTCCACTTAACATTTGCTTCTCCTTATATGGAGCCTTTACACCAGGAATGGCCCATGGCATGCTACCTGGGACCAAGAAGAAAACGGTGTCCTCTTACACAGAAAAATAATTGCCTCCATATTAGCTCATTCCATCACCACATACTACAAATAGGGACATTATAAATAAATAATATATACTGACTCTCAACTTACAGTGCCACAGACTCAACTACTGTAACACACATGCAGTCCCTCACACAACTCTCATTATGCCCATACATGCACAAGGCAGTTCATTTGGGAGACACAGGCAAAAAAAGGAATCTTTGTGCATGTGCATAAAATTCCTTTTATTATTTTATTATTATTATTTATTTATAATGCGCCGGCATGTTCCACAGCGCTGTACAATAGGCACAGTATAGACAGGGTTACACTACATTGAACAACATTTGACAAACAGTACAGGAGGAGATGAGGGCCCTATTCCCGTAGGAACTCACAATCTAGAAGGGTTGGGATTGGAAACAGGAGGAGAGGACTGCTAGGTGAGAGTGATGGTTGCGTCAGTGAGTCGGGTGGTAGGCTTCCCTAAATAGGAACGTTTTAAGGGAGCGTTAGAAGGCAGAGATATTAGGGGAAAGTCTGACCGTACGAGGGAGAGTGTTCCAGAGAATGGGGGCTGCGCGTGAGAAGTCCTGCAGTCGATCATGGGAAGAGGTGATGCGGGGAGAACCTAGGCGCAGGTCACTGTTCGACCTTAGGGAGCGGGCTGGGGTGTATTTGTTGATTAGTGAGGACAGGTAGTGGGGAACTGAGTTAGTGAGGGTTTTGTAGGTCAGGGTAAGGATTTTGAATTTAATTCTGCAGTGGATGGGGAGCCAGTGAAGGGACTCGCAGAGGAGAGCGGCAGAGACAGAGCGGCGGGTGAGGTGGATTAGCATGGCGGAGGCGTTCAGGATGGATTGTAGGGGGAGAGGCGGGAGAGGGAGAGGCCAGATTAGAGATTATTGCAATAGTCAAATCGGGAGATTACCAGGGTGTGGTCGAGTTGTTTTGTGGTGTCAGTGGTAAGAATTGGCCAAATTCTGGAAATATTATGTAGTTGGTATCAGCAGGAGGAGGAAAGAGACTGGATGTGGGGGATGAAGGAAAGAGCAGAGTCAAGTGTAACTCCGAGACAGCGAACCTGATTTGATGGGGAGATAGTGATACCCTCCACCGTGATAGAGAAGTCAGGAGACGGGGAGGCATTAGAAGGAGGAATTAGTAGGAGCTCAGTCTTAGACATGTTGATCTTTAGGTGGTGAGAGGCCATCCAGGAGGATAAACAGTCACTGACTTTGGAAAGGCCGGGGGAGAGAGATTAGGGGTAGAGAGGTACAGTGGCAAGAAAAAGTATGTGAACCCTTTGGGATTATGTGGAGTTTTGCATGAATTGGTCATAAAATGTGCTCTGATCTTCATCAGGTCACAACAATTTGAAAAATACAGTCTGCTTAAAATAATGCAACACAAACATATGTTTTCATGTGTTTATTGAACATAACATGTAAACATTCACAGTGCAGGGTGGAAAAAGTATGTGAACCCCTAGCCTAATGACTTCTCCAAGAGCTAATTGGAGCCAGGAGTTAGCCAACCTTGAGTCCAATCAGTGTGATATTATTGGATGTGTTGCTGAAAGCTGTCCTGCCCTTTAAAAACACACACCAGTTTTGGGTTTACTGGTTTCAAGAAGCACTGCCTGATGTGAACCATGCATCGCAGAAAAGATCTCTCAGAAGACCTACAATCAAGAATTGTTGACTTGCATGAAGCTGGAAAGGGTTACAAAAGTATCTCCAAAAGCCTTGATGTTCATGTGTCCACGGTAAGACCGACTGTCTACAAATGGAGAAAGTTCAGCACTGTTGCTACTCTCCCTAGGCGTGGTCGTCCTGTAAAGATGACTGCAAGAGCACAGTGCAGAATGCTTAATGAGGTAAAGAAGAATCCTAGAGTGTCGGCTAAAGACTTACAGAAATCTCTGGCACATGCTAACATTTTTGTTGACACATCTACAATAAGGAAAACATTAAACAAGAATGGAGTACATGGGAGGACACCACGGAGGAAGCCATTGCTGTTCAAAAAGAATATTGCAGCACATTTGAAGTTTGCAAAAGAGCACCTGGATGTTCCACAGCACTAATGGCAAAATATTCTGGACAGATGAAACCAAAATTGAGTTGTTTGAAAAAAACACACAACACTATGTGTGGAGAAAAAAAGGCACAGCACACCAACATCAAAACCTCATCCCCACTGTAAAACATGGCGGTGGG
The DNA here is from genome assembly GCA_009667805.1 of Leptobrachium leishanense. Lineage (NCBI taxonomy): Eukaryota > Metazoa > Chordata > Amphibia > Anura > Megophryidae > Leptobrachium > Leptobrachium leishanense. Next base: position 97,603,766 of record CM019072.1, on the reverse strand, counting down.
AGCATCATGGTTTGGGGCTGCTTTGCTGCCTCAGGGCCTGGACGGATTGTTGTCATTGATGGAAAAATGAATTCCAGAGTTCATCAAGACATTTTGCAGGAAAACGTAAGAACATCTGTCCGCCAACTGAAGCTCCGCAGAGGATGGGTGATGCAACAGGACAATGACCCAAAGCATACAAGTAATTCAACAAAAGAATGGCTTCAACAAAACAAAATACGCCTTCTGGAGTGGCCCAGTCAGAGTCCTGACCTCACCCCGATTGAAATGCTGTGGCATGACCTTAAGAGAGCGATTCACAGCAGACATCCCAAGAATATTGCAACACTGAAACATTTTTGTGAAGAGGAGTGGTCCAAAATTACTCCAGATCGTTGTACAGGTCTGATCTGCAACTGCAGGAAATGTTTGGTTGAGGTTATTGCTTCCAAAGGAGGGTCAACCAGTTATTAAGTCCAAAGGTTCACATACTTTTTCCACCCTGCACTGTGAATGTTTACAAGTTCTGTTCAATAAAAACATAAAAACATATAATGTTTGTGTTGTATTATTTTAAGCAGACTGTGTTTTTCAAATTGTTGTGACTTAGATGAAGATCAGAGCACATTTTATGACCAATTCATGCAAAACTCCACCTAATCCCAAAGGGTTCACATAATTTTTCTTGCCACTGTATATCTGAGTGTCATCATTTTACAGGTGGTAATTAAAGCCAAAGCTATTAATGATTTTGCCCAGGGAGGAGATGTAGATGGAAAAGAGCAGAGAACCAAGGACAGAGCCTTGAGGCACACCAACAGATAGAGGCAATGAAGAGGAGGAGTTACCAGCAAAGGACACAGGTAAGCAAAGGACACACCTGTTGGATAGATAGGAGTCAACCCAAGCAAGTGCAGTGTCACAGAGACCAAGAGAGCTGAGGGTCTATAGAAGGAGGGGGTGGTCAACAGTGTCAAAAGCAGTGTCAACAGGCCCTTTATGCAGTAGGGACGATCATTATGTAGCAATATTGGTAAGGGTATGGGGTAGCTAAGCTATTGGGCAAGTACTTGGAAAACTTAGTTCAGAAGATTACATATTCCCAAACATTGATAATAAAAAAAGGCAAACAAAGAAGTGATTCAGCACTCTGGTAATGGCATAAATGTACGTTTTTCAACTGGTAATCAGAAGAGATGTCCCACTATGATCCCTAGGATTGGGATTGGGACCTGATGACAGCATTTTTCGGCTTAAGCTTTATAAAGCCAATCCGACCCCCTGAGTTTGGGAAATGCAGGGCAGTGAAACTCCAAGCCTCCCAGTTGGAATCACAAATTCTCCAGTATGTGGCAAAAACCGACTCCAAATTTGATACTACATGCCTCCTGTCTGCATTGGCATGACCCTGGCAAAAAGGAATACCAGATCCTGTACTCTGAATGGTAGTGTCTTCCCCTCCTGCCCGGAGGCCGTGGAATGACAAGGAAAATGCCGCAAATTAGTGCACAGTCTCTGGTAATCTTTTATGCTAGGATGATGTCAATCCAAGGAAGAGGCATGTAGTATTGAATTGGAACTCAGTATTGGCCCACCTCGAATACTACCTGACCCGTATCGGATCAGGCGCCCAAAATCCATGATCAGACATCCTTAGTAATCATATTTGCTCAGTTGCAATATCACTCTTTTAAGATATGTAGTAGTAAGGTGTCAAGAATAAAGAAAAAAATAGCATATCATGAAAAACAAACGCATACATATAATAGTTTTTTAGTCTTTGTAATAATCACTCACATGGATGACCGACTTTTTTGGGCTCTGAGATTCATGGCTTATTTCGATTCACACATTAGCTTCTAATTACTTAATTCAGGCGGGTTTTATCTACATTCACCTTTTCTCTTTATTTATAAATAAATATATATATATATATATATATATCTCAGCAATCAGTGGCGGAATTACCAGGGTCGCAGCGGTCGCAGTTGCGACCGGGCCCTGGCATTCCGCCACTGGAGGGGGGCCCAGCGCCGCCGCCAGATTCCGGCAAAAAGCGCCGGAATCTGGGAGCAGCGCCGCCGGCTGTTCCCCTCCCTGCGAGCGGCCCGCTGGCTTGCAGCTTGGCCGCTCGCGTGGGATGGGAACTAGCTGACCAGCGCACGAGATCTCGCGAGAACTCGGCTGCGCTGGTCAGGTGGTTTCCGGTGAGCAGCCAGGCTGCATGCTTTCAGCGGCCGCTCACCTCGGAGAGGAATGCGGCAGCAGAGGAGCCTGAGGTAAGCTGGGGGGCCCTATATACCCATAAGAGCTGGGGGCAAATCTATCCATAAGCTGGGGCAATATATCCATGTGCTGGGGCAGTATATCCATGTGCTGGGGCAGTATATTCATGTGCTGGGGCAGTATATTCATGCTGGGGCAGTATATCCATGTGCTGGGGCAGTTTACATGTGCTCGGGCAATATATCCATGTGCTGGGGCAATATATCCATGTGCTGGGGCAGTATATCCATGTGCTGGGGCAGTATATTCATGTGCTGGGGCAGTATCCATGAGCTGGGGCAGAATATCCATGTGCTGGGGCAGTATATTCATGTGCTGGGGCAGTATATTCATGTGCTGGGGCAAATATATCCATGAGCTGGGGGCAAATATATCCATGAGCTGGATGCAAATATATCCATGAGCTGGGGGCAAATATATCCATGAGCTGGGGGCAAATATATCCATGAGCTGGGGGCAAAAATATCCATGTGTGAGCTGGGGCAATATATCCATGTGTGGCCTGGGGGCAATATATGTCCATGTGAGCTGGGGGCAATATATATATCCATGTGAGCTGGGGGCAATATACAGTATATATCCGTGTCAGCTGGGGGCAATACTATCTTTTTTATAATGCAGGAAAAAAAAAAGTAAAAATATAGATCTTTTTATTGGGGGGGTTGGGGGGGCCCTTCATGGATTCTTGCACCGGGGCCCTCAGGTTTCTAGTTACGCCACTGTCAGCAATTGTAGGTTCAGAACCTCTAAATGTAAAACAAAGTAGTCACAAAAAGCGTCAAGAGTACAAACAGTCACCTGACTCAGGACCATAAAGTATCACATTTAGGGCTCTATTACATTCTTCACGCAAAAATGTGCGCGTGTGCAAAAACGCATTAATGCGAGGAGAAAAAGCCCTTCGCGCTGAACGTCAAATTACGACGTCCGCGCACAAAATGCGCGTTGACGTCTAATGCGGGTTACCCTGCGCGAGCAAAAGTTTGTGCATGCATCCCATACTTAACATTGTGAGCGCAAATTCGTTCGTGTGCTGGTATGCGACTGGTATTACAATCGATGCGCAACTTTTTACAAACGACATTTGCGCGCATAATTTTAACGTCTTTAAAAGCTGGTGGTAACTGCAAATCTGAATGTTCTGGCAGAAACCAGAAACCAAATACACCAGCACGGAAAAAAAATACAGCACTGTATAGTTACACATTCTACACATACCCAAACAATAAAATGCAGAGGTTGTGCGTGTTTTTTTTATTGCTGCAGCATATATACTCAGATTGATTTTGACAAGTGCAAAAACTGAATGGGAGGCAATTGTGGTTCTTAATTCTGAATGGCTGAATCGCGTGAAAAACCAGTCTGCCCACTGATTTCTGTGCGTAGTGTTAATTTGCGCTCGTTTTTGCACGCAACCTTTTTTGACGGATGAAAAAATGTGCTCGAATCGTAATACCTGCGTTAATTTATGCACGTTAACGTTTAACGCTGCTCGCAAAAAAAATTGCGCTGCGCGTACGAATTTCTGTGGAGAATGTAATAGAGCCCTAGGCCCCTATTACATTCCTCGCGCATTTGGTTTTGCGTGCGCAAATGCGCATTTGCGCGAGGGGCAAAACCCTTTGCGCTGAACGTCGTATTACAACGTTCGTGCAAACAGTGCGCGTTATCGTTTAACGCGGATGGACCTGCGCAAGCATGATGAACTGTGCGCATCCTATACTTAGCATTGTGAGAGCAAATTCGTCCGTGCACTGGTATGCGGATGGTATTACAATCGATGCGCATCTTTTTACGAACGACGTTTGCACGCATAATTTTAACGTCTTTGAAAAGCTGGTGGTAACTGCAAATCGGAATGTTCTGGCCGAAACGAAAAAACACCAGCACGAAAAAAAAAATACAGCACAGTACACATTCTACACATACCCAAACAATAAAATTGAGAATTTGTGCGTGTTTTTTTTATTGCTGCAGCATGTATACTCAGATTAACTTTGACAGGCGCAAAAACTGAAGTGAGTCAATTAAGGTAAATTTATGTCAATTAAGGTTCTTAATTCTGATTGGCTGAATCCCACAAAAAACAGTCCGCACACTGATTTACGTGCGCTACGTTACTGCGCACGTATTACTCTTCGTTTTGCGCATCATTTTTACGAACGTTATTTTTGGACGGATGAGAAAATGTGTTCGGATCGTAATACCACCGTTAAGTTTTCCGTGATAACGCTTAACGCTGCGCGCAAAACAAATTGCGCTGTGCGGACGAATTTGCTTGAAGAATGTAATAGGGGCCCTAGAGTGTCATACTCCAAATCTGAATTACTAGGTGGCATATACTGTGATTATTATTTTTTTTACTTATTGTGATCATTCAATAAGGTAGGAAAGGAGGAGGAGTGGCCCTGTATGTGAAAAACAACATAAAAACGAACCAAATAAAAGTGAGCGAGGTGAACATAGAGTCAGTTTGGGTTACACTAACATTTGGCAATCATACAGTAGCTCGTGTAGGTGTGATCTATAGACCCCCTGGACAAGTAGAAGAGCTAGATAATCTGCTGGTTGAGGAAATAGCCAAAATGGCAATGAAGGGGGAAGTTATTATCATGGGGGACTTTAATCTTCCTGATGTGAACTGGAAAACCAAAACAGCTGGGTGCACCAGGAGTACAAATATTCTAAACTCCTTACTGGGATTATCTCTAACACAAGTAGTTGAGGAGCCGACCCGTAAAGAGGCCATATTGGATTTAATACTCACAAATGGAGGTTTGGTATCGGACGTTGTTGTAGGTGAAAATTTGGGATCTAGTGATCACCAGTCAGTATGGTTTAATATAAGAACAGGGATGGAGCCGCACCACACAAAAACAAAAGTTTTAGACTTTAAAAAAACAGATTTTTCTAAAATGAGATTTTGTGTGAAGGAGTCATTATCAGACTGGAGGAATTTAAAGGGAGTCCAAGAGAAATGGGATTATTTAAAGGAAGCATTATTGAAGGCCACAGGAAATTGCATTCGGCTTGTTAGCAAAAACAAAAAAGGGAAGAAACCACTGTGGTACTCTGCAGAAGTGGCCAAAATAGTGAAGAACAAGAAGATAGCATTCAATAATTATAAAAAAACTCAGCGTGAAGAAGATAGGCAAACCTATAAGATTAGGCAGAAAGAAGCAAAGCAATTTATAAGAGCTTCCAAAGCACACGCAGAAGAGAAAATAGCTCAGTCAGTAAAAAAGGGGGACAAAACATTTTTTAGATACATAAACGAGAAAAGAAAAGTAAAACAAGGATTAGTTAGATTAAAAACAAAGGAAGGAAGGTATGTAGAAGAGGATAAAAGTCTCGCTGACTGCCTCAATAAATATTTTTGTTCAGTCTTTGCAGAAGAAAAGGAAGGAAAGGGACCTCAGTTAGGAGAGAACACTAAAGAGACATTTACATATGAGTTTACAGAGGAGGAGGTTCTAAAGCAGCTGTCTAAAGTAAAGACAAATAAGTCAATGGGGCCTGATGGGATCCACCCTAAATTATTAAAAGAGCTCAGTGATGTAATAGCAAAACCGTTAACAGATTTATTTAACCAATCCTTGTTAACAGGAGTCGTCCCAGAAGACTGGAAATTAGCAAATGTTGTGCCTATTTACAAGAAGGGTAGTAGGGAGGAATCGGGGAACTATAGGCCAGTTAGTCTTACGTCAGTAGTAGGGAAATTAATGGAAACCATGTTAAAGGAAAGGATTGTTGAACATCTAAAAACACATAGATTACAGGATCAGAAACAACATGGGTTTACCTCAGGGAGATCATGCCAAACTAATCTTATTGATTTTTTTGATTGGGTAACAAAAATAATAGACACAGGTGGTGCAGTAGACATTGCTTATTTAGATTTCAGTAAGGCTTTTGATACTGTTCCGCATAGAAGGCTTATCAATAAATTGCAATCTTTGAGCTTGGATTCCAATATTGTTGAATGGATTAGGCAGTGGCTGAGTGACAGACAACAGAGGGTTGTGGTAAATGGAGTTTATTCGGCGCAAGGTCTTGTTACCAGTGGGGTACCTCAGGGGTCAGTACTTGGACCCATTCTCTTTAATATTTTTATTAGTGATATTGCAGAAGGTATTAATGGAAAAGTATGTCTTTTTGCTGATGACACAAAGATTTGCAACAGGGTTGACGTTCCTGGAGGGATCAGCCAAATGACAAATGATTTAGGTAAGCTAAAAAAATGGTCGGAGTTGTGGCAATTGAGTTTTAATGTGGATAAGTGCAAGATAATGCACCTGGGACGTAAAAACCCAAGGGCTGAATATAGAATATTTGATACAGTCCTAACCTCAACATCTGAGGAAAGGGATTTAGGGGTTATTATTTCAGAGGATCTAAGGGTAAGTAGTCAATGTAATAGAGCAGCAGGAAATGCTAGCAGAATGCTTGGTTGTGTAGGGAGAGGTATTAGCAGTAGGAAAAGGGAAGTGCTCATGCCACTGTACAGAGCACTGGTGAGACCTCACTTGGAGTACTGTGTGCAGTACTGGAGACCGTATCTCCAGAAGGATATAGACATCTTGGAGAGAGTTCAGAGAAGGGCTACTAAAATGGTGTACGGCTTGAAGGAGAAAAGTTACCAAGAAAGGCTTAATGATCTTAACATGTACAGCTTGGAAAAAAGACTAGACAGAGGAGATATGATAGAAACATTTAAATACGTAAAGGGAATCCACAAGGTAGAGGAAGGGAGTATATTTAAAAGGAAACAAAATAGCAAAACAAGAGGACATAGTCTTAGATTAGAGGGGCAAAGGTTTAAAAGTAACATCAGGAAGCATTATTTTACTGAGCGGGTGGTGGATACATGGAACAGTCTTCCAGTAGAAGTGGTAGAGGCCAAAACAGTAATTGAATTTAAGCAAGCATGGGATAGGCATAAGGCTATCCTAAACAAAAGATAAATCCAGGTAAAGTATCCATGTAATTGGGCAGACTAGATGGGCCGAAAGGTTCTTATCTGCCGACATTTTTTCTATGTTTCTATGTTTCTATGTTTCTATTCAACGATCAACTTCTTCCAGCTTTACTCATACGTCCTTACTTTTAATTATGTTATTATTTTGATGACTGCACCCTTCTCATTTAGAATTCTGAGTTCATTATAAATTATCTCTAGCTTTCATACTTCAATTTGCTGGATTTTCATAAAATTCCAGATATATAACAAAATACCTTCTGTTGAATCTGTTGAACAGGTCGTTATTTTATGAATAACTGTTTTTGTATTCTTCTTTAAGCCACAGATTTTTCTATCATTGTTATTTTTTTTTTCGGGGAAGGCAATATGAGAGTTTTCTTGGGAATACTGACCACTTTCCTCATGCAGATGCATTTTTTTTTAAATCAAAGCACTTTCTAAAGAAGCACGTCTAATTCAAAGCCAATATACTCATGTTATTTCAATTTATTTCTCTAACTGACATCTCAGCATCTCCCACTGATTTTAACATGCCAGTAACAAATTCCTAGTCATTGTTCAGCCAGAAGTGATATACTCAACTTTCTCATTCTATATCACTAAATAACATTTTGCTAAATCAAAGACAACCAGAAAATTGTCTTGTAATCAGGTCTTCTTCAGAAAAACTGCAAACGTTTTCCTTCATAAATTAGTTTTGATACCATGCCTTTGAAAAAGGGGATTTATTAATGTTAAAAAAGATCTAATATGACAGCTGATGCAATCAACTACATGCCAATATTTTAAGGTATCAGCTAGAAAATCTGTGCTTCATATTTGACAAAATACATTTAACATTTTTGTGAACTACTGTTCAATGCTTCAAAAGCATTGAAAAAAATTTAATAAAACACTCTTATTCTAAGAATTATTTTATCCAGGGTCACCTCTGGTAGGGATCATTAGGGTCACACTTACCCACTTAGCACTTTGCCTTCTGATGGGAAGAATAGTACATTGTCTGCCAGGGGCACACTGTTATCAATTAGCATTGTTCCCTCTCTGGAAATGACAGGGCATAACAAGCGGACATGGTGCTGTGTGCCACCTGAAGCTGTGCATCCCCCTTTCCCACCATGCCACGCATAGATACTGAAGGAGAGAGAATGTGATACTGTGGCAGATCTGTCAGCTTGTGCACAAAACCACTGAGCCAGGGCTCTACATGGAGTGATCTCCTGCCAACACAGCTGCTATTGGGACCCAGAGCAGCAATTAGCGACATCACCCCCTGAAACATGAGGCATAATCCAGATGTCTGTGTATAATACAAGAAAATGTGGTGTATTCAGTGCTTCTTTCACATAGGTTGGAGAGGGTCCTCTTTATTGGTTCATCTCCTTGGCCCAAGTGGTGGTCATCTTCTGGTAGCCTCTCATCAATATCCTTCAAATAAAATGCATATACACTTACAGGTCTATTCACTAAAAGGTGAAACTCATGAGAATTGGCAGGAGAAGAGAACAATCTAGACCAAATAGCCGATTTGTACAGTGAGATAAATGGGAGAAATATTTCTGGTTTGGATATTTTTACCTGGATTTTTCACTTCTCCAGTCAATTCTCCTCAGGTTCACCTTTATTGAATACACCTGATAGTGTAGCATATTCAATTAAATCTTAAGAGCGATTTTCACTCACATTTTGTGGTGTCTCAAAATCAGACTCCAGATACACAGGCAGCCGGTGACTTCTTGGAAAAATGTCACTTTCATTTTTCTGCACAGACATGAACAGAATTAGGGAAAAACACTGGACAAAAGACTATTTAAAGGATACAGAAGGAGACACAGGGATATACACCCAAACTGAGGAAGCAAATTACTGCGAAACGCGTTTTGGTCTATTTTATTATTATAAACCAATAAATTATTTATTTATTTTAAACTTCAGTCCTGTTCTGGGTCTGATTGTCCAGCGGAGGAGGTGATTGCTGCTGAGAAGAGATCCAGTGCTCCCTAAACTCACCAGCTGCCTGCATATCTGGTGTCTGATTGTGAGACACCGCAAAATGTGAGTTAAATCCCTCTTCTTTTCTCTTAAGATTTATTTGAATCTGCTACATGATCAGGGTTATTCAGAGAGAGGTGAAAACTAGAATTGCTAGGAGAATGAACAATCTAGACCAAATAGCCGATTTGGAAAGTGAGATAAATGGAAAAAAATCTGGTTTGGCTATTTTGACCTAGCATTTTCACTTCTCCAGTCATTCTCTTGGTTTTCTCCTCTCTCTGAATAACCCTGCTAGTGTATTTATTTTATATGAGGGATATTATTGGCGAGAGGCTACCGGAGGGAGGTGACTACCACTTGGGCCAAAGAGACGAACCAATACAGGGGATCCTCTTCAACCTTTATGTGAAAGAAGTGCTGAATCCACCACATTTTCTTGGATTATTCATTTATCTATGGTGGCATGGTATATACCACCGAGTGGAAGTGATCAGCGGCTGGATTCATTTGAACTGTGAATACCTTTGGAATTTTACTCATTTTATTAATTTACACAGTTTTATCTATTTTATATTTCTTTCATACTTCTGCACATAACTTTGCAACATTCTGTACTATCATTAGGTGGCACCAGTAATACAGATCATTTTACTATTTAAGATGTCTGTATGTGTGGGCTGAAGGATCAGGGTCTACATTTGGAAATGGAAAACATTAATATGATGAAATATTGAGGCATTAACAAAATGAAATATGGCGACATTAATCAAATGAAATGGGAACAGGGCATTAATAAAAAGAAAAGGAAATAGAGGCATTCATAAATTCAAATGCGCGCATAATTCAAATTAAACAGGAACTGTGGCACATCACAAAAGGGGTTCCAGGACCCAATTAATATTAAATAAGGCCTGGGAAGGTAACTGTGTGTGTGTGTGGGATGTCAGTATGTGTGGGGATGTCAAGGCCTGTGTCTGTCCATGTCTTTATCATTGTGTCTCTGTGTTTTTGTCATTCTCTATGTGTCTCTGCTGTTTGTGTCTCTGTCAGCGTCTTTGTTGAAAGGCTTGAAAAAGGCTTATGAGGAGCCAAAATGTTGCTTTTTAATATATCAGCAATAAACCTTCCCTGGAAGACATTTTACAAAGTAAAGAGAGAATGGACACTCAAAGTCTGTCTCTGTTGATGCCTCTGTGTCTGCCAGTGTATGTGCCCATCTGTCAGGTCCCGCCGGACCCACTGACTCACCCACTGCCGGTCACCGGACCTCCGCCCTGCACCGCGGTTCCAGACCCCCGGCGGCTTCCTTGCTGGTAGTGAGGGCTGTCCCTGCAACACCATGGCCCCAGCATCGGCGCTCCATACCAGGGACCCCCTCGATCGGCTGCGCACCCCCGCGGCGCCACCGAGTCCTTCCCCAGCGCTTGCTCTCCGGCACCAGTCTCCTCGCGTCTCGGCGTCCCACGTCGCTTTCCAAGATGGCGTCCCCAACCAATCAAAACCCAGTATCCCCAGGCAACCAGGTACACCTCTCTCCTGATTGGCCCAATTCCCACAGGCGCCCTATTTAAACACCAACCTCTCCAAGACTCATTGCTTGGTTGTCCTGTTCCTCCCCTTTAAACCTCCCTTACCTGAGCACACCTGTCTAAAGATATCTCTACCTGTTTTCACCGTGTACCGAACCGCGGCTTGTATCAACGACGACGCTCTGCCTGCTTTCACTGTGTACCGAACCCCGGCTTGTATCAACGACGACGCTCTGCCTGCTTTCACTGTGTACCGAACCCCGGCTTGTATCAACGACGACGCTCTGCCTGCTTTCACCGTGTACCGAACCCCGGCTTGTATCAACGACGACGCTCTGCCTGCTTTCACCGTGTACCGAACCCCGGCTTGTATCAACGACGACGCTCTGCCTGCTTTCACCGTGTACCGAACCCCGGCTTGTATCAACGACGACGCTTTGCCTGCTTTCACCGTGTACCGAACCCCAGCTTGTATCAACGACAACTCTCTGCCTGCTTTCACCGTGTACCGAACCTCCGCTTGTATCAACGACGACTCTCCACCTGCTTTCACCGTGTACCGAACCTCAGCCTGCATCAACGACGTCTCTCTTCAACCAAACCCAGCCAGGTACTAAAACCTTTACGTTATTTACCATACACCTTATCACATCCAGACTCAACCCCAAAAACGGCTTGTCCCGCATCCTGAGCTCCATAAACACGAACCTGACACCATCAGTGTCTGCTCTGTGTACGTCTCTGTCTTTGTCATTGTGTCAATGTCGGTGTGTGTCTGTCAATGTTTGTCTTTTTCAGTCACTGTGTGCGTGCCTGTCATTGTTTGTGTCTCTATCAATTTTTTCTGTCTATGTGTGTGTGTGTGTGTGTGTGCGTGTCTTTACTAGTTTTGCTATGATGTTATCAGTGTATTTGTTGCTATCAGTAACTTTGAAAGTGTCTGTCAGTGTTTGCATGAGGGTGAATTTCAATCACAAAAATAATGAACAAACAAATTCTTAAAACACTGTGGGCTCTATTAGCTGCCCTGAGCTAAAACCAGGACGCAAAGGGGAATATTAGCATACGCTAACTTCCCCTTTGCGTCCCGGTTTTACTTGTAGAATATGGGGCAGGCTTTGAGTCGCTAACATGCCATCCTGAGCATCCCCTCCATGGAGTCCATAGGTCGCCACAGGTCGGCGGAGTGATCACGGAGGGAGACTGGGGACTTTTTTCCCCCAGTCTCCCTCTGCTCCCGGCAGCCAGAAGCAGCAGATCAGTCCGCTATTCTCACTGCGGGATGAGAGGTGAGTATTTGTTTTTTTAAAGGGCTTTTCAGCTGCTGCTAACGGATTCTGCAGCAGTGGAATCAGTTAGCAGCAGCTCAGAGCTGGTGTTAACTTTTCAGTCAGCGACAGCTCTTTGTAACTAGCGTTAGGACCTTGCGTTCACTAATTTCCCCTTTGCGTCCCGGTTTCCCCAGCAGATCGCGAGGCAAGCGCCGAGTCTGGCAGCCTGCCTCTTAGCGATCGCTAAGCTCGCGAATGCTGGGGATCTCTTGTGAGATTCTGCTGATCAGCAGAGTGATCACAGAGGGAGACAGGGGACATTCTTCCCCCAGTCTCACTCTGCTCCTGGTGACCAGAAGCAGCGGATCGGGCTGCCCATCTCACCATGGGAAGAGAGGTGAGTATTTGTTTTTGGGGGGGGTTGAGCTGTAGGTAACAGATTCTGCAGCAGTGCAATCCATTACCTACACCTCTGAGCTAGTGGTAAGTTTTTTGTTAGCGCCAGCTCTTATTAACTAGCGTTAGGACCAAGTGATCCTAACGCTAGTTAAGCTGTGCTTGCTCTTTGTGCTCCCCATGTTAGGTATAGGGAGCGCAAAGTACAGTAAACTCGTGCTACGAATCACAAATTAAAGAGGGCTAATGGGGTTTTTAACTAAAGGCGATGTGGGCACAGTGCTATGACCTCCTTTAAGCTAACGCTGACGCTAGTGTTAGCTTGAAGGAGGTGATAGAGCCCTGTGTGTACGAAGATACTGGGACACATAAACAGCCACTAAGAATTTGGAAGGGTTCTTGGCAGGACATGAGGTCTGAAATTTGAGGGGTCTATAAGGACTAAGTCTCAGTACCACCTGACTGGCTGAACCACGTGACACGCATGCACGCAGCTGCCCGCCCTTTCGTTAACATGGACTGTCACTCTATTCTGGACTGAACACCCACCGGGAAGGGAATCAAAGCCACGGTGCACCCTCTGGCAGTGGCACCCCACTGCTGACAAGATGGCTCCATGCACAGGCACAGCCATGATCCTAACGTGGCCTGGAGGGAGCTCCTGCTGAGTCTGTACACAGTGCCTGCTGACTCTGCACACAGCCCTACTGCGGACAGAGGCCGGTAAATGTAGAATAAATAATTGCTGTGTGCTCATACAAACTCGGTTTGCTGGGAGTTTTATTGCAGTGGATTCTGATACACTGACACACACCACACATTGCATTTCTGGGAGTTTTATTGCAGTGGATTCTGATGCACTCATACACACCGCACATTGCATTGCTGGGAGTTTTATTGCTGTGGATTCTGATACGCTGACAAACACCACACATTGCATTGCTGTGAGTTTTATTGCTGTGAATTCTGATGCACTCATACACACCGCACATTGCATTGCTGGGAGTTTTATTGCTGTGGATTCTGTGATACACACTGCATATTACTGTGAGTTTTATTGCCCTGGAGCTCTGGGATACGCTCATACACACTGCACATTACTGTGGGTTTTATTGCTTTGCAGCTCTGATATGCTCATACACAGTGCCCATTTCTCTGGGTTTTATTGCTGTGCAGTTCTGTGATATGCTCATACACAGTGCCCATTTCTGTGGGTTTTATTGCTATGCAGCTCTGTGATACGCTCATATGCAGTGCACGTTTCTGTGGATTTTATTGCTCCACCAATTAGAGCGGCTGTGATCCCGTTTACTTGACATGCGTGGCTGTTCTTTGTAAAAATACATGAATTTAAACATTTCATAATTTTCTTTATCTCAATAGATACATTTGAAATGGTATCCAAAATATACAAGTAGGCACTTGGTATCCACTTTTAATATAAAGAGAGGAAAAGGCGGAGCTCTAAGAGGAAAAGGTGGAGCTTAAAGAGGAAGGGTGGGGATTAACCAGGAAGAGGTGTGCCCTTGACAGGAAGGGGTGCGTCAAATTTAAATTAGGGGGTGCACGAGTTTAGTCAGGCCTAGGGCAGCACAAAACCTAAATACACCACTGCAACAGATATCTATTATGGCAGTCTCAAATGGTAGGGACCATACATTGGCCACTTCCGACATAGGTTTAAACTTGCTGACATAAGTGTAGTCATTGACTATTTTATGTTTGCTCTTAACGGGCCAATGTGAGAGGCTGCAGCAAATGCATTCTTGAATATGTAATGCACTTACTATGGATGGCATTAGTTTTTGTGTTTTTAAAATCTGAAAGAGTTACCCATTCACCCTTTTCAAGCCTACAACATCATGTTTCTTTGCCTTTTTCCAATAACTTGACCCCTGACCTCTAGAATTGAAGAAACATGGCAGGTGGTAGAAGGCGTTGCCACACTATTGTTGATTTCAGATAAGGGGGACATACAGCAAATGATGTAGAGTGATAATTTGACATCCTGCACAACTCCTCATTTCAATAGCAGGCAGTTCACTTCTGCAACCACTGCCTTACACTTACCAAACTGTAGACCATTTCACTATTAGCTTTTTCAAATAAAAGCAAGCTTCTTTCTCTAAAGTAAATCATTCTGAATGTTAAACTGCAACCTACCCCTAGCACACCATGCCCATCAGTAAAACTTTGGGCACCAAAGTCAGAGAGCAGATCTCTAGCTACAACACTGATAGCTACTTTAGCTACTGTACTAAGGGCCAAATTACAATCTAGGTGCTAACGTTAACACTCACCTGTGTGAGCATTAACGTTAGCCACGGTGGCTACCACATATTACAATCCAAACGCTAACGGGTTAAGTAACATTGCCTTTCTCAGCGCGAGGTTACTGTACTTTGCGCTCCCTATACTTAACATGGGAGCACAAAGTGTTAATCAGCATTAGGATTGCAATCTACTAACGCTGATTAACATCCAGCCGCAGTTAACAGAAAGTTAACCACAGCCAGGACTTGGTGTTAACGGATTCTGCAGAAGTGGAATCCATTAACACCAGCCAAAAAATAAATAAAAGTGATCAGATACTCCCCTCCTGTCCCGCGGTGAGGACCGTGGCTCCAACTGCCTTCTCCGTCCAGTGGGATCATGGAGAGACTGGGGGAAAAAGTTCCTCAGTCTCCCCTATGTATCACTATGCCGTCCACCCGGATCTCGCTAGGCTCAATGGAGTCCTAAGGACTCCATCGAGTGGATGCTCGCGGCGGCACTCAGAGCTGCCGCGAGCATCCAGGGGCGTAGCGCGCGGTATCAATGCAGGCAGCTTTTTAAGCGCCTGCATTGTAAACCCACATTAAAATGGGGTCGGTAGAGAGAAAACTGGGGTGCAGTGTTTTCTCCCTACCATTCCCGTTTTAACGTCAGGATCGTAATTTAGCCCTAAGTATTTAATCATTGTGGTTTGACATGATGAAAATATTAAAGATGTCATAAATTTTTAATGCCAAACTACTCAAAATAAATGAACTGAACAAATTGATTAACTCATACAGCTGTTTGCTATTTGTTTTTTTAGTTTACTGATTCATTTGTCTGTCTGTGTGTTTTGGATGAATCAACAAACCAGTATATCCAAACTATTTGCAATTTGAATAGAAATAGTGTATATGTCTATAACTTGATTCTGTTAGGATAAATTGCTCAATTTGTTTTGGAGCTCAAACTGCCCAACCAAAATTCTGTCTCCTGTATACTACATGAAAATGATCAGCAAAAGGAGATAGAAAAAAATTAAACCAAATAAACCAAGGGCTCTATTTCGCTACTGCCATTAAATTAATGTCTGGGACTGTTATGCATAACTGCTCCAACAGGTAGCTCAGTGACTGGACTGCTATTCCATCTTGGTTGCAAGTTTTCCTTGTGGCCCGGTTATTGCGGCAGGTTACTGTAAATGAATGGCCCCACTTTATATAAGAGGCATTTGTTGAGCATACGTGGAGAAGAACAAGCTATTTCAAGTTAGCTTATTCTTCTCTGGAGCAAGTATTTCCGAAAGTAATATTAACTACCAGAACCTGGTAGTAAAGGAGTTATTCAAAGAGCACCGAATTGGCCACCGAATTGCACCGAACAGTGAATTTCCCCATAGGGTGCAATTTCGTGGCCATTCGGCTAGTCAAAAAGCTGGCGATTCAGCTGCCAAAAGCTGCCAAATATTAGCGAATTGCCAGCGAAATCTGGTGACCTCCAGTGACAGTGAAATCCCCATAGAGAAGTAACAGTTATGGTAATCTATTCAGAGAATGCTGAACAACTGTGAAAATTATCGAAATGCCCTGATCTTCGGTGTTTTCATTCAACAGGTTTAAGCAGGCAAATCTCATAGGTTTCATTTCCTGTTTTTATTAAATATTTATTCAATCGTTTATTCTTTTAATTTGGCAGATGGGCCTGAATGCCAAAGGGAGGCAAAGCATGCCCGCAGCTCTCTGGGAACTCCTATGGCTCACCACCCTTCCCTGCGGCTGACCGCCGTCATTGGCTGCATTAATTCAGACCCCCTACAGCCAATAGTGTAAATGGCCTCAGGGAAGGATTGTAGGAGTTACCAGAAAACTGAGGAGTGTGCTATGCTGCCAAGTGACATTCAGGTGGACAACCTGCCACCAGAATGGCATAGCACACCCAGTGGCGTGAAGGAGTTAAAACCCAAATAAAAAGTGGATATTAAGTCAAGAATATAATAACCTATACTAATTTCACAGGAAAATACAATTTTTTAACGCATATGGCTATTGACCCAATAAATATTATGATAATTATATTATATCCTTAAATAATGAACACATTAATAAAAATTATGTATTGAAAAATAGGGATGTGCGTTTCGTTTCTTACCGATTAGTTTTTCTCACGAAATGGGCCGATTCGGTGCTTCGGTTTTGTCCGATGTTCTGAACTGGACCAGCAATGAAATACACACCATCCGAAATATTTCCCGATACGAAACAAAAAAAATCGTTATTTCGTATGGACATGAAATTTGTAAAATCGCAAGTCATTTTCACTCTATTCGTGATTTCGGTTCCGTTTTGGTTCATTTCGGACAGCGTATTTTTGTATCATTTCGAGTCCGTTTCGGTTCTGTTGCTGATTTCGTAATTTAGTATCGTCAGTCACTTTCTTCACTTCTTCCTGTGCTTTCTTTCTGCATCAATAATATATTTATTTTAAATATTTAATTAGACAGAGGATTTAGGGAAAAGCTAACAGTACAAGATATTGATATTTTATATGATTAAATAAAGTTGTGCAATGCATATTCATAAGAAAAAAGGATCTTTCATAAAAAACGATACGTCCGAAGGAACGAATTGGCAGAATTACTGTATCGACCGAAATATCGGAGCATCCGAAAAACCATACGTCTAAAGTCAAAACGAAATGGACCCTTTGAAACAAACAGAACAGACGATCTGAAAGACCGAAATCCCCCGAATTCACGAAACAAAAATCGATACGAAACAACGAGCCGAAACGAGTCGAAACTAAAATGGGCCGAAACGATCAAAACTTTTAAAAAAAACAAATGAGCCGAAAAAAAATGTATGCACATCCCTATTGAAAAGCTGAAAGTTCTTTGAAAAAATGATCATATAACATTTATACATCTTCTTCTTACGGTATTTTTGTGTGTCCTTTTTATTTATGAGCCGTGTGATTCACTTTATCACAGTGTTACACTATTGTATTTTTGAGTAGCCTTGGAAAGTGGTCCTTTACTTTTACCTCATAATTAGGAATGAGCCTAACACCCCCATGTTCGGTTAGCATTCGAACTCGAACAATTTCAAAAGTTCGAGTTCGAACACGAACCAAACTCAATGCAAGTCAATGGGACTCAAAAGTTCGATTTTTAGAGTGCCCTCCAAGAGGGCATATATGCAAGATATTTGCCATAAAAGGTGTATGGGGGTCCGGGTAGTGCCCTGGGGGGACAGGAAACAAGGAGAAAAAGTTTTAAACAAGACGTTTTTAAAGGAACAGTGAGTTTTCCATAAAATAAAGGTTAAGAATAAAAAATGAGTAAAAAAAAACGAATAAAAAAAGGGTTAAAAAAACCTCAAAATTCCTTCAAATATCGTGCCTAGGAGGTCCCCATAACCTGCCCGGGAAGTGGCGAATTTGTAGGATGTATAGAAATATCGCCATCAGAGACCCACACACGACACCTAGCCACCCTTAAGGGGTTAAAATGCACAGGGACTGGCTACTATCCTGTTAGATGATGGAATGTACTATATGTATAAAGCAAGGTATATATGACAATGGATAGTCAGAGACTTTAGGGACTCAGCTTGTACGCTTTATGATAGACATTTTCAATTTTATTAATTGAATTTAAGCAGGCATGGGATAGGCATAAGGCTATCCTAAACAAAAGATAAATCCAGGTAAAGTATCCATGTAATTGGGCAGACTAGATGGGCCGAAAGGTTCTTATCTGCCGACATTTTTCTATGTTTCTATGTTTCTATTTTCACTTTGTGTTGTGTTACTAATGCAGAAGCAGCAAGCCCTTCCACCACGCTTGCACCAAAACTATAGATCTAACACAATAATAATTGTATGCTCACATAGGCCCTTCAGTAGAGGTACATGACATACAAATACTGGAATATTACGTTTAAATCTAAGGAGTGTGATAAAGATTTTAAGCCCTTGGTGACAAATGACGTAACATCTACATCAGGGCTCAAAATTTCAAGTCCCGAGCTACTAGCCAGGCCTTAAGAGTTACTCGCTCGCCACCAGTTGCCCCACATTCACACACACACAATGAAAAAAAAAAGTGTAGGATTATCTGCATATGGCGCTTTGACCTCCCTGCAGACCCAGAGGAGGTGCAGATGGAATGTAAACCCAGCAGCACAGCATGAAAGCCGCTGGGATCCATCCACGTCGGTCTGCATCTGGCAGTTCTGTGTGCGCCCTAATAAATGGTGCGACGCGGAGAGGCTCTAAACCAGGCGGATGGGGAATGTGCTGGTTGGAATAGCTTGTTCTCAATCTGCCCTGGGAACATTAACAGCTCCAATTCATAGTATTGGAGACTTTAGTGAACAGAAAGCTGACGCTATGTCCAAGATGGAATAGGACAAGTTTAAAATGCTTGTAACTGGAACTATAGCTCAATTGCTGCTTGGCATCCTGATTGTGATCTGGCCTATTGGCACACCCTAATGTTGGATGAAGAGGTCCCTTTGTCACCTCTTACATTGATATTTTAGATGCCCCTTATCTGGTACATAATAAATAGCATAAAAAGTGACTGTTTCTCTAATTCCAGTTTTGTTATTTCTAATGAAAAATGTTTAGAAGTTTTTTGCACAAAATACACAGCTTTTCAATTAATACATTTTCTGGGAGTGCACGCCCTAATGTTACAGGCTGCAAACACCACCGATCTGGTCCCTTGTGTGCTGAGGCTTGCCTCACTGTGGCAGACCCTAGGGTTGTGTGCTCTTCCATGATGTTTACATCTCTTTTCCTATCTGAGGAACGTTACTCATATTTTTTAGGTGTCCCTCTATGCTCTCTGTGCCCTTTAATTGTCACATAATTTGTCCTCCCCCTCTTTCTCTCTGCTTTTGTTTGTTCCTTTGGAGTCTTCCTTTGGTGTTCCCTGTGATGCTTGTTTGTATATCCCGTTATCCCCCTTTATTCCTCCCTGCCCCATCATGAACTTGTACCTCTCCTTCACATTCTTTCCCTGCTGTGGTCAGGACATGTGGAGGGGCCTCTCTCACAGTCAGGAATCACTGAGCCACTTCTGACATAAGACAGCTCCTCATGGCAACCAGGCCAGGGCAGTGAGAAAGATCTGTCCAGTTCCCTCGGCTCTTGATCATGCACAGCCACTCCCGGACTGGTCAGAGCATCACATGGACCACCCGGAAGCTGAAAGCAAATTCCACATCTCTCCCAGCACCCAGGCTGTGCTGTTACACCAACGTTTACTAAACGGCGCTCAGGTAGTGGCAGCTTTACTGACACAAGTGCCAGTTGGCCAGCCCAGGCAGCGGGGCTGCTAGTAGCACAGGGCCTGGTGCCACGCACCTGTTACACATGCAAATTATGTTAGGAGGCTCGGCTGCAGTAAAGCCTGCCACTGGTGAGTCAATGGAGTATGCAGCGATCATCACCTGCCCTGTTATACTGAATGGTGACTGCCAAGCATCAAATCATGCCAGCCATGAATTCCCTCCATTTGTCTCAGCCAAGCACACTGTGTGCATTTTGCGGTGAGAGGGAGAACCTCAACGAGAGAAGGATGTACCTGCACAGCATTTATACAGCAGGAGGTGGACATGATAGCATCAATATGGAAAGATCACTTTTACAGCCACTACATTATGCTGCATTTTATTGTACAATACAGAACATCCCCTAAATATTCAGCACTATACACAGCAACCCCTATATATCCAGCACAATACAGAACATCCCCCTACATATCCAACACAATATATAGCATCCTCTTATATATAGCACACTACAGGACATCCCTTTTAGATCCAGCACAATATAAAGCATCCCATATTCATCTAATAGAAGAGCACACTCCTATATATTCATCCAGTACAATAGAGGGTATCTCCTATATATTATACAGCAGAGCACCTGGCACCCCTATATAGTGATTACAATACAGAACATTGTGTTTATATTCGTCATAAAGATCATATGTACTGTATATAGAAGCATCCTCCTTGTGCTCAGTCCAGTAGTGACTGTATCTCGATATTCTTTTGCAGACATTCAGTATTACATGTCCCATGAGTAGCTGCCTGCATTCCTTGACCCAGCGGCCAGCGTGCCTCTGTCAATGGCAGGGGGATGGAGCGGAGCTTCCCTCCCTCCCTGCCTCCTTGTGTGAGGTCACGGAGGGAGAGCATGTGGGCAGCCAGTCACATTCACTGACCCACCATTGGCAGTGAGCCCTGCAGCCAAGCCTCCTATCACAAGGTGGTTGGTCCTGACTTGCGGAGACCCACCAATGATTTCTTTCAACAGAACAGGTGTTACCGGCCATGCCACTCGCCCTCACTTCATTTCCACTCGCCAAATGTGAGCAGGCGAGTGGAAATTTTTTGCCCTGATCTACATCATTAATGATTGGCTTTACAGAGTCCTGGTCCTTAAGGGGTTAAACAGCATATCAGAGGAAAATGTAGTAGAAATTAACACTTCTTAGAATTCAGAAGCACAGTGTTCATACATGTGCAGGAGCCACTCCCAGTCTGCAGGCAATGTATCAACTTTATGAGACCAGACTAATTAGAAGTACATGTTATTTCCAAACACTAATTAACACCTGTTGTTTACACCTTTGAGAGCCCTGCTGATGCTGTAAGCAAGCACATGTCATTTAGAGGTGAGAATCTTTGCACCTAGACAATACATTAGGCAGACTGTAAAGCATGCTTTCCTTGGAAGCTAAAAAATCCACATCACCCATTGCAGCATTTTAAAGATGAAACACACAGGCGGCGCAAAAAATCCTATGGAAGCCTCATGCACAGTATGCCAGGGGTCTCAAACTCATGGCCCCCCAACATGATTTGGACTACAAGTCCAAGGATGATTTAATGCAATACATGGCAAGGGAATCCTGGGAGTTGTAGTTCAAAAACATCAGGGGCACCAGAGTTTGAGACTAGAGCCCTGCTGCGAGCACATGTCATTTAGAGGTGAGAATCTTTGCACCTAGACAATACATTAGGCAGACTGTAAAGCACGCTTTCCTTGGAAGCTAAAAAATCCACATCACCCATTGCAGCATTTTAAAGATGAAACACACAGGCGGCGCAAAAAATCCTATGGAAGCCTCATGCACAGTATGCCAGGGGTCTCAAACTCATGGCCCCCCAACATGATTTGGACTAAAAGTCCAAGGATGATTTCAATGCAATACATGGCGAGGGAATCCTGGGAGTAGTAGTTCAAAAACATCAGGGGCACCAGAGTTTGAGACTAGAGCCATGCTGCGAGCACATGTCATTTAGGGGTGAGAATCTTTGCAACCAGACATTAGGCAGACTGTAAAGCACGCTTTCCTTATAAACTAGATAATCCAAATCACCCATTGCAGCATTTTAAAGATGAAACACACAGGCGGCGCAAAAAATCATATGCAAGCCTCATGCACTCTAAGCACATGTAATTTTGAGGTGTGAAAGTTTCAGAAAAATGTACACGTGTGCAAATATTTTAAATAAAGCCAGAATAATTTTATGACAGTCACATTTGTCTGACAAACAGATAATACATTACGCTGCAGCATGTGTTGTTTATATATGTTGGTAGATGTATGTAATGTGTGTTATGTGTATGTAACATGTTTATGCTATTATACATACCGCTTCTTGACGACGTACACAGTCCGTCCATTGCTAATCATCGCCCACATGCGTGCCTTCTTGCCCTGGGTAGTTTTTTAATTCAATATCTAATAAACCGTTGCTTATAATATTCTGCAGTAAAGAGTCTCTTTATTTCTAGATTTTTTAGTATTTTTTAAGCATTTTTTTATACTTTTTTCCAAATTATTTTTTTATAGAACTCGAACCGAACACGCCAAAAAGTTCGAAGTTCGCGAACTGCCAATGTTCGAGTCGAACTCCGAACTGATCGAACCGAACAGCTCATCCCTACTCATATTCTTTAGAAGACCATCTTAACAGAGCTAGCAATTATTTGATGCCATAAAGTTAATGTGAAAGTGTGCAAAAACCATTTAAAAACTAAACTATAATTACCCTCTAATAATGATATAAAATCAATGTGAAACCTTAGATTTTCTTATCTATGTGAGTACTGCCAGTTTATTAATTATATTTAAAGTAATTTTTTAAAGTCATCTACTAACTCATTTAAAGACGAAATAAAGCAGACAATGAACAGTGCATAATTCTGAACAAAATCACGCTCGGTAAATTTCATTTCTTTTGTATGATCCGCAAATAGAGAAGCCTGGGCAATGTAACATGTTTTTGCATGAATATAGGCATTACAATTCAGAGCCCTTGAGGAATGAAATTACCAGTGATTCATTCATAATTCATGACTTTTATTATCTTCCCACTACATTTAGTATGAGGTACAATTTATAGCTTCATTTACATTATACTACATGAATTATGGTTAAAATATGCAAACCCATTTCTTTGTGATGTTCAAGGCCATTGAATGCCAACATAAAATACATTGTAGTTACAGTGTAAAACAAGTGCCATGTGTGGTTTTGCAGTGAAAAGTTACTATAGACTTCAAAATCACATAAACAGTATTTAATTTTTGATGTTATGAGAAAAATATAATCTAGGTCATAAATGAGATACGTAAACAAATACTTTCAGCTACACTCTAGAATTGTAGCTGTATGAGAGCATTGCTAAATTTTATAAACTAATGTAACTCAAGACATTAAAAAAAACCTAATGGAGAAAATCCGTGCCTTTAGGTTTTCCCATACATTCCCCATTTTGGAGCGACATTCCGGGGCAGGCGCTACCTTGGCATCTTGCCCCAGAATGCCGGATGCCCTGCACATTCTCTGTCACGTCCGGCTTTCCTGGGGGGACCCATGCCACTCCAAGGGATGCTCGGCACCCGGCCGGCAGTGCTGTCCTCGCTGCTCGCTGGCCGGTTGACAGGTAATTTGTTGGCTCACGAAGGTTGCGTGGGTGGCCGGGAGGTTGGGCATGGCATGATGACACGTAGCCGTCGGGTTTAAAGCCAGTCCACTCGAACAGACTCATTGCCCTGACGTGGAGTTACTTCCCCAGTGCTTGGTGGTTCATTTCTATTACTGATTTGACTCTGGCTTTTCTGAGTACACTCTATGGGCCATATTACATAGTTGGTGCTAACTTAACCAGAGCAGTTGTAAACTGAAAACCTCCATAGGCTATAATGGCTCTGGTAAGTTTACAACAGCTCTGGTTAAGTTAGCACCAGCATTGTAATACTGCCTTATGTGTACTGACTCTGCTTTCACTGACTACCCTGAATTGTGTCCCAACTCTGCTGTATCTGAGAACCATGATTTGTGTACCGACTAAAATGTCTCTGAGTACCACAATTTGTCTACCGACTCTGCTGTATCTGAGAACCACGATTTGTGTACTGATCTGTTTATTCCTGTTAACCCTACTTTGTCTATAAATTGCAGTGTTAAGGTATACATTCACAGGGCCTATACAATGCTATTACTCTGGGCCCTGTTAACCCTTGCTGGTTGTTCTTCCCTGCAGATAGTAAGTTTTACCGAATATTAAAGGATCAGAGGGATAGACAGGATTCTGTGTACAGGGGCCAGCTTCACAGTTCTAGGAGGGATCTGTGACATACTTGCTCTCGCGAGATCGCTTAGCGCTGCTTAGTGATCATTAAGGGAGACTGGGAACCATTTCTTCCCAGTCTCACCCTGCTCCCAGTGACCAGAAGCAGCGAATCAGGCCACCGTTTTGACCGCGGGATGAGAGATGAGTATCAGATTTATTTGGGGGGTTTTTAGGGGGTGCTAAATGATTTTGCAAATGCGGAATCATTGAGCACCGGCTTTTAGATGTAGCTAAAATTTTGCCTTGCACGCCCCTGATGGTAATTAGTGCTAGCACTATGTAATTAGTGATGGGCCAAACACCCCCATGTTCGGTTTGCATTCGAACACGAACATTTGAAAAAGTTCGAATTCGAACGCGAACACGATTTGAACTCAATGCAAGCCAATGAGACTCGAACGATCAAATTTTAGAGTGCCATCCAAGTGGGCATATATGCAAGATATTTGCCATAAAAGGGGTATGGGGTCCGGATAGTGCCCTGGGGACAGGAAACAAGGAAAAAAGTTTTAAAAAACGTTTTTAAAGGAACAGTGATTTTTCCATGACATAAAGGTTAAGGATGAAAATGAAAAATTCCTTCAAATATCGTGCCTAGGAGGTCCCCATAACCTGCCCGTGAAGTGGCGGATTTGTAGGATGTATAGAAACATTTAAAAAGTAAAAAATTACAGTAAATGTTTTTTCTTTAATCTATTCATAAACAACTGCTTGGGGCGGCAGCCTGTATGAAAAGAGGAGACGTTTTAGGACACGCAGAACAAGTTTAGTGATTTTTTGGCTAAATTATTGTGAAACTTATGCAGGCTTTGGATGAAAGTAACAACAGGTGCATTAAAATTGGACCTTTGGTGCCAGCTAGTGCCTTCACACCGTAACCCCTCTGAGGTATTGTTGAAGAGGGCAGTGGTGGTGGACCCTGCGGTCAAATATTACAATGATATGAATCTGGTACACGCGTCAGTGCACCCAAATATTGGGCCTTTGGTGGCAGCAAGTGTCTTCACACCGTAACCACTCTGAGGTATTGTGGAAGAGTGCAGGGGTGGACCCTGCAGTCAAATATTAAAATGATATGAATCTGGTACACGTGTCAGTGGCAGTGTACCCAAATATTGGGCCGTTGGTGCCTTCATAACCTAACCCTTCTGAGGTATTGTGGAAGAGTGCAGTGGTGGAGGTTTTGGGAATGCAGAAGAGATCCCCGATCTATTCAGTTACATCAGCATCAGGGGAGTGATAGCTGCTGATCCAGGACTGATTAATTTTTATAAATGTCAGCCGATCTACAGAGTCAGTGGACAGACGCACTCTTTTGTCTGTGACAAAACCTCCAGCGTCACTGAACATCCTTTCAGAAAGCACGCTGGATGAAGGGCAACCTAGTAGCTGCATAGCATATTGGCTAAATTCTGGCCAGTGATCCAGTCTCAACAACCAGTAAGCCATTGGATCATCTGCTGTAAAGGTATCCAGGTCTGCCCTTGCCCCTAGGTAGTCCTGCACCATATGGTGAAGACGCTGGCAATGGGTGCCTGCATTTGACATCCCTGGGCGTCGTGGACTAAAAAAATTGCAAAAGGCATCAGTCAAGAGGCCCCCTTCACCGCTATTCCTCTGATAAACCGCAGCCTCAGAAGCACCTGTGTCATCACTTGGTAACCTACCAGTGCCTGGAAAGGTGTTACACAAGTGTCGCTTTAGAGTGTCCTCAAGTTGTTTCATCCTGTCCTCCCACTGTGAGCTCTTCAACCTTACCCTTGTATCGTGGATCAAGAAGGCTTGCCAACCAGTAATGATCCCTCTCCTTGATAGCACAAATCCTGGGGTCCTTTACCAGGCTTTACAGGATAAGGGAGCCCATGCAGCGTAGGTTGGAGGTGGCATTAGCTTCCGAGTCTTCCTGGACACTGAGGATGACCGTTTCGTGCACTACCTCCTCCCAGCCATGTACTAGGTCTTGGGTTTCTGGGGACACAAAACCCTCCCTTGAGGAATCCCCACCTTCAATGCCCCCACTACTTAAATATTCCTCCTCCTCATCCTCCTCCTGTCTGATCTGAGGACCCGCAGGAATGCTGTCTGCATAAAGACTGGGGCCTTCAGAGCTAGCGAAGAGCTCCTCTTCCTCCCGCTGCTCTGCCTCTAGTGCCACATCTATAATTCCCCGCAGAGTGCGCTCCAGCAGGAACACTAAAGGAATTGGGTCACTGATGCATGCAATGTCCCTGCTCACCATCCTCGTTGCCTCCTCAAATGGTGACCGTGCAGTGCATGCATCCTTGATCATCAGCCACTGCGGGGGGAAAAAAAAAACAAGTTGACCTGAACCTGTCCTTGTGCCATATTCACACAGGTACTCATTGATGGCCCTCTGCTGCTTGTGTAGATGCTGCATGTCGAGTTCCACCTGGTGGGAATGTCACAGATCAGACGTTTGTGAGAAGGTGGAATTCTCTTTGAAATTCTGTCAGGTGAACACTTGCTGGGAATGACTGTCTGAAGTGGCTGCAGACTTTTATGGCAGGATGGAAGTGCACCAGCAGTAACAAGCAGCGGAATATACCAGACAGGAGCACAGAGCGAGAGTAGTCGTTATAACAAAACCTGGGTCAGCAACGTTTAGGCACTTGTACTGCGCTACTGTATATGGTGAGAATCGGCACACACCAGTAGCAACAGGAGGCAAACAAAACAGGCAGGAAGTACACAGAGAGAATAGTCAAATGGCAGTCAAAGTCGGCAACAGATCGGGTCCTCAGAACAAGCAGGGTCAGTAACAAGTACACAAACTGATTCGGTAAGCTAGCGATGCGGGAATGAAACTCCACGGCAAGGCAAGGTGTACAACGTGCACTCCTGATTTAAAGGTCCCGGTGGCTCCGCGTCATCACGCCGCGCCCTGCCCCCTGATCACTCACAGCTGCGCCAAGTGCCGCCGGAGGTCCTGGCATTCCACCAGCTGGTGGCACCATGCGTCCGGGGCCCCCCGATCACCACCAGGGGCCCTGGATGTCACAATATTACAATCCAAATGCAAACGGGTTAAGTAACCAAATTTGTAAGAAGAATAATTAATGCAGCATATCAATCCTCACACTGCTGGGCAGCACCTCTACAGTCTGACGCTAACTTCAACTGGCGCGTGTGTGCTGCTTCTTAGAAGATACGCTATTAGTGTAGCGGGGAAGCCGACTGCGCATTTTGCATCTCTCCCTCTACACTAATAGCATATCTTCTCAGAAGCTGCACACAGTGCGCCGGTGTATGCAGCTTCTAACAGCTTGGGAGACGGGAGGCTGCGCTTGTTGGTGGATCCAGGAATCAGGCGAGTTTTAGAAAAAAAAAATTGTTTTATTTTATGTTCCTGGGGACATTTGAAAATGTCCTCAGATTTTTTTTTTTTTTAGAAATGTGTCGCCTTACCTTAGCCTGGATGTCAGTGGGGGCTTCCTGGATCGTGGTTGTGGGGGGGTCTGCCATGGCCGCAGGTGCAGTGGCTCCCTCCCTGTGCCGCCTCTCTGCCACATGCACCCGGCCGGCAGCCCGCACAGTCGCAGCTCTGTCATCCGGCGGCTGCATGCTCCTCAAGGGATCCTTGGGAGGCCCCCGGCGGGCTGCCCTCTACAGTGCCTGATTAGAGGGCCTCGTCTGCCTGATGTTTTAGCAACAAGATTGTTTTATCCCATAGGCTTCAATGTTAAAAATATTCCCGTTTTAATCCAATATCTAATAAACCGTTGCTTATAATATTCTGCAGTAAAGTGTCACTTTATCTTTCGATTTTTTAGGATTTGTTAAGCATTTTTTTTTAAAAAAATCATTTTTTTTTCAAACTTTTTGCGAATGGCCTAAAAAGTTCAAAGTTCGAGAACTTTCGAACAGCCAATGTTCGATGCGAACATCGAACCGATTCGAACCAGCAGCCCATCCCTATATGTAATACCTTACTTCAGGACTCAAAATTTCAGGTCCCGAGTAGGGATGAGCCAAACACCCCCAAGTTCACACTTTCCAAATGTTCGAATTCGAACTCGAACTCAAACTCAAACTCAATACAAGTCAATGGGGCTGAAAATTCAATTTTTAGAGTGCCCTCCAAGAGGGCATATATGCTAGATATTTGCCATAAAAGGTGTATGGGGTCCGGGTAGTGCCCTGGGGGACAGGAAACAAGGACAGTGAGTTTTCCATGAAATAAGGGTTAAAAATAAAAACGAAAAATTCCTTCAAATATCGTGCCTATAACCATAACCTGCCCGTGAAGTGGGATTTCTAGGATGTATAGAAATATGTAAAATCCAAAAAAATGACATT
Source organism: Leptobrachium leishanense (assembly GCA_009667805.1). Lineage (NCBI taxonomy): Eukaryota > Metazoa > Chordata > Amphibia > Anura > Megophryidae > Leptobrachium > Leptobrachium leishanense. The sequence continues at coordinate 97,575,097 of CM019072.1, read as the reverse complement.
TCAAATGACGGTAAATGCTTTTCCTTTAATATTTCCATAAACAACTGCTTGGGTCGGCAGTCTATATGAAAAGAGAAGACATTTTCACGCAGAAAAAGTTTAGTGAAAACTTCACACAGAAAAAGTTTAGTGATTTTTTGTTTAAATTATTGTGAAACTTATGCAGGCTTTGGATGAAAGTAACAATAGGTGCTTTAAAATTGGGCCTTTAGCGTCGGCAACAGTGCCGTCACACAGTAACCCCTCTGAGGATATGAATCTGATACAGGCGTCAGTGGCAGCGCAGCCAAATATTGTGCCTTTGGTGCCAGGCCAGCAAGTGCCATCATACAGTAACCCCTCTGTGGTATTGTGGAAGAGTGCAGGGGTGGACCATGCGGTCAGGGCCAGTGCTAGACTATTTTGCGCCCTAGGCAAGGCCAGCTACTTGCACCCCCCCAAAAAAAACAAAAAAAACGACACAACATGAAACTGCTAAATTTCTTTTTATTTAAGAATAAAGTTTGAAAAGCACCAATAGTAAAGGTAAAATAGATATAAATAAACTGTATTAAACCATTTTAAATTAACTCTATTAAACAAATTAAAATTAACTGTATTGAACAAATATAAATTAACGAAAAAAATAAATTAGAGTTGTCATGTAAGTTTCAATTTCAGACACATCAAAATTTCACTTTGTGTGCCTTATCCTTTGCAAATTTTCATCATGCGTATATATATATATATTGCCCAGGCCAGCTCACATCATGCGTATATATATTGCCCAGGCCAATCCCCTGGTGGAGATAGGGGGTTCATTTGAACCCCGATATCTCCAGGCATCTAGTGGGTCATGGAGGGTGTCAATCGAAAGGCCTGAGCATGGCCTTTCTAATGATACCCAACATGAACAGGTATAAAGTAAAAAAAAATAAAAACATGTATTTTTTTTGTGTGTTATTTTTATTAATGCAGCAATATTGTTCACATTTCAATTATAATGTGAACGATAATGCACTAATGATTTTTTTCTATGGGGTGCGCTTGCTATAAATCACGTAATTCCCCCCACAAAATGTAACAAGTCCCCATTTCTAATTTTTGTACAAGCGCACCCTATAGAAAACATAACCGCAGACGCTCATGTGCTAAAATGTGAAAAAAAAAACACTTTACACACACCTCAGATGATTAAAAATTCAATTTGTATTGCATTTTTTTTCATAATATACAGCCAGGACAGGACGTATACATATAAAAATTATATATTATGAATCTCCGGAGTCTGCCGGAAAGAACGATATCTAACATGTCGGTCATTTAATAAGAAGTGGCTTCAAAATCGCGTTTAAACATGATGAGCGAAAGCGGTAAAAATGAGCTGAGCATGAGCACACAGCGGTGAAATGCAGCATATTAGAAGAAGTTTAGGAGGGAAATTAACACTTCTCACTCAGAAGCAGACACCACCCGACCCCCTCAGTATAGTCTACATACATACATACATACAATGTATCAAATTCATTACACCAGACTAAAAACACCTGTTGTTATGCCGTTTGAAAAACACAGGTCATGTAAAGGTGAGAATCTTTGCACGTACACATTAGTTTTTAGTTCAATATCTAATAAACCGTTGCTTATAATATTCTGCAGTAAAGAGTCTTTTTATTTCTAGATTTTTTAGTATTTTTTAAGCATTTTTATACTTTTTTCAAAATTTCTTTTTTTTTTGCGAACTCGAACCGAACACACCCAAAAAGTTCGAAGTTTGCGAACCGAACTCCGAACTGATTGAACCGAACAGCTCATCCCTAGTCCCGAGCTACTAGCCAGGCCTTAAGAGTTACTCGCCTCCAGTTGCCCCAACCAACCACTACCCTTAACGCTGCCCCTAAGTAAACCCCCTTATAGTATTAATGATAATTAAATAATAACTTAACAAAGCTCTGTAAATATAAAGGAAAACAATGTGTGGCCTGTATGATTGTATCACAGAGCTCCACAGCAATAAAACTCAGTAATGTGCCGTGTGTGTGAGTGTATCACAGAGCACCACAGTAATAAAACGCATGCTCATACACACGGCACATTACTGAGTTTTATTGCTGTGGAGCTCTGAGATACTCTCATACACAATGCACATTACTGTGAGTATCTCAGAGCTCCACAGCAATAAAACTCAGTAATGTGCCGTGTGTATGAGCATGCGTTTTATTACTGTGGTGCTCTGTGATACACTGACACACACGGCACATTACTGAGTTTTATTACTGTGGAGCTCTGTGATATGCTCATACACACGGCACATTACTGTGAGACTTGTTGCTGTGGAGCTCTGATACAGGAATGTGCCGTGTGTATGAGCGTATCACAGAGCTCCACAGCAATAAAACTCACAGTAATGTGCCGTGTGTATGAGCATATCACAGAGCTCCACAGTAATAAAACTCAGTAATGTGCAGTGTATATGAGTGTATCACAGAGCACCACAGTAATAAAACTCATGCTCATACACACGGCACATTACTGAGTTTTATTGCTGTGGAGCTCTGAGATACAGTAATGTGCATTGTGTATGAATCTCAGAGCTCCACAGCAATAAAACTCAGTAATGTGCCGTGTGTATGAGCATGAGTTTTATTACTGTGGTGCTCTGTGATACACTCATATACACTGCACATTACTGTGAGTTTTATTGCTGTGGAGCTCTGTGATACGCTCATACACACGGCACATTCCTGTATCAGAGCTCCACAGCAACAAGTCTCACAGTAATGTGCATTGTGTATGAGCATATCACAGAGCTCCACAGCAATAAAACTCACAGTAATGTGCATTGTGTATGAGAGTGAGTTTTATTGCTGTGGAGCTCTGTGATATGCTCATACACAATGCACATTACTGTGCGACTTGTTGCTGTGGAGCTCTGATACAGGAATGTGCCGTGTGTATGAGCGTATCACAGAGCTCCACTGCCTTTTTACACACCCCATTCTTTTTACCCTCCTCTGGCATTCTTTTTACTCCCTCTCTCATTTTTACCCCATCTTTCTCATTCTTTTTACCCCATCTTTCTCATTCTTTTTACACCCCTCTTTTTACACCCCTTTCTTAGTCTTTTTACACCCCATCTTTCTCATTCTTTTTATCCCCTCCCTCTCTCATTCATTTTACCCCCTCTTTCTTTATCAGCCATTTTACCCCTCTTTCTTTATCATTCATTTTACCCCTCTCTCATTCTTTTTTCTTTCTCATTCTTTTTACCCCCTCTCGCTTTCTTTTTACACCCCCCCAAGCAGTCACTTACCAAGGCAGCAGATCGGGAAGGAGGACAGCGCAGCAGAGGCCCAGTCTGTACACTGGCTGGCTCCGCTGTCCACTGGAGAGTCGCTTCTTATGCCTGGGTCTTTTCAGTGCTGCATTGGTGCTGCCCCTCCCATGTGTCACCTGACCCACCTATGTGATGCATCAAAGACTCGCAGCATTTACGCTACGAGTGTGTGACGCATCATGTGGGTGGGCAGGTGACTCACAAACGTGAACATCATGGGTCGCGCGGGAGGGGGCAGCACCGATAGGATAGACAGCTCCAGATTCGGACTCCAAGAGTCCGATACCGGAGCTGTGAATTAAGGCAGCAGCCCACTGAACCTGGCCCGAGCAACCAACGGGTCAGTCCGCCCCACTCACCCTCAGCTAATTTCCACTCGCCAAATGCGAGTATGTGAGTGGAAATTTTGAGGTCTGCCTTACTTATCAAAACGCAAATTAATGATTGCACTCCTAGTGTTAAGTTTAGGATGTGCATATTACACTAAGTTCACAGAAGCAAGCACAATCACTGATGTGCTAAGTGATTAGTATCAGGAAGGTAATTATTAATTACACATTTATGCCCAGATCATTTAGACACTACAGTTATTTTTAGTGGGGAAAAAACAATGTTTGTTTAGTGATATAGTGAATTTTCATGCTATTTATCATTAACAGGTAAGGAACATGCAAGATATCCAAAATATCAATGTGGGGGGTGTCAGAGATGAGCCTCCCACCCAACATTAGGGTGTGCATGCACACACCAGGCACACCCTGTGTGCACGCCTATGAAAACTGGGCATGTGATCCGCTATGTCAAACTTTATTTTCTGCTAGGATCTGATTTTCTAAGAATGCCTGTACAACAGCCTGTTCTCTGATCAACACTCATCTTGTGCAGGAGATCCAAAACATATTTTTTGGAGGTCATCCCATCCTTTGCATCCTTCCTGTACTTAGACCTGCTGTTAGCAATAGCAAAGTTATGTGTTATTATTTGCAGTGTCCAAATTCGAGACCTAATTTTTGTCCTATAAAAATTGATGATTCACCACCTTTGCATTCACCCTCTTCTTTTTACCACGTGTTCACTTAATCCACGTCTACTGCAATAAAGTTGAAGGCCATCACGAGATACTGACTATCAAACCAATTTACAAGTGTAATCTTCCCCTTCATAGCTCACAAGATCATCATAATCTCCTCTAAAATGTTTTGGCATTTCTTTATATCACTGCAGTAATATTCTCTCAAGACTCAACTGTTTTTGGTCAGTTAGAGTCTTAACTGTTACTAGGCCGTTTTTGGAAGAGAAATACTGTATTTTCGTTAAATAAAACTAAGAAACATGTGATGTCCATCACAGAGGAAGCATGGTCTGAATGGGCTACAGTTTTGGAATATGTCGGATTGGTGCTTCTCATTATGTGGTTTAGCTACATAATTAATTCCCTGTGGGGTTAAAATATAAAAACAAGATGAGAGGTGTGCCTTAACCTTTTTTGTCTGCTTAAACATTACAAAGCAATGTAGTCTCAGTCTTGTTAAAGTGTTTAAAGTGGGCCCTGGTCCTTGCCAAATCCTGTACAGGTTGTCTAATTACCACAGATGGGTCCCTCAGTGCCACCAAGGACTGGCCCACCAAGGTGCCAACAAATTTCTGGGTGAACAGCCTGAATCATCAGTGAGAGACTGATTAGTATGAGTATAGTTTATATCAAACACAGGTGGATCCCCAAGATATCCCCAGAAGTATCAGGATGAAGCCAGATGTGGATATTTAAATCATCCGCATAATTATTAATAACAATGTAATTTACATGAATAAAATTCTCATGACTATGGAGTCCTCAGAAGTTTCTTGGTTGAGCAGCAATAAAAGTCCATTTTGATGTCTTTGGTGTCGATGGCAAGCAAGCTCTTCTCACTTCCGGGTTCCTGATCTAAAGCAGTCACATGATTAAAGAGCAGCATCACTTTCTCGGAAACATACTTCGTCTCTAGCCTGAGACTTCTTCATGTGAAATGTCTTGCTTCTATGCTTCTCCTTTCTAAAGTATCCACCCCGTGATCATGTTAACTCTCTTTGTTAATGAGTCTCGTCGCTATATTAAATTGAAACATTAAACACTCCTTTTTATCTTTCTGCATTTTCCAGTTTCTTTGTGCCATCATTAATAAGGGAAACTTAAATTTAGATAAATTCTAGTTGTATTCATTTAGACTTTATGTTAAATATTAAAAAGGTCATATTTAATATTTACCCCGCTAGGTCCCAACATTTTCAATCTATGAACCCACCAAATACCTCCAATCCTAAATCATTCACAACCTTTAAGACTGCCACACACTGGCTGAGCGAGAATAGGGAGCTACATCTTTAAATTTAAAAACATTAATTAGTAATCACACTAAATTCAGCAAATGCTGTATAACAAAACAAGTTTATGAAGAATATTTTAGAAATAACAGTATTTCAGAAGCATTAACTCTAGATGGATTAATATCAATGTAACCTTTCTGTTCTACAATAAATGATATTTGATTTTATTATGCTGAGCTAGCTATTAATATTCCATGGAACGTAGATGAGAGCATATTTCTCTTAGAGTTAATGTATCATGTTATAATTTTAAATAGGGCAGATTATTTTCTAAAGAGAATAATGTCAAATAAAAATCATATCAATTCTATTGCAGTCTTCTCACAACATCAATCAATTCCATCTTGGTGGCTCATAAAATGTAAATCTGTAATTCAGCAAAACTATTTTTATTGCAAACCTGGAAGGTCTTTAAATATTCCAAGTATAATCAATTGCAATGTATTCGTGTAACAAAAAGGAAAAGTCAGGAAAAAATCAGTTTCCAAAATCAATAAAAGTATAAAGATTACTTAAAGCCCATTTTTGTGTTAATCCATAGTCTCTGCTAGAACTGATTACATCAAGTGAATATTATATTTCAAGCCCAACATCTATTTTTACCTTTGAAAGATAAGGAGTGAATGCAGCATATTCTATTGCAACATTTAAAGCCTTAATGATTCAAGTAAGGCTACCTAATATTAAATTAACATACTAATAATATTCCATGTTGACATTAAAAAAAGCTTTGAAATCAGATTTGGCTGTCCACTATGGACAGCCATAGCAGTAGAGAAGCATATTTCAGAGTGGAGAATCTTGGGTCTGTGAGATGGTCAGTTTGTGCTGCAAAATAGAATGGAGATTTGCTATGTGTGCCCTTAAAAACTACACAGCAGGAGGGGGAAGGAGGAGGAGCAGGAAGAGGGGGGAAGGAGGAGGAGCAAGAAGAGGGGGGAAGGAGGAGGAGGGTGAGAAGCAGAGGTAAAGAGCAGGTAAAAAGTTTTTTTATAAGTAAAATGGAGGGAACATTGAACCAAGGAATCAGCCAGAAATTAATACATTTAAAAATAAAATACAGTTGCAAGAATGGGGTTCTTTGGAGGATAGCATAGGACGTCATTCTGAGATCCTGCTACCTTAGGCTGGTTCTGGGTAGGGATGTGCGTGGGTTTCGGAATTTCGTAATTTTCACGAAATTTCCCGATTCGTGTCTTCGGATTCGGCAGAATTTCCGAATCGGATCGGACCCGAAAACCGATAGATCCGAAAAGTTTTACGAGCCGAAACAAAAAAATTTTGGAATTTTCGAATGGACTTGAAATGTGTCAAATCGAAATTTATTTTTGCTCTATTCATGATTTCGGTTCCATTCGTGATTTCGGTTCCATTTCGGTAATTCTGGACATCGTATATTTAACTATTATCGGTTATATCGCTGATTCTGTAAATTTTGTATTTGTAAATGCGTATCACTTGTTTCTTGTGGCATTCGGGTCAGTTTAGCGTTTTTTAAATCGTTTTGTTCCTTGGCTTTCATACCATTTTAATATGATTAAATAAAGTTGTGAAATGTATATTCAATTATTCATAAGAAAAAAAGGATCTTTATTTAATAAAAAAAACACGATAGAATCGCCAGAATTATCGTAGACACTTTGAAACGAGGAGAACAGACGTTCCGAAAAAACGAAAATTTCCGAAATTTCCGAAAAGTCGATACAAAAAGCGAGCAAAGTGACCCGAAAATACGAAAATTGGTCGATATTCCGAAAAAAAAATGTACACGAAAAACGATCCGAACCGAACCGAATCGAAACAGCAATCGGTCGAAACGAGCCGAATCGAAAAGTTTAAACATCCAAACAAATCGAACCGAATCGAACCGAAAAAAAAAAGCGGTGCACAAGCCTAGTTCCGGGGTGCTAGTCAGAGTATACTTATTTCTGTAACAACTGTAACATTTTAATGTTCTTGAACCCAGGACATACTTGAAAACGAGAGAAATCTCAATGTATCCTTCCTGGTAAAATACCTTATAAATAAATATACCTATTTCCTATAATAGATTACTGACAAAACACGAAGTGATGTTCTACAACTGGGCTCACTCACGCCCCTAGTTTTCAATATAATTGACAACCTCAGGGCCAGGAAGCCCAAAACTCCTGGCAGGGAAAAGACCCTGCCCAACCATTTCTCAATGAGTCTGCCTCCACTGCGCAATTACAAACCAGTGCGACTGAAGGCAATTCCCCACGGTCGGCTCATGTATGCGTGGAACCCACTGCGTTCTGCCGTGACACCCCTCACTGGATCTGTGCACGTGCCAAAATGTCAGAACTGGTGCATGCACCTCTAAAGCTGTCAGAGGGCTGCCAATGTTGCGGAGCCTCCACCCCGTCCTGCAACTTATTAAAATGTGGCACCAAAAAGGGGGAAATTACTCCCACTCCCCACCATTTCCCATTAAATCCACTGGGACTAAGTACCTCCCCCAATACAACCCCATCTTCTTGGGTAACACCCCCTCACATTTAATCTGAGCCCTGAGCTGCTGCCAATTAACCACACACATACCCACCCAACTCTGGATACCTCCCCCTGTAGGAGGCCCAGACATGCATCACCCCCCCCCCCCGTCTAAACACCGGTCATTTCTTACTATATAAAACCACACCAGTGTATGGTCTCTGTTCCATGCATTTTTTTCCCATTATCCTCACACAGTTGTTTCTCAACACTCCCGTTGACGCTGCATTTGCAAACAGTGAAATGTATAGAGATAATGTCTTGAGAAAATTTGTTATTATGTAGGTTTTTGGACTCAGTTATTCAATCCAGGTACCTGTCCCTCATTTTCTTTCCTGTGGTTTGTTTGAACGCCCATAGACCTCTCGAAGATAGCATTCAGATGAAGTGAAGAGTTCACTGGCCCCACATTGCAATCTGGTAGGGATGTGAGTTTCGGGTTTGGGAATTTTCACAAAATTTCCCGATTCGTGTCTTCGGATTCGGTCGAATTTCCGAATCGGATCGGACCCGAAAACCGATAGATCCAAAAAGTTTTCCGAGCCGAAACGAAAAAATTTCGGATTTTTCGAATGGACTTGAAATGTGTCAAATCGAAATTTATTTTCGCTCTATTCATGATTTTGGTTCCATTCGTGATTTCGTTTTCATTACGGTGATTCTGGACATCGTATATTTAACTATTATCAGTTATATCGCTGATTCTGTAAATTTTGGATTTGTAAATGCGTATCACTTGTTTTTGTTTCCAATGATCCGATAATTCTGTCGATACGATAATTCTGTCGTAATCGGGTCAGATCCGATTCGTCTGCGGGTCACGCATGTGCGCGCGCGGATGTCGTAACTTTATTGAGCCATTTTTGTAGAGAGTTTTGACAATTTTTTGACAGGCCAAAAAATATAGAAATTATTTATAATTTATCATGGCTGAAGGAAGAGACAGAGAGTCCCATTCGGACACCTCCTCATCTGCTTCCACCCCAGAGACACCCAGGAAGAAGCGGGCCAGCAACATGGCATTTGAGGAGATGTTGGAGCTGGTACGCGTCTTTGATAAAGAGGGCCCTTACGGCAGAAAGAATAACGCGCGCAAGGACCGTATGCTAGATAAGCTACGCACCACCATCGCGGAATTATTTGGGAAAGACCGGACGAAGGACCAGCTCCGAAAACGCTGGTCCGATCTGAAGGCATGCGAGCAGGAGCAGCTGAGGCACATCCGTCGCGTCAAAGCCAAACGTAAGTGTCATGTTATATTGTAAAGCGCTGCGCAAACTGTTGGCGCTATATAAATCCTGTATAATAATAATAATGTGCTTGCATGTGCTAATGTGCACAGAAATATGTTGATTTATCTAGTCCTTTTTTCATGCAATGTGATTGTGTATAGCTTTGCGTTTTCACGACTCATACATGCATTTTTGCAATAGCTCTTCTTTTTTGGGATTTTACATATTCGTGAAAATTGTGACATTTGATGTATGTAGATGAAAATGAAATTACAATGCTGGATTTCTTTTGGCACTGTGTACTGTAGTGTGCTGGGGGGGTTGTTGTGATTGAGTGATGCATACGAGATGACCCACAGCTTGCCCAATATTGGCTCCCACCTGCGCATCAACAAAAATCTCTGCGTCTCTGCTAAGTGGTAGTATGGGACATGTACAGTAGTTCTTCGGAAAGTGCATCCAAACAGAGCCGCGTTCAATACGTCCTCAGCAGCTGCTGAATTGTTGCAGCGCAGCAATTCAGTTTGCTGCAGCAGTGTCATTGAACGCTTTGGATGCGAATTTCAAAACAAAATGGACGATTTCTGTTGTTTCTGCAATATCCGCAGTTTTATTAGCAGAAACTGAAAGTGAAACTGAGGCTGAGGCCATCTATAAAATAACTAAAAGCAGTCAGCACAATCCGTATTGTATGCACACAACACAAATAATAGTTTTTATTGTATAAACGTAATGTTTACTTCTGAAAAAAATATATAATTGAACGGTAATATATGTCTCTGTGCAGGGGATAATAAATAAATATTTTGTGACTTTAGAACTATGAGATGGGAGTAGTGGTGGGTCAAGCTGGTAGTGCTAGTGGAGGGGTGTCGCAATACTTTCGGCAATATATTGTATAGATATACCATATTTTCCAGTCTGCATTATTTACGTGTTATTTTTTGGATTTGGCAGAAGACAGGAACGCAAAGGCAGCATCTGCCCCGGCGGGCACCAGTGCCCCAGTGGAGGAGGAGGAGGGGGAGCCACGGGCGACCACCAGCGCTGGTATGTACTGTTTTATTTTGCATCGACTTTTGTTCAAAAATAAATCAGTTTTGTTGTTTACTGTATTTTTTATTTCTTTAATTTCTTAGATATAGCACCGGAAGAGATGCTGATGGTGGTGGTGGAGGAAGAGGAGTCGGAGGAGTCGGAGGAGTCAGAGCCTCAGGAGGCCGCCAGCTCTGGTATATACTACTGTTATATTTTTTCAAGACTTTCAGTCAAAAATAGAAACCTGCTTTACTTACTGTATTTTCTTTCTTTCATTTATTGGATATATAGAAGGAGAAGCCAGACCGGACACTGAAAGGTCCAGCGTCAGGATGGCGATCGGCGAGCTATGCCTGGCTGGCAGCAACCTCGATGCCATATAGGAGTTGCTCCAGGAATTTAGGGACCATTTTAATAATGCCATTGACATCCTGGAGCGGCAGTAGAGACCAGCCTCCTCCTCCCCTATGTTTGTGCTCCTGTTGGGCAGTTTGCCAATGCCATGTGGCATGTTTTAAATAAATTTTATATTTTTTCTATATTTTCCTGTTTGTGTGCGTTGCTTTTCCTTACTTAATAAGTTAATATGTATTGCTTGGTTTTCACACTGCTAAAATTATATGTACATAAATGTATTGACATTTCTATGGACCCTTTGTCATATATTTGTCAACATATTTGTGGCCATGAATGTGACTGTGCACATTCTACACTTCCTGCCTGGCCAAAAAATGTCACACACTAACACAACCTTGTTGTACTGCCTTGAGATTTGATTACCGACGTGGCATGGTTTTGTTAAGCTTAGGCGATGTCACAACAACATGGATTTTTGTCCACAGTCACATTCATTGCATAACCAAGAATTTATCAAAAAATATTGATGGCAGCACTGTGGGAAGTCTTCTCCGACACAACCCAAAGATCCTCAGTGCGGCTCAGGTCTAGTTTATTTGTCCCTGTTTGCAGCTTCACGCGACACCTCCTCCCAGCTATGAGCTCTCTCTCTCCCACCGCTGCCCGCCAACATGGTCACGTCTTTGCAGGAAGACAACAGCGTGGGGGAACGGCAGCTGCCGACAGTCCCAAGACCTCGTCACAATGACGTCAGTTCTGGAGTTAACCCCTAACTGCGACCAATGGTGGAGATAGGGGGTTCCAATGAACCCCCTATCTCCCGATCCGCGGCAGCTATTGGTAATGTTTGGTATCTTTGGATCGACCAGAGCATGGCCTTTCCAACAATACCAAACATGACAATGTTAAAAATTATAAAAAATTTAAATATAATAAAATATAAAGAAAAATAAACATTTTTTGTTGTTGTTTGTTTTGTTAATGCAGCAATATTGTTCCCATTTCAATTATAATGTGAACAATGATGCTGCACTAAGGATTTTTGTATGGGGTGCGTTTGTTAAAAATAGTGTAATTTTCACCCAAAAAAATATAACAAGTCCCCATTTAAATTTTTTTTAACAAACGCAACTCATAAAATATAACCGCAAACACTCGCATGTTAAAATGTGAAAAAAACACTTTACACCTTGTGGAATATGCTGGCGCTTTATAAATAAAGAATAATAATAATAATAATAATTGAAAATTCTAATTTTATTGCATTTTTTGTTATAATATACAGACAGGACATGACGCATACATATGTTAATGATATATTATGAATCATCTGCCGAGTCTGCCGGAAAGAACGATATATAACATGTCTGGGTCATATTATAAAATAAGGCTTCAAAAAAACGCGTTTAAACAAGAGGAGCGAAACTGTTAAAAATTAGCTCAGCAGCAGACCGCACACAGGCGTGAAGGGAAGCTGTGAAATGCCTCAGCAGCGAAAGGGTTAGGTTTTTTTTGTCTGTTTTAAATCATTTTATTTGTTGTTTTTTTTTCGTTTCAGATCATTTTGATCAACTATTTTTCCGTTTTAAAACCTTTTGTTCTGGTTTTTATTTTTAAAGTCAGACCATTCGGGTCAGTTTAGCGTTTTTTAAATAGTTTTGTTCATTTTTTTTGTTCCTTGGCTTTCATACCATTTTAATATGATTAAATAAAGTTGTGAAATGTATATTCATAAGAAAAAAAGGATCTTTATTCAATAAAAAAAAAACACGATAGAATCGCCAGAATCATCGTATCGACAGAATGAATTATCGGATCCGAAAAACAAACCAAAAATTAATTATAAAAAAATATATAAAGTATAAAAAAAGTAAACCATAGTAGTTTACGTCAAAACGAATAGAGTTAGACACTTTGAAACGAGGAGAACAGACGTTCCGAAAAAAATGAAAATTTCCGAAATCACGAAAAGTCGACACAAAAAAACGAGCAGAGTGACCCGAAAACACGAAAAATGGTCGATATTCCGAAAAAAAAATGTATACGAAAAACGAGCCGAACCGAACCGAATCGAAACAGAAATCGGCCGAAACGAGCCGAATCGAAATTTTAAACATCAGAACGAATCGAACCGAATCGAACCGAAAAAAAAATCGGTGCACAAGTCTACAATCTGGTGTGAATTTAGTTAATTTTATATGTACCATACACTTAAAATTAACTAGAGTCCTGTCCTCTCTTTTTCCTATCTTTCCTGTACCCACAGACCCTAGAAGGCCTGTTTCTGACTTCTAATTGGAACTTTTGACTCATCTCATTGAGATGTTCCAGTAGTGTACAGGACTCACAATCCTGGCACTACCTTCATTAGGACACACTGCTTATGAGCGGGTTCCAGGAACTTGTCTAAGGCCCTGTTCACACCTCAGCATTTTACAGGGCGTTCCTGTGCGCTGTAAAATGCCCAACCCCGGAAATCCCATGATTTCCTTTGGGGCTGGTTCACACCTGGACGTTTTACAGTGCGTAGGAACGTGCTGTATAACGTCCGACGCCCAAAGAAGTATGGGAGCTTCTTTGGGGCGTATTGCAGCACGTTCACTGCTGCAGTCTATGGGCGTGAATGCGCTGCAATGCGCGTTCACGCATTTTTTACGTTTGCGCGATACGCGCGTCAAAAAAGGCGAGTATTGCCGCACGTAAAAAACGCTGAGGTGTGAACCCAGCCTAAGAGTAACATGTGTGTATCTAAGTGTGATATGTGTGTAACTACTGAAGGGGAATCAGGCCAGAAGTAGGCCGCCATGATGCTCCAGGCGGCCATCTTGACCAGGACTTTGGTTCACGTAAATGTACATAGCAGATATTAGCTGAATTAGGATGAGTTTGCATTGAATCTTTGGAATTCTTTAAACTAACAGGCAGAGCAATTAAATTAACAAGATCCGGGCAGACGCTGGCAGAAGGGACAGGATAGAGATTAGTTACATCAAGGTCAGAGAGCTAGGGGCCAGACCAATGATGGATGTGAAGCCAACTGGGGCCTTATCAGAAGTATACAATAAACAAGTTCCAGGGAGTTACACACAAGCAGGATCTGGAGGAGTGTTAAATTATCCAATTGTAAAAATACTGTGAAAGCTGCCAATTTACTGCCAATGTATTTGTATTCTGTAAGGGGAAGGTACAGACCCACGTGGGGTGGGAGAGTGTCACCAAGGGGTGGGCTAATTGGGATGTACCTGATTATCTATTCAAGGTATAAAATGCTATGTTTGGATGTAAACGGGGCTCAGTCTTTGCAATTCAATCCTGTCTGAGCATCTGTGACGTCACAATAAAGTTGACCTTTCCTGAAGAGACTCGTGTTCAGTCAGTCATTGTCTGCGCCAGCCCGGTCTTCTCCCGGGTGAGCCAGGTGGATTCTGGTAACATTTCTGGAGCTCGTCCGGGATCCGACCGCTTCCGGTACGGAAACGTCTGCTGCTGGACAACGTAGCGGTTGACTGGAGGTGCGAGTGATCCCGAAGGTTGGGCGTCCGTTGAAGGTGAGCTGACATCTGCAAGGCGCCAAGTGGGATTTCCCGTAACGTGGTCCTCGACTCGTCCCAAATGGACCCCGACCCAGGAAGCTGAGACGTCATCGAGTCCGAGGAAACAGCGTTCAGCTCAGCGATTGGAAAAGGTACCGTATTGTTTTGTAAACCGGTAGAGAGTAAGATGCCCGGCCATAGTTGGGTAAGTGGACCCCCGTACACAGTCTCATTGATAAATCCTTGACCCGCCGCCAAAAGCATGGGAGCCAGTGAGTTGCACCTCAATGACTACTGGTTAGCGCGTGACTGGACCCGGCGGGCTGGATATCAATTTGGTTTGTTTGTAATTGAATTGAGGTGTTTTATTGCCACATGGTGCAGTGTTGATATTGTGATTTTGAGAACTGCATGTGTATAAAGAGGAGGAGAGATTTCTGTGGGTGGGCTGAGAGCCCCGCATAAGTGTTAGTGCATATCCCAGTTAGATTAAGGGGCCGGCAGGAGAAGTTTAGGGCTCTCGGGCAATTGGTAGCTGCAGATTAAGGGTGCTTGATTGGGCTGAGAGCCCTGGAGCAATAAGAGTAGCAGACATGTTGCTAGGAACGGGATATGCATAGCTAGATAGAGAGAAAGATAAGATCTTCGAGAGAGTCGGAATACTGTGATTATTTTTATTTCTGCTGAATATATCTGGTATAGTACGTGCTGTGACTAGGGATGAGCCGAGCACCCCCGTGTTCAGTTCGCACTCGAACTCGAACAATTTCAAAAGATTGAGTTTGAACACGAACCGAACTCAATGCAAGTCAATGAGACTCAAAAGTTAGATTTTTAGAGTGCCCTGCAAGAGGGCATATATGCAAGATATTTGCCATAAAAGGTGTATGTGGGTCCGAGTAGTGCCCTGGGGGACAGGAAACAAGGACAAAAAGTAAAAAAAAAAACGTTTTTAAATGAACAGTGATTTTTCCATGAAATAAGGGTTAAAAATAAAAACGAAAAATTCCTTCAAATATCGTGCCTAGGAGGTCCCCATAACCTGCCCGTGCGGTGGCAAATTTGTAGGATGTATAGAAACATTTAAAAACAAAAATATGACGTTTCAAATGACGGTAAACGGTTTTCCTTTAATCTATTCATAAACAACTGCTTGGGGCGGCAGTCTGTGCCGTCACACCGTAACCCCTCTGTGGTATTGTGGAAGAGTGCAGGGTTGGACCCTGCGGTCCAATATTAAAATGATATGAATCTGCTAATATAGGTGTCAGTGGCAGTGCACCCAAATATTGTGCCTTTAGTGGCAGCAAGTGCCTTCACACCGTAAGTAACCTCTCTGTGGTATTGTGGAAGAGAGCAGGGTTGGACCCTGCGGTCCAGTATTAAAATGATATGAATCTGCAAATATAGGTGTCAGTGGCAGTGCACCAAAATATTGTGCCTTTGGTGGCAGCAAGTGCCTTCACACCGTAAGTAACCCCTCTGTGGTATTGTGGAAGAGTGCAGGGTTGGACCCTGCAGTCCAATATTAATATGATATGAATCTGGTAACATAGGCGTCAGTGGCAGTGCACCCAAATATTGTGACTTTGGTGGCAGCAAGTGCCTTCACACCATAACCCCTTTGTGGTATTGTGGAAGAGTGCAGTGGTGGAGGTTTTGTGAATGCAAAAGAGATCCCATATCTATTCCGTTACGTCAGCATCAGGGGATTGATAGCTGCTGATCCAGGACTGATTCATTTTTATAAATGTCAGCCGGTCTACAGAGTCGGTGGACAGACGCACTCTTTTGTCTGTGACAAAACCTCCAGCGTCACTGAATGTCCTTTCAGAAAGCACGCTGGATGAAGGGAAACCTAGTAGCTGCATAGCATAATGACTAAGTTCTGGCCAGTGATCCAATCTCAACACCCAGTAAGCCAGTGGATCATCTGCTGTAAATGTATCCAGGTCTGCCCTTGCCCCTAGGTAGTCCTGCACCATACGGTGAAGCCGCTGGCAATGGGTGCCTACATTTGAAGTCCCTGGGCGTCGTGGACTAAAAATTTAAAAAGGCATCAGTCAAGCGGCCCCGGCCTTCACCGCACTTCCTCTGATCATCCGCAGCCTCAGAAGCATCTGTGTCATCACTTGGTAACCTACCAGTGCCTGTAAAGGTGTTACACAAGTATCGCTTTAGAGCATCCTCAAATTGTTTCATCCTGTGCTCCCTCTGTGCGGGCAGGATGAGCTCTGCAACTTTACCTTTGTATCGTGGATCAAGAAGGCTTGCCAACCAGTAATGATCCCTCTCCTTGATAGCACGAATCCTGGAATCCTTTACCAGGCTTTGCAGGATAAGGGAGCCCATGCAGCGTAGGTTGGAGGTGGCATTAGATTCCGAGTCTTCCTGGTCAATGAGGATGACCCCATCGTGCACTTCCTCCTCCCAGCCACGAACTAGTCCTTGGGTTTCTGGGCACACAAAGCCCTCCCTTGAGGAATCCCCACCTTCAATGTCCCCACAACTTAAAAATTCCTCCTCCTGTCTGATCTGAGGAACCGCAGGAATGCTGTCTGCATAAAGACTGGGGCCTTGAGAGCTAGGGAAGGCCTCCTCTTCCTCCTGCTGCTCTGCCTCTAGTGCCACATCTATAATTTCCTGCAGAGTGTGCTCCAGCAGGAACACTAAAGGAATTGTGTCACTGATGCATGCACTGTCCCTGCTCACCATCCTCGTTGCCTCCTCAAATGGTGACAGTAGAGTGCATGCATCCTTGATCATCAGCCACTGCGGGGGGAAAAAAAAACAAGTTGACCTGAACCTGTCCTTGTGCCATACTCACACAGGTACTCATTGATGGCCCTCTGCTGCTTGTGCAGACGCTGCAGCATTGCTAATGTCGAGTTTCACCTGGTGGGCATGTCACAGATCAGACAGTTTGTGGGAAGGTGGAATTCTGTTTGAATTTTTGCCAGGCGAATGCTTGCTGGGAATGACCGTCTGAAGTGGCTGCAGACTTTTCTGGCCTGGTTGAGAAGCTCTGCCAGCCCTGGGTACCTGGTTAGGAAACGCTGTACCACCAGATTTAGGACGTGTGCTAGGCATGGTACATGCGTCAACTTACCCTGGCGTAGGGTGGAGAGAAGGTTGCTGCCATTATCACAGACGACCATTCCCAGCTCAAGCTGGCGTGGTGTTAACCATGTCTGCACCTGCCCCTGCAGAGCTGACAGAATTTCTGGCCCAGTGTGGCTCCTGTCCCCTAAACAAACCAGCTCAAGCACAGTATGGCATTTTTTTGCTTGAGCCATTGCGTAGCTCCTGCCACTTAAACTCTGTTTAACTGCCACTTCACCAGAGACAGAGAAGGAGGAGGAAGAGGTGGTGGTGGAGCAGACAGACCTCATACAAGCAACTTTCTGGAGGCGTGGTGGATGAACAAGCTCCAGCACAGAGCCACGTCTTGGATCCCTCCCAGCTGCAATCAGTTACCCAGTGTGTCGTGAAGGAAATGTAACGGCCCTGTCCATGCTTTGCTGGACCATGTGTCTAAAGTCATTTGCACCTTACTGCTCACTGCCTTTCCCAATGACTTCTTAACATTGTGTTCCACGTGCTGGTATAGTGCTGGAATGGCCTTCCGTGAAAAGAAATGGCGTTTTGGAACCTGCCACTGTGGTACAGCACATTCAGCAAATTCAAGGAAGGAAGCAGAGTCCACCAGCTGGAAAGGCAGCAGCTGTAATGCGAGTATTTTTGCTAAGCTGCATTTAGATGCTGTGCTTGGGGATGGTTGGGACTATATTTTTTCTTATGCTGCAGCAGCTGGGGCAATGTAATCTGAATGCGTAAATCTTCAGATGATGGGATGCTGTCACATTTTGAGGAAGGAACTGGTACACCCATTACTGTAGCATCATCCCTGTCAGTGGAGGTTGTAGCAGGCAATGACATGGCAGGACATACAGTGGCAAGAAAAAGTATGTGAACCCTTTGGGATTACGTGGAGTTTTGCATGAATTGGTCATAAAATGTGCTCTGATCTTCATCTAAGTCACAACAATTTGAAAAACACAGTCTGCTTAAAATAATACAACACAAACATTATATGTTTTCATGTTTTTATTGAACATAACATGTAAACATTCACAGTGCAGGGTGGAAAAAGTATGTGAACCTTTGGACTTAATAATTGGTTGACCCTCCTTTGGCAGCAATAACCTCAACCAAATGTGTCCTGTAGTTGCAGATCAGACCTGCACAACGATTTGGAGTAATTTTGGACCACTCCTCTTCACAAAACTGTTTCAGTGTAGCATTATTCTTGAGATGTCTGGTGTGAATCGCTCTCTTAAGGTCATGCCACAGCATTTCAATCGGGTTGAGGTCAGGACTCTGACTGGGCCACTCCAGAAGGCGTATTTTGTTTTGTTGAAGCCATTCTTTTGTTGAACTACTTGTATGCTTTGGGTCATTGTCCTGTTGCATCACCCATCCTCTGCGGAGCTTTATTTGGCGGACAGATGGTTTTACGTTTTCCAGCAAAATGTCTTGATAAACTCTGGAATTAATTTTTCCATCAATGACAACAATCCGTCCAGGCCCTGGGGCAGCAAAGCAGCCCCAAACCATGATGCTCCCTCTGCCATGTTTTACAGTGGGGATGAGGTTTTGATGTCGGTGTGCTGTGCTTTTTTTTTCTCCACACATAGTGTTGTGTGTTTTTTCCAAACAATTCAATTTTGGTTTCATCTGTCCACAGAATGTTTTGCCAGTAGTGCTGTGGAACATCCAGGTGCTCTTTTGCAAACTTCAAACGTGCTGCAATATTCTTTTTGGACAGCATTGGCTTCCTCCGTGGTGTCCTGCCATGTACTCCATTCTTGTTTAATGTTTTCCTCATTCTAATAGTGTCAACAAAAATGTTAGCATGTGCCAGAGATTTCTGTAAGTCTTTAGCTGACACTCTAGGATTCTTCTTTACCTCATTAAGCATTCTGCACTGTGCTCTTGCAGTCATCTTTACAGGACGACCACGCCTAGGGAGAGTAGCAACAGTGCTGGACTTTCTCCATTTGTAGACAGTCTGTCTTACCGTGGACACATGAACATCAAGGCTTTTGGAGATACTTTTGTAACCCTTTCCAGCTTCATGCAAGTCAACAATTCTTGATTGTAGGTCTTCTGAGAGCTCTTTTTTTGCGAGGCATGGTTCACAATAAACCCAATAAACCAATAAACCCAAAACTGGTGTTTGTTTTTTAAAGGGCAGGACAGCTTTCAGCAGCACATCCAATAACATCACACTGATTGGACTCAAGGTTGGCCCACTCCTGGCTCCAATTAGCTCTTGGAGAAGTCATTAGGCTAGGGGTTCACATACTTTTTCCACCCTGCACTGTGAATGTTTACATGTTATGTTCAATAAACACATGAAAACATATAATGTTTGTGTTGTATTATTTTAAGCAGACTGTGTTTTTCAAATTGTCGTGACTTAGGCTAGGGTCAGACTAACGCATTTTTCACGTTGTCCGTGAAAAAGTGCGTTCGAACGGACGTATTTTTTCACGGAATACGCGATAGCGGTCATACGATGCGCAGTTTCATCCGTGATTTTGTACGGATCATCAATAAAACCCTTTTTGTGTCTGGACGTTATGTTGGCCGGACATTAGCAGCGTCTGACGTCTCCTAATCACGCACACACGCCGCTAGCGGACGCAGCGCACTCTGTACGTCAGTACTAGTGGTTTCACGTTCTCGAAAAAATGCGTTTGTTTGCCGCTTGCGTTGCGCGGCCGCACTTTTGTGCGACCGTACTTCGTATATTGGCCGTCATTGCCCGGCATCTGCTGCTAGCACGGCCGTGATTATGTGCGGCTGCACGCGCGTTCGCACTGCCTCAGTCTGACCCTAGCCTAAGATGAAGATCAGAGCACATTTTATGACCAATTCATGCAAAACTCCACGTAATCCAAAAGGGTTCACATACTTTTTCTTGCCACGGTATAGTGGGGGTAGAGACAGATGAGGAGGAGGAGGAGGACCTATGCAAAGTGTTGTGCCAACGGAATGTGTGGCAGGTGGTCATATGATGCCTCAAGCATGTGGTACCCAAGCGTGGGATGTCTTTCCCACGCTTGATCCTCATCTGACATAGATTACAAATAGCAACAGTGCGGTCTGCTGCACATTTCTTTAATAACTCCCAGACAGCAGAGTTCCTGGATGTGTGCTTTGAGACAACAGCACTCTGCACCTGAGGCGCTCTGATATCTGATGCCTTGGACTGGCTACGGTTGGTCATAGAGGACATTGTGCCTTTGTGTTTGTTGTGCCTCCTCCTCCTCACTTGACTACTCTGTTCAATCAGGCACCCAGGTGGAGTCAGTGACCTCATCTTCGTTATCACCCCCTATCTTCTCATCACTGGAGCCAACTTGGCAGTATGCTTCAGCTGCTGAGGCAAAATGAGTGCCAGTTATTTGTGTGTAACTGGCACCCCCTTCCTCTAGGTTGATTATACTCCCTTCCTCAACCTCAGAGATTGAATCAGAGCACTGTAGTTGCTGCGCATCCTCAAGCAGCATGTCACTGTCATTGTAGTCAAACAATTCAGCTGACTCCTCCGTGTGTGATAGTGAGGCTACTGCAGGAGTAGCTGTGGACATGGAGGCTGCAGTAGATGCTTCTGCAGCTGAGGTGGATTGTAAACGACTACAAGCCTTGCTGGCAGAGGACTCGGAGGACTCGGATGGGCTGGTTAGCAAATCCACCAAATCCTTTGTATGTTGCTGCTGCTTAAGACGGCCAGCACCAGTTAGAAAGGACAAGCGTGCCCCTGCAGAGGATGCACCACGTCCACGACGACCAGAGGTACAGCTTCCCGACACAGAAGCTGCTTGCCTTCTTATTTGTTTCTGGGAGCGTCTGCCTGTCCTTTTTGGTCTTTCTGACATGGTGAGTGATATATAGATTAAAGATATACAGAACTCTGATTCAACTTTGTTATAAAAAATTGGAGATATGCAGAACTCTGATTCAACTGTGTTATCTAGATTAAAGATTTCCAGATCTCTGGTATAACTCAGTGAGACACCCTGATATTTGGCAGCCAGTGACAAGACACAGATTACAATTCCCAGGAACCTCCTATAAATCAGTGAGACCCCCTGATGGGTGGCAGTGACAGGACACAGATTGCAATTCCCATGAACCTCCTATAAATCAGTGAGACCCCCTGATGGGTGGCAGTGACAAGACACAGATTGCAATTCCAAGGAACCTCCTATAAATCAGTGAGACCCCCTGATGGGTGGCAGTTACAAGACACAGATTACAATTCTCAGAAATCTGATAGAAGTATGTGGGACCCCCTGATAGCTGGCAGTGAGAAGCCACAGATTACAATTCCCAGAAACCTCCTATAAATCAGTGAGACCCCCTGATGGGCGGCAGTGACAAGACACAAATTACAATTCCCAGGAACCTCTTTTAAATCAGTGAGACCCCCTGATGGGTGGCAGTGACAAGACACAGATTACAATTCACAGAAATCTGCTAGAAGTATGTGGGACCCCCTGATAGCTGGCAGTGAGAAGACACTGATTATAATTCCCAGAACCCTCCTATAAATCAGTGAGAGCCCCTGATGGGTGGCAGTGACAAGACACAAATTACAATTCCCAGGAACCTCCTATAAATCATTGAGCCCCCCTGATGGGTGGAAGTGACAAGACACAGATTGCAATTCCCAGGAACCTCCTATAAGTTAGTGAGAACCCCTGATGGGTGGCAGTGACAGGACACAGATTGCAATTCCCAGGAACCTCCTATTTATCAGTGAGACCCCCCTGATGGGTGGCAGTGAGAACACACAGGATACAACAATTCCCAGATATCTTCTAGAAGTGAGACCCCCACAATAGCTGCTGGCATTGAGAACACAAAGATTAGAACAATTCCCAGATATTTTGGAGAAATGAGACCCCCACAATAGCTGCTGGCATTGAGAACACACAGATTACAACAATTCCCAGATATTTTGTAGAAGTGAGACCCCCCCCCCAATAGCTGGTGGCAGTGAGAACACACACTAACACAACAATCTCATCTCAAAAAACACGCGCTGTGGCTGAGTGAAGCCTTATATAGTGTGCTGTGGGACTTAGCTCTGTGAGCCCATGATTGGGCAAAATTTGCCTAATCAGGACTCTGAGCCGTGATTGGCATAGTCTTGCATCTGTCTTGCACCTTAACTGTGGTCAGGTGCAGGCTGTAGCCAATTACAAGCTTCAGGTCAGTTGAAAAGTGCATTGTGGTCCATTGTGGTCCATTGTGGTGCATTGTGGGTGAACATGCGGTGAACACGCGAAAATGTTCGGAGTTCGACGATCAGCCGAACGGGCGATGTTCGAGTCGAACTCCGAACATATCGAACCGAACAGCTCATCCCTACTAGTGACCCCCTCCTCATCTAGTGGAGATTTAATAATTACCATTTTGGCACTGTAGTGCACTGTTAGTTTAAATGCTCTGGAGTTTATTAAAGTATTTATAAGTGTAGTTTCTCTTTTTGACCAAGCACATTAGTATATATTATTGCACTGTCACTTTTTATACGTTTGCACTTGGTTAAACAAATTCTAATATAGTGTTTTCTTTTCCAAATACATTAGTAATATTTGAAAAGATTTGTTTCTTTCATATATTTGTCAACTCCTACCTTTAAATATTATTAATTATTGCAAAGGATCAGTAATGGATTTGGTATAAAATGTAAATCACCTGACTGTTGTCTACTTAGAAAAGCTGCATTAAATATTAAAATGTTTCCTTTGTAATAAAAAAGATGTGTGTACCTGTTGCAATAATGTTGCTTCTTGTTTTAATCTTGTAAACATTGCTCACACTCATTATGTTGTTTTTGTCATTTACATCTGTTTTCCCCTTTGGCTCATTCATTCATATTGCTTTCTAAAAATGTAGGTAGGTGTAAGTGTCCCAAAATGTATTGCCAGGTATAGCTGGCGATAGTCTCCTCCTTTTTAAATTAACCTGTTGGGGAGTATAAGTTTTCTTATGTTACTATGTGCGAGTTTTTAAATATTGTTTCAGGTATATACCTCATCAGGAATGTAATCCACGAGGTGTCATTGAAATATTTGTCTTTTCTGTGGTTTCAATCTTCAATCAGTATGGCAGTTCCAGTACTGAGGGCAATGTGTGCATGATTTTGCCCTTTAAAGGTATTGTCCAAACTGAATTACACTGGCGGCACCTCTTGCTGGACTGAGGTAGACTGTGATGTGAAACACTCTTTAACACATGAGATATCGAACTGAACTATATGGTCAATGTGGTATAGGTTGAGGTATCTTAAGTTTTGCAAACTGGATATATTGTTACTCACTGTCTACTGCGGGTAAATGATCGTAGTTTAGCAGTGCAAAATAGGTTAATAATATAACAGATTTCCTATTGAAAATGCTCATTAAACAGCACAGATCAACATTTATACAATTGAGTATTATGGTAAAGTTCAAATGGATATTTATAGATTCCTCTCTGTGATATATTTTAATAGGTGTGATATTTATTATGGAGATGATTTGTTATTGTAGCTTGATTACGTGGGGAATATAAATCTATACTGACTTGCTTTGAAGCATTCTTTAAAGCTAAGCAATATGACTTGTAGTCTCAAAAACGAACGGTCATCATGAAAAAAGTGGTGTATCAAATTTTATCAGTGATATAATATCTTTTTTTTAGTTTGACTCTACAAATCCAATATGCAAACCTGAGACATCATTCACATTTTATAGTTCATTCCCACAGTGCATAACTAATTCTCTTTGAATTTTAAATGTACATGTGAGATGTCTGCTTTTCAAAAGCTCTAAATCAAAATCTGAGTTTGTACAGCAAAAAAACCTCATTATAGGCAGAGGATTTAAGACTGTGTCGTGTGCATTATAATAGTTTTCAGTTTTTCAAGCTAAGGATACATGCATTGCATCTCTTGTTTGAGCAATATAGGCTATTGATGCAGTTGAAGATAAGGTATATCATTATCTAACAAAAAACTTCAAATACATAAATATAGCATGGTCTTGTCCCCCTTCTCCTCACCCATGAACCATGGGTAGGAGGAGAAACGAATATAGGGGACATTGTCAGCCTCCCTAGTACCCACCCACAGGTTGGTGGGGGCCCCAATTTAAGTCGTAGGGAGAGATGTCAGTGCCTACCCTCCCTTCCACCCATGAGCTGCCAGTGGGGGCAGGAGGATAATATTGAATGGACAGATGTCCAGCCTCACCCATGAGGCTAAAAGGTAAGACTGGTGGGAAAGTGAAGGAGAGAAAGAAAAAGTAAGATTGAGTAAGACTGAGATAAGAGCGAGTAAAAGAATATAGGAGAAAGAGGGAAACACAAAGTTGGAAGTGGTAGAGCATGAGAATGAGAGAAAGATAGTGAGAGAGAAATAGCAAGATCTAAAGAGGTAGAGAAAGGAAGACAGAAAACGAAAGACAGAAAAAAGGAGAGAAGTGGAGAGAGTAAATGCATGAAAGACCGATACTGA
Organism: Leptobrachium leishanense; assembly: GCA_009667805.1. Taxonomy (NCBI): domain Eukaryota; kingdom Metazoa; phylum Chordata; class Amphibia; order Anura; family Megophryidae; genus Leptobrachium; species Leptobrachium leishanense. Next base: position 97,550,164 of record CM019072.1, on the reverse strand, counting down.
AAGACGAAGAGAGGAACTAATTTAGGCAACTAGTCTATGTGATCGTGGTGCCCCCACTCCAGGTAGTGGTCTGACACTGCTCTTCTGTGGGTCACTAAGTATCTAGCCCCAACCCACGTGCTTCAAACTACGGGGGACTGAGGGACCAAATGATAAGCAGAGAGTTAGCTATTCTGTTTTGATAGCATGCTCAAACCGCCATGACCCCAGACCAGGATGAGGGTTGCAGACGTCGGCCATCTTATAGTGTGAGACAGAATAGAGACACACAAAGAGCATACTGCTGGATTCTGTAACTATACATTAAATGATGTTGAGTATGCAATCCTTTTCAATAAAACTATTCTATTTGGACACTTTAGAGCAGTGGTTCCCAACCGCGGTCTTCAAGTACCCCCAACAGGTCAGGTTTTCCAGATATCCGAAGCACAGCACAGGTGATGTGATTTGCTGCTCAGTGATTGCAGGATTCAGTCTGCATTTCGCAAAGGTGATCCTTAAAACCTGGCCTTTTGGGGGTACCTGAGGACCGCGGTTGGGAACCACTGCTTTAGAGGTATGGAAGAATATTGAGACAATTGGAGCTTTTTTTAATTCAAAGGTATAATTTGAGCTTTTAAAAAGAACACTGACAAATTCCACTTTATATCTGTATCTAAACATATCACCTCTCTTTGTAATTTTGTTTTCTTTTTCTTGCAATTAGATGCATTCATTCCACAAACGTACATATTGGCCTTTTGATTCACCTGCCTGACATCTGGTAACCTACTGGTGCATACAGTATATATTCTAAATGAATTACAATAAAAAATAAAATCGCCATAATTTTTCTTGCTTGAGATAATTGGACATTTTTATGTGGATCAATAGCTCATTTCCTTGACAACGATAAATTAAAATACAGTAACAATCAAGAAAAATAAATTCATCCCTTTGTTTACTGTTTAGATATATATGGACAGCGATGGTTCTTTTTTACTCTGGTTGTCTACAGAAAATGAATATTTTGTTTATCTATTTAACTTTAAAATTAAAGGCTTGACATGCAACATATGTTAATAGTTTATTTTTCAATTTGCATAACAATAAGTTGTTCAATTTCTCTCTTAAATGCATCAGGTTTGGGAGTCGTAACAAAATATATAGCATATGACACTACCTGTGATTCAATTTATATAAAATCTGTATCAGAAAGGTTTACAGTCGATGTCAGAGACAGCTTCTCAGTGGTCTTTCAAAACTGATGCCAGACACTCATGGTTGATTCCCCTTGTTGCTATGAATGCAACACAGCATATTATTTCTACCATCCTCGGGAATATCGGCCGTGACAGATTCTCTTCCTCTTGCAATGGGCACCAAAGTGATGCATGCATGTGTGAAGAATGATGCTCACTTTTATTACACCAGAAATGATACAGCACCTCCCAGACAAACACACATGTCAGAACAACGACTTTGAATTGACGCATTGAGTCCCCTTATAAAGAAAACGCCAAGATGGTGAGTCCTCAAGCAGTTATTGATTATTACCATTGAGATAATTATTTACTGATTCACCTGGATTTTACCTTTTTGTCTGTGACTTAACTTCTCTCCTTAATTGCTGCCAGCCCCTGGCCTACTTGCTTCGTATAATCGTTTGGCCTGTGTCATTAAAAAGGAGTTTCCGGTGGCAAGACAGTACCTCAACACCACAGGACCGTATAGCACGTCCCAGCTGGTGCTGAGACCAGCCTTCGGCCGTCTACATTGCGCAGGTGCTGATTGCAGCCAGTGATGCGACCAGTGCGCATGGTAGGCAGGCCGATCGCGTCTGTTGCCAATAGTGGGGCATGCTACGCTGGCCGATGCCATTTAGGCCCAGCCGTCGCAGGGGCAGCATAGCATGCCACGCGGCATGCAAGGGTTAAAGATACATTCAATATGTACATAACAATACAATAATTTGTGTCTTATTAGTTAAACCAGATTGTGTTTGTTGATTACTGTAACTTTGATGAATATCAAACCAGATTTTAAGAGAAATTTAGACATAAATGCAGTAATTTCTAAAGGGTTCACATACCTTTTCTTGCCACTGTATATATACAAGCTAAAACATATTAATTTAGAAATGTACAGTTTTTTCCATTAAAACACCCCAAATGATAAATAACAGAATATTCTCATAGGATGCTTTTCTTACTCTGTTGAAGCTATTTACAAGACATATTTGAAATCTAATAATGTTTGCAGTGGAGCATGCTAAAGAAAAAAAATAGAGCTTGCTGGAACAGTTGATAAAATCTTGGTAGAAAAATAAATGTGACTGTTTGAAATGTTGCAGTATTTTAGTAAAATACGCCGGGTAATGTGTTTTCCACTTCAACATAATTCAGAATTCGCTCCTGACCTTGAGATTTTACATTTGGAAAATAATCAAGGCTTTGGCGAATGTAGTATATTACAATTCTTACTATAATGTGCATAATGTCAAATTGAATTGGTAAATGTGCACTGTTATGTAACATATATATATATATATATATATATTTATATATATATATATATGCCTGAAAGTGCCTGAAGGGGAGAGGGGGAGGTCCTTTGGACCTCTCTCCCTCCCCATCGGTAAGAGGGAGAGAAAACAGGCAGACACCGCTTGGAAGGGCACAGTCTGCTCTTCCTGGCGGTGCCTGCCTTTAACCCCTTAGGGGTGGGATCGCGATTCGGCACCAATCCTCCAGGATCTCCCCCCCCCACTGGCGTCATCACACATGGATGTGAGGATGTCAGTACGGGAGTTAACCCTTAGCTGCTACCTATGGTGGAGATAGGGGGGTCCAATGACCCCTGTATCTCCCGATCCGTGCCAGCTAGGGGTTAAGGCCCGAGCATGGCCTTTCCAATGATACCAAACATGACCGTGCTCTAAGTAAAGAAAAAAAATAATAAAAAATCCAGTTTTTATTTTTTTTATTTTTATTGATGCAGCATTATTGTTCACATTTCAATTATAATGTGAACAATGATGCTGCACTAATGATTTTTTTCTTGTTTTTTTTTAGCTAAAATCCCCTAATTTCTCAGCAAAATAAAAGTAACGGGTTCCCAGTTCTAATTTTTTTAACAAGCATACCCCATAAAATAAATAAACGCAAAGGCTCGGATGATAAAATGTGAAAAAAATTATTTTGCACGCTGTAGAGCAGTGGTTCCCAACCGTGGTCCTCAAGCACCCCTAACAGGCCAGGTTTTGCAGATCGCCTTGGGGAAATGCAGACTGAATACTGCAATTCTATTCATATTTGCATATTTGCAATTCATATATGCAATTCCTACATATTTATTTTCTGTTAATCTGTATATTTGTTTTGTGTTAATTTCTTGCATTTTACTACTTTTGTATTTCTGTAACCATGTTCTTGAACCCAGGACATACTTGAAAACGAGAGAAATCTCAATGTATCCTTCCTGGTAAAATCCTTTATAAATAAATTCTTTTTTTTTTTTTTTTTTAAATTTAAAGTTTTTTATTTTGAAATAAGTCAGCATTACATCATACTGTAAAATAATGGATGACCTCGCAGGGCCAAACAAGAAGACATAACAAGCAACGGAAACCACACATGGCCAAAAAAGTGTCATCGTAAAAACAGCGAATCGAAAAAATCTAAGGATAGCAATATGTTAGCAGAAAACATCCCCTAGACGGGGGGTCTCATCAAGGTGGGAAATCAAACATATATAAATGCAGCCACTTAAGGCCGGCCAAGGTAACTACGGTCAGCTGGTCAAAAAACATGCGTCGCAAAGAAGGACAGGGCGGTAAAAATAAGTAAAAAGGCAGAAAGTACCATGTGCAGGCAAAAAAGCAAAAGCCCTATGCAATGCAGGCTGGGACTGATCAAAACAAATTACGAACCGTCCTGAAAGTCCAGGCACTAGGCCAAGCTAGAGACCAGGGACACGTAAGCATATAAGAGAAATGCAGGGGAGGGGGTGTAATTCAGTAAAGCTCAGACCTGGAGAGGTAGAGGGCATAGAAACCAGCCTTCAATCCGGTCGAGGGTCCGGAGGATCTGGTGAGAGGCCCGCAGCCGCAAGGTCAAAAATAAAATAAATAAATTCTAAATAAATTCTGAGCAGCAAATCATATCACCTATGCTGTGCTTCAGCTATGTGGAAAACCTTACCTGTTAAGGGTACTTGAGGACCGCAGTTGGGAACCACTGCTGTTGAGGATTGGGAATTCATAATTTTTTTATAGCATTCTGGCAGGGCATGACGTATACATATAATAATCACATATTATGAATCTGTCGAGTCTGCCATCAAATATATATAATTTGTCTGGGTCGTATAATAAAAAAGGACTTCAAATCGCATATAAACATGATGTTGAGCAAAAACAGTAAAAATTAGCTCAGCACACAGGGGAGAAATTGCACAGCAGCAAAAGGATTAATTTAGAAGAGCCATTTTGTGCTTTTTTTAATTTTAACATTTCTTGGCATTCATTTCATACTGGCAAATTACAAACCCACACTTATCTCCTACTTTTTATCTCCCTTTGACCATGCTCATGGCATTCTATTTGGAGCAAAAAATCCCTACAAAGGACCACAATTTCCTAACAATGTATAATAAAAGAAGATAATAAATGCAGATTTCTATTAGAGAAGACCAGGTCAGCAACATTACGGACAATATTCTAATATGAACGCTAACGTTAGCGCTCAGCTATTTGAGCGTTAATGTTAGTTTAAGTGGCCCTAGCACAGGCCGCCCATATCACATTCCGAACAATAACAGGTTAAAAAGCCCGTTAGCACATCGGAGATCGAGCTTTCTAGCGAAAGCTTACTGTACTTTGCGCTCTCTATGCTTAAAAGGGGGATTGCAAAGAATAATTACCGTTAGGATTGCAAAGTCCTAATGCTAATTACGCCACGCTGCGGTTAACTGAAAAGGTAACCAAATACAAAAAGAAGCCGTGGATAGCAAAACCGTCAACAGAGAGAAGTCCACCGTCACTGAAGGCACCCAGATGGGTTCCCTACTACATCTATATCACCAAGAGAATATAGAAAAGGTGCCCAGCGTTCACGTGCCAAAATATAAAATAATTGATCTTACATATGGTCCGTATTAGAGGTTATTCACATAACATTATGATATTATGTAGTGTGTTATATCCAGATAAATCCTGAAAAACAAGGAATGGATATGCACAATAGTGAAGTTCAATAAACACACAGAAAATAAACTGACTGCAGGGATACACTCACACTTTTCGGAGCCTATCCAGGCTTGATGATGGCGCCTGCGGGTGTCTTATACGGCTCACCCACTAGCCCGAATCGATACAGCAATCTTTGGAGACTAGGGTGGAGAAACTTGGTCCAGATCTTCCAAAAGTAGTAAATCCAATAGGGTACCGTATTATGGATACTTCATCAGTTGGAACAAAACCCTATTAAATTTACTGTTGTTTTTTTTCCAACTGATGAAGCCCATCAGTGGGTGAAACGCGTTTTGGTACTTATTTTGTGTTGTCTTGACCAATAAAAAAAAATCTTTTTCACATAAATCGGGTATTTTTTGATGGTGACTTCACTTTGATCCTGGGGAGTATCCACAATACGGTACCCTATTGGATTTACTACTTTCGGCAGATCTGGACAAAGTTTCTCCACCCTGGTCTGAAAAGTTAACCACAACTAGGAGCTGGTGCTAACTGATTCCGCCTCTGAGGAATTAGTCAGCACCAGTTTAAATTCCCCTCAAAAATCAGATACTCACTGCTCATCCCACGGCGGGAACGGCAGCCCGACCTGCCTCTTCTGGCTGCTGGGAGCAGAGTGAGACTGGAGAAAAAAGTCCCAAGTCTCCCTCCACAATCATGCTGCGGACCTGCAGGATCTTGCGAGAGTTGAGATCCTGCAGGTCAGCTGACCTTGCAGCACAAGTCTCCATGGAGTTCTCTGGACCATGTGCTTGATTGGCCAGCAAACTCGCCTGACCTGAACCCCATAGAAAATCTATGGGGCATTGCCAAGAGAAAGATGAGAGACATGAGACCGAACAATGCAGAAGAGCAGAAGGCCGCTATTGAAGCATCCTGGTCTTCCATAACACCTCAGCAGTGCCACAGGCTGATAGCTTCCATGCCACGCCGCATTGAGGCAGTAATTGCTGCAAAAGGGGCCCAAACCAAGTACTGAGTACATATGCATGCTTATACTTTTCAGAGGTCCGATATTGTTCTATGTAAAATCCTTGTTTTATTGATTGCATGCAATATTCTAATTTTCTGAGATTGTGGATTTTGGGTTTTCATGAGCTGTAAGCCATAATAATCACAATTATGACAAATCACAGCTTGAACTATCTCATACAGTATATTAATTTCACCTTTTAAGTTGCATTACTGAAATAAATGAACTTTTCACGATATTTAAATTTTTCGAGTTTCATCTGTATATCTCTATAATTAGCATTTCCAAAATACATATTTTTACTTTCAGGGGTCTAGTCCTAAAAAAAGTAGGGGCCCTAGTCAATAGCTGATGGTAAAAGGGAGACTCTATTGGAAAAAATAAGTGTGAGAACTTAAACATTAGCGCCTGCCGATTACCGATCATATCACCTACGCAGGTTTTAGCATTTCACCAGTTAGTGACTCGTCGTGAGGTGGTATTTTACACCTCAAAACGCTGCATTTAGCATTGCCAGGCGCAATCAAGTATACTTTGTTTTATCATTCCCTGGTCTTGCACTCGCCTGCCCCCTCCCTTCCAGGGGCTATAAATACTGGCTGCACTCACAACACGCTGACTGTGATCGCGCTTTCACTATTTAGACACAGGGCCCCTGGCGTTTGGAGAGTTTTGTGAGTACCACAGGATGTGGAGTATAGTTGCGGCAAGTAGGGAGGAGTTTTTTGTTACTGTTATCCTGTTATTGTCACCCTTGTTAACCCTTCATTACCACCTAGAGTAACCCCTCATTTCACGTACATTTAGGTCACACATAGTCGCATATACACATAAGCGTATACATCACTACACACCAAACACATACAGTACCTGTCATTATTATTGTTATTTATTAAGCACCAACACATTTCGCAACGCTGTACAAAAAGGTACAATGGGTATAGACAAAACAATTCAACAACACACCAAAGAGGCAAGTCAGTATTCCACCAACAGATACAGGAGGAAATGATGGCCATATTCCCGTGGGAACTTCCAATATACAGTATATCACAGAAGTGAGTACACCCCTCACATTTTTGTAAATATTTTATTATATCTTTTTATGTGACAGCACTGAAGAAATGACTCTTTGCTAAAATGTAAATTAGTGAGTGTACAGCTTGTATAACAGTGTGAATTTGCTGTCCCCTCAAAATAATTCAACACACAGCCATAAACCCCTTAAGGACCAAGGGTCTTTAAAGTCAATGCATTTATGACGTAAATGATGCGTAATTGGTCCTTAAAGGGTTGATGTCTAAACCGCTGGCAAGAATAGGGACTATACCCCTAAGTGAAAATGTCCAAATTGGGCCCAATTAGTAATTTACCCTCCCCGGTGTCATGTGACTCATTAGTGTTACAAGGTCTCAGGTGTGAATCGGGAGCAGGTGTGTTAAATTTGGTGTTATCACTCTCACACTCTCATACTGGTTACTGGTTCAACATGGCACCTCATGGCAAAGAACTCTCTGAGGATATGAAAAAATAATTGTTGCTCTGCATAACGATGGCTTAGACCAGGGGTCAGCAACCTTGTCTCCCTGATGTTTTGGGAACTACATCTCCCACGATGCTCAGTCACCCATAAGGCTGACTGAGCCACCTGGGAAATTTAGTTACCAAAACATCAGGGAGCGAAGGGTGCTGACTCCTGGCCTAGGCTATGAGAAGATTGCCAAGATTGCACATTTAATGCATGGAAGTGCTTGCGATTGATATAAACCACAGAATCCTTCCACGGTGAAAGGTTCTCTATGTGGGTGCAATAGATTGCATCCAGGTCAATGGGAAACCCTCTATTGTCATAAACCCCTCTTTAATAGTGCACCATCCCCCTGAGGTGTAGGGTATACAATTTATTGTTGACACTTGTCCCCCCATAGCTGTGAGGAAGTGGGGAGAATCTTTGAAAAAATCCTCTTACTAACACCGATTAGCTTGGACAGGGGATGCTGGAAGGTTCCAATGGCTAGAAACCTGAGGCAGCAGAACAAATTTGTCATCCCTGGCACAGATATCTGAGTCAGACCTGGAATCGAGATGAATCGTCAACTCTTGATAGAGCCTGCAGATCTGGCCATGGCTAAGTCTGTAACGCAGGACTCAATGATAAATACTCATTGAAAATGAGCTGAAACGATTGTTGACATTTTTATTGATCCAAATAAAGTTCTGAAGTCTTATATGAAGACTCGGGAGTGCTGACTTATGATGATGAATATGATTAGGTTGAGCTGAGCACCGGGCATTGGAAGTGTGAGAAAGTTTGTGAGTGCAAGAATATTTGGCATTTTATATATATTCTTATATACTACTGCTTCTCGCTGGGTTGAAACAATATATTTTATTCTTAACATGTATAAATTTTACGTATGACTGTCTAATTATGTGTTAATGATTAGATCGCAATTAACTCCTCCTCTTTAAGGAGGATCATGTAATTGTGTGTTTGCACTTTTACTAAATACATGTGTATTTATGCCTTTAGGCTTGACAAACACCCTGGGGTAACCTGAATTGATTTCTACAGACACCTTAAATTATGTCAGTTCAATGATGTAAGTGTGAATCCCTGTGTGCCCAACCCATGGGAGGGTTCTAGCAGCCACTGATTGACAGCCTTCAGGGTAGAAGAGAGACCTACACTTTGATGGTCTTTTATAGTAGTCAGAAATATCTAGGCAGAGAAGAAGGGGCAACTCTAGGAGGAGAAGGGGAGAAGATGCTCATAAATATATTGATTAACTGAAATAGTCGTGGTGGCTGAAGAGTCTCTTTATTAGCTTTAAAAAATATTCTAGTTTATGGAACAAGAAAACAAAAAGGCATTTTATCATTTGGAACCAAAAGAGTCCAATTTGCCCTCTATTTAAGCTATGTTTCCATTTGGCATGCAATACATATTGTGTTGTTTCTCAGTATGTCCAGATTCATGCTTTTCTTTCTGACGTGTAAAAGTCACTTGAAACCAAAATATGAATTCTCCTTAATTTCCCATGACCTTTTTACACATTGCAAGTAGCTGTATCAGGATATCTCTAATGTTGTAACTGTCAGTTTTGCTTTCTTGTTTTTTACAGGTCTATTGAAGTGGTTGATTTAGTATATAAAGTATCTATATGCTCTATCAAAACAATGTCAAACAATGTATTAAGAGACTGGAACTTCTTAGACTGAAAGACAATTGTGTCAAACTGTCATTGCAAGAGAAAAAAATCGTATGTAATTTCTCTGATTTTGAAGGAACAGCAACACAGCCATTAATATATTTAGCAACTACCATGGTTTATCATAAAGACTGAATAGCAATACCATAGGAACTGTATCAATCAGACTAACCATTCCATACTGCAGGATTCATTGCTCTACATGGTCATAAATATTGTCCCTTGCAAGGCAGGAGACAGGGTGAAATGATATACTCTTCTAGCTAAATCTCAATCTTCTTGCCTATAGGAAATGCAAGTGATAAATGAACAACCTAAGGTCACCTTGATATATAACTGTATATTTACCTGTGAATTGGTAAAAATCACAACAGCTAATGATAGTGTCATCTTCGCTCAATATTGTTTTTATAGGAAAGTCACATAATATTTTTGTGCTGCACATTTTGTTTCTTAAGACAAAAAAAGATAATCATGAATTATATTTATCATTATTATTTATATTTGAAATGCATTGAAAGCACATATTTAGGAATGAGACACAAGCCTGTAGTTTTAATTGATTTTATTTCAATATTAAATAAATTTTTAATTTATTATAATTAAGCACAGTCCAGTTGAATACGTTTTCATACTACAGTTTTTGCGACTTCGGAGGACAAGCTTTATATGTAGCTCTGTATTTCTTTAAATACACAGAGAACACCGCTACCCAGTTTTCCAAGAGTCACTGCAAAGCTATATGGCAAGCATGTGTATGTGTGAAAAATACAAATCCCCAAATATTACTAGACATTTTGACAGAGATTGAGTGAGGTTACGTTAACCCTATGTATGTGTGCACAGTTTTCTTATTCCAAATTAATTAGCAGGTGTTTTTCCAGATATACAGTTAGGTCCAGAAATATTGGGACAGCGACACAATTCTAACATCTTTGGCTCTATACATGTCAGGATATTCTCAGGAAAGTGTCCTTGATGATAGTAAGTATGAGAGGAACCACTATGTAGTAGTCTCGCCTGTACGATGCGAGTATCAGAGTCAGGAGGAATGATATATAACGCTACCTGTCTGCTGGTACCAGTGGCGTCAGGTTTGTAGTAAATCAGGTGGTATGGTTCTTCTGAAGATTGTACCAGACGTCTTTGATGTATCATATATATATATATATATATATATATATAGTAACCTGTTAGAGTAGTCGATGTGGATAGCGTAGGTCATTAGGCAGGCAGAGTTCTGTGCAGCGTTGGTATAAACAAGCAATACGGTCGTAGGCAGGTAGAGTTCTGTGCATAAGTCGTATCCAAGCAAGGGTCGTAGGCCAAGGGAGTCAATCGTATGTAAAGGATCAGGAAATGAAGAGGGTAGTTAGCTCAGCGTATAAACAAATTATTAGAGCAATGACTTACCCTGCTGATGTCATCTTTATAGGGTGTCTCATTAGGTAGCCGGGTACAGCGCTGACGTCATCCGTCTGCGCCGGCACCTTTCTAAGCCCATAAGGCCCATCGGGATCATGCGCATGCGCGGGAGGTCTGATCCGGTGGCGAAGGAAGTTCCAGCCTGCGCGCCGACATGCGGTAGCGCCAACGCCTCGGTATGCCACACGGTCACCCCCCGGGGTCCCGCAGGAGGCGCCGCCATAGGGCTCGTACCGCTGGTAAGGGTGGAATCCTGACATAACCCCCTCACAAGGCGACCACTCCGTGGGCGATCAGGATGAGCCGTGTGAAAACGACGTATTAGGGAAGGTGCATCGACATCCAGCGCTGGTATCCAGGAGTCCTCGGCAGGATCATAACCTTTCCAACGGACTAGATACTGAAGTTTCCTGCGATACATACGAGAGTCAAGAATTTTCGATATTTCATAGATAGTATCATCACGGGCGCATACCGGGCCCGGAGGAGTGAGAGTACGATGAGGGAAGGGGTCCGTACCTTGCGGTTTAATCAATGAGACATGAAAGACTGGATGTATTTTCAGGGAGGCTGGTAGCCGTAGGCGAACCGTCGTAGGAGAGAGGACGGTCTCTATCTTATAAGGCCCAAGAAACCGGGGACCCAATTTCCTCGAGGGACAGTTTAATTTAATGTATCGGGTAGATAGCCACACTCGGTCTCCTTCTTGGTATAACGGAGCAGGTATCCGTTTACAATCAGCATATATTTTGTATCTCCATTGGGCTCTCTGTAGTATTCTTTTAACCTTCTCTGTAATTCTGGTGATAGATTGTAATCTTTCATTTGCTGCAGGACAGGAGGTATAGAGCGAAGAACCTGGTAGCATTGAGGGATGTCTTCCGGTATTGATAAAGAAAGGAGTCATAGATGTTGATTTATGAATTTGGTTATTGTATACGAATTCGGCTAGGAGTAGAAGATCATTCCAATCGGATTGTAGATAAGTCACAAAGCAGCGAAGATACTGTTCTAAGGTAGCATTAGTACGTTTGGTCTGTCCATTAGCCTGGGGGTGGTAGGCGGTAAATAAGGATCGTTTAATATGCAAACCTTTGCAGAATTCTAGCCAGAACTTAGCGGTAAATTGGGTACCTCTATCCGTTACTACGGTCCCGGGTAAGCCATGTAGACGGAAGATTTCTTTAATGAAGATCGTAGCAGTGTCTTTAGCGGTAGGGATAGATTTGGTAGCTATGAAATGACTCATTTTGGAGAAACGATCTACTACCACTAATACGGTAGTATATCCGTTAGATGGTGGAAGGTCTACTATGAAATCCATAGAAATATCTCGCCAAGGGGCTTCTGGTATCTTGAGTGGTTGTAATAGACCTTGTGGTTTTCTTTTATCATCTTTGGATCTTATACATATTGTACAATGAGTGATATATTGTTTTATATCTTTTGACATTCCAGGCCACCAGAATAAACGTTCTATACTTTCCTTGGTTTTGTATATTCCGGCGTGACCTCCTAAGGGTGAGTCATGGAAGTGGCTTAGTATATTATTCTTTACTTCGGGAGGAACGTATATCTTGTCATCTTTGTAGAATAACCCTTTTTCTGATCTCATTAGAGCCGTCTTGTCATCTATTTTGGAATATTTTTTGATAATGTCCCATAATGATAATGTCGTATTGAGAAAACAATTCCTCGGTAATACGTAGGATATTTCTGATCCTGGTCTAGATTCTATACTCCTGGATAGAGCATCAGCTTTACCGTTCCTTTTTCCTGGTCTATATGTTATATTAAAGACAAATCTGGAAAAGAAAAGAGCCCATCTGGCTTGTCTAGGCTTCAGCCTCTTCACTTGTCGTAGATATTCTAAATTCTTATGATCGGTATATATTGTTATGGGATGTATAGTACCTTCAAGGAGATGACGCCATTCCTCAAGAGCAGACTTTATAGCGAGAAGTTCTTTATCCCCAATGTCGTAGTTGATTTCAGCAGGAGATAAGGTTCTAGAGTAGAAGGCGATGGGGTGTAGTTTTTGATCTTCTCCCCGAACTTGTGATAGTATGGTGCCAAGGGCGGTATCTGATGCATCGGTTTCGAGGATGAAGGGCTTCGTCGTATCAGGCATACTTAAAATAGGAGCTGTGGAGAATAAATGTTTTAAGTAACAGAAGGCGTCATTAGCTGTTGTTGACCATTTGAATGGTATAAATTGCTTGGTTAGGTATGTTAAGGGTTTGATGATCTGGGAAAAATCTTTGATGAATTTCCTATAAAAATTACAAAAACCGATAAAACATTGTATCCCTTTTTTATTCGCAGGTATGGGCGAAGATTGTATGGCCTCGATTTTGGAAGGATCCATCATTATGTGATCAGGTTTTATCACGAATCCAAGAAATTCTAATGTAGTTACATTAAATAAACATTTTTCAAGCTTGGCATATAGTCTGTGTTGCCTTAATCGTAATAAAACGTTCCTTGCATGTTGTGTATGTTCTTCTTGACTATCGGAGTATATCAATATATCATCTAGGTAAACTATCACGTACTGGTCTAACATATCTTTTAAGATGTCGTTTAGAAAATATTGAAAAGTTGCAGGTGCGTTACAGAGCCCATAGGGCATAACTAAGTACTCATAGTGTTCGTACCTGGACCTGAAGGCAGTCTTCCATTCATCCCCTTTTTTGATTCTTACTAAGTTGTACGCTCCGCGTAAATCTAATTTAGTAAATACCTTAGCTGTCTTCAGTCTATCCATCAACTCGGTTATGAGCGGTAGCGGGTATCTGTTTTTGATGGTTATCGCGTTCATTGCTCGGTAGTCGATGCAGGGGCGTAGTCCTCCGTCCTTCTTTCCTACAAAAGAGATCGCTGCCCCAGCGGGAGAGGTCGAGGGTCTTATAAAACCTTTTGTTAAATTTTCATCGATGTACTCTTTCAAAACTTTTAATTCAGGTTCAGATAAGGAATACACTCTGCCGAAAGGGATCATGGCACCAGGAAGAATATTGATCGGACAATCATAAGAGCGATGAGGAGGGAGTATATCAGCCCCTTTCTTTTCGAATATATCATGGAAGTCTGAATAAATTATTGGCAATTTAGGTATCGTACTATTGTTAAGTATATAATTTTGTGGACGTATACATTTGGTCACACAATGTTCCGAGGTGAAAGTGAGTGTAGCTTCTATCCAGTCGATATTGGGATTGTGAAGTCGTAACCATTCGATACCGAGAATCACAGGAAAAATGGGGGTTTTGATTATATCAAGTATTATTTCTTCACAGTGTCCTGCTCCTATGTTCATAGTAATGATTTCTGTCTCTCGTGTTACGAGTCCGGAACTTATGAGGGTACCATCTAATAGTGAGACAGAAAAGGGGTAACGTTTCTTCTTATATGGGACTTTCAGTTGCTGTAATAGTGATGCATCAATAAAATTCTGACTAGCTCCTGAATCAATCAACGCAGTCAGGTCCGCCGTGTGATCCTGCCACTGTAACGATATATTAATGGTGAGATGTTCACCTGATGTACCAAGTGCACAGTAATTAGTGAAGTTTTTTATATGAGTCTTGGGCTTACCGGTTAAGTTCTGCGGCTTCAGTCTGCATTCACGGAGTTGATGACCAGCTCTCCCACAATACATGCAGAGACCTAAGGACCTTCTCCTATCGCGTTCTCTTTCATCCAGTTGGCCTCTAGCTGCTCCTACTTGCATCGGCTCTGATGCAGGGGGAGGTAGAGCAGGAAACGGTAGGGGAGCTGGTGGAGCATTCCTCCGTTGAGGTATAGATACGGTGGTTCTTTCCGCTCTCCTTTCTCTCAGACGTCGGTCTATGCGTATGCACAATCTCATGGTGTCTTCTAGACTATTAGGGGTGCCTGTACGGGCGAGTTCGTCCTTTAAACCTTCCGATAATGCAAGTTTGAAATGAGTTAATAATGCTGGTTCGTTCCAATCTGATTCAAGGGCTAGATGACGGAACTCTGTTATATAGTCTTCCACTTCAGAACGTCCTTGACGTAAAGACATCAGAGCATGTGCTGCGTTGCTAGCGCGGTGATGATCATCGTATAACTCTTCCATAGCTCCAAAGAACGTATTCCACTCATTGAGTATCGGGTTATTAGTATGTATCAAGTGATGGGCCCAGGTTTAGGGTTTTCCTCTTAGTAGAGAAATTACCATACGCACTCGTGTGAAGTCATTATTATATACGTGAGGTTGTAAGGAGAAAAGTACTTGACAGGAGGTGATAAAACTCCGGAACTGGCGTCTATCCCCGTCGTAAGTCTCCGGTGGAGAGGTATGCAAATCCGGGGCATAGATGGGTTCTGCACGATAGGGAGGAGGCTCAGGCATCACACCAATTTGTACTAGATTCACATGAACTGCTTGTTCTAGACGGTTCTGATTGTTTTGTAATATGCCTTGGGCGTCTCTTATATCTTGTACCGTTTGGGCTAAGGCAGCTAACTGTTGGGTAAGCACATTCAGAGTATCGGCGAGATTAGCTGGTTCCATTATATGGCTCTAATAATATGTCAGGATATTCTCAGGAAAGTGTCCTTGATGATAGTAAGTATGAGAGGAACCACTATGTAGTAGTCTCGCCTGTACGATGCGAGTATCAGAGTCAGGAGGAATGATATATAACGCTACCTGTCTGCTGGTACCAGTGGCGTCAGGTTTGTAGTAAATCAGGTGGTATGGTTCTTCTGAAGATTGTACCAGACGTCTTTGATGTATCATATATATATATATATATATATATATAGTAACCTGTTAGAGTAGTCGATGTAGATAGCGTAGGTCATTAGGCAGGCAGAGTTCTGTGCAGCCTCGGTATAAACAAGCAATACGGTCGTAGGCAGGTAGAGTTCTGTGCAATGTCGGTATAAACAAGCAATATGGTCGTAGGCAGGTAGAGTTCTGTGCATAAGTCGTATCCAAGCAAGGGTCATAGGCCAAGGGAGTCAATCGTATGTAAAGGATCAGGAAATGAAGAGGGTAGTTAGCTCAGCGTATAAACAAATTATTAGAGCAATGACTTACCCTGCTGATGTCATCTTTATAGGGTGTCTCATTAGGTAGCCGGGTACAGCGCTGACGTCATCTGTCTGCGCCGGCACCTTTCTAAGCCCATAAGGCCCATCGGGATCACACGCATGCGCGGGAGGTCTGATCCGGTGGCGAAGGAAGTTCCAGCCTGCGCTCCGACATGCGGTAGTGCCAACGCCTCGGTATGCCACACGGTCACCCCCCGGGGACCCGCAGGAGGCGCCGCCATAGGGCTCGTACCGCTGGTAAGGGTGGAATCCTGACAATACACCACCACAATGGAGTTGGAATGAAACAAACACAATGTGCTTTACCTGCAGACTGTTAGCTTTAATTTGAGGGTATGTACATCCAAATCAGGTGAACGGTGTAGGACTTACAGCAGTTTGCAGATGTGCCTCCCACTTGTTAAGGGACCAAAAGTAATGGGACAATTGGCTTCTCAGCTGTTCCATGGCCAGGTGTGTCATATTCCCTCATTACCCCAATTACAATGTGCAGATAAAGATAAAAGGCCCAGAGTTCATTTCAAGTGTGCTATTTGCATTTGGAATCTGTTGCTTTCAACTCTCAAGATGAGATTCAAAGAGCTGTCACTATCATTGAAGCAAGCCATCAATAGGCTGAAGAAACAAAACAAACCCATCAGAGAGATAGCAAAAACATTAGGCATAGCCAAAACAACTGTTTGGAACATTCGCAAAAAGAAGGAACCCACCAGTGAGCTCAGCAACACAAAAAGACCCGAGAGACCACGGAAAACAACTGTGGTGGATGACCGAAGAATTCTTTCCCTGGTGAAGAAAACACCTTTCACAACAGTTGGCCAGATCAAGAACACTCTCCAGGAGGTAGGTGTATGTGTGCCAAAGTCAACAATCAAGAAAAGACTTCACCAGAGTGAATACAGAGGGTTCACCACAAGATGTAAACCATTGGTGAGCCTCAAAAACAGGAAGGCCAGATTAGAGGATGCCAAACAACACCTAACAAAGCCTTCACAGTTCTGGAACAAGATCCTATGGACAGATGAGACCAAGATCAACTTGTACCAGAGTGATGGGAAGAGAAGAGTATGGAGAAGGAAAGGAACTGCTCATGATCCTAAGCATACCACCTCATCAGTGAAGCATGGTGGTGGTAGTGTCATGGCATGGGCATGTATGGCTGCCAATGGAACTGGTTCTCTTGTATTTATTGATGATGTGAATGCTGACAAAAGCAGCAGGATGAATTCTGAAGTGTTTCGGGCAATATTATCTGCTCACATTCAGCCAAATGCTGCAGAACTCATTGGACGGCGCTTCACAGTGCAAATGGACAATGACTCAAAGCATACTGCAAAAGCAACCAAAGAGTTTTTGAAGGGACAGAAGTGGAATGTTATGCAATGGCCAAGTCAATCACCTGACCTGAATCCAATTGAGCATGCATTTCACTTGCTGAAGACAAAACTGAAGGGAAAATGCCCCAAGAACAAGCAGGAACTGAAGACAGTTGCAGTAGAGGCCTGGCAGAGCATCACCAGGGATGAAACCCAGCGTCTGGTGATGTCTATGCGTTCCAGACTTCAGGCTGAGATTGACTGCAAAGGATTTGCAACCAAGTATTAAGAAGGGAAAGTTTGATTTATGATTATTATTCTGTCTCATTACTTTGGTCCCTTTAACAAGTGGGAGGCACATCTGCAAACTGCTGTAAGTCCTACACCGTTCACCTGAGCTTGATGTACATACCCTCAAATTAAAGCTGAGAGTCTGCAGTTAAAGCACATTGTGTTTGTTTCATTCCAACTCCATTGTGGTGGTGTATAGAGCCAAAGATGTTCGAATTGTGTTGATGTCCCAATATTTCTGGACCTGACTGTAGTTATGTAGCTATACATTCCATTAAACAGCTCAACACTTGAAGGATTAAAACGGGAGGGGAAATGGAGGGGTTAAACATTAAACCCCTCTTCTCCTTCCCTGCTTCACCCACCCATTTAAACCCTTCATTTGAGTTATAAACTAGCCTACCTTACAGTGCTTGGCTCCATCTGTTCTGGTCCAGATGGTACATGATGTGGCTGGCTACCACTCAAGGCAGAGCTATCGTGTGAATGTGATTGCCTAACCAGGGCCCAGGCAACCATTCAGCCTACCTGAGCATCTGGAGGCCAATTCATTCGGACACCCCTGCACCCTCTCCCATGCTTTCAGTGAGCCGGTGATTTAGCCATTGGGTAGGAGCACTACCTGCGTGCTCAAACAACGACTCACTCCTTGGGCGGCCCTATCCAGCGAATGCTGCATCAAACAAGGTCATGTCCGGGCTCCTCATCCCAGGTCCGATTTGCCCACCTCTGTTAATCAGTGGAATTCAGTAACTATAAGATGATAACATAAAGCTTACATCCATAAAGCCATCCATACATCCATCTGTGTATAAAAACACATAGATTACAGGATCAGAAACAACATGGGTTTACCTCAGGGAGATCATGCCAAACTAATCTTATTGATTTTTTTGATTGGGTAACAAAAATAATAGACACAGGTGGTGCAGTAGACATTGCTTATTTAGATTTCAGTAAGGCTTTTGATACTGTTCCGCATAGAAGGCTTATCAATAAATTGCAATCTTTGAGCTTGGATTTCAATATTGTTGAATGGATTAGGCAGTGGCTGAGTGACAGGCAACAGAGGGTTGTGGTAAATGGAGTTTATTCGGCGCAAGGTCTTGTTACCAGTGGGGTACCTCAGGGGTCAGTACTTGGACCCATTCTATTTAATATTTTTATTAGTGATATTGCAGAAGGTATTAATGGAAAAGTATGTCTTTTTGCTGATGACACAAAGATTTGCAACAGGGTTGACGTTCCTGGAGGGATCAGCCAAATGACAAATGATTTATGTAAACTAAAAAAATGGTCGGAGCTGTGGCAATTGAGTTTTAACGTGGATAAGTGCAAGATAATGCACCTGGGACGTAAAAACCCAAGGGCTGAATATAGAATATTTGATACAGTCCTAACCTCAACATCTGCGGAAAGGGATTTAGGGGTTATTATTTCAGAGGATCTAAAGGTAAGTAGTCACTGTAATAGAGCAGCAGGAAATGCTAGCAGAATGCTTGGTTGTGTAGGGAGAGGTATTGGCAGTAGGAAAAGGGATGTGCTCATGCCACTGTACAGAGCACTGGTGAGACCTCACTTGGAGTACTGTGTGCAGTACTGGAGACCGTATCTCCAGAAGGATATAGACATCTTAGAGAGAGTTCAGAGAAGGGCTACTAAAATGGTGTATGGCTTGAAGGAGAAAAGTTACCAGGAAAGGCTTAATGATCTTAACATGTACAGCTTGGAAAAAAGACGAGACAGAGGAGATATGATAGAAACATTTAAATACGTAAAGGGAATCCACAAGGTAGAGGAAGGGAGTATATTTAAAAGGAAACAAAGTAGCAAAACAAGAGGATATAGTCTTAGATTAGAGGGGCAAAGGCTTAAAAGTAACATCAGAAAGCATTATTTTACTGAGAGGGTGGTGGATACATGGAACAGTCTTCCAGTTGAAGTGGTAGAGGCTAAAACAGTAATTGAATTTAAGCAGGCATGGGATAGACATACGGCTAAACAAAAGATAAATCCAGGTAAAGTATCCATGTAATTGGGCAGACTAGATGGGCCGAAAGGTTCTTATCTGCCGACATCTTTCTATGTTTCTATATGACAATTCTTTAATCCTGGGTACACACTGTGCACATGTCTTCAAGGACAACTAGTGGGGTTAGTCTTTCCCCCTCACCCCAGTTTTTATGCCCACAGATATATGGCCAGCTCAAAAAACTATTAGTATCCTTCCTTATAGGACTGTACCATGAAAAGTGTATTATGCAGTACCAAAAGTAAAAATAGGCCTTTCTCTTAGTAGATATCATTATTGATGAGGAAATAGCTTGTTGATCTGAGGAAAATATCAGATTTCTATTAAAAATTTGTCATTTTGCCTTTTTGCTGGTAAGATTTAAAAACATTGTTTATACAGTATTATTAGTTTATTTGTATTGTGCCAACATTTCTGCAGCGTGGTGAAAGGATTATAATGAATGAGAGCAAGACACAGATGGGCAAAGGCATTAGGAAGAGGTGGCCCTGTTCTCTAAAGATACTCGATTCTAAATGGAGTTGGGAGCATTCTTTTACTTCTCTAGCAATAAGAGCATTAAAATGTTTATATTGATGATCTTCACATCAATTCCCCAGCTGATAATATTAAAAAAATTATTTGATTTAAATTATTGCTATATACTCCAAACCATTATTTTGGAACCGGATACGGATTAGCTAAAATTTCTGTTTTTAAACAAATTACACTATTGGAAAAAGCTTCTTTTTTTTTTCCACAGTGTCTTCTGTCACTTATCTACCCCAAAAGGCTAATCCACAATGTGAACTGTGAAAAGTCAACACAACCCTAATATGTAATAAATATTAATGAGTTGCTATGCCTTGATTGGCTTTGACAAATAAATAATTGCTAATTAGGCTGGAGCATTTTCTTAATTGTAAAAGGCGAGCTGAATTTATGTTTTTTATAGGCCTAAATTAATTAGGCCTGCGACAACTTCAATCAACATTTATTTTCCATTTCTTAGTTCAACAAGGTACAAGGAAATACAGTGTGTGCTGTTGTAAATGAAAGGTTTTTTTTACGACAAATTTTCAGTAATTTATCCCCTGAATATGAAAACACGTTTGATGTGCATATAAAATATTTGCAACGTGATTTCAGACAATATGTAATTTACTCTAATTTAAAATAGCATTCATTATAGCACTTATGTAAAATAATTTCTATACAGATTTGGTATTTGCTTTATTATAAAGTGGGGGAAGGACATGGCTGTGCACACTGCACCCTCCACTCATGAGGTGGGTGGTAGACTTAATATAAACAGGGTTATTCAGAGAGACCCGATCTGGCACTGAAATTGCATCGAAAAGGGAATTTTCCCATATGGTGCAATTTCGTGGCCAATCGGCTATTCAGAAAGCAGGCCATTCGCCAAATTGCGCATTGGTTCATAGAAAACCTAAACTGCCTCATTGCAGTGAGGAGCACCAGGGGTCTTTATAACCCTGCTTCTCTGGTTTTTACACCACACAAGGTCAAGTGAGGTGTCAATGGAAAGGCCAGAGTCTGGCCTTTCCAACAATATCAAATATAACCATGTAATGTGTAAAAGTAGTAGGAGAAAAATGCAGAATTGTACCCTTTTTTTTTTTTCTTATTTGTAAGACGGTGGCATTATGTGCTTTTATCCCCTGTATTTCCATTCTTTACACTCCATAAAGTCATGTTAGGTGTCATTGTACAAGTCAGAGACTGGCCTTTCTAATGATACGAAGCATGACCATTAAAAAAGTAAAAAAATACAACAACCCACAAACAAACATAGAACATTTTTTTTTTCTTATTTATTTTTTTGTTCCGAAGCAATGGCATTGTCCATTTGTCACATCTAAAATGAGCAATACTACTGCTTTTACTCACCTTATTGTTTCTCACACCGCAAGCAAGGTCAGTGGTTTATACATATTCTATTTATTTATAAAACATGTGCCAAAATACAAGCAAAAGATTTTGTATGTTCAGTGTTAGTTAAAATCGCGGATTTTCTCAGATAAATACAGTAACAGGTTCCCATTTCTAATTTATTTTTAACAAGAGTACCCCACAGAATATATAAACACAAAGGCTCAGATAAAATGTGAAAAAAAATATTTTATATGCTGTAAATGATTGATATCTGAATGGAAATTCACATTTTTGTTTATATTTTTTGTTATGGAATTCTGATAGGTCATGATGTATAAGTTATGGTTAAAGCCGAAAGTGCGGTTCATTTTAAGATTACCCGGGTAATCCTGATATTACCCAAAACCACTGGGTAAAGCTGCAGAAAAATTCGGACTTTACCCAGGCAATTTTAGGACTAACGAACTGCCCTTGGGTAACAGTCTGGAAAATTTGCACTTTACCCGGATGATCTGTAGACTATCCAACCCCGTTTGGTTAAAACCGAATTTTGTTCTCATTCAGAAAAACATCTGAAGCTTTACCCGAGTAATCTGAGGACTATCCACAGCTTCACTTGGGTAGTCTGCAGAGCATCCAACCCAGCTTGGGTAAAAGTGAATTTTGCTATTATCTATGGATTTTATCAATGAACATGGCAAAAATGCAAACATTAAAATGTATTAAGGATATAATGAATATACAGAGTAACAGGATATGTTTCTTATATGAATGTTAAAGAGTTACATGATCTTTATTATGTGTCATATGTGCTTATAAATCATTTATAAAACATAATAACCATTAGGTTACTCTTTATATAATATCTTTATCTTCATAAATTAATTTTCCGACATTAACGCACAGAGTAACCTGACGGTTATTTAGTGTGGAATGTGACTGCGGAATTTGGTTAAAAATAACAAAAAAACACAATTTTGTTATCGGTCAGATAACAGTTTGCAGCTTTACCTGGGTAATCCTTGGAATTCAGTCAACTGTAACCTGCTGAAAAGCGGAGTACCCAGAAGCGTTTGGATACTTTGCAGTTTACCCGGATAAAGCCAGATGTTTAATTGCACATCACATTTATCCAGCAACATTAGGGTAATGTGCGCTTTACCCGGGTAAAACACAGCAGAAACCAGAGTACCCAGAGGCCTCTGGATACTTCAGATTACCCGGATAAAGTCCGAAATTTCATTTCACTTCGGACTTTTGCTACTGACGCCTGGGTAATGTCAGGATTACCCGGGTAATCTTAAAATTAACCGCACTTCGGACTTTAACCGTAACATATACATAGAATAATGATATATTATGAATCTGTCGCGTCTGCTGAAAATAATGATATATAATTTGTTCAGGTCCTACAATAAAACATGACTTCAAACAGGGTCGGTGCTTTCACTAGGCAAACTAGGCAACCGCCTAGGGTGCACTTCAACCTAGGAGCGCAACCGGCCCCAACACATTATTTTACCCCTTCCTCGTTGTTTGCTTGTGTAGCCGGCAATGGCGGCTCGCAAAGCGGACCTCCACTAGCGGGGCGAAAGGTGGGTGTCTTATGCTGCTCCGCAGGCCCCACCAGATGACATGCAGGCGCCACAAGAGGCAGAAAAGAAAAAATTGCACGAAAGAAAGAGAAAGAAAAGAGAGGTACAGAAGAAAGAGGCACAGAGGAAAAGAAAGAAAAAAAGAGACAAATGAAAGAAAGAAAAGAGGCAGATAAAAGAAAAGGAAGCAGCATAGAAAATAAAATAAAGAAAAAAAGAGGCGAAAGAAAGAAAAGAGGCAGATAAAAGAAAAGCAAAGGAAAGAAAATAAAGAATCAGAGGAAAGAAAGAGGCCGATGAAAGAAAAAGAAAAAGAAAAAGAAAGAGGCAAGAAAGAAAGGAAGGAAGGAAGAAAGGCACAGAGGGCAGAGGAAATAAAGAGGAAGATGAAAGAAAGAGGAAGATGAAAGAAAAGGCAGAAGAAACAATGAAATACAGAGGGCAGAGGAAAGAAAGAGGCACAGACCGATCCCAGGCCCGACCAGCGGAGGGGTAAGATGGGCACCGAGCAATCGTGTGCGGCCCTCGTGCACAGTTTGCGTGTCTTCCCCCACAGTGTGTGTCCTCATGCACATTTTGTGCCCCCCATTCGCACACAGTGTGTCCCCCACATTTCAACAGTTGACAAATTTTTCTGGGGGGTTGCAAGTAGCTGGTCTTGCCTAGGGTGCAAAATAAATCGTATTTAAAAATTATGAGCACAAAATGGTCAGAATGAGCTCCGTACACAGGGTGAAATGGCTTGGCTGTGAAGGGGATAAAACACAAACCAGGGTGGGGCATTCCATGATCATATTTATGCTTATTTTCCTTTGATTTGAATAACCATGAATTTAGCTTAATTAGCTTTACTCGAGCAATAAACAATGTTCTATTAAAGTGCGTTCATTAATTTAATTAATAAATTAATTCCAGAGATTGCAAGCCCTGTATGATACATTTTCTTGTGCTTTATTATACTTACAAACACTTTGCAAACATACATCACAGAAACTGAAAACATTTTGGCATCATTAGTGATTCCAAGATCAAAGAGCTCAGAAGTATTAGGATCATTTAAATACATCTATCAGAGGCAGCTGTTATGCTAATCTCCTTTTTGCAGTTGTCAGCTGACAGAGAAGCTTAGCAAGAGAATCATTTTTAGATCTCTACTGTGATAAATGCCATTTATTACTGTCAAATTTTATTATTGTTTGATTCACAGATAGGAGTTGATTGCTATCTATAGTACATACAAGTCATAGACAAGATTTACAAAGGCAGCTGCTTTATTTAATCCAAACATACTTGTTTCTGTGAAGAAAGAGAATGGATTTGATTTGCATATATTTTAAAAGGGTAATGAAGTAATAGTATGTTTATCTTGGTTGAGGAGTGCTAAATGATGTGTGGCAGTCCTCCAGCTTGATGGGTGCATTGTAACCCATTCACATACTGCTGGAGAAAGTTTTGAAAGCAGCAGGTGCATGAAGGAAACAGAAATTAGTTATTCAACTGTTTGCAAATGAGCATTAATTTTTTTTATCAAAAAATATTTACAGTTTTGTGATTCCCATTTCAATAAAACATATGTGTGCAGCCTATGTTCCCGTAAGGATTTGCAATATATTTATGAATACTATTACCATTTCCTTATTTTTATTACATTCTTTATTGTGGAGTTTCTATACTGAGTGTAACCCACATGTCCATTTTTAGAACTGTGTTCACTGAATAATAATCATGTGAATGTTTGATTTTAGGGGAATAGCTACAATTTCTTACCCAAATGATGTATCGAATTATATATTTTTTAGAATGGTAATGCACAAAAGCAACTGTCAAGCTGCCTTAGAAATCTAATGTTGCAAAATATCTTCCGTAGTGGAAGATATTTTTGCACAGTTTTGGAATAACAGTTTTTCTATTATTTAACTAGACTTTTATGATCTACATGAGCTGAAAATTTTACAGAAACGGAATGCTTGGAGCATAATGTTGGGGCTATAGTGAGGATGCTGAGTGGTAATGATATAGTCTTAAAATATGCTGCTACCCTTTCTTCAACCAGTCTTCCTGAAATTGATGTAGTTAGTTTACCATATTTTGGAAATCCAAACAATTAACCTGGCTAGCATTGTGCATACCCAGTTTTTGAAGCAAGACCTCTAAAGACAAATTTAATTGATATGGTTGAGTGGAACATTCTGATTTTACAGATTTAAGCAGATTATTGCATTTAAATTTGTTACGAATCTCAAAATTATCCTTTAAAACAGGTTGTGGGATTATTAGCAAATTATTTCCTCAACAGCTAAATCATTCTTCTAAAAATGAGTTAGCTTTTAATTTGCCGGACAACAGAAACAAATTTCATACTTGTATTTTGCATGATAAAATTGCATTGAATTGATTGTAGTGCTGTGAAATATTGCTTACGCAATACAAAATGTTCTGAAATAATCCCATCATGCATAATACTGCAAATGGACATATTTATTAAAATAAAAATCCTTGAGTGTAGGTAGACTTTAGGTAGATAGGTTTGTGATTTATATTTAGATTTAACATGTAATGCATTTGTCTTGTTTCCCTAAAATATTCCTATATTGTACTAAATGATTATTGCACGCACACCTTAATCTTTAGAAAACAACAAGAGAATAGATGATTGCATTATAAAATGAATTAAAATCACTACCAAAAGTATGTATGCTTTATTTTCCACTGCAAAATGCAGCCCCTATCCCCACTGTAACAAAAAGCTGAACAAATTTTACTATCACATTATAACATCCAAGGAGTGGGCATCATGCAGTAAGATAATTTGTATTTCGGAAGTACTTCCGAATAACGAATCGATAAGATTCGAATTTGAAACGAAATGGTATATAACGAATTTATTTCGTTTTACACTGTGTCATCATCATAAAAGAAAAATTAGAATTTTATTTGTGTTCTGGCATTCAAATCGATATCAACTATCGAATCGATACCGAATTGATATATCAACTATCAAACTGATCTTAAATTAAAATACATACAATAGAAGTAATGCAGTCAGCAAACAACTTTATGAAACAAATTAATTTTGTTTCAGTTTCACAAGCACCTGTCCCTTTTAATTTGATTCAAATACTAAATCTGTGACAATAATTAATTAATATTTAACCCTAGCTTGTCTTTTAAACAGCAAAATCTGATTAATTGGGTTTTTATTTAGTGATCCAAAATTCGAATTGATATCAACTATGGAATTGATATCTGAAATTCAAATCGATTCCAAATTTTTAACCGATACGAAATTGCGAATCGATCCAAAACGAAACGAAACTAAATCCGAAACTAAATTAGTAACAAAATTCCGAAAACAAAATTATTTAAGAAAAAAACAAAAAAAATTTCAGCCATACACATAACTAGTCTCTAGGCCACGACAGGCCCGCCCACCAGTTCACTCACAATGTGAGGCATTGTTTGCAGTGGGACAGTTTGAACTCAGGGGGTTAATATGGTTATTGTCTGTGTTTATATTTTACGGTTATAATTTCTGAGGTCACTGCACCCCCCCATAGAATATGTTTTAGATTTGTGAAAGGTTTGAATGGTCATTATTTGTTTTCTTTACCAAACATTGCCTCGTTATACATGAAGGTACAGGTTTGCTGGCACCAATTATTGTTTGTATTGTCTGTTTATCGGTCAGTGTTTTAATCCTTCCCCAAATTATGAATAAGATATTGTTAAACCTGAATCCCTTGCTTATCCCTCAATCTGCTATTTTTTATTGTTCTCTGGGAATGTGAAGACCTTGCCCTGTGATGACACCCTATTGTTCATGACTGGAGAGGAAAATGGGCTATGGCTAGGGCCACCAGGGTGTCATGTTCCATTGATTATTATTTATTAAGCGCCAATACATTCTGCAGCACTGTACAAAGGTGCAATGGGTAAAGACAGGACAATTCTACAATATACAGGAGGCAAGTCAGTATTCCTGCCAGCAGATAGAGAAGGATATGAGGACCCTATTCCCGTTGGAATTTACACTCTTGATGGGTGAGGGGATTAGAAACAGGAGGGGGGACTGCAGTGATGAGTTAATGCAGGGAGAGGTGAGGACCATTTTTGGGTGTGTCAGATGTCTTGTTAAGGAGTCATGTAGTAGGCTTCCCTAAAAAGAAGGGTCTTTAGGGAGCGTTTAAATGAAGCCAGATTTGGGGACAGTCTGATATTGCGAGGGAGCACATTCTTTAGGGTCGCACCGCATGAGAAAAGTCCTGCAGTGTGGCATGTGAAGAGGTAATGATGGAGGAAGCCAGGTGCATGTTATTTTTGGGTCTTGGTCTTGGGACAAAGAAGATAGTAGGTGTGAAGGGATAGGGTATAGTGGGCAGGTAGTGGGACGTTAGGAAGACCATAAAAAGTGGACTTCATCCTCTGTGGTTGGGGCAAAGAGGCTGAGAGTCATGGTGGGGTTGGCTGGGGAGGAGAACTGCTATATGCTTGTGTTGGGATGTTGTTAGAATTGATCTTCAAACCCCTCATTGCATTGTATATATTTGGCTCATATGTTTCATTAATGTGTTCAGTTCCTCTCTGTTACGTCCTCAGTCCCCACAGCACTGCCTGGGGGTCTGGGAGCCCAGTGCTGTCGCTGGCTGGTCGAGTACCAGCAGTTGGTAATGGCCGATTGGCGTCTGAAGGGGCGGGGCCTGGCGTGGTCACAAGGAGCAGCTGGGTTTAAAGCAGGGCGTGAGATATTGCTCGTCACCCTGATGTGGAGTTTAGTTCCCGCATCGCCTGCTGTCTAGCATCATTACTATTGATTACCCAGTTGCCGACTTGCTTCTTTGAGGACCCTGTTTACGGTTTGACCTGGCTTTCCTTATTGACGATTCTCGTGCTAATCCCCTTGGTGTTTTGTCTGAGTGGTGTTCAATATTCATGTTTATGTTTTACCGCTTGTGTGCAGTTTGGAGGTCTGCCCGCCCGTTTGGTAAACTCATCTCTCGCCCAAGGTCTCTGTTGACTAATCAATCTGGTTTGAGTCCTAATCACAAGGCTTCCGATTGTGTGTCTGCCCGCCAGGTCGAGAGACCTATGAATCACTACAGCTCTCTTTTATTTGTTCATTCTGTTTGCAGCCCTAACCACAAATTCTCTGATTGTGTGACTGCCCTGCAGGCTGCTCAATTCACCAACCTTGCAAAAAACAAATCTAATATTCACAACGCCTATCTTGTACCAAGTCATGCTCATGTATCCCTGCAATGTATCTATGTGAATAGAGTTATTGTGTTTTCACTAAGCGGCCTCTTGGTCTCAAAACCAATTGGGCTTAAGTGGTATTCAGGATTGTGTATAAATTCCCTGGCATGGGAAACTAGGCATTACAGTCCTCATTTCTTTTCGTGTTATAGAAATCTGTTCATTAAGATCCAAAACACGCTAACCTGGGGTGAACTCAGTAGTGTTCGTTACACTCTCTATTCTACCCCAAGATCTGAGTGCTGTCTCATTTCTGGGGAATGCTTTCGCTGCTCTTTCAGTGTACCTGTCATTAAGCAAAGGGCTGGAGAAGGCAAAAAGGACTGCTGGTGGGAGAAAGGTGGTCCTGCAAGGGAGTGGCATTAGCAGTTGTGACCCTCTTGGAGTGCTGAGATCTGCTACACTGTTGTTATTTTGTGTATTCTGCAATGCTAATTTAATCTCATGAATCACAGAAATATCTCTGGGATGAAAGGTTCTAAACAACAATCATATACATGAAAGAGTAAAAATGAGGAAAATTACCATAATATTTTAACTATTTAGGTATAACAATATCTACAGACATAAAATTGTGCTGTCACCAGTGAGGATTTAGAAGATGCATAAATTTGCATAACCTTATTGCTGATCCCCTTCGCGTTTCTTCTTATTAACGCCACAAACATACATAAAAATCCAAATTAGGGGATATGCAATCTATAAAAAAGACAAGGAACATCTCATAGTGTTTAGTTCATTTAAAAGGCCCCCGCTTTAAAGCACTCCCAGAATAATAAAAGATATTGAGCACGTAGTAATGCCTTTTACTGCTCCCAATGGAAGATCTCCTCTACGTTCACCCGCTGCCACAGGAAGGAACCACAAGGATACTCTCCAAAGAAGGAAATGTATTGTAAATCAGCATACAAATTTGAGGCTCTTGTTGGAGGATTCTTTGTCTGAAGCTAGGTGGAATTCCTATTCTCAGGTCTGGCGAATGTTGGGGGTTTGTGGCGTGTGAGGAACGTGGTTGGCAGACTGCTGAGGATTGTAGGTGGGCAACCTTAAATCATCTCGGTTCCCTTCGAGAGCGAGGGGGTTTTGGATCTGGGGCAGCTAGAGTTTTAACTGCACTTTCTTTCTTGTGCCGAGCGGTTGGATGAGAAGATGTAGGGAAAGATTTCCTACTGCGTAGGATTGTTTCGAGAACTGCAGTGCTGGATATCCAGCGTCCAGTTTCTGGGTGCCTGTTTTTGGAACTGTTGGATGCTTTACTTGTTTGTCGTGAACAGTTCGAGGTTCACTTGTTTAAAGTTGCATTTGCCTTTGCTTTCTATGGTGCCCTGAAGGTGGGGGAGCTGGTGGCTCCCAATTCTCGGATGCATGCCGCCTTGCGCCTGGACCATGTTACGGTGTACGCCGCTCAGGTGCAGTTTTTGATTACTAGGTCCAAAACGGACCAGTTGGGTAGGGGTGTTTTTGTCACTTTGAATGCGATTGGGGGTGCGGTGTCCTTTGGGCCTAAAATGAGAGTATCTGGAGGTTCGTCCTGCGTTCGAGGGTTTCTTTTTGATTCACCTTATGGGGGTTCCTTTATCGAGGTACCAGTTTTCTGCCATATTTAAGCATTGCATCCAAATTTTAGGTTATGACCCGGGGCTGTTTGCCTCTCATTCCTTCCGCATTGGCGTGGCGATGGTGGTTGCGGGTGCTGGTGCATCGGGCGGCATGATTCCTCAGCTGGGTAGGTGGCGTTCAGATCGCTTTCGCTCTTATGTGCATCCTAATCTTTTATGATTTCAGGTGCTCCCCCAAGGATGGTCTGGATACTGGGGCATTCCTTCGTGCATTGGGCGACCAAGCGAGCAGAGCATCGGCCGCATGGCAGGAATCTTGGTTTCCCAGCAGAGGTAGCGAGGATTTGCTGGATGGGTATACAGGGTTTGATTGGGCACAGGTTTCTAAGGAATGTGATCTTTGGCTGGGAGGGTTCCTAGGGATGTTGTTTTGGTTGTGCACGCCAGGGGGAACGACTTAAGGGCTCTTAGGTCTGTGGATTTGATTCGTGCTCTGCAGCTTGATCTGGCCAGCTGCTTCACTATTTTTGAGGGATTTTCCGGGAGATTTCCAAATTTGTTGGTCAGTTGGGAGGGTTTTCGGTTCGCCATACGGAGCTAGAGGGCGACAATAGCAATGTCATTCGGGGTGATGGGGTCCATTTAACAGACATTGGTCTGGATATATTATTGACAGGTTTGGTGTCCGGGATTGAGGAGGGGCTGTCTGTGGGGGGCACTGGGGCGGCCATTAGGAGGATATGGTGCCCCTGGCATTGGCATGATTCCTGGACAGCAGTGCTTTCAGGTTGGATAAGCCGCCTTCGAGTGAGGCCTTGGGGAGATGAGCCCCGCTTGATCTCGGTCAGGTGGGGTGACGAGCTCAAGGTTGTATATTGGTGGAACTACCTATTACTTTAGGGTAATAGGGCAGAATGGTGGTAGAAAGCACTGCAAGTTACATGTTGTATAAATTAAAAATAAAGCTGTGGCCCATGCCCTTTCCAGTTTAAAGAACGTGTTGTGTTTTTCTTTATATATATATAAGTTATGGGTATGGGTTGGGGAAGGTCCCAGGTTTAATCAGTCATGGTCTAATACCCCTGGTCTTCCCCATTGTGTACTACATGGCTTTTGGCCATTTTATACCTCTGTTTGTTTGTATAACCCCTTAACGCCGCAGGACGTACAATTACATCCTGCATTAGGCGGGCTTTAACACCGCAGGATGTAACTGTATGTCCCTGGCGTTTGCAGCCCCCTGGCGGCCGATACTCACCTCCTCTGGTGGCTCCCTCGCTGCTCTGACTCCCACGGAGTCAGATCAACGCTTTTGGCTCCTCCCGGCGCTCTGACGTCATCGCGCTGGACGATGATGTCAGTTTCAGGTGTCCCCCCAGCCGGAGCAGGGGAAGCGCCTGGAGGGGAGGGGGGATCCTTTGGATCCCTCTATCTCCCAATCGCCGGGGGCTAACAGCGAATGCCAGGCATCCCTGAAAAGGTCACAGCCTTTTTCCGGTGGGTGCTGCCATCTTGGATGACAGCCCCACCTCCAAGACTCCCTACGTCCACTGACATCATCGGGCGTGGCACAATGACGTCAGTTAACCAGGGAACGTCTAGCTGCTCTTTGAACCCCTAAAATTAAAGTGTACAAAAATAAAAATAAAAATAATAAAAAAATAATTAATAAAAATTTAAAAACGTGCCTTTTTATTTTTTGTAATGCAGCACTATTGTTCACATTTCAATTATAATGTGAACAATGATGCTTCACTAATGATTTTTTTTTGGGAGGGTTTAGCTAAAATCACGTAATTTCTCCCCAAAAAAATAAATAAAATGGGTTCCCCGTTCAAATTTTTTTTACAAGTCTAACCCATAGAATATAACCGCAAAGGCTCGGGTAATAAAATGCGAAAAAAAATACTTTACACACTGGATGATTGAAATTTTATTGAAAATTCTAATTTTTTTGCATTTTTTGATATAGCATTCTGGCAGGGCATGACGTATACATATAATAATGATATATTATTAATCTGCCGAGTCTGCCGGAAAGAATGATATATAATTTGTCTGGGTGGTATAATTATATGTAACTTAAAACCGCGTTTAAAAACAGTCAAAATAAGCTCAGCAAACTTCTAGTTTCCAAACTGCGCCGAAGTTGTAAAATTGCTCCCGTCCTTAAGGGGTTAAGGAAAACATATTGCAAATTAGAAGAAAAATATCACATATACATATTTTGTGTGCACCTTTTATTATTAGAGTGAGGTAGCTCGAATATTGTGATTACTGGAACTAAAAGCATCCCATGAGAACTAAGAAGATCTGAATTTGCAAATTAAAGTAAGTTTTTGGTTCAAAGATTTATAGAGAAAAGAAAAAACAGTGTTCCCTGTGATATTGTTCCAGGTATTGTGTTATAAATCATGCATTGCTTGCTTCTGAGGATGAAGTTGCTGAATTTATACAAACATATCAAGAATGCCAGAAAGTTACTCAAATTCATCCTTATTATTCAGAAATATACTGTAGCTTTGAAGGCAAGTATTGGTATGCGAAAAATTAAGATATTATGAATCTTATATGCTATTTATGGTAGCTACACAAAGAATAATTTGAGCTAGTTTTATAGTGCCTTTGTAAATAAAAAGGTATTATATTGTCTATTTTGCAATGAAAATGATTTGGCATTTGCATATTGAGTTTGATGTAGAAATTAAAAGTATGCAAAACATATCCAGTTGATAACGATTATAAGGAATTGTTGTAATAATTGAGATGTTCGAAAAATAGGTCAGTGAAAGCCAGAGGCGTAACTAGAAACCTCAGGTTCCAGGTGCAGAAACCATGACAGGGCCCCTCCCACCCTTGGCAAAACATATTTTGTCCCCCCTTCCGTCAACATGCATTGGTCCTCTCCAGGTCCACAATGTTGACTCCAGACAATCAGTGTCCCATTTTTTTCCAGGTCCACCAAGACCTCTTCAGTCAGTCCATCCCATTTTTAATGTAAGGTGCACTATTTGTATCTCACTGAGCTCCACAGCAATATAACTCACAGTAATGTGCAGTGTATGAACGTATCACCGAGCTCCACAGCAACAAATCTCACAGTAATGTGCAGTGTGTATCAGTGTAAATCAGGGTTCCACAGCAAAAAACTCACAGTAATGTGCGGTGTGTATGAGCATATCACAGAGCTCCACAGCAAGAAACTCACAGTAATGTACAGTGTGTATGAGCATATCAGAAAGATCCACAGCATTAAAACTCACAGTAATGTGCGGTGTGTATGAGCGTATCACAGAGCTCCACAGCAACAAAACTCACAGTAATGTGCGGTGTGTATGAGCGTATCACAGAGCTCCACAGCAACAAAACTCACAGTAATGTGCGGTGTGTATGAGCATATCACACAGCTCCACAGCAACAAAACTCACAGTAATGTGCAGTGTGTATGAGCATATCACACAGCTCCACAGCAACAAAACTCACAGTAATGTGCGGTGTATGAGCGTATCACAGAGCTCCACAGCAATAAAACTCACAGTAATGTGCGGTGTGTATGAGCATATCACACAGCTCCACAGCAACAAAACTCACAGTAATGTGTGGTGTGTATGAGCATATCACACAGCTCCACAGCAACAAAACTCACAGTAATGTGCGGTGTATGAGCGTATCACAGAGCTCCACAGCAATAAAATTCAGTGATGTGCGGTGTGTATGAGCATATCACAGAGCTCCACAGCTATAAAACTCACAGCAATGTGTGTTGTGTATGAGTGTATCACAGAGCTCCACAGCAATATAACTCACAAATAAGTATAAAATAAATTTTAAAAATAATTATATATATATATATATTATAGGCAAGCCCCCAGGCCCAGGCAAGTGAGTGTGGGCCCCCCCGGACTCAAGGGCCCAGGTGCGGTTGCACCCTCTGCACCCCTGGTAGTTACGCCCCTGGTGAAAGCCAGGAACGCACATTCATATTATTTTTTTTTTTGTAAAATTAACATTCACATTTTATTGGATCATCAGCATATTGTTATCAGTATTGGTAACCCCTTCACTACCAAAAATGTTGTTGAAAAAATTATTTATATCATTTATTTGAAACATGGGAATCCAAGTTAACAATTAAATATAGGGTAAGTAAAAAAATTTGCACAGAGATTTTTGTTCTGAATTAGTTAAAAATAAATTAATAATCTTAATTTGCTCATTTATATTTTTTCTTTTATTCATTTATCCATTAAAGAGATACTGTTGGAATGAAAGAGTCTTAACTTGAGATGTCCTTTATCTTACACAATTTCACCCAAGGTCTGTATTATCAGAGTACAGGCAGAAATGGCCTTTGTGTCAAATACTGTAAATGTGATAAAGATAATAAATAAACGTAGGCAGATATCCTGATTATGGGTCTTTGTAGTGATCATAGTAAGATTAATAACAACGCATCTTCCAAAAAATACCAATAGAATATAAAAGTAATTTCTGTATTTGGCATAATGCCTGGGTATGGAAATTACAGCAACACCTTGTATCTGTACAGTACAGGGATTCTCAGTCATTATAACCCCCTGACTCTTATTTCTCTACAGCAGTGAGTGACTCCCAAGCTCTCCCTGTATTCTGCACTCTCCCTGGCTGCTGTAATGCAACAGTAATAGGTTTTAACTTTTTGCTCCAGTGAAGATTGAGTCTGGTAATTACAGCAGGTTTTATGTCTCTCCAGAGTGCAAGACATAAACAGTGGATTTCATTTCTCCACAGGGGGGCAAACTACTCCTGACTAGGGATGAGCCGAACACTCCCTGAGTTCGGTTCGGAGCCGAACCCGAACTTTCCAAATGTTCGTATCCGAACCCGAACCCGAACTCGAGCTCAATACAAGTCAATGGGGCTGAAAATTTGGTTTTTAGAGTGCCCTCCATGAGGGCATATATGCTAGATATTTGCCATAAAAGGTGTATGAGGGTCCGGGTAGTGCCCTGGGGGAAAGGAAACAAGGACAAAAAGTAAAAAAAAAAAGTTTTTAAAGGAACAGTGAATTTTCCATGAAATAAGGGTTAAAGATAAAAACGAAAAATTCCTTCAAATATTGTGCCTAGGAGGTCCCAATAACCTGCCCGTGAAGTGGCGGATTTCTAGGATGTATAGAAATATGTAAAAACCAAAAAATGACATTTCAAATGACCCTAAATGCTTTTCCTTTAATCTATCCATAAACAACTGCTTGGGGCGGCAGTCTGTATGAAAAGAGGAGACATTTTCAGACACGCAGAAAAAGTTTACTGATTTTTTGGCAGTAAAAAGCAGGAGAATGACTGGAGAATGGAAAATTCTAGACCAAATAGCCGATTTGGAAAGTGAGATAAATGGGAGAATTTTTCTGGTTTGGCTATTTTGACCTAGAATATTCTCTTCAGTCATTCTCCTGCTTTTTACCTTTCTCTGAATAACCCTGTCAGGGTTATTCAGAGAGCGGTGAAGAGCAGGAGAATGACCGGAGAATGGAAAATTCTAGGTCAAAATAGCCAAACCAGAAAAATTCTCCCATTTAGGCTAGGGTCAGACTAGCGAATTTTTAACGTGCGTTTAGGCGCACTTAATCACGGCGCAACTAGCAGCAAATGACGGGCAATGACGGCCAATATACGAAGTACGGTCGCACGAAAGTCCGGCTGTGCAACGCAAGTGGAAAATTAACGCATTTTTTCGAGAACGCAGAACCGCTAGTACGGACGTACAGAGTGCGCTGCGTCCACTAGCGGCGTGTGTGCGTGATTTGGAGACATCAGACACTGCTCATGTCCGGCCAACATAACGTCCAGACACCCAAAGTTTCCTGGTTTGGATCCGTAAAAAATCACGCACAAAAATGCACATCGTATGACCGTTTTCGCGCATTCCGTGAAAAAATATGACAATGCGTTCGGACGCACTTTTTGACGGTCGCTGCGAAAAATGCGTTATTCTGACCCTAGCCTTATCTCACTTTCCAAATCGGCTATTTGGTCCAGATTGTTCTCTTTTCCTGCCATTCTCCTGGTTTTCACCTTTCTCTGAACAACCCTGAGAGAGAGGTAAAAGCCAGGAGAACTGGCAGGAGAAGAGAACAATCTAGACCAAATAGCCAATTTGGAAAGTGAGTTAAATGGGAGAATTTTTCTGGTTTGGCTATTTTGACCTAGAATTTTCACTTCTCCAGTTATTCTCCTGCTTTTCACCGCTCTCTGAATAACCCTGTGAATGTTTAATCCCGAGGTGAAAAATAACATTGCTTTAGATGTTATTTTGAATTTTTTTCAAACACCAGTTAAATGCAGCATATTAGGAAGTTTTAGGAGGGTAATTAATTCTCAAATCTCAATCAAAAGCAGACACCACCCCACCCCCTCAGTACCTCAGTATAGTGTGCAATGTATCAAATTGATTACCAGACTAAAAACACCTGGTGTTATGCCCGTTTCTGAACAGAGGTCATTTAGAGTTGAGAATCTTTCCACGTATACATTAGCTTTTAATTCAATATCTAATAAACCGTTGCTTATAATATTCTGCAGTAAAGAGTCTCTTTATTTCTAAATTTTTTAGTATTTTTTTAAGCATTTTCTATACTTTTCAAAATTTCTTTTTTTTTCGAACTCGAACCGAACACACCCAAAAAGTTCGAAGTTCACGAACTTTCGAACTGCCAAAGTTCGGGCCGAACTCCAAACCGTCCGAACCCGAACAGCTCATCCCTACTCCTGACTTAAAAAGGTGTGAAACGCTAAGAAGGCCATCCTGGGTCAGTGGATTCTCCTCCCCCCACACGTTCTAAATGTTTTACTCTCATTTTTATGCCGTTTTTCAATACCATTGGGCAGGGACTTTTCTCAATAAGGACAAGGTTAAGAAGTTCTTTGACGTTTGGATTACATTCATGTTATGTTTGCTGGAGAACGTCATCTCCAAATTTAAGGCCGACTTCGAATTTACTTGTTGGTTCATGTCGCACTCCCTGTCAGGGCCACATTACTACAGCCCTCCCAATCCCTGATTTTTTTTAAAAAATTAGTCCCAGATTAAGGATATGGTCCTCAACTCTTTCCTGTACTACTTCATTTTGCTTCCCCTGTCTGTCAAGTAATTTGTGAGAGGTAGAGGTGGCTTTTGACTTTGTCTTATATTGTATTTTCCATGTATTGTACTGTTGCCTGGATCTGTAAATAAAGTTTGTTTAAAAAAAAGTGTGAAAATGGGGTTTTGATATGCTAATGTGTGCTTTTCAATATATCACAATGGAAAATCAAGTTAAATTGATTTTGGTAGTGAAAGGTTTAATTTACCTTTTGAAAATATGTTCATGAAAATACACCTTAGATGTTTTCAGTAAACTCTTCCAAATATTGCGCTTCATGATGATGCCCTTTACTGAATATATTCTTATCTGTTTCCGTGTCCTTTCACTGACTCTGGAAGTACTTCTTCTATCTTCTAAGCTTGTCTTTGTTGTAGTGCACAGTGGTTTATTTCTTTCAGTGGGATTCACTAACCATGAATTTTTCCAAAAAGCACAAGGTGGGATATCTTGCAGGTACCTGTCGATGAGAAAATAAGGAAATTCATTACATATTAAGCAGATCAAAAATCACAGAAAAAAATACCAATGTGCGCCAAACACCTATGCCAACACATCTAATTTTGTGAAATAACTGAAATTATGCACTTTTCTATCATGGTCAGCATTATGTTTTTCTGCAATTTTGAGCTCTTTTGCGTGACTGGACTAGAAGGACTAGCCTACACTCTGGACAATGAGCCGTGGGCATCTATGACTCTGACTGCAGCTTACTGGCTGTCCTTCTTTGCACCACTTTTTGTAGGAACTAACCACTGAATACTGGTAACACACAAAAATACTTGCTGTTTTGGAGATGCTCTGACCCAATCACCTAGTCATCACTACTTGTCCCTTATGAAAGACATGCAGATCTTTACATTTGCCCATTTTCCCTACACCCAACGCATGAAATTGAAAAACCGACTGTACACTTGCTGCTTAATATGACTCACCCCTTAACATGTGCCATTGTAACCATATAATTTATGTTACTCACTTAATTTATCAGTGATTTTAATATTGTGGCTGATCAATCTATATTTTTATACACAGCACAAATTGTGATTGTACTTTTGGGTCTCTGTGAGCATATCCAAGAGCGGTTGTGAATAAAATGGGAGGTGCATGAAGGATGACTAATAGAAAAAATAAAAAAAAAGGCATTATATAGTTAATTTTTTTTATGGCAAATAAAATAATGGTAGAGCACTACCCCGTTTACCCCTACAGAGAAGCCTCCACTGAGGCCAATATATCTTCTTTTTATATAGAGTAGCACTAGCTATTCCGTAGTGATAACAAAATGCACTTCGAAAGACAACTGCACTATAGCCTGGACTATCCTTCCTCCTTATTAAATACGGGATGAAGTATTAATCCCCCATCCCGCTTACTCTTTTCCTTTGTCACCTTATTTTTCCCTTAGCGAAATGAAAGATTAAGCATTTAAATAACAAACAAACCTGTGTTATTCCCCCCATCTTTACCCCCATTCCCTTTGTCCTCTGACACTATGTTCTGCTTGCTGAATAACTTTTAGCATATACTTTCACTGGACACAATTTTCACTGAATGGGTTGCTGACTCTCTTGTTATTATGCATATTGATGTCTGAATGCTCTGACAGCATGATACCTTCAACCTTGCATATACTTACAGTTGTAGCGTAGGACTAGCACACTACCTTCAAAAGGAGTATGGTGAGAAGGTGCACCAAATTCTGGTGAAGCCAACCCCCACAACAAAGTCGAAGAACAAAAAGGACCAGGCACCAGGGATGAGCCGAACACCCCCGAGTTCGGATCGCGCTCGAACTCGAACTTTTCAAATGTTCGGATTCGAACTCGAACTCAATGCAAGTCAATGGGACTGAAAATTCGATTTTTAGAGTGCCCTCTAAGAGGGCATATATGCTAGATATTTGCCATAAAAGGTGTATGGGGGTCCGGGTAGTGCCCTGGGGGACAGGAAACATGGAGAAAAAGTTTTAAAAAAAACGTTTTTAAAGGGACAGTGAGTTTTCCATGAAATAAGAGTTAAAAATAAAAGCGAAAAATTCCTTCAAACATCGTGCCTAGGAGGTCCCCATAACCTGCCCGTGAAGTGGAGGATTTCTTGGATGTATAGAAATATGTAAAAACCAAAAAATGACATTTCAAATGACGGTAAATGCTTTTCCTTTAATCTATCCATAAACAACTGCTTGGGGCGGCAGTCTGTATGAAAAGAGGAGACATTTTCGGACACGCAGAAAAAGTTTAGTGATTTTTTTGGCTAAATTATTGTGAAACTTATGCAGGCTTTGGATGAAAGTAACAATAGGTACTTTAAAATTGGGCCTTTAGCGTCAGCAAAAGTGCCGTCACACAGTAACCCCTCTGAGGATATGAATCTGATACAGGCGTCAGTGGCAGTGCACCCAAATATTGTGCCTTTGGTGCCAGGCCAGCAAGTGCATTCATACAGTAACCCCTCTGTAGTATTGTGGAAGAGTGCAGGGGTGGACCTTGCGGTCCTATATTAAAAAGATATGCATCTGGTAAAGGCATCAGTGCACCCAGATATTGTGCCTTTGGTGCCAGACTGCCAGGCCAGCAAGTACCATCATACAGTAACCCCTCTGTAGTATTGTGGAA
The DNA here is from genome assembly GCA_009667805.1 of Leptobrachium leishanense. Taxonomy (NCBI): domain Eukaryota; kingdom Metazoa; phylum Chordata; class Amphibia; order Anura; family Megophryidae; genus Leptobrachium; species Leptobrachium leishanense. The sequence goes on along the minus strand of CM019072.1, from coordinate 97,510,574 downwards.
GAATGCAGGGGTGGACCTTGCGGTCCGATATTAAAAAGCTATGCATCTGGTAAAGGCATCAGTGCATCCAGATATTGTGCTTTTGGTGCCAGACTGCCAGGCCAGCAAGTACTATCATACAGTAACCCCTCTGTAGTATTGTGGAAGAGTGCAGGGGTGGACCTTGCGGTCCTATATTAAAAAGATATGCATCTGGTAAAGGCATCAGTGCACCCAGATATTGTGCCTTTGGTGCCAGACTGCCAGGCCAGCAAGTACCATCATACAGTAACCCCTCTGTAGTATTGTGGAAGAATGCAGGGGTGGACCTTGCGGTCCGATATTAAAAAGCTATGCATCTGGTAAAGGCATCAGTGCATCCAGATATTGTGCTTTTGGTGCCAGACTGCCAGGCCAGCAAGTACTATCATACAGTAACCCCTCTGTAGTATTGTGGAAGAGTGCAGGGGTGGACCTTGCGGTCCTATATTAAAAAGATATGCATCTGGTAAAGGCGTCAGTGCACCCAGATATTGTTCTTTTGGTGCCAGACTGCAAGGCCAGAAAGTACCATCATACAGTAACGCCTCTGTAGTATTGTGGAAGAGTGCAGGGGTGGACCTTGCGGTCCTATATTAAAAAGATATGAATCTGGTAAAGGCGTCATTGCACCCAGATATTGTGCCTTTCATGGCAGCAAGTGCCTTCACACCGTAACCCTTTTGTGGTATTGTGGAAGAGTGCAGGGTTGGACCCTGCGGTTCAAAAAATTAAAATGATATAAATCTGGCACAGGCGTCAGTGCAGCCAAATATTGTGCCTTTCATGGCAGCAAGTGCATTCACACCGTAACCCTTTTGTAGTATTGTGGAAGAGTGCAGAGTTGGACCTTGCGGTTCAAAAAATAAAAATGATATAAATCTGGCACAGGCGCCAGTGCAGCCAAATATTGCGCCTTTCATGGCAGCAGGTGCATTCACACCGTAACCCTTTTGTGGTATTGTGGAAGAGTTGGACCCTGCGGTTCAAAAAATTAAAATGGTATAAATCTGGCACGGGCGTCAGTGCAGCCAAATATTGTGCCATTCATGGTAGCAAGTGCATTCACACCGTAACCCTTTTGTGGTATTGTGGAAGAGTTCAGTGCTGGAGGTTTTGTGAATGCAGAAGACATCCTCGATCTATTCTGGTACGTCAGCATCAGGGGATTGATAACTGCTGATCCAGGACTGATTCATTTTTATAAATGTCAGCCGGTCTACAGAGTCGGTGGACAGACGCACTCTTTTGTCTGTGAAAAAACCTCAAGTGGCACTGACCGTCCTTTTGAAAGCAACGCTAGATGAAGGGCAACCTAGTAGCTGCATAGCAAATTGGCTAAATTCTGGCCAGTGATCCAATCTCAACACCCAGTAAGCCAGTGGATCATCTGCTGGAAAGGTATCCAGGTCTGCCCTTCCCCTAGGTAGTCCTGCACCATATGGTGAAGACGCTGGCAATGGGTGCCTACATTTGACGTCCCTGGGCGTCGTGGACTAAAAAAATTTAAAAATGCATCAGTCAAGCGGCCCTGGCCTTCACCACTAATCCTCTGATCATCCGCAGCCTCAGAAGCATGTGTGTCATCACTTGGTAACCTACCAGTGCCTGGAAAGGTGTTACACAAGTGTCGCTTTAGAGCGTCCTCAAGTTTTTTCATCCTGTGCACCCTCTGTGCGGGCAGGATAAGCTCTGCAACTTTACCCTTGTATCGTGGATCAAGAAGGGTTGCCAACCAGTAATGATCCCTCTCCTTGATAGCATGAATCCTGGGGTCCTTTAGCAGGCTTTGCATTATAAGGGAGCCCATGCAGCGTAGGTTGGAGGTGGCATTAGCTTCCGAGTCTTCCTGGTCAATGAGGATGGCCCCATCGTGCACTTCCTCCTCCCAGCCATGCACTAGCCCTTGTGTTTCTGGGCACACGAAACCCTCCCTTGAGGAATCCCCACCTTTAATGCCCCCACTACTTAAATATTCCTCCCCTCCTCTCCTCCTGTCTGTTCTGAGTAGGACCCGCTGGAATGCTGTCTGCGGAAAGACTGGGGCCTTCAGAGCTAGGGAAGGCCTCCTCTTCCACCCGCTGCTCTGCCTCTAGAGCCACATCTATAATTCCCCACAGAGTGTGCTCCAGCAGGAACACTAAAGGAATTGTGTCACTGATGCATGCACTGTCCCTGCTCACCATCCTCGTTGCCTCCTCAAATGGTGACAGTACAGTGCATGCATCCTTGATCATCAGCCACTGCGGGGGGGAAAAAAACAAGTTGACCTGAACCTGTCCTTGTGCCATACTCACACAGGTACTCGTTGATGGCCCTCTGCTGCTTGTGCAGACGCTGCAGCATTGCTAATGTCAAGTTCCACCTGGTGGGCATGTCACAGATCAGACAGTTTGTGGGAAGGTGGAATTCTCTTTGAATTTCTGCCATGGCGAACGCTTGCTGGGAATGACCGTCTGAAGTGGCTGCAGACTTTTCTGGCCTGGCTGAGAAGCTCTGTCAGCCCTGGGTACTTGGTTAGGAAATGCTGTACCACTAGATTTAGGACGTGTGCTAGGCATGGTAATTTACCCTTGCATAGGGCGGAGAGAAGGTTGCTGCCATTATCACAGACGATCATTCCCAGCTCAAGCTGGCGTGGTGTTAACCATCTCTGCACCTGCCCCTGCAGAGCTGACAGAATTTCTGGCCCGGTGTGGCTCCTGTCCCCTAAACAAACTAGCTCAAGCACAGTATGGCTTCTTTTTGCTTGAGCCATTGCGTAGACCCTGTCAGGCGTCGGTTTAACTGCCACTTCGCCAGAGACACAGAAGGAGAAGGAGGAGGAGGAAGAGGGAGAGGTGGTGGTGGTAGAGCAGACAGACCTCATACAAGCAGCTTTCTGGAGGCGTGGTGGATGAACAAGCTCCAGCAAAGAGCCCCGTCTTGGTTCCCTCCCAGCTGCAATCAGAGTTACCCAGTGTGCCGTGAAGGAAATGTAACGACCCTGTCCATGCTTACTGGACCACGTGTCTAAAGTCACATGCACCTTGCTGCTGACTGCCTTTCCCAATGACTTGATAACATTGTCTTCCACTTGCTGGTATAGTGCTGGAATGGCCTTGCGTGAAAAGTAATGGCGTTTTGGAATCTGCCACCGTGGTGCAGCACATTCAGCAAATTCACGGAAGGGAGCAGAGTCCACCAGCTGGAAAGGCAGCAGCTGCAATGCGAGTAATTTTGCTAAGCTGGCATTTAGACGCTGTGCTTGGGGATGGTTGGGACTATATTTTTTCTTACGCTGCAGCAGCTGGGGCAACGTAATCTGACTGTGTAAATCTTCAGCTGATGGGATGCTGTCACATTGTGAGGAATGACCTGGTACATCCATTACTGTAGCATCATCCCTGTCAGTGGAGGTTGTAGCAGGCAATGACATGGCAGGACATACAGTGGGGGTAGAGACCGATGAGGAGGACCTACGCAAAGTTTTGCACCAACGGGATGTGTGGCAGGAGGTCATATGTCGCCTCAAGCACGTGGTACCCAAGCGTCCGGTGTCTTTCCCACGCTTGAGCCTCATCTGACATAGATTACCAATGATGGTGTGCTGCACATTTCTTAAAGAACTACCAGACAGCAGAGTTCCTGCATGTGTGCTTTGAGACAACAGCGCTCTGCACCGGAGCAGCTCTGACATCTGATGCCTTGGACTGGCTAGTGCTACGGTTGGTCATAGAGGATGTTGTGCCTCGTGTTTGCTGTGCCTCCTCCTCCTCCCCCTCCTCCTCACTTGATTCCTCTGTTCGATCTGGAACCCAGGTGGAGTCAGTGACCTCATCATCATTGTCATCATCACCCCCTATCTCCTCGTCACTGGAGCCAACTTGGCAGTATGCTGCAGCTGCTGGGGCAACATGAGTGCCAGTTATTTGTGTGTCATCACTGGCACCCCCTTCCTCTAGGTTGATTATACTTCCTTCCTCAACCTCAGAGATTGAATCAGAGCACTGTACTTGCTGCGCATCCTCAAGCAGCATGTCACTGTCATTGTAGTCAAACTATTCAGCTGACTCCTCCGTGTGTGATAGTGAGGCTACGGCAGGAGTAGCTGTGGACATGGAGGCTGAATTAGATGTTTTGGCAGCTGAGGTGGACTGTAAAGCACTACAAGCCTGGCTGGCAGAGGACTCGGAGGATGAGGATGGCCTGGTTAGCCAATCCACCAAATCCTCTGTATGTTGCTGCTGCCTAAGAAGATGGCCAGCACCAGTTAGAAAGGACAAGCGTGCCCCTGCAGAGGATGCACCACGTCCACCATGACCAGAGGCACAGCCTCCCGACACAGGGGCTGCTTGCCCTCTTATCTGTGTCTGGGAGCGTCTGCCTGTCCTTTTTGTTCTTTCAGACATGGTGAGTGATATATAGATTAAATATATACAGAACTCTGATTCAACTCTGGTATAAAGATTTAATATTTACAGAACTCTGGTAAAACTCAGTGAGACACCCTGATAGCTGGCAGCCAGTGACAAGACACAGATTACAATTCCCAGAAACCTCCTATAAATCAGTGTGACCCCCTGATGGGTGACAGTGAGAAGACACAAATTACAATTCACATAAATCTTCTAGAAGTATGTGGGACCCCCTTATAGCTGGCAGTGAGAATACACAGATTACAAGTCTCAGAAACCTCCTATAAATCATTGTGACCCCCTGATGGGTGGCAGTGAGAAGACACAAATTACAATTCGCATAAATCTTCTAGAAGTATGTGGGACCCCCTTATAGCTGGCAGTGAGAATACACAGATTACAAGTCTCAGAAACCTCCTATAAATCAGTGTGACCCCCTGATAGCTGGCAGTGAGAAGACACAGATTACAAGTCTCAGAAACCTCCTTTAAATCAGTGTGACCCCCTGATGGGTGGCAGCCAGTGAGAACACACAGATTATAACAATTCCCAAATATTTTGTAGAAATTAATGACCCCAAAATACTGCCTTGCACTGGCTGTGTGACAAGACACCGATAACCTCAATTCCCAGATATTTTGTAGAAATTAGTGACCCCAAAATACTGCGTAGCACTGGCTGTGTGACAAGACACAGATCACCTCATTTCCCAGATATTTTGTAGAAATTAGTGACCCCCAAAATACTGCGTGGCACTGGCTGTGTGACAAGACACAGATCACCTCAATTCCCAGATATTTTGTAGAAATTTGTGACCCCCAAAATACTGCGTGGTACTGGCAGTGAGTCACAAGACACAGATCACCTCAATTCCCAGATATTTTGTAGAAATTAGTGACCCCCAAAATACTGCGTGGCACTGGCTGTGTGACAAGACACAGATCACCTCAATTCCCAGATATTTTGTAGAAATTAGTGACCCCCAAAATACTGTGTGGCACTGGCTGTGTGACAAGACACAGATTACCTCAATTCCCAGATATTTTGTAGAAATTAGTGACCCCCAAAATACTGCGTAGTACTGGCTGTGTGACAAGACACAGATCACCTCAATTCCCAAATATTTTGTAGAAATTAGTGACCCCCAAAATACTTGCTGGCAGTGACAAGACACAGATCACCTCAATTCCCAAATATTTTGCTGAAATTACTGAGCACCCAAAATAGTTGCTGGGACTGAGCACAATGATTACAACAATTCCCAGATATTTGGTAGAAATGAGACCCCCCCCCAGTAGCTGGTGGCAGACTGGCAGTAAGAACACACTAACACAACAACAATCTCCTATGAAATCTCCTCTCAAATGTGTGCAGAAGCGCTGCGTGGAAACCTTATATAGTGTGCTGCGGGACTTAGCTCTGTGAGCCCATGATTGGGCAAAATTTGCCCAATCAGGACTCTGAGCCGTGATTGGCATAGTGTTGAACCTGTCTTGCACCTGACCTTTGGTCAGGGGCAAGGCTGTAGCCAATTACAAGCTTCAGGCCAGTGGAAAAGTGAATTGTGGTCCATTGTGGGCGAACACACGGAAATGTTCGTAGTTCGCGAACAAACGAACAGGCTATGTTCGATGTGAACTCCGATCCGATCGAACCGAACAGCTCATCACTACCAGGCACTCAGTCTATCAAAAACAGCCGGTTTATTGAAAAATAATAGCAAAGTTTTGGCTCTACTGAAGCCTTTCTCAAGGCTTAAGAAGCTTATTTTGTATCATATCTCCAAAATAAATCGTAATTTTTAAAAATATATATTTTATACGTTATATGACATTTAAGTGTCAACAACTCAATTCTTGGTTTTAAATAAATATTATATATTTTTAACAAACAATATTTTGAAGCACCAGAGTTAAACAATCATACCTTTAGTTATAGTAACATGTTATCAATATGGTTATACAGTATCTATACACTATAGATCTGCCATGATGAAACACATCCTGAAGATACAGAATTATTAAATGTAATTCAAAATTGCAGACCCCCCCCACAAGCATCCAAGTATAATAACACCTACGTATGTTTTAAAAAAACACTTACATTTAATTACAATATCAAGGAAAATCAGAATGAGAACATGACTTGTATTTCTTCAAATGGCTAAGTATTTTTTGATTCCATAATATGTCTTTGCAGGAAATAAATTTGTAACAGATTTTATATTCTAGCTTCTGAAGGCTTTTCTGGTCTCCCACTGGTTAGTCTGTAATGTCAAGCAGATTCAATCACAGATAAAACATTTGTGTGAATGTTCAATCAAATTCTCTCCTATATTCTGATATTCATCTCAAATTACCACTTGCAGAGCCAGAGAATAAATAACGTGTCTATCTCCATCCTATCCTTCATCTTGTATAATAAATTCTTCCAAAACATTACCATGTGAGATCTATTTTACAGTATCTGCATGTGGTTTTATACAGCAATTTAGAGCTAATCCACTACTTAAAGACATAATTACAACCTCTTCAGCAAATCCTTCACCTTTTCAGGTAGAGGGTTACACTTTGGTTTCTGAATGGGAATATACATTGTCTAAATAAAATTACAGTATAAAAAACATAATTTTTCACTTAGGAAACAAGAAGCATTAAAATTTCATGCCTTTGTATGTCAGAGTAAGAAAAATACCCATTGTTGGCTGACGGTATCCTAATGATTTTTTTTTCCCTGCAAGTCAAAATTCTGCATATAAAATTATGTGAAAACAAAAAAAGCTGCATAGCCCCATGCTGACTCATTATTTGACACATCCACAAAAGTTGCACACATACAATCTTGCCTACAATAGGTCAAGGCTGGTGTCTTGAAGCAAGTAGAAAAAAGTCGCATTAATAAAAATGTTGCACCGATAAAAATATTAACCTCTACAATATGCCAAAATTAATGTTTTTATGTACATACAAAATAAAATTAAAAAAAAACACAACAAAAAATGTTGGTTAAGTTGACTGTATTTCTGATGCGCCAACATATTTTTTGATGCGTGTTCAAAATGTTTCGCACATGAAAACTGACCCACGCACAATGTCATCACATTTGACACATGCATGAATATAGCAACCTCAACTATAATGCTTGCACCAAGCAATTTCTGACAATATTTATTACAGTTTACTGACTGTTAGCAAGTTTTATTGCCTTTCAGCTCTGTTTTACATCTGCACAACCCCAAGTAAAAAAGAACAAGAGGGACATTAAGAAAGAAGAGGAACATGGGGATTTGGGTATAATAGAGCCTGCCTCTCCAAAAAATGGACACGTGGGCAATTCGTATTATGTCTCTGTTATTTGCAAGAGTATAGAAATTATGCTAGATGTGTCTTTTTGAGCGTAATTTTTGTTATCTGTGCATCGCATGCATCAACTCACCTAAAAGAGATTTCCCTTGCATTGGGCAGGTGGGTTTTACACTTTAACAGTCATTTTAAGCAATAAGCAGACAAAAACATCTCTGTTTTTAGTTGTAGGTAAGTGGGATTTTGAGAATATATAAGAAAAAGGTTAGTGTTATCTGTCTCTGTGTTTGTTTGTGTCTCTGGTTTTTTTTTGTCTCTGTGTCTCAAACTTAAGATTTTTATCTAGGCCAGTCTTTCTGACTCTGGGCGACTGTCTCTTTATCTGTGTCTGGTTCACTATGTCATCTGCGACTGATTCTTTGTGTCTGCCTTTGTGTCATCTCTCTCTATCAGTTTATCTCTATCTATATATCTACCCTTACAGTAAAAAGGCTATTTCCCCATATTTGTTATGGTTTCTATGCCCATGGTTCAGAGAGCAGCTAAGGAGACCAGTACAGATGTTTCTCATGCTGACATTTGTCCAAGCAGTCCAGATACTTGTGAAAGCCTCCCATACTTAAATGGTGTAAGGAAGTGGAGGCAGAGACAGCTACAAATTGTATATATGCTATATATTGGGAGGAATTTATTGGGAGGTATAATGTAATTGGCAAAAATCAGCATGATTCATGAAACACAGATCATGTCAGACTAACCTAATTACGTTCTATGAGGAAGTAAGTAGAAGTATAGATCAGGGGGTCGCAGTGGATGTGATTTACTTAGATTTTGCCAAAGCTTTCGACACAGTTCCACACAAAAGGTTACTATTTAAATTAAGAAAAATTGGTCTAGATGAAAATACTTGTTCTTGGATAGAAAACTGGCTAAAAGATAGGGTACAGAGAGTGGTCATAAATGGTACATTTTCAAGATGGACACCAGTGGTAAGCGGTGTCCCTCAGGGGTCTGTTATAGGACCAATACTATTCAATTTATTTATAAATGACCTTGAGATAGGCATTGAAAGCCATGTATCAGTGTTTGCAGATGACACAAAACTAGGAAAAGTAATACAATGTGAGCAGGATGTTACTTCGCTGCAGATGGATTTAGATAGATTGGGGGACTGGGCACTTAAATGGCGGATGAAATTTAATCTAGATAAATGCAAAGTTATGCACTTTGGAGTGAAGAACTAACAAGCAATTTATACTCTAAATGGTACGGAGTTAGGGAAATCCAAGCAGGAGAAGGATTTGGGAATAATCATAGACTTCAAACTAAGTAACAAGGTGCAATGTCAAACAGCAGCCGCCAAGGCCAGCAAAGTATTGGCATTGCCTCTGTATAAATCAATGGTCAGGCTGCACCTTGAATATGCCGTGCAATTTTGGGCACCTGTCATAAAAAAAGATATTATAGCGTTAGAAAAAGTGCAGAGACGGGCAACTAAATTAATAAGGGGAATGGAAGGGTTAAGTTATGAGAAAATACTAACAAGCTTAAACCTGTTTAGTTTAGAGAAACGGCGCCTTAGAGGGGATCTGATAACCTTATATAAATATATACGGGGCCATTATCAACCACTGTCTGATAACCTATTCATTAACAGGACTATTCACAGGACAAGGGGTCATCCATTTAGACTGGAAGAAAGAAAATTTAGCTTAAAGCATAGGAAGGGTTATTTTACGTGAGAACAATAAAGCTGTGGAATTCTCTGCCTGTTGAGGTGGTTGGGTCAGAGTCTGTACAGACTTTTAAAAAACGACTGGATGACTTCCTGCAGACACAGAATATTAAGGGTTATAATATTTAATATGTGGGTAAAAACTTCTTGATCCTAGGAGAAATCTGACTGCCATTCTGGGGTCAGGAAGGAATTTTTTTCCCAGTATGTTGCATATTGGCAAGCATTCAGACTGGGTTTTTTGCCTTCTTTTGGATCAACAGCAGTAGGTTATGTGGGAGAGGCTGAACCCGATGGACGCATGTCTTTTTTCAGCCTATATAACTATGTAACTATGTAACTATGTAACTATAATATACTGTATGTAGTGCACAATTTGCACAGGGCACGAAAGAAGTTAGCCTTTGATTTATACAGCTGCTGAAAACAATCCTTCACATTAAAGATAGTGATTGAAAGCAAGGGTGCTCAACTTTGGCCCTCCAGATTTTTTAGAACAACAACTTCCATGTGACTTAGCCACTCAGTAGGTTGAAATGCAGCTGCCAAACATCAAGAGGGCCAAGGCTCAACACCCTTGCTGTAAGGTACGTATGTATGTTGATCTCTTTAGACAAAACACACTATTTTTTTACCTCACAAACACGGCTAAATTAAGATATGGGCTGGTAAGGCTGCAGCTACAGGCCCATGGCCTAAATAGGCCCACAACAGGCAGGCCAAAGTGCAGCATTTTCTTTCTCTCTCCTCAGTGTGAGAGACAGACAGACTGCAGATGGTCGGTCCTTACCCTTCCCACCTACCCACAGCCTCCACCCTGCAACATACACGCGGTTTCCACCCTGCCACCTACATGCAGCTTCCACCCTTTCCCTACACACCGCCTCCACTGACGCTGCCTCCTGTACACAAGTGCAGAAGCTCAGCTGCAGCTCAGGACAGAGGAGGTTATGAATAAAATCTGTGAATCAAGTAACATTGTGAGCAGAGAACAAACCTTAGGGCAGAGTAGGCAGGAGCAATGAGATGTGCACCAGTCCTTTTAATGGCTGGGTTGACTAAAGTAAAACAACCTATGGTAAAGCTAAACCAAATACTAGCATTGACAGTCACCTCAAGATTAATCACTTGACTGCATGAACAGTCAAGCACATAACAACAAGCACATAACAATTTACCTTTGGGAGATAGAGAAAAGGATGGGGCATATAGTATTGTATACTTTCTATCTTAAATCCTTTTTCATAGACAAAATCTGTACAAGTATTGTTATCTCTATCAATTAAGTATAAAACAAAGTCTTTATATTAGAGTGACAGCAACTGGGATAAAACACTGATGCATGGGTCTTATTTTAAGACAAAATAACACACAGATTCAACTGTACATGCCATTTTTGTTCTGCAAATGCACTTTTTGACATGTGATTCTACAAAACAAGTGAATGTCTTTTAGTGAATTGAATCTTTAGTTCTGACCAAGCCGTCTATGACAATGACTAAGCTTTAAATCAAAGTATGTCATATTTCTTGGCAAGATAATTATGGTTGACTAAGATAACACATGTCTATACTTCATACAGGCTCATATTCTGTCATGGAAAATTCGAAAAGAGCAAACAAACACACAAGTCATTCAGACAAAAGGCAGTCTACAGACAAAAACATTTTATAAAGCACAATTTTTACAAATTATTTTTCTTAATTTCTAAAATGATGTTCAAAGTGTTATATTAGTCTGTGTAAAATATAGTTACCGCTAAAACACTGTCAAATTCCATTAGTTAAGCCTGCCTGATAACTAATAAATTTGTCTACCATGCATCTGCAATTAAATGTAATTACCATATTTTGCATATAAATGCATGTTAAATAAGTTAATATTTTAAAAAAGTTTAATTTATACAATATCAACATAATCCGCTGTCTCATCCTTGATCCCACCTGGCTTTATTTTAGGAAGGTTTTATGTTTCCTGAGTACCCTAATTTTTCTTGCAATCTTTCTTATGTGTCCATCTTTCAGCATATATAAGCATACAAATATATGCTAAGTACTGTTTGGCTTACCTGAGTTTAATATAATAAATCTAAATATATAATTCTACTGCTCTCATTATTTCAGCTTGTATTTTATTTCTTTAACAGCTATTTGTTGTGCACTGAGTAAGAAATGTGTTACAAAGGAAGAACCTTATTCTGGCTTAGCCGGTTATAGGGAGGGAGTCACTATCCTTGAGCAAGTCCCTTCTAATAGAGGTGGTAATAGGGAGCTGCTAAGTGTTAGTGACTTTTTATTACCAGCTGAGTCACAATTATTATTATTATTCTTTATTTATAAAGCGCCAGCATATTCCGCAGCGCTGTACAATAGGCACAGTATAGACAGGGTTACAATACAATACATTGAACAACATTTGACAAACAGTACAGGAGGAGATGAGGGCCCTATTCCAGTAGGAACTCACAATCTAGGAGGGTTGGGGTTGGAAACAGGAGGAGAGGACTGTAAGGTGAGAGTGATTGATGGTTGCGTCAGTGAGTTGGGTGGTAGGCTTCCCTAAATAGGAACGTTTTAAGGGAGCGTTTGAAGGAAGAGAAGTTAGGGGAAAGTCTAACAGTACGATAGGATTTCTACTTTGTAATACATTATTGCTACAAGTTTACAGTAAAGAGCTGTTAAAGTGATTGATAACTGTCAGCAGCTCAACTCATAACAGAATGTAGCCACTAAGTGATACTGGTGTCATCAGTGGTCTTTTGGAGTCCATAGCACTCCATGGCGATGTACGCTGCCCCATGCTAGCTGCTTGTTGGCTACTACATTACTGAATACATTTGGAATATTTCCATATATTTCTTACTGTATAATTCTTTAAAAAGGCTTTCCAAAAATCACTGGTTCCTGACTGTGGTTTTCTGTAAAATCACTCAGTAGACGTAAGTCCAGGGTTTACATTATAATGTGTGTTTCTGGGGTTTATATTAAGTAATGTGCATAAACCCCAGACATACACATTTTTGAAAATAGGGACTTGTGGTTTTAAATTTAACACTAACATATTAATGTACTGGCTGGGTGGAGTAGAGGTAACATCACTGCTCTGCGTGGAGAGAGCCTGTGGAGTCATGGGCTCGATCCCGACGAGCACTTCTCCAGTAAGTGTCCTTGGGCAAGACACCCAATGGTACTTACTCGTCACCCAGGACATACTTGAAAACGAGAGAAATCTCAATGTATCCTTCCTGGTAAAATCCTTTCTCAAAAAAAATGTAGGGACTTACAGATTTTAAATTTGACATGTCTTTTTTAAAGCCTCGTTTTTAAGATGCTTCTTTTTTTTAAAGACACTAAGGCCTCCATCTTTCCAGCAACCAACTTTACTCAGCAAGCAATTCCATTCACATCTCCACCCTGTACCACTGCAAACAAAGGCAACCACCTCTACCTAATTTCTCCTGGCTTATCACACCAAGGCCTCCATCCTTCCAGCAAGCAACTTTACTCAGCAAGGTAACTCTCAGATTGGACTCTCTATCGCCCTATGCTTTGCCTAAATTGCTGTTGAATATGTTTACTATGATTGCACTGAAGTTTGTCAGTGTGCATATATATATATTTATTTATAGAACGTTTCTCTCCATGTGTGTTCAGTTTCCGTGCTAGTAGATATATTTGCTAATTTGCGAACCTTCCAATTGCTGCCAAGCTACTATTCTCCCTATTTTCATTTTCTGTTCTCTCACAAACCATATATTTGTATCTGTCTCCCTTTCCTGCTTCACTGACTTTGAGGATTTTATGACCCCTTATCCCCCTTCTGATCCTATATGACCATACTTTCTCTTTCAGCAATTTCATTCACATCTTCACCCTGTGCCATGTACCTGCAACCCCAACTGCCACTTCAGGATGGGTACGAAGAGATGATAACATTAGATCATTGGCAGAGCTAAGAGGATGGGATATACCTGCTAATAAGAGAGGAGATGTAGACAGGGGCACAGTTACGGAGAGTTTTGTACGTGAGCACCAATATTTTGAATTGGATTCAGGACTTCTCCCGAGATGCCCCCTATTTATGGAACTTAATCCCTCCACTACATTAGATTCTCCCTGTCTTTCCAGTCCTTGAAGAAGTCTCTGAAAACATATTACTTTAGAGAAGCCTATCAGCTCACTTCATGATTCACCCACTGTACATTTCTTGCTCCATCATCCCACACAGCCCACATCCACGCCGCTACTTCACATACTCTGCTATTTAGCCTCACCTAGTGTGTCACCCCTCTCTTCTTAGATTGTAAACTCTGAAGCAGGATCCTCTCTGTTGTTCTGTGTGTTTATCTTGTATGTAAATTTTTTATTCTGACACCCATTGTACAGCGCTACAGAACTTGTTAGCCCTTTATAAATACTTGTAACTGTAAAGACGTGTATTTTTAATATGCGTCTTTTTGAAGATGTCCTTTGGTGGTGGTCAACTTTTTAAAAAAAAACTAAAATAAAAAATTGTAAACGAAATGGTAAAAGCCAATTGTAAAAATAATAAAACTTTAAAATGCATGTATTTATTTTTTATTTTTACACAAATTTTGTTCACACAGAAAAGCACTCCTAATTAAAAAAATGTATTTCCTTGAATAGTTTAATTCTAATTTAGGGGTGTGAGGCACACCAGATTTTTGTGCCTACAGGCTCTTTAGATGTAAATCCATCCCTAATTGTAACCTGGAGTTATGAGATACATGTCCATTGCATATCAAACAGCCGGCTACCTTTCTAATAATTGGCTGTGTAATGCAGCTTTTTGTGTCATTCGGTTTTAGGTATGGGATTAATTTCCATACTTATAGTTGCATAGCTAGACTATAGCATTACCTTTGAAATTCTTTCTATGTTAATGTTTTACAATCATATCCCTATTCATTCTTTATTCTCTGTCCCATGGCTTAGGTAACTAGAAATAATCTTCACGATAACCTTGGTGCACACGCCATATTTTAGATTTTGATTGCACGTTGTGCCTTTGTGTGGGATATTCCATAATTATTTGTTTGATCCAAGCCATAGGAGTTGGTGTTTTTGTTCTGAGTATAAGTTTGCCCTTGCTCCATTGTCCAGTCACTTTTGAAGCAAATTTTCTGCTGTACATTGAAAAATGTTTATTTTTCCTGAACAATAACATGATGTACTGTATATGCAAACAGGTTTTACAATATTTGGTTCTCAGAAGAAAGGGCATGGAAATTCAGCTATTCCTCACAAAAAGAATAATAAATGTAATTGTAAATAAGGAATAGACATATAAGTACTCATTTTAAAGGACATTTTGCAAAAAAAACAACTTCTAAGTATTAATTTTATAAGAGTGAAAATTTGACACTAATATAACATCAAATAACCCAAACAGAATTGTACAGAATTTCTTGGATCTCTGTGACTAATAATAAACACTTCGAAAAAGTACATTCTAAAATGTAAAGAACATTCTCAGTGAGCATTTCAACTCCAGCTAATATTTATCACAAGCAATTTAAAACTACGATCATATATTATTTTTTAAAATATGGTTTGAAAGGTATTGTCCTGTTATTGAAATTTATCTTTCTGAGGACCTTGTGGTTTCTGCCGATGCCAAGTCACAGTGACATTTTATTGGATATATGACAAAGTTGGGTACAAAATAAGAAAATCTTTGATTAAAAATCTGTTTCAAATGTGTGAGGAGAAAGATTGCCCTTTATGATCCTCCTGAGTTATGAGCAGTGCAAACAAGGTTTTATGAAGTGCATGTTTATAGTCAGTGTCAGCTTTGATCAGTGCATCATGTCACCGAATCTCTTTCAAGAAAACAAAATAGTCTTTCAGGATGTAATTCACAGATATGTTAGTGAGATTTGTCACTGCCTTAGTATATTCATCAATTTTAAAGAACAAGTACAAAACTGTTGAAGCACATATATAACGGTGCCAGGATTACTAATTTTCTGTGTTTATTTCATTTTTGTCCGGAGAAAGATATATTGAGATGTTTTTATTTAAATTGTATTACATTTTAACATTGAATTCTGTTAGGTTCCTACATTTTATTTTCTAACAACTTTCTGCAGGCGCATTGGCATAAAATGCAAATATCAAACAAAGAAAAGTTTATTTTCAAAAGAAAATGAATGTTCACCCTCCCCGCGGCAGGCTGTCACTTCTCACCCCTTCCTAATGTCGCACAGGATGTTGTAATAATTAACCAGACATGTATAACCAGGTATTAGGTTGTTGATTTCAAATCTTTTTTCCTTGTATTTCATTGTACAAGATAAACAGACAACAAATTCCTATGATTTAATATGAATTATAACGCCAGTTTTCTTAGAACTTTTCATTAGGGGTGTGCAATTCGATTCGTTCCGAATTGAATTTTGTACAAAATTTACCATTTTTGTTCTTTCGGGAGCATTTCCGAAACAAAATATCGGCCACTCGAAACCACAAACTCCCGAATCAAAGTTACAGCATAATCAAAGTCATTTTGTTATGGGACCTAAACGGAATAAAACGGAACACCAATGATACGAAATGACAAAAAAACTGAAAAAAATGATCATAAATGAAAAAAGACAGAACCAATGATCTAAAATGAAAATAAACAGAATAAAATGATCTAAAATGAAAAAAAAATGGAAAAAATGGTATGAAAGCAAAAAAAAAGAAAAATATGATTTAAAACGCAAAAAAACCAAACCAATTTGTCTGAAACAAAAAAAAACAGAACAAAATGATTTAAAATAAAAAAAAAAACGGAACCAAATTATCTGAAAGGAAAAAAAACACAGAACAAATTAAATAATTTAAAATTGAAAAAACAGGCATTTTTTTTTCGTATTTGTTAGGATTTGTTTGGCATTTTTCAGGAATTTTTGGGTTAATCTTTAGGTTCCTAACTTATTTTAAAGAAACTAGTTTTTTTTTTGCCATAGCTCTCAATGTTAACCCCCCCCCGTATTTAACTGTTTATTAAATATTTCAATTCCTAACTAATTTAAACATATAACGAGGTCTGTTTTTTCTTTGCTGAACACATATAAATGGATTATTTTCTTACAGTCTGTATGTGTTCAGCAATGAATTTGATATACAATACATTTTGTCAGTACCCTGGATAGTAACTAGCCTGCCATTATCCAAGGTCCTGATGGGAAATAGACTGATAGTACGTTTCACCATCGGCGACTGTCCATGGTTCCGATCTGAGTCAGAACCATGGACAGTAGCCAAATGTGAAACGTATTATCAGTCTATTTCACATCAGGACCATGGATAACAGCAGGCTTGTTATTACTATCCATGATAATGACAAAATGTATTGTATATCAAATTCATTGCTGAACACATACTTACAGACTGTAAGAAGATAATCCAGCTATATGCGATCAGCAAAGATAAAAACAGACCTCGTTATACATTTAAAATTATTTAGGAATCTTAAAGATTAACCAAAAAATTCACAAAAAATGCCAAAAAATCCTAACAAATTAATTAAAATAAAGGCTATTTGCTGCAACTGAAAATATTAAACTGTTTAAGAGAAACATTTAATAAAAAGGGGGATTTTTTAAGATTGAAAACTATGGTGAAAAAATGCTAGTTTCTTTAAAATAAGTTATAATACCTAAAGAGAACCCAAAAATTCCAGACAAATTTCAAAATAACCCTTACAAATTAATAAAAACAAAGGCTGTTTGCTGCAATTGAAAATATTAAACTGTTCAAGAGAAATATTTAATAAAAAGTGGGATTTTTTAACATTGAAAGCTATGGTGAAAAAACGCTAGTTTCTTTAAAATAAGTTATAAAACCTAAAGATTAACCCAAAAATTTCCGAAAAATGCCAAAATATTCCTAACAAATAAATAAAAAAGATGTCCGATTGCTGCAATTGAAAATATTAAACGGTTTTACAACTATTTAATAAACAGTTAAATACGGGGGGGGGGTGTTTAACATTGAAAGCTATGGAGGAAAAAAGCCTAGTTTTCTTTAAAATAAATTAGGAAACCTAAACTTTCACCCAAAAATTCCAAAAAAATTACCAAAAAAATATAAATAAGTAAGGAGACTTTAATTTTATTGGTAGTAATCTGTTTAATATTCTGAAATAACCAATAAAAAACAAAATAACTCTTACAAATAAAAACAAATCAATCCAAAATACAATTAAATTACACACAAAAAAGGGAAAATGAAATAAACGAAATAACTCTTTGAAACAGACTGCCAAATCGACCCGAATTGACGACACGAAACGGAAGGACCGAAAAAAAAATTAACCGGACCAAACCGAAAAAAAACGAGTGCACATCTCTACTTTTCAGATGTCTTTTCTTTAAATTTTTTACTCTTCTACAAATATTTTTGGGTTGCCTCCTGAAATGTCTTTCTACTTTATGTTTAATTAGTTAAAAAAGGCGAGTACATTTGTATAATGAATTTTATTTCATTTTTTGAAAGTTTTGAAAGTCACTTTTATATATATAATATATATATATATATTTTATGTGTTTTGTTGTAACTTAATTAAACCAGTAAACTTTTTTATTGTACAGATTCCATTCGAGATTTGCGTGTTTTTGTAGCTCCGAATGAAGATCACCATGTTTTCTGTTTCCAATCCTTCCTGGGAGGGATTAAACATCTAAAGCTTTGGGATTGGCAGCTCACCCTTAGAGGATTGGGGGGGGGGATAGCAAGGGTGCTTATTATGTTTATTATTTTAACTCTCAAAGGCTCAGGTTTTTTCCCCCGGCCCATTGCTTAGCTGCAGTGCAAAAACACACACATATAATTGATATATATACAATATTTATTTAGATGACACTTTCCTATAAGAATATAGGATGTCTGTGTTATTTGTGAATATTGTTATTGTTAATATCATTATTGTCTATGTTTATATGTTACTGTTAATATTTATAATATCATTACTGTATGTGTTACCACAGCCCTTTCCAACCCCATTAGAATATATTTTACAGTTTAGAAAGGTTTGAATGGTCTTTGTTTGCCAAACATTGCCACTCTATCACACTGTTGTGTGTTTGTTATCTGTTATCTACTTTGCTCATGTCAACCTTGTGATTGCAATTTGCCCTATTGTTTCAGGTCTGGAGATTAAAATTGTCTATGACTAGGGACTGGCACACTTGAGGAGGAGGGAGGCACCAGGGTCTCATCTTGCATTGGTCTCCAGGTCCCTCCTTGCACTGTGTATATTTGAGTCCTGTATTTCATTAAAGTCTTTCTGCTAGTTTCACCCTACAAGGAGCTCCAGCTATTGACTGGATGGGTTTGGGCCAGAATCTGTACTCCTTCGGGATACTGACGGCGTGCCTTTCTGCACGTGGAAACCTGCCAAGGGTACAGATCCCCAAGTTACAGTTAGTTTTTATCCATTTCTTTCTAGAAGTAATCTCTCCTCTTAATTATGTATTGGCTAATCTAGTGTGCCCTAACGTTAAATAGAAGACAAAGCTGACATTTTTTTATCGGTACTTAGATTATTGGGCCCTCAACTCAGCATTATTAATGTGGAGCATATTGTGGAGCATAGAATAGACAAGTATCTGGCGCCCCCTAATGGATATAGTTAAACAATGCTGTTTGTACACAAACTATTCTTAAGTCCAAAGGACATAGAGCATTAAATTGTAGTTTAAAAAGTCAGCAGCAGATGGTTCACACACTGATAGTTCACCTCCAACCACCAGAAAGAGTCAATAATGGAAAAATGTGGTGACAGTCCGTGCTTCCCTCTTTTTTTCCTTTCCTTTTCTCCCCCTACAATCTTGGTCGAGGATCTTCTTTAAGCAGTTAATTGCTTTCTTTTATGCAGTCCTCAATTCTCAAGATATATGGGGATAGAAATGAGAAACATAGTGTGATCCATAAAAACACATCCAAGTCCCCAAAATATAATAGTTCAACTCACATTTGGAGGTGTCATAAATCAGACACTAGATGTATCTCACAACCGATATTTTTAGGAGATATCGGGCTCCCCTTTTCCTCCTCTGTCCGATGATGTTGCTCCAAATGAAAAAATAAGGTTGCAGGATATCGATGAACAAAATTAAAATTTATTAAAATTTAAAATTTATTCCATAAAACAATAAATAGACAAACACCAATATGCGTTTCGCGATGCACTCGCTTCATCAGTTGGCATGTAAATCAATTCCTTCACAATCTCCTGCAACCTCCTTATATACCCTTTAAAATGTGTTGTGATTGAGTGGGAAACGCCCGTTCTCCCTTCCCTCAAAATTACAATTACTCATTCTGCACCTGCGTGTTACTCATTACAATTACAATTACTCATTCTGCACCTGCGTGGGGCATTCCAAATATCAGATCAACCCAAAAGATGGTGGTGATACATCTCGTAGTGCCCTCTTGCATGTTCCTTTTAAGATCTCTAGTGTTTAAACTCCTAAAGTTTCTGCTCCACCTTCTTTCTACCCACAAGGCTTATTATTATCTACCTTCATGTTCATCCCTAAATAGGTTATTCTGCAATTCCAGATACACATGTATTGCCACACTATTGAAAATCCAATAATGTGCTCTATATCAATATTTTACCGTGATGGAAAAAATCTCACACAAGGGGGGAGTGTGGAACTTTTTCCATCCTCTGAAATCCTCTGCGTGAGATGCTGATTTTTAAAGTGCTAAATTTATAGTGCCTTCTGCAAAATTTAATATGCTAATCTTAATTAAATGTATATGAATACTATTATCAGAACTGAAAATTTGATTCCTTATATGCGTAAAGAATTTATAATGTCATTCAATAAAGTGCTCTCTTTAAAGTGCTACTCTTACAATGTTGTATACCGAATTAAAACTAACCCATATGTTTCTATACCCCTATACAGAGTGCTAATGTGTAAACCGAAATAAAGTGCTTGTGCCTACCTAACAGTATGCCTATAGGGTGATGGTTAATTGATACATTAGTGTCAAACACATTATAACCTCCATATTCAATACATGTTTGGTTACAGTGTATCCTAGTTCATACAAACATCTTCAGTACACCCTTCTAAATGGATATTTTATGCATACACAATTCTAATTAATATAATACAAACCTCATTTTGTAAAACCTTTCTACAATGATTTGTGTACTTCCTAATATGTAGTTTTGACCTATTCTAAAAAGTGGCAGACCTCAAAATCCTGATTCAAACCCCTAGGTGCTAGTGTTTTTAAATTATATATCCATCTCATCTCTGTCCTATTAATTTTATTGATGAAATCCCCTCCTCTCCATTCCTTTTCTACTTGCTGGATCGCCAGAAATTTTGTCCCATTAGGATCTTTATTATGTTTATCTTTATAATGTTGAGGTACAGTATGTGAATCTACGCCTTTTCTAATATTATTCAAATGTTCGCGAATGCGAACATTCAAGCTTCTTGTTGTGCGACCAACATACATCTTCCCACACGGACAAATTAAAATATAAATAACATTTTTTGAAAAACAGGTGAGTGTGTCGTATATCTTGTATCCTTCGCCAGACATACTATTGAACTCTTTTATATGTCTTTTTTGGTTCCCTGTTGTTCTACATGCAAGACAATTCCCACATCCATAAAAACCATTCTCTAAACTGAAATGTTTTTTTTGTTTCCTGCTTCTCAAATGGCTGCTTACTACACGATTTTTGATGTTTTCAACCCCTCTAAAGATAATGGTAGGAGAATTCCCCAATATCTGGCGAAGGTCCTCATCCTTGCGAAGGATGGGCCAATACTTTCTAAGGATTCTTTTAACCTCCTTATGTTCACTGCTGTATTGACAAATAAAAGGAACCTTATTACTCAATCCTCCCTTGATGTTTTTTTCTTATTGAGAATTTGTTTCTGATTTATTTGTGACACCTTTTTCTCACTTCTTCCAGAACCTGACCATCATAGCCTTTTTCTTCAAATTGTATTTTCATCGTTTCAGATTGGGTGTGAAATTCCGCGTCCTCAGTAGAATTTCTTTTTAACCTAAGGAATTGTCCCTTCGGTACACCTTCCAACCATTGCCAAAAGTGGCAACTTGTCTTCTCTATGTAGCTATTTACGTCTACATTTTTAAAATGGGTTCTAGTTTTAATCCGAAGGTCTTCAATATAGATCTCTAAATCTAGAAAGCTAATATCTGATTGACTAAAATGGCTATCAAGTCTGATTCCCCAATCATTTTGGTTTAAAAACTCCAAAAAACAAACGAGGTCTTCTTCCGATCCTTTCCAGATAAATATGATATCATCAATGTAGCATTTGTAAATTAAAATGTTCTTATCCCACTCATGCTGATCTTTAATCCAAGTTTTTTCCCATAAGGCCATAAACAAATTGGCGTAACTGGGTGCTATTTTGCTCCCCATAGTGGTTCCCATTAGTTGTAAAAAATATTGGTCATCATACCAGAAAAAATTGTTCTCCAAAATGAGGGTAATTCCTTCCACAATATAATCTATTTGATCTTTCTTAATCTCCCCGTCTTCCAGGAGCATTGTTCTTGTTGCTTCACAACCCCTATTATGCGGAATGTTTGTGTACAGGGATCGTACATCACATGTAACGAGAAAGAATTTTTCTTCCCATACCACAGATTCCAGGCTTCTAATAATATCACCAGTATCTTTAAGATAGGAGGGGATCCTTTTAACAATTGGTTGGAGGAGGTGGTCCAAATATTCAGCTATTTTACTCGAAACGGAATTGATCCCCGATACAATTGGTCTTCCTGGGGGCCTCTCCATATTCTTATGGATCTTAGGTAAGTGATAAAAAACAGGTATCCTTGGATGTTTCACTGTGAGATAGTCCGTCTCCTTATCATTTAGGAATTCCCTTTCCTCCCCTTTTCGAATAAAATCATCAAATTTCTTTTTTATTCCTTCTAGGGGATTGTGCGGTATCCTTTGATAGACCCCTATATCGTTAAGGATTCTGGATGATTCTTCATGGTAATCCTCCCTATTCTGAATGACAATACCCCCCCCTTTGTCAGCCGGTTTTATTACTATTGTTTTGTCATCCGCCAGTTCTTTCAAGGCCTCTTTTTCTTCTTTGGTTAAATTATGTGACTTCTTTGGTTGGATTTTTTCCATCTCGTCCAGCACCATTGTTTCAAAGGTTGTTATCTCTTTACTGATGAGGTGTCTGGGATAGAAATGTGACCTCTTCTTCAGCTCTGTGTGTTTCCATTCATCATTCTCGCTTACTATTTGTCGAGTGACAGGATCTTTCATGAAGTACTTTTTTAGGCACAATGATCTTTTAAATTTTTGTAAATCAACAAAAACTCCAAATTTGTCAATTTTTTTCGTAGGTGCAAACTTCAATCCTTTATTAAGTACTCTTATATGTTTTTCTTCCAAGGTCTTTCTACTTAGATTGAAGATACCCTGTGGGGTTATCTTCTTTCTCTCTTGTTTCTTCCTTCGTCTATGCAGTGCTCTCCTTCCTCGCTTTCCCCTCTTTCTGGAGCTCTTCTCTTTAATGGGATACCATGTTCTTGATTTTCCTGTGTTCTTAGAATTCCCATTCGTCCTTTTGGGCTTCTCAATCTCTGACGGGGTTCCTCTCTCACTACTACAGGACTTCTGTATCTGACCCTTGGTCTGCTCCCTTGAAAATCCTCGTTGCTATTGTACCTCTCCCTGTGTCTACCCCCCCGGAAGACTTCATTATAATCGTGATCCTCCAGTGTATCATATCTATTTCTGGTTGGGATAGAATACCCTTGATCATATTTTCTTTGGGTACTTCTTCGATCCTGACTTCTTCCAGCATACTGGCAGGGATTTCTTTCCCCTTTTCGTTCCCTTATATTATTGATTAGGTGGGAAGCACTTTTGAGGGGAGGGGGGGAATTCTTCTCCTCCCTACTTCGTTCATTCCCTTGACAAACCGCAGTTTGCACTATTGTATTCTGGATATGGTCATCTTGATGGGAACTGTTTCGTTGTTCTTTTAGCTCTACATTCCTCCCAGGTGTCCATCCTTGTCTCCTTTGTTGATAATAGGGTTCCCTTCTTTCTCTATTATAAGAGAATCTCCTATTCCTATAGGTACTATGTTTATAGGTGTTCTCTTGAGTGTCAGCCCATCCACGTTGGGGTGGTGGAGGGCGTGAGTCCAATTTCCAGACATCACCCCTGGCATAATCATTTTTATCCCTAATGTATTTAGAGGTCTTTCTTACAGTGATATCTATTTCTAACTTCTCCAATTTTTCCTCCATCTGTTCCACCACCATTTTCATCTTTTCCGGATCTAATATTGACTCTAACTCTTTTTGTTTATCCTCTATTGTGGTATTAAGTTCTTCCAAAATTTCTTTTCTCCTCTCTATCACTGTCTCCATAAGACTAAAGGAAAAACTCTCCAATTGTTTTTCCCATCTTTTAAATAAAACTGTGTCGCTCCTATCAAAGGTGGGATTTTTATACAGCCTCAAACCTCTCGGAGTGAGTCCCTCCTTAATGTAGACTTCCATCATTCTGATATCCATTTTATTCCTAAATTCTTTAACCAATAGATTTTCTAAGCTGTATACATTTTTATTTACATCACTTGATAACAAAGTGTTTTCTTCTGTTATAGTGTGTATATTCCCACCAAATCTATCTCTTTGTACCCTGTACATTTTGGGTCAGCCACTGATACCTTGAGATGATTATACAGCAGCTCTCGGCCGCTGAATACAAACACAGAATAGACAAGTATCTGGCGCCCCCTAATGGATATAGTTAAACAATGCTGTTTGTACACAAA
Organism: Leptobrachium leishanense; assembly: GCA_009667805.1. NCBI lineage: Eukaryota > Metazoa > Chordata > Amphibia > Anura > Megophryidae > Leptobrachium > Leptobrachium leishanense. The sequence continues at coordinate 97,486,283 of CM019072.1, read as the reverse complement.
CTATTCTTAAGTCCAAAGGACATAGAGCATTAAATTGCAGTTTAAAAAGTCAGCAGCAGATGGTTCACACACTGATAGTTCACCTCCAACCACCAGAAAGAGTCAATAATGGAAAAATGTGGTGACAGTCCGCGCTTCCCTCTTTTTTTCCTTTCCTTTTCTCCCCTAAAATCTTGGTTGAGGATCTTCTTTAAGCAGTTAATTGCTTTCTTTTATGCAGTCCTCAATTCTCAAGATATATGGGGATAGAAATGAGAAACATAGTGTGATCCATAAAAACACATCCAAGTCCCCAAAATATAATAGTTCAACTCACATTTGGAGGTGTCATAAATCAGACACTAGATGTATCTCACAACCAATATTTTTAGGAGATATCGGGCTCCCCTTTTCCTCCTCTGTCCGATGATGTTGCTCCAAATGAAAAAATAAGGTTGCAGGATATCGATGAACAAAATTAAAATTTATTAAAATTTAAAATTTATTCCATAAAACAATAAATAGACAAACACCAATACGCGTTTCACGATGCACTCGCTTCATCAGTTGGCATGTAAATCAATTCCTTCACAATCTCCTGCAACCTCCTTATATACCCTTTAAAATGTGTTGTGATTGAGTGGGAAACGCCCGTTCTCCCTTCCCTCAAAATTACAATTACTCATTCTGCACCTGCGTGTTACTCATTACAATTACAATTACTCATTCTGCACCTGCGTGGGGCATTCCAAATATCAGATCAACCCAAAAGATGGTGGTGATACCACAGAGTGGGATGGCATGTACCTAAGTAAATATAGTGCATTACAGACAATGCCAAAATAATAAATTATTTCTCTTCATGATTAATAATTAATATACAGCCATTGTGTTTCTCACAATGTAGGTAGAAGGCCCATAAGCACATATCTATAGTTGTAATATGGAAATCAGTGGAAATTGCACAACATATAAATACTATGAGGATATTTAAAGTCAATGTAATATTGTATACCTGTGTAGGACATCATAAATTTTGTTGATAAAACACCAATTCTGTTCACTAATTCATCCTAGTTAAGAAGTTTGAACGCATCACCTTTGAATACACACGGCGAAAAAAAAGTAATGCTCTGATTTGACATTTAATAAGAAATCCTCAAAAGATTGTGAGTCAAATGATTGCTAGGTATGGACTTTTGATTTCTATAAAAATTCATAATAAATCACTCATATATTGCGGGCACCACTGTAGGATGTACAAAACTTATTTGATTTTAGTTACATATAGAGTAAAAATTTACTCAGTATTTTGAATATACTGTATATTGGAAAAAGTCTTGGATGAAGACATAATAATACAGTCTACACTTCTATAAAACAATGCACTAAATAAAATGTATAATGCAGACTAGAAAGGTAGTAGTTGATAGAAAAAAAATAAAGAAATTAACCCCTTAGTGACCGGGCGGTTTTACACAAATCCGTCCTTTAGTGACCGCTGCTTTTTTTACTTTTCTGCGCTGTTAGTGTTTAGGTCAAATTTTCCTCTTACTCGTTTATTCAACCCACACATATTATACACCGTTTTTCCCGCCATTAAATGGACTTTCTAGAAATACCATTATTTCTATCATATCGAATAATTTACTATAAAAAAAAATATGAAATATGATGAAAAAATGGTTAAACCACACTTTTTCGTAATTTAATCCCCAAAATCTACAACCACCAAAAAAGACCCCGGCTAAATAGTTTCAAAATTTTATCCCGAGACTAGAAATACCCAATTTTTACATGTTTTTGCTTTTTAACCCCTTCACTGCTGAGCCAGTTCACCTATGTGCGCTGCGCTCATTCTGACCATTTTGTGCTAATTATTTTGAGATGACAGCCTAGGTCCTATTTAACTAAACCCCCCCCCCCAGACAAAAAAAACACCTTTTTATTTTATTAAATTTTTTTATAATGTTTTTTTTAAATTTATTTTTGATGATCAGGCCTTTCCAATGATGTCAAATATGACCATCTAGCTGCCACGGATCAGGAGAAAGGGGGATCCTTAGGATCCCCTTATCTCTACATGGCAGCTAGAGGGCTAACTGGCCCACTGACATCCTCACACATATGGTGAGGTTATCAGTGGGTGGGGGGGACCTGGAGGCTTGGGTGACATCCAAGATGTCAGCCCCCCTCCAGGTTCGATTCACGTTTTGGCGCCAATTAGCGACAAAACGCGATACGGCAGCAAAATGGTTAATGCTGTACACCTTTCCAGCGGTGCAAAAAGCATCTCCCTAGCTTCAATGGTTGGGGAGATAGAGGGCTCCGAACAAGCCCCCCTCCCCTCCATTGATTTCAATGGGGGCGCCTGCTGATGACGTCACCACGCAGCGTGGTGACTTTATCGAGCTCGCCAGCCCATGCAAATCAGGAGGAAAGGCTTCCTCCCTGCCAGATCTACCAGGGATCTAGCGAGGGAGGTAATTATCGGGCGGAAGGGAGGTTAGGCGCCACTGACGTACCATGTAAGTCCGCGGGTCTAAGGGAGACCCATGGGCAGGACGTACATGGTACATCAGCGGTCCTTAAGGGGTTAATTTAGAGCAGGATGTTTCTGAACTACAGCTCCCCTATGATTCCCTAGCTATCTATTGCATTGAAGGAATTCTGGGAATTGTAGGTATCAACATTTGGAAGACTGTGAGTTTGACAGCACTGGTTTAAAGTGTTAAATTATAGGTCATAGTTTTGCCAATATATATATACAGAAATAATGAACACATTCCAGACTTCAAACAGAAACTGGTTTTATTGTCCAAGGATATAATATCAGAATATAGGGTAGCAATATACACAACAACAACAAAAAGAATCATAGAACAGAACAATAGGTTAAAAAAAGTCTGGTTAAGTCCCTTAGGCCGGAGATATACTGAGTGCGAAGTGACACGCAGCGTCTGCAGGCGGCACGAGTTGAGACACGCTCAATGTAGCTATCATTTTCCACCCCCCTCGCTCAGATGGCGTGACTTTTCGTTGCTAAGCGGCAGGTGTGGGTATACATATACACTGAGTGGCCAGATTATTATGACCACCCCATCAGTACTTCGTTGGCCCACCTATTGCCTTTTTGGCATTGACTCCACGAGATGTTGAAAGGTGATGCGAGGAATCTGACACCATGCCTGATGAATAGCACTGTCCAGTTCTGTGAGAATTGATGGTTATGGAACCAGCTGCCTGATGGCTCTTTCAACTTCATCACACAAATGCTCAATTGGATTGAGATCTGATGATTGTGGGGGCCACCTAAGCAAGGTAAATTCTCCCTCATGTTCTTGAAACCACTCCTGCACAAAACGAGCACCGTGGCATGGCGCATTATCTTGTTGGAAGAAGTCCTCTCCATTGGGATACGCCATCAACATGATAGGATGAACTTAATCAGCAACGATGCTTTGGTATGTTGTGCTATTCAGACGCTGTTCCATATGAATTTAAGGGCCCCAAACCATAACACTGCCCCCACCAGCTTGAAGGGTTGTACTCATGCATGTGGGGTGCATGCTTTCATACTGTTTATGCCAAATTTTCACTCTGCCATCTGCATGAAGCAACTGGAACCGTGATTCATCGGACCACATGACTTTTTCCAATGCTCGACTGTGACGTTCTGGACATTATGTGCATCTGGCGCCCCCTCTGGTATCATGAACTTTGCCATGTCCTGCATACGCTGGTTCCTGGACATTGTCCTTCCTCCCATGATCAAGCCCTGAAGCCACACCTGAACTCTCTCATGCCTAAATTGAACTGTGTTTAAAAGGAGGCAACACCCTAGAAAGGGTGCTGCCTCATTCACTGATTTACTGATCCATTCATTCATTTGATTCCTGGTCTTGGTGAAGTATAGACACCATTCAGGTTTATGCTCTTGCTTGTTATGTTTGCTTCATGTTCATTTCTGGTCTATGTTCTTGTTTGATGTTTTTTTCTGGTTTAATTCTGGTTCATGCTCTTGCCTGATATTCATGTTCATTTCTGGTATATGTTCTCATTTGATGTTTTCTCTGGTTTAATTCTGGTTTATGCTCGTGCTTGTTTGTATTCATGTCTATGCCTGTTCCATTATGTACAGTTGCCTAGCATTGTATCATATTGTATATTGTACTTTAGTATTCCATTCTGTGTTCTGTTAAGTGTCTAGTCCCCTCATGTTGTTTAGTTCAGTATCTGTGTTTTTTTGTATTCATTCTGATCTGGTTATATTTTGGTATTGTGATCTTGTTCCAGTTTTATGTTTATTTGTGGGTTACAAATAAACCTGGTTGTTTTCCTTTTACTTGGTCTGCTCTTGCATCACTGCACATTAAGCTCACATCAAACCCCCCCAATCGTGACATTGACTGTCCAATCCTTGTGTTCCTGTCCGAATTGGAGACTTATTATCTTGTTAACTGCAGACAGCAAAGGTGGCTGACCAGGCCTTCAGCTTCCATATCCCATGCAATGCAGTGTACAGCAAACAGTTCGTTCAGAGATCATTTGAGAGGATCCCTGATTAAGATCTGCAGTAATTTGATGCACTGTTGCCCTTCCATTGTCTTGTACCAGTCTTGCCACTCTCCGTTCTGCCCTAACATTGACTAGTCACTGACGGCCACAATTCGCACGTTCAGACCCAGATTTTTGGCTGACAGTCCAGTCTTTAAACACTATAACAACAGCTGCTCTTTAATTTCATTTAATGAATTCTGCTGTTTTGCTGATACTCGCTCCATGGTTCCGAGCGCCAACAATCATCCCACGTTCAAAGACTGTTAAATCGCGTTGTTTAAAAAATCTTCAGAAAAAAATCACTTCTACTGTCTGATAAACAACCTGCTTCCCTATTTATAATGGTCTGGACCTCTAGCAACTTTAGGGCGCAATTATAGCTAATTTGCCTAAAAAAGTTAGGTGGTCATAATAATCCGGCCACTCAGTGTATAAATGAGGTCTGCATAGGTGTGAGCAGCCTATTGCATTAGGGTGTGCACCCAAGAGAAAAAAGCACAGCGAGTTTCTCATAGCAGTTTAAAAAATCAAAACTGCCCATTTAATAAATAATAACCCCCTATAATATTTTTTTAAGCCTCCGCTGAGGGGCCCTTAAGTCTCCGCCAAGGTGCACGTAAGTCTCCGCTGGGGGGGTATTTAATTTTTTTTTCAATTCTATATGAAAGCATTTAAATAATATTAATCGATTACAATATATATATATATATATATATATATAAAATGAAGGACGGTGGGAGGCACTCCGGGATTAAATAAAAATTTGTTTATTCTAACATGAGTGAAAAAATCCGACGTTTTGGCCCAAGAGTAGCGGGACCTTATCAAAGAATAAAGAATACAACATAAATAACAACTTATATAGACAGTAAAACAGGAGGATACTCACCCATCCCCTCCCCAGCGTGGGAGCCACTGCGCGTTCCGGAACTCCGGAAGACGCTGGCGCGTGTGCGTCATCGAGCTGCGACATCTGGCCGCGTTGCTCTGCGCAACCAACGCCTGAGGGGAGGAGTGAGACATTCCCTAGGCAACATTAAAAACAAAAACAACGCTTGGAAGCATATAGAAAAGATCAATCGTTGAAGCAAAAAAAAAACAAGTTGTAGCAATGCTTGTTGGGCAATATAGAGGAACACCGAGCACAGTGGGGAAAGCTGAATGTAATATACAATAAAATACATATAAAACACCTATAAAAAGAACATATAAAGAGCATAAAAAGATAACCTATATGTGCAAAGGGTTAGCAAGTGTGTGGCCAAGTGCTGGCAGTAATATAATATCCGTGTATAAATATATACTGGGTGTTGGTGTGTACATGTAGGAGGAGCTAAACTCCTGGGTGTGAGTGTAGATGAAGTGTGTGAATGTTAGTGCGTGATGAACTACATAAATCAAGTGAAATAATCAAAATAAAGTAATCAACCAAAGTAAAATTCTGACTGCAAACAACAACGTGATGTGCAATTCCCACTTAGGTGAGAAAAAAACTTTACGCGTGTAATGATATGAATTCCTAAATGGAGTGCTAAAGTAAGAAAAAGGTGAAAACAGAGGGGGGAAAAAGAGAGAGAAAAAAAGGGAGAAAGAAAGGAGAAAAAAAGGGAAAAGAAAAGATAAAGGAGAAACAGGAAGAGAAAAAAAAGAGGGAAAAAAAGAAAAGAGGAGGAGGAAACAAGGAGAAAAAGAAAAGAAAAAACAGAAGAAAAGAGAGAAAAAAAGGGGGAAGAGAGAAAAAAAAAGGGGGGAAAGAGAAAAAAAAGAAGAGCGGGAAAAAAGGAAAAAAGAGGGGGGGAGAGAAAAAAAAGGGGGAAAAGGGGGAGAGAAAAAAACGGAAAATAAAGAATAATGAAAAACGAAATAAAAAACGAAAAGGAAACAAGGAGAAAAAGAAAAGAAAGATTTTTATCTCAAGCAGGAGCATATGAGGAATACGCGCACACTTTACAGCTAAATGATGATTATGCACAGAAAGTTCTCTGGCCTCAATCACCGGCACAATTGGGATACCAACCCTCTCACCGGGATTTATACTTTGATTTATTAAAAATCAAGAAGAAAGAGGTGGATCTAGACCTCCATGGAGTGTTTCTCTCAGACTATTATAGAGCCAAGCGCATCCCCAGGGGTTTCAGAATTAGAAACTCCCCCACCATTGGGCGACAAAGCTCTGAACTTTGCAAAAAATGGATGGCTATTGCCAACAAATGCTCACTGGACTGGATGGTCCTGGTCATTGAAGAAGTGGGCACCGAACTGCAAAACCTCCGGAAGGATTTAGCTTCCCTCGAGCACAGTCATGCAGCAATTCTACAATCAGCTGACTTTGCCCCACAGATCAACAAACTCAAGGAGGAGGTGCAGAAATACAAAACGGAATTGATTCAATTTAAACATCAGAAACTGGAGCGAGTCAATTATGACTACACCTCCCATCAAGTATATGGTTGGCTCAATGGCAATAGGCACCAAGGCGCCCCTCGCCGAGCACGACCACGAATCAACAAATCCACTGTGCCCACTATCAATGTTACTTCAGGAGAATCGGCATCAGACACAGAGCACCCTCACCTCCCAGCCATAAGGCAAGCAGCCCCGCCTAATGACAACATGGTTCCTTTTTTGGAAACACGGGGGGCTCAAGCCGAGACAACCCCCCATCTAAGAACACGCACCAGGGGCTACATCAGCAATATCGGCGTAGACACACACGACCCCCCAGAAGGGGCAGGCGCTCGACATGCAGCTCGAGACAGAAGCAGACCACCACTCCCCAGGAGATAGTGCCGATTTTCAATTTATCCAATAAACACTTAGACGAACATCATATTTCCATCCTCTCCAAAGGCCTATCCTTCATTCCCACAGCACATTTGACTCCTTTTCAACAGGAGGTAGAAATATATAAAATCAACCGATCCCTTGCTATTCAGGAAAACCTCGTGGATGGCAGCACATCTTTATCAGCTACTCAAGCTCAAGGAAATCCACCCAAATTGAAAAGCACCATTGACTTTAAGAGTAATCATATCATGGTCAAAGCCTTTTCTCAGATTCTACAGAACACTGCCAATTCTCTATATCACCCGCAGAATATCCCGGCTACACGATGTAATCTTTCCAAGAAACAACGGATGGCTATGCAAGACTTGGCCTCCGACTCCTCCATTGTCATCCGCTCTGCGGACAAGGGAGGGGGCATTGTCCTCATGAACTATCAATATTACAGTCAGGAAATCCATCAGCAATTATCTGATATTCAAACATACAAGAAACTGACATATGACCCTACTGCTGCCTTTCAGTTGAAAATAACAACCTTAATTGAACTAGGTTTACAGGCTGGATATTACAATGAAGCCACTGCTGCCTATCTACGCGTAATACATCCTCGTACACCGATTTTATATACCATTCCAAAGATTCACAAGGACAGCTCCCGACCCCGGGACGTCCTATTGTCTCGGCTCGCGGGGGTCTGTTAGAACCATTGGGCAAGTACATAGATAAGCTTTGCAAATCTACTCTACTATCTTTGCCCACCTTCATCAAAGACACTCCAGATTTCCTGCGAAAATTAATTCAAATCTCAGTCTTGAAGGACAATATCACTTTCGGTACTCTGGATGTCAAGAGTCTTTATACGGTCATCCCCCACATTGAAGGGATGGAAGCATTTCGCTCTACATTGATGACCTCAGAACAATACTCGGGTCCTCCTATTGATTTTCTTACAGAAATGCTACAACTCACTCTACATCTGAACTATTTTCATTTTGAACGGCACTTCTATCAACAAATAGCAGGCATTGCAATGGGGGCATCCATGGCAGGGGTCTATGCCAATTTCTTCATGCATCAGTTTGAGTCAAAGTACTTTCTACCTTCACTGTCAGATAACCTTATTTTTTATGTTCGCTATATCGACGATATTTTTCTTATCTGGCGAGGTGAGGCAAATTCACTGGAGAAATGGATACAGGACATCAATTCACTTAATACTCCTATTCAGTTTACTTTACACCACCATCCTCAGCGTATCCAATTCCTCGATGTTGAGGTCTTTCGAAAAAGGTACCACCTTGGGATATACGCTTTTTTGTAAAGATACAGATCAGAACACGCTCTTGCGAGTGGATAGCCACCATCCTTCCTCACTCATTAGATCTTTGCCCATCTCTCAATTTTTGCGGGTCCTCCGCTATAATAGCGAGCCAGATCTTTGTGAACAGCAACTCATCGATATGCAATCACGATTCCAACAAAGAGGATATTCTCCCACTATACTTACCTCGGCGCTCAGTAAAGCCCGAGCCAAACATGCGGATACTATTGTCGCAACTCCACCTACAAGGGAGAATCGTAGAATCACATTACCTCTCACCTATCACTCTAAGAGTCATCTCATCACAGCCAATATTCTCCAGCACTGGCACCTACTTCGGCATGACAAATCCCTGCCTGCACAATTCACGCAGCCGCCGCTCATCGGATACCGGCGTGCGAGAAACTTGAGAAGCCTACTGGTCCATACTGATTGTACACCAGCTGGATCTGCAAGTGCAACATCGGACAAGCGAGGCTGCTACCGCTGCCCTAATTGTGTTACCTGTAATCATATGACGGCGGGTGATTCATTTGCTCACCCACACACAGGCAAAAGATTCCCCATTCAACACCGCATCTCCTGCATGACCACGCATGTCATCTACTTGATCACTTGTCCGTGTGGCTTGGCATATGTCGGCAAGACTGACCTAACACTTCGAGACAGAATTAGAGGCCACCGCTCGGCCATTACCAAGGCTTTCAGGGACGGCCGCACAGAGAAACCGGTGGCCAAGCATTTCCTGGCAACCAACTATCGATTACCAACTTTGCGTTTTGTGGCCATAGACCATGTGCCCCCACCATCTAGAGGTGGCAATCGATCTCAAATCCTCTTGCAGAGGGAGACCTACTGGACTCGTACTTTGGACACTGTGACCCCCAGGGGACTTAATGAGAAAACATTACTTTTACCCCATTTCTATCACCACGTTAACATCATTTCTTCAACAGTACACCCATAATTCTTTTACTTTCTTTATTTCTCTTTTCTCTTATCCTCCTCCCTCTTTCTTTTTCCTTCATTTCCCTTTTCTTTCCTTTTTTCTCCTTTACTTCCCCTTTTTCCCTCCTTTTTCTCCTTTTTTCCTTTTTCTTTAGACCTTCCATCCCCACTTTTTCTTTTTTTCACTTCCTACATTCATTTATTCACTTATTTATTCTTATCTTCATCTTTCCCTGGATTTTTTTCTTTATTCTTTTTTTCTCCCCCTTTTTCTTCCTTCTTTTTATCTCCCTCCTTTTTTATTTCGTTTTTTATTTCATTTTTCATTATTCTTTATTTTCCGTTTTTTTCTCTCCCCCTTTTCCCCCCTTTTTTTCTCTTTTTCAGGAAAACCTCGTGGATGGCAGCACATCTTTTTCTTACTTTAGCACTCCATTTAGGAATTCATATCATTACACGCGTAAAGTTTTTTTCTCACCTAAGTGGGAATTGCACATCACGTTGTTGTTTGCAGTCAGAATTTTACTTTGGTTGATGACTTTACTTTGATTATTTCACTTGATTTATGTAGTTCATCACGCACTAACATTCACACACTTCATCTACACTCACACCCAGGAGTTTAGCTCCTCCTACATGTACACACCAACACCCAGTATATATTTATACACGGATATTATATTACTGCCAGCACTTGGCCACACACTTGCTAACCCTTTGCACATATAGGTTATCTTTTTATGCTCTTTATATGTTCTTTTTATAGGTGTTTTATATGTATTTTATTGTATATTACATTCAGCTTTCCCCACTGTGCTCGGTGTTCCTCTATATTGCCCAACAAGCATTGCTACAACTTGTTTTTTTTTTGCTTCAACGATTGATCTTTTCTATATGCTTCCAAGCATTGTTTTTGTTTTTAATGTTGCCTAGGGATTGTCTCACTCCTCCCATCAGGCGTTGGTTGCGCAGAGCAACGCGGCCAGATGTCGCAGCTCGATGACGCACACGCGCCAGCGTCTTCCGGAGTTCCGAAACGCGCAGTGGCTCCCACGCTGGGGAGGGGATGGGTGAGTACCCTCCTGTTTTACTGTCTATATAAGTTGTTATTTATGTTGTATTCTTTATTCCTTGATAAAGGCCCGCTACTCTTGGGCCGAAACGTCGGATTTTTTCACTCATGTTAGAATAAACTAATTTTTATTTAATCCCGGAGTGCCTCCCACCGTCCTTCATTTTTTCTATATTCACTCCTCCAGGGAGTTCAGCACCTGGACATCAGGTATTTTTGTGGGATCCCCTACCCACACAACATTATATAGGATATGAGTGCCTGGTCCCCTTCTCTGTTTATTATATATATATAATATATATATATATATATATATAAATCACGAGTATAGCAGTCTGTAGTGGCATCTGGACTAACACGGCCTACCTAATCTATATATATATTTATATAAATTTATTTCAATTTATAAAAAAATATGTTTTAAAAAACTATAAATTTTTTAAATGTATAAAAATACATATATTAATAAAATAATATAATATATAAACGTTGCCTCCTCTCCCGCTTACTTTTTTTTGCAGGGAGGGGGTTGAACTTTAATCTCTAGTGCTCCAGTGGGGGAGGATGGTCCGTCCCAGCACAGTGATAGTACACTGGGTGACTACATCTGGCCTGCAGTCCCCCCCACTCATCCCTGGTGGCTGTGGGGGGGGATCTGCAATGCGCTCTGTGCTTTGCGCACAGACTGTAAAGCATGTCCCACACTGAACTTGGGCACTTGCTGACTGCGTCCGATGACACCGATGGCCAGCTGACAGGTCTCTGACGCAGACAGCAAGCGCTCAAGTCCAGTGTGCGACGTGGTTTGCGGTCTGTGTGCAAAGCACAGATCACATTGCAGACCCCACAGCCACGCTGAGTACCAAGGATTTATGTTCCTGGGCTGCAGCCAGCTGGGCCCCAGAGTGTGCCGCGGGCCGGGATTAGGGTGTGCCCAGTCACTCCTAGCAAACGTTTTGGCACGTACATTGTAATATAAAAGTTGTTGTATAATAAACTTGTTTTTTTCTACAAAATGTGCTTTGCCTTCATTTGATGAGAAGAACTTCACAAACATTTCTGTTTCATATATGCATAGTATTGGATCCCTGTCCAATGTGTACAGAAGTAAACGGAATCCAGTGTAGACTGGTTGTGAGGCGAGGCGTAGTCAAGTCAAACCTGCAAAATGCTTTGTTTCACTTTGTCAGGCTTTAGACAGAGACACAAAAGATATTATAATACGGCTAATCAATATGCTCTTAGTGGTCAATAACACGGCTTTCCTTCTTTCATCAGTCTTAAAAGCTGGCCTGATCTATTCCCGCTCTTGAAATTTGCAGTGCTGCAATGTCATTGAGAAAGAGATCTCCTACTTTATCTGGTCAACCAGGAACTCATGTAAATGTAATACATACCAAGTTCTGAGATATTGAGTAGAAACTGATTCTTAATTAAACGCCACAAATACAGCCCCCAAAAACCCAACAAAATAGAACTATAAGACAATAAACGTTTCTAATATCCAGTATGTGTTTCCTGTTTGAGGTCATCAAGAATATGAGTGACCCCCATTTCTACCTGGAAACTACAATTATTTACAGGGCATTTTCTGTTCCACTATTTCTGGATGTGCATGAAGTCATCAGCTTCTAGGTTAGTCTCTATTCCATCCCTTTCTTTGTTCCGCCATGTTCCACAGCTCTGACCATTATCTTTCAGTTCACTGAAGGCATGTGTCATTGCTCCGGGATGTAAATTGTGCCTCTGGAACACAGCACATCTTAGCAGATGCTGATTATTACTCAGAAGTATAATCTGTGTTCCATCTTTGAAACACAATTTTTTTCCTTCATTGATGATTCTTTACAAACCATCACTATTGAGAATCATCAAATTCGTATGATAATGGTATATCCCCTGAGAGACAAAATACAGAAATGTAAATATGACATAAAATGCAAGATGCTAAAGTCAGAATAGCAATATTTAAATGATTTTTGCAATTTCATGCAAAGCATATAGAGAAATGTTGACAGCTATAATAACATTAAAAACAAATATAAGAACAAAAATGTGAGCATCTAGTGCCCCACTTATAAATGTATTTTGTCTCAGATTCAATAAACAAACATAAATTTTGATGCATTGTGGTCTTCTTTATACATAATATTTGTTAATTAAATGTTTCTTTCATTACAATTTACTTAGAAGCTTTCTTCATTAAATTTGTGTTTTAACCTCTTTGTGGATATCCTTGTGTTTTAAATTTAATCTTTAAGCACCTTTTTTTAAACAGTTCCTTCTGAATTTTATTACCTGACTTGTTAGTAGAGATCTGTAATTCATTACTTAAAGTTGTGACAAAATGCAATTCATTAACTAATTTGTTGATTCGGAAACATTCTAAACTACGAATCGTCAAGACAAATTGTTTCGTTTCAAATTGATTTGTTTCGTTTTAATTCAATACAATGATGGCTGGCCAGGCAACCATCACTACAAGCTTAAAAATAAATAAATTAGATTAAATCCTTATGGGACCCCCATAACACGATGCCCCCATTAGGCTGCATATTACTTGTTATCCCCTCTTCATGAGACTGCAGGGATTTAAGTGACAGCAGCTGAGCAGCTATTGCTTCCCAGCTACTGAATAATTAACCCCTAGCCCCACTCATGAGAAGCAGGCCATGGACTTTAAAACAGAGAGGGAGGCTTGCCAATAGACCCTCTTTCCTTCCATGTTCCTGCATAGGCATCAAGTGGAGGGTGGCTAAAGGACAACACAGAGTGGACATCTCTCCACCCCTGCAGCCCTCAACAACGCAGAGTAGGCTAAAATATAAAACAGGGGGACATGGCAATGCCCTTCCCCTTCTCCCCATCAATGGCCAGCAAGTGGGGCAGTAAAGGACAATGAGGGATGGACAGATGTCCAGAGGTCCATGTGCCACAGAGTGAGCTAATACGCAGTCTGAGGGGACATGTCATTGTCCATAATCTGTGGCTAGGGGTCCCCCAGACACTTAATGAACAAAGAAAAAAAATCACGACTACCATCCCTCAACTTAATAATAGCGCTGGAAGAATCACTATAGGACCAAGGGTCGCAAAATGTGAAATTGGCGATATATATCATGGATACATAATCAAGAAAAAATTAGCACATTCAATACCGATTAAGTCCCCCCCCCCCGTTGCTGCCGTCACATATTTCCCATTATAAGTATTGAGATTCACACATGCGGCCCGTGGCAGTTCCTATAACAATCGGCCAAGTGTAACCCCTGCCTGCATGAAAAAGCTTCATGCAGGGAAAATAAACTTCAAAAAACAAAGGCCCCTATTACATTCCTCGTGCATCGGTTTTGCGCGCGAGGACAAAACTGTTTGCGCAGAATGTCGTATTTCAACGTTCGTGCAAACGATGCGCGTTATCGTTTAACGCAGATGGACTTGCGTGAGCGTGATGAACTGTGCGCTTCCTATACTTAACATTGTGAGCGCAAATGCGTTAAGCGGATTGGCTGAATCCCGGGAAAAAAACAATCCGCGCACTGATTTACATGCGCAACGTTACTGTGGGCGTATTACACTTCGTTTTGCTCGCTTTTTTTACTAACGTTATTTTTTGACGAATGAGAAAATGCGTTCGAATCCGAATATCACGTTAATGTTTGCGCGATAATGCTGGACAATGCGCGCAAAAAAAATTAATTTTTGCGCAGAGAATGTAATAGGGCCCAAAATCTTCCTGATCTGTCCCAAACCACTTTGGCAAAACGTGAAAAATAAATGTCCACCCTGCCAAGTTTGCCAGACTTTGTAAAGCAGTATATCCCTTTGCAAGCCTATAGTAGACTTTAGTGACGAATGAGAGTGCTTCCTTGGTAGTCAATCACTGTGATACCCCTGTAACACTAATCGGCTTATGTTGCGGGCAGTACACCCCTCACTTTTTTGTAAATATTTTATTCTATCTTTTCATGTGACAACACTGAAGAAATTACACTTTGTACAATGTAAAGTAGTGAGTGTACAGATTGTATAACAGTTTAAATTTGCTGTCCCCTCAGAATAACTCAACACACAGCCATTATTGTCTAAACTGCTGGCAACAAAAAAGAGTACACCCCTAAGTGAAAATGTCCAAATTGGGCCAAAAGTGTCAATATTTTGTGTGGCCACCATTATTTTCCAGCACAGCCTGGAGTTCACCAAAGCTTCACAGGTTGCCACTGGAGTCCTCTTCTGGGGTCTGTGCCTGGGTTTACATGTATCTGGGGTTTGTGTCTGAGTAAACATGTGTCTGAGGTCTGGTGTGTGTTTGTGGGTATACAGTATATAATATGGGGTCTGTGCCTGGGTATACATGATTCTGGGGTCTGAGTGGGTATAGATATATCTGAGGTCTGTGCATGGGTATACATGATTTTGGGGTCTGAGTGGGTATACATGTATCTGGGGTTTGTGCCTGAATATACATAATTCTGGGGTCTGAGTGAGTATACAGTACATGTAACTAGAGTCTGTGCCTGGGTATACGTGCTTCTGGGCTCTGAGTTAGTATACATGTATCTGGGGTCTGTGCCTAGGTTCACATGATTCTGAGGTCTTTGTGGATATACATTTATCTGGGGTCTGTGCCTGGGTATACATGATACTGGGGTCTGAGAGGGTACCCATGTATCTGAGGTCTGAGTTGGTATACATGTATCTGGGGTCTGTGCCTGGGTTGACATGATTCTGGGGTCTGTGTCTTAGTACACATGTTTCTGAGGTTTGGGTGTTTGGATATATATATATATAGTCTGTGTGAGGTCAGAGTGTGTGCAGGCCGTGCAGTGGGTAAATGGGGTATCTGGCTATGCATTTCAAAATGAACATAAATTGGACAGGCTTTCAGCAAAATCCTAAATTATTTATTAGAATGCGGTCACATGACATTAGATAAACGTATCAGTACTCTGTATCGGTGAGACCCTGAAAAAAGTATCGGTACTCATACTCATTTTAAAAAATTGATATCGGTGCATCCCTAATTTTAACTTTACAAATGTTTAATAGAGAGGACTCCTTATGCTTGCCAAAAAGAGCTACTGTATGTGGTATTCAGCTAGCACTCCATGTTTCTTCTAAAGAAAAACAAAACTCAAAGCTGCTCAAACACTTCCAGCACATCAACTGTTATGACTGATGTGCTGAAACTTTTGGGACACAATCTACAAATGAATTTTGTGTACAATCAACTAAATTCCTTTGGATTGCTCCAGAGCATGGGAAGATAGAGTTAACTCAAACACTTGCAGTAGAGAAGGGGTTTACCCTTTGATATTTCTTGCATTGCACAGTAATTGAATTTAAGCAGGCATGGGATAGGCATAAGACTATCCTAAACAAAAGATAAATCCAGGTAAAGTATCCATGTAATTGGGCAGACTAGATGGGCCGAAAGGTTCTTATCTGCCGACATTTTCTATGTTTCTATGTTCCATTTATCAATAGAAGAACTGTATTAGATTGTGACTAAAATGTTAATTTATTTCTTTTACACTATAAATGGAAGAAACGCATCGTTAAAACCATTGAGAGACTTAAAGGGACACTACCACTCACATAAGCTGTAATTCAGTGTGTCCCAAACCCTCCCAAACACTGTAATTCAGTGTTTTCCGGACCCTCCGCCTCACCAGGTTTGCCAGATATCTGAAGCACAGCACAGGTGATATGATTTGCTGCTCGGTGATTGCAGGATTCAATCTGTATTTCCTCAAGGTGATCTGCAAAATTTGGCCTGGTTGAGGGTCCCGAGGACAGGTTTGGGATACACTGCTGTAATTAGAACACTTTATAAACCACATGCTGCTACTTTGTTTTCTGTTTTTTGAATTAATTTCATATTAACAGGAAAACTAAAATTAATTATTTATTTACCGATTCCATTCTGTGAATTTTTCCCAGGAAGCACCATCAATGAAAATCTGTGCAAAGGTTTTACTTTACTGCTGTGGCTTAGTTTCTACATCATTAAACAGTCAATGGAGTGGAGGAGTGAATGTTTAGAAAAGGCTGCAGGGGGCTATTGTGTGATGTATGCTACCTGAGATAAGAGCTGGCAGCCGAATGATATAAAACAGGGAGCTTAAATGACTTCTAATCTAGATGGTGATGTCCTTTGAATACATCCCACCCAATACAATGATTTGAGTCAGTGATCGACCCATAGATTCCATTCTATGGGCAAAGCCATACAGTAAGGAGCAAGTGATGTAAAGGTATTGTGTGGGGCAGTTTACAACACAAAATATTACAAAATTGATGCACACAGCAACACACATAGAGTAAAAAGAATTCTTAAGTAAACATGCAAGAGAAGAATAAAGTACATGAACGATATCAGCAACATAAAATAAACAAAGTAAGAACATCTCATTTCTGGTGGTAGTGTCCCTTTAAAACAAAATATATGGAAAATATGACCATTCTGTAGCAACTTATAAGTAATCACATATCAGAATTAAAAATGAATAACTAAAACATGACTTGCATCCATGTTTCATAATAGAAATAAATTATTCAAATTGTTATTTGAGCATGAATTTTATTCTCATTAAAACACTTGTATTATTTTGGGAAAAGTGCTGATATGCATTTTTGACATGTGAGATAAAAGCTTTCTATCTACAAAAGGCTTTTTCCATTGAACAATGCTGAATTGAATAAAGGAATGGTGCATAACAATGCATTTTTTCCAACCTTTCAAGTATCTTGGAAACATTATTGAATTTATACTGACTCAAGAAAAAGATTAGCTTGCATATTTCATGGGTCCAATATTTTGATAATGGTTCACCTTCAATTTTTTTTATTATGCGTGTACATTTATACATATGTATATACAGTATTTTTATATATATACAGTGGCAAGAAAAAGTATGTGAACCCTTTGGGATTACGTGGAGTTTTGCATGAATTGGTCATAAAATGTGCTCTGATCTTCATCTAAGTCACAACAATTTGAAAAACACATTCTGCTTAAAATAATACCACACAAACATTATATGTTTTCATGTTTTTATTGAACAGAACAAGTAAACATTCACAGTGCAGGGTGGAAAAAGTATGTGAACCTTTGGACTTAATAACTGGTTGACCCTCCTTTGGCAGCAATAACCTCAACCAAACGTTTCCTGTAGTTGCAGATCAGACCTGCACAACGATCTGGAGTAATTTTGGACCACTCCTCTTCACAAAACTGTTTCAGTGTAGCAATATTCTTGGGATGCCTGGTGTGAATCGCTCTCTTTTTTTTTTTTTAAATAATATTTTATTTTTGCAAAAAAGGTATAATTGGGATACAAAATAAAGAAAGGGGATAAAACAGTATTATTACACGAAAGGGGGTACATCGGAACAGTTAACAGCGGCAATGATGTGGAGCGTTATCCAGTAGCAATTGCTCCACAGATTGGCATGAAAAATCGAAACATCAACGTCAACTTTAGATAGCGTTTAGACATTCCTGTCCCATGGAAAGGGTTGAATAAAGGGAGAAAGACTGAAAAGGAGAAAAAGAAAAAAGGAGAAAAGTAAAGGGGGGTAAAAGAATACTAAAGAGATAGAAGAGAGAGGGTAAAAGGAATAGAAAAAAGGAGAAGATGAAGGAAAGGGAGAGTGTAATAAGGCCAGGGAGATTGTGTCTGTAGACTCAATCGCTTATATTATGGTAAGGATAGGTGAATAAATGAGAAAATATATGGTGAGCTGAGGGGTCAAGGTAGTGAGGCTGTCAGCATCAATACAGACGGGCTTAGTGTTCAAGCGTTCGAGAAGGGGACCCCTTATATTAATTTAGTTTGTAAAGCAAGTGTTCTTGCCATAACAACCAAGAGTCTTGTTTAGGCACGGGAAGATCAAAATATGACAAAGCCAAAGCTTCAGAATAAGCCAAGTCGGAGATCATCTTGATTAGTGCAGGGAGGATAGGGGGTGTGGTTTGTTTCCAGAGTCTGGCTATGAGCAGAAAACAGCAGGATATAATGATGCAAAATAGCTTTCGTTGGCGTGGTAACTTTCTCACAGCATCCGGGAGGGCTCCCAGGATGTAGTGATCTGGGGAGAATGGAACTGAGATGCCCAGAACTTCATCCACAAATTACGCCACTGCTAACCAAAAAGGCAAAAGCACAGGGCAGTTCCACCATACATGTAGCATAGATCCTCTATTATTGAGGCATCTCCAGCACATATCCGTGACATTTTTATTAAAGTGGCATTCTCTAACGGGTACTAAATACCATCGGTACAGCACTTTGCGTCTTGTCTCAAAAAGGGAGACACACTGGGAGGCCCCCTTGTCAAACAAAAATACGTGAGTCCACTGTTGTGCCGTGAGGGAAATATTGAGTTTTGCTTCCCAAGCCTTTTGAAATGACCATTGAGGAGAGTCAGTGGTGGTTAACAGTGATCTATAGCAAAGGGAAAGTAATTTGGTGGAGTGCGAGGGGTAGGTAGCAAAAGATTCAAGAGGTGAGAGTATGGGAGGTTTTTCCAGGGGTAGTTTCGTTATTCCCAGCTTTCCCATATAAGAGTACAATTGGTGAAACGAGAGGAATGCTGAAGAGGGTATCCCATATTTAACCTGCAGTTGGGAGAAGGAGAGGAGAGAAGAAGCCTGGAAGAAGTGAAACACATGTGTAACTCCGTTCAGTATCCAGTGTTTAGGGTTAAAGAATGGGAGCACGTAGGTCAAGGCAGACAGCGGTGTGGCTAATGACAGGGGATAAAAAGAGGTCAGAGTGCGAACATGACGATCCCACATAGTAAAATACCATTTAGTCATCTGAAGGGCCGATGGAAGGGGGGGCCTGGATTTAGTTGGTGTGAAGAGTAAACATCCAAACGAGGTGGTTGGTATCGAAACCGACTGTATGTATGTCCACTGGGGACCGTTAACATAAAAAAGATTCACTTAGGGAGGCTATGACTGCGGCTTTATGATAGGTGGGTATCTGGGGAACTTTAAGGCCCCCGTTGTCCGGAGTGGAGGTGAGGACTTTAAGTGGAATACGTGGGCATTTTCCATTCCACATGAATGAGGTGATATCCCGTTGCACCAATTTAAGAAGGGAGTGGGGTATGGAGATGGGTAGCATTCGAAAAACATATAGTAGTTTAGATAATATCGTCATTTTAACAGCTGCCGCCCTTCCCAGCCAGGACAGTCTCACTCTCCTCCATTTCTGTAAGAGCAACTTCACTTCAGTGAAAATCTTAGTGTGGTTTAATGACATGACACTTTCGAGCCGAGGAGGAATCGTGACCCCTAAGTATTTGATACCCTGTTCCTTCCAAACAAAGGAGTACCAAGCCTTTATAGATTGTAGGTCTTCTGGGGTGACACCTAAAGCCATGGCTTGAGTTTTAGCCATATTGATGGAATGGTAGGAGACTAAGCTGTATTCGTTCAAGGCTGTGTGCAATGGGGGTAAAGACGAGACAGGGTTGGTAAGTGTCAGGAGTATATCGTCAGCGAACAGATTTAGTTTAAACGTCCTGGGGCCAACCTGCACCACACTTATACTATCGTCCTGTCTTATGGCTTGAGCTAGTGGTTCCAATATTAAGGCATATAATAAAGGTGATAAGGGGCAGTCTTGGCGTGTGCCATTCGTGATATTGAATGCACCCGAGAGGAAGCCACTGTTCAGTACTTTAGCTGAGGGTTGTGCATATAGTGCTATGATAGACTGTATGTGTTCCCCTAAAAAGCCAAATTTGTCAAGAACACGTTTCATAAATGCCCAATGAACCCTATCAAACGCTTTTTCCGCATCAAGGGATAGCCAAAGGCATGGGATATCGTGTGTAGTGCGGAATTCTAATAGGGCTAGCAGTTTCTTCGAGTTTTCAGTCCCTTGTCTCCCCTTGATAAATCCCACTTGGTCCCTGTCTATGAGAGTAGGAAGTATGTCGTTTAGGCGTGTAGCCAGCAGTTTGGCATAAATTTTAATATCCGTGTTCAATAGTGAGATAGGGCGAAAGTTCGGACATGAGGTCGGGGGTTTACCCGGCTTGGGTAGAGTAATGATCGTGGCTTGTAACATTTCCCTGGGAAACGAGCCCGCCGAGGAGGCTCCTTCAAATACTCTAATTAGGTGGGACTTCAGAATAGACGAGAATGTTTTATAATAGCAGGACGGGAAGCCATCCGGGCCAGGAGCTTTGCCATTGGCGAGTGAGGAGATGACTTTCGCGACCTCTTCCAGAGAAAATGGTTGTGATAGTAAGTCTGTTTGTGCTCAAGTCAGGGTGGGGAGATGGATGCGCGACAGGTAGTCATCTATATCTTTGATCGTGGGTTGTATGACTGTCTCTTCGTTGTTTAGATTGTAAAGAGAGGAATAATAGGCTGCAAATTCTTCGGCAATGTCAGTAGGTTTATGTATTACGGAGTGGTTAGCAGTGTAAAGTTTGTCTATACGGCGTCTCGGTTGGAGTGCTCGCAGACGGCGCGCCAGTAATCTGCCAGGTTTATTGCCATAGGCGTAAAATCTAGCCTTAAGACGTTGCAGATGGGAAAAATGAGTTTGTTTGTCAAGTGTGTGTAGTTCGTCGTGTGTCTCACTTAATTGACGAGCAGTGACGTCCGAGGGGGATAGTTTGTGCGACCGGTACAAAAAATCTAGTCTTTGTAGAATAAGAAGACGAGCGGCCACCTTAGATTTCTTAAAATGAGCTGCCCATTTTATGCAGTGTCCTCTCAAAACCGCCTTATGGGCTTGCCGACAGTTGCTGCGGGCAAATCGTCGCTAGCGTTCAATTTAAAGTATGTTAGCAATTGGGTTTCCAAGTCAGTAGTAGCCGTCACGTCGGATAGGACTGTTTCGTTAAGGCGCCATGGGGAGAGACCATATGGTTTGTAGTCATCTTTAAAGATTAAGGTTATGGGGGCGTGGTCAGAGCAGGAAATAGTGCCAATGGAGCAGTTCTCCACCCATGGGAG
Source organism: Leptobrachium leishanense (assembly GCA_009667805.1). Lineage (NCBI taxonomy): Eukaryota > Metazoa > Chordata > Amphibia > Anura > Megophryidae > Leptobrachium > Leptobrachium leishanense. The sequence continues at coordinate 97,464,629 of CM019072.1, read as the reverse complement.
TGAGTGACTCTGTACCATCATATAGTCAATTCTAGTGTGGGTTTTGTGTACTTTAGAATAAAATGTGTAGTCTACCTCGTTAGGGTGGAATAAGCGCCAGACGTCGTGGAGGTAATAATCAGTCAGTAAGTCTTGGAATCTGTCAACTTGCCGTTTACGTTTACCAGTCAGAGGTCGAGAGCCAAAACTCGAGGTATCTTTTAGCGGATCTAAGCTGAAATTCAAATCCCCACACATTACAAGGGTGCCCTCCAGTTCCTGTACCTTGTCAGCCATATCGTTCTGTGCGTCAGCATATTCCCCCATTTTATCCTCTAAGTGAGAGGTGCGGTCTGCTAGGCCCTGGATGTCAGCTCTAATCTCTTTGGCCATTTCTTTAAATTGCGATTTTAAATCTGCAGACATAGAGGAAAGCATACCTTCCAGAGTAGTGGTGAGAGCTTTCATTTCAGTGCCTGTAGCTGGACCCTCCATCTGCAGTATCGCGGGTGTTTCCGGGCTCGAGCGGCCGGCGCCATCTTGGATTCCAGCCGCCGATTTTTTTGTGACAGAACGCGGTGAAAAGAACTCGGATTTAGCCGCAGATTGTTTAGATTTGCCCTGAGACATCTCCCACCGCCGATCGAGTCGTTTCTGGATCAGTTAGGTGCTTGCAAAGACGTTTTTTGTCGCGTTCTGTGAGGTCTGTGCACAGAGCTCCTCAGTCAAGCCGCCATCTTAAACGGCGGTCAGCCACGCCCCCCCATGAAGCGCTCTCTTAAGGTCATGCCACAGCATTTCAATCGGGTTGAGGTCAGGACTCTGACTGGGCCACTCCAGAAGGTGTATTTTGTTTTTTTGAAGCCATTCTTTTGTTGAATTACTTGTATGCTTTGGGTCATTGTCCTGTTACATCACCCATCCTCTGAGGAGCTTCAGTTGGCAGACAGATGGTCTTACGTTTTCCTGCAAAATGTCTTGATAAACTCTGGAATTCATTTTTCCATCAATGACAACAATCCGTCCAGGCCCTGAGGCAGCAAAGCAGCCCCAAACCATGATGCTCCCTCCGCCATGTTTTACAGTGGGGATGAGGTTTTGATGTTGGTGTGCTGTGCCTTTTTTTCTCCACACATAGTGTTGTGTGTTTTTCCAAACAACTCAATTTTGGTTTCATCTGTCCACAGAATATTTTGCCAGTAGTGCTGTGGAACATCAAGGTGCTCTTTTGCAAACTTCAAACGTGCTGCAATATTCTTTTTGGACAGCAATGGCTTCCTCCGTGGTGTCATCCCATGTACTCCATTCTTGTTTAATGTTTTCCTTATTGTAGATGTGTCAACAAAAATGTTAGTATGTGCCAGAGATTTCTGTAAGTCTTTAGCTGACACTGTAGCATTCTTCTTTACCTCATTAAGCATTCTGCGTTGTGCTCTTGCAGTCATCTTTACAGGACGACCACGCCTAGGGAGAGTAGCAACAGTGCTGAACTTTCTCCATTTGTAGACAGTATGTCTTACCGTGGACACATGAACATCAAGGCTTTTGGAGATACTTTTGTAACCCTTTCCAGCTTCATGCAAGTCAACAATTCTTGATCGTAGGTCTTCTGAGAGCTCTTTTCTGCGAGGCATGGTTCACATCAGGCAGTGCTTCTTGAAATAAGTAAACCCAAAACTGGTGTGTGTTTTTAAAGGTCAGGACAGCTTTCAGCAACACATCCAATAATATCACACTGATTGGACACAAGGTTGGCTCACTCCTGGCTCCACTTAGCTCTTGGAGAAGTCATTAGGCTAGGGGTTCACATACTTTTTCCACCCTGCACTGTGAATGTTTATATGTTATGTTCAATAAACACATGAAAACATATAATGTTTGTGTTGTATTATTTTAAGCAGACTGTGTTTTTCAAATTGTTGTGACTTAGATGAAGATCAGAGCGCATTTTATGACCAATTCATGCAAAACTCCACATAATCCCAAAGGGTTCACATACTTTTTCTTGCCACCGATATATATATATATATATATATATATTTTGGATTCACGTAAATAAGGTTAAAAATGATTTAAGAAAATATTGCAGGACCCATAGCTAGTTTAAATTGCTCTGGATTAATTCAGTAAATTTGCAAGTTCATACATCTATACTATAAAAGGATAAGCTAAAAACTGTCCGTCGCCAAAACCCTACTGCGCATGCGCGACGGACATTTGAAAGCGGCCGTTAGAACACACAGGTAGCTGCGCGTGCCGGCCGCGTGAAAAAAAAAAAAAAAACGGCACGAGCCGCGCGCAGCTACCCGTGTGTTTACACGGCCAGATGCCCCGATCCTCCAGCGGTGACCGTCCTCCGGCTGCCGCTGGCTGCTCGGCGGGCCTCCAGGCTCAGGCGAGCCCCCGGCTTGGTTTGGGCCTACAGGCCCAGCCGAGCCGGGGACTCGCCTAAGCCTAGAGGCCCGCCGAGCAGCCAGCGACAGCCGGAGGACGGTCACCGCTGGAGGATCGGGGCCAAAGTTCCCAAAACATAGTCCCCTAAATCGGCCACGAGCTCCAGCGGAGACCTCCTCCGGCTGCCGCTGGCTGCTCGGCGGGCCTCTAGGCTTAGGCGAGCCCCCGGCTCGGTTTGGGCCTACAGGCCCAGCCGAGCCGGGGACTCGCCTAAGCCTAGAGGCACGCCGAGCAGCCAGCGACAGCCGGAGGAGGTCACCGCTGGAGCTCAGGGCCTAAATTCCCAAAACATACTCCACCAAATCGGCCCTGAGCTCCAGCGGTGACCTCCTCCGGCCGAGCAGGCTGCTAGGCGGGCCTCCAGGCTCAGGCAAGCCCCCGGCTTGGTTTGGGCCTACCGGCCCAGCCGAGCCGGGGACTCGCCTAAGCCTAGAGGCCCGCCGAGCAGCCAGCGACAGCCGGAGGAGGTCACCGCTGGAGCTCAGGGCCTAAATTCCCAAAACATACTCCACCAAATCGGCCCTGAGCTCCAGCGGTGACCTCCTCCGGCCGAGCAGGCTGCTAGGCGGGCCTCCAGGTTCAGGCGAGCCCCCGGCTTGGCTTGGGCCTACAGGCCCAGCCGAGCCGGGGACTCGCCTAAGCCTAGAGGCCCGCCGAGCAGCCAGCGACAGCCGGAGGAGGTCACCGCTGGAGCTCAGGGCCTAAATTCCCAAAACATACTCCACCAAATCGGCCCTGAGCTCCAGCGGTGACCTCCTCCGGCCGAGCAGGCTGCTAGGCGGGCCTCCAGGTTCAGGCGAGCCCCCGGCTTGGCTTGGGCCTACAGGCCCAGCCGAGCCGGGGACTCGCCTAAGCGTAGAGGCCGGCCGAGCTGCCTGCTCGGCCGGAGGAGGTCACCGCTGGAGCTCAGGGCCGATGTTGCACCCCGGGGGTCAAAGGCTTTCGTGACGTCATCCCGGCGACCAACGGAGAGAGAGAGAGAGAACGCTGGAAGCGGGACCGCCATCGCTGGAGGGCCGATGTAGGTGAGTATATCCACGAGCTGGGGGCCAATATCCACGTGCTGGGGCAGTATCCATCCACGTGCTGGGGCAGTATCCACGTGCTGGGGCAGTATCCACGTGCTGGGGCAGTATCCACGTGCTGGGGCAATATCCACAAGCTGGGGCAGTATCCACGTGCTGGGGCAGTATCCACATGCTGGGGCAATATCCACATGCTGGGGCAGTATCCACGAGCTGGGGCAATATCCACGTGCTGGGGCAGTATCCACGTGCTGGGGCAATATCCACAAGCTGGGGCAATATCCACGTGCTGGGGCAGTATCCACGTGCTGGGGCAGTATCCACGTGCTGGGGCAGTATCCACGTGCTGGGGCAATATCCACGTGCTGGGGCAGTATCCACGTGCTGGGGCAGTATCCACGTGCTGGGGCAGTATCCATCCACGTGCTGGGGCAGTATCCACGTGCTGTGGCAATATCCACGAGCTGCGGCAGTATCCACGTGCTGGGGCAGTATCCACGAGCTGGGGCAATATCCACGTGCTGGGGCAATATCCACGTGCTGGGGCAATATCCATGTGCTGGGGCAGTATCCACGTGCTGGGGCAGTATCCACGTGCTGGGGCAATATCCACGTGCTGGGGCAGTATCCACGTGCTGGGGCAGTATCCATCCACGTGCTGGGGCAGTATCCACGTGCTGTGGCAATATCCACGAGCTGCGGCAGTATCCACGTGCTGGGGCAGTATCCACGAGCTGGGGCAATATCCACGTGCTGGGGCAATATCCACGTGCTGGGGCAATATCCATGTGCTGGGGCAGTATCCACGTGCTGGGGCAGTATCCACGTGCTGGGGCAATATCCACAAGCTGGGGCAGTATCCACGTGCTGGGGCAATATCCACATGCTGGGGCAGTATCCACGAGCTGGGGCAATATCCACGTGCTGGGGCAGTATCCATCCACGTGCTGGGGCAGTATCCACGTGCTGTGGCAATATCCACGAGCTGCGGCAGTATCCACGTGCTGGGGCAGTATCCACGAGCTGGGGCAATATCCACGTGCTGGGGCAATATCCACGTGCTGGGGCAATATCCATGTGCTGGGGCAGTATCCACGTGCTGGGGCAGTATCCACGTGCTGGGGCAATATCCACAAGCTGGGGCAGTATCCACATGCTGGGGCAGTATCCACGAGCTGGGGCAATATCCACGTGCTGGGGCAGTATCCACGAGCTGGGGCAATATCCACGTGCTGGGGCAGTATCCACATGCTGGGGCAGTATCCACGTGCTGGGGCAATATCCACGTGCTGGGGCAGTATCCACGAGCTGGGGCAATATCCACGTGCTGGGGCAGTATCCACGAGCTGGGGCAGTATCCACGTGCTGGGGCAATATCCACAAGCTGGGGCAGTATCCACGTGCTGGGGCAGTATCCACGTGCTGGGGCAATATCCACGTGCTGGGGCAGTATCCACGTGCTGTGGCAATATCCACGAGCTGCGGCAGTATCCACGTGCTGGGGCAGTATCCACGAGCTGGGGCAATATCCACGTGCTGGGGCAATATCCACGAGCTGGGGCAATATCCACGTGCTGGGGCAGTATCCACGTGCTGGGGCAGTATCCACGTGCTGGGGCAATATCCACGTGCTGGGGCAATATCCACGAGCTGGGGCAATATCCACGTGCTGGGGCAGTATCCACGTGCTGGAGCAGTATCCACGTGCTGGGGCAGTATCCATCCACGTGCTGGGGCAATATCCACGTGCTGGGGCAGTATCCACGTGCTGGGGCAGTATCCACGAGCTGGGGCAGTATCCACGTGCTGGGGCAGTATCCACGTGCTGGGGCAGTATCCACGAGCTGGGGCAGTATCCACGTGTTGGGGCATATATCCATGAGCAGGGGCAGTATAAACGCAAAACAGAATAAACGCCACAGAGCCGAGCACAATAAAAACGCCACAGAGCCGAGCACAATAAAAACGCCACAGAGCCGAGCACAATAAAAACGCCACAGAGCCGAGCACAGTACCATAGACGGCACAGAGCCGAGCACAGTACCATAGACGGCACAGAGCCGAGCACAACAGAATAAACGGCACAGAGCACAGAACCAAGCACAATGCACCACACTTATCAATAGACTGCCCTCTGGGCAGGCTTTACACCTAGTTTCCTAATAACAAAGTACTGTGTTTCCCCCGAAAATAAGACGCTGTCTTATATTTTTTTGGCCCCCAAAAAACACACTAGTTCTTATGTAGCGGGGACTTCTCAGACTGTTTGTGGACAAGTGTTTCTCACTGTGACTCGGGTTTGAGCAGGGACATGTGCAGCCCGTTGCAGTGGTGAAGGAGTTGTTAATACAGGAAGACTGAAGGTATCACAAAAGGATTTGGAACATGTAGTTTCAAGTTCAGAGTGCCTAATGCAATTTGACAGGAAGAAAACTACGCCTCCCAGCAGGGGAGAGGACAGTCTGTGTTTTTTCGGGGGAGGAAGAGCACGTGTGGGAGAGAGGTGAGTCCAGAGAGGGCGAGACGGACGGTGTGGATGGTCCTGTTCTGTGAATTGTGCATCCGGCTGTCCTCGTGCTTCCAGTGCCAGAGAGAGCGATCGAGTGTGTCCAGCGGAGAAGAGATCCGGCTGTCCTCATGCTTCCAGTGCCAGAGAGAGTGATTGAGTGTGTCCAGCGGAGAAGAGATCCGGCTGTCCTCGTGCTTCCAGTGCCAGAGAGTGATCGAGTGCGTCCAGCGGAGAAGAGATCTGGCTTTCCTCATGCTTTCAGTGCCAGAGAGAGCGATCGAGTGTGTCCAGCGGAGAAGAGATCCGGCTGTCCTCATGCTTCCAGTGCCAGAGAGAGTGATTGAGTGTGTCCAGCGGAGAAGAGATCCGGCTGTCCTCGTGCTTCCAGTGCCAGAGAGTGATCGAGTGCGTCCAGCGGAGAAGAGATCCGGCTGTCCTCATGCTTCCAGTGCCAGAGAGAGCGATCGAGTGTGTCCAGCGGAGAAGAGATCCGGCTGTCCTCATGCTTCCAGTGCCAGAGAGAGTGATTGAGTGTGTCCAGCGGAGAAGAGATCCGGCTGTCCTCGTGCTTCCAGTGCCAGAGAGTGATCGAGTGCGTCCAGCGGAGAAGAAATCCGGCTGTCCTCTTGCTTCCAGTGCCAGAGGTAGCGATCACGCTACCGACAGCGGGGAAGGAGGGAGTGCATCTAACACAGAGAGGTATTCGGTTACCCAGCATGAGTTGATATTGCTAACTTGATTGTCTGGCCTAGTTCTACTGCCCATCTAAAAGGAGGATCGCTGCAGTTACAATCTTGTTACCCTGTGACACTTTGCGAAGATTTCTTTCCCTCCTTGTGGAGTACAAATATGGTTTCACAGTAAAGGTACCCAACGACAGAGTTCAAAGGGCCCCAACTCTAGCAGACTCGAGAGTTTGTGTAATTCCCACTGGCCAGTGGTTAGATAGGTTATGGTTGTAAGTCACGTCAATTATAGTCAATGATTGAACAGTGTTGAAGTATTGTAAAGCTTATTGTTTCGTTCATTCATCATTGCTCTAAATAGTGGTGGTAAATCATTCCAATCAATATTGTTATACTGTTGATCACTTTGTCCATCAGAGGGGCTGCTTGCTAGTCCTAATAAACCCCTTTTTATTTATTGTATAGCAGTGTCTTGGTGTTACTTGGTGCCGGAGGTGGAGGTGAGTGATTACTGGAGTGGGACAGAAGGCCCAAAAACTATAGCAGCTCTCGCGGGAGTAACGCTACATTTATTTTTGGGGTAGGTCTTAATTTTTTTTATGTTGGTGCGTTTTTTTGGCGGTGTACATCTGGTATCACTTCGCCTGTGACAGGAGCCGGTGCTAGAGGAAGCATTGGCTAAGACTGCGGTCATATGAGCGTTCTTTGAGCAGAAGGAGCACACTGAGTGCGTGTGTGTAACCACACTTCCATGCATCTTTCACAGCTTTGTGAAGGCTGGACGGGGAGGGTCACATTGTGTAGCGTACGCACGAATTGCATACGCTAGCACCGGACGTAATTTCAAGCTACGACTGACACAGACGGAATGCACAAACTGCACTCAGCGAGGTGGCAACACAGGCATCAGAGTGGATGGAACGTCCACTCTCACAGATGTTCCTTCTGCTCAAAGAACACTCGTGTGACCGCAGCCTTATGTGGCTCTGCTCCCTCCACTGCCACCTCGATTCCTCTGGCGCCGGCATCACTGATTCTCTCCTGCGGCTCCTCATGTTTCCCTACAACTAGGTCTTATTTTTGGGGTAGGTCTTATATTTTAGCAGTTATCAAAAAAACAAACTAGGTCTTATATTTGGGGTAGGTCATATTTTTGAGTTTTAGAAACTCATCACATCAATAATATTAACTAAAAATGCCATATAATTGCAAAAGAACTTTTTATCTTCCTCATATTTAGCTTTGTGTTCTAACGAATTTAGAACATCGCCTAAAACAACACAATACTTAAGAAATCAATAGTTATTTAGCTAAAATAATATAGCAGACATACGATAAGTGGCTATTTACTAACTGCTATTTATCTCACCTTAACCCTTTCGCTGTTGAGGCATTTCCTGCCTCTGTGCTGAGGTCATTTTTACCGATTTTGCTCATCATGTTTAAACATGTTTTGAAGGCTTATTTTAGTATATGATCCAGACATATTATATATCGTTCTTTCCGTCAGACTCGGCAGATTCATAATATGTCATTATTATATGTATACGTCATGTCCTGTCTGTATATTATAACAAAAAATGCAATAAAATATGAATTTTCAATAATTTACAACGTGTAAAGTGTTTTTTTTCATATTTTAACATGCGAGAAATTGCGCTTATATTTTGTATGGGGTGTGCTTGTTAAAAAAATTAGAGATGGGGTCTCGTTACATTTTTTTTTGGGGACAATTACGTGATTTTTAACAAACGCACCGCATACAAAAATCGTTAGTGCAGCATCATTGTTCACATAATAATTGAAATGGGAACAATATTGCTGCATTAACGAACCAAAAAAAAAATATTTTTTTTTTTTGAATTTTTTTTTAAATATTTTTTTATTTTTATTTTTTTTAATAAACTTTTTTCATACTCATGTTTGGTATCGTTGGAACGGCCATGCTCTGGCCGATCCAACAATATCAAACATTAACCCCTAACTGCCACAGATCGGGAGATAGGGGGTTCATTGGAACCCCCTATCTCCACCATTGGTGGCAGTTAGGGGTTAACTCCAGGACTGGCATCATCATGCTATGCACGAAGACGCCAGTCCTCAGGGGGCATTCCCGGAAGCTTGGCCAACATTCAAGATGTCGGCCAGCTCCGGGAAAGGATCACGAACCGGCGCTTTTCGGCGCTGATTCGTGATCCAGCCCCCATGGGGTTAATTCCAGGTACCGTTAGGAAGGGCAGGCTGTGCCCTTCCAAACGGTGCCTGGGTTAACCCCCGCAACGCCGGCGATCGGGAGGGAGAGAGGGGGGGTGCGCCTGAATTAGATGTCATCGCGCCACCGCGATGACATCTAATTCGGCTGCCGGCGGTTCCGGGTGCTGGGCTGACTTCGAGGATGTCAGCCCGCACCGGGGGGCACAGCGATCTGGCCCCAAAGGAACGCTACCTCCGCAGCGAAGGGGTTAATTGTTTGCTTTCTTCTTAAGTGTACCCATACATATTACATATTGGTTTTAGCAGGCTACAGGGCTTATTTGTTTTACCCTTTGTGCATTTAGCAAAAATGAAACATTAATTAAATGTTAAAGGAATTATAATATATTCTACACAAATACTGAAACTGATTAAATGTATCTAAAATAAATAAAATAAAAAAGTATCCTTGGGGCTCGGCAACTAAGGACAACAAATCTGAGCTGGAATATAAAGCACCATAAAGCAAGCAAATAAAATAAATTAAATAAATATCAAAAAACTCAGCCCAATATCAATCTCACCAGACCAAGAATATTCAGAATCTCACAGAAATTTCCCTATTTTTCTTTCTCTACAGCTCCCACCAAAAGGCAAAGGCCGGACACCATGTAGGATCCAGAGGTTTCTCAACTGAGATGGTATAACAGTGAATAAACATAGATCCTCAAGCTGGGAATGTTATTTTTTAAAATTTGTTTGTTCTACCTTGTATCTCCAGAAGGATATAGACATCTTAGAGAGAGTTCAGAGAAGGGCTACTAAAATGGTGTACGGCTTGAAGGAGAAAAGTTACCAGGAAAGGCTTAATGATCTTAACATGTACAGCTTGGAAAAAAGACGAGACAGAGGAGATATGATAGAAACATTTAAATACGTAAAGGGAATCCACAAGGTAGAGGAAGGGAGTATATTTAAAAGGAAACAAAGTAGCAAAACAAGAGGACATAGTTTTAGATTAGAGGGGCAAAGGTTTAAAAGTAACATCAGGAAGCATTATTTTACTGAGAGGGTGGTGGATACATGGAACAGTCTTCCAGTTGAAGTGGTAGAGGCCACAACAGTAATTGAATTTAAGCAAGCATGGGATAGGCATAAGGCTATCCTAAACAAAAGATAAATCCAGGTAAAGTATCCATGTAATTGGGCAGACTAGATGGGCCGAAAGGTTCTTATCTGCCGACATCTTTCTATGTTTCTATGTTTCTATGTTTCTATGTTAATGACAAAGACCATAAGGTCGAAATGTTGCTCTCTGCACTGGAGGAAAAAAACCTACATTTGGAAGATTATCCTACTGGCTGGTATCTGGAGTTCTTTGAATTGGTGTACAAGGTCTGTGGTCATTAAGCTGCCGTCTCTTATGTCAGGCAGCCTGGAGAACAATTTACCTCCTGCAGCCTTATCTAAACCTTCCCTCCTCCACCTCACTAACTGTTAGATACTGAAGATTAGATAAACCACAGCCACAAAGTAGAACATTTGCGCAGATTTTGGTAAATGTAGTTTCATAGGAAAAATCCACAAAATGGAAACAGGTGATAAAAAAACTAACTTCAAGCAAATAAAAAAAACAAACAGCAGAGTGCTTTATAATATACTGTAGTTTTATTTTTAATGCACAAGTAATCTAGGGCTTCAAAGGCACCATCTGGTGCCCCAATATTGAGATATCTCGGTATGCTGATCTGCAGCCCAAAAGCAAATGAAATTAGTTTGCTGCACAATGCCCAAAGAGCTAAAACTGTAAAATCAGAAACAACAATTGGTGTGAGATCCAGCAACCAATATATAATTCTATAATACGTAACTTAGGCAGACTAACCAAACGTTTCCTCCTTCATACATTCATCAACATAAATGTATACAATGTATATGCAAAAAGCAAAGGGAGTATAGCCTATGAGAAAAAATTGGACATCGTGTGATATTGTAACACAACGAATAATATTCCAGGCCCCCTACAAGGAGCACTCACTAGAAATGGGTAAGTGTGTAGCACATAGAATCATTAGATGTTACCCTCCTCCAGGTGCCATTTTGGCTCCAGAAATTTCCTGGGTTCTGTGTGTGCTGTTGCATTTTCGCAAACATCCCCCAAGTGATTATCAATTTTTTCAGGCGAAGGCGAATAATTGAAAATTGAAAAAAAAATAAAAAATTGATAATCACTTGGGGGATGTTTGCGAAAATTAAAGTAAAAATGGAAGATAGCTCCTCCCCCTTTTTCAGTGTTCCCGCCTAAGCAAACGGCATTTCATTGGCCTATGATGAATGATACTGTGTATTTAAGGAAGTGAACAGCAGTGAAGATTTAGAAGCCAACTGATGAAGCCATAGGGATACTTGTTGTCCTAGGCGAAACGCGTTTTGGCATTTGAATTATTTAATTTAATTTATTTTATATGTGTTTTATGGAATAAAATTTCTTTTTTATCCACTGCTGAATTTTTATCATTTTTTCCATTCAACAAAAGGTTTTTTTTGGATGTTGTACCTTAAACAACTCTTCAGGCCTTAATTCCACGGACCTGGACTAGGTCCTGTATCACGTGAGTGAATTTGCTGCGGTATTCTATTTTTGGATTGTTTGCATAGTGTGCACTATGTCTTCTTATATCTTTGTTTAAGATCTCGTGTAACCTACAATATCCTGAGGGCGTTTGGGAGGCCATTAAGAACCCTAAGGCTCAAGATCCCAGAGCCGGTTGGCTCAAATCAATGTGAGTGAGATAAATATATGTACTATTATCTCTTGAGCTTGCACAGTCTGCACTATGATTTTCTCAGTTTTTTCCTTCAATTGAGGTATTCTGAAGAGAACAAGCAACCTTTTATATTGGAGCTCCCTTTGCGCTACACTTGCCATCTTTCTATCACCATTTCCCGGTTGTTCCGAACAAGAACAACCCCAACTAGTGGACAGCGGCATTGGGACTCATTCTTTTTCAGGTTTTTCATCAGCGCCTATCTGTTTATTGTTTGAAATAATACATATTGAAAGCATAGACAAGAACAAAATGAAATACCCAGACTAACTAAAATCCCCAGGCAAATTAAAAAATAAATAATTGAATATCAATTGAAATGCCTCCAGAATTCACAAACAATTAATAATATCCATGTCCATGTTTAATCCACCTCTTTTCCATGTACCCAATTTATGTATCCACTTACATTCCTTTTTTGCCAATATCTTAAGATAATCTCCTCCCCTCCAATTTGGCACTACTACCTCAATTCCTACCCAGTTTAAGGATTCTATTGTAAACAATGGGCAGTTATTGCAATGATTGGGTACACTGTGGTCTACTTGCCTTTTAATATTATTAAAATGTTCTAAAATTCTCACTCTAAGTTCCCTTTTAGTTCTACCCATGTATTGAGTAAATATATCACCCCCTTGCTTCTACAGTTAATAAAATTCTTTATGGGAAATGTTTCCTTTGTTAAACTGCTTACAAAGGATTCCCTTCTCTTGTTGCTTAAATGTCTACACGCCTTACAATTCCCACATTTGTAAAAGCCAGAAGATCTAGTTAGAAAATGGGGAGTTTTTCTAATTTCTTCTTCGGGTAATAGTGTCAGTGCAAGTATTTGTTTGAAATTACCCGCTTTTCTAAAAATAACTACTGGTGAATTGGGTAAAACTTCCCATGTATTTCATCCATTTTCAGAACATGTCAATATTTTCCAAAGGCCTTTCTTATTGCGTCTGCATGGGGATTATATTGAGTTATGAACGAGAAGGCAAAACGGTTTTCCTTCCTATTTGTTTTCTTTTCTCTAGCTTCTAAAAGATCGTTTCTATTTTTCCTAATTATGTCTTGGAAATCTCTATTGCGGACTTTACTATAGCCCTTGGGGATGTATTTTGCCTTAATTATCTTGGCTTGTTCTTCAAAAATCTTCTTATCTGAACAATTCCTCCTGATTCTTGTAAATTGGCTTTTTGGGATGTCAGTTAGCCATTTTCTTGCATGAGAACTCAATACATCAATCGCTAGGTTGGAATCTGTTTTTTTAAAAAAGTTTTTGTATTGACCTTATTATTCTTTATGTATATGGTTAAATCTAAGAAATCTATAGTGCTCTTATGAATATTCAATGTAAAAGTGAGATTAAAATTATTACTACTCAGTGAGTTGATATAATCATTCAGGGACTCTATATTACCTTTCCATATGGTGAAAATATCGTCTATGAACCTTTTCCAGAGGACGAGGTTTGCTCCCCATTCTGGCAAAGACAAAATGTGATCATGTTCCTATCTGGACATGTATATATTCGCATAACTGGGAGCAAACCTCGTCCCCATGGTTGTCCCGCATATCCGTAGATAATATTTAGACTCGAACCAAAAATAATTGTGCTGCAATATGAACATAATGGAATCTAGTAAAAACTCTGTTCTTTAGGAAGAGAGTTTTCCAACTCCAAAACTCTTTTTAACCATCTCAACTCCTTTTAAATGAGGAATAGAAGTATATAATGCAGTAACATCAATGGTAGCTAGACAATAATCTTTATCCTATACTAGTTTGTCTAATTCTCTTAGGACATGCCTTGTGTCTTTCAAATAAGACGACGTGTTTTGGACTATGGGCTGTAGAAATGTGTCTATATATCTTTATAAATTATCAGTGAGGAAATGATCGGTCTTCCAGGGGGGTTATTGATGTTTTTGTGGATCTTGGGGAGAAAATAGAAGAGGGCTAACTGACGGTGTTTATTAAAAAGATAATCAAATTCTTGCTGGAGAATGATTCCTTGCTCTTTCCCTTTTAATAATAATTTTTCCAACTCGTTCTGAAATTCGATAGTCGGATTTTTGTCTAGCAATTTGTACGTATTAAGATCTCCCAACAGTCTCCCTGCTTCCTGTAAATAATAGTCCCTAGACATAACGACTAACTCCCCTCCCCTTTATCCGCTTCCTTGATAACCAAGTTGCGGTTGTTCTTTAAACTCTTGCAGGCTTTTCACTCCCTATGGGTCAAATTATACTTGAAGAGCTTAGCAATCGCTCTATTTAAGTCTTCAGCGACCAGTTTTATAAAGACGTCTATATTGGGACCCTTGTCCCAAGCTGGAAAGAATCTTGATTTAGGTTTTAAACCAGAGTGTGTGAAGTTTGATTGGATGGTATTTTCTCTTACACCGCTATCTCCTTTTTTACAAAAGAACCGGTTTAGGGTAATTTTTCTCAAAATTTTTTGTAAATAAAAAAAAAGGGCAAAATCATTAATTCTCTTTGTTGGAGCATATTTTAAACCTTTTTCTAAAATTCTTTCTTCTTCTTTGCTCAATTCTATGCCAGATATGTTGAAAATTCCTTTACTGTTTATCTCCTTTTTTTTATCTTTTTCATCTTTTTTGTCTATCCACATCATCTCTAATCTTCTTCTTCCGTGTCTGTGTACTCTGATAACAGCCTTTTCTTGGATGGCTGAAGTGGAGAGAATGGATTCTGGCTTTCCCATGGATTTGGGAAACTTACCCCTTTCCAAACTTGGTCTAAAAAATCCGACTTAGGGCCTTTCTGGACTTTCACCCAACCTCCCTTCCCATCTTTAACCTTGGGTGTGTTCTGGCGATAAGTTTGTGATAAATCACATGCACAGTTTTGATTTTCTTGCCTCATATTAATTGCACCAGAGGGGCATAGTTTTTTTCTCTTTGGTTTTGCTCCTTCCCTAGACCCTATCAAAGGGTCTATTGTTTCTATAGGAGTTAAGCCTATTTCTACCTTGTTCTCCTCCTTTACTAAATTCTCTTTTCTTATAAGATGGTTTCCTTTCCTTGGAATATTATTCGCTGTGTTACAATATCACACAATGTACAATTTTTTCTCATAGGCTATACTCCCGTTACTTTTTGCATATACATTGTATACAAAACTGTAAAATCAGCTGCTCAAAGCTCTGAAATATCAGGCTTTCAACAGCGGATGCGAGGAGAAAAAGAAGAAAATAGACCAGCCGCTCAAACCTCTAACTCAATTTAGCAGTAGATGGCACCATTCACTGGTCAAAAATAGGGTATTTACAGTAAGAAAGTAGGTATAAGCTCAATTATTTATTATTTTATAATAAATTAAAAATGATTTTACAAAAAAAACACTGGTTTATGACAATGTGTTTTTGGAAAATCCCTTGGTACTGATGGGGTTAAAGGTAAGTTTACTTGTGAAAAACATGTAAGGTTGTACAGTCTTTATGTATATGTTTACTTTTATATATATGTTATTGGTTATACATACTGTACAATATTTTTATTTAGGTCATCTGTTTTTCCATCTTTTGCAAAATGGGAAGATTTATTATTTTGTATGTTTATGTTGTTATACACAATAACTTAGATGACTGAGCATGCATACTAAAGTCGAAAAACATTTCTAGGTTGAATTTATGGTAATAATATGCAATATTCAATTTCTAATTATCTAATTTGTTTTTCAAGGCATTATAAAATATTATCAACAATGCACTCAAATAGACAATTAATTATTGGTTTACTATACCAATAACTTGTGTATCTATGCAGCTGTGTTCACTTTCCATATAAATAGACAGATTTTTTCTTTAATCTAACTTGTTCACAGTTACTGAACTGAGATAATAACATATTTCTTTACTACTCAATGTTCCAGGTGCTCTGCTGTTCTCTAAAGTATTATTGATTTGAATTTCACTTACAAGCATTGAGAAGTAAAGCTAGATTTCACTATTGTGCTATAGGTACATAGTTAATGAAGGTCAAATGCGATGCGAAGTCCCTTTTAAAAGATTGCCCACTCTCAAGAGGGACTTTGAGCACCTTTGAGGAGTGTGGGGTTGTTGGTAAACATACATGGCCTCGCTACAGTATCCATTGTTTGTTGAGCTACATGAATTTCAGTCAATATATATGTATACTGTATGTATATATACAGTTGTGTTCAAAATTATTCAACCCCCAATGCTGTAAAGGGTTTTAGGGAATTTAGTGTACATTTGTAATTGTATTCAGAATGAAATCCTACGAGGACTTTTTAAAGAACCATATGCAACTAAAATGACATCAATTGGTTTTGTAATACAGTAGTAAATGTTTCTTTTGTGAATTCTTCATTGACACAATTATTCAACCCCTTAAAGACTACCACTCTGAAGAACAGAGGTTCATTCAAGTGTTTTCAATCAGGTATTGAAAACACCTGTGGATGTCACGGAGCAGCAATAAAGCATAATAAGCACCAATTAGGCAGCTTTAAAATGACTGTGATACTCAGCTCCTTCTAGACATTTACTGGTGTGGTTACAAACATGGTGAAGTCAAGAGAATGGTTCAGGAAGACAAGAGAAGAGGTGATTACTCTTCACAGGAAGGGCAATGGCTATAAGAAGATTGCAAAGATGTTAAACATACCAAGAGAGACCATAGGAAGCATCATTCGCAAATTCAAGGCAAAGGGCACTGTTGAAATGCTACCTGGTCGTGGCAGAAGGAAGATGCTGACTTCGACTGCTGTGCGCTACCTGAAGCGTAGAGTGGAGAAAAGTCCCCGTGAGACTGCTGAGGAACTGAGAAAAGATTTGTCAGATGTGGGTACTGAAGTTTCAGCTCAGACAATACGGCGCACACTGCGTAATGAAGGCCTCCATGCCAGAACTCCCAGGCGCACCCCCTTGCTGTCTCCAAAGAATAAGAAGAGTCGACTGCAGTATGCCAAAAGTCATGTGGACAAACCACAGAAGTTTTGGGATAGTGTTCTGTGGACTGATGAAACAAAATTAGAACTGTTTGGGCCCATGGATCAACGCTATGTTTGGAGGAGGAAGAACAAGGCCTATGAAGAAAAGAACACCTTGCCTACTGTGAAGCATGGCGGGGGGTCAATCATGCTTTGGGGCTGTTTTGCTTCTGCAGGTACAGGGAAGCTCCAGCGTGTGCAAGGTACCATGAATTCTCTTCAGTACCAGGAGATATTGGATGACAATGTGATGCAGTCCGTCACAAACCTGAGGCTTGGGAGACGCTGGACCTTTCAACAGGACAATGATCCCAAGCATACCTCCAAGTCCACTAGAGCATGGTTGCAGATTAAAGGCTGGAACATTTTGGAGTGGCCATCGCAGTCACCTGACTTAAATCCGATTGAGAACCTCTGGTGGGACTTAAAGAAAGCAGTTGCAGTGAGCAAGCCTAATAATGTGACTGAACTGGAGGCTTTTGCCCATGACGAATGGGCAAAGATACCCGTAGATCGCTGCAAGACACTTGTTTCAAGCTATGCTTCACGTTTAAAAGCTGTTATAACTGTAAAAGGATGTTGTACTAAGTACGAAGATTGAATGTCACTTGGGGGTTGAATAAAACTGATAATGATGTGAGCACAGAAAAGACATTTGTGGTTATTTCATTATAAATGTTATGTTATATTTGTCTGACCTACACGTGCCTCTTTGATTTAATTGTAAGCAAGATGACTGAATGATCAAAATCAATGTCAAACTGGCCAAAACACTCAATTTCAGTGGGGGTTGAATAATTTTGAACACAACTGTATATGTTACGGTTAAAGTCTGAAGTACGGTTAATCTTGGGATTAATCCTGACATTACCCAGGCATCATTAGCAAAAGTCTGAAGTGAAATGAAATTTCAGACTTTATCCGGGTAATCTGTGAAGTATCCAGAAGCTTCTGGGTACTCCGGTTTTCTGCTGTGTTTTACCCGGGTAAAACGTACATTCCCCTAGTGTTGCTGGATAAAGTGCGATGTGCAATGAAACATCAGACTTTGTCCGGGTACACTGCAAAGTATCCAAACGCCTCTGGGTACTCTGGTTTTCTTCGGTTTTCAGCAGGTTACAGTTAACTGAATTCCGAGGATAACTCGGATAACTCTGCAAACTGTTATCTGGCCAATAACCAAATTTAATTTTTTGTTATTTTTAACCAAATTGTATCCACAGTCACAAACCACACTAAATAACCATCAGGTAACTCTGTGCGTTGTCAGAAAATTAATTTATGAAGATAAAGATATTATATAAGGAGTAACCAAATGGTTATAATGTTTTATAAATGATATTTAATACATATGACACATAATAAAGATCATATAACTCTTTAACATTCATATAAAAAACATATCCTGTTACTCTGTATATTCATTATATCCTTAATACATTTTAATGTTTGTCTTTTGCCATTTTCGTTGATAATATCCTTAGATAATAGTAAAATTCACTTTTACCTAAGGGGGGTTGGATGCTCTGCAGATTACCCAAGTGAAGCTGTGGATAGTCCTCAGATTACCCGGGTGAAGCTTCAGACTTTTATCTGAACGATAACAAAATTCGGTTTGAACCAAACGGGGTTGGATAGTCTGCAGATGATTTGGGTAAAGTGCGAATTTTTCAGCTCTTCCAGACTGTTACCCAAGGGCGGTTGGTTAGTCCTAAGATTATCCAGGTAAAGTCCAAATTTTTCATTTTTTTGCAGCTTTACCTGGTGGTTTTGGGTAATGTGAGGTTTACCCGGGTAAGCATAAGATTAACCGCACTTCCGGCTTTAACCGTAACATATACACACATAGAAAATTGTAAACTGATGTATACCTAGTTAAGTGCATATAGTATATTGTTCACAGATAAATATATTACACATCCATTTACAATGATTTTTTTAACAAACTATAACACAAATCACAGTGAACTAAATTACATCTGTATACGTTTAATTAAAATATGGATTACTTCCACTTATAGCAGTATTATTATTGTTTCATATCATTGGATTCCATTACATTCTCTATAAATCATCCATTATAATATCACCATGGATAGACATTTATAGCACCTGATGTAACTTAACTAAACAGTTCAGGGAATGGGCCACTAGAATTAGATGTACTGAACTTTCATCACTTTTTATGAAATGAATTAATATAAGTAACCAGGCACTCAGATTGCAAATCAGGAAGAGTGTAGCTCTAGACACCTGGTCAAATATATGTGTCCCATCTTTGAATCCTTGGATAAATAATGAGCAATTTTGGGCTGAACATTTAGCTGTTTGGTCAATGATTACATTTGTTTTTATGAGCTTGTCTAAATACTACATTTTTTCTTTTACATTGTATCCTTAAAAGTAAGATGGTCTTGTTTGCCCCAGGCAAATTCTTCAGCATTGTCTGGAAAAACTCCTAATACTTTGCAAACATCTTCTTCCTGGCAGTCTGGTTATGTTTTATGTATTAGACAAAATGCCCATGTACCTTCAGGAAGAATTTTTTTTATAGAATTTTGAAATCAGAAATGCCCGGACTCAACCAATCAGTGGTGTTTGTGATTATATTCACCAGGGCGGAGAAAAGGTAAATTGAAACAGACTCTTGTGAATGCAGACCTTCAGGGATTTGTCTAACAGGAAAGGACCATGAGTAGAACAGCAAAATGTATAGAGAAAGTTAGATTCTCAGGGTTTTTGAGAAAGGATTTTTCCAGGAAGGATACATTGAGATTTCTCTCATTTTCAAGTATGTCCTGGGTGGCGAGTATGTACCGTTAGGTGCCTTGCCCAAGGACACTTACTGGAGAGGTGCTCGTCGGGATCGAACCCATGTCTCCACGCAGAGCAGTGATGTTACCTCTACTCCACCCAGCCGGTTATTCAAAGAGATCCGAATTGCTGGAGAAAGGTAACCGAAAGCTGAAATTCAGTGTACGGTTACCTTTCCTGGCCATTCGGCTATCCAGAGAGCAGGCAATTTGCCAAATCCTGGCGAATTGCCTGCACATATGGTGCCTGTTCGGTGCCTGTTCGAGGGCAGTGAATCCCCATAGAGAAGCAATGCTTCAGCTATTCAGAGAGCAAAGCCCAGCAGTGAAAATTTGCCAAATTGCCCTGCCATTCGGTGGTTTAATTTGGCAGGTTTATTCAGGCGAATCCCATAGGCTTCAATGTTAAAAATATTCCCGTTTAATTCAATATCTAATAAACCGTTGATTATAACATTCTGCAGTAAAAAGTCTCTTTATTTTTAGGACCTTTTAGGCAATTTTTGGGATTTTTTTGCAAAAAAAATTTTCCCGTTTTTTTTTTAAAATTGTTTTTTATTTTTTCTGTAACAGCCCTTTTTATTATCATTCATTTGACCTCATATGTAAATTTGAGACATTTTCGCTCAGTAGTTTGTTTGCAAAGAGCGTTTCACTTTTCAAACATTCAAGCATACTGGGTTTTTTTTTCTTCACCTCCTTCGTCTGCGGTGTCGGCTTTTTCCGGCGACTGCTCAGTGATCGGCTCCTGCTCGGGTTTCTCCGGCGTCTTTGGTGGGTTAATCCAGATGTTTTTGCGGGTTTCGGTGTGCGATTGTCCTCGTTTTGCAGTGAGTTTTCGGCGGGTTTGCGGCGACTTTTCCCTGCATTACGGCGGCCTTTTGGTGTTTGTTGAATGCAGGGTCGCTGAAATGGGATCGCCAAATCGTACCGAATTGAAGAGAACGAAAAGACACCGAACGTGCAGTGGCTTTTCCATTCTCTTTGAATAACCATGTCAGTCTTTGAAACCCTGTTAATATATTGCCGTAGTCTGCATTCAGCTGAGCCCTCAGAAATTAGAGTAAACCTGGCCTAAAAATAAGGTTAGAGCAAGTGCCTTTATGCTAACCCTACACAAGCAATATGTGATTTTACAGAGAAAATCTGGAGATGCCATCCAAGTGTATAGGTTGGCTGTTGAGCACTACACCATGCTGTATGCTATACCATGCTGTATGACCCGCATATTTTAAAAGTTATTAATCTTTGAATGAGTTAATTCAGTCATACCATTTCACCACTATTCTTCATGACTTCTTCAGGAAAAAATAATAGTGCCAAATAATTTAGCTATGGGTTTTATTATTTAATCTAATACATTATTGATTATATATTCTACTGGTTTGGGAACTTCTTCACTTTTTATATAACTATTTTTTAGATTATTTTTATATTTAATAATATCTTTTCTATCGGTCTAGTTAACATTATTTAATACATTTATTTATTTAAAGTGAAATCTTCATATTTTTTCCAAAAATTTACATTTGAATGAATCTTTCTTTTGATCTACATAATCATTCAGGATAATCCAATCCATTTGCTTGAGTTATTCTGCCTCCCTAGCAAAGCTGTAAAATGAGTTACCTGTGACTATCTGATAAGTCTGAATGGACCTGTACTCACATGATGAAGCTCAGCTGACAGAGTCAACTCAGGAAAACTGATAGAAGGAGTATTTCAGTAGAAGTTTATTCTTCAGGCTGGCAATCCTTGAAATGTGTATTGAAATGCAGGTGAAAAGACAGTAGTTTTGCCAGAGTGAAGTGACAATGTCTGCTACAAACCAGGATGAGGAGCAGCACAGGAAATGAGATAGAAAGGGAGGTGCTAAAGTAAGGGAGCCCAGCAGGGATAAAAATAACATGAAAAGATAGGAGCCAGCAGAAAAAAGCTGATTCAACACAGATCACAAAATATTAATTTAAAATATACCCTGAGTTGTGGGACAAGACATGAGGTGCCTAGAGAAGTATCAGCTATACCCTCATGACGTTGCCCAACTAACGCTGAAACGATTGTTGGGGCTTGCTGTATCTTTCGTGCAGAGGAATCTTCCTTCACATTTCATTTCTGGATGCCATTTTGGGTGAATGCATTTGGCATAGTTTCCTCTGTAAAGACACCATCTATCAGGCTAAAATGTATTATAACACAACAAAAAAAGAATGCAATAGCAAACAGGCAATAAAAAGGATGGGAAAAGAAATAGAACCAGTTGGGTTCAATGTTTCTTGTTGTTTTAGATTATATAGATGATTTTGCATTCATATAGCAGGTTGGGCTTCAATACTATTCACCTCAATATAACACTTATAGCACTTCTCATCACACATCTCATTATTTTATCTGTTGACTATGCGAATGCCTGTTGTGTGTGTGCCTATGTATGTTTGCCCACATAATACATCTATCGACCGATATATCTATCATATATAGAAATCAACTGAGCTATATATCTACAGCTATAGATCTGATCTTAATAAAGACTATTTGCTGGTCAAAATGTCAGTTTTCCTGTATACAAAAAGAGAAGTGAAATGCAAACATGGATTTAAACAAGACAAACAAACGTTGCTTCCTTGTTAAACAGACAAAATCATGACTTGCACTGTCTCAAAAGAAAATAGATATATGCGCATCATAGAAGAGCATTGTATAAATATAGATAGTTACAGTTACAAGTATTTATAAAGCACCAACAAATTCCTTAGCGCTGTACAATGGGAGAGACCGAATAGAAAGTATACATACATGTTACACACATGGAGCAGATAAATCAGGGGGGTGCGCTCACATGCTCCTGAGCCTATAGGCTCCTTCTCCTGTGCCTCTAGTGCAATTATGGGCTTGCTCCTAAGACCTGCAGGGTTATTCAGAGAAAGGTGAAAAGCAGGAGAAGAGAACAATCTAGGCCAAATAGCAGATTTGGAAAGTGAGATAAATGGGAGAATTTTTTTGCTTTGGTTATTTTGACCTAGAATTTTTACTTCTTCAGTCATTCTCCTGGTTTTCCCCTGTCTCCGAATAACCCTGTAAGTCTTTCGTCAAGGACACATTGAAGCTCTCACTGCAATGCGAGTCCCTTCAACCTGAAAGTAAATCTGTTCCACATAGGAAAACTAGTTGTTATTTAATATAAAATGAATTCCTTCTATTAAAAAATCGATCCATAGAGGCTCATATGACTCAAACAACTCTAAAAATAGCTATAACTGCTGTACAACCTCGTTGATGTGGTATCATATTATATAATGAATGGACATCACATGTGACCAGCATGTAGTCAGACTTCCATTGTAAATTTGTAAAAAATCCATGGTGTCCTTCAAGTAAGCAGGGGTGTTTTGAACAACTGGCTGCAAAAAATATGTCAATGTATTGAGATAAGTGACTGGTAATGGACTCAATACCCCAAATAATTGGACGTCCCAGTGGTTATTTTATGGATTTTTGGGAGTAGATAAAAAAAATGGAATTTTAGGGTCAGAAAGTCCCAAATATTTGAATTTTTTCTCAATTAAAATACCTTCCATAAAGCCTTTCTTGATCATATTCTAAAAAGAGTTTCTTGTACCTGTTTAGTAGGGTCATGATCCATTTATATGTTTTAATGCCCCTAATTGATGTAAGGCTAATTGATTGTACTTATCAAAGGGGAGTATGACAATACACCCCCTTTGTCGGCGGGTTTTATAATGATGTTAGGGTCATCCTTCAAATTTCTCAGAGCTAACCTCTCTAGCCTATTGCCTAGCCTCATCTTCTCCGATATCCTATTCTTGGGGTAGAAGATAGATTTTTTCCTTACGGTTGTGTGGTTTGAACTTGGAGGCAGTGTCTTTTTTCCAATGGATTTTTTAAAAAGAACTTCTTTAAACACAACTTACATTGAAACTTCTTCAAATCGAAACATATTTGGAATTTGTCAACAGGGGCACTAGGGGCAAATTTAAGGCCCTTCAAGACCTTTATTTCCGTTGGATTGAGAACTCTGTTACTTAAATTAAAAATACCCACTTTATTATCACCTATTATTTTTTCCATCTTTTTTGAGGTCCTTCTTCCACTAATTCCTCTCCTCGCCTTTCCAGAGATCTTTTTAATAAAGCGGGCCGAGTTTCTACCCTTTTATCTGCTTCTAAGGGAACCGTTCTGAATATTAAAAAATCGTCCTTCCTCGTTAGTTCTCGATATGAGAACCTGCCTATTACTTAATTTCTCAACTCGGCATATATATATTATACGTGGGGAGGTCAAGTATTGGTGACCTATCTTGGTTCCACTTAGAAATTCACTTGTATTTTCGGGACTCTCTTCTCGGGCTCCAATGAGGAACCTTACTAACGAAGGCCTCTGACCTGTGGTAGGTCAGGACATCATTTGGTAGAATCAGTGTTGCTACCAGGATGACATCTAATGATTCCATACAGCAAGGTCCTCTATTAGTTGTTCTACACTTGATAGACCCTTTACTTGGACTATCCCCTCTTATGCGTTTAGTAGTCTACTTCCCTTCCTTGGGTAGATTACTCGCCACAATCTTACCAGAATTTGCAGATTCAGGGGCATTCTTTGAGTTTTTTTTAATAAACCTTTTTATATATTCCCCTCTTGTAATGTCTCTCTTGGTGGAGATCTAAATGAGGATGGCCCTGATCATGGGTAGTCCGAACAAGTAAAGTGACCACCACCATTGTGGTCTTTCCTGTGGGTTGTGCCCTATCTACAACCTGTGAGTGAACTTTATTGAGCCATAACAGTGGGCTTCTCTTGGGGGAGTAGTTTTGGTACTTACCAATTACCATTTACCAAAAATTGGCTGCACCATATACTCTTACACATTCATACTTGAAAACGAGAGAAATCTCAATGTATCCTTCCTGGTAAAATACTTTGCAAATAAATAAATAAATAGACATTTAAAATTGTGTCTGCTTCTAAGTGGGCTATTTTCAAGTGGAGTTTAAAAACAGGAATTCTACCTGTACTGGTCTGTGGTTTGTATCTCTAGAGGGAGAGAAACCTGTGGTTTATTTATTTGTTTAATTTCTCTTTGCTGGTTTTTTTTTTTTCTGTTGTGCTTTTTGGTTGTTTTTTTACCCTGGGTGGCTGGTGACTTGTTAATTGGGGGCGTGTAGCCTGTCAGGTGATTTCACTTGTATGGCTACATAAACTCAATGGCAGCTCACTGAGCTTGCTCACAAGGGCTTGTAGTGGTCTGCTTTCTAAGTGGGCTATTTTCAAGTGGAGTTTAAAAACAGGAGTTCAAATAACAGGTATCAATTGTGATATATTCTCTTGTTGTGGGTATGAGTGTTAGCAAGCTTGAAGGTTTGACCCAGTGCACATCCTGCTGCATGTATGCATGTCTGGAGGAATCCTTCCAGGGTCCATATCTCTGTAGCAGGTGTGAACGTGTAGCTCTTCTGGAAGCTCATATTGGAGATCTGGAAGGGCAAATCGTAACGCTGAGGCAGATTGACAATCTTGAAAGGAGCCTGCTTCTCACGGAGCAAAGTATAGTTGAGGAATCTAGGGGTGTGGGAGGAGTGGAGTTAACCGGGGAACAGGTTGGTAGCTGGGTGGGAGGGAAGAGGAAAAGGTTGGCTAGTCCTGATCTTGCGCACACCAACAGATTTGCCCCTTTGAGCGAAGATGTTGGGTGCATCAGCTCAGGTGTAGCAGTACTGGAGGAGGCTGCTCCCTCTAACAGCAGGGGGATCAGCCCACCAAGTAAGGGAGGGATAAAGAGGGCAAGTAAGCCTAGACAGGTTGTGGTGGTAGGGGACTCTATTATTAAGAGAGTAGACAGGGTAATCTGTCGCGCTGATCCCCTTAACCGGACAGTTTGCTGTCTGCCGGGTGCCCGTGTTAGGCATGTGGTTGAGAGAGTTGATAGATTATTGGGAGGGGCTGGAGATGACCCAGCTGTCATGGTCCATATTGGTACCAATGACAAAATAAGCGGAAGATGGAAGGACCTGAAGAATGAATTCAGGGAATTAGGAAGTAAACTGAAGAAGAGGTCCTCCAAGGTAGTATTTTCTGAGATCCTACCTGTGCCACATGCTACAGTGGAAAGGCAGCGGGAGATTAGGGAGGTCAATGCGTGGTTTAAAGCTTGGTGCAGGAAGGAGGGCTTTGGGTTTTTAGAGCACTGGGCTCATTTTGCACTGGGGTACAATCTGTATAGTTGTGATAGATTGCACCTGAATGGAAGAGGGTCTGCTGTGCTAGGGGAGAGGATGGTTAAAAGGTTGGAGGAGACTTTAAACTAGTGGAAGGGGGGGAGGGATACAGTATCTTACAAAATGGAGACAGAGTAGATAGCGCAAGGGTTTCAGCTCAGACTAAGGGGGGGGAGCCGGGGGGGATGGGTAATGTCAGAACAGTGGAGGCATGTAATGTAAAGTCGCATTCAGCATGTGTGGGTAGAGACAACATTAAATGTATGCTTGCTAATGCAAGGAGCCTCAATAACAAGATGGGGGAACTAGAGGTAATAGTACACACTAAGCAATACGACATAATAGGAATAACAGAAACGTGTGGGACGAAACGCATGACTGGGCTGTAAACTTAAACGGTTATACATTGTTTAGAAAGGATAGGAAACATAAGAAAGGGGGTGGAGTGTGTTTATATGTAAATCAGGATTTAAAGTCTAATATTACACAACTGGAAAGCGATGAGGGAAATGTGGAATCCTTATGGGTAAATATTTCGTTGGGGAATAAACAGGGAAGCCAACTATTGGTTGGCATATGCTATAAACTACCTAATATAGATAATGATGAGGAAGAACAACTGTTAGAGCAAATTAGGAAGGCTGCAGATCATGGTAGCACTTTAATTATTGGAGATTTTAATTACCCGGACATTAATTGGGATAGTGGGAATAGTAATTCAGCAAAGGGAATCCGGTTTCTGAACATTTTAAATGATACCTTCATGTCACAACTGGTAGAAACACCAACTAGAGAGGATAACTGTCTGGACCTGGTTATAACAAATAATGTGGATCTTTTCTCAAATATTAATGTAAAGGAACAGTTGGGAAATAGTGACCATAATATGGTGACTTTTGAAATAAACTCAAAAAAAACACATTCATAAGGGGCATGCTAAAACATATAATTTTAAAAAGGCCAACTTTATTAAAATAAAGGAAGCTCTCATGTCATTGACTGGCAGAAACTCTTTCACGGGAAAAACACGGAGGATAAGTGGAATATCTTTAAACTAACACTAGAAAAGTACACGTCTCAATATATTCCACTGGTTAATAATTATAAAAGAAACAGACTGAAACCAATGTGGCTTAGTAGGAAGGTAACTAAGGAAATGAAAAATAAAAAGAAGGCATTTAAAGCTTTTAAATCTGATAAATCTGAGGCATCCTATAAAGCATATAGGGCAGCCAATAAAGCATGTAAAAATGCGATTAGATGGGCTAAACTAGAAAATGAAAAAGAAATAGCCAAAGAGAGCAAGACCAACCCTAAAAGATTCTTTAGGTACATAAATTCTAAAAAACCCAAGAGTGAAAATGTAGGTTCACTAAAATCTGAGTCAGGGTTATTGTTAACTGAAGATCAGAATAAGGCAGAAATTTTAAATGATTATTTTTCTTCAGTATTTATCAAGAGAAACCTATAACAGGAGACATGCAATTCATTAATAAAAACTTACTAATACAAAGTGACTGGTTGACTCAGGACAAGGTTTGGCAGAAATTAAACAATGTGAATGTGAATAAAGCCCCAGGGCCAGATGGAATTCACCCGCGAGTACTGAGAGAGCTATGTGTTGAAATATGTAAACCTCTGTTCTTAATCTTTCAAGATTCTTTTTCTTTCAGGAATAGTACCAGAGGATTGGAGAAAAGCTGATGTCGTCCCTATATTTAAGAAAGGTTTAAAATTTGTGCCTGGGAATTATAGACCTGTGAGCTTAACATCTGTGGCTGGGAAAGTATTCGAGGGGTTACTAAGGGATAATATTCAGGAATTTATTGGGAGGTATAATGTTATTGGCAAAAATCAGCATGGTTTCATGAAACACAGATCATGTCAGACTAACCTAATTACGTTCTATGAGGAAGTAAGTAGAAGTATAGATCAGGGGTCGCAGTGGATGTGATTTACTTAGATTTTGCCAAAGCTTTCGACACAGTTCCACACAAAAGGTTACTATTTAAATTAAGAAAAATTGGTCTAGATGAAAAATACTTGTTCTTGGATAGAAAACTGGCTAAAAGATAGGGTACAGAGAGTGGTCATAAATGGTACATTTTCAAGATGGACACCAGTGGTAAGCGGTGTCCCAGGGGTCTGTTATAGGACCAATACTATTCAATTTATTTATAAATGACCTTGAGATAGGCATTGAAAGTCATGTATCAGTGTTTGCAGATGACACAAAACTAGGAAAAGTAATACAATGTGAGCAGGACGTTACTTCGCTACAGAGG
Source organism: Leptobrachium leishanense (assembly GCA_009667805.1). Taxonomy (NCBI): domain Eukaryota; kingdom Metazoa; phylum Chordata; class Amphibia; order Anura; family Megophryidae; genus Leptobrachium; species Leptobrachium leishanense. The sequence goes on along the minus strand of CM019072.1, from coordinate 97,436,657 downwards.
GATTTAGATAGATTGGGGGACTGGGCACTTAAATGGCAGATGAAATTTAATGTAGATAAATGCAAAGTTATGCACTTTGGAGTGAAGAACACACAAGTAATTTATACCCTAAATGGTACGGAGTTAGGGAAATCCAAGCAGGAGAAGGATTTGGGAATAATCATAGACTTCAAACTAAGTAACAATGTGCAATGTCAAACAGCAGCCGCCAAGGCAAGCAAAGTATTGGCATGCATTAAAAGGGGAGTTCACTCACGGGATGAAAACATAATTTTGCCTTTGTATAAATCAATGGTCAGGCCGCACCTTGAATATGCCGTGCAATTTTGGGCACCGGTCTTAAAAAAAGATATTATAGCGTTAGAAAAAGTGCAGAGAACGGGCAACTAAATAATAAGGGAATGGAAGGGTTAAGTTATGAGGCAAGATTAACAAGCTTAAACCTCTTTAGTTTAGAGAAAAATGGCGCCTTAGAGGGGATCTGATAACCTTATATAAATATATACGGGGCCATTATCAACCATTGTCTGATAACCTATTCATTAACAGGACTATACATAGGACAAGGGGTCATCCATTTAGACTGGAAGAAAGAAAATTTAGCTTAAAGCATAGGAAGGGTTATTTTACGGTGAGAACAATAAAGCTGTGGAATTCTCTGCCTGTTGAGGTGGTTGGGTCAGAGTCTGTACAGACTTTTAAAAAACGACTAGATGACTTCCTGCAGACACAGAATAATAAGGGTTATAATATTTAATATGTGGGTAAAAGCTTCTTGATCCAAGGAGAAATCTGACTGCCATTCTGGGGTCAAGAAGGAATTTTTTCACAGTATGTTGCATATTGGCAAGCATTTCAGACTGGGTTTTTTGCCTTCTTTTGGATCAACAGCAGTAGGTTATGTGGGAGAGGCTGAACCCGATGGACGCATGTCTTTTTTCAGCCTATATAACTATGTAACTATGTGACTATGTGACATTACAGTGAGAGCTTCAGTGTGTCCTTGACGAAAGACTTGGTCTATCGGGAGTTTCATGGAAAAGTAGCAAGTCCATAATTGCACTAGAGGCGCAGGAGAAGGAGCCTATATGCTCCGGAGCATGTGAGTGCGTCCCCCTGATTTATCTGTATACTATCTATAGTTATACAATGCTGTTATATGATGTGCATATATCTATTTTCTTTTGAAGCAGTGCAAGTCATGATTTGGTCTGTTTAACAAGGAAGCTACATATGTTTGTCTTGTTTAAATCCACATAAGTGCTTCACTTCTCTTTTTGTATGTTTCATGTTGTGGAAAGTTGGGGGCATTCTTATATTGTGTATAATGACAGTGGTATCACCTTTTACAGTTTTCCTGCATATACGCAGCTATAGATCGACCAACCTAAATGTCTAAACAGCTACATAGCTGCTTGGTTTTAGATTTACCTAGTTATATGCATCTATCTGCCTGATTAAATATATCTATCTGCCTGGTCATAGAAAATAAATATTTTTTTGTAATTCCTTTAATATCCCCACAAAGATAATCAGATATACATTTTCAGTCTCAGAAATTTGTGTGTGGGTTTTGAATTTTAAAACTACCTTTTTGGTGGGGTTTAGTTTCTTAACTGTTATTATGATTTTTAGGTTGTGGACCTTCCAGATCAAAATTTGCATTTGAGAGACTGTTTATATTGAAGTTAGAATGAAGAATATTGATCAAATAATTAATTTAAGTTAATTTATAGGGTTATAGTGTCGATCATCAATATGGTGCCCTATTCTAAGATATTTTGTACTAAAACATCTGTTTTCTAACATGTTATTTGGTGATGATATATAAATATTGATCCATTAGTTTACATATCAAAGTGTGTAGACTTATTGGGTTTTAAGCAGTATAAACTATTGGTATATAAATATGTTTAAGTGTAATAAGTGTTTGACTCTTCTTCCTTCCAGTTTATTTGTATTTTGAAGTATTGATAAATTTGCCACTGACGTGATGTGTCATGCTTTGGAAATGTTGCCAAGCAATGCAGCTAATTTAAGAGAGGCATGTAAAATGGGTAAGATCTGTGAAAATTACTTAAATCCTTACAATTGAGTAAACATCCACAAACCCAGAGAGATGACTACATGATTTGTACTAGATTGTGACTAAGCATAGCAAAACATGTTGGAAAGGAATAAAAAAATGCCTGATGTTGCCATCTTAAAAAGGTATAGCCAAAACGTGTCCAGGACATCATGGAATGTTTTCATAATGTACACCTTAATCTACATATCCAATAATAATAATAATCCAAATATTAAACTGGAATTCTATAATAAAATATAATACATCATCAGTATAGCTACTGATGGTTTGAAATTAATCTTAAAATTATGCGATTTAATAAACTGTAATTGAAAGTATTAACTGTTATACCATAGATTACATGCAAAAGCATTACTGTCTTGTTTGTTGCATAAATATATATAATCTCTCTACCCTTATTTAGTTACTAATGGGAGAAGTTCATCTTAAATGAAAAATGGAATGTGACTTCAGGAAAATAAATTGTACAGTCAACCAAAAATATGTCTTATAAAAATTGCCCAGGTTAGTGTAACAAGATTATTGATGGAAGCTGTCCACTCTTAATACAAAACACTCCTGAAATAGATATTTTATGAAACACATAAGGCAAGCTACACAAAAAATATATTTCACTTGTACTAATCTACAACACTCTAAAATGGTTTTGAATTTTATACCAGCGTAACGATTTGGTGGGGGAAGCGTAATGTTATATATTCAATGCATTTTCTTCAAAAAAGCCTTAGGCATTTAACACAATAGTGATATATAATTTAACTTTAACATACCATTCAGTGATGGAAAGTGAAGACAGTAAGCCCATTAAGCAATAAAAAAGCACATTCACCCCATAAATAACTTGTAATTGTTTTCTTGCACTAATGTCGAAACTCTACTCATTAAAATCCATGTGTCAATTATTAAAACTGATGCATTATTACATTAGATCCATATCAGTATGTAGCTAACTCAATAAACATTTAATATCCCTTGAAAAAAATGTTCATAAAACATATGCTTTCCATCAAATAATAGAAAATCTAGCAGCTTGGTGCATTACAATGACATAATAAACGACATTTTCGTACAAGACTTATTCTCTATTACTCCAGACTGTTTAGTCAATGCCATTAATCAAAATCCTATAGCAGAAAATGCATGCATAAGTCCTACACATTTATTGCCATAGCAACTATTCAGGTTTTTCTTTATGTGTCAGACAGCATCAGTGGAGATAAATTCTATTGTTTTCATGCTAACAATTCTTTCTGTGTTGCCCTAATCCATAGAGAAAAAAAATATTTGCAAACCGCAAAGACCACCCAAATTAAACAAAGTAATCAACATTTAATTAGTAAACCTAAACAAAAGTAATGTTTTCAAATAAGGATCAGAAATATGCAAAGCATACAAATAATTTCAAATTCTGTAGTTCTGTGATAGGATTTTTTGTGAATAACACAGCAGTCTACAGTTCCTTTATTACATGACCATTGTTTCAAGTTATATCATACTATATTCTAATTTTAACATTAACAAACAATTGTCTGAAAAGGATTATGCTGAGTGAATGTTTCCCACTCACCCAAAGGTCTCAAATGCTAATTTGATAAGTAGAACAATACATATAGACATTTATTTATAAGTCCACGCAGCTTATAGAAAACTGTTATATAAAATAAACGATTTCATCTGCAATGTTTCAATGATTAAATGTGTTCCTAGAAATCATTATTTTGAAATAAAAAGAATACTCAAAATATCTGTTTCGGATGTCTTGTAAATGTATATAAGTATAAAAATATGCAGTTTTTTTTCTCATAAATGAGAATATTTTTATGTTGATAGATCTATTTTGGAACTAGCAGTTTGAAAAGCATTATTTCATCTTCTTTGCATTTTTTTCCAGACTGACAAAGCTCATTATCATGATATACTGCAGAAGAGTTCATTTAGGATCCTTTGCAACATCTGTTCCTGTGAGTGCTTAACCTAAAGGTTTGTCTTTGAAAGAACATGGATCCCTCTATTGTATACAATCTTTGTTCCTTCATCCAGCAGTATCATGGCGATGTAGAGCTTGATTTGCAAACCTATTATTTGATGTGCCATGACATTTTAAGAAACTGTATCTTTGCTAATGCTTTAAAGAATTTTGAAAAAGATATATATATATATAGTGTATTTATTTTTCAAATGAGGTCTCTGGCCATTGGTTATTATTTCTCAGGCAATACAAAGGCAGATGGTTCAGTGAGATGTTCCAGACATTATTAACATACAGTTGGGAAAAAGATATTGCGTTTTAAACATTTAAGTAATCTAAAGATTATTAAACCCTGAAATAGATTGCAATTTATTTAAAATAAATTGAAAAAAGATGTTTACCATTTTTTTACCAAGAAAGATTGTTTTGAAAAAAGAATTATATTTGCTACGCATTGAGGAAGTCTTTTGAACATTGTATAATGATGGATCTACTATTGAGTTATTTGCAATATTTTAATTGTATTGCATCAAAGATTGTGATTATTGGGGTGGGGGTTGCTTAATCTTTACACTACCAAACACTTTTTTTTACTAAAAAAAATATTATTACAACATTTATTTTAATATATGGGATGCAAAATCAACTTCTAAATTTATGTTAAAATAGCAATTTTGCACATCAACTATTATTATGATATAGTTAAAATATTAAAAACAACCTAATATGTGCATTTAGTTTTCATTTAATCGCGTAATAGCAGAAATTGCCTTGTTTACGAATGCGGTAAATGTGGTAAATATATTAAAAATGGTCAGATATCCTGCTTGTGGATATTTTTAGTGGACATAATGAGATTCATAGCAATACAGGTACCAAAAAATACAGAATATAAAAATAGTATGTTTGTTGGTATAATGCGGGTGTACTACAATTACAGAAACACATTGCAGTTAGAATTTTCAGCAATTATGATCACATGAATCTTATTCCTGTACAGTAATGAGTGGCCTAAAAGCTCTCTCTCAATTATAAGGGGTTATTCACAAAGCGATGAACTTGCCACCAAATTGCCCTAAACAGGGAATTTCACCGTACGGTGCAATCTCAGGGCAGTTCTTCTATTCACTAAACTGTCAATTTGCCAAATACTGGCAAATTGACAATGAAATACATTGCATTTCACCACAGATCAGTGATCTTTGGTGTCAGCGAAATTGCCCCTTAGAGAAGTAATGGTTAATCTATTCACAGATCGCCGTTAATACACTGAAGTGTTGGGGAATTGCCCTTATTGTCAGTGATTCGGTTTGACAGGTTTAACCCCTTGGCTGCAGAAGACATGTGGGGGGACGTCATGGGGTTTCCCCACAACATGCAGAGGAAGTCTGCCACATGTTGTGGCGTTTCTGCAAGCCAAGGGGGAGACCTAAACCACCCAGGGGAGTGTGATGTGGTGGTCTGACTTCCTTGAACTCAGGCCGCTTTGTAGGACTTCTCCCGGTGCACATACGTCATCATGCCCACGCGCTATAACGTCATTTTCAGACGCCACATGGCAGAGCCGGATTAAAGCCTGAAGGGGAAGGACCCTTCTATCTCTTCAGACTAGAAGGTCTAGGAAGACAGGAGAGGCATCGCTGAAAAGGTTACAGTCTGACCTAACGATGCCTCTCCTAACCTCTGACTGTATGACAATGCACTGAGCAAATTCTCTGCTAGGGTTCTGAGGAGTCGCTCAGCACACCGTTCCAGTACAGCAGTCTGGTGCCAATCTCCCGGAGGGAGCTGACATCTTTTGTATTTCAAAATTTTTTATTTTGCAATAAACAAAAGGTCACAGACCGACCATTTTTTGTATTTCAAAATTTTTAGGAGCTGACATCTTTTATGTCAGCCCTGTCTCCAGGGACTCCCCCGCCCACTGACATCATTGTGCATGGGCGAGATGACGTCAGTAAGGGACTCCCCCCCTGCAATCCCTATTTTGGAGGGTCTTTTGCATGGGAGCTAAAGGTTCATGTGTGGTGTTTTTGGAAAGGCCAGAGCATGGCCTTTCTAATGATTCCAAACATGACCAGGTTATGTATAAAAATGAAATAAATTAATGAAAATAAAAATTTCTGTTTTTTTTTTCTTTTTTTTGTTCCAAGGTAATGGCATTGTCCATTTGTCACGTGTAAAATGATCAATAACACTGCTATTACTTACCTTCTCATTTCCCATGCCTCAAGCAAGTTAATTGTTTTATACATAGTCATTTTATTCAGAAAACACAATGTGCCAAAATAGAACCAAAAAATTTAGATTTTTCAGTTTTAGTTAAAATCACATATTTTCGCAGAAAAATACAGTAAGAGGTTCCCATTTCTATTTTTTTTAACAAGAGTGCCCCAAAGAATAACTTACCACAAACGTTTGGATGATAAAATGTGTAAAAAAATAATTCTACAAGCTGTAAATGATTGAAATCTGAATGGAAATTCAATTTTTTTTTTACATTTTTCATTATAGCATTCTGACAGGACAGGCAAATCCCACAGGTTTTAATGTAAAAATTTTTTTGCAGTTTGGCGATGTTTGGAGGCTAGTTTGGTGGTCTTCAGTGGTGTTCAGCAACTCCATCTTCGGTGTACTACGATGACACTGCGGTCAATAGTGAATTCACTAAATGGTCGGTGAGATTGAATTGCCGAAGTGCACCGTAGTGCACTGAAGTGCAAAACACCAAAATTTCACTGAAATATCAGTGCTATGTGAGTAACCCCTGTAGTATTCTTTGTTGAGGCTTGGGGCAGCACTAAAGCGCTGTCGTGAGCATCCCCTCCATGGAGTCCTTAGGTTTCCATGGAGGCTTCTGCTGCCTGGTCACAGGACCGGTAGGATCTCTCGTCTTGCAAGGTTCTGCAGGACGGCGGAGTGATCGTGAAGGGAGACTGGGGACTTTTTCTCCAGTCTCACTCTGCTCCCGGTGACCAAAAGTGGCAGATCGGGCTGCCGTTGTCGCCACATAATGAGAGGTGACTATTTGATTTTTTGGAAGAGGTTTACAGCTGCAGCTAACTGATTCTGGAGAAGCTCTAAGATGTAGCAAACTTTTTTAGTTAGCGACAGCTGTTTGTAATTAGCGGTAGGATCCGCTCATGGAGGGGGGGATATGTGATGTCCTGGCGCCCCCTCTGGCAGAGGTGGACAATGCCACTGCTGTTCTGGATATTTTGCGCATCTGGCACCCCCTCTGGCTTCTATGTATATAACATCCATAGTTCTGGACATCCAGTTCCTTTTGGATTCAAGCCTGGATTCACACCTGGACTCAATTGTTTATTTATTCATGTGCTTAAAAGCAGGCAGCACCCAAAGAAGGACGCTGCTTCATTTGTTTCTGGAGCTCATTGTGATAGGTACGGTTTCTGGTTCAAGCCTCTAGTTTATTCATGTTCTGGTCTAGTCTAGTCTTTTTTGTTTTCCTCTTTGAGTTTTAGCCTCATTCTGATCCTGTTTATGTTTTCTCAGTTCTTGTATTCATTTGTCAGGTTTAGTCTAGTATTTCATATATTTAGTTCAGGTCTGTTTCCCTTTCTGCTTATGTTTTGCTAAGTTCCCTGGTCTCTCTAGTTTCATGTGTATTTAGTTCTGGTTATCTGCTCTGTTTATATTTGGTTCCTCTTTTGTTACTTAGTCTTGCTGTAAATAAATTCTTTTATTTACTCTTTTTCACGCTACATGTCTGTATCTTGTCTAGTCACAAAATAGCTCACACTCTCCTGTCCATGTCTAGTCAGGTCCCTCCCAGTCGTTACAGGTGTCAAATGAATGAGGAACATGTAATGGTTCCAAAACTGCATAAAACATTTCAATTGCATGTATATATCTGGAGATATACACACATTTCATTAAGTTAATTTTCTACAATGGTTAAAGGTGACACGAGAAGTCAAGGGTTCGGTCCTGACACGCCTACTGTGCCGGCCTGAAATCTGAGATAAAGGAGAGCGGTATAAAGTATGAGAGACATGATATGCTATGGGAATTCACTTGGAGTCCGGCAACCTGTACCTTAACGTTTGCTAAGCTCACAGATGCTGGGCGCAGCGCTACAGCGCCGTCCCCAGCATCCTCTCCATGGCGCGAAGTAGAAAACAATAGCAGTAGCGCATGTTGAATTCACAAAATTACAGGGACCGTAAAAAAAGCTGCTGCAAGTCCCAGTATATGATCACTCGATTATACCATAAAATATAAAGCAAAAAAAAAGAAAAAAAGTCCTCGCGCATGCAGGTCCCAGCACATTGGTGAATGCTTCTCAAATATCTCTCACATGGCCGGGCCTGAAATACAAGAAATAAATCGCACATATTATTATTATTATTGTTTATTTATAAAGCGCCAGCATATTCCGCAGCGCTGTACAATAGGCACAGTATAGACGGGTTACAATACATTGAACAACATTTGACAAACAGTACAAGAGGGGATGAGGCCCTATTCCCATAGGAACTCACAATCTGGGAGGGTTGGGGTTGGAAACAGGAGGAGAGGACTGCAAGGTGAGAGTGATTGATGGTTGCGTCAGTGAGTTGGGTGGTAGGCTTCCCTAAATAGGAATGTTTTAAGGGAGCGTTTGAAGGCAGAGAAATTAGGGGAAAGTCTGACCGTACGAGGGATAGCGTTCCAGAGAATGGGGGCTGCGCATGTGAAGTCCTGCAGTCTATCATGGGAAGAGGTGATGCGGGGAGAAGCTAGGCGCAGGTCGCTGTTTGACCTTAGGGAGCGGGCTGGGTGTATTTGGTGATTAGTGAGAACAGGTAGTGGGGAGCTGAGTTAGTGAGGGTTTTGTAGGTAAGGATAAGGATTTTGAACTTAATTCTGCAGTGAATGGGGAGCCAGTGAAGGGACTCGCAGAGGGGAGCGGCAGAGACAGAGCGGCGGGTGAGGTGAATTAGCCTGGCGGAGGCGTTCAGGATGGATTGTAGGGGGGAGAGGCGGGACAGAGGGAGGCCAGATAAGAGATTATTGCAATAGTCAAGTCGGGAGATTACCAGGGCGTGTATGAGTTGTTTTGTGGTGACAGCGGTAAGAAATGGCCGAATTCTGGAAATATTACGCAATTGTTAGCGGCAGGAGGAGGAAAGAGACTTGATGTGGGGGATGAAGGAAAGAGCAGAGTCAAGTGTAACTCCAAGACAGCGAACTTGGTTTGATGGGGAGATGGTGATACCCTCCACCATGATAGAGAAGTCAGGAGGTGGGGAGGCATTGGAGGGAGGAATAAGTAGGAGTTCAGTCTTTGACATGTTGATCTTTAGATGGTGGGAGGCCATCCAGGAGGAGATGCCAGATAAACAGTCACTGACTTTTGAAAGGACAGGGGGAGAGAGGTAGATCTGAGTGTTATCAGTGTAGAGGTGGTAATTAAAGACAAAGCTGTTGATGATTTTGCCCAGGGAGGAGGTGTAGATGGAAAAGAGCAGAGGACCAAGGACAGAGCCTTGAGGTACACCAACAGATAAAGGCAATGAAGAGGAAGAGTTACCAGCAAAGGACACAGAGAAGGACCTGTTGGATAAATAGGAGTCAACCCAAGCAAGTGCAGTGTCACAGAGACCAAGAGAGCTGAGGGTCTGCAGAAGGAGGGGGTGGTCAACAGTGTCAAAAGCAGCCGAGAGGTCAAGCAGGATGAGAATAGAATAGTGGCCGTGTTTTTTTAGCAGTTAGGAGGTCGTTGGTGACTTTGGTGAGGGCAGTTTCTGTTGAGTGTAGGGGACGGAAGCCAGATTGCAGGATACATAGCACATATCCTGTATCAGGGACCCTCCAGTATCCTGGCCAAGAAAATTGCTCACTTTTTCAAGAGCCAATTAGCAGCCGGCTCTGAAATATAACAGCATGAGCACATATGTGTAAACAGTTTCAGGTCTCACCACTCCCACGTATGATCTCACCATATTCCTTCCGCAGTGGACACCTTATTCAAAGGAGGAAGTTAGATCCTTGTGGAAGAAGACTCGGTGAACATATGTATAAAAGGCCATATACCAGCCAAATTTAATGAATAAATAGGACGCCATGGAGGATCGTGCTGCCGGGTCATATGACCGGCAGGATCTCCCCTCTCGTGAGATCCTGCTTTTCAGGGGAGTGATCGCGGCGGGAGACAGGGGGAAGAGAAGCAGCGGATCCGGCCGCCATTGTCACCACGGGAAGAGAGGTGAGTATTTGATTCTTAGGGGGGGTTTGAGCTGCAGGTAACGGATTCTGCAGCATTATGTTAGGTATAGGGATTGCAAAGTACAATAAACTCGTGCTACGAATTTCAAATTAATTCGCGCTAATGGGTTTTTTAAATTGTTAGCAATTCGAAGGTGATTTGGGCACAGTGCTATGACCTCCTTTAAGCTAACGCTGACACTAGTGTTAGAGCCCCTCATGTGGTATGATCATGTAGAGATTATTTACATCCACTGTGATGAACACTGTTCACTCAGGGTCTGGTGTAATTACTTTCATCTTCAGTAGTAGTGTGGATCTTCATTAGTAGTGTGGCTTTATCCTTGAAAAAGGTCAGGATTCGCTGGATGGGAGCCCTAAACAGGAACTCAAGCCGCTAACAGATCCTCCCTTTTTGCAACAACAATAGGAAGCGCTGGAGGTGATGTTAAATTTTTGTGGACTTTGGAATTCCATAAGTCCAAAGATTAGGTGTTCTAAGATCTTTTTCCAGTGGGAATTGAAACAGCTCACCATTTATGCATCCCAAATGTAGAGCTTTATCCAAGCATTTTTCAAATTTTCGTTTTATTTTTTTCACACAGTGTTGCTGTAACTTCTCCACTAATAGGCTGAGCCCTGAACACACTTGCCCATTTACAGATTCCTGGTGGTTATGACCCTGATATTTCAGTTATTACATGGGGGCCCATGATGATACCAAGGTGATAACACTTTCTTGCAACTTGGTCTCTTTCTTCCTACCTATCTGTCTGTCCTTTTCTCTCCTTGTTACTCTATTATTATTATTATTTATTAACCACTTGGCTGCTAAGGACGCGCTCAGCGTGTCCTGCCAAGTGCTCCTCCTGTGCTACGGACGCGATGAGCGTGTCCTAGCACAGGAGGCAGCAATCGGCCGGGATTCCCGTTGATTGCTGGCCCCCCCCAGTGCGGGCTGACATCTTGCATGTCAGCCCGGCACTCCGGGACCCCGGGGGAAAGATAGATGTCATTGAGGCAGCGCGATGACATCTATTTCAGGGGCCCCCCTGCAAGTGCGGAGGAGGTGCCTGAAAGGGAGGGGGTGAGGTCCTTCGGACCTCTCTCCCTCCCGATCGCGGGGGTCCAGCAGCTAAAGGCAGGCACGGTTTGGAAGGGCACAGTCTGCCCTTCCAAACCGTGCCTGCCTTTAACCCCTTGGGTGCCGGATCACGATTCGGCGCCGAATCATGATCCTCTCCCGGAGCTGGCCGACATCTTGGATGTCGGCCAAGCTTACGGGAACTGCCCCTGATGACTGGCATTATCGTGCATAGCATGATGACGTCTGTCCTGGAGTTAACCCCTAGTTGCCACCAATGGTGGAGAAAGGGGGTTCCAATGAACCCCCTAACTCCGGATCCTTGGCAGCTAGGGGTTAATGTTTGGTATTGCTGGATCGGCCAGAGCATGGCCTTTCCAACGATATGAAACATGACCATGTAAAAGTAAAAAATAAAAATAAAAAAATATTTAAAAAACAATAATAAAAAAAAATAAACAAGTTTTTTTGGTTTGATTTGTTAATGCAGCAATATTGTTTTCATTTCAATTATAATGTGAACAATGATGCTGCACTAACGATTTTTGAAAGCGGTGCCTTTGTTAAAAATAGCGAAATTTTCCCCAAATAAAAATGTAATGAGTCCCCCTTTCTAATTTTTTTGCCAAGCGCACCCCATAGAAAATATAACCGCAAACGATCGCATGTTAAAATGTTAAAAAAAAACACTTTACACATTGTAAATTATTGAAAATTCTAATTTTATTGCATTTTTTGTTAGGACATGACGTATACATATAATAATGATATATTATGAATCTGCCGAGTCTGCTGGAAAGAACGATATATAATATGTCTGGGTCATATATTAAATTAAGGCTTCAAAACGCGGTTAAACATGATGAGCGAAACCGGTAAAAATGAGCTCAGCACAGAGGCGTGAAATGGCTCAGCAGCGAAAGGGTTAAGCTCCAACACATTCCGCAGCGCTGTACAAGGTGTAATGGGTAAAGACAGGACAATTCTACAATACATACAGGAGACAGGTCGGTCTTCCTGCCAGCAGATACATGAGGATATGAGGACCCTATTCCCGTGTGAATTTACAATCTAGATGGTGAGGGGATTAGAAACAGGAGGGGGGGGGGTTGCAGTGATGAGTTAATGCAGGGAGAGGTGAGGACTGTTTTTGGGTCGGTTGGATGTCTTGTTATCTCTTTCTGCCCAATTAACCTTCTCCTTTTTGCTTCTCTTTCTCTTCACCCTTCCCTCCCCTTTTCTCATCTTTTGCCAGGCTTTACAGGCTTTGGCCCCTATCACATTCTTCACGCTAACGGTAGCGCTCACCTGCGTGAGTGCTACCATTAGTTGCGGTATGTGGAGCATATTACAATCCAAACGCAAACGGGTTAAAAACCCGTTTGCGTTTGGGACCTCGTGCTGTTCAACGCGAGGTCACTGCACTTTGCGCTCCCTATACTTAACATGGGGAACACAAAGTGTTAATCAGCGCTGGTATTACAATGTCCCAGCGCTGATTAACACCTGGCTCTGGTCAACGCAAAGTTAACCAGAGCCAGGACCAGCTCAAAAACTAAAATAAAAAATCCTATACTCCCCTCCTGTCCCGCGGCGAGGACCAATACTCACCTCCGGCCAGCGGGAGCAGGGAAAGACGGGGGGAAAAGTCCCCTCTGTCTTTCCCTGCATATCCCTGTCAGGAATGGCACCGGGGTGGCACCGCAGACTCAGGGAATCTAAGCCCAGGATGCAGGGATGTTCTGAAGGTACCTTGGTTAGGCTGATGTTATGTGATCCGAGGCGTGGTACAATGGGGGTTATCCAGGAGAATTGTCAGCAGGCGATCCTAGGTCGAGGGACTGGTACAGCGGGATAGTCGTTGAAGCAAGCAGGGTTCTGATACACAGTAAGTCTTTAGCAATAGTTCAGCTATGTTTGCAGGATAGACTTGCAATGCGAAGCCATGGTAGAAAGGTGGGAGTGACTCTTTATTTGCAAGCAGGAGGGTGTGGTGTGTGTGGTGCTTGTGCTTTTACTGTTTAACCCCTCTCCTTGCTGGATTGGAACGGGCAGCACTTTACATGTGCTGCCTGAGCAAGGAATGTGATCCTGGGGTGGTCCGCGATGGGGATCCTGACATAGCCCCTCCCTCAAGGCCGAACCCCGTGCGGCCCAGATATGCTTGAAGGCTGGGTTCAGCTGCAGGAGACACATAGGAAAAGATCCCCTGCACACAATAAGAATCTTGATCTTTAGTAGAGTTTCTGGACTGTGCATCACAAGGTATAGGATCACTCTGGTAGGTGTTGGAAGCGAGGAGGATCGCCCCGCAGCAGGCAGAATTCTGGGCAGAGGGGGCAGCATTAGCTTGGAGATGATTCTTTCTCTGACGCCTCCTTGCCCTTGATTTGGAGGATTTGGCCAGGATGGTTCCACACAAGGAAGGAACCGGAACCACACTTGGACCAATCTCCTCCATGATGGGTATCTCTTCCTCATTGCTGGATGTCATAGACGTGGTGAGGGTAGTGCCCAGGAATGCCCCTTCTTGGTCACTCTGTGCAGTCTGCAGCGGTGACTCACCATTTAAATCAATAAAGTCAAGCCCCGTCTCTGAGGATGGATCAAAAGGTAGGTGGTACAACTGCAGCAGATGGTGGCATTTCGGCAGTGGCGCTTATTTTAGCCAGTTGTTTCAGCAGGAAAGCGGGGTTTTTCTGGAGATTCTGTAGGATGTCGGAGAGGGAATCAACCTGGCTTGCCAGGGTAGCAACAGTAGAAGTAAGCACTGATATTTCTGGGGCCTTGTCAATAACCACACAAGCTGACATTGAAGTGGGTTTGACATGTACCTCTTCATTCGGCAAAGCAGGCATGGATTTGGATTCCTCAAGCGGCTGGGCAGCACACTTGGATTCATCAAGCGGTAGGGAAGCACACTTGGATTCATCAAGCGGTAGGGAAGCGCACATGGATTCCTCAGGCTGCAGGGAAGCGCACATGGATTCCTCAGACTGCAGGGAAGCGCACATGGATTCCTCAGGCTGCAGGGAAGCGCACATGGATTCCTCAGGCTGCAGGGAAGCGGACATGGATTCCTCAGGCTGCAGGGAAGCGGACATGGATTCCTCAGGCTGCAGGGAAGCGGACATGGATTCCTCAGGCTGCAGGGAAGTGCACTGGGGTTCATCAACAGGCCCCTCGGCGTAGGCTTCAGGTTCAACTTCCTCAGTTATCATGACAGGAGCCAGGCCAGCATTGTCTGTGGGAGCAACATAGGGATCCAGAGAATCTTGATGCAGCGGGGTGTTCACCGTGGTATATATGGCACTTCTGGTGATCGCGTCTGGTAGTACAAGGTCAAGGAGTTGATCTTTCTCCATGTCAGTCTGGCTGGGGTCAGCAGAGATCCTTGGAGACTTGATCTTTCTTTTATTCACCAATGTCCTCTCATAGGTGTCAATGTTGGCTTTTTCGACCACAAAACCATTGGAAGCAACAGTGTACTCTGTATGTTTGAAAGGAGTGGTACCGCTTGGGTAGGTAGCGGGATATGAAGCGGTAGTGCTAATATACCTGGCATAGCCACAAGGAGACCCTCGGGAGCACCGTGCTGTCTGTAGCGGATTCGTTGGAAGGCACAGAAGGTCTTGGGCTGCCAACCCCTCACTGTCTGACTCCAGGGACTCCCACTCGCCGTCAGACTCTGAGTCCTGTCGAGAGAGACACGGTGAAGGCGGTGGTAGGTCTTCCCAAGGCATGTGGTACTTCCTGGCAGAAGTGGGCATAGCTGGCTCTCTTCTTGCAGACTGTCCGAGGACTGGAGCAGGGGAGGAGATGCAAGGGTGATGGGAGTTGCAGTCAATATGTGAATAGAGTCCACAATTTGTTTTGCAGCTTTCCTCATCATTAATGCTTCCTCAAATACTTTTAGGTCCTCTCTGCAAACTCTGGTTCCATTAGAGGCATATACATGACTGGGAGGACCTGGATCTGGAGCACCTGTGGTTGAAGCAGTAGTTTTCATGCATGCAGGTTCCGGGGTGGAAGGAACACACGTCATGATACAAGGTTTGGAGGTTGCAGGCGTCACCGCCCAGGGTATGGTGCTGGCGATGTCCATGGGGGTTTCCAGGTCACTCTCTGTGGTGACCTCCATTTCCACAGGGGTGACAGGGTCTTCCTCCTCTCTACACCTGGCAGCTTGAAATTCTATGCTCCCAGGTTTAGCAAGTAAAGAGGGCAGATCTCCTCTGGGTCTAGACTTGGACCAGGATTCAGCTTTGGGAACCGGATTACTTCTGTTCTCATGCTTGGGCCAGGGTTTAGCCTTGGGAGCATGAGCCCCTCTAGTTCCATTCTTGGGCTGGGGTTCCACCTTGGGAGCAGGAGCCCTTCTAGCTACATGCTTGGGCTCTGCCTTGGAAGCAGGAGCCCCTCTAGTTCCACGCTTGGGCTGGGGTTCCCTGGAAGGGCTTGCCACCGGGATTTGCTGTCTGATGGGCCTTTCTGGGCATTCAGAGACCCAGTGATTCGGAGGCACAGTACCAGCAGAGATTCTGGGTCTGTCTTCTGAATCGCTCCTCAGGAGTTAGTGGAGGAACACACAGGAGGAACACAGGAGGAACACACACCTTATTATTGCAGTTTTTGGGGGAGTCCTTCAGTTCCCATAATTCCTCCAACACCCCACACAGCTGATAGTCCATACTGTCCAGGGCTTGTAGTATCCCCGCGGGCTTAGTTGTAGGGCTTCACATTTTGTCAGGAATGGCACCGGGGTGGCACCGCAGACTCAGGGAAACTAAGCCCAGGATGCAGGGATGCTCTGAAGGTACCTTGGTTAGGCTGATGTTATGTGATCCGAGGCTTGGTACAATGGGGGTTATCCAGGAGAATTGTCAGCAGGCGATCCTAGGTCGAGGGACTGGTACAGCGGGATAGTCGTTGAAGCAAGCAGGGGTCTGATACACATTAAGTCTTTAGCAATAGTTCAGCTATGTTTGCAGGATAGACTTGCAATGCGAAGCCATGGTAGAAAGGTGGGAGTGACTCTTTATTTGCAAGCAGGAGGGTGTGGTGTGTGTGGTGCTTGTGCCTTTACTGTTTAACCCCTCTCCTTGCTGGATTGGAACGGGGGCAGCACTTTACATGTGCTGCCTGAGCAAGGAATGTGATCCTGGGGTGGTCAACGATGGGGATCGTGACAATCCCTACTCCAAACCGGCCTGATCTCGCGATGTGAGATCCGGCCGGTCACGTGACCGGCATAGAGGAACTCAATGGAGTCCTATGGACTCCATTGAGAGGATGCGTGCGGCTGTGCTCAGCGTTGCCACGCGCATCTGAAATTTTAACGCTTGATAACAATGCAGGCAGCATTTTTTGCACCTGCATTGTAATCTGGCGTTAAAACGCGGGCGCAAGGGGGGAAACTGCGGGCGCAGTTTTTCCTCCCCTGCGCCCGCGTTTTAACGCCAGGAGCATAAAAGGGCCCTTTGTGGGCATGGTACAAGGGGACCCCACGATCTCCTATTGCCTAGGGGACCCGTTAGTTGTCTGTCTGCCCCTGGTTAGCTGTATATTTGTGATAAAAGTTGAAGCTGTGTTTGTGTGAGGGGTTTGTATATCTGTGATAAGAGTCATGTTCATATATGTGGGGTGCTATGCCTGTATCGAGAGTTGAACCACATTTTTTTTTTGTGAAAGGATTTTACCAGGATGGATACATTGAGATTTCTCTCGTTTTCAAGTATGTCCTGGGTGGCGAGTATGTACCGTTAGGTGTCTTGCCCAAGGACACTTACTGGTAATATTGTATTCATTCTTCCTGACAGATTCCCAAATAGGATTTCAAAAGAATAAATATATTTACAGCTCATGATGGTTTGATATTCAAACTAGGATATATATAAAATCTAATTTGCTATGTTGTGGTAGCCTGTTTTTTATTAAACTGAGACCCCATTGTTCAAGATACCAAACTTAGTTCATCCTGATTTAGTTTTGCTGTTGGTCCCAAGTAGTATATTAAAATATTTAGAAATTAATACTGTGATATAATGACACTGTGTTGTGATCAGGGTGAATTTGTAAATATTGTGTGTCACATTATCAAATTTTGTGAATCGACTGTTCTGTATTGTTGGTGTATGACAGAATATCAGCAAATTACAGTTACACATTTTTAAAGCGCTAACAAGCTCCGTAGCGATGTACAGTGGGAGGCCAAACAACAAATAACCATACAGGTTAAAGACACAGTTAATAAAGGTGACTAGAAATAGACACAGTCTTTTCTGCAGCAAACAATTGCTCAGAAGATAAAGATAATGTAGCATAGATTTGCTTTTGCACTTGAGACTGTGGTTATTAGTTAAAATTTCTATTTAATCAGCTGTGAAATGAAAAGTGTGAATTCAAAGGTTATCCTTGACTTTTAGAATTTTTGGAATTGTGTTAGCAGTTAAGAGTTCAGATAAGATTTGTGTATAAAGGATGGAATCCGTACAAAGCATTTTTTTTTATCATTAAACAAGATGCTTTAAGTACTGAATTTGAAACACAAGGAAAATTAATGTTTTGTGAGCCTAGCTCAGCATGGAATAATGCATTTAAATCCCGTGTCATGAAAATTACCATTCTGAAAAGGTTGATTAAGTGTAAGTAAAACTAGAAGTTAATAAAAGATTCCTTTATTCAACTGTTACTGTAACAGGAAAACTATTTAAACATTATGACTAGATTGTGTGTGATTGGTGTGTAATAACACAACCATGAATGATCACTAAAACAAAGATTCTCCTGGATAGCTTTAAACAGAAACAATATTTTTTGATAGAGCCTTGGAAGAGGCTTCAATGTTAAACGGAAAGGACCTTTTCTTAGAAAAGTGAGAGAAAACAGAGTGTCACGTTAATTATTAATTATGTTATGGGAGCCACACTTTTTTAAAGAGGGGTCAACAAATATTAATATATAATACAGCAGGACCTGGATTAACCCTTTCGCTGCTGAGGCTTTTCACACCTCTGCTGAGGTCATTTTTACCGGTTTTGCTCATCATGTTTAAACGTGTTTTGAAGGCTTATTTTAGTATATTACCCAGACATATTATATATCGTTCTTTCCGTCAGACTCGGTAGATTCATAATATGTCATTATTATATGTATACGTTATGTCATGTCTGTATATTATAACAAAAAATGCAATAAAATATGTATTTTCAATAATTTACAACGTGTAAAGTGTTTTTTTTCACATTTTAACATGCGAGCAATTGCGGTTATATTTTGTATGGGGTGCGCTTGTTAAAAAATTTAGAGATGGGTCTCGTTACATTTTTTTTTGGGGAAAATTACGCGATTTTTAACAAACGCACCGCATACAAAAATCGTTAGTGCAGCATCATTGTTCACATTATAATTGAAATGAGAACAATATTGCTGCATTAACAAACCAAAAAAAAGAAAAAAAAAATTTTTTATTTTTTTTTATAATTTCTTTTTATTTATTTTTTTAATTTTTATTTTTCATTTTTTTTTTTTTTACAAAAATTTTCACAGTAGTGTTTGGTATCGTTGGAACGGCCATGCTCTGGCCGATCCAGCAATACCAAACTGTAACCCCTAGCTGCCACGGATCGGGAGATAGGGAGTTCCAATGAACTCCCTATCTCCACCGTTGGTGGCAGTTAGGGGTTAACTCTAGGACTGGCGTCATCGTGCTACGCACGATGACGCCAGTCCTCAGGGGGAGTTCCCGGAGGCTTGGCCGACATCCAAGATGTCGGCCAGCTCCGGGAAAGGATCGCGAACCGGCGCTTTTCAGCGCCGATTCGCGATCCAGCTCCCCAGGGGTTAATGCCAGGCACCATTTGGAAGGGCAGGCTGTGCCCTTCCAAATGGTGCCTGGGATAACCCCCGCAACACCGCCGATCGGGAGGGAGAGAGGTCCGAAGGACCTCCCCCCCTCCCTTTCAGGCGCCTCCTCCGCACATGCGGGGGGGGGCGCCTGAATTAGGTGTCATCGCGCTGTCGCGATGACACCTAATTTCAGCGGCTGCGGTTCCGGATGCTGGGCTGACATCGAGGATGTCAGCCCGCACCGGAGGGGCCAGCGATCGTCCGGAACCCGGCCGAACGCTGACCCCAATGGGAGGACGCGCTCAGCGCGTCCTCCGCACAGCAGCAGTAATTGAAGTGGTTAAATAAACATTTTAGGTGATTGGTACTAAATTACTTTAGAGCAGGGATCTCAACCTATGGTCCCCAGATGATGAATGCCTACAATTCCCAAAATTTATTAAATGCAGTAAATGGCAAGAGAATCGTGGGAGTTGTAGTTTAGAAACATCTAGGGAGGGTAGAGTTTGTGATCCCTGCTTTAGAGGTACCGAAGTTTAAAGGATAACTTGGTTAAAAGTTCTATGAAAGATGATCAAAATACATGGCTAAGAGAAGTCAACAACGACTTCTGTTACTGTAAGAATTTTCTACTTGTAGGCCGACGTTCAGCAAGTAGAGAATGTTACAACAGTTGAAGTCATTTGCAACAAAGGAAATCTTTACTTGCAGAACAAAGAATGTGATTTTCGTTGGCCACACTAGCAGACCATTTTGCAAAAGAGTTAGGCAACATATGTGCAATATCAGAAAAGGTTCTACATTTTATTTCTCTGCCCATTTAAAGGAATTTCACAAGGTGGACCCAAGACTTTTAAAGTGAATGGCTATTAATAAAGTAGAGAAAAAAATTGGTGAGAGAGTAATATCAGACAGAGGTTGGGACAAATCACAAAGAGGTGGCTGTATTTACTATATACATTTTCCCTGAAGGTTTAAATGTTGACTTCTATTAGTTCTTAAGAATACAATATACAGTCACGTCCAGAAATATTGGGACATCGACACAATTCTAACATCTTTGGCTCTATACACCACCACAATGGAGTTGGAATGAAACAAACACAATCTGCTTTAACTGCAGACTGTCAGCTTTAATTTTAGGGTATGTACATCCAACTCAGGTGAACGGTGTAGGACTTACAGCAATTTGCAGATGTGCCTCCCACTTGTTAAGGGACCAAACGTAATGGGACAATTGGCGTCTCTGCTGTTCCATGGCCAGGGTGTGTGATATTCCCTCATTACCCCAATTACAATGTGCAGATAAAAGGCCCAGAGTTCATTTTAAGTGTGCTATTTGCATTTGGAATCTGTTGCTGTCAACTCTCAAGATGAGATCCAAAGAGCCTCCACTATCAGTGAAGCAAGCCATCATTAGACTGAAGAAACAAAACAAACCCATCAGAGAGATAGCAAGACCATTAGGCGTGGCCAAAACAACTGTTTGGAACATTCTCAAAAAGAAGGAACGCACCGGTGAGCTCAGCAACACCAAAAGACCCGGGAGACTACGGAAAACAACTGTGGTGGATGAATGAAGAATTCTTTCCCTGGTGAAGAAAACACCCTTCACAACAGTTGGCCAGATCAAGAACACTCTCCAGGAGGTAGGTCTATGTGTGTCAAAGTCAAAAATCAAGAGAAGACTACACCAGAGTAAATACAGAGGGTTCACCACAAGATGTAAACCATTGGTGAGCCTCAAAAACAGGAAGGCCAGCTTAGAGTTTGCCAAACAACACCTAACAAAGCCTTCACAGTTCTGGAACAATATCCTATGGATAGATGAGACCAAGATCAACTTGTACCAGAGTGATGGGAAGAGAAGAGTATGGAGAAGGAAAGGAACTGCTCATGATCCTAAGCATACCACCTCATCAGTGAAGCATGGTGGTGGTAGTGCCATGGCGTGGGCATGTGTGGCTGCCAATGGAACTGGTTCTCTTGTATTTATTGATGATGTGACTGCTGACAAAAGCAGCAGGATGAATTCTGAAGTGTTTCTGGCAATATTATCTGCTCACATTCAGGCAAATGCTGCAGAACTCATTGGACGGCGCTTCACAGTGCAGATGGACAATGACCCAACGCATACTGCAAAAGCAACCAAAGAGTTTTTGAAGGGACAGAAGTGGAATGTTATGCAATGGCCAAGTCAATCATCTGACCTGAATCCAATTGAGCATGCATTTCACTTGCTGAAGACAAAACTGAAGGGAAAATGCCCCAAGAACAAGCAGGAACTGAAGACAGTTGCAGTAGAGGCCTGGCAGAGCATCACCAGGGATGAAACCCAGCGTCTGGTGATGTCTATGTGTTCCAGACTTCAGGCTGTGATTGATTTGCAACCAAGTATTAAGAAGGGAAAGTTTGATTTATCATTATTATTCTGTCCCATTACTTTTGGTCCCTTAACAAGTGGGAGGCACATCTGCAAACTGGTGTAAGTCCTACACCGTTCACCTGAGTTGGATGTACATACCCTCAAATTAAAGCTGACAGTCTGCAGTTAAAGCACATTGTGTTTGTTTCATTACAACTCCATTGTGGTGGTGTATAGAGCCAAAGATGTTAGAATTGTGTCGATATCCCAATATTTCTGGACCTGACTGTATGTATATATATATATATATATATATATATATATATACACAGTTGTGTTCAAAATTATTCAACACCCACTGAAATTGAGTGTTGTGGCCAGTTTGACATTGATTTTGATCATTCAGTCATCTTTCTTACAATTAAATCAAAGAGGCACGTGTAGGTCAGACAAATATAACATAACACTTATAATGAAATAACCACAAATGTCTTTTCTGTACTCACATCATTATCAGTTTAATTCAACCCCCAAGTGACATTCAATCTTAGTACTTAGTACAACATCCTTTTATAGTTATAACAGCTTTTAAACGTGAAGCATAGCTTGACACAAGTGTCTTGCAGCGATCTACGGGTATCTTCGCCCATTCGTCATGGGCAAAAGCCTCCAGTTCAGTCACATTCTTAGGCTTGCGCACTGCAACTGCTTTCTTTAAGTCCCACCAGAGGTTCTCAATGGGATTTAAGTCAGGTGACTGCGATGGCCACTCCAAAATGTTCCAGCCTTTAATCTGCAACCATGCTCTAGTGGACTTGGGGTATGCTTGGGATCATTGTGCTGTTGAAAGGTCCAACGTCTCCCAAGCCTCAGGTTTGTGATGGACTGCATCACATTGTCATCCAATATCTCCTGGTACTGAAGAGAATTCATGGTACCTTGCACACGCTGAAGCTTCCCTGTACCTGCAGAAGCAAAACAGACCCAAAGCATGATTGACCCCCGCCATGCTTCACAGTAGGCAAGGTTCTTCTTTTCTTCATAGGCCTTGTTCTTCCTCCTCCAAACATAGCGTTGATCCATGGCCCAAACAGTTCTAATTTTGTTTCATCAGTCCACAGAACACTATCCCAAAACTTCTGTGGTTTGTCCACATGACTTTTGGCATACTGCAGTCGACTCTTCTTATTCTTTGGAGACAGCAAGGGGGTGCACCTGGGAGTTCTGGCATGGAGGCCTTCATTACGCAGTGTGCGCCGTATTGTCTGAGCTGAAACTTCAGTACCCACATCTGACAAATCTTTTCTCAGTTCCTCAGTGTCACGTCTCGGCCTTGCCCCCTGCTGGTGGTAGCAGGGATTCCTGTTTATTTTTGTTTTCAGCCTGCAGGCATCTGTTGGGCTTATTGGCCTGCGGTCATGTGACCTGTTCTGCCCTATAAGTACGACCAGGACTCCCCTTGATCCTTGGATCAGGATAGTCTTTCATACCTAGTCCCTGTATGCTGGTGTACTTTGATTTGCTGTGTATGACCTCTGGCTTATGTATTTAGGATCCCTCTCTTGCCTGACCCCTCTAGTATGATATTCTCTGTGTATGACTTTGGCTCTTGTATCTGGATCTCTCTTCTGTCTGTCCCCTGTACTGTACCGTGCTTTGGATATTGTATGCTTGCATTTATTGTCTGTCTGGTTTATGTTTTGTTTGTCTTGCAAACCTAGCCTAGCTAGTATTTCGAGACCAACTTTCAAGGATCTCAGTCAGGGCTTAGGGATCTTTCTAGTTTCTGTTTTATATCTTGCTTTGATCCCTGGAACCTGTATACCTGCATTTATTGTCTGTCTGGTATATGTTTTGTTTGTCTTGCAAACCTAGCCTAGCTAGTATTTCGAGACCACCTTTCAAGGATCTCAGTCAGGGCTTAGGGATCTTTCTAGTTTCTGTTTATATCTTGCTTTGTTCCCTGGAATCTGTATACCTGCATTTATTGTCTGTCTGGTTTATATTTTATTCATCTTGCAAACCTAGCCGAGTTAGTATTTCGAGACCATCTTTCAAGGATCTCAGTCAGGGCTTAGGGATCTTTCTAAGTTCTGTTAATATCTTGGTTTGTTCCCTGGAAGCTGTATACCTGTCCTTAAGGCTTCATCTCTGCAGATTGGGGGTTCCCCCTCACCCTATAGGGGGCTCCCCGTTACATTATCCTGATCCCAAAACAGAAGCTGGCAGGTATGTCTCATATGTATGAAGCTGTATTGAACTTGGTGCTTGCTATGCTAAAAGAGCTGCAGAGGTTAATAGAGGCTCTGAGCCTATCACCTGCTGCAGCTAACGATGCAGCACCACCCTGCACTACTTGCAAACCCATATCGGAGAAGGAAAGACGCAGGTTGTATGGTCTCTGTTTTTATTGTGCAGATCCAAATCACACTATTGAACATTGTGTATTAAAGCCTGTTAAACAATGGCAGGGAAACCATGTATCCAGGTATCGCTATGGAGGTACTGGTGTGTCCTCCATAGGCATTCAGACTGGCAGAATAGCCATCTCAAATCTGTTGAATCATGGGATGCCCTCTTCTCACAGTGAGGTTGCAGTGTCTCCGGTTAGGAATGTTATGCCAGCCATGTCTGTATCTACTGGCACGATGCCAGCCATGTCTGTATCCACTGGCACGATGCCAGCCATGTCTGTATCCACTGGCACGATGCCAGCCATGTCTGTATCCACTGGCACGATGCCAGCCATGTCTGTATCCACTGGCACGATGCCAGCCATGTCTGTATCCACTGGCACGAGGCCAGCCATGTCTGTATCCACTGGCACGATGCCAGCCATGTCTGTATCCACTGGCACGATGCCAGCCATGTCTGTATCCACTGGCCACGATGCCAGCCATGTCTGTATCCACTGGCACGATGCCAGCCATGTCTGTATCCACTGGCACGATGCCAGCCATGTCTGTATCCACTGGCACGATGCCAGCCATGTCTGTATCCACTGGCACAATGCCGGCCATGTCTGTAGCCACTGGCACGCTGCCGGCCATGCCTGTTCCCACTGGCAATGAAATGCCAGCCATGTCTGTATCCACTGGCACGAGGCCAGCCATGTCTGTATCCACTGGCACGATGCCAGCCATGTCTGTATCCACTGGCACGATGCCAGCCATGTCTGTATCCACTGGCACGATGCCAGCCATGTCTGTATCCACTGGCACGATGCCAGCCATGTCTGTATCCACTGGCACGATGCCAGCCATGTCTGTATCCACTGGCACAATGCCGGCCATGTCTGTAGCCACTGGCACGCTGCCGGCCATGCCTGTTCCCACTGGCAATGAAATGCCAGCCATGTCTGTATCCACTGGCACGATGCCAGCCATGTTTGTATCCACTGCACGATGCCAGCCATGTCTGTATCTACTGGCACGATGCCAGCTATGTCTGTATCTACTGGCACGATGCCAGCTATGTCTGTATCCACTGGCACGCTGCCAGTCATGCCTGTTCTCACTGGTAATGAAAAGCCAGCCATGCCTGTTCTCACTGGTAATGAAAAGCCAGCCAGGCCTGTTCTCACTGGTAATGAAAAGCCAGCCATGCCTGTTCTCACTGGTAATGAAAAGCCAGCCATGCCTGTTCTCACTGGTAATGAAAAGCCAGCCATGCCTGTTTTCACTGGTAATGAAAAGCCAGCCATGCCTGTTCTCACTGGTAATGAAAAGCCAGCCATGCCTGTTCTCACTGGTAATGAAAAGCCAGCCATGCCTGTTCTCACTGGTAATGAAAGCCAGCCATGCCTGTTCTCACTGGTAATGAAAAGCCAGCCATGCCTGTTCTCACTGGTAATGAAAAGCCAGCCAGGCCTGTTCTCACTGGTAATGAAAAGCCAGCCATGCCTGTTCTCACTGGTAATGAAAAGCCAGCCATGCCTGTTCTCACTGGTAATGAAAAGCCAGCCATGCCTGTTCTCACTGGTAATGAAAAGCCAGCCATGCCTGTTCTCACTGGTAATGAAAAGCCAGCCATGCCTGTTCTCACTGGTAATGAAAAGCCAGCCATGCCTGTTCTCACTGGTAATGAAAAGCCAGCCATGCCTGTTCTCACTGGTAATGAAAAGCCAGCCATGCCTGTTCTCACTGGTAATGAAAGCCAGCCAGGCCTGTTCTCACTGGTAATGAAAACCAGCCATGCCTGTTCTCACTGGTAATGAAAAGCCAGCCATGCCTGTTCTCACTGGTAATGAAAAGCCAGCCATGCCTGTTCTCACTGGTAATGAAAAGCCAGCCATGCCTGTTTTCACTGGTAATGAAAAGCCAGCCATGCCTGTTCTCACTGGTAATGAAAAGCCAGCCATGCCTGTTCTCACTGGTAATGAAAAGCCAGCCATGCCTGTTCTCACTGGTAATGAAAAGCCAGCCATGCCTGTTCTCACTGGTAATGAAAGCCAGCCATGCCTGTTCTCACTGGTAATGAAAAGCCAGCCATGCCTGTTCTCACTGGTAATGAAAAGCCAGCCATGCCTGTTCTCACTGGTAATGAAAAGCCAGCCATGCCTGTTCCCACTGGCAATGAAATGCCAGTCATGTCTGTATCTACTGGCACGAAGCCAGCCATGTCTGTATCCACTGGCACGAAGCCAGCCATGTCTGTATCCACTGGCACGAAGCCAGCCATGTCTGTATCCACTGGCACGAAGCCAGCCATGTCTGTATCCACTGGCACGAAGCCAGCCATGTCTGTATCCACTGGCACGAAGCCAGCCATGTCTGTATCCACTGGCACGAAGCCAGCCATGTCTGTATCCACTGGCACGAAGCCAGCCATGTCTGTATCCACTGGCACGAAGCCAGCCATGTCTGTATCCACTGGCACGAAGCCAGCCATGTCTGTATCCACTGGCAATGAAAAGCCAGCCATGTCTGCTTCCCCTGGCACGGAGCCAGCCATGTCTGCTTCCCCTGGCACGAAGCCAGCCATGTCGGGTACTGACAATATGTCATTCATGATGCCTGAGGCTGGTACCTTGCCAGTGGTGTCCGGGACAAGCTGTACGTCAGCAATGACAGCTGTACCCAGGTTAGACGAGACAGCTGTGACCACGTTTTGTTATGAGGCCGATGTGCCTGGATTGGCACATGAGACCACTGTGCCCTTGCCCCACAGTGAGTCCAGTGTTGTCCCCACCATTGTCAAGCCTTGTGAGGTGGTCACAAAGTCTAAGAGTAGACAAGAAAAGGTGATCAACCCTAGCCAATCTGGTTCTGAAACTGCCACACTTTGTTCTGGTTCCATTGATACTACACCCTCTGAGTCCGAGGTTGCCTTACTCTGCACAGTAATCAGGGAAATTCAGCAAGCTGGTGGTTTAAAGAATATTGAGATCCCTAAACCACATGGTGTTCCTACGGACATTATACGGACGCCTTCCGGCTTTTGGATGCGTGAGAGGCACTGGGTAGTGCTCCAGAGACACCCTGACATTCTGAAAGGGCTGTTGGAAGACTCTGATTCAGATGATCAACAATATACTCCTCCTGGGGAGAGGTGTAAGACTGTTGTGGCGCCACCTGTACCATGTCCTGGTGATGTCCCATATCCCGAGGGTGTACCAGTCATGCACACACCCTGTACTGTATCAGTCGGGGCCACGTTTCATGGCAAGGTCATTGTCTCTGGGGTAGACAGTAAGTCCACGGTGTCTAGTGGTTCCACTGTGGGTTGTAATATACAATCTCGGGGCACGACTACTGTCACTGGATCTGGCAGTACCTCTAATACCTCTATGTACCATGGTGTGGACGGAACTCCTAGGTCACGGTCCAGGAGACGCAAGAGGACTAAACAACCTGGGACTGATGATTCACTCCGTTCAAAGTCCAAGGTACTCATGCCGTCGGATCCTCGGGTACGAGACCCTAGCCCGGTCGCCGAGGGTTGTGTACGGGCCTCTAATGGTGCAGTGATCTGCAGAGAGGACCTGGAGGTTTATGAAAGAGCTTTGCTTGCTCAGGCACATGCTGACTACTCTGAGTCTGAGTGGGATTCCCATGGGTACTGGTGACTGGCCTTGTCCGTTTTCACGCCGTCCATGTTTTCTTTCTTGGGTGCCCAGGAGGTCACCTGTAAGGGGGGGGTATGTCACGTCTCGGCCTTGCCCCCTGCTGGTGGTAGCAGGGATTCCTGTTTATTTTTGTTTTCAGCCTGCAGGCATCTGTTGGGCTTATTGGCCTGCGGTCATGTGACCTGTTCTGCCCTATAAGTACGACCAGGACTCCCCTTGATCCTTGGATCAGGATAGTCTTTCATACCTAGTCCCTGTATGCTGGTGTACTTTGATTTGCTGTGTATGACCTCTGGCTTATGTATTTAGGATCCCTCTCTTGCCTGACCCCTCTAGTATGATATTCTGTGTATGACCTTTGGCTCTTGTATCTGGATCTCTCTTCTGTCTGTCCCCTGTACTGTACCGTGCTTTGGATATGTATGCTTGCATTTATTGTCTGTCTGGTTTATGTTTTGTTTGTCTTGCAAACCTAGCCTAGCTAGTATTTCGAGACCAACTTTCAAGGATCTCAGTCAGGGCTTAGGGATCTTTCTAGTTTCTGTTTTATATCTTGCTTTGATCCCTGGAACCTGTATACCTGCATTTATTGTCTGTCTGGTATATGTTTTGTTTGTCTTGCAAACCTAGCCTAGCTAGTATTTCGAGACCACCTTTCAAGGATCTCAGTCAGGGCTTAGGGATCTTTCTAGTTTCTGTTTATATCTTGCTTTGTTCCCTGGAATCTGTATACCTGCATTTATTGTCTGTCTGGTTTATATTTTATTCATCTTGCAAACCTAGCCGAGTTAGTATTTCGAGACCATCTTTCAAGGATCTCAGTCAGGGCTTAGGGATCTTTCTAAGTTCTGTTAATATCTTGGTTTGTTCCCTGGAAGCTGTATACCTGTCCTTAAGGCTTCATCTCTGCAGATTGGGGGTTCCCCCTCACCCTATAGGGGGCTCCCCGTTACACTCAGCAGTCACATGGGGACTTTTCTCCACTCTACGCTTCAGGTAGCGCACAGCAGTCGAAGTCAGCATCTTCTTTCTGCCACGACCAGGTAGCGTTTCAACAGTGCCCTTTGCCTTGAATTTGCGAATGATGCTTCCTATGGTCTCTCTTGGTATGTTTAACATCTTTGCAATCTTCTTATAGCCATTGCCCTTCCTGTGAAGAGTAATCACCTCTTCTCTTGTCTTCCTTGACCATTCTCTTGACTTCACCATGTTTGTAACCACACCAGTAAATGTCTAGAATGAGCTGAGTATCACAGTCATTTTAAAGCTGCCTAATTGATGCTTATTATGCTTTATTGCTGCTCCGTGACATCCACAGGTGTTTTCAATACCTGATTGAAAACACTTGAATGAACCTCTGTTCTTCAGAGTGGTAGTCTTTAAGGGGTTGAATAATTGTGTCAATGAAGAATTCACAAAAGAAACATTTACTACTGTATTACAAAACCAATTGATGTCATTTTAGTTGCATATGGTTCTTTAAAAAGTCCTTGTAGGATTTCATTCTGAATACAATTACAAATGTACACTAAATTCCCTAAAACCCTTTACAGCATTGGGGGTTGAATAATTTTGAACACAACTGTATATATATTTTGTAAGTTCATTTCAGATTTGAAATTTCTATAATACTTCACATTTTAGGAAGACGGATCACAGAGATACCTGGAATTTCTTTCAAGCAGACAAATTCATTACTGTTTAACAGGTGGTAAACAGAATGAGCTTCCCAGAAAATGGACCTCCTGAACTTGTCAACATAACCAAAAATTCTGAAGCACTCTGGCCATAAAACCAGATCTCCAGGAGGGGATATTGCCAAACTGCATTGTCTTAAAGTTGAGGGAGTACAAAGGATAGTACATAGAACTGAAACTCATTGTATATTCAAGCATATTTTAATTTGGTCACATCTAAGCTCTCTAGCCATGCAAACCTTAGACAATGGTGAATTGCATAAACTGTAGGAAAAAAAAGGTTAGAGATTATTTATTTTTAGCAGTGATATTACCTACAAAATCAAGTTTGTAAAGTAAAGACATATTATGACACTATCGGCAATATGATCTGTAACATTATATTAAACAAGGTGCCTAGGTGGTATTTGAATATTTAATTTATGTGGTGAGTTATAATAGATAATCGTGGTATCTTATAAAAGATAGAGGCCATACCACATTTAATTGATTATTACATAACGAGTGTCTCATTTATTAACATATATAAAACAGTACATTAAATATGTTAATCACAAATGAATTTTAAGGAATATATACGAAACATGTATGCCTGCCTGCAGAATTATCTCAGACACACATATCTCTAGATATTTATCCTGATATGTTTTATGCATGCATGCCGCTGCAAAATATGCTGGCGCTTCATAAATAGTAATAATATTAATATTGGTAAATAACCCCATGGGATCCCTACATATCGTATAAAATGACCCTAAACCATTAAAGATAGGTTATTGCTTGGTCATATACATAGGCGTGTGCACGGGGTGTGCCGGGTGTGCCTAATCCCACCCGCGGCACACTCTGGGTCCCGGCTGGCCGCATCCCACGGATAGCCGCCGTGACCCTTTGCCTCTCCAAGGCAGGCAAGCCTATACTTCCCTGGTGTCCGGTGGCTGTGGGCTCTGCAATGCGATCTGTGCTTCATGCACAAAATGCAGAGCACGTCCCACACTGGCCTCGAGCGCGGCGATACTTGTTGGTGAGGTGTTGGTTGTTGGCTGTTAGTGAGGTGTAGCAGCCCACAGCGACAAACTTCTGGAATAATTTACTGTCTGGGTGCCGCCTGCTGGCATCACCTGCATGCTGGGAGATGTAGTTTTAGTCTGGCTTTCTGAATAGTGCAGAAAACCAGCCTCAAACTACATCTACCAGCATGCAATGCTTCTGTGATGCCAGCAGGCGGCGCCCAGACAGTTAGTTAACCCGGAAGTTCGACCTAGACTTTCAGACAAGCCTGGAGGGAACAGTGCATGTGAAGGGGGAGAAGCATGTGATGGCAGCATGGACCCCAGAGGGAGGCAGCATGCAGAGACAGAGCCTGCAGGTAAGTATAAGGGGATCTGTGTCCGTTTATCTACCTCTCTCTGTATATTCATCTCTCTCTCTCCATCCATTCCTCTCACCCCCATCTCCACCTCTCTCTCCCCAATCCCCATCCTGTGCTACATTACCAATCTGCCCCAACACCAGTCTGCCCCAACACCAGTCTGCCCCAACACCAGTCTGCCCCAACACCAGTCTGCCCCAACACCAGTCTGCCCCAACACCAGTCTGCCCCAACACTAGTCTCCCCTAACACCAGTCTGCCATAACACCAGTGTGCCATACCAGTCTGCGATATTACCAGTGTGCCAGAACACAAGTCTGCCACACCAGTGTGCCATATTACCATTGTACTGTAATACCAGCCTGCCATGCATACCAGTGTGCCGTAATATCAGTCTGAGTCTGATATGTAATACCAGCCTGCCATACATTTCACTGCCAGTTTTCCTTGGCCCTTTGCCACACATACAGTAAAAAAATTGATGAACAACACGAGCGTCCTCAGGGTTATGCTTGAAGAAAAGGCTGGCAACCCTACCTCCACGAGACCTAGAGGAGCTGGGGCTGCACTGACTCCAGGGTCTGGCACCTGCGCTTGGAATCACTGAAGAGCGACGAAATGCAGGGAAACCCAAAGCACAGAACTTGCACAGAATATAAAATAATATAAAATATAGTTTTATTTCATTAAATGCCTCAAAATACAAACAAATTCTTAGCTCCGCCCATAGAGATTTTATTCCGGTCATGCGTGCTTGCATAATTGAAGTGGGCCACTCTCATGGATAAAGTCCAGGGCCAATTTTTTGTCCCAGTCCAGCCCTGATCAGAGATCGCCGGCGCACGAGTCCAGTTTCGGACTTGCTATGCGTTCTGTGCATGAAGCACAGATATCCACTGGACCACCAGGGAAGTACAGGCTGGACTTGAGATGAAGCGGTCCAGTTACACAGGACCAGACCGGAACATCCGCTGCTCTGCCAATAGACATGTTCAACCCCCTCCCTGCAAGAAAAAAGAGGTAAGCAGGAGAGGAGGCAACTTTTATATATTTTTAAGTATTAAAATGTTATTTTATGGCACTGGATTCTGTGATACACTTATACGCACCGCACATTACAGAGAGTTTCATGGCAGTGGATACTGTGATACGCTTATACGCACCGCACATAGAAATATAGAAAATGTCAGCAGATAAGAACCTTTTGGCCCATCAAGTCTGCCCAATTACATGGATACTTTACCTCGATTATCTTTTGTTTAGGATAGCCTTATGCCTATCCCATGTCTGCTTAAATTCAATTACATTGCAGAGAGTTTCATGGCAGTGGATTCTGTGATATGCTTATATGCACCGCCCATTACATAGAGTTTTATTGCAGTGGATTCTGTGATACGCTTATACGCACATTACAGAGGGTTTCATGGCAGTGGATTCTGTGATATGCTTATATGCACCGCACATTACAGAGAGTTTCATGGCAGTGGATTCTGTGATACACACCGCATTACTGTGAGTTTTATTGCTGTGGAGCTCTGTGATACAGTAATGTGCAGTGTGTATGAGCGTAAGTTTTATTGCTACATACCCCCGGAGTGTAGTGGATGTATGTGAATGTATGGCTGTGTGTGTAAATGAATGTATTTGTCTTTAAACAGGCTGCTGTGTGTAAAATTCTACGCCTGTGTCCTTGTTGCAGTCTGGCGTTGCCCCCTTGCTCTGCACCCAAAGGGATGGTATTGCTCGTAGAATCACCACATTATCTGCTGCCTGCACTCCACAAAGTAAGAATGACAGCGAGCATCTTGGCAGCATCATGAGGTACAGGTAGGAGACTAACAGGGTTATCCAAAGAGATTCGAAAAGTCACCGCACGTTCGGTGACTTTTCGTTCTCTTCAATTCGGTTCCTTTTGCCGATTGCATTTCAGTGACCCTGCGGTGTATTCAGCAAACACCACAGGGTCCCCGAATTGCAGGGAAAAGCTGCCGAAAACCTGACGAAAACTAACCGAATGCACGCTGAAAACAAGCAAAAACATCTGGATTAACCTTCGAAGAAGCCGAACAGGAGCCGAATCACACAGAGCCGAAGCAGCTGTGACATAGAGGAGGCAGTGAATAAATTAGCAAAACCATTTGTATGAATCTGGGAAAATGAAACGCTGTTTGCAAAGAAACTACTGAGCGAAAATGTCTGAAATTTTCACAGGAGGTCCAGGGAATGATAATAAAGAGGGCTGTTACAAAAAAAATAAGTAAACTGAAAAAAAAACTGAAAAAAAAAATCGGACTTTTAAAAAAAAAAAAAATCAGAAAAATGCTTAAAGTATCCTAAAAAATCTATAAATAAAGAGACTTTTTGCTGAAGAATTTTATAATGAACGGTTTATTAGATATTGAATTAAAACAGGAATATTTTTAACATTGAAGTCTATGGGATTCTCCTGAATAAATTTGCCGAATTAAACCAACGAATGGCAGGGCATTAGGGGAACCTTTCACTGCTGGTTTGGGTTCTCTGAATAGCCGAAGCAGTGCTTTTTCATGGGTATTTCACTGCCCTCGAACAGGGACCGAACAGGCACCGTATGTTCAGGCAATTCGCCAGGATTTGGCGAATTGCCTGCTCTCTGGATAGCCGAATGGTCAGGAAAGGTAACCGAACACTGATTTACAGCGTTCGGTTACCCTTCTCAAGCAATTCGGATCTCTTTGGATAACCCTGTAAATATTGGTGCGGGGCAGCAAGTGGTTAAATGGGCACTCTACTCAAATTTTACCCCCTTTTTTTCCCATTTAACCTCTTTGCTGCTGATGACATGCTGAGCGCATCCACATGTTTTATGCAAGCAGAGGATGTACTTAGCACGTTGTTGAGGTCCTGCAGCTCCTTGCCATTTCTTTATTATTTCACAGACATTTGTCCCTCACTGTGGGATTTCCCCATGACATCGATATAATTGCTTAAGGGTGATGATGTCAGAGTCGTACCTACTTCCCCCCCCGTGAAATCCCTTTACTGGAGATACTGGTGTCTTTGGGCCGCTGTATCTCTGGTATCATAAGTTCTACAGGGTCATTTGGGGCTTCAATGATAGGTCAGAGTCTGCGTTATTGCCACTTGTTTCATCTCAAACAAAAACCACTGTACCGGTGCGGGGAGAGGTGGGGGGGGGGGTCCTATGGACCCCTGTATCTCCATGCTTTACACCCCACAATGTTAAGTTAGGTGTCATTGGAGAGGTCAGAGCCCGGCCTTTCTGATGAGACCAAAACACGATCATGTGGAAAAAAATACAAAATTTCCTCATTGCCCACTTTTAACATCTAAAGCAATGTTATTTCTCACCTTGGGATTAAACATACAGGGTTATTCAGAGAAAGGTGAAACTCAGAATGAGTGGATAAGTGAAAATTGTAGGTCAAAATAGCCAAACCAGAAAAATTCTCCCATTTATAACACTTTCCAAATTGGCTATTTGGTCTAGATTGTGGTCTTCTCCTGGCTTTCACCTCTCTCAGGGTTATTCAGAGAAAGGTGAAAATCAATAGCCGATTTGGAAAGTGATAAGTGGGAGAATATTTCTGGTTTGACTATTTTGACCTAGAATTTTCACTTCTCCAGTCATTCTCCTGAGTTTCACCTCTCTCTGAATAACCCTGATAGTCATAAAACACAATCAGCCACAATGCTCAGCCACTAATTGGGTTAGTCGAGACTCATGGGAAATGTAGTTCAAAAACAGCTGGATGGCCAAGGTTGCTGCACGGTGCACCTCTGAATTATACACATAGTAATGATATATTTAGGCTGAATGTGTGAGAGTGTATGTATGCATAAGGGTGTAATATATATATATATATATATAATATATATATATATATATATATATATATATATTATATATATATTATATATATATTATATATATATATATACATACATACACTTTCATGTGTTTGAGCTTTTGGGTGCACACCCTAATGCAATAGGCTGCGCACGCCTATGGTCATATATATAATTCCTTTAGGTTGGTCGCTAAGATCTGAGAAACTCCAGTTAGGATGTTTGATCTGAGCGTGCCATCTAAAGGACAGGTAGTATAACACCTGGACAGATACCTGGAGTTAATATATATATCCACCAATCAAATGAGGCCACATATTGATGACGAAATTTAGATGGGCTAGAGCTAAACTGGGTGGGAGACAGCTATATAAAGGGGATATTCAAGATGGAGAAAAAAAGGAAGGAAAAAGGATAAAGGGCCAGATACCATCAGAGCCACCCCACGACTCCACTAAGACCAGACCCCACCCGAACCCTCTTACACCACTCTATCTTCACTACCAGATGTTAAAGTTTAATTTAAGAATTTTAACTTGATATCTATTTCTTAATTGCATTGTCACTGCTTTAGATGTCCATCACTTAATAAAGGAATATAAATTAATTATTTGGCTGTTGAAGCCTAAACTGTAGAATAGTTCGCCTTTTCATTCCTACTGCAGAGGTACGCTAAGAAAAACTATAAGTGGCCTACTGATGACCTTGTCGCACGCAAGGAGTCAATAAATACACACACAAAAAGACACGACTACTTGACTGTGGAATAATATATATATTTATTATATACAGTGGGGCAAAAAAGTATTTAGTCAGCCACCAATTGTGCAGATTCTCCCACTTAAAAAGATGAGAGAGGCCTGTAATTGTGATCATAGGTACAATTCAACTATGAGAGACAAAATGAGAAAAAAAAATACAGAAAATCACATTGTCTGATTTTTAGAGAATTTATTTGCAAATTATGGTGGAAAATAAGTATTTGGTCAATATCAAAAGTCCATCTCAATACTTTGTTATATATCCTTTGTTGGCAATGACAGAGGTCAAATGTTTTGTGTAAGTCTTCACAAGGTTTTTACACACTGTTGCTGGTATTTTTGCCCATTCCTCCAAGCAGATCTCCTCTAGAGCAGTGATATTTTGGGGTTGTCGCTGGGCCACACGGACCTTCAACTCCCTCCAAAAGTTTTCTATGGGGTTGAGATCTGGAGACAGGCTTCTTACGAAGCCACTTCTTCGTTGCCCGGGCGGTGTGTTTGGGATCATTGTCCTGCTAAAAGACCCAGCCATGTTTCATCTTCAATGCCCTTGCTGATGGATCCGTGTAAAGGGAAGAATGAATGGGGCCATGTATCGTGAGATTTTGAGTGAAAACCTCCTTCCATCAGCAAGGGCATGAGGGTATGTACATCCAACTCAGGTGAATGGTGTAGGACTTACAGCAGTTTGTAGATTTGCCTCCCACTTGTTAAGGGACCAAATGTAATGGGACAATTGGTTTCTCAGCTGTTCCATCGTCAGGTGTGTGATATTCCCGCATTACCCCAATTACAATGTGCAGATAAAAGTTAATTTCAAGTGTGCTATTTGCATTTGGAATCTGTTGCTGTCAACTCTCAAGATGAGATCCAAAGAGCTGTCACTATCAGTGAAGCAAGCCATCATTAGGCTGAAGAAACAAAACAAACCCATCAGAGAGATAGCAAGAACATTAGGTGTGGCCAAAACAACTGTTTGGAACATTCTCAAAAAGAAGGAACGCACAGGTGAGCTCAGCAACACCAAAAGACCCGGGAGACCACGGAAAACAACTGTGGTGGATGACCAAAGAATTCTTTCCCTGGTGAAGAAAACACCCTTCACAACAGTTGGCCAGATCAAGAACACTCTCCAGGTGGTAGGTGTATGTGTGTCAAAGTCAAAAATCAAGAGAAGACTTCACCACAGTGAATACAGAGGGTTCACAACAAGATGTAAACCATTGGTGAGCCTCAAAAACAGGAAGGCCAGATTAGAGTTTGCCAAACAACACCTAACAAAGCCTTATCAGTTCTGGAACAAGATCCTATGGACAGATGAGACCAAGATCAACTTGTACCAGAGTGATGGGAAGAGAAGAGTATGGAGAAGAAAAGTTAAAAAAAACATTTTTAAGGGAACAGTGAGTTTTCCATGAAATAAAGGTTAAGAATAAAAACGAAAAATTCCTTCAAATATCGTGCCTAGGAGATAACCTGCCCGTGAAGTGGCGGATTTGTAGGATGTATAGAAACATTTAAAAACAAAAAAATGACATTTCAAATGACGGTAAATGGTTTTCCATTAATCTATTCATAAACAACTGCTTGGGGCGGCAGCCTGTATGAAAAGAGGAGACGTTTTAGGACATGCAGAACAAGTTTAGTGATTTTGTGGGCTAAATTATGGTGAAACTTATGCAGGCTTTGGACGAAAGTAACCATAGGTGCTTTAAAATTGGGCCTTTAGTGTCGGCAACAGTGCCGTCACACCGTAACCCCTCTGTGGTATTGTGGAAGAGTACAGGGTTGGACCCTGCGGTCAAATATTAAAATGATATGAATCTGGTATAGGCGTCAATGGCAGTGCACCCAAATATTGTGCCTTTGGTGGCAGCAAGTGCCTTCACACCGTCACCCCTCTGTGGTATTGTGGAAGAATGCAGCGGTGGACCCTGCGGTCCAATATTAAAATGATATGAATCTGGTATAGGCGTCAGTGGCAGTGCCCCCAAATATTGTGCCTTTGGTGGCAGCAAGTGCCTTCACACCGTAACCCCTCTGAGGTATTGTGGAAGAGTGCAGTGGTGGATGTTTTGGTAATGCAGAAGAGATCCCCGATCTATTCAGTTACATCAGCAGCTATAACAAAACTGGGTCAGCAATGTTTAGGCACTTGTACTGTGCTACTGTATATGGTGAGTATCGGCGCACACCAGTAGCAACAGGAAGCAAACAGAACAGGCAGGGAATACACAGAGAGAATAGTCAAATGGCAGGCAAAGTCGGCAACAGATCGGGTCCTCAGAACAAGCAGGGTCAATAACAAGTATACAAACTGATTCGGTAAGCTAGAGATGCGGGAATAAAGGCTGAGACACACTGAGCGTGTAGTGACGCACAGCGTAGCGAAGCGAAGAGAAGCAAACATTTTGCAGGCTTGACTTCAATCCGCTCCGCCTCGCATCGTGTCTACACTGCATTACGTTTGCTTCTCACCGCACTGGACAGGAATCCACTAACTAAATTAAAATGTACACACAAAACAGTTTTATTTTCACAACGCACGTTATATAGGCAAAAAAAGTTTCCACTGAATAAAATACATCAAAAATTACTGTTAATTTAATAGGAATAGTATAAAAATATAAAAAAAAGGTAACCCCTGATCATATATATTATAGGGACACAGAGCGCTGTGTATAGAGTAGGGATGCATTGATACCACACACAGACATATACATATATATCAACATGCAGACCTATATATACGTATATATCAACACGCAGATATATATATACACCCACCCACAGACCTCAGATCATATATACACATACGCACATGGGGCTTGGCATGTGGACGACAATCTCAACTAAATGTGTACCCCCCATTTGGCTGATCCCTCCAGAAGAAATGTTGAACCCGACAGAGCAGAGAATATATATATTATTCTCTGCTCTATCGGGTTCAACATTTCTTCTGGAGGGATCAGTCAAATGGGGGGGTGCAATTAGTTGCCAAAATGTGTGGGTAATACAAGTCTGAATATATATATTTATAAGAATATAGATATATATCATACCTGCGCTTACCTTCCCCTATGAATTTGCTAAAAATATACACACAAAAAAACCCACTGCCTGAGATCCTGCGCAGCCCACATTCCACCCCCCTATACTTGGCTGAATGTATCTAATATATATAATTAAATACATTCAGCAAGGTAGAGAAAGAAAAAAAAAAAGCTTTATTTTATGTTCCCGGGGACATTTAAAAATGTCCTTGGATTAATTTTTTTTTAGAAATGTGTCACCTTACCTTAGCCTGGTGGTCAGTGGGGGCTCCCTGGATGCTGGTTGTGGGGGGGGTCTGCCGTGGCCGCAGGTGCAGTGGCTCCCTCCCTGCGCCGCCTGTCTCTGTCACATGCAACCGGGCGGCTAGCCCGCACAGTCGCAGCTCTGTCAACCGATGGCCGCATGCTCCTCAAGGGGATCCTTGGAAGGCCACGGCAGGCTGCCCTCTACAGTGCCTGATTAGAAGGCCGTGTCTGCCTGATGTTTTAGTAACAAGAATGTGTTATCCCCTAGGCTTCAATGTTAAAAATATTCCCGTTTTAATTCAATATCTAATAAACCGTTGGTTATAATATTCTGCAGTAAAGAGTCTCTTTATTTCTAGATTTTTTAGTATTATTTTAAGCATTTTTTATACTTTTTTCACAAAAAATTATTTCTTCAACTTTTGGTGAACATCCCAATAAGTACAAAATTCGCGAACTTTCGAACAGCCAATGTTTGAATCGAACTCCGAACCGATCGAACCGAACAGCTCATCCCTAATGTCTATGCGTTCCAGACTTCAGGCTGTGATTGACTGCAAAGGATTTGCAACCAAGTATTAAGAAGGGAAAGTTTGATTTATGATTATTATTCTGTCCCATTACCTTTGGTCCCTTAAGAAGTGGGAGGCAAACATACAAGCTGCTGTAAGTCATACACCGTTCACCTGAGTTGGATGTACATACCCTCACATTAAAGCTGAGAGTCTGCAGTTAAAGCACATTGTGTTTGTTTCATTCCAACTCCATTGTGGTGGTGTATAGAGCCAAAGATGTTAGAATTGTGTCGATGTCCCAATATTTCTGGACCTGACTGTATGTCCGAAACGCCCTGGAACTCCACCTACCCAACTACTGAATTTCCTTTCCAGACAAGCCAAGCCGCGAAGCTTCAGTTGCTGCCCCAATCCGAAAAGAATGAGACCCAAATTCATCTGGATTCCTCCCCAAATTCAACAAACCCTTCTTAAATATTGCCACAAACTGATACCTCGATAAGGCTGAACTGTCCGCGTGACATAAAAAGGCCACTCCAGGCTCCGCCCACACTTCCAAAAAATTCTTAACATTCCTAACCGGACAGATAACGCAATTATCCACTCTGGATAAACCGACCCTATGCCCCTTAACCCACTGATCCGTCTTGGACTTGGAAACCCAAACCACTACCTCCTCATCTACCAACCATACGGCATCAGATTCAGCACCCAAACCACCACCTCCTTTCCTCATATTACAAACCAACTCTCCCAACCGAAACGCCCCAAAAAATCCCAAACAAAAAGCTGCCCTCATAAGCAAAGTCTCATAAGAAGAAGCACAAAAACCTCCCACAAAGTTCCACAAACCTTCCAGTAACTGACCTGAAACCAGATGCCGTGTGTCAACCCTGTACCTACCCCTAACATTACCCCGAACCGCACACCTAATGACAAAATCCTTAGTGAAATCCCTCTTCCCGTATACCTGAAAAAGGAAAGCCAAAGCAGCCAGCAACTGCCGGACCATCCCCGGAGATGCTCCCGATTCAAACAACCTCATGAGGTATGCCCTGAGCAAACGTTCCTCGTCCCATCCACCAACCGCAACGTACCTGAAACGCTCACCCAATGCATCCCATGCCCTCCAAACTCGAGTATAAGCCTTCCAAGTACAGTCAGACAAAGAACCTCCTACCCAACCTGCAAAAATGACAAAAAAGAACCCATATCACCAGCCACACCTTCCTGGACCTCCTGCTCTACACTCTCCATTGCCGAAGTGCCCACTCCACGACTCCTCCAGCCTGGAAACCTCCTACTGGCTGAGGACTCCGATCATGAACCAAAGGAACTGTAGTTGAAAACAAACTCCCTCGATGAGCATCAGATCCCGTAGCCCAATCATCATCACCCAACTCCACAGAACTACCACTTACTACCACCTCACCCCCAATTCCCAAATTTGCACCCCCTTCAGGCCCCCCAGAAACCTCTGAAGCTGGTACCTCTGCAGCAGGAACAGATCTAGATCCTCTCATGGAACCCCTGCTAAACAACCGCCCTCTACGTCCAGCCAACTGCACCTCGTCTCTCCTGGTAGCGCTCACCACACTATCCCTCCGACCAGACCCTGAAGAATCTGCTGAAACAGAAACAGGCCTCGAGCTCCTACCTGCCATTCTCCTCGAGGAGCTCTCGCCCGCCTCCGGCCCAACTGCGTCACCACCAGCCAACAACAGACTGACCAACCGTCCTCTGCCTCTCGCCACCTCTGACCTCAACCTCCCAGCTGCTGGACCACCGCTGGATTCACCGTCTGAACTGAACCGCTCCGGCGGACGAGTAGCCCTGACAGGACGAGCTCCAACCTCCGTCTCCGCTGCTAACACCTCCGTCAAACTCCTTCTTGCCCACTCCACACGACGATGCCGAGCCACCTCACGAACCTCCACTAACAACGTCTCCAATTCCCCACCTTCCGTCATCCTCAAAATAGGAGAAAATTTCCAAACCAGTCAAAACACCGCTCTCTGACGCAGCTGCAGATTTCACCTCAGCTCTACCTGATTTAACCTCAGCTCTACATGATTTCACCTCAGCTCTACCTCAGGAGAAAAAGGCATGCAAAGACTCCTAGCACGTGCCTTAAGAACGCTCCTGAAACTCCGCCCCTGAAACTTCCCGCTCAATCCCCCACACGCGCTCGCTCGAGGACATAAAATCCTCCTTGCATCCTAGCATCAGAGGCAACTTAAGGGCCCTACTCCTGAGTTGCTTCAGGCCTTCATTATGGGATGCCTTGTTGCCCCTCCTAATTTATTGAATTTATATATATTCCAAGAATGCTGTATTTGGACATCTAAAGATAATTCTTTTCCCTGTAGTTAGATAAGCTGGAACTGAGAAATAGCTTTTATATATCAAGTTGCCATCAGCCCCATTAGAATATCGAATGTAACCCAATTCCACACATTGCAACCGTGACTATTGAATGTATGCTAAGTCAATAGGAAGTTTTTGTTAACGCATGCTGAATAAATTCCTGAGTCTAGATTGCAAGTGATTAAATATGCAGGTTATCCTGCTTGGTCCATCATATGTGTTACAGAGTAATTGCAGTGAATAATATTGTAAGCCGAGTATTGATGCTGTGATTAATCTGTGGAAGAGATAGGTAGACTATCGAGTGTGTTATGTATCTCCCTGAAGAAAGTTGCATTTAGTGAATCGGCCTCCACAATGCAAAATTGTGCTGCAGGTGATGTCCCAGTAACTGAATGTTTTTAGCCAGGTTGAGGATTGTTTTATAATGGGAGAGGTTTAAGTGGCTAGAATAGAACTTTGTGTTTAAGAATTGATTCGTGCATATGTGTGGTGCGGTCTATAAACTTAAGCTGTTTGTCCATTAGATTATTGCGTGTCGAAGTATTGCTACTAATCACTATCTATAATTACTTTTAAAATTGTATCTTGCTGATCAGCTGATAACATATGATTGTACGAAACTTGACGGTGTGAATACATTTTTATTTGAATTGTTTTACCGTTACG
Organism: Leptobrachium leishanense; assembly: GCA_009667805.1. Lineage (NCBI taxonomy): Eukaryota > Metazoa > Chordata > Amphibia > Anura > Megophryidae > Leptobrachium > Leptobrachium leishanense. Next base: position 97,394,496 of record CM019072.1, on the reverse strand, counting down.
CAGTCTCATATCATCTTTAATGGTTTTATTGTGTCTAAAAATATCTACATATCCTCAAAAGAACTTGGGATAACGCGCTATATATTTGTTAAGACATATATTCATTGATTGGTTATTAATCCTTATTTTTAAGGGTAAATAACCAAATTATACCATTGGTATTGGAGGCACTGTCATTAATGATATATATATATATATATATAGTAAGAGAAAATACACATCATAATAAATAACCATGACATATATAATTACAGAAAAAGGTCCACATGGGAGGCTTTCTTCAAACAGATATAATATCTATTCCATAGTAGATATGTTGACGTTTCCGTCCACACAAGGACTTTTCTCAAGACAGATTATCGGTCTTGAGAAAAGTCCCTGTGTAGAATGAAATGTTTAATCCCTCCCCCATATAAACCAAGCACAATGCTGAATGTTTTGTGACATTATGATAGTGAGATAAAAAACAGAATCTACATTGAGACACTCCTTTATAGTGTCGAAATATGCTTTTGAAATTTAAACATTGCAAGGTTTTACCAAACAGCTATTGTTTGAAGTTTTTGTATGTCTTATCTGGAGTGCTCTTTTTTTGGTTTGCTGTATTTTATTGTCTTGAGAAGCACCCACCCTATGTACTTAGTAAAGGTGGATGCCTCCTTTTTTGTGTATTCTGTATGAAAAGCAGCCCTCAGTTAGCACCCCTCCCTTTCACAAGTGTTCCGTCCACAGGCCCTATTTAACCTTGAATTGCAGGGAGCTCCAGAAAGGACTCAGTCCTCAGTTTATGGCCATATAAAAATATATAAGAATACAGTGCAGCGCTAGCCACAATCATAAATTACAATACAAATGGTGCTGCTCTAGACTTGGTGTCGTTGCTCTTGTCCAAACAAGAAACAGAAAGGTACAGAATTAGGAGAGTCCCAAGACAGGCGCACTCGATCGTGTATGGTTCTACTTCTATCCCAATGGGCAATGTTGGTGTAGTACAAATTTGTCCTCAAAGAGAAGGAAACAAAAAAAAAAACATAGTGCAGATGGCTTCTATTCTGTATATCAAAACAATTCGCCAAATGATCTCACTTACAATTTTAGGAGCTCATCCAGCTCAGAAATATATGCCTCAGGGTTATATCTGGTCACCCAAAAGCCCTTCTGAGTTTTCAATGATTCATTGAGGATCCAGTACATCATTGACGACTCAGAAGGGCTATTGGGTGGCCTGATATAACCCTGAGGCATATTTCCCTGTGTTTCCCCGATTTAGCGTGATATTCCAGGGCAGGTGCTAATTCAGTAGCCTGCCTCGGAACTGTCACATTTCTGCCCTGCCCCCTGGTGGTGGTAGCAGGGATTCCTCAGTTTGGTGGATTTCAGGCTCAGGCACTGCAGACCATCTCATATGGCTGGTAGTCTGCAGTCACATGACCTGCTCAGACCTATATATAGGGCCAGCAGTACACTTGCTCCTTGGGTCAGGATAGGTCTATACCTATTGAGTACCTGCACCTTGGAATTGTGTTTCTGTTTATCTGTGTATGATCCATTGGCTTTGTTTCTGGTTGCTCCTTCTGTTTGTACCCTGTACGTTGCATAGGATAATATCGTGTATGACTTTGGCTTTGTTTCTGGTTGATTCTTCTGTCTGTAACCTGTACTTTGTATAAGATATAATCGTGTATGACTTTGGCTTTGTTTCTGGTTTACTCTTTTGCCTGTTTCCTGGAATCTGTATTTGTGACAACCCGTGTATGAACTATTGCATATGCTCCTTGTCCATTCTTGCCTGTTCCCTGGAATCTGTATTTGTGACAACATGTGTATGAACTATTGCTCATGCTCCTTGACCATTCTTGCCTGCTCCCTGGAATCTGTATTTGTGACATTCTTGTGTTAAGGTCTTTTGCAAACTCCTGTCTTTCATTGTGTCTACCCTCAGCCCTGTCATCTGTTTTAGATTAGAAATCGTACCTAGTGCAGGGCTCCCTCTTGTGCCTGTATCCTGTACTATCAACTCTTGTTCTGTCTCTGTGTATGTGTAGTGTGTGTGCTGGATTCTACAATATGCAGCAGACCACAAACCTGCCTCAAGGGCTTAATACTATGCAGCCTAAAGGGCCCCCATTTCCATCCATAGGAGGTGATCGTGACAGGAACCATGTGTTACCTTTGGTGATCCATAGGACTCCATCCAGGGTTGCGGTGCTGGGCCATGAGTCCTGCGAGATCCCACGGAGTGATATCAGAAGGAGACTGGGGACTTTTTGTCCCCAGCCCCACTCTGTTCTCTGCAGCCAGAAGCAGCAGATCGGGTCACTGTTCTTGCTGCGTGATTTGATGTGAGTATTTGATTTATTGGGGGGGAGGTTTAAGTTGGTGTTAATTGATTCTGCAAAAGTGGAATCAGTTAGCAGAAGCTTTTAGGTGTCCTTAAATTTTTGCTTTGCGCAGCATTGGTGGGGTAATCAGGACTTTGGAATACCTTATTTATCTTAACGCTAATTACTGATTACTAAAATTACTCATTTCTAAAGGTCTTCAAGCAATCTCAATGAAATTGTTTTAAATTGTCCTGAAACATTTTTAAACCAATGAAAATATAATAGCCAATAAGTTTCATGTAAAGTTTAAACAGTTAACCATTATTAATAGTAGATTTTAAATTCTGAAAAACTGTTCAATGTGCCGGGGATATATTTTAACATATTATATCATGTTGTGTTATAGTGTATTATATTATAAGATTCACATTTGCAGGCTTTGGCTGCTCTGTTGACAGACCTGTCCAGCCGCGCAGCGTTGCACAATTGTCTATCACCAATTGCGACTTATGAGTCAGTGCAATGGCTTACAATCAAGTGCACGGAGAGCTGTCCTGTAGGATTGCTGTTTTGCTAACAGTTGTCACTCAACCTGGTGGCATGCCACTGGAAGTGAAGGATAGCTATACCCTACAAGTGTGATTATCAAGTCTTTAGTAATATGGTCTGACTCACTTATTGTTCTGTACGTAACCCTTACTAGGTTGTGCTGTTGCACGTTTGATTTTTTTATTTGCTAATCAATTTGAAAAGAGAGTTCTTCAAATTCTTCACATTTTTTTCATGAGTAATTTTGCAATTTGTGTACCTGCTATATCAGTGCCTTTGTTAGCATATCTTTTGTTTCTTTTTGCCATTGATTCTGTAAAGCTCGTCTGTTTATTTGAAAATCCTCTTAGGAGCTACCCAGGACATACTTGAAAATGAGAGAAATCTCAATGTATCCTTCCTTGTAAAATACTTTATAAATAAATAAACATTTGGAGGGATGGTCATTTTCATGTTTTTATGTTTTTATAGAGGATGTCTGACATTTCATAGGGCAGTCTTTGTGATGTCAAGTTGCCTATTGTTACAGATCTCAAGTGCCATTTTTTTCCAATAAATTCGTTCAAATATGGAGATGTACAATTATCAGATTTAGAAACTCACATGTGTAAGATTTCTCTTTTACATCCGTATTCTTCATTTTATGGACCGATTAAATTATAACAAACATTATATGATTAATAGAGATCCATATTTCAAATGAGTTCTTTATTTTGCATAATTTTATCCCTTTCAATACCAGAAATGTATATAAGCCTGATTTTGAGTTCATTGCAATAAAAAAAATGAAGCTTAGCATATAATATCGCTTTTACATAATTGTTTTATGCAAGGTTAGAAACATAGAAAATGTTAGCAGATAAGAACCTTTCAGCCCATCTAGTCTGCCCAATTACATGGATACTTTACCTGGATTTATCTTTTATTTAGGATAGCCTTATGCCTATCCCATGCTTGCTTAAATTCAATCACTGTTTTGGCCTCTACCACTTCTACTGGAAGGCTGTTCCATGTATCCACCACCCTCTCAGTAAAATAATGCTTCCTGATGTTACTTTTAAACCTTTGCCCCTCTAATCTAAGACTATGTCCTCTTGTTTTGCTTCTTTGTTTCCTTTTAAATATACTTCGTGTACCTTGTGGATTCCCTTTACGTATTTAAATGTTTCTATCATATCTCCTCTGTCTCGTCTTTTTTCCAAGCTATACATGTTAAGATCATTAAGCCTTTCCTGGTAACTTTTCTCCTTCAAGCTGTACACAATTTTAGTAGCCCTTCTCTTTACTCTCTCTAAGGTGTCTATATCCTTCTGGAGATACGGTCTCCAGTACTGCACACAGTACTCCAAGTGAGGTTTCACCAGTGCTCTGTACAGTGGCATGAGCACTTCCCTTTTCCTACTGCTAATACCTCTCCCTACACAACCAAGCATTCTGCTAGCATTTCCTGCTGCTCTATTACATTGACTACTTACCCTTAGATCCTCTGCAATAATAACCCCTAAATCCCTTTCCTCAGATGTTGAGGTTAGGACTGTATCAAATATTCTATATTCAGCCCTTTGGTTAGTGTGGCTCCTGTGTAGAAATACAATTATTTATGAGCTCTCACTCTTGTCATTCTATATTCCTATAAAGAAACAAGAAGCTACACACATCCTCTGCATAACAAAAATGTAACAGATGTTATAACAGCCAGGGAGATGGCAGAATACATGGAGAGTTGTGAGGTCACTCATTACTGTAGACTTAGGCTGTGGTCAAACAAGCATTTTTTAGAGCAGAAGGAAGGTCCTTGAGAGTGGACCTTCCTTCCACTCTGACGCCCGTGTGGCCACCTCACTGAGCATAGTTAGTGCACTCAGCGCAACAAAAGCAAGCTCCTCCTATGGAGGATCAAATACATGAAACCTAAAAAAATGAACAAATTTATATTAATTTAATATTTTAGCAATCTCAGAAAACAGAATAACAAAATTGTTATTTTACACAAAATTGAATTGTTTACTATGAACCAATTGTTTCAACTACATTTTATGATACTTTTAAACAAAAAGGGCTCGCTAGCTGATTACTACTCAACCTTTCAGGTTTTGTTGGTCTGGCAATGAAACACTGGCTGGGAACATATTTTACTGTAAACATTATGTGTATTTTTTTAAATTTACTTGGGATTTAAGTCTGTCAGCAATATAGTTGTAAGTAAATATGTTTTCCCACTTAATAAGATAAATGCTTTTAAAATTAATCTTTTATGAATATAAGAACAGCAACCATGCTCTAGTTCTGATAAATACAACACATACCATTTGTTCAGATAAAAAATATATTTTATTTCAACATGATCAGAAAGAAACTGGAGGCATAAAGAAAACTTGATAGAAAGGACATGAATAATGACACTGGGTGATAACTGACTGTGACAGATAAGCCTGTTAATCTACAGAATAGTGAACTGTGCATTAGAAGGTAAAGCTTTTACTGCAGTCAGAAAAAAAATAAAAATAATTGGATTTTGCTTTCTTGAGATTCATGGAACATGGACCCTTTTTTTTGTAGCTCAATAATTGCTTCATAGCTATCTTGGATGAATGGTAACCAAGTTTAAAAGTGTAGGTTATCACTGAATTTTTATAGCTAAATATGAAGACCAAGTGCTGAAATCCTTTTATTTTTGAATATAGGATACAATATAATTGGTGCAGTATACTGTATTAGAACATGTGTTACCTTTAACCTTCACACAGCCAAAATATTGTATATATTGTTTTGCATCGCAATACAATTAAACAATGAAAATAAGGGTATATTACATATAAACCCAAATTGAATACCCTTTTAGGGAACTTTTACGATCTAAACTCCAATGTTAGCGCTCACCTTTGTGAGCGTTAACGTTAGCATTGGTGGCCCTAACGTGGGCACGCCATATTACAATCCAAACGCTAACGGGTTAAAAAACCCATTAGCGATTTGGATCTTGCGCTTTTCAGTGCGAGGTTACTGTACTTTGTGCTCCCTATGCTTAACATGGGGAGTGCAAAGAGTTAATTAGCGTTAGAATTACAAAGTCATAACGCTAATTACCATCCGGCTGCTGTTAACCCGACAGTTAACCACAGTCAGGACCTGGTGTTAACGGATTCCGCTTCTGCAGATTCCATCAGCACCAGCCAAAAATACCCCCAAATTATTCAGATACTCCCCTTTCATCCTGCAGCTCCTCTGGCTGCCGGCAGCAGGGAGAGACTGAGGTAAAAAGTCCAGCAGTCTTTCTCTGCGGATCACTACGCTGACCTGCCGGATCTCGCAAAGCAAGATCCGGCAGGTCATGTGACCACCAGCGTCTGCCTCAATGCAGTCCTATGGACTCCATGGAGGTGTGCTTGCAGTGGTGCTTAGCACTGCCGCACGCATCCCAGGGTTTAGCGCTGGATTACAATGCAAGCAGCTTTTTTAGCGCCTGCATCATAATATCACGCTAAAATGGGAACGCTAAGGAGAAACTTGCAGGTGCAGGTTTTTCTTCCTAGCATCCCCGTTTTAGCGTTCACATCGTAATAGTGCCCCTAATGTTTTAATGTAAGATTAGTGTTCTCCCTACAATGAGCAGTCCCCATCCTCAACGTATCGAAAAAAGAACAAACGTTATTGATGCATTGCAATCTGTTGTAGACAGTGCACGGGGGCTCCAAAGGAGAGCTCCAAATGAAACCACAGCTTTAAATAAGTATAAGCAGCATTTTTGTACATGTTCACAGAGAAAAGGACATTGTGGAATAAATCCATTTATGAGGATGGGGTCAAGTCCATGACTGTAATTACATTTTTATGTTGGAATACGTTAGGCTAAAATGAGCTCATAAATGGACAATCCCACCATATGTGGATATAGGAGCCCTTGCCTTGACTGCAGCTCCAACCCATGGGGGTCACCTCTATGGTCAATATAAGAAGGGTCAGTGGAGTGAGGTACCAAGAGGATAACAGTTTATAATTGCTTTCTGCAGGATGTTCGAACACTTAGCGGTCATCTGAAATATTGTTTACTTATGGAAGTTCTTTGGTCCATTGGGAGGTATAGTCAGGTATGTCAGGCATATGACCTCTAATACGATATCATAAATAATAGAAAGGAGGTTTGGCAGAAGTGGGCCTGAGGAGCAAAATCTTTCAAAGGGGTAACCTGAGGCTATTGGCCCGCAGCTAGTTTGATGGAGGAAATATAGTGGTCAAGTTGTGTTACATCCTCAGCCCCCGCTGTGCCCCCTGGGGGGTCTGGGCAAGCACTTTCTACTGGCAGATCGGCATCTGAGGGGGCGGGGTCAGGTGTGGTTACCAGGAGCCACAGGCTTTAAAACAGGGCTCTAGGAGTTGCCTCATCGCCCTGTTGTGGAGTTCATTTCACGCACCGCTACTTCATGAATCTATTTGTATTTACTGTTGACGACCCTGCTTTGTATGAGATTCCTGCTCCTGTTATTTGACCCGGCTTGGCTTTGACTACTCTCTATCTCTATTGTGTATATTACGCTGTTCGTTTATTTTAGTGATTTAACCCCATGCTGGTTGCTGGGTTGATCGCTCGAAGTTTGGGTTCTGTCCCATCACGTTTAGGGGTATCGTTTGTAATCCTCTGGTGTCCCTTTACCCAGGCTACTACTCATGTTAATGTTTTTGCAAAGACCACGATAACAAACGATTGTTTAATTCTGTTTAATGTTATTTCTAATCGCATCTCTGTACATATTAGCAATAACAATCTTGTATGCAAGCCAGTACCTTCTGAGAGTCACCAGGTATCTACTAATCTTAAGTATTTACCAGAACGATTGGTTTCTGCATCTCTGACTGCCCTGCACCTTGAATACTTCACGGACTGTCGTTCCACGTATGGTGTTTCTGAGCGTGTCCTACGTAATCTGTTGGTCTCGACCTTTATTATTATTATTATTATTATTCTTTATTTATAAAGCGCCAGCATATTCCGAAGCGCTGTACAATAAGCACAGTATAGACAGGGTTACAATACATTGAACAACATTTGACAAACAGTACAGGAGGAGATGAGGGCCCTATTCCCGTAGGCACTCACAATCTAGGAGGGTTGGGGTTGGAAACAGGAGGAGAGGACTGTAAGGTGAGAGTGATTGATGGTTGTGTCAGTGAGTTGGGTGGTAGCCTTCCCTAAATAGGAATGATTTAAGGGAGCGTTTGAAGGAAGAGAAGTTAGGGGAAAGTCTGACAGTACGAGGGAGAGCGTTCCAGAGAGTGGGGGCTGCGCGTGAGAAATCCTGCAGTCTATCATGGGAAGAGGTGATGCGGGGAGAAGCTAGGCGCAGGTCACTGTTTGACCTTGAGGGAGCGGGCTGGGGTGTATTTGGTGATTAGTGAGGACAGGTAGTGGGGCGCTGAGTGAGTGAGGGTTTTGTAGGTAAGGATAAGGATTTTGAATTTAATTCTGCAGTGGATGGGGAGCCAGTGAAGGGACTCGCAGAGGGGAGTGGCAGAGACAGAGCGGTGGGTGAGGTGAATTAGCCTGGCAGAGGCGTTCAGGAAGGATTGTAGGGGGGAGAGGCGGGACAGAGGGAGGCCAGATAAGAGATTATTGCAATAGTCGAGTCGGGAGATTACCAGGGCATGTATGAGTTGTTTTGTGGTGACAGCGGTAAGAAATGGCCGAATTCTGGAAATATTACGCAGTTGGTATCGGCAGGAGGAGGAAAGAGACTGGATGTGGGGGATGAAGGAAAGAGCAGAGTCAAGTGTAACTCCAAGACAGCGAACTTCGTTTGATGGGGAGATGGTGATACCCTCCACCGTGATAGAGAAGTCAGGAGGTGGGGAGGCATTGGAGGGAGGAATAAGTAGGAGCTCAGTCTTTGACATGTTGATCTTTAGGTGGTGGGAGGCCATCCAGGAGGAGATGCCAGATAAACAGTCACTGACGTTTGAAAGGACAGGGGGAGAGAGATCAGGGTTAGAGAGGTAGATCTGAGTGTCATCAGCGTAGAGGTGGTAATTAAAGCCAAAGCTGTTGATGATTTTGCCCAGGGAGGAGGTGTAGATGGAAAAGAGCAGAGGACCAAGGACAGAGCCTTGAGGTACACCAACAGATAGAGGCAATGAAGAGGAGGAGTTACCAGCAAAGGACACACAGAAGGACCTGTTGGATAAATAGGAGTCAACCCAAGCAAGTGCAGTGTCACCGAGACCCAGAGAGTTGAGGGTCTGTAGAAAGAGGGGGTGGTCAACAGTGTCAAAAGCAGCCGAGAGGTCAAGCAGGATGAGAATAGAATAGTGGCCGTGTTTTTTAGCAGTTAGGAGGTCGTTGGTGACTTTGGTGAGGGCAGTTTCAGTTGAGTGTAGGGGATGGAAGCCAGATTGCAGGGGGTCAAGTAGGGAATTGGAGGACAGGAAGAGGGAGAGGCGGTTGAAGACTAGTTTTTCTAAGAGCTTTGATGTGAAGGGAAGCAGGGATACAGGGCGGTAGTTGGATGGAGAGTTGGGGTCTAGGGATGGTTTCTTTAGTTAAGGGGTAACTAGCGCATGTTTGAAGGCGGATGGAAAGGAGCCAGTGGAGAGAGATAGGTTGAAGATGTGTGTGAGAGCAGGGGTGAGGGAGGAGGAGAGGGGAGGAATTAGATGTGAGGGAATGGGGTCGAGCGGGCACGTGGTGAGATGTGAGGAGGACAATAAGGAATTGACTTCCTCCTCAGTGGCTGGGAGGAAGCGGCAGAGGGTGGCAGAGGGGACCTGTGGGAGTGGAGGTGGCAGATAACTATCTTGTGTTGGGATGTTGCTTCTGATAGTTAGAGTTTTACTGAGGAAGTAGTCTGCCAGGTCTTGAGCGCTGAAGGCAGCTGAGGGGGGAGGTGCAGGTGGGTAGAGGAGGGTGTTGAAGGTGGACCAGAGCCGTTTAGGGTTGGAGGACAGCGTAGATATAAGAGATGAGGAGAAGGATTGTTTGGCCAAGTGGAGGGCAGAGGTGTATGACCGGAGAATAAACTTGAAGTGAACAAAATCAGCTTCAGAGCGGGATTTCCTCCAGGCACGCTCTGCGGTGCGGGAGCATCTTTGCAGGTAGCGAGTCTGGAGGGTGTGCCAGGGCTGAAGCTGGCGGCGTGGGGCCTTACAGAGTCGAAGAGGAGCAAGAGTGTCTAGAGCAGAGATAAGCGTAGTGTTGTAGTGATTAGTGGCAGCACCAGGGCAGGTGAAGGATAAGGTATGAGGGAGGTGGTGAAGTAGGTTGGAGAATTGATGGGGGTCCACAGCATGTAGATTTCTGCGAGTGTGTGTGCGGGTGGGGGAGCAGGGTGTTTAGGAAGTCCAGATAGGTTGAAAGAGAGAAGGTGGTGGTCAGAGATGGGGAAAGGGCGACATTTGAACTCAGAAATGGAGCAGAGGTTGGAAAAGACCAGGTCAATAACGTGACCATCGCGGTGGGTAGGGAGGAGGGAGGATTGTGTGAGTCCAAGGGAGGACGTGAGTGAAAGAAGTTTGGAGGCAGCAGGAGCGGAAGGATTGTCAATGGGAATGTTGAAGTCCCGAGAATTAGGCATGGAAGATTAGAAGACAGGAAGTGAGAAAGCCAGGTAGCAAAGTGGTCAAAGAACTGGGAGGTAGGTCCCGGTGGGCAGTAGATGACTGCCGCCCTGAGAGCCAGAGGAGAGAACAGGCGGATGCAGTGTGTCTCGAAGGAGGAGAAGGAGAGGGATGGGGTGGAGGGAGATGCTGGTAGGAGCAGGTGGGAGAGAGCAGGAGTCCGACCCTGCCACCATTTCTCTCACCCGGTCTGGGTGTATGGCTCAAGTGTAGACCGCCATGTGAGAGAGCAGCAACGGAGGCCGTGTCAGAGGGAGTTAGCCAGGTTTCAGTTAAAGCTAGGAGGTTGAAGGAGTTTGAAAGGAAGAGGTCATGGACGGCTGTGAGTTTGTTGCACACAGAGCGAGCATTCCAGAGGGCGCAGGAGAAAGAGGACAGGCGCTGAGGGATTATGGGAATGAGGTTGCTGGGCTTGCAGGGAGGTGATTTATGTGCGATGGAGATAGGATGAGAGGGAAGTATTGGATGTGTTGTGGGGCCAGGGTTAGGGGATATGTCACCTGAATAGAGTAACAGCAGGAGGGTGAGAAAGAGAAGGTGGGAATGGGATTTGTGGGAGTGGGAGTGATTGGCAGCACAAGAGTTAGAGGGAGACCATGTTCTGAAGAAACAAAGGAGCTCATGCGAGACCATCATGTGGGACGAGAGGAGGGAGGGAGAGATGCAGATAGTGTAGGGGTCAGTGGTAGAGGGGCAGGAGTTCCATTTAAGGAGAAAGGTAGAAGTAAGGAGCAGAAGCGTGAGAGAAAGCATGATATAGACGTGAGTTTACCAGAGTAAAAAGTGGGCTTTGCAGTTTTGCAGTTCCTTCCTCCAGTCCCGCAACTCCAGGAATCAACTCTGAACGTCCACTTAAGAATGCCACTTGGAAATGACAATGGAGCCTGTTATAGTTGTTATATAGGGCGGACTGATTGCATTCAGGCAGTTAAAAAGTCAACACCTGAAAAAGTCAACACCTGAAGCTGGATGGGCTGTGTCAATAGGGCAGGAGATTCACATGCTAATTAGCAAAGCAAATGGTGGAGAAAAACAAAAATAAATAAAAAATAAAAACAGCAAAAAGACCAAGGTAACGTTACAAAGTGGGTGCCTGCGAATACTGGGTGATGGGGGTCCTACCAGCAAAAGTATGCAGGGGATCAGTTGAGATGTGGGTGTCTGTGGATGATGGGTGATAATGCCTACCAGCAAAAGTATGCAGGGGATCAGTTGAGATGTGGGTGTCTGTGGATGATGGGTGATAATGCCTACCTGTGGAGAGAGGAGACACAGGAATTAGGGATCATGATGGCGTAGGGGATCTTGGATAAAACTCCAGGAATCAACTCTGAACGTCCACTTAAGAATGCCACTTGGAAATGACACTGGAGCCTGGCTCAATGGAGCCTGTTATAGTTGTTATATAGGGCGGACTGATTGCATTCAGGCAGTTAAAAAGTCAACACCTGAAAAAGTCAACACCTGAAGCTTAGAGTTTAGAGCTCAGAGCTTAGAGACAATTCAGTTAGTCCTTGTGTCTCCTCGGCTATTAAGTTACAGTCTGTAGTTTATAAACCTTTTGTGTTATTCAAGCAGATACTTCTGCCCTCAAGGATCTCAACTCCGCTACTCGTGTGGCAGCGTTAAGTTGCTTATGACCGAAGTCATCAAGGGCCATGTCCTTCTCTGCACCCACAAAGACTGGACAGTGGCTTTAGGGTGCCATCAAACAGCATTGCTGAAAGGAGTTAATAGGCACTGTCACCTTTCTCCGAAAAAGGGAACTGGATATACCAGGAGTAAGGCTGTAGAGTAGGTGAAGGGATTAGTAGGGAGGGGTGTGAGGAGAGTCCAAGCATGTAACAATACTGCCTCCAGAGTTGGAATGTTGGTGTAGCCAATGATACAGCCATGGAACTGAGAAAGTAAAGAATTTCTGTTCTACATACACTCAGAGTTTTCAGAGGGGCCTATCAACCATTCACATAGCTGTATAAAGGTGGCTGTTAGGTAACAGTGAAAAAAATGGGGAAGCCCCCAGAATTCTATCCTTCGTGCATGTCAAGGTTTTGTACACAAATCAAGAGCAAATCTGGGCCCTCACAAAGGATGTACACATGGTCCATAACATGGAAAAAAGAAGATGGTAACAGATATGGATACACATATAGTAAAGGCGAGGGAGATCCATCTTAGGACTTAAGTATAGTATTTCTCCAGGAAGCTACTGTTCCGTTCAAATTCTCTATCTCCTATTTTCCTCCAGTGCTGCTTCACAGCTCTTACAGTCAGGTCCAGAAATATTGGGACATTGACACAATTCTAACATCTTTGGCTCTATACACCACCACAATGGAGTTGGAATGAAACAAACACAATATGCTTTAACTGCAGACTGTCAGCTTTAATTTGAGGGTATGTATATCCAACTCAGGTGAACGGTGTATGACTTACAGCAGTTTGCAGATGTGCCTCCCACTTGTTAAGGGACCAAAGGAAATGGGACAGAATAATAATCATAAATCAAACTTTCCCTTCTTAATACTTGGTTGCAAATACTTTGCAGTCAATCACAGCCTGAACTCTGGAACGCATAGTCATCACCAGATGCTGGGTTTCATCCCTGGTGATGCTCTGCCAGGCCTCTACTGCAAATGTCTTCAGTTCCTGCTTGTTCTTGGGGCATTTTCCCTTCAGTTTTGTCTTCAGCAAGTGAAATGCATGCTCAATGGGATTCAGGTCAGGTGATTGACTTGGCCATTGCATAACATTCCATTTCTGTCCCTTCAAAAACTCTTTGGTTGCTTTTGCAGTATGCTTTGGGTCATTGTCCATCTGCACTGTGAAGCGTCGTCCAATGAGTTCTGCAGCATTTGGCTGAATGTGAGCAGATAATATTGCCCAAAACAATTCAGGATTCATCCTGCGGCTTTTGTCAGCAGTGACATCATCAATAAATACAAGAGAACCAGTTCCATTGGCAGCCATAAATGCCCATACCATGACACTACCTCCACCATGCTTCACTGATGAGGTGGTATGCTTAGGATCATGAGCAGTTCATTTCCTTCTCCATACTCTTCTCTTCCCATCACTCTGGTACAAGTTGATCTTGGTCTCATCTGTCCATAGGATATTGTTCCAGAACTGATAAGGCTTTGTTAGGTGTTGTTTGGCAAACTCTAATCTGGCCTTCCTGTTTTTGAGGCTCACCAATGGTTTACATCATGTGGTGAACCCTCTGTATTCACTCTGGTGAAGTCTTCTCTTGATTGTTGACTTTGACACACATACACATACCTCCTGGAGATTGTTCTTGATTTGGCCAACTGTTGTGAAGGGTGTTTTCTTCACCAGGGAAAGAATTCTTTGGTCATCCACCACAGTTGTTTTCCGTGGTCTCCCGGGTCTTTTGGTGTTGCTGAGCTCACCGGTGCGTTCCTTCTTTTTGAGAATGTTCCAAACAGTTGTTTTGGCCACGCCTAATGTTCGTGCTATCTCTCTGATGGGTTTGTTTTGTTTCTTCAGTCTAATGATGGCTTGCTTCACTGATAGTGACAGCTCTTTGGATCTCATCTTGAGAGTTGACAGCAACAGATTCCAAATGAAAATATCACACTTGAAATGAACTCTTGGCCTTTTATCTGCACATTGCAATTGGGGTAATGAGGGAATATCACACACACCTGGCCATGGAACAGCTGAGAAGCCAATTGTCCCATTAGTTTTGGTCCCTTAACAAGAGGGAGGCACATCTGCAAACTGCTGTAAGTCCTACAAGAACAAGCCCCAAGAACAAAGCCCCAAGAACAAGCAGGAACTGAAGACAGTTGCAGTAGAGGCCTGGCAGAGCATCACCAGGGATGAAACCCAGCGTCTGGTGATGACTATGCTTTGCAGAGTTCAGGCTGTGATTGACTGCAAAGTATTTGCAACCAAGTATTAAGAAGGGAAAGTTTGATTTATGATTATTATTCTGTCCAATTTCCTTTGGTCCCTTAACAAGTGGGAGGCACATCTGCAAACTGCTGTAAGTCATACACCGTTCACCTGAGTTGGATGTACATACCCTCAAATTAAAGCTGACAGTCTGCAGTTAAAGCACATTGTATTTGTTTCATTCAAACGCCATTGTGGTGGTGTACAGAGCGAAAGATGTAAGAATCGTGTCAATGTCCCAATATTTCTGGACCTGACTGTATCTCCTGAATACTGTGTTCTGTGCACCCTTAAGTGAAAAGGAAAATACCACCACTAGTTTTAATGGGAACACTACTGGATTCTGCCTAGAACTCCAGGATCGGATCTTGCCTGTTAGTTTGTCCACCCCTTCCCAGACCCAAAACCACTCAAGGGTCCAGCTTTACAGACTACTTAATTGGTAGATCTGGCATCACAAAGAGGTTACCCGGAGGAGCAGACTCCCTCACAGCCACGGTTTGCATATAGAAGAGCTGGGGTTTCAGTGGTCACTATTCTATGACTGCTAAGAGTGAATAGGTATTTATGATGATGGGTACCATTGCTACACAACTCTACATAATGTGGCTAAATAGCTTTAATTTGATCATTAACTTGCTGCGGTATGTATTGATACAAGTTTTCTATACACCGTTAATGACTATACCACTTTTGACTATTATAGTATAAATATGTTTTACACACAGATTACAAACTTATAAATAATAAAGCTTAATTAAAAGTTGAATACTAAGTATGTAAGGCAATAATCATCCCAAAGTGTAATAAGCAGCTAACAGTCTCATTAGTTCAATCAAAAACTCTAATAACGCCTAATGAAAATAATTTATAGTTAAGCAAATTGAAATGCTGAACTAATTGGTAATGTGCCCAATACAATTTACAAAACTCAAATTTGCTTACTAAAATATACTAAATGGCAATGCTTTGATTTTCATTTTTCAGAATTGCACATTTTAAGTACTGAATGATTCCAGTCAAATAGAATTACACTTATATGATAAATGGGGTATGTTTGAATTTAGAGAGAATGTCGCCCAGATACAAATTTTAACGGCAACTTGAATTAAGATTTCATTTGGTCTTTGCTATGCAGAAGTCAAAAGCTTTCACTCTAAACCATTCTCAAAATCCATGATCTCATTTTGCCATATCAGACATGGTCTATGTTCATATAATACAAAGATACGATTTGACATCCCTGATCCAATATTCATATATTCATATGAAATCAATCATGTTAATGTTGTTACCAATAGAAAGTAGCCAAGCTTCTGAAGTTTTGTAATTTTTGTGCATGTATATTTCATTCAGCACTTTTTATATTATTGGTTTTGTATATCTTCTCTTACATTATAACAGTATCACAGCTTAATGATCTGCTTTGGCATGCTGTAAAAATTGACAATCTTCTCACATGCAGTTTTACTTCACGGTTGACAATTTTATGGTCCTTTCATTAAATTGGAAAGCTCAGGCCTATTATAAATAATAGAAATGGTTCTAAAAGAATAATTAAAACACATTTTTTTTAGCTTTGACACATTGCTGTGGTTGATTTTTTTTCTGACGAAGACATTTCAGTTTATCATTTAAAATGTTTTAAGATCCTTTAATATGCGGTAAAGTAACTGGATATCTAATGTGCATTCATATTTTATTCAAACTGACTCACTGAACATCATAAATGTTAAGGATGAAAGGATATATTGTAGCACAATTCACGACAAATACCAGAATAGCAGAACAGCGAGTCAGTCATATACTATGAACTTTATAAGATAATATACCCTTCAGGAAGCAATTTATTTTAGTTAAACACAATAGGCGTTTAATTAAAGGATAATCACTGATCACTATTTGTAGAATATTATGAATGTGCAGGCTGAATGTATTGATCTTTATTTTCAAGTTTTTATTTCACATGATTTGGAAACAATGGTCTGCATTTCTTCCGCTGATTGTAAGTGTTTGACTGTGTTTAATGTAAAATGCTCCGCCACATGAGAACTGAAGTTTAAAATTAGTCAGCCAGTAATTAAAAATAAGACAAAGTATCTAAGAAGAATTTATTAATCCAGATTTTTCTGTATTACCGTATACCATGCCTTTCAAAAGTATTATGATCCATTACCTTGTCACACATTTCAAGATCAATGTGTGTGTGATAAAGCAATCAAACTTAAATCAAAAATTCAAAATATGTGTGTGCATGTGTACGGCACAAACCTGTTAATAATAAGAAAGTTCATATTTGTGTTAATCATTCTAATATAATTGTTTATACCAAAACATATTGAGTGGTGGTGCTATATGCAGCACTTGCCATGGCCACGATACAAAATACATGTGCAAATATTTATGTTGCATCTGATCAAAAAAAAAAAGCTCTATACTATCGGAATACATGAGGGATTATTCAGAGAGCACCAAAATTTCCGCGCTCTCTCATTCTGGGGACTTCAATGAGTTTAATTTGTTGACCCTGCTGTGAATTCAGCATTCACCGCAGGTTCCCCGAAGTGGGCCAAAGGGATCTGCCAAACGCCGATCAACCCGTCGTACACAGCCGCCGACTGCCAAACAGGCCAACGAATGCAGCTGATGATTCACCAAACAGACCGCCGAACGGACCTCTGAAAGCAGCTGCCAGCCACTAACCTCAGCCAACAATCCGCCAAACGCCACTGAACAGATCGCTGAACGAATCTGCAGAACGCAGCCGGCGATCTGCCGAACAGATCGCCGAACGCACCCGCAGAACGCAGCTGACGAGTCACCGAACAGATCACTGAATGCACATCCGCTGCCCACTGAATCCAGCTGACAAGCCGCCGAAAAAAGGCAGCCAACCACCGAACAGTGGGTAAAGAAAAAAAACACAAATTTTTTAAATAGACTTTTTGCTGCAAATGAAAAAAATAAACGGTTGGAATAATAAAACAGGATTTTTTTTCCCCATTGAAATCTATGGGATTCGTCCGTTAAAACCTGCCAAACTGAAGCCCTGAAAATCTGGCCATTTCGCAAACATTTCGGTGCTTTTCAGCATTTTTTGAATAATCCCTATGGTTTTATTAAGAACCACAATCTCTGGATTGGCTAACTAGTGGGTTATTCTCCCATGACAGTTTAGAGTCATCGACCACCTTCTGGAGCTGGATGTGACATCCCAAATCCTAAACCATGCTGGGATGAAAGCCTTGACACATGTAGAAAGTGATAATGGCAATCGTTTTTGAATCATGTCCTTAGGCCAATATTATATGTCTTGTGGAAAGGTATAAATATAAATGTGCTTGCTTTTATTGATGGCATGGAACGTCCTCGGCGTTAGGAACCCAGCCGGCGGTAATACTTACCTCCCCGGCGGCTCCCACGCAGATCTGGCTTCGATGAAGCCTGATCTGCGTCTTTTCTAGCCTCCCGGCGCACTGACGCTGGCGCGATGACTTCAGTTTCAGGCGCCCCCCCCCGCCGGAGCATGGGGAAGCGCCTGGAGGGGAGGAGAGGGATCCTTCGGATCCCTCTATCTCCCCATCGCCGGGTGCTACAAGGCTGTGGCCAGCATCGCTGGAACGGTCACAGCCTGACCTTTCCAGCGATGTATGGGGGTTAACCCATGAGTTGCCAGGTCGCGACCGGGCACTAATTTGTGCCCGATCGCGGCCTATTTCCGGTGGGGGCCGCCATCTTGGATGGCAGCCCCCACCTCTGGGTCCCCCCCGCGTCAACTGACTCATCGCGCCATGAGCGATGATGTCAGTTAACTGGGGAAGCCCCTAGCTGCAAAGGGATTTCCTAAGGAAATCCCATGCAGGAGTTAGGGGGGTTCTTTGAACCCCTTTATCTCCTGATCGGTGGCAGCTAGGGGGTCATGCCTGATATCGATGGAAAGGTCTGAGCATGGCCTTTCCAAGGATATCAAACATGAAAATGAAAAAAGTAAAATAAAAGTGTAAAAAATAAAAATAAAAAAACAATTAATTAATTAATTAATTAAAAAATAAAAACGTGCTTTTTTTTTGATGCAGCATTATTGTTCACATTTCAATTCTAATGTGAACAATGATGTTTCACCAATGATTTTTTTTTGGAGGGGGGTTTAGCTAAAATCACGTAATTTCCGCCCCACCCCCCAAAAAAAAAAATGGGTTCCCAAGTCTACCCCATAGAATATAACTACAAAGGATCGGATAATAAAATGTGAAAAAAAAAAACACTTTACACACTGTGGATGATTGAAATTTCATTGAAAATTCAAATTTTTTACATTTTTTGTTATAGCATTCTGGCAGGACATGACGTTTATATATAATTATGATATATTATTAATCTGCCGAGTCTACCGGAAAGAACGATATATAATTTGTCTGGGTGGTATAATAATACGTGACTTAAAACCGCATTTAAACATGATGAGCAAAAACTTCAGCAAACTTCACTTCCGAAAGAGCGCCGAAGTTGTAAAATTACTCCCGTCCTTAAGGGGTTAAATAAATGCTATGGGAGGTTTTGAACAGCCCAATATACACATTTTTGTAAATTGAGGGTCATACAACTGTTGATACTATTCCCACAGGTTTGGTTGTGATTATTGAGTATGTGCTTTACCTTTAAAAAAAAGTATTAAAAAAATGTTTGCATAAAGTGTACAGATTTAGGAAGGCAGTGAGTTAAACGGAATAAAGAAAAAGACGAGCATTCATTTTCTTATGGGACATGATAAAGAAATTACATAGTTATTTGAGGGTAACATAAATAAAGATTAATAGGTTAATGAATTATTTTCCTTTCATTACTCAACTATTGTACTTTATTATAATTGCTTTGCACTTATTTAATTAAATTTGAACTAAGGCCAACAGAAGATAATTTGTTTTCCCTGTACCAAACAATGAGTATGTAGATTGGATGTACTGAAGCAATAATCAGCCTTGTGTTTTGGAACACTATTCTACTCTGTGCAGACATTATAATTGATAATTTGATTGTTACAGCACTCAGCACAATATATTTTAAGGCAACATTAACATAATAGAAATTATGTTCTGTGTGTAATCTTAATGTCTCATTGTAAGGGCACATAACATTTTGCTTCTGTTAAATTAAATATCCTGCATCATGCAGATATCATTTTGCAAGATATATTGAAACTGAGCAAGATAATCAGGTTAAGGTTGACATTTTCCTATTTACAGTATACTGTTTATAGTAATCGTAAAAATTAAAAAAAAGGGGTGAGTTTACTACAGGGATTATTCAGAGAGCGACATTTCGGTGACATTTCGGTTTGGTCTCATTCCCCCACAGTCCCCTGCTCTTTGGGGAATCAAAGTCCGCCACCCTGCAGTGTATTCAGCATTCACCACAGGGTCCCCAGAGTGCATGGAAAACCTGCGGCAAACCTGCCATAACCCTGCCGAAAACGCGCCAGAACCGCCAGAAAAACCACTCTGAACATGCCGGAAAAAAACAACGAGCCGCCGATCACAGCACAGACCCACCGCCGGAAAAAGCCGACAGGCTGACTACAGAATGAAAATGCCTGGAATTTACATATAAGATCCTATGAATGATAATAAAAAGGTCTGTTACAGAAAAAAGAAAAAAAACGCTATTAAAAAAATAGTAAGGGAAAGGGGGGGTTGTGAGGGTCCTGAGGACGAGCAACAGGGTCATGCAGACGTGTATCCCCTGCTTGATGTGCCTAGAGTGGTGTCAGTTAAACCCTCCTGATGAGGCCTAACAAAGCTGAAACGATCGTTGGCGGTTGCTGTACCTCTCGTGCAGGGATGACGTCCTTGGCAATCAGTACTGGCCACCCTTTTTGGGTGAGAGCAGGCTGATTTGCATATGGAGCATTCATCCCTGTACTGGCACAAGCAAGATAAAACCTTCTGAGACCTGAGCGGGCACCCACCGTACAGCAGGCCACTAGTGCAGTTGTTCGTCCTCAGTAGGGATGAGCCGAACACCCCCGTGATCGGTTCGCATTCGAACTCGAACAATTTCAAAAGTTCGAACGCGGACACGAACCAAACTCAATGTAAGTCAATGGGACTCGAAAGTTCGAATTTTAGAGTGCCCAAGAGGGCATATATGCAAGATATTTGCCATAAAAGGTGTATGGGGTAGTGCCCTGGGGGAAAGGAATCAAGGACAAAAAGTTTTAAAGGAAGGTTTTTAAAGGAACAGTGAGTTTTCCATGAAATAAGGGTTAAAAATAAAAATGAAAAATTCCTTCAAATATCGTGCCTAGGAGGTCCCCATAACCTGCCCGTGAAGTGGCAGATTTGTAGGATGTATAGAAACATTTAAAAACAAAAAAATGACATTTCAAATGACGGTAAATGGTTTTCCTTTAATCTATTCATAAACAACTGCTTATGGAGGCAGTCTGTATGAAAAGGGGAGACATTTTAGGACACGCAGAACAAGTTTAGTGATTTTGTGGCTAAATTATGGTGAAACTTATGCAGGCTTTGGATGAAAGTAACAATAGGTGCTTTAAAATTGGGCCTTTAGTGTCGGCAACAGTGCCGTCACACCGTAACCCCTCTGTGGTAATGTGGAAGAGTGCAGGGTTGGACCCTGCGGTCCAATATTAAAATGATATGAATCTGGTAATATAGGCGTTAGTGGCAGTGCACCCAAATATTGTGCCTTTGGTGACAGCAAGTGCCTTCCCACCGTAACCCTTTTGTGGTATTGTGGAAGAGTGCAGGGTTGGAGGTTTTGTGAATGCAGAAGAGATCCCGATCTATTCCGTTACGTCGGCATCAGGGGATTGATAGCTGCTGATCCAGGACTGATTAATTTTTATAAATGTCAGCCGGTCTACAGAGTCGGTGGATAGACGCACTCTTTTGTCTGTGACAAAACCTCCAGTGGCACTGAACGTCGTTTCAGAAAGCACGCTGGATGAAGGGCAACCTAGTAGCTGCATAGAAATTCGGCTAAGTTCTGGCCAGTGATCCAATCTCAACAACCAGTAAGCCAGTAGATCATCTGCTGTAAAGGTATCCAGGTCTGCCCTTGCCCCTAGGTAGTCCTGCACCATATGGTGAAGACGCTGGCAATGGGTGCTTACATTTGATGTCCCTGGGCGTCGTGGACTAAAAAAATTTAAAAAGGCAACAGTCAAGTGGCCCCGGCCTTCACTGCTCTTCCTCTGATCATCCGCAGCCTCAGAAGCACCTGTGTCATCACTTGGTAACCTACCGGTGCCTGGAAAGGTGTTACACAAGTGTCGCTATAGACCGTACTCAAGTTGTTTCATCCTGTGCTCCCTCTGTGCGGGCAGGATGAGCTCTGCAACTTTACCCTTGTATCGTGGATCAAGAAGGGTTGCCAACCAGTAATGATCCTTCTCCTTGAAAGCACGAATCCTGGGGTCCATTACCAGGCTTTGCAGGCTAAGGGAGCCCATGCAGTGTAGGTTGGAGGTGGCATTAGCTTCCGAGTCTTCCTGGTCAATGAGGATGACCCCATCGTGCACCCCCACCTTCAATGCCCCACTACTTAAATATTCCTCCTCCTCCTGTCTGATCTGAGGAGGACCCGCTGGAATGCAGTCTGCAGAAATACTGGGGCCTTGAGTGCTAGGGAAGGCCTCCTCTTCCTCCCGCTGCTCTGTCTCTAGAGCCACATCTGTAATTCCCCGCAGAGTATGCTCCAGCAGGAACACTAAAGGAATTGTGTCACTGATGCATGCACTGTCCCTGCTCACCATCCTCATTGCCTCCTCAAATGGTGACAGTACAGTGCATGCATCCTTGATCATCAGCCATTGTGGGGGGGAAACAAGTTGACCTGAACCTGTCCTTGTGCCATACTCACACAGGTACTCATTGATGGCCCTCTGCTGTGGATGAACAAGCTCCAGCAAAGAGCCCCGTCTTGGATCCCTCCCAGCTGCAATCAGAGTTACCCAGTGTGCCATGAAGGAAATGTAATGGCCCTGTCCATGCTTGCTGGACCACGTGTCTAAAGTCACATGCACCTTGCTGCTGACTGCCTTTCCCAATGACTCGATAACATTGTCTTCCACGTGCTGGTATAGTGCTAGAATGGCCTTCCGTGAAAAGTAATTGCGTTTTGGAAACTGCCACTGTGGTACAGCACATTCAGCAAATTCACGGAAGGAAGCAGAGTCCACCAGCTGGAAAGGCAGCAGTTGCAATGCGAGTAATTTTGCTAAGCTGGCATTTAGATGCTGTGCTTGGGAATGGTTGGGACAATATTTTTTCTTACGCTGCAGCAGCTGGGGCAACGTAATCTGACTGCGTAAATCTTCAGCTGATGGGGATTCTGTCACATTGTGAGGAAGGACCTGGTACATCCATTACTGTAGCATCATCCCTGTCAGTGGAGGTTGGAGTCAATGACATGACAGGACATATAGTGGGGGTAGAGACAGGTGAGGAGGACCTATGCAAAGTTTTGCGCCAACGGGATGTGTGGCAGGTGGTCATATGTCGCCTCAAGCACTTGGTACCCAAGCGTCCGGTGTCTTTCCCACGCTTGAGCCTCATCTGACATAGATTACAAATAGCAATGGTGCAGTCTGCTGTACATTTCTTAAAGAACTCCCAGACAGCAGAGTTCCTGGATGTGTGCTTTGAGACAACAGCGTTCTGCACCTGAGCAGCTCTGACATCTGATGCCTTGGACTGGCTAGTGCTACGGTTGGTCATAGAGGACGTTGTGCCTCGTGTTTGTTGTGCCTCCTCCTCACTTGACTCCTCTGTTCGATCAGGCACCCAGGTGGAGTCAATGACCTCATCATCATTGTCATCACCCCCTATCTCCTCGTCACTGGAGCCAACTTGGCAGTATGCTGCAGCTGCTGGGGAAACATGAGTGCCAGTTTTTTGTGTGTAACCCTTCCTCTAGGTTAATTATACTCCCTTCCTCGGCCTCAAAGATTGAATCAGAGCACTGTAGTTGCTGCGCATCCTCAAGCAGCATGTCACTGTCATTGTAGTCAAACAATTCAGCTGACTCCTCCGTGTGTGATAGTGAGGCTACGGCAGGAGTAGCTGTGGACATGGAGGCTGCATTAGATGCTTTGGCATCTGAGGTGGACTGTAAACCACTACAAGTCTGGCTGGCAGAGGAATGAGGATGGCCTGGTTAGCCAATCCACCAAATCCTCTGTATGTTGCTGCTGCTGTTTAAGACTGCCAGCACCAGTTAGAAAGGACAAGCGTGCCCCTGCAGAGGATGCACCACGTCCACGACGACCAGAGGCACAGCCTCCTGACACAGAAGCTGCTTGCCCTCTTATCTGTGTCTGGGAGCGTCTGACTGTCCTTTTTGGTCTTTCTGACATGGTGAGTGATATATAGATTAAAGATATACAGAACTCTGATTCAACTCTGTTATAAAAATTGGAGATATGCTGCAGAACTCTGATTCAACTCTGGTATAAAGATTAAAGATTTCCAGAACTCTGGTATAACTCAGTGAGACACCCTGATAGCTGGCAACAGTGACAAGACACAGTTTACAATTCTCAGAAATCTGCTAGAAGTATGTGGGACCCCCTGATAGCTGGCAGTGAGAAGACACAGATTACAATTCACAGAAACCTCCTATAAATCAGTGAGACCCCCTGATGGGTGGCAGTGAGAACACACAGATTAGAACAATTCGCAGATATAGAAACATAGAAACATAGAAAAATGTCGGCAGATAAGAACCTTTCGGCCCATCTAGTCTGCCCAATTACATGGATACTTGACCTGGATTTATCTTTTGTTTAGGATAGCCTTATGCCTATCCCATGCTTGCTTAAATTCAATTACTGTTTTGGCCTCTACCACTTCTACTGGAAGACTGTTCCATGTATCCACCACCCGCTCAGTAAAATAATGCTTCCTGATGTTACTTTTAAACCTGTTATCTTCTAGAAGTGAGACCCCAACAATTGCTGGTGGCAGTGAGAACACACAGATTACATTAATTCCCAGATATTTTGTATAAATGACTGACCACCAAAATAGTTGGTGGCAGTGAGAACACAAAGAATAGAACAATTCCCAGATATTTTGTATGAATGTGACCCCCACAATTGCTGGTGGCAGTGAGAACACAAAGATTAGAACAATTCCCAGATATTTTGTATAAATGACTGACCCCCAAAACTGCTTTTGGCAGTGAGAACACAAAGATTAGAACAATTCCCAGATATTTTGTAGAAATGAGACCCCACAATAGTTACTGGCAGTGAGAACACAAAGATTAGAACAATTCCCAGATATTGTAACAGTTTGTCCCTGCTTGGGCCATCGTGGTGGTTAGGACCAAGTAGTGAAGCCCTTAAGGCAGGTGAGTTACTGACTGGACACAAGGACAGAATGATTGCTCCAAAACCAAAGGAGCATCAAAAAACAAAACTGAATTGCCACTAAGCTCCGAAGGTTTCAAGACCGACAGACCACTTAGGACACGCTCAGAGACACAATGATACGCCTGACAATCTGTGAATTGAGCAGGCTGCAGGACAGTAAACAAAACAGACAGACTATTCTAAAGAGGTCCTTATAAGCGGCCTCTGAAAATATACTAAACTAAAGACAGACAAGGTACATAAAACATGAAACATACAAGAATCGTCAATCATGCAGAGGTTGGCAACAGATCAGAATATACAGTACCAGGAGTGAATAGAAGGGATAGTCAAGAATAAAGCCGAGGTCAGAAGCAGAAAATACTTGAACAGGAATGCTTTGCAGCAACTCAGGGAACATGAACCAGACAGAACCACCATGAAACTCTACAAACCGTCAATGAGGCTCTGTGCTGCTGGGATATTTATAGGGAGTGGGTCTGTGTAATTGGGCCATGTGACCCCAGACCAGGAGATCACCACAGAGCCCCAGAACAGCCCCAAACAGCACGGCCAAAACACACTACAGGGGAAAAACAGACATGAAGGCCCTTCACCACCAGGGGGCACAGCCAAAACCAGGGAAAACGTAACAGATATTTTGAAGAAATGAGACCCCCACAATTGCTGGTGGCAGTGAGAACACAAAGATTACAACAATTCCCAGATATTTTGTATAAATGAGACCCCACAATAGTTGCTGGCAGTGAGAACACAAAGATTACAACAATTCCCAGCTATTTTGCATAAATGAATGACCCCCAAGATAGTTGGTGGCAGTGAGAACACAAAGATTAGAACAATTCCCAGATATTTTGTATAAATGACTGACCCCCAAAATTGCTGGTGGCAGTGAGAACACAAAGATTAGAACAATTCCCAGATATTTTGTAGAAATGAGACCCCACAATTGCTGGTGGCAGTGAGAACACAAAGATTAGAACAATTCCCAGATATTTTGTAGAAATGAGACCCCCCCAATAGCTGCTGGCAGACTGGCAGTGAGAACACACACTAACAATCTCCTCTCAAAAACACGTGCTGGGGCTGCAAGGGACACGTTATATAGTGTGCTGCGGGACTTAGCTCTGTGAGCCCATGATTGGGCAAAATTTGCCCAATCAGGACTCTGAGCCGTGATTGGCATAGTCTTGCACCTAAACTGTGGTCAGGTGCAGGCTGTAGCCATTTACAAGCTTCAGGCCAGTGGAAAAGTGCATTGTGGTCCATTGTGGTGCATTGTGGGTGAACATGCGGCGAACTCGCAGAAATGTTCGTAGTTCGCAAACATGCGAACTGGCGATGTTCGAATCGAACTCCGAACCGAACAGCTCATCCCTAATCAAGATCTTGTCATTTTGCTCAAGGCCCATTATAATCCAAAACCAAGTGAGATTGTGCAGAGATACAAGATTAACTCACGCACGCGGAAAATGGACGAGACAGTGGCTGAGTTTGTGGCGTAGTTGAAAACGTTAGCACGACACTGTGAGTATGGGCCTACGCTTTGAACAAATGCTTCGTGACAGGCTGGTGTGTGGAGTAAATGAGGAAAGAATGCAGAGAAGGCTGTTGTCGGAAATGGATTTGACCTTTGGAAAGGCCCTTAATATATGTCTGGCGATGGAATCAGCTAACCGACATATAAGAAATCTCCAAGGCCTATCTGGGGATGAAGAATCGCAGACTCCAAGGTCACTCACGAACGGTACAGGTGGCGATGCATAAATTGTGCTCGGAGGATAAGAGGAGCAGAACATGGACTAAGAGTGCTTCAGGTGCAAAGAGAATCATGCGCCCAACGTATGCAAGTTTATTATGGAACTGTGCTACAAATGTGGGAAACGGGGACACATTAAACTGGCATGAAAATCCAAGCTCGTGATGCGGGATTACAAGGCCCCCTTTCACGGACTGAGGGGGGAGAGAAAAGAAAAGGAGAACGGTAGGAGGTCACATTTAGGGAGAGAAGAGGATGTGAGTGAGGCAGAAGATGCAGGTGGCATAAACACAATATACAATGTCTCACATAATATGTAGGGATGAGCCGAACACTCCGAGTTCGGTTCGAAACCGAACCCGAACTTTCCAAATGTTCGGATTGTCGGATATAATCTCTGCACGTGAATAGAACACGTTATATATATTGGACTTATCAGCCAAGCCTCCAATATATCAGGGACTATTATTTCATAAGAAACTTATACGAGACACAAATATCAATCGTTTATATTTCTTAGAAATTCTCCTGAATTCTTTTAATTGTCTGTGTTTTGCTTTGAAAAATACAATCATCAATAATCGGATAAAAATATATATATATTTATTACGTATACAAAAAAGTTTCAAATCTCATATCAACAAAAATTTATAAACCACAATCCATCAGCATATAAAAACTAGCTTCACAATATATATATCTCCAGTTAGTAACTGCATATATGATTAATATCATTTACCTTATCAGTTAGTAACTAATACACAAATGGTTAATAAACATTTCTGCTTAATACAACATGCATTTCCCAGCAAACAATGTTTAACCAGCCAGCTCTTATAGATATATATATATATCTCTATGCTACACGGATCAACAAAAGATGAGCTAATTTAATGATAAGTAATAAAAACTTATTTAGTGAATCCTCCCCTAATCTCGAGAATTAAACTTCTAATCTTTTGCTTTTTATTTTGTAGTTATATAATTCCTTGCTTATTAATTTTAATCACAGTAATTTCCAAATTCAATATATATTGGTATCAATCTTACAACATTTCTTTTAGGAATAAATCCTTATATCCACTTCTTCATATTTCTATCTGCAGAATAGAAATACTTAGAATTTTTGGAGTTACAGAAGTATCTGAGAAATCTCAGTCTACGTTGCAAGAATATCTACAAATATATATAATTACATTAATTCCTTAATTTCATACATTACCTGTCCAATTTGGATTTTGATAAGTCTTGGAATTTTCTATGTGATGCTTTGTTTTGGAATATGTGAAGATTATCGATATCAGATAATCAATGCATGTGAGTTAGAGATTTGGTGAGAATCTTGATTGCCTCATGTCCTGGGATCTGCTATGTGTACTCGACATCTGAATGCATTGCGGTGTGAGTCTGAATGCTGGAATCTCCGACTGATCTGCAACCAACACTGCCACTTCAATTATAGTAAATTTGACGTCACTGGCAATATTATTCTAATATTTACTATCCTCTAGAGGGCAGTATTGCACTTCTTAATTAATTCCACCATTTCTTTTTAATATTCTTATCTCGGGTCAAAAGGTCAATCTACACAAAGACCTTCTCTTCTACCAATGTATAGACACTGTGTCTCTACCTATCATATCTGATTTATATCCTCACTCCCTTTTGGTTACTCAGAGTCCTATCAGCTGAATTCTTTTCCAGTTAACTCAACAAAATCTTTTCTTTAGTAAATTTTATTATTTACCAATTATATACTTTCTACAATATTTATTGGAGTATATATTTCCTACTGTAAATATAATAAAATATACCTTGATTATAAACATATATTTTGTGAATATAAATCTATATTACAGAGATATTAACTCTTATTCCTATACCCAAAAGACAAAATATCTTTTGTTTTAAAAACTTAAGACAAACCAATAAATTTAATTATGACACGTCTTAGCACTTAACTCTAGCATTATCACACAAAAACATTCTAGGTTCCTTCATGTCTGGCACTTCTAAAAAAAATATAAAAGACTTCACCCAGGAATGAACTCTGTAAAAAAAATCTTGTTGATTTCTAAACCTAGAGAAAATTGAAAGAAAAACTGTCTTTAAAAACAAAATGGCTACAGGCATCCATTTTAGTTTTTCCTTTCTGTAATATACCCGACATAAGCCCCCTTTGGTTTCATCTATTTATTGATCAAATAAATTTGAGGAAAACATACAATATCTCCCCCCTTTACCAATTAGAATAGGTTTCCACCTTTCGCAAAACACGTTTTTCTTCTTTCATCCATTTAATAATTGAAGATGCAGTGTTTTTAAACTTCAATGTACGTATTTTCTTTGTTAGTACAATCATCTAGACAGTTAGAAACATAATTACTATACAAATCACAATCTCTGTAATCTTTGGCCCGTTATAAGCAGATAGCAATTGATGATCAATCTGTGAATACATTGGAGCATAAATTGTTAGATTATCTTTTTATTAGAAGTATGGTCAGGCTTGTTCTTTAGCAAAGATTTCAAATCTGGATTCATGGGTATCTCTTGCCCTTGGAATATGACAACGATTTGCATCTCGTCATACCAGACTTAATTTATAAAAAGTAACTTCTCGATAACAACTCTTGATTCTTTAGAAACTTTCACGAGAATCACTGGTCTAGGTATAAACACTCTCTGTTTTGTACCAGATCCTTCTGGTAAAAATTTGCTTCTCTCTCTGTATCAAACAGCGGTTGCAATAAAATATGCAGCAAATCTTTTCCTTTGGTGGTTCTTGTACATAGCAATCAACGGTATCCTGGCTTTATCCAGCATGTCTTTCAGGCTTACATGAGCTTGATTCGCATGGGACTTTAGCATTCTCCTGCTTGGAATTGTGCGGAAAACCGTAGAATTTCCAGATAGTCGCAGTCTCCTTGGTGGTCCGATTCATCTTTGCGGATTAGCGTAGCAGTTCGGATTAACCATTTATCTCAATTTCTGTTAAAAGAAAGAGTATAAATAACCATTCAAAGACTGGCGATTTCACTCACATTCCCTATAGATACCTTGATCTCTGATTAATTTTAATTAACCGTACGGATCTAGTCTACTAGCTTGAGTTAAACATCTGAATGCTGGGAAGAAGAATCACATGTTAACCAAAACATCACTTCATATGATACCAGTTAAGTGTCTTCTGCTGTTCCATCTTCACATATCCTGAGGTGATCTAGGATGACAATCATGCAATTGAGCTCGGCAGTTTTATTTCTTCTAG
Organism: Leptobrachium leishanense; assembly: GCA_009667805.1. Lineage (NCBI taxonomy): Eukaryota > Metazoa > Chordata > Amphibia > Anura > Megophryidae > Leptobrachium > Leptobrachium leishanense. The sequence goes on along the minus strand of CM019072.1, from coordinate 97,364,668 downwards.
AAATACATAACATAACTTTTTCCAATAACATTAGGACTGTCTCCGTCCTTATCTAGATCTGTTATCCACTCATCTTGAGGATTTGGGTATCTGATCACTTTAAGGTCAGCTATTTTATTTAGCATCTTCTTGCTAATATAGCTATATTCCTGGCGCAAATCTAGCTTAGCCATGTTTTCTCCAGCCAAACTATTTACACGTATAGGGATAAATACCTCTTCATTTATCTTCTCTATTTCAGTTAAGAACTGAGAATGGTCACTATGCCCATTTGGTTCTGTTTCCCTTTTGTGGAGGTGAATAATTAGCACGTCATTTTTCAGACATATATCTCGAATTCTCTCGGGGGGAACACATATTGTGTATCCTCCTGCTCTCCTGGAGTCAGGGGCTTTGGCCTTAAGAAAGAGATATCAGGCGTCTGGCTATTTCTGAAGTGGACTCCAATAGAATCCGGCCTTTCCTCAATCACGTGGCAGTTACGCTGAGTGTGATGGGATTGGGATCTATCGTAGCTGATTGGAACATTTACTTGGGACCAAATAACCTCATTGATAAAATCAATGATTGGATTTAACCTTTTGAGAAGGTCCATTCCAATAATTAGACGATTTTGGGGCAGATCCACAACAAGCGTTGGATGCCGAATTACTTTATTCCCCAATTTAAAATCCAATTTAGCCGTGCCCAGAACTTTCAGAGATGTGCCACTCACACTCACTAGATTAGCATTAGATTTATCTAATCTAGGCTTCCTGGAGGACAGTTCTTGGACCTGTTCAAAATAATGGGCTGATATTAACGTAACTTGGCTTCCACTGTCTAGCAAGGACGGAATATGTGGTAAATTATCTTGTAATTCTACATTCACATAATATCGGTCTTCAATGCTATGCAATTTACAGAGAAATTTAGAGTGAGATATGAAATTAGGTTTTGTACAGATTTTACCGACTGATTTTGCTCTCTCAAACGTGCTTTTGGCAGCTGTGCTTTCCATTTCGGATCCAGTCTTCTCAGCTTGCTCGCACTTAGTCTGGGGAGATAAAATAAATTTTCCTTCTCTTTGCAGGGAAGGGTTTAAATCATCAACCATACAAACATTTGTATTAATCATTTCATCATCACTTTCTGGTAAATTGTCATGGATACTGGTTACTTCATCAGAAACATCATCTAGTCACTGGTTGGGTGGGGCTGCTGGTGTTGCATTGCTTACAACCTGACCAGAGTTATTTCCAGTCATTAACTGAGTGATCTGATCCAGTTTTTCCGTCAGCACACGGAAATTTTCCTGCATTTGACCAATACGCTGGCGTACATTATATCTCCGCTTTCTATTCGTCCTTGGAGACGAAGCTTGCACATTATCAGACGCATCAGATTCAGTTTTACCTCTGGTTGCTTCCTGTCTAGGTACATTTTCCCTTGATTTAACCCACTGACTTCTAGTTACCCATTGCTTTCTAGATTGAAATTTACTTCCTGAATTTTCTCTGGCAAACCCTCTTTCCTGATCTGGCTTGGATTTTTCCCTATGAGGTATGGAGTCACGCAATATTTCCACATAACTCTTTTTGTGGGACTCAAATTTAATATCACCCTTTTTAACGTGAGCTTCCGCTATTTCCTCAGGTGAGTTTTTCACTCTTTTCCCCTGAGTTTCTTCACTATATTCAAATACAGTAAATAGGGTCATACTTTCTTTTAGTACCCAATCCAAACCATTTTTCAGGTCATAATCTCTTGCCAAAATAACCTTTATTTTATTTAGCAATGCGTCATAAAATAATTGGATAAATTCAAGGTTTTCAAAATCTGGGTTTCTTTCAGCCAAGCTGTACGCATTTTTAAGGACTGAAAGAAATTCACGGGGGCTTTGATTAGGTCTGCATTTTAGAGTTAAAATTGCTCTTTTCGCAGCTAGACTGGTACGGTGAGGCCCAAATTCAGATTTGACCTCGGAGACTATTTTACTCCAGTTACGTATACCAGATTCTTTCAAAGACTGAAAAAAATACCTATGTTTGCCTTCAAAGACCCATGGGATCAACTCAATTTTCTGAGCATCTGAATAAATTCCTAATATTTCCGAAGCTTCTTCAAACATATTTAAATGATTTATTATTTTTGGCGATCCCTTAAGGTCAAAGATACCTACTGAGTTTTTTAAGAAATTAACGATTTTCGTTAAATCCAGAACTTTATGAGATTTCTTAATAGGCTGTGGCTGGCTAGAGTGATGTGATTTGAAATACTCCTGTGTAAGAGGCTTCGCTCTTTTTTCATCATGAGATTTAGTTTCACTTTCGCTTTCGCTCTGCTCACTCTGGCTCTTCAGATAAATAGAGCTGTCAGGCCTAATCAGTGATGAGTTATGACTCAAAGCTTTCAAAGGGAACTTCTCTAACGAAGGATTTTTAACCCTTCGAACATCAGTTTCAATCTGACGTAACTCATCAGCGAATTTCTCATGTTCGCGTTTCATTCTCGCCAATTTTTTATTCAGCTCCTTATTTAATTTGGATAATTGAGCAATCTCATCTTGCAATTTAACTTTTTCTCTTGCACACACTTTCAACTCCATTATCATTCGTTCTGACTCATCTTTTAATTTATTTACGGTATCATGCAAGTCACAATTTTTATTTTCTAAGCTGTCTTTGGTTTCTTTGTCATCATTCAATCTCTTGTTCATTTCTGCGATCAAGTATATGCATTCAGGCACAATTTTTAAAACAAAAATCTCTTTGTCTTTTTTATTTGTGGCTGCACTTATCTTTCGCAAACACTCAAGAAAATTTGATTGATTTGACCAGATTGAATCAACATAATTAGATACATTTGATTTCAATTCTTTTATCCAATCAAATAAATCGTCTGTGACGTGTAACTTGTCCTTTAGATAAGACATAACATCTATCAATACTATTTGATCTGCATGTATCTCTACATCTACCTGAGTCTCAGATTCTGACTCTGACATTTTTACACTGTTTAGTAGACAACCGTAAAACCACAAGTCAAAATACCACAAGGAGTCAAAATATATATATATTTTATCTCTGTCTAATCAGACAATACTGACAATTATATTCCAAACAAAAACTACAATCTCGGTACAGTGCCTCCAATTTGTCGGATATAATCTCTGCACGTGAATACAACACGTTATATATTGGACTTATCAGCCAAGCCTCCAATATGTCTATATTGGACTTACTGGACCTATCTCGGCAGTTGCCTCCAATATATCAGGGATTATTATTTCATAAGAAATCCATACGAGACACAAATATCAATCGTTTATATTTCTTAGAAATTCTCCTGAATTCTTTTAATTGTCTGTGTTTTGCTTTGAAAAATACAATAATCAATAATCAGATAAAAATATATATATTTATTACGTATACAAAAAAGTTTCAAATCTCATATCATAAACAAAAATTTATAAACCACAATCCATCAGCATATAAAAACTAGCTTCACAATATATATATCTCCGTTAGTAACTGCATATATGATTAATATCATTTACCTTATCAGTTAGTAACTAATACACAAATGGTTAATAAACATTTCTGCTTAATACAACATGCATTTCCCAGCAAACAATGTTTAACCAGCCAGCTCTTATAGATATATATATATATATATATCTATGCTACATGGATCAACAAAAGATGAGCTAATTTAATGATAAGTAATAAAAACTTATTTAGTGAATCCTCCCCTAATCTCGAGAATTAAACTTCTAATCTTTTGCTTTTTATTTTGTAGTTATATAATTCCTTGCTTATTAATTTTAATCACAGTAATTTCCAAATTCAATATATATTGGTATCAATCTTACAACATTTCTTTTAGGAATAAATGCTTATATCCACTTCTTCATATTACTATCTGCAGAATAGAAATACTTAGAATTTTTGGAGTTACCCAAGTATCTGAGAAATCTCAGTCTACGTTGCAAGAATATCTACAAATATATATAATTACATTAATTCCTTAATTTCATACATTACCTGTCCAATTTGGATTTTGATAAGTCTTGGAATTTTCTATGTGATGCTTTGTTTTGGAATATGTGAAGATTATCGATATCAGATAATCAATGCATGTGAGTTAGAGATTTGGTGAGAATCTTGATTGCCTCCTGTCCTGGGATCTGCTATGTGTACTGGACATCTGAATGCATTGCGGTGTGAGTCTGAATGCTGGAATCTCCGACTGATCTGCAACCAACACTGCCACTTCAATTATAGTAAATTTGACGTCACTGGCAATATTATTCTAATATTTACTATCCTCTAGAGGGCAGTATTGCACTTCTTAATTAATTCCACCATTTCTTTTTAATATTCTTATCTCGGGTCAAAAGGTCAATCTACACAAAGACCTTCTCTTCTCCCAATGTATAGACACTGTGTCTCTACCTATCATATCTGATTTATATCCTCACTCCCTTTTGGTTACTCAGAGTCCTATCAGCTGAATTCTTTTCCAGTTAACTCAACAAAATCTTTTCTTTAGTAAATTTTATTATTTACCAATTATATACTTTCTACAATATTTATTGGAGTATATATTTCCTACTGTAAATATAATACAATATACCTTGATTATAAACATATATTTTGTGAATATAAATCTATATTACAGAGATATTAACTCTTATTCCTATACCCAAAAGACAAAATATCTTTTGTTTTAAAAACTTAAGACAAACCAATAAATTTAATTATGATGCGTCTTAGCACTTAACTCTAGCATTATCACACAAAAACATTCTAGGTTCCTTCATGTCTGGCACTTCTAAAAAAAATATAAAAGACTTCACCCAGGAATGAACTCTGTAAAAATAAAATCTCGTTCATTTCTAAACCTAGATAAAATTGAAAGAAAAACTGTCTTTAAAAACAAAATGGCTACAGGCATCCATTTTAATTTTTCCTTTCTGTAATATACCCAACAGGATCCGAACCCGAACCCGAACTCGAACTCAATACAAGTCAATGGGGCTGAAAATTCGGTTTTTAGAGTGCCCTCCAAGAGGGCATATATGCTAGATATTTGCCATAAAAAGTGTATGGGGGTCTGGGTAGTGCCCTGGGGGACAGGAAACAAGGACAAAAAGTAAAAAAAAACCGTTTTTAAAGGGGCAGTTAGTTTTCCATGAAATAGGGGTTAAAAATAAAAACGAAAAATTCCTTCAAATATCGTGCCTAGGAGGTCCCCATAACCTGCCCGTGAAGTGGCGGATTTCTAGGATGTATAGAAATATGTAACAACCAAAAAATGACATTTCAAATGACGGTAAATGCTTTTCCTTTAATCTATCCATAAACAACTGCTTGGGGCGGCAGTCTGTATGAAAAGAGGAGACATTTTCGAACACACAGAAAAAGTTTACTGATTTTCTGGCGGTGAAAAGCAGGAGAATGACTGGAGAATGGAAAATTCTAGACCAAATAGCCGATTTGGAAAGTGAGAAAAATGGGCGAATTTTTCTGGTTTGGCTATTTTCACCTAGAATTTTCTCTTCAGTCATTCTCCTGAGTTTCACCTTTCTCTGAATAACCCTGTCAGGGTTATTCAGAGAGCGGTGAAGAGCAGGAGAATGACTGGAGAATGGAAAATCCTAGGTCAAAATAGCCAAACCAGAAAAATTCTCCCATTTAGGCTAGGGACAGACTAGCGAATTTTTAACATGCATTTAGGCGCACTTAATCACGGCCACACTAGCAGCAAATGACGGGCAATGACAGCCAATATACGAAGTACGGTCGCACGAAAGTCCGGCTGCGCAACGCAAGTGGAAAACGAACGCATTTTTTCGAGAACGCAGAACCATTGTCTGATAACCTATTCATTAACAGGACTATACATAGGACAAGGGGTCATCCATTTAGACTGGAAGAAAGAAAATTTAGCTTAAAGCATAGGAAGGGTTATTTTACGGTGAGAACAATAAAGCTGTGGAATTCTCTGCCTGTTGAGGTGGTTGGGTCAGAGTCTGTACAGACTTTTAAAAAACGACTGGATGACTTCCTGCAGACACAGAATATTAAGGGTTATAATATTTAATATGTGGGTAAAAGCTTCTTGATCCAAGGAGAAATCTGACTGCCATTCTGGGGTCAAGAAAGAATTTTTTCCCAGTATGTTGCATATTGGCAAGCATTCAGACTGGGTTTTTTGCCTTCTTTTGGATCAACAGCAGTAGGTTATGTGGGAGAGGCTGAACCCGATGGACGCATGTCTTTTTTCAGCCTATATAACTATGTAACTATGTAACCGCTATTACGGACGTACAGAGTGCGCTGCGTCCACTAGCGGTGTGTGTGCATGATTTGGAGACGTCAGACCCTGCTCATGTCCGGCCAACATAACGTCCAGACACCCAAAGTTTCCTGGTTTGGATCCGTAAAAAATCACGCACAAAAATGCACATTGTATGACCGTTTTTGCGCATTCCATGAAAAAATAAGGCAATGCGTTCGGACGCACTTTTTGACGGTCACTGTGAAAAATGCGTTAGTCTGACCCTAGCCTTATCTCACTTTCCAAATTGGCTATTTGGTCCAGATTGTTCTCTTTTCCTGCCATTCTCCTGGTTTTCACCTTTCTCTGAACAACCCTGAGAGAGAGGTGAAAGCCAGGAGAACTGGCAGGAGAAGAGAACAATCTAGACCAAATAGCCGATTTGGAAAGTGAGATAAATGGGAGAATTTTTCTGGTTTGGCTATTTTGACCTAGAATTTCAACTTCTCCATTTATTCTCCTGCTTTTCACCGCTCTCTGAATAACCCTGTGAATGTTTAATCCCGAGGTGAAAAATAACATTGCTTAAGGCTGGGGTCAGACGAGCGCAGTTATCACGTCAGTGTTGCCGCACATTTGTATGTCTGTGGCAGCATAGCATTCTGACCAATGGAGCCCCACACACGAAGTACGTCCGCACGGAAGTGCGGATGCATGGTGGACGCAGCAAACGGACGCAGGTTAGGCAAGAACGTAATACTGCTAGAACGAACGTGCGGAGTGCGCCACGTCCGCAACGTCCGTGTAGCTTTGTATGTGAGTGATGAAACGAGGTCAGATGGACTGCATTTATACGTCCAGCATTTTTGACGGACAGAATGTTTTTTCATTTTAATTTATTTTCCCTGCTACATCAGTCAAAAAATCCGTCAGTGAAAAAAACGGACTGTTTGGCCACTACCTTGTTGTCAGTCAGTAAGTACGTCCGTACTGCACGGACGCACAGTCCGTACAAAATGCGCTCATCTGACCCTAGCCTTAGATGTTATTTTGAATTTTTTTCAAACACCAGTTAACCACTTGGCTGCTATGGAGGCGCTCAGCGCGTCCAGCCAAGTGGTTCTCCTGTGCTATGGACACGCTGAGCGCATCCATGCACAGGAGGCAGCAATCCGCCGGATTCCAGCGGATTGCTGCGCCCCCGGTGCGGGCTGACATCTTGGATGTCAGCCCAGCACTCCGGGACCCCGGCGGAGCAATTAGATGTCATCGCGGCGGCGTGATGACATCTAATTCAGGCGCCCCCCCGCATGTGCGGAGGAAGCGCCTGAAAGGGAGGGGGCGAGGTCCTTCGGACCTCTCTCCCTCCCGATCGCTGGGGGGCAGAGGGTTAATCCAGGTACCGTTTGGAAGGGCACAGCCTGCCCTTCCAAACGGTGGCTGTGATTAACCCCTGGGGAGCCGGATCACGAATCGGCGCTGAAAAGCGCCGGATTGTGATCCTCTCCTGGAGCTGGCCGACATCTTGGATGTCAGCCAAGCCTCCAGGAACTCCCCCTGAGGACTGGCGTCATCGTGCTATCCTGGAGTTAACCCCTAGCTGCCACCAATGGTGGAGATAGGGGCTTCCAATGAACCCCCTATCTCCCGATCCGTGGCAGCTAGGGGTTAATGTTTGATATCGTTGGATTGGCCAGAGAATGAGCATGAAAAAGGTTTTAAAAAATATATATATTTTAAAAAAAATAAACAAGTTTTTTTTGTTTTTGTTTTGTTAATGCAGCAATATTGTTCCCATTTCAAGTATAATGTGAACAATAATGCTGCACTAACGATTTTTGTATGCGGTGCGTTTGTTAAAAAAAGCAAAATTTTCCCCAAAAAAAAATGTAACGAGACCCCATTTCTAATTTTTTTAACAAGCGCACCCCATACAAAATATAACCGCAAACGATCGCATGTTAAAATGTGAAAAAAAACACTTTACACATAATAAATTATTGAAAATTCTAATTTTATTGCATTTTTTGTTATAATATACAGACATGACATAACGTATACATATAATAATGACATATTATGAATCTGCCAAGTCTGCCGGAAAGAACGATATATAATATGTCTGGGTCATATATCAAAATATGGCTACAAAACGCGGTTAAACATGATGAGCGAAAGTGGTAAAAATGACCTCAGCACAGAGGTGTGAAAAGCCTCAGCAGCGAAAGGGTTAACTGCAGCATATTAGGATGTTTTAGGGAAATTAATTCTCAAATCTCAATCAGAAGCAGACACCACCCCACCCTCAGTATAGTGTACAATGTATCAAATTGATTACCAGACTAAAAACACCTGGTGTTATGCCCGTTTGTGAACAGAGGTCATTTAGAGTTGATAATCTTTCCACGTACACATTAGTTTTTAATTCAATATCTAATAAACCGTTGCTTATAATATTCTGCAGTAAAGAGTCTCTTCATTTCTAGATTTTTTTGTATTTTTTTAAGCATTTTCTATACTTTTTTCAAAATTTCTTTTTTTTTTTTTTTTCGAACTCGAACCGAACACACCTAAAAAGTTTGAAATTCGCGAACTTTCGAACTGCCAAAGTTCGGGTCGAACTCCGAACCGTCCGAACCCGAACAGCTCATCCCTAATAATATGCCTAAAGTGGCTCTTCTCATACAGAAGCTGAAAGTGAATGGCATGGAAATTGAATTTGAGGTGGACACAGGATGTGGCATTACAATTATCACCAAAAAGCAATACTCAAAGCTATGGAAAAATACAGACATACCAGACTGGGAACCATGCAACCTGACGTTAAAAACATATACCGGTGAGAAGATGCTTGTGTTAGGTCAGGTTATAGGAACTGTGCAGTGTCAGGAGAAAAGAGGAAAACTAACTATGGTAGTGGTGAAGGGCCTGGGCCAAATTTGTTGGGGCGAGGCAGGCTGAAAGACTTAAAATTGTTACCCCAACTGGTGAATACAGTAACAGTCAGTCCAACACTAAATGGGCACTAGACAGACATGCTGAGGTGTTCAAAGAAGAGCTAGGTCAGCTGAAACACACCAAAGCTAAAATTCATGTGACCACAGAGGCCCAGCCACGATTTTATAAGTCGTGACGGTTACCTTTTGCTGTCAAACCTCTGGTGGAGACTGGTAGATGAGAAAATTATAGAACCAGTACAATTTTCAGAATGGGCAGCCCCCATCGTGCCGGTGAGGAAGCTGGATGGTTCAATTCGCATCTGTGGAGATTACAAACTCACAGTAAACCGAGCATCCAGTGTGGAGCAATATCCTATTCCTAAAGTGTAAGAATTGTTTGCTCAGTTGGCGGGAGGCCACAAATTCTCCAAACTGGATATGAGTCATGCCTATCAGCAGATTGTACTTGATGAAAGCGCTAAAAAGTATGTGACTGTTACTACACATAAAGGGTTGTATACTTACTGTAGATTGCCATTTGGAGTGGCATCGAGCCCAGCCTTTTTCCAACGCACTATGGAGGGTATCTTACAAAATATGCCGAATGTCGCAGTCTACTTAGATGACATTTTAGTTACTGGCGCCAGCAAGGAGAAACATTTAAGAAATCTAGAGGAAGTTTTGTCTCGGCTAAAAAAAAGTGGACTGAGACCGAAAAGGAGTAAGTGTGAATTCCTGGGAAGGGAAGTGTTTTTTCTGGGTCACAAGATCAGCGCTGCAGGTGTGCAGCCAGTTGCGGAAAAGGTCAAGGCCATACAAGAAGCGCCCACACGCAGTCTGTGAGTGAACTAAAGGCTTACTTGGGCCTACTGAACTATTACCATAAATTCCTTCCAGGTTTGTCTACCTTGCTAGCACCGTTGCAAACACTATTGAGGAAAGAGAGTAAATGGATCTGGGGTTGTGAGCAAAAAGAGGCCTTTGAAAAGTCCAAAAATCTTCTCCAGTCGGATGCCTCGTTGGTGCATTATGATGTCAACAATCCCATTATCCTGGCTTGTGACGCTTTCCCTTATGAGTGGGGGCGGTGTTGTCACACAGGATGGAGGATGGAACAGAACAGCCAATAGGGTTCGTCTCACGGACCCTGAATGCAGCTGAGAAAAGAATTATTCCCAAATGGAGAAGGAGGGCCTTACTGTTATTTTTGGGGTAAAGAAATTTCACACATACTGTAACGGTTGGTCCTCTCTTGGGCCATCGTGGTGGCTTGGAACATGGAGTGTAGCCCTTAAGGCATGTGAGCTACTGACTGGACAGATCAATAAAACAGACTTGTTTCTCCAAAAGCAAGGAGCACAAAAGTAGGACTGAATTGCCACTAAACTCCAAAGGTTTCAAGACCGACAGATAACCCAGGACACGCTCAGAAACACAATGAATGACAGTAGATGAATTATGCAGGCTGCAGGGCAGTCAACAAACTGACAGGCTTGGCGAAACAGGACCTGAACTGAACACCACATCAGGATGATACAGGAACCAGACAGTGACACATGGAACAGGAGGACCAGGAGAAAACTAAAGGAATCCCTATGCTGGGAATACTTCTAAGAAAAATCCTCACAAAGAATTAACAGATAACTATAAATATAAATAAGAAGGCCCAATCAAGGGATAAACAAGACAGACAAAACAACCTGCACTGAGGAGGTCCTTTAAATGGCCTCGGAGACTATACTAAACTAGGACAAACAAAATACATAAAACATGAGACATATAAGAATGGTCGTTCAGGCAAGGTTGGCAACAGATCAGCATACAGAGTACCAGGAGACAGCAGAAAAGGATTGTCAGGAAACACAGCCGAGGGCAAAACCAGAATGCACTAGAACAAGAATGCTTTGCAGCAACACAGGGAACTAACAGGACACAACCACCATCAAACTCCACAAACCATCAATGAGGCTCTGTGCTGATGGGATATTTATAGGGAGTGGGTCTGTGTGATTGGGCCATGTGACCCCAGACCAGGAGATCACAGCAGAACCCCAGAACAGCCCCAAACAGCACAGCCAAACGGACCACAGGGAATAAACAGACATGAGACCCTTCACCACTAGGGGGCAGGGTCGAGACGTAACACATACTTGTATGGGAAACAATTTACCATCGTAACAGACCATAAACCACTGATCTCATTATTTAATGAACTGAAGGAGGTGCCACAAATGGCCTCACCCCGCATTCAGAGATAGGCTGTGACGTTATGTGGATATGAGTACTCTATTGTGTACAAAGCAGGAAAGGATCATCAAAATGCGGATGCTTTAGCCGGTTGCCGGTGGCAGGAGATGAGGTGGAGACTTCTGCTGAGGAAGAGAGAGTACTTCTTTTGGAAGAAAATGGCATACCATTGATTAAAGCCGAACACGTGAGGAAATGAACAGAAACAGATACCGTTTTGGCACAGGTTAGAGAGTTTGTCTTCAGTGGATGGCCATAAAGAGTGGATAAATCAATGTTTGGAGCTTATGCAAAAAGGAAAGAGGAACTGAGTGTGCAGGCAGGTTGTGTCTTGTGGAGTGCCCGAGTAGTCATTCCACCCCCAGGTTGTGCAGACCTACTGAAACAGTTACACCCCAATCATCCAGGCATAATCAGAATGAAAGGACTGGCGCGGAGCTATATGTGGTGGCCGAAGATGAATGCCAATATAGAAGGAATTGTGAAAACCAGCACCTTGTGCCAAAAAAAATTGAAATTCTCCCCAGTGTGCACCTTTAAATCCTTGGGAAGTACCAAGCCTCCCATGGAGAAGAATTCACATTGATTATGTTGGTCCATGGATAGGTAAGATGTTTTTGATTTTGGTGGATGCTTACTCTAAATGGATAGAGGTGTACCCCTTAACCCTTTCGCTGCTGAGGCTTTTCCCGCCCGTGTGCTGAGGTCATTTTTACCGGTTTTGCTCATCATGTTTAAACGTGTTTTGAAGGCTTATTTTAGTATATGACCCAGACATATTATATATCATTCTTTCCGTCAGACTCAGTAGATTCATAATATGTCATTATTATATGTATACGTTATGTCATGTCTGTATATTATAACAAAAAATGCAATAAAATATGTATTTTCAATAATTTACAATGTGTAAAGTGTTTTTTTTCACATTTTAACATGCGAGCAATTGCGGTTATATTTTGTATGGGGTTCGCTTGTTAAAAAAATTAGAGATGGGGTCTCGTTACATTTTTTTTGGGGAAAATTACACTATTTTTAACAAACGCACCGAATACAAAAATCGTTAGTGCAGCATCATTGTTCACATTATAATTGAAATGGGAACAATATTGCTGCATTAACAAACCAAAAAAAAGAAAAAAAAAGTGTTTTTTTTTTTTTTATAATTTTTTTTTCTACATTTTTTTTTTTTTACAACATTTTTCACAGTAGTGTTTGGTATCGTTGGAACGGCCATGCTCTGGCCAATCCAACCATACCAAAATTTAACCCCTAGCTGCCACGGATCGGGAGATAGGGAGTTCATTGGAACTCCCTATCTCCACAGTTGGTGGCAGTTAGGGGTTAAGTCCAGGACTGGCGTCATCGTGCTACGCACGATGACGCCAGTCCTCAGGGGGAGTTCCCGGAGGCTTGGCCGACATCCAAGATGTCGGCCAGCTCCGGGAAAGGATCGCAAACCGGCGCTTTTCAGCGCCGATTCGCGATCCAGCTCCCCAGGGGTTAATGCCAGGCACCATTTGGAAGGGAAGGCTGTGCCCTTCCAAATGATGCCTGGGTTAACCCCCGCAGAGCCGCCGATCGGGAGGGAGAGAGGTCCGAAGGACCTCCCCCCCTCCCTTTCAGGCGCCTCCTCCGCACATGCGGGGGGGGCGCCTGAATTAGGTGTCATCGCGCTGCCGCGATGACACCTAATACCAGCGGCTGCGGTTACGGATGCGCGGCTGACATCCAGGATGTCAGCCCGCACCGGAGGGGCCAGCGATCGGCCGGAACTCGGCCGAACGCTGACCCCAATGGGAGGACGCGCTCAGCGCGTCCTCCGCATACCAGCGGTAATGCGGAGGACGCGCTCAGCGCGTCCTCCGCATTGAAGTGGTTAAATAAATCCACCTCCGCAGTAACTGTTCAATGTCTCAGACAGAGTTTTAGTCAACATGGAATACCCAAAATGGTGGTATCAGACAATGGCAGCAGTTTTACAAGTATGGAGTTTCAAGAGTTTATGGCCCAAAATGGTATTAAACACATAACCACAACACCTTCCATGCAGCGTCCAATGGACTGGCAGAAAGGGCGGTGCAGACATTTAAAGGCCTGATGAAAAAAAGCTCGGGAGATTCCATTTGAGGTCAGGCTGGATAGAGCGTTGTTTAGTTACAGGATAACTCCTCAGACAACGTCTGGAAAATCGCCTGCAGAACTGTTGTGTGGAAGAAAATTGCGTTCCACCTTGGACCTAATACATCCAGATTTTAACCCTTTCGCTGCTGAGGCTTTTCCCGCCCCTGTGCTGAGGTCATTTTTTACCTGTTTTGCGCATCATGTTTAAACGTGTTTTTAAGGCTTATTTTAGTATATGACACCGACATATTATATATCGTTCTTTCCGTCAGACTCGGTAGATTCATAATATGTCATTATTATATGTATACGTTATGTCATGTTTGTATATTATAACAAAAAATGCAATAAAATATGTATTTTCAATAATTTACAATGTGTAAAGTGTTTTTTTCCACATTTTAACATGCGAGCAATTGCGGTTATATTTTGTATGGGGTGCGCTTGTTAAAAAAATTAGAGATGGGGTCTCGTTACATTTTTTTTTGGGGAAAATGACACCATTTTTAACAAACGCACCGCATACAAAAATCGTTAATGCAGCATCATTGTTCACATTATAATTGAAATGGGAACAATATTGCTGCATTAACAAACCAAAAAAAATAAAAAAAAGTGTTTATTTTTTTTTTTTTTTTTTTTTTTTATTTTTTATTTTTTATTTTTTTTTTTTTTTTTTTTACAATTTTTTTTACTTTCATGTTTGGTATCGTTGGAACGGCCATGCTCTGGCCGATCCAACCATATCAAAATTTAACCCCTAACTGCCACGGATCGGGAGATAGGGAGTTCATTGGAACTCCCTATCTCCACAGTTCGTGGCAGTTAGGGGTTAACTGTAGGACTGGCGTCATCGTGCTGCGCACGATGACGCCAGTCCTCTGGGGGAGTTCCCGGAAGCTTGGCCGACATCCAAGATGTCGGCCAGCTCCCGGGAAGGATCGCGAATCGGCGCTTTTCAGCGCCGATTTGCGATCCAGCTCCCCAGGGGTTAATGCCAGGCATCATTTGGAAGGGCAGGCTGTGCCCTTCCAAATGATGCCTGGGTTAAGCCCCTGTGTGCCACCGATCGGAGGGAGAGAGGTCCGAAGGACCTCCCCCCCTCCCTTTCAGGCGCCTCCTCCGCACTTGCGGGGGGGCGCCTGAATTAGGTGTCATCGCGGGGGCGCGATGACACCTAATAATGGCGGCCACTGCTCCGGATGCCGGGCTGACATCCAGGATGTCAGCCCGCACCGGAGGGGCCAGCGATCGGCCGGAACCCGGCCGAACGCTGACCCCAATGCGAGGACGCGCTCAGCGCGTCCTCCGCATACCAGCGGTAATGCTGAGGACGCGCTGAGCGCGTCCTTAGCATTGAAGTGGTTAAAGGTGAGATGCAGGAAAAACAGTTGAAGCAAAAGCTTTATCATGATCAACATGCTAAGGAGAGACATCTAATGGAAGGAGACATAGTTTACACAAGAAATTTTGGTGTGGGATCTGCCTGGATGCCTGTCACAGTTCAGGAAAAGACGGGACCTGTGTCAGGCACAGTCGCACTTGGAAGTGGCCAGATTGTGCATCGTCGTATTGACCAGGTGAGAACTAGACATATTGTATCTCCAGGGACACCATCGGGTATGGAGAACCAATTAATGCCAGATAGGGTGCGGCTGGCACCCCCGTCTGATGACGTTCTTGCAGAAGATGGTAATGGGGCGCAGACGGGAGAGCTTCCAATGGAACAGCTGTCGGAGTCTCCAGGTGTGGAGGAGCAGCAAGAATTAAGAAGATCTACCAGACCGAAGAAAGCACCAACGTACCTGCAGGATTATACTTAGCTTAGTAGTGAGCTCTCCAGCCACAGGACAAGAATGCGTCCTGGAACTCACTGGGACGGAGGTAGTCTACCCGAAGTCCCGAGTTTAGTAGAAGTTTTGGTGTGCCTATGGACACGTGAACTGAATTTTTGAAACTAGTGTTATTAGAGGGAAAGGGGATGTAGTAGATCAGTGTTATACTTATTTATAGGGATGGGCTGGTGGTTCGATCTGAACATGAGTTCGATTCGAACATTGCCCGTTCGACGAACATCGAACATTTCCGCGGGTTCGCCAAGTGATCGCCCACAAGGCATTACAATGGACCACAATGCACTTTTCCACTGGCCTGAAGCTTGTAATTGGCTACAGCCTTGCACCTGACCACAGGTCAGGTGCAAGACAGGTGCAAGACTATGCCAAACAGGGCTCAGAGTCCTGATAGCACGACTCCTGGGGTCCTTTAGCAGGCTTTGCATTATAAGGGAGCCCATGCAGCGTAGGTTGGAGGTGGCATTAGCTTCTGTGTCTTCCTGGTCAATGAGGATACCCCATCGTGCACTTCCTCCTCCCAGCCACGCACTAGCCCTTGTGTTTCTGGGCATACGAAACCCTCCCTTGAGGAATCCCCACCTTCAATGCCCCCACTAGGTAAATATTCCTCCTCCTCCTCATCCTCCTCCTGTCTGATCTGAGTAGGACCCGCTGGAATGCTGTCTGCGGAAAGACTGGGGCCTTCAGAGCTAGGGAAGGCCTCTAGAGCCACATCTATAATTCCCCACAGAGTGTGCTCCAGCAGGAACACTAAAGGAATTGTGTCACTGATGCATGCACTGTCCCTGCTCACCATCCTCGTTGCCTCCTCAAATGGTTACAGTACAATGCATGCATCCTTGATCATCAGCCACTGTGGGGGGGGGAACCAAGTTGACCTGAACCTGTCCTTGTGCCATACTCACACAGGTAATCGTTGATGGCCCGCTGCTGCTTGTGCAGATGCTGCAGCATTGCTAATGTCGTGATCCACTTGGTGGGCATGTCACAGATCAGACAGTTTGTGGGAAGGTGGAATTCTCTTTGAATTTTTGCCAGGCGAACGCTTGCTGGGAATGACCATCTGAAGTGGCTGCAGACTATTCTGGCCTGGCTGAGAAGCTCTGGCAGCCCTGGGTACTTGGTTAGGAAACGCTGTACCACTAGATTTAGGACGTGTGCTAGGCATGGTACATGCGTCAATTTACCCTTTGCGTAGGGCGGAGAGAAGGTTGCTGCCATTATCACAGACGATCATTCCCAGATGAAGCTGGCGTGGTGTTAACCATCTCTGCACCTGACCCTGCAGAGCTGACCGAATTTCTGGCACGGTGTGGCTCCTGTCCCCTAAACATACCAGCTCAAGCACAGTATGGCTTCTTTTTGCTTGAGCCACTGCCTAGACCCTGTCAGGCATCGGTTTAACTGCCACTTCGCCAGAGACACAGAAGGAGGAGGAGGAAGAGGGAGAGGTGGTGGTGGTGGAGCAGACAGACCTCATACAGGCAGCAATGTAATCTGCCTGCCCAAATCTTCAGCTGATGGGATGCTGTCACATTGTGAGTAAGGACCTGGTACATCCATTACTGTAGCATCATCCCTGTCAGTGGAGGTTGTAGGCAATGACATGGTAGGACATACAGTGGGGGTAGAGACAGATGAGGAGGAGGAGGACCTACACAAAGTTTTGCGCCAACGGGATGTGTGGCAAGAGGTCATATGTCGCTTCAAGCACGTGGTACCCAAGTGTCCGGTGTCTTTACCACGCTTAAGCCTCATCTGACATAGATTACAAATAGCAACGGTGGGGTCTGCTGCACATTTCTTAAAGAACTCCCAGCAGACAGCAGAGTTCCTGCATGTGTGCTTTGAGACAACAGCTCTCTGCACCGGAGTGGCTCTGACATCTGATGCCTTGGACTGGCTAGTGCTACGGTTGGTCATAGAGGATGTTGTGCCTCGTGTTTGCTGTGCCTCCTCCTCCTCCCCCTCCTCCTCACTTGATTCCTCTGTTCGATCTGGCACCCAGGTGGAGTCAGTGACCTCATCGTCAATGTCATCTTCACCCCCTATCTCCTCGTCACTGGAGCCAACTTGGCAGTATGCTGCAGCTGCTGGGGCAACATGAGTGCCAGTTATTTGTGTGTCATCACTGGCACCCCCTTCCTCTAGGTTGATTATACTCCCTTCCTCAACCTCAGAGATTGAATCAGAGCACTGTACTTGCTGCGCATCCTCAAGCAGCATGTCCCTGTCATTGTAGTCAAACAATTTAGCTGACTCCTCCGTGTGTGATAGCGAGGCTACGGCAGGAGTAGCTGTGGACATGGAGGCTGCATTATATGCTTTGGCAGCTGAGGTGGACTGTACAGCACTACAAGCCTGGCTGGCAGAGGACACGGAGGATGAGGATGGCCTGGTTAGCCAATCCACCAAATCCTCTGTATGTTGCTGCTGCTTAAGAAGATGGCCAGCACCAGTTAGAAAGGACAAGCGTGCCCAGCCAGAGGATGCACCACGTCCACCATGACCAGAGGCACAGCTTCCCGACACAGGGGCTGCTTGCCCTCTTATCTGTGTCTGGGAGCATCTGATTGTCCTTTTTGTTCTTTCAGACATGGTGAGTGATATATAGATTAAATATATATACAGAACTCTGATTCAACTCTGGAATAAAGATTAAAGATTTACAGAACTCTGGTATAACTCAGTGAGACACCCTGATAGCTGGCAACCAGTGACAAGACACAGATTACAATTTCCTCCTATAAATCAGTGTGACCCCTTGATGGGTGGCAGTGAGAAACCACAGATTACAATTCGCATAAATTTGCTAGAAGTATGTGGGACTCCCTGATGGGTGGCAGTGAGAAGAAACAGATTACAATTCGCATAAATCTGCTAGAAGTATTTGGGACCCCCTGATGGGTGGCAGTGAGAAGCCACAGATTACAATTTCGCATAAATCTTCTATAAGTATGTGGGACCCCCTGATGGGTGGCAGTGAGAAGAAGACACAGATTATAATTCGCATAAATCTGCTAGAAGTATGTGGGACCCCCTGATGGGTGGCAGTGAGAAGCCACAGATTACAAGTCTCAGAAACCTCCTATAAATCAGTGTGACCCCCTGATGGGTGTCAGTGAGAAGCCACAGATTACAAGTCTAAGAAACCTCCTATAAATCAGTGTGACCCCTTGATGGCTGGCAGTGAGAAGCCACAGATTACAAGTCTCATAAATCTCCTATAAATCAGTGAGACCCCTGATGGGTGGCAGTGAGAAGCCACAGATTACAAATCTCAGAAACCTCCTATAAATCAGTGTGACCCCTTGATGGGTGGCAGTGAGAAGCCACACATTACAAGCCTCAGAAACCTCCTATAAATCAGTGAGACCCCCTGATGGGTGGCAGTGAGAAGCCACAGATTACAAGTCTCAGAAACCTCCTATAAATCAGTGTGACCCCCTGATGGGTGGCAGTGAGAAGCCACAGATTACAAGTCTCAGAAACCTCCTATAAATCAGTGTGAACCCCTGATGGATGGCAGTGAGAAGCCACAGATTACAATTCACATAAATCTGCTAGAAGTATGTGGGACCCCCTGATGGATGGCAATGAGAAGACACAAATTACAAGTCTCAGAAACCTCCTATAAATCAGTGTGACCCCCTGATGAGTGGCAGTGAGAAGCCACAGATTACAAGTCTCAGAAACCTCCTATAAATCAGTGTGACCCCCTGATGGGTGGCAGTGAGAAGCCACAGATTGCAAGTCTCAGAAACCTCCTATAAATCAGTGTGACCCCCTGATGGGTGGCAGTGAGAAGCCACAGATTACAAGTCTCAGAAACCTCCTATAAATCAGTGTGACACCCTGATGGGTGGCAGTGAGAAGCCACGGATTACAAGTCTCAGAAACCTCCTATAAATCAGTGTGACCCCCTGATGGGTGGCAGTGAGAAGCCACAGATTACAAGTCTCAGAAACCTCCTATAAATCAATGTGAACCCCTGATGGGTGGCAGTGAGAAGCCACAGTTTACAAGTCTCAGAAACCTCCGATAAATCAGTGTGACCCCCTGATGGGCGGCAGTGAGAAGCCACAGATTACAAGTCTCAGAACACTCCTATAAATCAGTGTGACCCCCTGATGGGTGGCAGTGAGAAGCCACAGATTACAACTCTCAGAAACCTCCTATAAATCAGTGTGACCCCCTGATGGGTGGCAGTGAGAAGCCACAGATTACAAATCTCAGAAACCTCCTATAAATCAATGTGACCCCTTGATGGCTGGCAGTGAGAAGCCACAGATTACAAGTCTCATAAACCTCCTATAAATCAGTGAGACCCCCTGATGGGTGCAGTGAGAAGCCACAGATACAAGTCTCAGAAACCTCCTATAAATCAATGTGACCCCTTGATGGGTGGCAGTGAGAAGCCACAGATTACAAGCCTCAGAAACCTCCTATAAATCAGTGAGACCCCCTGATGGGTGGCAGTGAGAAGCCACAGATTACAAGTCTCAGAAACCTCCTATAAATCAGTGTGAACCCCTGATGGGTGGCAGTGAGAAGCCACAGATTACAAGTCTCAGAATCCTCCTATAAATCAGTGTGACCCCTTGATGAGTGGCAGTGAGAAGCCACAGATTATAAACCTCAGAAACCTCCTATAAATCAGTGAGACCCCCTGATGGGTGGCAGTGAGAAGCCACAGATTACAATTCACATAAATCTGATAGAAGTATGTGGGACCCCCTGATGGATGGCAATGAGAAGACTCAAATTACAAGTCTCAGAAACCTCCTATAAATCAGTGTGACCCCCTGATGGGTGGCAGTGAGAAGCCACAGAATACAAGTCTCAGAAACCTCCTATAAATCAGTGTGACACCCTGATGGGTGGCAGTGAGAAGCCACAGATTGCAAGTCTCAGAAACCTCCTATAAATCAGTGTGACCCCCTGATGGGTGGCAGTGAGAAGCCACAGATTACAAGTCTCATAAATCTCCTATAAATCAGTGAGACCCCCTGATGGGTGGCAGTGAGAAGCCACAGATTACAAATCTCAGAAACCTCCTATAAATCAGTGTGACCCCTTGATGGGTGGCAGTGAGAAGCCACAGATTACAAGCCTCAGAAACCTCCTATAAATCAGTGAGACCCCCTGATGGGTGGCAGTGAGAAGCCACAGATTACAAGTCTCAGAAACCTCCTATAAATCAGTGTGACCCCCTGATGGGTGGCAGTGAGAAGCCACAGATTACAAGTCTCAGAAACCTCCTATAAATCAGTGTGAACCCCTGATGGGTGGCAGTGAGAAGCCACAGATTACAATTCACATAAATCTGCTAGAAGTATGTGGGACCCCCTGATGGATGGCAATGAGAAGACACAAATTACAAGTCTCAGAAACCTCCTATAAATCAGTGTGACCCCCTGATGAGTGGCAGTGAGAAGCCACAGATTACAAGTCTCAGAAACCTCCTATAAATCAGTGTGACCCCCTGATGGGGCAGTGAGAAGCCACAGATTGCAAGTCTCAGAAACCTCCTATAAATCAGTGTGACCCCCTGATGGGTGCAGTGAGAAGCCACAGATTACAAGTCTCAGAAACCTCCTATAAATCAGTGTGACACCCTGATGGGGGCAGTGAGAAGCCACGGATTACAAGTCTCAGAAACCTCCTATAAATCAGTGTGGACCCCCTGATGGGTGCAGTGAGAAGCCACAGATTACAAATCTCAGAAACCTCCTATAAATCAATGTGAACCCCTGATGGATGGCAGTGAGAAGCCACAGTTTACAAGTCTCAGAAACCTCCGATAAATCAGTGTGACCCCCTGATGGTGGCAGTGAGAAGCCACAGATTACAAGTCTCAGAAACCTCCTATAAATCAGTGTGACCCCCTGATGGGTGGCAGTGAGAAGCCACAGATTACAAGTCTCAGAAACCTCCTATAAATTAGTGTGACCCCCTGATGGGTGGCAGTGAGAAGCCACAGATTACAAATCTCAGAAACCTCCTATAAATCAATGTGACCCCTTGATGGCTGGCAGTGAGAAGCCACAGATTACAAGTCTCATAAACCTCCTATAAATCAGTGAGACCCCCTGATGGGTGGCAGTTAGAAGCCACAGATTACAAATCTCAGAAACCTCCTATAAATCAGTGTGACCCCTTGATGGGTGGCAGTGAGAAGCCACAGATTACAAGCCTCAGAAACCTCCTATAAATCAGTGAGACCCCCTGATGGGTGGCAGTGAGAAGCCACAGATTACAAGTCTCAGAAACCTCCTATAAATCAGTGTGAACCCCTGATGGTGGCAGTGAGAAGCCACAGATTACAAGCCTCAGAAACCTCCTATAAATCAGTGAGACCCCCTGATGGGTGGCAGTGAGAAGCCACAGATTACAAGTCTCAGAAACCTCCTATAAATCAGTGTGAACCCCTGATGGATGGCAGTGAGAAGCCACAGTTTACAAGTCTCAGAAACCTCCGATAAATCAGTGTGACCCCCTGATGGGTGGCAGTGAGAAGCCACAGATTACAAGTCTCAGAAACCTCCTATAAATCAGTGTGACCCCCTGATGGGTGGCAGTGAGAAGCCACAGATTACAAGTCTCAGAAACCTCCTATAAATTAGTGTGACCCCCTGATGGGTGGCAGTGAGAAGCCACAGATTACAAATCTCAGAAACCTCCTATAAATCAATGTGACCCCTTGATGGCTGGCAGTGAGAAGCCACAGATTACAAGTCTCATAAACCTCCTATAAATCAGTGAGACCCCCTGATGGGTGGCAGTTAGAAGCCACAGATTACAAATCTCAGAAACCTCCTATAAATCAGTGTGACCCCTTGATGGGTGGCAGTGAGAAGCCACAGATTACAAGCCTCAGAAACCTCCTATAAATCAGTGAGACCCCCTGATGGGTGGCAGTGAGAAGCCACAGATTACAAGTCTCAGAAACCTCCTATAAATCAGTGTGAACCCCTGATGGGTGGCAGTGAGAAGCCACAGATTACAAGCCTCAGAAACCTCCTATAAATCAGTGAGACCCCCTGATGGGTGGCAGTGAGAAGCCACAGATTACAAGTCTCAGAAACCTCCTATAAATCAGTGTGAACCCCTGATGGGTGGCAGTGAGAAGCCACAGATTACAAGTCTCAGAATCCTCCTATAAATCAGTGTGACCCCTTGATGAGTGGCAGTGAGAAGCCACAGATTACAAACCTCAGAAACCTCCTATAAATCAGTGAGACCCCCTGATGGGTGGCAGTGAGAAGCCACAGATTACAAGTCTCAGAAACCTCCTATAAATCAGTGTGAACCCCTGATGGGTGGCAGTGAGAAGCCACAGATTACAAGCCTCAGAAACCTCCTATAAATCAGTGAGACCCCCTGATGGGTGGCAGTGAGAAGCCACAGATTACAAGTCTCAGAAACCTCCTATAAATCAGTGTGACCCCTTGATGGCTGGCAGTGAGAAGCCACAGATTACAAGTCTCATAAATCTCCTATAAATCAGTGATACCCCCTGATGGGTGGCAGTGAGAAGCCACAGTTTACATGTCTCAGAAACCTCCGATAAAGCAGTGTGACCCCCTGATGGGTGGCAGTGAGAAGCCACAGATTACAAATCTCAGAAACCTCCTATAAATCAGTGTGACCCCCTGATGGGTGGCAGTGAGAAGCCACAGATTACAAGTCTCAGAAACCTCCTATAAATCAGTGTGACCCCCTGATGGGTGGCAGTGAGAAGCCACAGATTACAAATCTCAGAAACCTCCTATAAATCATTGTGACCCCTTGATGGCTGGCAGTGAGAAGCCACAGATTACAAGTCTCATAAACCTCCTATAAATCAGTGAGACCCCCTGATGGGTGGCAGTGAGAAGCCACAGATTACAAGTCTCAGAAACCTCCTATAAATCAGTGTGACCCCTTGATGGGTGGCAGTGAGAAGCCACAGATTACAATTCGCATAAATCTGCTAGAAGTATGTGGGACTCCCTGATGGGTGGCATTTAGAAGCCTCAGATTACAAGTCTCAGAAACCTCCTATAAATCAGTGTGACCCCCTGATGGGTGGCAGCCAGTGAGAACACACGGATTATAACAATTCCCAAATATTTTGTAGAAATTAGTGACCCCCAAAACACTTGCTGGCAGTGACAAGAGACATTTCACCTCAATTCCCAAATGTTTTGTAGAAATTAGTGACCCCCAAAATATTGCGTGGTACTGGCTGTGTGACAAGACACAGATCACCTCAATTCCCAAATGTTTTGTAGAAATTATCGACCCCCAAAATACTTGCTGGCAGTGACAAGACACAGAAGATAACCTCAATTCCCAAATGTTTTGTAGAAATTTGTGACCCCCAAAATACTTGCTGGCAGTGACAAGACACAGATCACCTCAATTCCCAAATGTTTTGTAGAAATTTGTGACCCCAAAATACTTGCTGGCAGTGACAAGACACACATCACCTCAATTCCCAGATATTTGGTAGAAATGAGACCCCCCAGACCCCCCCAGTAGCGTGGCAGACCGGCAGTAAGAACACACAAAAACAATCTCCTATGAAATCTCCTCTCAAATGCGTGCAGAAGCGCTGCGTGGAAACCTTATATAGTGTGCTGCGACACTTAGCTCTGTAAACCCATGATTGGGCAAAATTTGCCCAATCAGGACTCTGAGCCGTGATTGGCATAGTGTTGAACCTGTCTTGCACCAGACCTGTGGTCAGGTGCAAGGCTGTAGCCAATTATGAGCCTCAGGCCAGTTGGAAAGTGCATTGTGGTCCATTGTGGTGCATTGTGGTCGAACATGCGGCGAACACACGGAAATGTTCGGAGTTCGCGAGCAGACCGAACAGGCTAAGTTCGGCCCGAACTCCGAACCGTCCAAACCGAAAAGCTCATCCCTACTCACTGCCCCAACCAGTCCATCACTTTCACCTTGCAGTCCCCTCCTCCTGTTTCCACCACCAATCGTTTTAGATTGTAAATTCCCACGGGAATAGGGCCCTTGTTTCCTGCTGTACTGGTTTATTAAATGTGTGTAGTCTCAATGTATTGTATCCTAGTCTATATCGTGCCTATTGTTCAGAACTTTAGAATATGGTGGCACTATATAAAGTATAATAATAATAGTTGAGGTTAAGGACTCCTTGTTCCTTGGCGACTTTATGAGGTTTTTATCACTGCTTCACCGGACCCGCACTGTGCACCTGGCACTTTATCTACTGTACACCTTATAAACACAAGAAAGTGTATTTTAATACCTACCTATTTATGTGAGTGGTACACATATTTGAGTGGTACACATACAACAAATAATATTGGTCACACGATTGTGCCATTAGGACATATACTTGTATATCAAACACATCTTTTGGTTGAGGTTTGCGGTCTTAAATCCTTAAAGGCAGCATTCCAGACTGTAATCCACATACATTCTTAACACATAAGCGCATCTACATATACATATAGGGCTAAATTACAATCTTCACGCAAACGTTTGCGCCCCAAAAAATTTTAACCTGAGGGGTAAAACGCTTTGCACCAAATACCGTATTACAAAGTCAGCGCAACAAACAAATGTAATCGTCTACCGCGGGTGAACCTGCGTGAACGCTGCGTGAGCTTACTGTACGTCGCGCGTCCTATACTTTGCGAGCGCAAATGCGTATGTGCACTGGTACACGGATGCTATTACAATCTATGCACAGGAATTAACGCATAGTCTTTGCGCGCATAATTTTAGCAACTCCTAAAAGCTGGTGTTAATGGCAAATCTGAACAACCTGGCCGAACCCAAATTCACCAGCCCAAAAAAAATGCAGCAAAGTATGCTGTAGTTACACATTCTACTCATACCAAACCAATAAAATGGAGAAGTTGTGTGTGCATGTATTATTGCTAAAAGAGGGAGAAAGCAGAAACTTCCTCAAAAGAACATCAGGATGCTGAATTATAAAACATAACTTTTATTAATTACAATAGTATAGACGGACAGACATATAAAAACATATACACAGTAAAGAGCTGAGGTTGGACAAATAAGACTTTAAAGGTGTAGCAGCGATATATGGTCTGAACTTGCACACTTAGCTTTGTACTAATTAGTAAACACCATCAATGGGTATTACCACAAGTAGCCATATTATTGCAGACATAACTACATGCGTTTAGCGGCGCAAAACAAGAGGACAAAGATTGGCATTCAAATCCCAAAAGGAGTATAGCAATGACAAAGCAGTCTAGATATAAATGCCCAAACACAGTTGAACAAACTAGCTCAAATGCCACAACATAGGCTGTATGTCCTGTAGACAGTCGCTTGCTAAAAACGCACAATGTGTATCATATAGGCAATTAGGTAGCATTAGCCAGTAACCACAACCCTGCTAAATAACACCAATTCACAAATGTTGCCTGTTTAGCTCCAGCTCAAGGACATGTTTAAAAACAAACTCAACACAAATGTGTGTTTCGCCGGTCACCACACCGGCTTCATCAGGAGTAAAAGAGTTTTCCAGATTCCAGATTTCCAGATTTTCCAGTTTTTCCAGATTGTTCAACTGTGTTTGGGCATTTATATCTAGACTGCCCTATCATTGCTATACTCCTTTTGGGATTTGAATGCCAATCTTTGTCCTCTTGTTTTGTGCCGCTAAACGCATGTAGTTATGTCTGCAATAATATTGCTACTTGTGGCAATACCCATTGATGGTGTTTACTAATTAGTACAAAGCTAAGTGTGCAAGTTCAGACCATATATCGCTGCTACACCTTTAAAGTCCTATTTGTCCAACCTCAGCTCTTTACTGTGTATATGGTTTTATATGTCTGTCCGTCTATACTATTGTAATTAATAAAGGTTATGTTTTATAATTCAGCATCCTGATGTTCTTTTGAGGAAGTTTCTGCTTTCTCCCTCTTTTTGTGGTATATAGTCTATAAGGTTCAATCCTTGTTCAGGGTGTTCACCTCGAGTATTACAGCGTTTTATGAGGTGAGGTGACTGCTGTCTTTACCTACTAGCTTGTGGGTTGTGTTTTTTTTTTTTCGTTTTTTGAACATGTATTATTGCTGCAGCATATATGCTCAGATTGACTTTGTCAGGTGCAAAAACGTAACGTGAGATAATTTTGGTTCTTAACTCTGATTGGCTGAATCACGTGAAAAAAACAGTGCGCACACTGATTTCTGCATGCGACGATACTGCGCGAGCATTTATGCGAGTCCGGTTTAAGCGTGTTATTGATCGACGGATGAAAAGACGCGCGAGGATTGTAATTCCAGCGGTGATTTGCGCACATAAACGTTTAATGCTTGGTGCACAAATTCACGCGTTGCGCTAGTGTTTTTGCGAAAAAGATTGTAATATAGCCCATAGCATTTTAGTAACACCAAATACACCCCAGTCTATTCCCTAAGGTCAAACAGTGACCTGTGCCTTACTTCTCCCCGTATCGCCTCTTTCCATGCTAGACTGAAGGATTTCTCATTCGCAGCCCCCATCCTCTGAAACGCACTCCCTCGTACTGTCTGACTTTCCCCAAATTCCCCTTCCTTCAAATTACATTCCTATTCAGGGGAGCCTGCCACCTGGTTCACTAATAGGGATGAGCCGAACACTCCCTGAGTTCGGTTCGAAGCCGAACCCGAACTTTCCAAATGTTCGGATCTGAACCCGAACCCGAACTCGAACCCCATACAAGTCAATGGGGCTGAAAATTCGGTTTTTAGAGTGCCCTCCAAGAGGGCATATATGCTAGATATTTGCCATAAAAAGTGTATGGGGGTCTGGGAAGTGCCCTGGGGGACAGAAAACAAGGAAAAAAAAGTAAAAAAAAAAGTTTTTAAAGGGACAGTGAGTTTTCCATGAAATAAGGGTTAAAAATAAAAACGAAAAATTCCTTCAAATATCGTGCCTAGGAGGTCCCTATAACCTGCCCGTGAAGTGGCGGATTTCTAGGATGTATAGAAATATGTAAAAACCAAAAAATTACATTTCAAATGACGGTAAATGCTTTTCCTTTAATCTATCCATAAACAACTGCTTGGGGCGGCAGTCTGTATGAAAAGAGGAGACATTTTCGGACATGCAAAAAAAGTTTACTGATTTTTTGGCGATGAAAAGCAGGAGAATGACTGGAGAATGGAAAATTCTAGGTCAAAATAGCCAAACCAGAAAAATTCTCCCATTTAGGCTAGGGTCAGACTAGTGAATTTTTAACATGCGTTTAGGCGCACTTAATCACGGCCGCACTAGCAGCAAATGATGGGCAATGACAGCCAATATACGAAGCACGGTCGCACGAAAGTCCGGCTGCGCAACGCAAGTGGAAAATGAATGCATTTTTTTGAGAACGCAGAAATTTGGCCAATTTGGAAAGTGAGTTAAATGGGAGAATTTTTCTGGTTTGGCTATTTTGACCTAGAATTTTCACTTCTCCAGTTATTCTCCTGCTTAACATTGCTTAAGGCTGGGGTCAGACGAGCGCAGTTATCACATCCGTGTTGCCGCACATTTGTTCGTCCGTGGCAGCATAGCATTCTGACCAATGGAGCCCCACACACGAAGTACGTCCGCACGGAAGTGCGGATGCATGGCGGATGCAGCAAACGGACGCAGGTTAGGCAAGAACGTAATACTGCTAGAACGGACGTGCGGAGTGCGCCACGTCCGCAACGTCCGTGTTAGGGATGTGCGTTTCGGGTTTCGGAATTTCGGAATTTTCACGAAATTTCCCGATTCGGGTCTTTCGATTCGACCGAAATTCCGAAAATATTTAGACCCGAAAACAGCCGAATCGAAAAGGTTTCCGAGCCGAAACGAATTTTTTTCGGAATTTTCGAATGAACTTGAAATGTCATCGAAATCTATTGCTTTGAAACGAGAACAGACTTTCCGAAAAACGAAAAGTTCCGAAATCCGAAAAGTTCCGAAATCCGAAAAGTTTTCCGAGCCAAATCGAAAAATTTTCGGAATTTTCAAATGGACTTGAAAAAGTTGAAATGTGTCAAATCGAAATTTATTTTCCCTCTATAGTCTATTCATGATTTCAGTTCCATTCGGGATTTCGGTTCCAGTCTGGACATCGTAATCGTATTATTTAACTATTATATCTGTTATATCGCTGATTCTGTAAAGTTTGTATGTGTAAAATGTAAATGCGTTTATTTTTTTCACTGATCCGATAGGAATTGTCGTATTTGGGTCAGATCCGATTCGACCGCGGGTCGCGCATGCGCGCGAACGCACGCGGAGATCGTAACTTTATTGAGCAAACTTTTATTGACAACTTTTTGAAAAAATATTGTTGTTATTATTATTCATCAAAATGGCCGCTGCAAGCAGTAGCACCTCATCGGCAGATTCGTCACCAGCAGCACCCAAGAAGAAACGAGCCACAAACATGGCATTTGAGGAGATGCTGGAGCTTGTGCGCATCTTCGATTACAAGGATTATGATTGCAGTAAGGGCCCTTACCGCAGGAAGTGTAATGCGAGGAAGGATCGAATCCTACAGAAGGTACGCTCCACCATTTTGGAGAGGTTTGGAAAGGAACGCACGAAGGACCAGCTGAGGAAATGCTGGTCGGATTTGAAGGTTCGAGAGCAGAAGCAGCTGAGGCGCATCCGGCGCATCATAGCGAAACGTAAGTGTCAAGTTATATTGTAAAGCGCTGCGCAAACTGTTGGCGCTATATAAATCCTGTATAATAATAATGTGCTTGCATGTGCTAATGTGCACAGAAATACGTTGATTTATCTAGTCCTTTTTCATGCAATGTGATTGTGTATAGCTTTGCGTTTTCACGACTCGTCATACATGCATTTTTGCCATAGCTCTTCCTTTTTGTGATTTTACGTATTCGTGAAAATTGTGATATTTGATGTATGTAGATGAAGTTACAATGCTGGATTTCTTTTGGCACTGTGTGTAGTCTGTAGTGTGCTGGGGGGGGGAGTTGTGATTGAGTGATGCATACGAGATGACCCGCAGCTTGCCCAATATTGGTTCCCACCTGCGCATCAATAAAAATCTCTGCGTCTCTGCTAAGTGATAGGATGGGACATGTAGTTCTTCTGAAGGTGCATCCAAACAGAGCTGCGTTCAATACAGCCTCAGCAGCTGCTGCAGCAGTGTCACTGAATGCTTTAGATGCAAATTTCAAAACAAAATGGTGGATTTCTGTTGTTTCTGCAATATCCAGTTTTATTCGCAGAAACTGAAAGTGAAACTGAGGCTGAGGCCATCTATAAAATAACTAAAAGCAGTCGCACAATGCGCTTTGTACGCACACAACACAAATAATAGTTTTTATTGAATAAACGTAATGTTTACTTCTGAAAAAAAAATATAAATGAACGGTAATATATGTCTGTGTGCAATATATGTATGAGATGGGAGTAGGGGGGGGGTCAAGCTGAGGCCTGTTCAATACCTCAGCCGCTGCAAGTGCTAAGTTAGCAACTTGCCATTGAACGCCGTTCAATCGCTCAGCATGCTAACCTAGCACTTGCAGCGACCCGAGGAGATGCTGAGTGTGACGTTTTAAAGATGGCCGCCGCCATGAAGCAGTAACAATGCCGTACAGCAAGATGGCCGCCGCCTCCAAGCAAGTAATAATTCCGTACAGCAATGTTAATTTTGCGGTTTCTTAACCAAAGCACAAAATATTTATTTATTATTTCCCCCTGCACATAGACATATATTACAGTTCAAATTATATATTGTTTCAGAAGTAAACATAACGTTTATTCATTAAAAACGATCATTTGTGGTGTGTGCGTACAAAACGGAATTGTGCTGACTGCTTCTCTTTATTACATTTTGTCCGAGTGATCCGAAAAACAATCTGAATTTTTCATTAAGAAATCATCGGCCATTTTGGATTCAAAATTCGCATCCAAAGGGTTCAACGACACTGCTGCAGCAATTCAGCAGCTGCTGAGGTACTGAACAGGCCTCTGGTAGTGGGGTAGTGGAGGGGGTGTCGCAATACTTTCGGCAATATAGTGTATAGATATACCATTTTTTCCAGTCTGCATTATTTACGTGTTATTTTTTGAATCTGGCAGAAGACAGGAAGAAGGCCGCCGAATCTGCCCCGGCGGGCACCAGTGCCCCGGAGGAGGAGGAGGAGGAGGAGCCACGGGCATCCACCAGCGCTGGTATATACTGTTTTATTTTGCAACGACTTTTGGTCAAAAACAGAAACATTTTTTGTTTACTGTATTTTAATTAAATTTTTTTATGTATAGCACAAGAGGAGCAGGAGGAGGAAGAGGAGGAGGAAGAGGAGGAGGAGGAGGAAGAGGAAGAGAGGGAGCCAGAGGCCGCCAGTCCAGGTTTGTTTTTTTTTACTGTTGTATTTTGCATCGACTTTTGTTCAAAAATAAATCAGTTTTGTTGTTTACTGTATTTTTTATTTCTTTAATTTCTTACATATAGCCCTGGATATGCTGACGGTGGTCGTGGGGGATCAGTCGGAGGAGGAGGAGGAGCCTCAGGAAGCTGCCAGCACTGGTATATACTACTGTTATATTTTTTCAAGACTTTCAGTCAAAAATAGAAACCTGCTTTACTTACTGTATTTTCCTTCTTTCATTTATTGGATATATAGAAGGAGAAGCCAGACCTCGGGACTCGGAGGCAATTGGTCAGCAGCTTCGCCTGGCAGTCCGGACACTGGACAACGTCCAGGAACTGCTGCAGGTCCTCCGTGAGCAGCTAGTGACCACCGCGGACATGCTTGAGCGGCAGTAAGAAGAGCGACAAGTGCCTCAGCTGCTCCTGCTCGCCTGCTTTGGGTCGGACCAGCGTTTTCTGATCTGGTCCTTCGTACCGTCCTTCCCAAACACTCTAGGATGGTGGTGCGCGTAACTTCTCTGTTCCGATCCTTTCTCAAATTACTCTTCCTGCGTAAGGGCCCTTACTGCAGTCATATTCCTTGTTATCGAAGATGCGGACCAGCTCCAACATCTCCTCAAATGCCAGTAATTATTATCGCCTGGCTTAGACTGGAAGATGTTTGTTTGTGTTGTTTGTGCCCCCGTTGGGCAGTTTGCCATCCTTCCCCATGTAAATAAATTTTCTATTTTTTTATATATTTTCCTGTTGTGTGCGTTGCTTTACGTTAATAAGTTAATTATGTATTGCTTGGTTTCCAGTCCACACTGTTAAAATCATATGTACATAAATTTATTGACATTTCTATGGACCCTTTGTCATAAATTTGTCAACATATTTGTGGCCATGAATGTGACTGTGTAATTTTCACCCAAAAAAATATAACAAGTCCCCTTTTCAATTTTTTTTTAACAAACGCAACTCATAAAATATAACCGCAAACACTCGCATGATAAAATGTGAAAAAAAACACTTTACACCTTGTAAAACAAACATTGAAAATTCTAATTTTATTGCATTTTTTTTATAATATACAGACAGGACATGACGCATACATATGATAATGATATATTATGAATCATCTGCCGAGTCTGCCGGAAAGAACGATATATAACATGTCTGGGTCATATTATAAAAGAAGGCTTCAAAACGCGTTTAAACAAGAGGAGCGAAACTGTTAAAAATTAGCTCAGCAGCAGACCGCAGTGCCGCACACAGGCGTGAAGGGAAGCCGTGAAATGCCTCAGCAGCGAAAGGGTTAATTTTTTTTTTGTCTGAAACCTTTAAATCATTTTATTTTTTTTTTAATTTCAGATCATTTTGATCAACTACTTTTTCCGTTTTAAAACCTTTTTGTTCTGGTTTTTATCTTTAAAGTCAGATCATTCGGGTCAGTTTACCGTTTTTTAAATAGTTTTGTTCTTTTTTTTTTTGTTCCTTGGCTTTCATACCATTTTTTTAATGTGATTAAATAAATAAAGTTGTGAAATGTATATTCATAAGAAAAAAAGGATCTTTATTTAATAAAAAAAAACACGATAGAATCGCCAGAATTATCGTATCGACAGAATGAATTATCGGATCCGAAAAACAAACCAAAAATTTATTATAAAAAATATATAAAGTATAAAAAAGTAAACCATAGTAGTTTACGCGTCAAAACGAATAGAGTTAGACAGCTTTGAAACGAGGAGAACAGACGTTCCGAAAAAAATGAAAAATTCCGAAATCACGAAAAGTTGATACAAAAAACCAGCAAACTGACCCGAAAATACGAAAAATGGTCGATATTCAAAAAAAAAATTTACACGATAAACGAGCCAAACCAAACCGAATCGAAACAGAAATCGGTTGAAACGAGCCGAATCAAAAAATTTAAACATCAGAACAAATCTAATCGAACCGAAAAAAAAATCAGTGCACAAGCCTATTAATATCTGACATCCCGATGTGAAACATCGGACTTTTGCATTAGATTTCGACCTTTTTTATTTTTTTAACTTCTGGATAGTCGAAAATCGAAATCTATCCAAAAAGTCCCAATGTTTCACATCATTCTGAACTTTGTTTGGATAGAGTAAGTCCGTGGGCGTGCGGCCGTTAAATGTATATACCAGTGGCGTCGTAACATGGGGGCGGGGGTGCGGCCCGCACCAGGTGACACCCGCCTTTAGGGTGACACCGTCACCCTAAGGGCGGGTGTCTCACCCTCCGCCGCGTTTTTCACTCCCTGCGAGCGTCCGAAGCATGCAGCTTCGACGCTCGCCTGGAGGAAACACGTCACCAGCCAATCGCAGCTGGTCACGTGGCTCCCCCTGGCGAGCGCCCAAGCTCTGCGCCGCCGGACGCTCTGAGGGAGCGAAAAAGGCAGCGGAGGTGAGCTGGGGCCATTTTCATGAGGTGCTGGGGCATTCCATGTGCTGGGGCAAATCCATGAGGAGCTGGGGCATATCCATGAGGAGCTGGGGCATTCCATGTGCTGGGGCATATCCACGAGGAGCTGGGGCATTCCATGTGCTGGGGCATATCCACGAGGAGCTGGGGCATATCCACGAGGAGCTGGGGCATATCCACGAGGAGCTGGGGCAAATCCATGTGTGAGCTGGGGCATATCCACGAGGAGCTGGGGCAAATCCATGTGTGAGCTGGGGCATATCCACGAGGAGCTGGGGCATGTCCACGAGGAGCTGGGGCATGTCCACGAGGAGCTGGGGCATGTCCACGAGGAGCTGGGGCAATATCCACGAGGAGCTGGGGCATGTCCACGAGGAGCTGGGGCAATATCCATGAGGAGCTGGGGCATATCCATGAGGATGTCGGATGTCGGCCAAGCTTCCGGTAACTCCCCCTGAGGACTGGCGTCATCGTGCATAGCACGATGACGCCAGTCCTGGAGTTAACCCCAAGCTGCCACCAATGGTGGAGATAGGGGGTTCCAAAATGAACTCCCGATCCATGGCAGCTAGGGGTTAAAGTTTGGTATTGTTGGATCAGCCAGAGCATGGCTGTTCCAACGATACCAAACACGAATGTGAAAAACGTTTGTAAAAAAATTAAAAAAAATATTAAAAACATTTATAAAAATAATAAACAATTTTTTTTTCTTTTTTTGGTTTGTTAATGCAGCAATATTGTTCCCATTTCAATTATAATGTGAACAATGATGCTGCACTAACGATTTTTGTATGCGGTGCGTTTGTTAAAAATCGCGTAATTTTCCCCAAAAGAAAATGTAACGAGACCCCATCTCTAATTTTTTTAACAAGCGCACCCCATACAAAATATAACCGCAATTGCTCGCATGTTAAAATGTGAAAAAAAACACTTTACACATTGTAAATTATTGAAAATTCATATTTTATTGCATTTTTTGTTATAATATACAGACAGGTCATGACGTATACATATAATAATGACATATTATGAATCTGCTGAGTCTGCCGGAAAGAACGATATATAATATGTCTGGGTCATATACTAAAATAAGCCTTAAAAACACGTTTAAACATGATGAGCAAAACCGCTAAAAATGACCTCAGCACAGGGGCGGGAAAAGCCTCAGCAGCGAAAGGGTTAATTAAAAAAACACGATAGAATCGCCAGAATTATCGTATCGACATAATGAATATTGGATCCGAAAAACAAACCAAAAATGTATTATAAAAAATATATAAAGTAGTATTAAAAAAGTAAACCATAGTAGTTTTCATCAAAACGAATAGAGTTAGACAGCTTTGAAACGAGAACAGACGTTCCGAAAAACGAAAAATTGGCGATATGCCGAAACATGTACAATTCCGAAAAACGAAAAGTTCAGAAATACGAAAAGTTCCGAAAAACGAAAAATTGGCGATATGCCGAAAGCCATGTACAATTCCGAAAAACGAAAATTTTCCGAAATAACGAAAAGTCGATACAGAAACCTAGTGAGGTTACCCGAAAATACGAAAAATGGTCGAAATTCCGAAAAATAAATGTACCCGAAAACCGAATCGAACCGAACCGAATCGAAACAGAAAGCAGTCGAAACGAGCCGAATCGAAAAGTTTGAAAAATCGAAAAATCGAATCGAATCGAAAAAAAAATCGGTGCACATCCCTAGTCCGTGTAGCTTTGTATGTGAGTGATGAAACGAGGTCAGATGGACCGCATTTATACGTCCAGCATTTTTGACGGACAGAATGTTTTTTCATTTTAATTTATTTTCCCTGCTACATCAGTCAAAAAATACGTCAGTGAAAAAAACGGACTGTTTGGCCACTACCTTGTTGTCAGTCAGTAAGTACGTCTGTACTGAACGGACGCACAGTCCGTACAAAATGCGCTCATCTGACCCTAGCCTTAGATGTTATTTTGAATTTTTTTCAAACACCAGTTAACCACTTGGCTGCTATGGACGCGCTCAGCGCGTCCAGCCAAGTGGTTCTCCTGTGCTATGGACGCGCTCAGCGCGTCCATGCACAGGAGGCAGCAATCCGGCGGATTCCGGCGGATTGCTGCGCCACCCGGTGCGGGCTGACATCTTGGATGTCAGCCCAGCACTCCGGGACCCCGGCGGAGCAATTAGATGTCATCGCGGCGCGATGACATCTAATTCAGGCGCCCCCCGCATGTGCGGAGGAAGCGCCTGAAAGGGAGGGGGGGTCCTTCGGACCTCTCTCCCTCCCGATCGCCGGGGGGCAGAGGGTTCCTTCCAAACGGTGGCTGTGATTAACCCCTGAGGAGCAGGATCACGAATCGGCGCTGAAAAGCGCCGGATCGTGATCCTCTCCTGGAGCTGGCTGACATCTTGGATGTCGGCCAAGCCTCCAGGAACTCCCCCTGAGGACTGGCATCATCGTGCATAGCACGATGACGCCAGTCCTGGAGTTAACCCCTAGCTTCCACCAATGGTGGAGATAGGGGGTTCAAATGAACCCCCTATCTCCCGATCCGTGGCAGCTAGGGGTTAATGTTTGATATCGTTGGATCAAATAAAAAAATCAAATAAAAAAATAAATAAAAAATTTAAAAAAAAAAATTCTAAAAAAAAATAAACAATTTTTTTTTGTTTTTGTTTAGTTAATGCAGCAATATTGTTCCCATTTCAATTATAATGTGAACAATAATGCTGCACTAACGATTTTTGTATGCGGTGCGTTTGTTAAAAAAAGCAAAATTTTCCCCAAAACAAAAATGTAACGAGACCCCATTTCTAATTTTTTTAACAAGCGCACCCCATACAAAATATACCCGCAAACGATCGCATGTTAAAATGTGAAAAAAAACACTTTACACATAATAAATTATTGAAAATTCTAATTTTATTGCATTTTTGTTATAATATACAGACATGACATAACGTATACATATAATAATGACATATTATGAATCTGCCAAGTCTGCCGGGAAAGAACGATATATAATATGTCTGGGTCATATATCAAAATATGGCTACAAAACGTGGTTAAACATGATGAGCGAAAGCGGTAAAAATGACTTCAGCACAGAGGTGTGAAAAGCCTCACCAGCGAAAGGATGTTTTAGGGAAATTAATTCTCAAGTCTCAATCAGAAGCAGACACCACCCCACCCTCAGTATGGTGTACAATATATCAAATTGATTACCAGATTAAAAACACCTGGTGTTATGCCCGTTTGTGAACAGAGGTCATTTAGAGTTGATAATCTTTCCACGTACACATTAGTTTTTAATTCAATATCTAATAAACTGTTGCTTATAATATTCTGCAGTAAAGAGTCTCTTTATTTCTAGATTTTTTAGTATTTTTTTAAGCATTTTCTATGCTTTTTTCAAAATTATTTTTTTTTCGAACTCGAACCGAACGCACCCAAAAAGTTTGAAATTCGCAAACTTTAGAACTGCCAAAGTTCGGGTCGAACTCCAAACCGTCCGAACCCGAACAGCTCATCCCTATTCACTAATACACTTCCCCAATCAGTAAACCACTCTCATCTTGCAGTCCTCTCCCGTTTCACACCCTCCAGTCCTTCTGAATTGTAAATTGCCTCTGGAATAGGGCCCTTATTCTGTTTCCCTAACAAAGCTGTGAGGCGTGGTGGTACTTTAGACTAGCTAAATCTGTATTTGACCAGTACTCACACAATGAAGATCCACAGATAGTGACAAGTCAGCAAAATTGACACGTAGAAAGTTGAATCCAGTTGAAGACTTTAATGATCAGACTGACAATCTTGTAATAGTGTACAGCAATGCAGGTGAAAGACATTAGTTTCAGTCCAGCAGTGAGCACAGAATGGCTGCTATGTGACCAGGAAGTAACTCAGAACATGACACTGAGCAAAGGGGTGGAAACTAGCTGGATGCAGCATGGCTAAGGAAACCCAGCAGGGACAAAATAGCTATGAAAGATAGCTGCTAGCAGCAAAAGGCAGATTCAACACATAACAGTAAAAATATACAAATAAATCCTAAATCATGGGGCATGACAGCCCTCATTTCCTCCTGTGTTGGTCTGTCAAATGTTATTCGGTCTCAATGTATTGTAACACTGTTTATATTGCACCTGTTGTTCAGGAATATGTTGGCGCCATATATGAATAATAATAATACATATACAATCTCTATTGCACCATACATGATATCATTGCTTCACCTGCATGATAAGATAATTCTTGTGTTTTCTTTGCTCCCTCTGAGAACCTTTGGAAACATTGTTGATGGACATGAAAAGAAGGGGTGCCCTGTAAGATTGGCAACGGCAGATCAGAGACCTAGATCTGTAATAATCAGGCTCCTTTATTTTATTAGAAAGAGAAGGAGGGTTCGGTGGAGGCGCTCGTAACTAGATGTGTGGTGTGGGTATGTATTAGTGCAGCCAACTAGAAGGTGGCACAGGCTCTCGAAATGAATGTGCAGATAAAATCAGGTAAAAATAGGGTAACTAGTGGCGCAGTGATTCAGGTTATTTCTTATGCGGTATCTCAAAGGCTAATTGCATGTGACATACAATTCAACAGTATATAATAAAAGGTGCAATTGTGAGTCACAGTGATCTGTGTATGCGACACAATTGGAGTGCAATTACAACAGTTGAGATAAAGTGCAAATGCAACAGTAAAAATAAAGTGCAACAAAGAAGGCAGTACAATGAGGATCTAGCTATAGTATCCAGTCTAGTCCATATAAAAGGGTTTCAGCCAATATTCGAGAGAGTCTATGATATTGATATTCCGGTTCCTAAGTGGATGGGTGACGCATCAAAAGTGCTCAAGATTAATGTCAATATTACCCCTTCCACAAATGTAGCAAACTTGCTTGGGCGTATCTGTTCCTCTAGTGATCTTGATGGGCTCCACGGCACGGGATATGAATAGGGGAATAAAAAAAGGGAGGAGATAATAGTGCAGAAGTCTTCTATACGTGTGTGTTATGATGAGTAAAAAATGCACACTTACAGATTCCAGAGCCTAATTGGATCCAGGCTCTGGAGTGAAACGCCTTGTGCCTAAGTATAGGGTGGTCACTGCCCTTCTTTAAAAGGTCTTCTTACTCCACCTCAGCCAGGGGACACAGGAAGAAAAAAGAGACAACGCTCTCATAGCACAATATC
Organism: Leptobrachium leishanense; assembly: GCA_009667805.1. NCBI lineage: Eukaryota > Metazoa > Chordata > Amphibia > Anura > Megophryidae > Leptobrachium > Leptobrachium leishanense. Next base: position 97,326,250 of record CM019072.1, on the reverse strand, counting down.
AGTCTTGTAATATTGTATTAGAGGAGGGAAAGGTTACACTCACCAATACAGGAGCCTTAAGGGTCCAGGCTTAACTGTTGCGCATGCGGAGCTCCTTATCGGTGAACTCACGAACCTCTTTGGCTGCTCACTCTGCACCAGATCGTGATTTGTTCGGTGTCTTCAGGGTTGCTTTGCCAAATCCACAGGCTGGTGTGTTATGTTCAAAAACAACTAAAAGACTCTTGGGAGTGAATTAAAGGAGTTTATTGTGCAGTTAAACATTAATATCTAAAGTGCATAAAGGAGTACATAAAAAATATGGGGGATGGGGGGGCGGCGAGACGCGTTTCGGTGCAACCAGCACCTTCTTCAGTCGATGGGTGTGTGGAAAGGGGGGGGCTGTTAATGTTATTCGGTCTCAATGTATTGTAACACTGTTTATATTGCACCTGTTGTTCAGGAATATGTTGGCGCCATATATGAATAATAATAATACATATACAATCTCTATTGCACCATACATGATATCATTGCTTCACCTGCATGATAAGATAATTCTTGTGTTTTCTTTGCTCCCTCTGAGAACCTTTGGAAACATTGTGGATGGACATGAAAAGAAGGGGTGCCCTGTAAGATTGGCAACGGCAGATCAGAGACCTAGATCTGTTATAATCAGACTCCTTTATTTTATTGACTAAGTAGGTATTTTACAAGTGTATAGAAAGAACAAAAGTGCTTAAATAGCGGGTTGAAAACACCCTCATGTTTCATGATATTTCCACCACATTATTAACCTGATGAAAAAAAAAACTTGCAAGTTCTTGATGGATGTGGGTGCTTATAATAATTGCCTAATTTTGTATCACATTCATTCTCTTATCTATAGAACACTGGTTTCATAATACTTGATCATTGCGAACCTCAACAGAATTTACTGTTGTTGCACACTGAAACATAAAACCTTGCCTAATGTATATTACATGTTTCCTATAAAGACCATAACTCTATACCAATAATGAATGCAAATATATTGCCCTGCTCTGTACAAAAAAAAGATATATCATCTTATGATAATATGTTATTAACTGTACTTTCCGAAAACCTCTTTAGGATTGTGATGAAACACTTTAATTACATATTACATTGGTGGTTTGACTTTCATTTCGTGTTCTGTGGTGTGCCTGGGGGTTCTTGAGACAATTTTATTACCAATCTCTTTTCAATCACTTAAATTATATTTCATTCAATTTATTAATTCAAAATGCCTCTTAAATGTTAGGCTGTAAAATTGTAAATTAGGTTTATGTTATCTATAAAATAGAAATTGCTTATTAAGTTGTGTAATGTAATGTTTTGGGCTATTTATAATACTGAAATTAGTTATTAAAGCAGATGCTCTCAGGTTATAAAGTATTCATAATAGAGAAATATTTCAGTGTGTGCACAATTTCATAAATAATCAGCATAAAAAAAACTATAATATAGAAGAGAATTTTTCTATGTGTAATTTAGTAATAGCTTTGATGCTTTTTGTCCAATACTAAAGCAAATTTTCCATTTGGATTTTATTTTCAGAAAATTTATATAAGACATGGTTTATGTTTTGAGTTTAACATTTCTAACTCTTATCCTACTATGTATGCACTGCAGTGATGCCTATTCTCATATTAACTTTATTAATTATAACACCAATATAATAATGGTATAGAGATGTTGCTGTGACGTGGCATGTGGGTTTAACAATTTACAGTAATCTGTAACCAAACCAAAATTAATCAAGATGGCACAACCATGAAATAATATATACCAAAAGCATAATGAAAAATATCTTTATTAAATACAAAAATATATATACTGTCAGTAACAAGTGTAATAGTATCACATTGCCAAATGTTACATATAGTTACAGCACACAATATGCAGCATATAGTAAGGCAGCCCCACAGACTGTCTCAGCAAAAATAAACACAAGGAAAACCAAATAGCTGAACCATATGAAATATGCAATATTAGAGATAGATGTATTCCTTGAGAAAGGAGATAGATCGCCGAAACATTAGGAGTACCTTGCTAAAATTGAACGAAAAAACGTTCAGAGTACTCGGCGCTATCTGTTTATATGAGGAATAGTGATCTGTTTTGCTGCTCACCTATTTAGGCGTACCTTTCACCTTCCAAAATTCTCAAAGAAAAAATACAAATAAATGTATTTAAAGGGAGCGCAGTACATATATTAATAAAAAGATAAATATAAAGATGAACTTAGCTTGGAAATTATCAGAACAAGATTGGGCCTTCCCATTCATAAAAAGCGGTGATATAATAACGTTGTCCTATGTGAAAAGAAAAATTTATCGCGTAATACAGTATGGTGAGTATCACAAGCAGGATAGTGAAGATGATCACACTCACAAAGATGGAGCCCCCAATGGCTCGTGTAATAGGCTTTTAGGTCTCTTATTGGAGGGGACCTCGCCCACGTATAGATGTCCTTAAATTTTCTTATGATGGCAGGATGCACCTCAAACAAAAAGCATATCGGTATGGTGCATTATCATAGGCAAATAGATGTACAGTGGCAAGAAAAAGTATGTGAACCCTTTGGGATTACGTGGAGTTTTGCATGAATTCGTCATAAAATGTGCTCTGATCTTCATCTAAGTCACAACAATTTGAAAAACAAAGTCTGCTTAAAATAATACAACACAAACATTATATGTTTTCATGTGTTTATTGAACATAACATGTAAACATTCACAGTGCAGGGTGGAAAAAGTATGTGAACCCCTAGCCTAATGACTTCTCCAAGAGCTAATTGGAGCCAGGAGTGAGCCAACCTTGAGTCCAATCAGTGTGATATTATTGGATGTGTTGCTGAAAGCTGTCCTGCCCTTTAAAAACACACACCAGTTTTGGGTTTACTGGTTTCAAGAATCACTGCTTGATGTGAACCATGCCTCGCAGAAAAGAGCTCTCAGAAGACCTACAATCAAGAATTGTTGACTTGCATGAAGCTGGAAAGGGTTACAAAAGTATCTCCAAAAGCCTTGATGTTCATGTGTCCACAGTAAGACAGACTGTCTACAAATGGAGAAAGTTCAGCACTGTTGCTACTCTCTCTAGGCGTGGTCGTCCTGTAAAGATGACTGCAAGAGCACAGCGCAGAATGCTTAATGAGGTAAAGAAGAATCCTAGAGTGTCAGCTAAAGACTTACAGAAATCTCTGGCACATACTAACATTTTTGTTGACACATCTACAATAAGGAAAACATTAAACAAGAATGGAATACATGGGAGGTCACCACGGAGGAAGCCATTGCTGTCCAAAAAGAATATTGCAGCACATTTAAAGTTTGTAAAAGAGCACCTGGATGTTCCACAGCACTACTGGAAAAATATTCTGTGGACAGATGAAACCAAAATTGAGTTGTTTGGAGAAAACACACAACACTATGTGTGGAGAATAAAAGGCACAGCACACCAACATCAAAACCTCATCCCCACTGTAAAACATGGTGGAGGGAGCATCATGGTTTGGGGCTGCTTTGCTGCCTAAGGGCCTATACGGATTGTTGTCATTGATGGTAAAATGAATTCCAGAGTTTATCAAGACATTTTTCAGGAAAACGTAAGACCATCTGTCCGCTAACTGAAGCTCCGCATAGGATGGGTGATGCAACAGGACAATGACCAAAGCATACAAGTAATTCAACAAAAGAATGGCTTCAACAAAACAAAATACGCCTTCTGGAGTGGCCCAGTCAGAGTCCTGACCTCAACCCGATTGAAATGCTGTGACATGACCTTAAGAGAGCGATTCACACCAGACATCCCAAGAATATTGCTACACTGAAACAGTTTTGTGAACAGGAGTGGTCCAAAATTACTCCAGATAGTTGTGCAGGTCTGATGTGCAACTACAGGAAACGTTTGGTTGAGGTTATTGTTGCCAAAGGAGGGTCAACCAGTTATTAAGTCCAAAGGTTCACATACTTTTTCCACCCTGGACTGTGAATGTTTACATGTTCTGTTCAATAAAAACATGAAATCATATCATGTTTGTGTTGTATTATTTTAAGCAGACTGTGTTTTTCAAATTGTTGTGACTTAGATGAAGATCAGAGCACATTTTATGACCAATTCATGCAAAACTCCACGTAATCCCAAAGGGTTCACATACTTTTTCTTGCCACTGTATATAAACAACAATGATCAACTCACGTGGTTCAGAGCCTTCTGGAATGATGGCTCTGTAAATAAAGCATATGGACCTCTAGTTGATCAGAGGGGGTCCTTCCTCCAATTGAATGAATATACCTCCAGAAAATATTGAAAATAAAGAAAAATAAAATGAATGAAAAAAAGAAATTTTAGTAAATCAGGTTACACACATAAAAAATCCGATTATGTGTTTCCTTATAATGTAATGGTACACTATGTTTCTCGTTGCCATTACATATATTGTTCATGTGTTCATTAATTCTAACATACAGGTGACGTGAAGTCTGACCTATATATAGCTTATTACATGGACATTTTATTAAGTAGACCACATTCTTAGAGTGACAAGTTAAAACTGATTTAATTCTAAATTCCTTTCCTCCTTCTACAGCATTGAATTGCTGAATTAATCTTTTGTGGTTGTCAGTTTTGCGACAGGCTATACAGCGACCGCACCCATAGAAACCTGGTTGTAAATTAAAGAATTCCTTCTTCTTTTGGGTAGTCGGTATATGGCTTTTAACTAGCTGTTTTTTAATAGTATTACTGCCTCTAAAGATAATTCTCGGTTTGTCTGGAAGGATCTCATTCAGAACGGGGTCACGTTTAAGGATTGGCCAATATCTGTTGATTGTTTTCTTTATAGTTTGGTTAGTGGTATTAAAGCCTAGAACTAAAGCAACTTCAGTAGCTTTTCCTTCTTTTTTCTGTTTATATTTCAACAATTGATCCCTGTCCATTCCAATGACGTCCTCTCTGACTTGCCTTAAAGGTTCTTCCTTGTATCCCTTATCCTTAAAGTCAATCATTAATTTGTTAGTCTGTTGTACATATTGTGGTGTATCCGTACAGTTTCTTCTCATTCTCATCATTTGTCCTTTTGGTATAGCACGAAGCCTCGGTTGGTAATGATTACTTGTTTGATGGATATAGCTGTTAACTTGCACTTTTTTAAAATGGGTTTTGGTTTTCATGACTCCATTTTCTATATAAATATTCAAATCTAGGAAATCTATTGCCTCAGTACTTATGCATGATTCTAAACAGATACCTAGAGAGTTGTTATTAAGATGACCTATAAATTGTGTTAGTGAATTCATGTCTCCTTGCCAAACAATGAGAATGTCATCAATATATCTTTTATAGAGGACGAGGTTTTGCCCCCAGCCATGCCCTCCCCATACTGCACCGGATTCCCAGTGAGACATGAACAGATTGGCATAGCTGGGGGCAAACCTCGTCCCCATAGCTATTCCATTCCGTTGAAGGTAAAAATCTCCTCCATACCAGAAAAAATTGTTGGTTAGTATTAAAAAGATGCCCTCAATAATGTATTCTATTTGGTCCTCCTTAAAATTTCCAGATTGAGTTAGAAAATGTCTTACTGCTAAACAACCAGCCTCATGTGGAATAATCGAATACAAAGAAGCTACATCACATGTGGCAAGGATATAATCATCTTGCCACACAATGTCCTTCAATAAATTCAAAACTGAAATAGTGTCCTTTAAATATGCAGGTGTAGTTACCACTATTGATTGTAAGAGATTATCCACATACTCCGAGATTCTACAGGATATGGAATTAATGCCTGAGACTATCGGCCGGCCGGGTGGATTCAATTGGTTCTTATGTAATTTTGGAAGAATATAGAAAACTGGGATCTGGGGACATGCTATTTTAAGATATTCATATTCACCTATATTGAGAATATGACTATCTTTACCCCTCAAGAGATATTCATGGAATAGATTTTTTGTTGTAATGGTGGGGTCTTTGTCTAGTTTTTGGTAGGTCAAATGGTCATTGAGTAACCGTCCACATTCTTGATTATATTTATCCTCACTCATAACCACTACCCCCCCCTTTGTCTGCAGGTTTAATGACCAAGGATTTATCTCTGCGTAATTGTTCTAGTCCTTTAAACTCTGCTGCTGTTAAATTAGAAGGTATGTTGAATTTCTTCTTCTCTTTCTCTATTTTCCTCAAATCGAACAGAATCATTTGTTTGAAAGTCTCCATTTATTTCGACACCATGTGCCGTGGGTAGAACTTAGAGCGTTATTTAAGTGTAGTATGTATGTATTGATTATCTTCAGTAATTTGTCTTTCTACTGGATGTTTCAGAAAAAATTTCTTTAAAGATAGTTGTCTCTTAAATTTTTATATATCGATATAGGTGTCAAAAGTGTTCCCTTTATTTGTTGGAGCAAATTTAAGACCTTTCTGTAATGCTCTAATTTGATCTTGATTAAGGTCTTTTCCACTTAAATTAAAGACACCTGTTGAATCTAAACCCTGCCTCTTTTGTCTTCTCTGAATGTCACGTCCTCCTCTGTGTCCTCATCTCTTAAATATCTTTTCCCTGTATTTCTTGGGGGATCCCCTCCATATCCCCCCATCCTGCTCTCTTGATTCTGATTGGTATAAATACCCTCTTTGTCTCGTTCTTTCCATCCGTCCTGGTGAAAAACCTCTTCTTCATTGTAGTCAGCTAGTTGAGAGTATCTGTTCTGAAGGGGGATAGGTGAAAATCCTCTATATGAAGCTTTTCTTCTCCATGTTCCATTAGATGGTGGTACATATCTATATGGTGACTTTGTTCTCCCTGCGAATCCTTTCTGTTGGGGATATTGCTTATCCTTCTGATATCCATATTGGCTTCGATGTTCCTGATGATATAAATTATTATTATTCCTTCCTCTATATGAATCTTTCCTTTGTGGGACATAGGTTTTTCTTCTAACCACTGGATCAAAATTGATGTTCTGCTGCCTTAGTCTTTGGACGCGGGGTGGTTGTTCAGATAAATGGGATAGTTGTTGAGGTGGTGCCTCCACATTTAATTGATTGATGGTGTTATTCTTTTTCTGAATGGGAAGACCCAATCTTGTTCTGATAATTTCCAAGCTAAGTTCATCTTTATATTTATCTTTTTATTAATATATGTACTGCTCTCCCTTTAAATACATTTATTAGGAGTACCTTGTCTTGGCTATCAGGAGTCTGTTTGTACTGACCCACTTTATGTTTTGGCTGCTTTTTGCATTGTGCTTTCTCTAATACTGCATATTTCATATGGTTTAGCTATTTGGTTTTCCTTGTGTTTATTTTTGCTGAGACAGCCTGTGGGGCTGCCTTACTATATGCTGCATATTGTGTGTTGGAACTATATGTAATATTTGGCATTGTGATACTATTACTCTTGGTACTGACATTATATATTTTTGCATTTAATAAAGATATTTTTTATTATACTTTTGGTATATATTATTTGATGGATGTGCCATCTTTATTTATTGTGGTTTGGTTACACATTTATAGGACCTTGAGGAGTTCTTTTAGCAGATGAGCACCCTTTTTGTGTCTATTTTATGAAAACAGTGTGCAGGATATCTATTTTGTTTCACTTAACACTTTAATGGCCATTCAAGTAAACTAAAACCTCTATTTTGTTTAACATAGAGCCGTAGGAATAAGCAAAATGAAAACTATTTTTCTTGTTATGTTTCATACATGAAGGGCTCTGAGCTGGTGTGAGCTAACCCTAGCATCAGCCTGTTTTAGCGTTAGCGCCATGTAAATTCAGTCTAGTGCCTCTTGCTGCTAATGGTGAAAGCCGCTTAGCACGCGGCAATTAGCGATTTGTAGTGTGAGGCTTGAGCTAACTTACTGTACATCAGGGGCTGACTGGCAACTTTAGGCCCAGGGGACAAGTACAAGCCATAGGCCCGTAGCGCAGCAACCCAGCCCCCATTTAAATAAAAAAAAATAAAAGCATGGTTAACAAATTACATAAAAAAATGTGTTAATAAATAATTCATATTTATTTTCATCACACATAAATGAACAAAAATCAATCAATACCACCTTACTATAAGCAATGTCCCACCTACCTCAAACCATTACTGCCTATATCAGAGCAATAAAAACGACGTTTCGATTACGACTGGTCTTTGTCATGCTTGACAAAGACCAGTCGTGGTTGAAACGTCGTCTTTATTCTGGTGTTGGAATAAATCTAATTGATTTAATATCGTGGGTCTTGGAGTTTTATTTATTTATTTATTTAGTGGAACTTGAGGCTGTACAGCAAGGGACCTCCACCCCGGTTGCCCACTACTGCTGATGGTGCCTGAACTCATTTTTTGTATATCAGAGCAATGTTCCCTTTTCTTCACATTACCCCTTAGTTCATAACAAAGCCCCCTTTTACCCATAACTACTAACCCCTGAATCAGAACAATACCCATTCACATTACACTGATGCCCTTTTAGATCCCAGCACTGCCTATTTCCCTAAAATCAACCCCACACTAATGTACCCCGTGGCCAATTTTATTAGTAGTAAAAGCCACTTGGATACACACACATAATCCCCTTTCTCTTCATGCTCCTTTCCCCCTCCTCTCCCCCTTCACCTCCTCTCCCCCTCTTTTCACCTCTGATGAAAGGCTGCGCTGCTGCACTGTGTCAGCCTGTCACACAAGGCGTCTCACCTCTCCTCCTAGTCCAGTGGAATGGGATTTCAGCGGCCACTGAAAAGAGCTCTTCTCTTCCTTATTCCATCAGCAGCAGCATGCTGAACTCCACTTGCCGCGGTTCGTCCCTCTTCCGGAGCCCTGTGTCACGTGACAGCTCACAGAAGCTCAAATCCCCTAGTGGCTCCAGATGGGAATTCTTCTGCCCCCTCCTGGTCTGGCATGGGAAGGCGGCCTCCTTACATAGCGACGGCAATGAATGAGACTGGCTGGCTGCGGTGTGTAGCAGCCGGCCGGTGTCATAAAGGGAAAACAGCAGCAGCTGAAGACCGGCCTGGGGGACATTTGCCACCCTGCCCCCCGGCCCACTCCGCCCCTGCTGTACATGGGGAACACTACAGAGCACTTTTGCTATTCTAACCAACAGATCGTTTGGTCCCTGCGCTAATCTTGGCGCCAATCAAATTTTTTTTACCTACTGCTCAACCCTGGTGTTAACTGACGGAAAAGGAGAAGACAAGCCGAAAAATGTAAGAAAATACTTCCATCAAATTAAAAGGCAATCAACAAGCAATTAACAGCCTTTCATAAGGAATGCAGCACAAGTGTTCTCTTGGCCCCACACCCCATAGCTATGGACCTGTTTAATGATGTGGCCGTTCTCACCCTATGCACAGTAATAGTCATGTGGTATATACGCAGGGGCCGTCTGAGATGCCAGCAGGATTTGGCACTGGTGGTACCATGGCCGCTTTGGCTGCAAAGGATACACCACACCCTGCAGGGGGTCACTGATGTGGAGTGTCAGCTTCACTACAGGCTGACACGTGCCCAGGTTCAAACCCTTTATGCCCAGCTGCACCCACGGCTGGACTCCCACACTGGCTTGTCATTATCCATGTCAGGCATGACAAAAGTATTATAGCCACAGGTGTAGTGTGATATAATAGCGTCGCAGAAAACGTAGAGCTCTATTACTTTGTGCGCGCAAAAATGTGCGAGTGTGCAAAAACGCATTAACGCGAGGGGCAAAACCCTTTGCATTGAACGTCGTATTATGAGGCATAACCCATACTTAACATTGTGAGCGAAAAAGGGGTTCGTGTGCTGGTACGCGGAAGGTGTTATGAACGACGTTTGCGCACATAATTTTAACGTCTGTTAAAAGATGGTGGTAACTGAAAATCTGAACGTTCTGGCCAAAACGAAATACACCAGCATGAAAAAAAATATAAAGCACAGTATAGTTACACATTCTACACATACTCAAACAATAAAATTGAGAGGTTGTGCGTGTTTTTATCATTGCTGCAGCATATATATTCAGATTGATTTTGACAGGCGCAAAAACTGAACGGGAGACAATTGTGGTTCTCAATTCAGATTGGCTGAATCGCGTGAAAAAACAGTCTGCCCACCGATTTCTGCGCAACGTTAATGCCCACACATTTTTGCGTGTCTTTTTTACTCGCAATATTTTTTGACGGATGAAAAAATGCAATCGGATCGTAATACCAGCGTTAATATACGCACGTAAACATTTAACGCTGCGTGCAAAAAATTACACTGCGCGTACGAATTTGTGCAGAAAATGTAATAGAGCCCTTAGTTGTTTAACGTCCAAACTCGTAAATGGAGTTGTTGCTGCTGTAAATCGGATGAGTGCAACACACCCTCTGAAGGAGCTGCCTAGTTATAAGAAATGTACCAAATATATCCGAAAGCGCAATGCAAACTTATTTGTATAATATGTATAATGCAACTGTATATACAGTACTTTATAGTAACACTTGCATATTATTATACTGGAAAACATACTGATATCAAGGAGTGCAGCTATACCTTACTACTATTGGGTTTACAGCTGGAAAACAAATACTAAAGAGCCAAGGACACGTCTGACGGATCCAGCAGAAGGAGGTCCATGACTAGAATATAAGTATCCTTTCCACTATATGGCAGTATAATAATATGAAAGTGTTATTATAAAGTAATACAGTTGCATTATACATATTATACAAATAAGATTGCATTGCGCTTTCAAATATATTTGGTATATATCTCTTATGACAAAAGTATTATGCAGCCTGTATTTCCTGGCCACTGGCACATTCCAGCAACCACTGGCAGAGTTGGGCGGTGTCAGTCAGTGCACCTTCTCCAGTATCCTAGATCGCTTCCTTCTCGCTATGCTGAACATTTTCTCCCATTATATTGGATATCACACCAACCCTGGAGGCTGTCAGAAAGTAAAGCGGGGTTTTTATGCATATGGTGGTGTTTCCCAATGTTCTGGGGGCAATAGACTGTATCCATATCAAGATTCATGCCCCCTGGAAGGATCCTGGTCTAGATATAAATCGCATGTTCGCTGTATGTTGCATTTCCTGGTAGTGCTCCATGATGTATATATACTGCAGAATTCCTCCCTGCCATCTGATGTAGAGGATGGATTCATACTAGAAGGCTGGCTAATTGGTGAGTCCATCATTTTATTATATATATATCCTAGTTATGATATGTAGCATAAATTTAAACATATGATGCTGGGGTTAAATCTTTGTATGTAAGCGTCTGGGTATTCGTGCGGCCATCAGGGACCATGTGTAAAGGGACACATTATGCTAGAAACATAGAAATATAGAAAAATGTCGGCAGATAAGAACCTTTCGGCCCATCTAGTCTGCCCAATTACATGGATACTTTACCTGGATTTATCTTTAGTTTAGGAAAGCCTTATGCCTATCCCATGCCTGCTAGATCTTGCAGAGAGGTCCACATGGATCAGTCTTTCCCAGAACCATGTATAATTTCATATGCTGCAGCAGGGAGGTCATTGTCTCTCACCTGGCCTTCCTATTGGAATTTTTTTTTTGAGAAATGATTTTACCAGGAAGGATACATTGAGATTTCTCTCGTTTTCAAGTATGTCCTGGGTGGCGAGGATTAAAAGCATAGTAATGATTCTACATGCTGTTAGGTGGCATGTATAATGCAATGCCCATCAGCCATAATTCATATATGTGTGCATCAAAACATGGATGATATGGCACCTTGGAGGATTTTAAGAATGCAGGCTTCTGAGGGTCATTTGATGCATGTTTTTGCAAATATTCATGCAGTGTTCATAATTACATCATATTGAAAAGTATTTACTGTCAGTAAACTATTGCCTAATCTAGTTGTTAATGTTTTCTTTGTAACAACTATTCAGTGATTCAGGATACCCGCTCAGGCCATGGCTCATGACACCCTTTTGAAGGCCTGGAGCAAGAAGCAATGGCATATAATGCAGCCCATCAAACATCTCGATGTGTCATTGAGAGGACATTTGGGATGCGCAAAATGAGGTTCAGTTGTCTGGATAGATTCTGGAGGGGCCCTGCAATACCAGCTGCCAAAAGCTGCTTTAATAATCCTGGCATGTGCTATGCTGCATAATATCACATAAGGGGATGGCATTTTGATGGAGTTAGACCCTGATGGGGCCCCTGATGATGTGCCCATCCATGCACTTGATGATGCAGATGACGTTGGCAGAAATGTGAGGCAGTGCATTGTGCATGATTTTTTCACATGTAATGTCCACAAGCACACATATCACGGAATTTTAATTTTGTAAAATGCTTTTTCTGCAACAATATTAATAACTCCTTTAGAAGTCCTTATATCCCATGGATCCTGCCCCCAAGGGCATGTCAGCAAGAGCAAGCTGTAAGAGTTAATTTCGATTACTCAGATTTTTTAGATGTTTGAGGCTCCCCTGTAACATGTATAATTCAGGACAATGATGTCTGCTCACCTGGGCTTCCATTTGGGATAGATGAGCTGCAGTGGATGTTTTCAACATGCTGCAAGGCTAAATTTTCCATGCAATGGCCATCAGGTGTAATTGATTACATGTGTCTATTTAAACAGATCTTAACCCTTTCACTGCTGAGGACGTGTGGGAAACGTCCTTAATGACTCCTAAGGAAAGATAGGGGTTTGTTTGAACCCCGATATCTCCCAACTGTTTTCAGCTAGCAGGGTCATGTTTGGTATCATTAGAAAGGCCAGAGCATGGCCTTTCCAATGATAGCAAACATGACCATGTTTAAAGTAAAGAAAAAAATTAATAACAATAATAATAAAAAAAAGAAAAATGTGTTTTTTTAAAACGTGAAATGGCTCAGCAGTGAAGGGGTTAAGGCCATGCATGCCCATATTCGTTCAGGTTAGCCCACAATTCCCTCAAATACAAGCAGGTTTTTATTGTTTTTAGTTAATGTGCACTCAGGCATGTGTGAATGATGTGTATTTAAACCTGTAGAGCATGATGGACAGTGACCTGCAGGACAACATGGGAGACATCTATCATGACATTCATTGTGAGTATAGAGATGACATGCGAGAAGAATCAAATGCTAGGCAGACATTGAACCGAAGAGTCAGATCTCCTAAAAATGGACAGATGTTAGAAATGGCAAAGACATATTCATACCATAAATAAATATATTTTATTAAAGAGGTAGAGCAAGGTTTACAGCTTAAATCCCCTCAGATTTGTTAGTTTGGAAAAGGCCTGACAGACATACACTATATTGCCAAAAGTATTCGCTCACCTGCTTTGACTCGCATATGAATTTAAGTGACATCCCATTCCTAATCCATAGGGTTCAATATGACGTTGGTCCATCCTTTGCAGCTATACCAGCTTCAACTCTTCTGGGAAGGCTGTCCACAAGGTTTAGGAGTGTGTTTATGGGAATTTTTCACCATTCTTCCAGAAACGCATTTGTGAGGTCACACACTGATGTTGGATGAGAAGGTCTGGCTCTCAGTCTCCGCTCTAATTCATCCCAAAGGTGTTCTATCGGGTTGAGGTCAGGACTCTGTGCAGGCCAGTCAAGTTCATCCACACCAGACTCTGTCATCCATGTCTTTATGGACCTTGCTTTGTGCACTGGTGCACTGTCATGTTGGAAGAGAAAGGGGCCAGCTCCAAACTGTTCCTACAAAGTTGAGAGCATGGAATTGTCCAAAATGCCTTGGTATGCTGAAGCAGTGGCCGCCAGTCCAGTGGTGGCGTGCTTTACATCACTGCATCTGACGCTTTGCATTGCAGTTGGTGATTTATGGCTTGGATGCAGCTGCTCGGCCATGGAAACCCATTCCATGAAGCTCTCTGTGCACTGTTCTTGAGCTAATCTGAAGGCCACAGGAAGTTTGGAGGTCTGTAGCGATTGACTCTGCAGAAAGTTAGCGACCTCTACGCACTATGCGCCTCAGCATCCGCTGACCCCGCTCCGTCAGTTTACGTGGCTTACCACTTTTTGGCTGAGTTGCTGTCGTTCCCAAACACTTCCACATTCTTATAATACAGCTGACAGTTGACTGTGGAATATTTAGGAGCGAGGAAATTTCACGACTGAATTTGTTGCACAGGTGGCATCCTATCACAGTTCCAAGCTGGAATTCACTGAGCTCCTGAGAGCGATCCATTCTTTCACAAATGTTTGTAAAAACAGTCTGCATGCCTAGGTGCTTGATTTTATACACCTCTGGCCATGGAAGTGATTGGAACACCTGATGTTGATTATTTGGATAGGTGAGCGAATAGTTTTGGCAATATAGTGTATCAACTGACTTCCTGCAGACACAGAATATTAACCCCTTAGTGACCGGGCGGTTTTACACAAATCCGTCCTTTAGTGACCGCTGCTGTTTTTACGTTTCTGCGCTGCTCGTGGTTAGATCAAATTTTCCTCTTACTCGTTTATTCAACCCACACATATTATACACCCTTTTTCCCGCCATTAAATGGACTTTCTAGAAATACCATTATTTCCATCATATCCAATAATTTAATATAAAAAAAATATGAAATATGATGAAAAAAATGGTAAAAACACACTTTTTCGTAATTTAATCCCCTAAAGCTATAATCACCAATAAAGACCCCGGCTAAATAGTTTCCAAATTTTATCCCGAGAATAGAAATACCCAATTTTTACATGTTTTTACCTTTTAACCCTTTCACTGCTGAGCCAGTTCACCTATGTGCGCTGCGCTCATTCTGACTATTTTGTGCTAATTATTTTTAGATGACAGCCTAGGTCCTATTTAATTAAACTCCCCGCAGACAAAAAAAACTTTAAAAAAAAAAACATTTTTTTATTTTATTTAATTTTTTTATTATTTTTTTTTATTTAATTTTTTTTTACATTTCTTTTAAAAACCAAACCTGGTCATGTTTGGTATCATTTGAAAGGCCATAATCAGGCCTTTCAAATGATGGCAAATATGACCATCTAGCTGCCATGGATCGGGAGATAAAGGGATCCTTAGGATCCCCTTATCTCTACATGGCAGCTAGAGGGTTAACTGGCCCACTGACATCCTCACACATATGGTGAGGTTGTCAGTGGATGGGGGGGGACCTGGAGGCTAGGCTGACATCCAAGATGTCAGCCCCCCTCCAGGTTTGAATCACGTTTTGGCGCCAATTGGCGCCGCAACGTGATCCGGCGGCGAAATGGTTAATGCTCTCCCCTCTCCAGCGGTGCAAACGGCATCTCCCTAGCTTCAATGGTTGGGGAGATAGAGGGCTCCGAAGGAGCCCCCCCCTCCCCTCCATTGAAACACATGGGGGCACCTTCTGATGACGTCACCACGCAGCGTGGCGACGTCATCAGCCTCGCCTGCCCATGTAAATCACATGGGCAGGCTTCCTCCCTGTCAGATCGACGTGGGATCCGACGAGGGAGGTGAGTATCGGGCGGGAGGGGGATTTGGCGCCGCTGACGTACCCTGTACGTCATCGGGTCTAAGGGAGACCAGAACACAGGACGTACAGGGTACGTCAGCGGTCGGGAAGGGGTTAAGGGTTATAATATTTAATATGTGGGTAAGCTTCTTGATGCAAGGAGAAATCTGACTGCCATTCTGGGGTCAAGAAGGAATTTTTCTCCAGTTTGTTGCATATTGGCGAGCAATTCAGACTGGGTTTTTTGCCTTCTTTTGGATCAACAGCAGTAGGTGATGCATGAGAGGCTGAACCCAATGGACGCATGTCTTTTTTCAGCCTATGTAACTATGTAACTGTGACTAGTGATGAGCCGAACACCCCCGTGTTCGGTTCACATTCGAACTCTAATAATTTCAAAAGTTTGAGTTCGAACTCAAACACGAAACGAACTCAATGCAAGTCAATGGGACTCGAAAGTTCAATTTTTAGAGTGCCCTCCAAGAGGGTATACTGTATATGCAAGATATTTGCCATAAAATGTGTATGGGGGTCCGAGT
Organism: Leptobrachium leishanense; assembly: GCA_009667805.1. NCBI lineage: Eukaryota > Metazoa > Chordata > Amphibia > Anura > Megophryidae > Leptobrachium > Leptobrachium leishanense. Next base: position 97,310,279 of record CM019072.1, on the reverse strand, counting down.
AGTGTCCTGGGGGACAGGAAACAAGGACAAAAAGTTTTTAAAAAAACATCTTTAAAGGAACAGTGTGTTTTCCATGAAATAAAGATTAAGAATAAAAATGAAAAATTCCTTCAAATATCGTGCCTAGGAGGTCCCCATAACCTACCCGTGAAGTGGCGGATTTGTAGGATGTATAGAAACATTTAAAAACAAGAAAATGACATTTCAAATGACGGTAAATGGTTTTCCTTTAATCTATTCATAAACAACTGCTTGGGGCGGCAGCCTGTATGAAAAGAGGTGACATTTTAGGACACGCAGAACAAGTTAATGATTTTTTGGCTAAATTATGGTGAAACTTATGCAGGCTTTGGATGAAAGTAACAATAGGTGCTTTAAAATTGGTCCTTTGGGCTAGGGTCAGACTAATGCATTTTTCACGTTATCCGTGAAAAACTGCGTTCGAACGAATGGACGTATTTTTTCACGGAATATGTGATAGCGGTCATACGATGCGCATTTGCGACCATGATTTTGTACGGATCATCAATAAAACCCTTTTTGCGTCTGGACGCTATGTTGGCTGGACATTAGCAGCATCTAACGTCTCCTAATCACGCACATATGAGACTAGCAGACGCAGTGCACTCTGTACGTCAGTACTAGCGGTATCATGTTCTCAAAAATATGTGTTTGTGTGCCGCTTGCGTTGCGCGGCCGCACTTTTGTGCGGCTGTACTTCGTACATTGCCCGTCATTGGCCGTCATTTGCTGCTACTATGGCCGTGATAAAGTGCGGCTGCACGCGCATTCGCACTGCGTTAGTCTGACCCTAGCCTTAGTGTCGGCAACAGTGCCGTCACACCGTAAGCCCTCTGTGGTATTGTGGAAGAGTGCAGGGTTGGACCCTGCGATCCAATATTAAAATGATATGAATCTGGTATAGGTGTCAGTGGCAGTGCATCCAAATATTGTGCCTTTGGTGGCAGCAAGTGCCTTCACACCGTAAGTAACCCCTCTGTGGTATTGTGAAAGAGTGCAGGGTTGGACCCTGTGGTCCAATATTAAAATGATATGAATCTGGTACAGGCGTCAGTGCACCCAAATATTGTGCCTTTGGTGGCAGCAAATGCCTTCACACCGTAACCCCTTTGTGGTATTGTGGAAGATTGCACTGGTGGAGGTTTTGGAAATGCAGAAGAGATCCCCGATCTATTCAGTTATGTCAGCATCAGTGGATTGATAGCTGCTGATCCAGGACTGATTCATTTTTATAAATGTCAGCCGGTCTACAGAGTCGGTGGACAGACGCACTCTTTTGTCTGTGACAAAACCTCCAGCAGCACTGAACGTCCTTTCAGAAAGCACACTGGATGAAGGGCAACCTAGTAGCTGCATAGCATATTGGCTAAGTTCTGGCCAGTGATCCAATCTCAACACCCAGTAAGCCAGTGGATCATCTGCTGTAAAGGTTTATAGGTCTGCCCTTGCCCCTAGGTAGTCCTGCACCATACGGTGAAGACGCTGGCAATGGGTGCCTACATTCGACGTCCCTGGGTGTCGTGGACTAAAATTTTTCAAAAAGGCATCAGTCAAGCGGCCCCGGCCTTGACCGCTCTTCCTCTGATCATCCGCAGCCTCAGAAGCACCTGTGTCATCACCTAGTAACCTACCAGTGCCTGGAAAGATGTTACACAAGTGTCGCTTCGAGCGTTTTCAAGTTGTTTCATCCGGTCCTCCCTCTGTGCGGGCAGGATGAGCTCTGCAACTTTACCCTTGTATCGTGGATCAAGAAGGGTTGCCAACCAGTAATGATCCCTCTCCTTGATAGCACGAATCCTGGGGTCCTTTAGCAGGCTTTGCAGGATAAGGGAGCCTATGCAGCATAGGTTGGAGGTGGCATTAGCTTCCGAGTCTTCCTGGTCAATGAGGATACCCCATGGTGCACTTCCTCCTCCCAGCCACGTACTAGTCCTTGGGTTTCTGGGCACACAAAACCCTCCCTTGAGGAATCCCCACCTTCAATGCCCCCACTACTTAAATAGTCCTCCTCCTCCTCATCCTCCTCATCCTCCTTCTGTCTGATCTGAGGACCCGCAGGAATGCTGTCTGCGTAAAGACTGGGGCCTTGAGAGCTAGGGAAGGCCTCCTCTTCCTCCTGCTCCTCTGCCTCTAGAGCCACATCTATAATTCCCTGCAGAGTGCGCTGCAGCAGGAACACTAAAGGAATTGTGTCACTGATGCATGCACTGTCCCTGCTCACCATCCTCGTTGCCTCCTCAAATGGTGACAGTACAGTGCATGCATCCTTGATCATCAGCCACTGCAGGGGGGAACAAATTGACCTGAACCTGTCCTTGTGCCTTACTCACACAGGTACATATTGATGGCCCTCTGCTGCTTGTGCAGAAGCTGCAGCATTGCTAATGTCGAGTTCCACCTGGTGGGCATGTCACAGATCAGACTGTTTGTGGGAAGGTGGAATTCTCTTAGATTTTCTGCCAGGCGAACACTTGCTGGGAATGACCATCTGAAGTGGCTGCAGACTTTTCTGGCCTGGCTGAGAAGCTCTGCCAGCCCTGGGTACCTGGTTATGAAACTCTGTACCACCAGATTTAGGACGTGTGCTAGGCATGGTACATGCGTCAACTTACCCTGGAGTAGGGCGGAGAGAAGGTTGCTGCTATTATCACAGACGACCATTCCCAGCTGAAGCTGGCGTGGTGTTAACCATCTCTGCACCGATCCCTGCAGTGCTGACAGAATTTCTGGCCCGGTGTGGCTCCTGTCCCATAAACAAACAGTATGGCATCTCTTTGCTTGAGCCATTGCGTAGCCCCTGCCACGCGCTGGTTTAACTGCCACTTCGCCAGTGACCAAGAAGGAGGAGGAGGAAGAGGTGGTGGAGCAGACAGACCTCCTACAAGCAGCTTTCTGGAGGCGTGGTGGATGAACAAGCCCTAGCACAGAGCCCCATCCTGGATCCCTCCCAGCTGCAAGCAGAGTTACGCAGTGTGCCATGAAGGAAATGTAACAGCCCTGTCCATGCTTGCTGGACCACGTGTCTAAAGTCATGTGCACCTTTCTGCTGAGTCCTGACTGCCTTTCCCAATGACTCCATAACATTGTGTTCCACATGCTGGTATACTGCTGGAATGGCCTTCCGTGAAAAGAAATGGCGTTTTGGAACCTGCCACTGTGGTAGAGCACATTCAGCAAATTCACGGAAGGAAGCAGAGTCCACCAGCTGGAAAGGCAGCAGCTGTATTGCGAGTAATTTTTGTACGGATCATCAATAAAACCCTTTTTGCGTCTGGACGTTATGTTGGCCGGACATTAGCAGCGTCTGACGTCTCCTAATCACGCACACATGCCACTAGCGGACGCAGTGCACTCTGTACGTCAGTACTAGCGGTATCACGTTCTCAAAAAAAATGCGTTCGTGTGCCGCTTGCGTTGCGCGGCCGCACTTTTGTGCGGCCGTACTTCGTACATTGCCCGTCATTGGCCATCATTTGCTGCTACTACGGCCGTGATAAAGTGTGGCTGCATGCGCATTTGCACTGCGTTAGTCTGACCCTAGCCTTAGTGTCGGCAACAGTGCCGTCACACCGTAACCCCTCTGTGGTATTGTGGAAGAGTGCAGGGTTGGACCCTGTGGTCCAATATTAAAATGATATGAATCTGGTACAGGCATCAGTGCACCCAAATATTTGTGGCAGCAAGTGCCTTCACACCGTAACCCCTTTGTGGTATTGTGGAAGAGTGAGTGGTGGAGGTTTTGGAAATGCAGAAGAGATCCCCGATCTCATCGGGGGATTGATAGCTGCTGATCCAGGACTAATTCATTTTTATAAATGTCAGCCGGTCTACAGAGTCGGTGGACAGACGCACTCTTTTGTCTGTGACAAAACCTCCAGCGGCACTGAACGTCCTTTCAGAAAGCACGCCAGATGAAGGGCAACCTAGTAGCTGCATAGTATATTGGCTAAATTCTGGCCAGTGTTCCAATCTCAACACCTAGTAAGCCAGTGGATCTTCTGCTGTAAAGGTATCCAGGTCTGCCCTTGCCCCTAGGTAGTCCTGCACCATATGGTGAAGACGCTGGCAATGGGTGCCTACATTTGATGTCCCTGGGACGGGTGTCTAAAGTCATGTGCACCTTGCTACTGAGTCCTGACTGCCTTTCCCAATGACTCCATAACATTGTATTCCACATGCTGGTATAGTGCTGGAAAGGCCTTCCGTGAAAAGAAATGGCATTTTGGAACCTGCCACTGGCAAATTCACGGAAGGAAGCAGAGTCCACCAGATGGAAAGGCAGCAGCTGTAATGCGAGTAATTTTGCTAAACTGGCATTTAGACGCTGTGCTTGGGGATGGTTGGGACTATATTTTTTCTTACGCTGCAGCAGCTGGGGCTACGTAATCTGACTGCGTAAATCTTCAGCTGATGGGATGCTGTCACATTCTGAGGAAGGAGCTGGTACACCCATTACTGTAGCATCATCCTTGTCAGTGGAGGTTGTAGGCAATGACATGGCAGGACATATAGTGGGGGTAGAGACAGATGAGGAGGAGGAGGACCCTTGCAAAGTGTTGTGCCAACAGGATGCGTGGCAGGTGGTCAAATGTCGCCTCAAGCACGTGGTACTCAAGCGTGGGATGTCTTTCCCACGCTTGATCCTCATTAGGGATGAGCTGTTCGGTTCGATCAGTTCGGAGTTTGAACCGAACTTTGGTTGTTCGAAAGTTCGCGACCTTCGAACGTTTTGGGTGTGTTCGGTTCGAGTTCACAAAAAAATGAAATTTTGAAAAAAGTATAGAAAATGCTTAAAAAAATACTAAAAAATCTAGAAATAAAGAGACTCTTTACTGCAGAATATTATAAGCAATGGTTTATTAGATATTGAATTAAAAACTAATGTGTACGTGCAAAGATTCTCAACTCTAAATGACCTGCGTTTTTCAAATGGCATAACAGGTGTTTTTAGTCTGGTCTAATCAATTTGATACATTGTAGACTATACTGAGGAGGTAGGTTGGTGTCTGCTTCTGATTGAGATTTGAGAAGTGTTAATTTCCCTCCTAAAACTCCTAATATGCTGTATTTCACCACTGTGTGGTCAGCTAATTTTTACCGCTTTCGCTCATCATGTTTAAACGCGATTTTGAAGCCACATTTTGTTAAATGACCGACATGTTAGATATCGTTCCTTCCGGCAGACTCCGCAGTTTCATAATATATCATTTTTATATGTATACGTCCTGTCCTGGCTTTATATTATGAAACAAAAATGCAATAAAAATTTAATTTTTAATCATCTGCAGTGTGTAAAGTGTTGTTTTTTTTCACATTTTAGCACATGAGCGTTTGCGGTTATGTTTTCTATGGGGTGCGCTTGTACAAAAATTAGAAATGGGGACTTGTTTCATTTTGTGGGGGGAATTACGTGATTTATAGCAAACGCACCCCATAGAAAAAAATCATTAGTGCATCATCGTTCACATTATAATTGCAATGTGAACAATATTGCTTCATTAATAAAAATAACACACAAAAAAAATACATGTTTTTATTTTCTTTTTTCTTTTTTTTACGTTATACCTGGTCATGTTGGGTATCATTCGAAAGGCCATGCTCAAGCCTTTCGATTGACACCCTCCATGACCCACTAGATGCCTGGAGATATCGGGGTTCAAATGAACCCCCTATCTCCACCAGGGGATTGGCCTGGGAAATATATATACGCATGATGTGAGCTGGCCTGGGCAATATATATATATATATACGCATGATGAAAATTTGCAAAGGATAAGGCACGCAAAGTGAAATTTTGATGTGTCTGAAATTGAAACTTACGTGACAACTCTTTTTTTTTTCGTTAATTTATATTTGTTCAATACAGTTAATTTTAATTTCTTTAATGGAGTTAATTTAAAATGGTTTAATACATTTTATTTATGTTTATTTTACCTTTACTATTGGTGCTTTTCAAACTTTATTCTTAAGTAAAAAGAAATTTAGCAGTTTTATGTTGTGTCGTTTTTTTTTGGGGGGGTGCAAGTAGCTGGTCTTGCCTAGGGCGCAAAATAGTCTAGCACCGGCCCTGACCGCATGGTCCACCCCTGCACTCTTTCACAATAACACAGAGTGGTTACTGTATGATGGCACTTGCTGGCCTGGCACCAAAGGCACAATATTTGGCTGCACTGCCACTGATGCCTGTATCAGATTCATATCCTCAGAGGGGTGAGACTGTGTGACGGCACTGTTGCCGACGCTAAAGGCCCAATTTTAGGCTAGGGTCAAACGAACGCAATTTTCGCAGCGAACGTCAAAAAGTGCATCCGAAAGCATTGAGGTGTTTTTTCACGGAAAGCGCTTAAACGGTCATACGATGCGCATTTTTGTGCGTGATTTTTTACGGATCCAAACCAGGAAACTTTGGGTGTCTGGACGTTATGTTGGCCGGACATGAGCAGCGTCTGACGTCTCCTAATCACGCACACACGCCACTATGCGGATGCAGCGCACTCTGTACGTCAGTACTAGCGGTTCAGTGTTCTCGAAAAAATACGTTCATTTTCCACTTGCGTTGCGTGGCCAGACTTTAGTGCGGCCGTACTTCGTATATTGGCCGTCATTGCGTGTCATTTGCTGCTAGTGCGGCTGTGATTAAGTGTGCCTAAACGCACATTAAAAGTGCGCTAGTCTTACCCCAGCCTTAAAGCACCTACTGTTACTTTCATCCAAAGCCTGCATAAGTTTCACAATAATTTAGCCCAAAAAATCACTAAACTTTTTCTGCGTGTCCGAAACTGTCTCCTCTTTTCATACAAACTGCCGCCCCAAGCAGTTGTTTATGGATAGATTAAAGGAAAAGCATTTATTGTACAGCACTGCGGAACATGCTGGCGCTTTATAAATAATGAATAATAATAATAATAATACCGTCATTTGAAACGTCATTTTTTTGTTTTTAAGTGTTTCTATACATCCTACAAATCCGCCACCTCACGGGCAGGTTATGGAGACCTCCTAGGTACGATATTTGAAGGAATTTTTCATTTTTATTTTTAACCTTTATTTCATGGAAAACTCACTGTCCCTTTAAAAACGTATTTTTTTAACTTTTTGTCCTTGTTTCCTGTCCCCCAGGGCACTACCCGGACCCCCATAAACCTTTTATGGCAAATATCTAGCATATATGCCCTCTTGGAGGGCACTCTAAAAACCGAATTTTCAGCCCCATTGACTTGTATTGAGTTCGAGTTCGGGTTCGGATTCGGATTCGAACATTTGGAAAGTTCGGGTTCAGATCCGAACCAAACACGGGGGGTGTTCGGCTCATCCCTAATCCTCATCTGACATAGATTACAAACAGCAAAGGTGCGGCCTGCTGCACATTTCTTAAAGAACTCCCAGACAGCAGACTTCCTGTATATGTGCTTTGAGACAACAGCGCTCTGCACCTGAGCAGCTGTGACTTCTGATGCCTTGGACTGGCTACAGTTGGTCATGGAGGACGTTCTGCCTCGTTTGTGTTGTGCCTCCTCCTCTCTTGACTCCTCTGTTCGATCAGGCACCCAGGTGGAGTCAGTGACCTCAGCATCGTTATAACCCCCTATCTTCTCGTCACTGGAGCCAACTTGGCAGTATGCTGCAGCTGCTGGGTAGGGATGAGCCGAACACCCCCCGTGTTCGGTTTGGGCCCGAACCCGAACTTCCCATTTGTTCGGGTCCGAACCCAAACCCAAACCCCCATGCAAGTCAATGGGGCTGAAAATTTGGTTTTTTAGAGTGCCCTCCAAGAGGGCATATATGCTACATATTTGCCATAAAAGGTGTATGGGGGTACGGGTAGTGCCCTGGGGGACAGGAAACAAGGAAAAAAAGTAAAAAAAAAAACGTTTTTAAAGGGACAGTGAGTTTTCCATGAAATAAGGGTTAAAAATAAAAACGAAAAATTCCTTCAAATATCGTGCCTAGGAGGTCCCCATAAACTGCCCGTGAAGTGGTGGATTTCTAGGATGTATAGAAATATGTAAAAACCAAAAAATGACATTTCAAATGACGATAAATGCTTTTCCTTTAATCTATCCATTAACAACTGCTTGGGGCAGCAGTCTGTAAGAAAAGAGGAGACATTTTCGGACACGCATTTTCGGCGCGATGACATCTAATTCAGGCACCCCCCCCCCACATCGTGCATAGCACGATGACGCCAGTCCTGGAGTTAACCCCTAGCTGCCACCAATGATGGAGATAGGGGGTTCCAATGAACCCCCTATCTCCCGATCCGTGGCAGCTAGGGGTTAATGTTTGATATCGTTGGATCGGCCAGAGCATGGCCTTTCTAAGGATACTAAACATGAGCATGAAAATGTTTTTTTTTAAAAATAAAATTTTAAAAAAAATAAATAAAAATATTTAAAAAAAAATTCTAAAAAAAAAATAAACAAGTTTTTTTGTTTGTTTTTGCTTTGTTAATGGAGCAATATTGTTCGCATTTTAATTATAATGGGTCCGAACCCAAACCCAAACCCCCATGCAAGTCAATGGGGCTGAAAATTTGGTTTTTTAGAGTTCCCTCCAAGAGGGCATATATGCTACATATTTGCCATAAAAGGTGTATGGGGGTACGGTAGTGCCCTGGGGGACAGGAAACAAGTACAAAAAGTAAAAAAAAAAATGTTTTTAAAGGGACAGTGAGTTTTCCATGAAATAAGGGTTAAAAATAAAAACGAAAAATTCCTTCAAATATCGTGCCTAGGAGGTCCCCATAACCTGCCCATGAAGTGGCGGATTTCTAGGATGTATAGAAATATGTAAAAACCAAAAAATGACATTTCAAATGACGGTAAATGCTTTTCTTTTAATCTATCCATTAACAACTGCTTGGGGCAGCAGTCTGTAAGAAAAGAGGAGACATTTTCGGACACGCATTTTCGGCGCGATGACATCTAATTCAGGCACCCCCCCCCCACATCGTGCATAGCACGATGACGCCAGTCCTGGAGTTAACCCCTAGCTGCCACCAATGGTGGAGATAGGGGGTTCTAAGGATACTAAACATGAGCATGAAAATGTTTTTTTTTAAAAAATAAAAAATAAAAATATTTAAAAAAAAATTCTAAAAAAAAAAAAAAAAAGTTTTTTTGTTTGTTTTTGCTTTGTTAATGGAGCAATATTGTTCCCATTTTAATTATAATGTGAACAATAATGCTGCACTAACGATTTTTGTATGCGGTGCGTTTGTTAAAAAAAGCGAAATTTTCCCCAAAACAAAAATGTAATGAGACCACATTTCTAATTTTTTTAACAAGCGCACCCCATACAAAATATAACCGCAAACGATCGCATGTTAAAATGTGAAAAAAAAAACTTTACACATAATAAATTATTGAAAATTCTAATTTTATTGCATTTTTTGTTATAATATACAGACATGACATAACGTATACATATAATAATGACATATTATGAATCTGCCAAGTCTGCCGGAAAGAACGATATATAATATGTCTGGGTCATATATCAAAATATGGCTACAAAACGCGGTTAAACATGATGAGCGAAAGCGGTAAAAATGACCTCAGCACAGAGGTGTGAAAAGCCTCAGCAGCGAAAGGGTTAAATGCAGCATATTAGGATGTTTTAGGAGGGAAATTTATTCTCAAATCTCAATCAGAAACAGACACCACCCCACCCCCTCACTATATTGTACAATGTATCAAATTGATTACCAGACTGAAAACACCTGGTGTTATGCCCGTTTGTGAACAGAGGTCATTTAGAGTTGGTAATCTTTCCACGTACACATTAGTTTTTAATTCAATATCTAATAAACCGTTGCTTATAATATTCTGCAGTAAAGAGTCTCTTTATTTCTAGATTTTTTAGTATTTTTTTAAGCATTTTCTATACTTTTTTCAAAATGTCTTTTTTTTTTCGAACCCGAACCGAACACGCCCAAAAAGTTCAAAATTCGCGAACTTTCGAACTGCCAAAGTTCGGGTCGAACTCTGAACCGTCCGAACCCGAACAGCTCATCCCTACTGCTGGGGCAACATGAGTGGCAGTTATTTGTGTGTCACTGGCACCCCCTTCCTCTAGGTTGATTATACTCCTTTCCTCAACCTTAGAGTTTGAATCAGAGCACTGTAGTTGCTGCACATCCTCAAGCAGCATGTCACTGTCATTGTAGTCAAACAATTCAGCTGACTCCTCTGTGTGTGATAGTGGGGCTACGGCAGGAGTAGCTGTGGATATGGAGGCTGAATTAGATGTTTTGGCAGCTGAGGTGGACAGTAAACCACTACAAGTCTGGCTGGCAAAGGACTCGGAGGATGGCCTGGTTAGCCAATCCTGCACATCCTCTGTATGCTGCTGCTGCTTAACACGCCAGCACCAGCTAGAAAGGAGAAGCGTGCCCCTGCAGAGGATGTACCACGTCCACGACGAGCAGAGGCACAGCCTCCCGACACAGAGGCTGCTTGCCCTCTTATCTGTGTCTGGGAGCGTCTGCCTGTCCTTTATGGTCTTTCTGACATGGTGAGTGATATATAGATTAAAGATATACAGAACTCTGATTCAACTCTGTTATAAAAATTGGAGATATGCAGAACTCTGATTCAACTGTGTTATCTAAATTAAATATTTCCAGAACTCTGGTATAACTCAGTGAGACACCCTGATATCTGGCATCCAGTGACAAGACACAGATTAAAATTCCCAGAAACCACCTATAAATCAGAGACCCCCTGATGGGGCAGTGACAAGACACAGGTTATAATTCCCAGATATTTGCTACAAGTCTGTGAGACCCCCTGATGGGTGGCAGTGACAAGACACAAATTACAATTCCCAGGAACCTCCTATAAATCAGTGAGACCCCCTGATGGGTGGCAGTGACAAGACACAAATTACAATTCCCAAATATCTGCTAGAAGTATGTGGGACCCCTGATAGCTGGCAGTGAAAAGACACAGATTACAATTCCCAGGAACCTCCTATAAATCAGTGAGACCCCCTGATGGGTGGCAGTGACAAGACACAAATTACAATTCCCAGATATCTGCTAGAAGTGAGACTCCCCCCAATAGCTGCTGGCAGCGAGAACACACAGATTACAACAATTCCCAGATATCTTGTAGAAGTGAGATGCCCCCCAAAAGCTGCTTGCAGTGAGAACACACAGATTACAACAATTCCCAGATATCTTGTAGAAGTGAGACCCCCCAATAGCTGCTGGCAGTGAGAACACATAGATTACAACAATTCCCAGATATCTTGTAGAATTGAGACTTCCCCAATAGCTGCTGGCAGTGAGAACACACAGATTACAACAATTCCCAGATATCTTGTAGAAGTGAAACCCCCCCCCAATAGCTGCTGGCACTGAGAAGACACACTAACAGAACAATCTCCTCTCAAAAAACATGTGCTGGGGGCTGTGTGAAGCCTCATATAGTGTGCTGCGGGACTTAGCTCTGTGAGCCCATGATTGGGCAAAATTTGCCCAATCAGGACTCTGAGCCGTGATTGGCATAGTCTTGCACTTGTCTTGCACCTGACCTGTGGTCAGGTGCAAGGCTGTAGCCAATTACAAGCTTCAGGCCAGTGGAAAAGTGCATTGTGGTCCATTGTGGTGCATTGTGGGCGAACTCGAACCAAACACACTGAAATGTTCGGAGTTCGGCAAACAGCTGAACGGCCGATGTTCGATGCGAACTCCGAACAGATCAAACCGAACAGCTCATCCCTAACTGTGACATAGAGAGAGAACTACACGCAAGAAATTGCAATTGGCAGTATTAGCAAAACAATTTAGGTTGTGTCAAACATGACAATTGACACACTTTTAGTTCATCGCGCAAAATCGCACGCGCAACGCTATCTTATTTGCGCGAAGCGTTAAACGTTAATGCACGAAAATCACCGCTGGAATTACATTCCTTGCACATTTTTTCATCCATTGGGAAATTGCGCTCGTAAAACCAACGCGCAAAAATCAGTGAGCGCAATGTAATTTTTAATGTGGACTGCGCACAATAGACGTACGTTCTGACGGAAGACATGGTAGTGGACGTCAATTTTGACGGATCTAGTAAAAAAATATACGTTCTGACAGAAAACAAGGTAGTGGCCATCATTTTTGACAGATCTAGGAAAAATAACATGCGCATCGACATCTCCGTTGTGAATCCGCAGTTTGGTACGGTCAGGTTGTTACAATTTGCCATTACCACCAGCTTTTCAAAGACGTTAACATTATGCGTGCAAACGTTGTCTGTTAAATTTTGCGCTAAGATTGTAATACCATGCGCGCACCAGAGCACAAACGCATTTGCGCTCACAATGTTAAGTATAGGATGCGCGCACTAAATTGCGCTCGCAAAGGGTTCGCGCAAGGTCACTCGCGTTAGACGTTAACGCGCATTTAGTGCGCGAACATCGTAATACGACGTGTAGCGCGAAGGGTTTTTCCCCTCACGATAATGTGTTTTTGCGCACGCGTTAATGTCTGTGCGAAGAATTTATTAGAGCCCTTAGAGTTGTTCTGACCATTCACTAGTTAACCCACTTTGGTTTTCCAGATGGGTAGGTAACAATTGAGGAGCAGTTATTAAAGAGAAGTTAATTTAACAATCATTAATCAGCATGTGTCAATAACAAGACAGTTAAAAAAATTATATTATTTAACAACAACAAGCACACGTCTTTTTTCCCCAGTTAAAGGGAAACCCCTCTTCTCTAGGCCTATGCTGCTTCTCCTTCCTGCCTCTACACCTCTTCTTGTTACCTGTAGACACCTCTCCTTTCTTCATCCTCCCCTTCATTCCTTCTCCTCCCTCTTTCTTCCCCAACACTCACCATGACAGAAACAGACAGTGACAGAACAGAATACACAGGGTTAGGGGTACAGAGTGGGTACGAAGTGGTTAACAAGTAGTGTATGCAATATATGTATAGGTGTTATAATATGTGGATGCAAAATATGTATAGGTGCTATAATATGTGGATGCAATAAATGTGGAGGTGTTACATAAAAATAAGACAGTGAATGAAGATAAAATCTTCCTTAACTGTTCCCTAACTCCGTTCTCTATACTCACCAATCAGCTGATACCTGCAATCACCCAGCGACCTGCATCTATGTATGGGATACTCGAACATAGTCAGAGACATGGCACGTGCTCATTGTATTTATAGGCAGAGGAAAGGTGTGGCCAGGCACTCTGCACTGGGAAATTCCAGATTTTTCCAGGTGCTAGGGCGATAGCGACGGTGTAGTGTAAACCCAGCCCAATTGTAGTGTCTCCATATTGCACGCTAAGGAAACCTGAGCCCTGACAACTGCGAACAAGACAATCTGTCAGAAGATGTTATAGACATGAAAATTGGTAGTTAGAAACGTCTTAAAAAATTAAAAACACATATTATACCATTTTCTGAAAATCCTTTGGGGGGGTGAAAAAGGGGGAGAATATTTTAAACAGGATACCTATATCTCAAAAACAGAAGATGTTACAGATGTGAAACTTGGTATTTAGATTCTTCTTGAAAAATAAAATAAACACGTTTTAGCATTTTCCGAAAATCCAGTTAAGGGGATGGGGGTGAAAAGGGTGTGTGTATACTTTTATCAGTATACCTACAGGTATATTTCAAAAACCAAAGATGTTACAGGTGCGAAAAATGGTATTTACAATCCTCTTGAAAAACAAAAAACATGTGTTTTACCATTTTCTGAAAATCCAGTTAATATATTGGATCAGCAGATCTGAAGGATGCTGTTAATTCACACAGAATGGAGTCTCTATGCAGCTCCTTTCACAGCCAGGGCTCACACACTCCCTCACTGCTCCAGCATGTCTGTTTCCCTCTCAACCAGGGCTCGCACACTCCCTCACTGCTCCAGCATGTCTGTTTCCATATCACAACAAGGGCTTGCACTCCCTCACTGCTCCAGCATGTCTGCTTCTCACATGGGCAGTTTTATGTTGCCTGTTCCAGAGTGAGCTCACCTAACTCTCTGCTGATCCAAACAACTGAAAGTAGAAGCATTAATGTAGATTACAAAGAAGTACTCAAATAGTTAGTTTTTTTCGTCTGTCTCATTGTCTGTTTGTATTTACAACACAAAAAAATTATTGGACGCATATGAATGTAAAAGGTTAAGTTAGCACCAACATTGTAATACTGCCCATCATTAGGTGTCTTACCCAAGGACGTTTATTGCTGAGGTGTTCTTACTAACTTTAAAGTAAGGAACGGAAACATTGTCTCTTATAGTGTATCTAAGTCACATGAAATGGAACATACCATAGCAAGTTAGCAAATTGTAAAAATCGTATTAAAATAATACTATAAACATATTAGCTCCAAGAACAAGGCAGTTAACCCAGTTTATAGTTCAAGATGAATAATTATTTAAATACTATTGGGGTTATTCATAAATTAAGGAATGGTAGAGACTTGACAAGGTAATTAATCTTTTATGACAACATATCTATACAAATGAGTTGGAAAATGTGTCTAAATGCACTATTTTGTCATTAAATTTGCAATTTCAATTGTCATTGCCAAGATTAGCAATTAAACCCTGCCTGCTTTATCTAATGAAGCAGTTTCCTTCCTGAATGCACAACTCTTTTTGTATTAATACTTAAATTATTCACACTTGCAAGATTAAAGCAATATTGTGTCCAATGTTTAAGAGTGGAATATATATGTAACCCTTTCTCTAACAAGTGCTTTTATTTAACCATCATAAAATTAATTAGAAATGTAGAATGTGTACTTAAGAATTAAGTATAAAGTAAAATGCCTATTTTGCACAGAGATTGTTATTCCAAGGCAGGCATCCCATTCACTACCAAGTACTTTCCTATAGAACCACTGCCAAGAACCAGTGGTTTTACGGACTACCACCTTAAATAATCCTTTAACCCTATATTGTGGGGTAAAAGATTGTAAACTCTAGATGGTGTCCCTTACCTTACACAATGTAAATATGGGGTCTGCATCATTAGTATACAGGCAGAATTGGCTTTGGTTGGCATCATATGTCTAACACTTGGAAGGGGAGCTGTAAAAATATTATGCCAACAAGCACCCACATCATTAACCCCGCCGACGAGAGCACCACGGCAATATGATGCTGCAAATAAGAGGAATGAAGCAAAGAATTGCAATGAGCAAAAGAGGGTAAGGGAGGTGGATCTGATTTATGACATGCAGCATCCAGAAAAAAAAAACAGAATATATTAACAACATATCTGCATGTGGCATAAAACCTGCATATAGAGATTAAAGTAACACATTTTATCTTTACTGTACATGGATTTTAAGCAACTACAACACCCTGTATCTTATTTCTGCACAGTAGAGAGTGATCACAGAGCTCTCCCTGGCTGTTCTTATGCAGCATTAAAGTTTGTTACATTTACAATTATTTATGAAGTACCAACATGTTCAGTAACCACCGAACAATGAGTAGAGAACACAAACATATAATTAACAAATACGTTTGACACATGAAAATGATAGGAAATAAGAGTGGAGGCTGCTTCTTGTAGTTTCTTTACAATAATACAGGGTGACAGGAGTGAGCTCTCACAGATAATTTTGTTTCTCCTCAGGGGGCACACTAACCATCCATTAAAAAGGTATGCAAATGGGGTATTACGTGTTAGTTTTTGTTTTACAATATATTGCAATGCATAATCGTGTTTACAAGTTTTTGGAGGTGAATGGGTTATTTGCATGCTAATCATTGTTTTGAATCTTATACATCCTTATTGAAACAGAGCACGACAATTAAAAGCCATTCTGCTACAAATTCAAGTAGTTTAAGCTGTTAAATTTAATATAGTGCTAATAATATAAAATGCTATCAATACTTATTTTTAAAATTGTATTCCTGCAAAACAAATGTGTTGAAAAGTTACATTTCAATTTATTGGCTGTAAAAAAATAAAGTACTTTTAAACCAAAGCCTTTATTCACTTTTCATTAGAGTTTTTGTCTTTGAAAAGAATTTCAAATAATTCACCATGTCACATTTTTGCTTTGATATGTGCTTATTTCCACACAAACAACATACGGAATCTGTAAAACATTCATTTTTGAATATTGCTTGTGTGGAATAGAAAGGCCATTCAAACAAAACCTGACAAAGGCATGAGCTCTACATAAAGGCACTTGATCATTTTTGTATATTCAGGGGTCAAATAGGGTCAACCTCTACTGCATTAATATTGCAGTGGCCATTGTTCCTAATAATGAATGAGGTCATTTATTTTGATGTCCTTTTATCTAATTGCATTGCATAATGCCCAGAACATAAGATTTGTAAACAGGTGGCCTAGAAATCAGCTTGAAGTTTTGTTCCAGAAAACGAATGCCCTGCACAAACGAAGCATATTTTAAAGCTAAGTTAGTAAATGACAGAGTCCTTGCACATTTGTTCAAGCACACAAAGGATATTCTGAGCAGACTCTGAGTTTAACAAAAGTGTTGAGCTGTTCCCAAAATTTTAAATGATTAGACATTCCCTGTCTGCAGATTTAATTACTGTATAGTGCAAAAAAATATTAAATGAAGATTTGCATTTATAAATAGCTTTGAATTTAAATTTGTTGTATGCTTTACTAAAATGGGTCCAATCTGGAGAGATTCGCTAAAGATTGATTTTAAAAAAAGGTGATAGATGTGATTAACTACAGATACATAGCTGCAAAATTTAAGCCCGCACAAATGAGCTGTGATATCCTTGCCATTATGAGAATGTGGTTACACAGATAAGAAGTGTGCAAGCTAAACTATGTATCATCTAAAATGGCATAGCAGGAATGCACCCCTCCACAAAGCAGCTTTGTTCATCCAAAGTAGAAGTTAAAAAATGGCAGAAACAGTACCAGTATGCCCCTAAACACCTTTGCCAGCATATGAAATATAATACAATATCTCACAACTTTCCAGCTTCAAAGCCTTGATTGAAGGAGAAAAATCCTTTGGGCAATATTACAGTCTTAACGCTAACATTAGCGCTCAGCTATGTGAGCATTATCGTCAGGTTAAGTGGCCCTAGCGCAGGCCACTCATGTTACTATCTGAATGCTAATGGAAAAAAAATCCATTAGCGCATCAGGGACTGCGCTCGCTTCCACGAGCTTACTGTACTTTGCTCCCCCTATGCTTAACACGGGGAGCGAAAAGAGTAATTAACGCTAGGATTACAAAGTCCTAACGCTAATTACGCTCTGCTGCGGTTAACTGAAAAGTTAACCACAGCTTGGAGCTGGTGCTAACTGATTCCACTTCTGTGTAATCATTTAGCAGCAGCTGAAAATCCCCCCAAAATTAGATACTCACCTCTCATCTCGCAGCGAGAACAACGGCCCGATCGGCCGCTTCTGGCCACCGGGAGAAGAGTGAGACGGGGGAAAAAAGTCCCCTAGTCTCCTTCCGCAATCACTCTAGAGGCGAGATCCTGCCGTTCAGCTGACCTGGCAGCACAAGCCTCCATGGAGTCCATAGGGGATACTCGGGACGGCACGTTAGCACCGCATTATGGGCTGGGCTTCTGTATCAGCACTTGCCGTGTAATATGGAGCTAAAATGGGGATGCTAAGAGGAAATCTGCATGCACCTTGGCATCCCCATTTTAGCGGGCAGTATGCAATCCTGTTCGTATTCAACTCACATTTGAAGGAGCCCACAACTGGCTGTTAGGATTACAGCAGGCAGGGACTTTATATCAGATGCCCATATACCCCTCAGTCTGTTTCTCCGGTGTCGCCACTGTAGTGCTGCACTATGGATCGATAAAACCAGAAAAACACCTCTTGGTGCAATAAATCACAAATAAACTAGCAATTTTAAAGAAGAAGCCAAGTTCCAACTCGCAAAAGCTGAGCCTCTATTGGCTCCGTCACAATTCGCACAGGGAATCATATAGGAGTTCCCCAAACCTTCTTTTTTCAGGATTAGAAAGGCAGACAGCAATCAAATTAAAGTAAAAACATTTATTAGTTTAAAACAAACAGTTCATATCTAAATTGGTAGATATGAAATGTTTGTTTTAAACTAATAAATGTTTTTACTTTAATTTGATTGCTGTCTGCCTTTCTGATCCTGAAAAAAGAAGGTTTGGGGAACTCCTATATGATTCCCTGTGCGAATTGTGATGGAGTCAATAGAGGCTCAGCTTTTGTGAGTTGGAAGTAACTTGGCTTCTTCTTTAAAATTGCTAGTTTATTTGTGATTTATTGCACCAAGAGGTGTTTTTCTGGTTTTATCGATCCATAATGCAGCACTACAGTGGCGACACCGGAGAAACAGACTGAGGAGTATATGGGCACCTGATATAAAGTCCTTGCCTGCTGTAATCCTAAGAGCCGGTTGTGGGCTCCTTCAAATGTGAGTTGAATACAAACAAGATTACACTCCATTTGTTGCTAATGTACTGCACAATTTCGGTCCTCTTTTCTGCTTTTTCTCTAGTGCACGTTCCACCATCTGCATCATAAAGGAACATAAACATAGAAACATAGAAACATAGAAAATGTCGGCAGATAAGAACCTTTCGGCCCATCTAGTCTGCCCAATTACATGGATACTTTACCTGGATTTATCTTTTGTTTAGGATAGCCTTATGCCTATCCCATGCCTGCTTAAATTCAATTACTGTTTTAGCCTCTACCACTTCAAATTGGAAGACTGTTACATGTATCCACCACCCTCTCAGTAAAATAATGCTTTCTGATGTTACTTTTAAACCTTTGCCCCTCTAATCTAAGACTATGTCCTCTTGTTTTGCTACTTTGTTTCCTTTTTAAATATACTCCCTTCCTCTACCTTGTGGATTCCCTTTACGTATTTAAATAATTCTATCATATCTCCTCTGTCTTGTCTTTTTTCCAAGCTGTACATGTTAAGATCATTAAGCCTTTCCTGGTAATTTTTCTCCTTCAAGCCGTACACCATTTTAGTAGCCCTTCTCTGAACTCTCTCTAAGATGTCTATATCCTTCTGGAGATACGGTCTCCACTACTGCACACAGTACTCCAAGTGAGGTCTCACCAGTGATCTGTACAGTGGCATGAGCACTTCCCTTTTCCTACTGCTAATACTAGGGATGCACCGATACCACTTTTTTAAGACTGAGTACGAGTACCGATACTTTTGTTCAAGTACTCACCGATACCAATTACCGATACTTTTATTTTATGCCATGTGACGCTTTCCAATAAGAACAGACCTTCTATAAAGCCCCCAGGTCTCATAGATATGCCCCCTGCTCATGGATAATTGCCCCCCCAGCTCATGGATAATTGCCCCCCCAGCTCATGGATATGCCCCCCAGCTCATGGATATGCCCCCAGCTCATGGATATGCCCCATTGCTCATGGATATTGCCCCCTTGCTCATGGATATGCCCCCTTGCTCATGGATATGCCCCCTTGCTCATGGATATGCCCCCTTGCTCATGGATATTGCCCCCTTGCTCATGGATATGCCCCCCTGCTCATGGATATGCCCCATTGCTCATGGATATGCCCCCTTGCTCATGGATATGCCCCCTTGCTCATGGATATTGCCCCCTTGCTCATGGATATGCCCCCTGCTCATGGATATGCCCCATTGCTCATGGATATGCCCCATTGCTCATGGATATGCCCCCTTGCTCATGGATATGCCCCATTGCTCATGGATATGCCCCATTGCTCATGGATATGCCCCATTGCTCATGGATATGCCCCCTTGCTCATGGATATTGCCCCATTGCTCATGGATATGCCCCATTGCTCATGGATATTGCCCCATTGCTCATGGATATGCCCCATTGCTCATGGATATTGCCCCATTGCTCATGGATATGCCCCATTGCTCATGGATATGCCCCATTGCTCATGGATATTGCCCCATTGCTCATGGATATGCCCCATTGCTCATGGATATTGCCCCATTGCTCATGGATATTGCCCCATTGCTCATGGATATGCCCCCCCCCCCTCCGCTCCGCTCCGCTCATACTCACCTTCCTTCAGCGCCGCCGAGAATGTCTTCGCGCGCGCGCGCTGGTTGGAAGGACCCCAGCCGCGACCACGTGGGACCATGTGATCGCGGCTGGGGTCCTTCCAACCAGCGCACGCGCGGAAACTTTCCCGGCGTCGCTGAAGGAAGGTAAGTATGAGCGGAGAGCAGCTGCAGGGCCTGTCTGAATGCTCTATCGGCATTCGGACAGGCCCTGCAGCTGCTCACTTTGTTTATATTTACCACCTTCCTTCAGCGACGCCGGAAAGTTTCCGCGCGTGCGCTGGTTGGAAGGACCCCAGCCGCGATCACATGGTCCCACGTGGTCGCGGCTGGGGTCCTTCCAACCAGCGCGCGCGCGCGAAGACATTCTCGGCGGCGCTGAAGGAAGGTGAGTATCGCA
The DNA here is from genome assembly GCA_009667805.1 of Leptobrachium leishanense. Lineage (NCBI taxonomy): Eukaryota > Metazoa > Chordata > Amphibia > Anura > Megophryidae > Leptobrachium > Leptobrachium leishanense. The sequence goes on along the minus strand of CM019072.1, from coordinate 97,289,848 downwards.
GAGCTCCAGGGGCGGCTGTCCGAATGCCGATAGAGCATTCGGACAGCCGCCGCAGCCCCTCGGATACCGGAAGCCGGCTCAATGCCGGCTTCCGGTATCGGAAAAAATATCGGGGGTACTGCACGAGTACCAAGTACTCCTGCAGTACCCGGTATCGGCACCGATATCGATACTAGTATCGGTATCGGTGCAACCCTAGCTAATACCTCTCCCTACACAACCAAGCATTCTGCTAGCATTTCCTGCTGCTCTATTACATTGACTACTTACCTTTAGATCCTCTGAAATAATAACCCCTAAATCCCTTTCCTCAGATGTTGAGGTTAGGACTGTATCAAATATTCTATATTCAGCCCTTGGGTTTTTACGTCCCAGGTGCATTATCTTGCACTTATCCACATTAAAACTCAATTGCCACAGCTCCGATTATTTTTTTAGTTTACCTAAATCATTTGTCATTTGGCTGATCCCTCCAGGAACGTCAACCCTGTTGCAAATCTTTGTGTCATCAGCAAAAAGACATACTTTTCCATTAATACCTTCTGCAATATCACTAATAAAAATATTAAATAGAATGGGTCCAAGTACTGACCCCTGAGGTACCCCACTGGTAACAAGACCTTGCGCCGAATAAACTCCATTTACCACAACCCTCTGTTGCCTGTCACTCAGCCACTGCCTAATCCATTCAACAATATTGGAATCCAAGCTCAAAGATTGCAATTTATTGATAAGTCTTCTATGCGGAACAGTATCAAAAGCCTTACTGAAATCTAAATAAGCAATGTCTACTGCACCACCTGTGTCTATTATTTTTGTTACCCAATCAAAAAAATCAATAAGATTAGTTTGGCATGATCTCCCTGAGGTAAACCCATGTTGTTTCTGATCCTGTAATCTATGTGTTTTTAGATGTTCAACAATCCTTTCCTTTAACATGGTTTCCATTAATTTCCCCACTACTGACGTAAGACTAACTGGCCTATAGTTCCCAGATTCCTCCCTACTACCCTTCTTGTGAATGGGCACAACATTTGCTAATTTCCAGTCTTCTGGGACGACTCCCGTTAGCAAGGATTGGTTAAATAAATCTGTTAACGGTTTTGCTATTACATCACTGAGCTCTTTTAATAATTTAGGGTGGATCCCATCAGGCCCCATTGACTTATTTGTCTTTACTTTAGACAGCTGCTGTAGAACCTCCTCCTCTGTAAACTGATATGTAATTGTCTCGTTAGTGTTTCCTCCTAACTGAGGTCCCTTTCCTTCCTTTTCTTCTGCAAAGACTGAACAAAAATATTCATTGAGGCAGTCAGCGAGACTTTTATCCTCTTCTACATACCTTCCTTCCTTTGTTTTTAATCTAACTAATCCTTGTTTTACTTTTCTTTTCTAGTTTATGTATATAAAAAATGTTTTGTCCCCCTCTTTTACTGACTGAGCTATTTTCTCTTCTGCGTGTGCTTTGGAAGCTCTTATAAATTGCTTTGCCTCTTTCTGTCTAATCTTATAGGTTTGCCTATCTTCTTCACTCTGAGTTGTTTTATAATTATTGAATGCTGTCTTTTTGTTCTTCACTATTTTGGACACTTCTGCAGAATACCACAGTGGATTCTTCCCTTTTTTGTTTTTGCTAACAAGTCGAATGCAATTGCCTGTGGCCTTCAATAATGCTTCCTTTAAATAATCCCATTTCTCCTGGACTCCCTTTAAACTCCTCCAGTCTGATAATGACTCCTTCACACAGTCTCATTTTAGAAAAATCTGTTTTTTTTAAGTCTAAAACTTTTGTTTTTGTGTGGTGCGGCTCCATCTCTGTTCTTATATTAAACCATACTGACTGGTGATCACTAGATCCCAAATTTTCACCTACAACAACGTCCGATACCAAACCTCCATTTGTGAGTATTAAATCCAATATGGCCTCTTTACGGGTCGGCTCCTCAACTACTTGTGTTAGAGATAATCCCAGTAGGGAGTTTAGAATATTTGTCCCCCTGGTGCACCCAGCTGTTTTGGTTTTCCAGTTCACATCAGGAAGATTAAAGTCCCCCATGATAATAACTTACCCCTTCATTGCCATTTTGGCTATTTCCTCAAGCAGCAGATTATCTAGCTCTTCTACTTGTCCAGGGGGTCTATAGATCACACCTACACGAGCTACTGTATGATTGCCAAATGTTAGCGTAACCCAAACTGACTCTATGTTCACCTTGCTCACTTTTATTTGGTTTGTTTTTATGTTGTTTTTCACATACAGGGCCACTCCTCCTCCTTTCCTACCTTCTCTTTCTTTTCTATATAAAGAGTACCCCGGTATTGTTATGTCCCAGTTATTTTTCTCACTGAACCATGTCTCAGTAACCGCAACTAAATCTACTTTTTCAGCTGCCATCATTGCCTCCAGTTCATTGATTTTATTGACTAAACTGCGAGCATTTATAGATACGACTCTGAGCTTGTCATTTTTTTCCCCGCATGTTGCTTGCACCTGCCGATTTAGTTTTGGGGGACAATCAGGCAGATTGTTTTTTACCCTTTTGTCCCCCCCTCCTAGTTTAAATATTTCTTTGCGAAACCTTTGAACTTCTCACTGAGAACATATGCTCCCCTATGAGTAAGATGCAGACCATCTTTTATATACAGTTCCTTTCTGCTCCAATTAGAGCTATCATGGGACACAAAGCCAAATCCTTGCTCTCGACACCATTCCCGAAGCCATAAATTAAATTCCCTATTGCGCATCTGCCTATCCTGAATGTTATGCACAGGCAAAACTTCAGAGAATGACACAGTGGACGCAATCTGCTGTATTTCACCTCCAAGAACACAAAAATCTTCCTTAATCTCAGAAACCTCATTGCTAGCCAAGTCATTTGTTCCTAGATGGACTAGAACATCCACTTCCCCTTGCTGCTTTGCTTGTTTGACAATATTGAGAATACGTCTCTTGTCTCTACGAGCAGTAGCCCCAGGAAGACATCTCACCAAACCACTACTCTCCAGCTCAACACCTCTTATGATAGAATCACCCAGCAACAATTGCCTTCTATCATGTCCCACCTTTTCCTTATTGTTCTTGGTTGCAGTCCTGCATACCTTAGGCATAGGGGATGGTGGTTCCTCAACTATGGTGTCTGAGTCTACTTCCATCTCACCACTACACTCTGAAAGTGCCTCAAAAGAATTAAGAAGAGCCACAGACTGTGGGACAGACAGCATACTGCTTGAAAAATGAAGCCCATTGTATTTATGGACATATAGGGTGTCTATTCCACTTTCTTACGGACCTAGGTCCATTAAACACTGTGTTGTGTTATTTTTATCTATTCGTTATCCAGGTACATAGAGGAACCTCAGTTTACAACATTCAGTGAGTGGTTTGGGCACTTGATTCGAGTGGGCGCTTCACCCTCTTCGCTTAGTATGCAATCCTGCCCTTTGTTTGTACAACGCACAATTTAATGACTGCCAAGAACCTTCGATTGAGAAATCTCCAGAATGCCCACTGGTGGAACTCCAAGTGCAGTGATCCAGGATCTACACTGTGAGTGATACACTCATGTCAAGAAACAAATGGACGTGAGAAGCAAGCCAGTGAGATTTTAAAGTACACTATGGTGTTAAAATATGTGGACAATTATTGTGTAACTTGTTCAGTTTACACTGATCAGCCACAACATTAAATCCACCTATCTAATGATGTGTAGGCCCCCCACGTGCTGCCAAAACAGTTCTGATGTTTTGAGGGATGGAGCCGACAAGACCTCTGAACATGTCCTGTGAAATCTGGCACAAGACGTTAGCAGCAGATCTATTAAATCCTGCAATTTGCAAAGAGGGAAAATGGAATGGATTTGTTGGAAAAGAATATCCCACAGATGCTCAATCAGATTGTGAGCTGCGGAATTTGGATGCCAAGGCAGCACCTTGGAATCATTCATCTTGATTGTAACTTTTTTTATTATAATCGCATAAATAGAATATTGTTTTGTCAGTTTATATTGCAATATATTTGTTAAATTGTTATAGTCTTTTTCATGATCTTCTATCTCGGTGGTCCCCAACCCTGGTCCTCAGGGTCCACTAACAGGCCAGGTTATAAAGATCTCCTTGGGAAATGCAGACTGAATTGTTCTGTTTCTCCAACAAAGCACTGAGAATGTGATCTCTGAACTTACAGTTGTGATGAGATGGCGATAACTCCCAGTCTTAGGTGAATTACAGACAGTGACTCAATCCAGACAACACCGTGAAAATCTGATGAAGTTTATTCCATAAACTGAAAGGATCGACAACTATATACATCAGATAGGTCAAAAAATCAAAATGTGATCCTCTCCATAAGGCATCAGGCTGCAGAGCATTACTGGGAAATGAACAAGGGTGGAGCTGTCTAGACAGGAAACTGAGTCACGAGTAGGGATGAGCTGTTCGGGTTCGGACGGTTCGGGGTTCGACCCGAACTTAGCCTGTTCGAGCAGATCGCGAACCCCGAACATTTCCGGGTGTTCGCCGCATGTTCGACCACAATGCATCACAATGGACCACAATGCATTTTCCCACTGCCTGAAGCTCGTAATTGGCTACAGCCTTGCACCTGACCACAGGTCTGGTGCAAGACTGGTTGAACACTATGCCAATCACCGCTCAGAGTCATGAGTGGGCAAATTTTGCCCAATCATGGGCTCACAGAGCTAAGTCCCGCAGCACACTATATAAGGTTTCAACGCAGCGCTTTCTGCACCCATTTCAGAGGAGATTTCAAAGAAGATAGTTGTGTGTGTTGTTACTGCCGATCTGCCACGCTACTGGGGGGGTCTGGGGGGGTCTCATTTCAACCAAATATTAGGGAATTTAGGTGATGTGTGTCTTGTCACTGTGCCAGCAAGTTTTTATGGGGTTTACAACTTTATTTAAAACATTTGTGAATTGAGGTGATTTTCTGGGTCTTGTCACACTGTGCTAGCAAGTCTTTTTGGGTCTCATTTATACCAAATATCAGGGAATTTAGGTGATGTGTGTCTTGTCACTGTGCCAGCAAGATTTTTTGGGGTTTACAGGATCAGAAACAACATGGGTTTACCTCAGGGAGATCATGCCAAACTAATCTTATTGATTTTTTTGATTGGGTAACAAAAATAATAGACACAGGTGGTGCAGTAGACATTGCTTATTTAGATTTCAGTAAGGCTTTTGATACTGTTCCGCATAGAAGGCTTATCAACAAATTGCAATCTTTGAGCTTGGATTCCAATATTGTTGAATGGATTAGGCAGTGGCTGAGTGACAGGCAACAGAGGGTTGTGGTAACTGGAGTTTATTCGGCGCAAGGTCTTGTTACCAGTGGGGTACCTCAGGGGTCAGTACTTGGACCCATTCTATTTAATATTTTTATTAGTGATATTGCAGAAGGTATTAATGGAAAAGTATGTCTTTTTGCTGATGACACAAAGATTTGCAACAGGGTTGACATTCCTGGAGGTATCAGCCAAATGACAAATGATTTAGGTAAACTAAAAAAATGGTCGGAGCTGTGGCAATTGAGTTTTAATGTGGATAAGTGCAAGATAATGCACCTGGGATGTAAAAACCCAAGGGCTGAATATAGAATATTTGATACAGTCCTAACCTCAACATCTGAGGAAAGGGATTTAGGGGTTATTATTTCAGCAGGAAATGCTAGCAGAATGCTTGGTTGTGTAGGGAGAGGTATTAGCAGTAGGAAAAGGGAAGTGCTCATGCCACTCTACAGAGCACTGGTGAGACCTCACTTGGAGTACTGTGTGCAGTACTGGACACCGTATCTCCAGAAGGATATAGACATCTTAGAGAGAGTTCAGAGAAGGGCTACTAAAATGGTGTACGGCTTGAAGGAGAAAAGTTACCAGGAAAGGCTTAATGATCTTAACATGTACAGCTTGGAAAAAAGACGAGACAGAGGAGATATGATAGAAACATTTAAATACGTAAAGGGAATCCACAAGGTAGAGGAAGGGAGTATATTTAAAAGGAAACAAAGTAGCAAAACAAGAGGACATAGTCTTAGATTGGAGGGGCAAAGGTTTAAAAGTAACATCAGGAAGCATTATTTTACTGAGAGGGTGGTGGATACATGGAACAGTCTTCCAGTTGAAGTGGTAGAGGCCAAAACAGTAATTGAATTTAAGCAAGCATGGGATAGGCATAAGGCTATCCTAAACAAAAGATAAATCCAGGTAAAGTATCCATGTAATTGGGCAGACTAGATGGGCCGAAAGGTTCTTATCTGCCGACATTTTTCTATGTTTCTATGTTTCTATGTTTACAACTGTATTTAAAACATTTGTGAATTAAGGTGATCTTTTGGGTCTTGTCACCCACCACTCACCATTGTGCCAGCAAGTCCTTTTGGGTGTCATTTTTACCAAATATCAGGGAATTTAGGTGATGTGTGTCTTGTCACTGTGCCAGAAATTTTTTTGGGGGTTTACAACTTTCTTTAAAACATTTGTGAATTGAGGTGATCTTCTGTGTCTCGTCACACAGCCAGCAATTATTTTTGGGGCTCACTAATTTCTTTAAAACACTTGTGAATTAAGGTGATCTGTGTCTCGTCATACAAACAGTACCACGCTGTATTTTGGGGCTCACTAATTTCTTTAAAACACTTGGGAATTAAGGTGATCTGTGTCTCGTCATACAAACAGTACCATGCTGTATTTTGGGGCTCACTAATTTCTTTAAAACACTTGGGAATTAAGGTGATCTGTGGAGGAGGCGTGGCCAGAACACAGAGAGAGCTGGATGTAGGAGTGCTGAGCTCCCAGGCCCGAGTGCACAGATTGTCATTTCGGGGCAGAAATAATAGCAATGGCACAGCGGAAAAAGACACTTACTACCCCAGGACTCTCGGGGACTGCGGGGACCCAACGCCGATCTTCCATTTTACCGTTCTTGGGAGATACATCTCAGCCGCGGACCTCCGGTAAGGGATCCAAAATGGCGCCCGGCGACTCAGATCAGGAGGCCTCCCCGCCACGATTAGATTCAGCAAGAAAAGGGAGCGATATGGAACACGAACTTCGGGCCTTATTACAGAGTTTGCCGACCAAAACGGATTTGGCTGCTCAGTTTACTCAAATGGAGAGCAATTTTAATACTAAATTTGATGAACTGGGGTCTGATTTGAAGCAGTTGGGAGGCCGCGTGGTGGACTTGGAAGAGGACAGAGATGCGTTATTTTCTCATGTGGAACGTTTAAATGGTCAAATGCTAACGCAAGCTAAACAGCTGGCCACGCTGCATAGACACCTGGATGATGTTGATAATAGAGGCAGACGAAACAATCTTCGCATAAAGGGTTACCCGGAAGCAGACTCTGGCAAGGAAGATGTTAAAGAGCTACTCCGTGGTCTGTTTAATGATATACTGGGTCGATCTGGAGAGGACATATTAGTTCTGGATAGAGCTCACCATGCACTGCGGCCGAGGGGATCACAAAATGACGCACCTCGTGATATTATCTGTCGCTTGCAAGATTTTACACTGAAAGAGGAAATTCTCAGAGCAGCACGCAAAACTTCGGAAATTAAAGTGGACGGTCAAGTGATACTTTTCTTCCAAGATGTTTCCTGGACCACTTTACAGGCACGGAGGGCTCTGAAACCGTTAACTGAAGCGCTCCAGGAACGTGATATTCGTTACCGATGGGGATTCCCACTATCTTTACAGGTGACCCATAACAACCAAGTTCATTCTGTTGCATGTCCTGAGGACATTCCGGACTTTGTGCGTGTTTTTGGACTCCCAGAAGTCGACATCCCAGACTGGTATGGTTCGCCGTCGCCATCTGACACTCTACCCTTCCCACAGCGACCCCGCTGGACTCAACAGGCGAAAAAAAACGTAAAGGCAAGCCCTCTGCAGCGGCCCCTTCTGAGCCTGATCCAGAACCATGAGGGAAGCCCTTGCTTTTGCTGCCATTGTCATTTGAAAGTTTATACGCTTTTTTGATATTTTCTGCCCCCTTGCAAAAAATTTTTTGATTGAATGCGCTTGGGTCCGGCAACCGAGACAGTCGGATGAGACTCTTGCTCGGCACCCAGAATTTTTGGAAAGTTCTGAGACTTTCTCGGCCGCCTCCTGAGTGGTGTTTTTTTTATGGTTTTTTTTAATGTTTTTTTTATATATTTTTTTAGTTTTGTGTTGTTATTGTTGTTTGTTTTTAGATTTTTCTTTTTGGTGATCACTCGTACTATTTGCTATGCTACTAGGGGGTATGGGCAGGTCCCGGGCTCTGACGCCCTCCTCTCTCACTAGTTTAAATGGCTAATTTAAATTTGATTTCTATGAATGTCCGAGGTCTTAATATGCCTGCCAAACGCTCGAAGGCTCTTGCAGAATTCCAGAGGTTGAAAGGTGATGTTATTTTTGTTCAGGAAACACATTTTAGAGAGGGTTCCGCACCAGGGTTTCGCAATGCTCGCTATCCGACGGGCTATTTTAGCAATTTTGGGGAGACAAAATCTAGGGGGGTTGCCATTCTATTTGCGCGACATGTGCCTTTTACTCTGCAAGATGTGGTAACAGACCCGCAAGGTCGATTTTTGATGGTTAAAGGGATGTTGGGCAATACTAAGTTAACTTTTGTAAATGTTTAACTGCCGAACCGCTTGCAAACCAAATGTCTCTGAAAAGTGTTACGACGTTTGTCCGAGTTTCAGGAAGGTTTTGTGGTCTTAGGGGGTGATTGCAATGTTTCGTTAGATATGCCGGCAGATTGTGTCCAGGGTGGTGGATCGTCTGTTCCCTCTCTACGGGTCCAATTTCGTAAACTCTTGTCAGCGGACCGTCTGATAGATTGTTGGCGTCTCAGTAATCCAGCAGTAAAGGACTACACGTTTTATTCACATGCCTTTAAGAAGTATTCTAGAATAGACTATTTTTTTGTGGAACATAGGGCTTTGGAAATGGTACGCAGTTGCAAAATAGGACCCATCACATGGTCGGACCATGCACCCCTTCTGTTATCTTTAGCCCTACCTAATTTAGTGAGAACGGAGAATGCCTGGCGTTTGAATGAGTCATTGCTATCTGATCCCATGACGCGAGCGGAGGTGACTGCCTCCTTAGAGAATTACTTCCTTGAAAATGACACGGATGATGTAACACCCGCGACGGTTTGGGAGGCTCACAAGTGTGTGTTGAGAGGTGCTCTTATCCAGTTGGGTTCCAGGCGCAAGAAGGAAAGGACCGCCAGAACGGAGGAATTGCTGAGGGAGTTCACGGCCTTAGAACTGACGCATAAATCTGACCTAGATCCTGAATCATTCCGACGATTAGTTCTCTTAAGAGCTGACTTAGCTAAATTAACGAATGCACAGGTGGTGCGGGCCCTTACACTGACGAAATATGCTTACTACACCCAAGGGAATAAATGTGGCAGGCTACTTGCACGTGCTCTGAAGAAACGATATCAAGCTACTTTTATCCCGAAACTGCGTACTAGCACGGGATCCGAGGTCAATACGACCCGAGACATTGCGGAAGCCTTCCATGCTTATTACCAAACTTTATATAATATCGATAAGAGTAGGGTCCCTGAGCACATAGTGGACACGTTTTTGGCTAAGACGATTAAAACTACTTTACCGCGTAATGTTAGCCGACAATTAGATAACCCGCTTACATTAGAGGAATTTACGGAGGCTTTAAAATTAACGCCCTTGGGTAAAAGCCCGGGCCCTGACGGGTTTACGGTGCTATATTATAGGACTTTCAGGTCTATTCTGGGCCCTAGATTTGTTAAAGCTTTTAACTCTATTTCGGATACCTTTCATATTCCACCTGCGACGCTCCTCGCCTCTATCTCTGTGATACCGAAACCGGATAGAGACCCGTTAGATTGCGCTAATTATAGACCCATATCTTTAATAAACGTTGACTTAAAATTGTTTATGAAAATACTGGCTTTACGACTTAAGCCTCTCCTGACTTCAGTGATTCACCGAGACCAGACGGGCTTTGTACCGGGCAGGGAAGCCCGTGATAATACTATTCGTACCGTCTCCCTCATCCATCATGCTTCCAGGATGGATCAGCCTTTGTTAGTCCTCTCGGTTGACGCTGAAAAAGCGTTTGACCGAGTGGACTGGTCTTATCTTTTTCGGATGTTGGAGAGGATGGGTTTTGGTGATCGATGGTGTTCGTGGTTGCGGGCGCTGTATGACTGCCCTCAGGCACGAGTGCGGGTTAATGGCAGACAATCGACTCCGTTGACGATACATAATGGGACTCGACAGGGGTGCCCTCTGTCCCCTCTCCTGTTCCTGCTGAATCTGGAACCCCTATTGCAAGCGATTAGAGATAATCCGGCGATTCGAGGAGTAACTGTTCCGGGACAGGAGCTCAAGGTGGCCGCATTTGCGGATGACCTGTTGTTCACCTTGATGGATCCCCTTTCATCGGTGTCGGCTTTGATGACGGAATTAGATGCATTCGCAGCTTTCTCGGGATATAAAATTAACGTGCTGAAGAGTGAGTTTCTAGGGGTAAACCTTTCACGAGTTGTGACTGAGAGTATTCGTCATATCTATGGAATGCGGTGGGTTCCGGAGGGACTTAAATATTTAGGAATACGCTTATCGTCGGACCTAGACAAATTATTTCAGTTGAATTACATTTCTCTGTTGCAACAGATCAAGGGGGACTTACGTAACTGGAACTTACCCCATATTTCATGGTTGGGAAGGATCAATGTCTTGCGGATGAATGTATTACCTCGACTGTTGTATTTGTTCCAAACCCTCCCTATTACTGTACCTCAGACATTTTTCTCTGATTTGCGACAGACATTTACAGGCTATGTTTGGAGGGGGAAGAAGGCGAGGATATCTTACAGTGAATTGACAAGACCGGTGGGAAGGGGTGGCCTGCCCCATGCTTATTTTTACTATCTAACAGCGTTTTTTTCTATACTATACGGCTTGGCCAAAGGAACGATGGGTAAGCTTTGGGAAAATGTGTTACAGGCAGGAATTGCTTGGCCATTGTCCTCCTTGCCCTGGCAGTCGGCACCGCTGGCAAACCTGGGGCTTCGGTCACACCCGCTACTGAGCACACTGCTAAGGCTGTGGAGGAAACATGGAGTGGCATTAGGACCGACTACACTGACTTCCCGCTTGACACCTTTGACTCACAATCCCCTGTTCCCACCGGGACTGACCCCAACATTTTTGGATGGGTTACTACCAAAACCGTATTTACCGCTAGAAGCAGTAGTGGAAGACGACAGATTGCTCCCCCTGGACCGATTGGTGGCCCCAGAAATAGCGAACAAGTCTATGGTGAAGTTCCAATATGCCCAACTAAGTCACTTTATTCGCTCTACTACGTGGTTGACAGAGGGGTTGCCTCCATTTGAGACCTTCTGTACCGATAAGAATAGATATGGACATATTGTCTCGAATCTTTATTCATACATAATGAGAGGGGCCTATAAAATTTATTTTCCGTTGCTACTTAAGTGGGAAACAGATTTAGGAGTAGATATTTCGGCTGAGGAATGGTCCAGGGCTTTCGAACTTACATACTTTGCGTCCAGGAGTCAGGCGCTTCGTGAATCGAATTGTAAATTGTTTATGAGATGGTATCTTACCCCGTCTGTTTTACATGCTATGGATCCATTGTTGCCTGATATCTGTTGGAGGTGTAAAGTGGCCAGAGGTAACTATGTCCACATATGGTGGACTTGCCCGAAAATTCAAAACTTCTGGTCAGACGTTGCACACAAGATATCGCGTTTAGGGGGCCTGGAAGTCGAATTTACTCCCTCTGCCTATTTGCTTAATGTACTGCCCTTTTCGATGCCCTCCTTTAAAAACTCGCTTCTGGCAATTCTGTTAACCGCAGCGAGGGCACTGATTCCGTTATATTGGAGGAGGGAATGTGCACCCACCGTCAGGGATTGGGTTCTGAGGGTGGAGGGGGTCAGAGCTCTAGAAGAAGCGCACTACAAAAGTTTGGGTAAATATGAGGAATTTTATGTGATCTGGCGTCCATGGTCCTCGAACCTTTGCTCAATAACGGTCTCAGACAGGTCACCGGTGGAGGAACAAGAGGTCTCGTAATGATAATCGACAGGTTATGGAGGGGCAGAGGTGAATTTAGATCCGAGCCTGGGCTGTGTTGTCTTGACATACCATTCTGGTACTAGCTTTACTGCTGTTTAATTAAGGATACGATGATCACCTTTTTAGTTAGAGATAATTTAGAATTTGTTATATTATAAAATTTCGGCACTGTTTATGACCAAGAGGCACTTTGATTGTATTCTACATTATTGTGACAATATTGTCTCTTATGCGACTTGTATTTTATACTTTGCCAATAAAAATATTTTACACAAAAAAAAAATAAGGTGATCTGTGTCTCGTCATACAAAAAGTACCACGCTGTATTTTGGGGCTCACTAATTTCTTTAAAAACTTGGGAATTAAGGTGATCTGTGTCTCGTCATACAAACAGTACCACGTTGTATTTTGGGGCTCACTAATTTCTTTAAAACACTTGGGAATTAAAGTGATCTGTGTCTCGTCATACAAACAGTACCTGTATTTTGGGGCTCACTAATTTCTTTAAAACACTTGGGAATTAAGGTGATCTGTGTCTCGTCATACAAACAGTACCACGCTGTATTTTGGTGCTCACTAATTTCTTTAAAACATTTGTGAATTAAAGTGATCTGTGTCTCGTCATACAAACAGTACCACGCTGTATTTTGGGGCTCACTAATTTTTTAAAACACTTGGGAATTAAGGTGATCTGTGTCTCGTCATACAAACAGTACCACGCTGTATTTTGGCGCTCACTAATTTCTTTAAAACACTTGCAAATTAAGGTGATCTGTGTCTCGTCATACATACAGTACCACGCTGTATTTTGGGGCTCACTAATTTCTTTAAAACATTTGTGAATTAAGGTGATCTGTGTCTCGTCATACATACAGTACCACGCTGTATTGGGGCTCACTAATTTCTTTAAAACATTTGTGAATTAAGGTGATCTGTCTCTTGTCACTGGCTGCCAGCTATCAGTGTGTCTCACTGAGTTATACCAGAGTTATTTAAATCTTTATACCAGAGTTGAATCAGAGTTCTGTATATATTAATCTATATATCACTCACCATGTCTGAAAGAACAAAAAGGACAGGCAGACGCTCCCAGCCACAGATAAGAGGGCAAGAGCCCCTGTGTCGGGAGGCTGTGTCTCTGGTCGTGGTGGACGTGGTGCATCCTCTGCAGGGGCACGCTTGTCCTTTCTAACTGGTGCTGGCCGTCTTAAGCAGCAGCAACATACAGAGGACTTGGTGGATTGGCTAACCAGGCCATCCTCATCCTCCGAGTCCTCTGCCAGCCAGGCTTCTAGTGCTTTACAGTCCACCTCAGCTGCCAAAGCATCTAATGCAGCCTCCATGTCCACAGCTACTCCTGCCGTAGCCTCGCTATCACACACGGAGGAGTCAGCTGAATTGTTTGACTAAAATGAGAGTGACATGCTGCTTGAGGATGCGCAGCAAGTACAGTGCTCTGATTCAATCTCTGAGGTTGAGCAAGGGAGTATAATCAACCAAGAGGAAGGTGGTGCCAGTGATGACACACAAATAACTGGCACTCATGTTGCCCCAGCAGCTGCAGCATACTGCCAAGTTGGCTCCAGTGACGAGGAGATAGGGGGTGAAGAAGATGACATTGATGATGATGAGGTCACTGACTCCACCTGGGTGCCAGATCGAACTGAGGAATCAAGTGAGGAGGAGGGGGAGGAGGAGGAGGCACAGCAAACACGATGCACAACATCCTCTGTGACCAACCGTAGCACTAGCCAGTCCAAGGCATCACATGTCAGAGCTGCTCCGGTGCAGAGCGCTGTTGTCTCAAAGAACACATGCAGGAACTCTGCTGTCTGGGAGTTCTTTAAGAACTGTGCAGCAGACTCCACCGTTGCTATTTGTAATCTATGTCAGAGGAGGCTGAAGCGTGGGATAAACACCGGACACTTGGGTACCAGGTGCTTGAGGCGACATATGAACAAGTGCCACACATCCCGTTGGGTCAAAACTTTGCGTAGGTCCTCCTCCTCCTCATCTGTCTCTACCCACACTGTATGTCCTGCCATGCAATTGCCTACAACCTCCACCGACAGGGATGATGCTACAGTAATGATGTACCAGCAGGTCCTTCCTCACAATGTGACATCATCCCAGTAGCTGAAGATTTACGCAGTCAGATTACGTTGCCGCAGCTGCTGCAGCGAAAGAAAAAATATAGTCCCAACCATCCCCAAGCACAGCGTCTAAATGCCAGCTTAGCAAAATTACTCGCATTGCAGCTGCTGCCTTTCCAGCTGGTGGACTCTGCTCCCTTCCGTGAATTTGCTGAATGCGCTGTACCACAGTGGCAGGTTCCAAAACGCCATTACTTTTCACGCAAGGAAATTACAGCACTATACCAGCACGTGGAAGACAATGTTATCCAGTCATTGGGAAAGGCAGTCAGCAGCAAGGTGCATGTCACTTTAGACACGTGGTCCAGCAAGCATGGACAGGGTTGTTACATTTCCTTCACGGCACTGAGTAACTCTGATTGCAGCTGGGAGGGATCCAAGACGGGGCTCTGTGCTGGAGCTTGTTCATCCACCACGCCTCCAGAAAGCTGCTTGTATGAGGTCTGTCTGCTCCACCACCACCACCTCTTCCTCCTCCTCCTCCTTCTGTGTCTCTGGCAAAGTGGCAGTTAAACCCACGCCTGACAGGGTGTACACAATGGCTCAAGCAAAAAGATGCCATACTGTGCTTGAGCTGGTTTGTTTAGGGGACAGGAGCCACACCGGGTCAGAAATTTTGTCAGCTCTGCAGGGGCAGGTGCAGAGATGGTTAACACCACGCCAGCTTGAGCTGGGAATGATTGTCTGCGATAATGGCAGCAACCTTCTCTCCGCCCTACGCAAGGGTAAATTGACGCATGTACCCTGCCTAGCACACGTCAATCTGGTGGTACAGCGTTTCCTAACCAAGTACCCAGGGCTGCCAGAGCTTCTCATCCAGGCCAGAAAAGTCTGCAGCCACTTCAGACGGTCATTCCCAGCAAGCGTTCGCCTGGCAGAAATTCAAAGAGAATTCCACTTTCCCACAAACCGTCTGATCTGTGACATGCCCACCAGGTGGAATTCGACATTAGCAATGCTGCAGCGTCTGCACAAGCAGCAGAGGGCCATCAACGAGTACCTGTGTGAGTATGGCACAAGGACAGGTTCAGGTCAACTTGGCTCCCCCCCCGCAGTGGCTGATGATCAAGGATGCATGCACTGTACTGTCACCATTTGAGGAGGCAACGAGGATGGTGAGCAGGGACAGTGCATGCATCAGTGACACAATTCCTTTAGTGTTCCTGCTGGAGCACAGTCTGTGGGGAATTATAGATGTGGCTCTAGAGGCAGAGCAGCGGGAGGAAGAGGAGGCCTTCCCTAGCTCTCAAGGCCCCAGTCTTTCCGCAGACAGCATTCCAGCGGGTCCTACTCAGATCAGACAGGAGGAGGATGAGGATGAGGAGGACTATTTAAGTAGTGGGGGCATTGAAGGTGGGGATTCCTCAAGGCAGTTTTTTGTGTGCCCAGAAACAGAAGAGCTTGTGCGTGGCTGGGAGGAGGAAGTGCACGATACGGTCATCCTCATTGACCAGGAAGATTCGGCAGCTAATGCCACCTTCAACCTACACTGCATGGGCTCCCTAATGATGCAAAGCCTGCTAAAGGACTCCAGGATTCGTGCTATCAAGGAGAGGGATCATTACTGGTTGGCAACCCTTCTTGATCCACCATACAAGGGGAAAGTTGCAGAGCTCATCCTGCCCGCACAGAGGGAGCACAGGATGACAAAACTTGAGGACACTCTAAAGCGAAACTTGTGTAACACCTTTCCAGGCGCTGTTAGATTACCAAGTGCTGACACACGTGCTTCTGAGGCTGCAGGTGATCAGAGGAATAGCGGTGAAGGCCAGGGCCGCTTGACTGATGCATTTTTAAAAATTTTTAGTCCTCGACGCCCAGGGACGTCAAATGTAGGCACCCATTGCCAGCGTCTTCACCATATGGAGCAGGACTACCTAGGGGCAAGGGCAGACCTGGATACCTTTCCAGCAGATGATCCACTGGCTTACTGGTGTTGAGATTGGATCACTGGCCAGAACTTAGCCAATATGCTATGCAGCTACTAGGTTGCCCTTCATCTAGCGTGCTTTCTGAAAGGACGTTCAGTGCCGCTGGAGGTTTTGTCACAGACAAAAGAGTGCGTCTGTCCACCGACTCTGTAGACCGGCTGACATTTATAAAAATGAATCAGTCCTGGATCAGCAGCTATCAATCCCCTGATGCTGAAGTAATGGAATAGATAGGGGATGTCCTCTTCTGCATTCACAAAACCTCCAGCACTGAACTCTTCCACAATACCACAAAAGGGTTACGGTGTGAAGGCACTTGCTGCCATGAAAGGCACAATATCTGGCTGCACTGACGCCCATTAAAAAAAAAAAAAACAACTTTTCAATATAGGACCACATGGTCCACCCCTGCACTCTTCCACAATACCACAGAGGGGTTACTGTATGATGATACTTGCTGGCCTGGCACCAAAGGCACACTATCTGGGTGCACTGACGCCCATTACCAGATAAAAAACTTTTCAATATAGGACCACATGGTCAACCCCTGCACTCTTCCACAATACCACAGAGGGGTTACTGTATGATGATACTTGCTGGCCTGGCACCAAAGGCACAATATCTGGGTGCACTGACACCCATTACCAGATCAAAAACTTTTCGATAAAGGACCACATGGTCCACCCCTGCACTCTTCCACAATACCACAGAGGAGTTACTGTATGATGATACTTGATGGCCTGGCATTAAAGGCACAATATCTGGGTGCACTGACGCCCATTAACAGATAATAAAAAAGCACTTTTCAATATAGGACCACATGGTCCACCCCTGCACTCTTCCACAATACCACAGAGGGGTTACTGTATGATAGTACTTGCATGCCTTGCACTAAAGGCACAATATCTGGGTGCACTGCCATTGACGCCTGTATCAGATTCATATCCTCAGAGGGGTTACGGTGTGACGACACTGTTGCCGACGCTAAAAGCCCAATTTTAAAGCACCTATTGTTACTTTCATCCAAAGCCTGCATAAGTTTCACAATAATTTAGCCCAAAAAAACACTAAACTTTTTCTGCGCGTCCTAATATGTCTTTTCATACAGGCTGCCGCCCCAAGCAGTTGTTTATGGATAGATTAAAGGAAAAGCATTTACTGTCATATGAAACGTCATTTATTTGTTTTTAAGTGTTTCTATACATCCTAGAAATCCGCCACTTCACGGGCAGGTTATGGGGACCTCCTAGGCACGATATTTGAAGGAATTTTTCGTTTTTATTTTTAACCCTTATTTCATGGAAAACTCACTGTCCCTTTAAAAACGTTTTTTTTAAAACTTTTTGTCCTTGTTTCCTGTCCCCCAGGGCACTACCCGGACCCCCATACACCTTTTATGGCAAATATGTAGCATATATGCCGTCTTGGAGGGCACTCTAAAAACCGAATTTTCAGCCCCATTGACTTGCATGGGGGTCCGGGTTCGGGTTCGGGTTCGGTCCCGAACAAATGGGAAGTTCGGGTTCGGGCTCGAACTGAACTCGGGGAGTGTTCGGCTCATCCCTAGTCACGAGGAGGGGAGGAGAGAAATCCAGGGGTCGATGAAACATGTGCAATTCTTAACGGCATATCACAAGGCATGTGAAACATGACGCTCCCCTTCGAAATCTATGATTTCTATAATTCAATAACTTTAGTAAAAGTTCAAAAACAAGTAAATAAAGATTCTTTTCCAGGAACATCTGAAAAACAAGAGGGAAGGGAAGAAGAAGGGAAAATAATGCAAACATTAACAATTCTTGCAGATCTTGCTCTTGATGGCCCAGGCTGTGACAAGAACAGTCAGTGAGTCCATCTTCAGAGGGGAAGGCAGCAACACGCACCAATCCTTCTTACCTCCCTTTGAATAAAATTGATGACTTGTGAGACTTGTCTTCCTCTTTGGGCAGAAGAAGTACTAGTTTCTTTATAGGCCTTAAGTAAAGTGTGGAGAATCTTTTATCATAAATAAGTTGTAAAGTTTTCTGGTCCAGTACCAGTCTAGGATTTTTCTTGCAACTCCAATCATACGTTCCCAAGAGACTCCCATGTGAAAGGAGTGAGGTAGGTTGAATTCCAATTTACACTTGTTGTCATTGAAGAAGTTCAGTATCTTTTCTGGTCGAGAGGCCTCCTGAATTGTGGAGGAGCCTTTACAGATTTGCCGCTTGTGACATTCTTTGTTCATGTCAGAGCTGTTTGTAAATTGATGAGCAATGTGAATAAGGCGTGCAATGACTCGTACAACAGAAGACCACTTAGAAAAGCGTTCAAAATGGTGAGGACTCAGCCTTACCCTTTCTTTCACAGAGGTGTTGAGTGTAATGGTAACAGCTCTAATTTCTGTATCAGATTCCGGTTCAACCAGTTCAAAAGTAGAATTTGTAGAATTTGAGATTAGGTCTTCATTCAAGAGTTTTGGTGGGATAGCCATAATGTGTCCAGAAATGCAGTAGCAGGTACTGCACGAGTGCCTTGATCAGCAGGGTTGAAGTTAGTGGACACATAGTTCCATTGTTCAGGTGTAGAGAACTTTCTTATACGGTTCACTCTGTTGCCGACCTACACGTGGAACTGTCTTGTCTGATTGTGTATGTATCGCTTTGTGAAGGGCTTGTCACAAGCTGATACTTGAAACATGAACGTGTCCTGCTTAACGTTCCAAAGCAATCCAAGTCTGCACTGTGTAATGGAAAGGTCAGATCCTAGTTGGAATTTCTTCACACTGACAGCATAGTCATCAGAGGGAAAGGCTCTCATGGCCTTGTCGCTGTTCGAAATGATTTTGTGAAGTCTGAGGTTTGCGGTGGCAAGCATGTTCTGGGTTCTAGTGAGAAGGTCACTAGCTTCTTCTTCGGTACGCAGAGATTTGAGTCTGTTGTCTACATAGAAGTTCTTTTCGATGAATTGTCGTGCATCAGATCCAAATCCATACTCACCTTCTTGAGCTGTTTTTCTCAGTCCATAAATTACTACTGCGGGAGAAGGACTATTACCGAAAACATGTACCTTTATCCGGTAGTCTATGACTTCATCATTGACATCATTATTGCGATACCATCGGAACCTGAGGAAGTTTCTGTTGTCTTCACGGACGATGAAACAGTGGAACATTTGCTGACTGTCAGCCATAATAGCAATTGGTTCTTGTCTGAAGCAAAGTAAAACTCCTATGAGGTTGTTGTTCAGATTAGGCCCAGTGAGAAGACTGTCATTGAGGGAGACACCTTCATGTAGAGCACTTGAGTCGAAGACCAACCTAATCTGATCAGGCTTGCGAGGATGATAGACACCATAGCATGGAAGATACCAACATTCTTCTCCTTCTTTAAGCGGAGGTGCAGGCTCAGCATGATCTCTCTCAAACACTTTCTGCATAAAGTCCACAAAGTGTCTTTTCATCTCAGGTTTCCTATTCAAACTGCGTTGTAAAGAAGTAAACCGTGCTTCTGCATGTTCTCTGTTGTTTGGTAGTCTCTTTCTTTGAGTACGGAATGGTAGAGGTACTACCCAGCTGTTGGAATCACCTTGGTAGAACTCTTTATTCATGGTTTTAAAGAATTCTTTGTCTTCCATGGTAGCTGCCAACTCATTGTCTGTAGATGTTACCTCAAACACTGTATTGCCAATGTTGTCATCCCAGAAATTAAGAGCTTTCTCTTTGTCCTGTATGATTTGTCGTTGTGCGCCCTTATGAAACAGTCTTTGCTTCACATGATATTGGTGTGGTCGTCGTGCAGAACAAGAAGTCCGTCTGTTTAGCAGGACGTGTGTTTTAAAGGAAGAAACTGAGTGGTTCTCTGCCTTTGTCTCGACAAACCTTGTCTATGATGACCCAGCCTAGATCCAGACACTGAGCATATGGAGCATCATGGGGATTATTGATATGTTGACAAACTTTGTGCACCCTTAAGATGTCTCGGCCGAGCAACAGCAGGATATCAGCACTTCCGTTGAGGGCTGGTATTTGGCAGGCTATGTCCTTCAAGTGAGAATGGTGTAAGGCAGCTTCAGGAGTAGGGATCTCCTCTTTGTTGCTTGGAATCTGGTTGCACTCAGTGATAGTGGGCAAAAGTATTTCCACATTGTCGTTCAGAGAAGCAACCACAAGACCACTGGCCCTCCTACCTGAGACTTCGGTAGTGCCGGTGCAAGTAGTTAGGGTATACGGTAGAGCATTTCTTTTTATGTTTAACAGTTCAAAAAATTGTGCTCTTGCAAGAGATCTGTTACTCTGATCATCCAGAATAACATACAGTCTTATGGCCTTTTCAGGTTGACCTCTTGGGTATACACGAACCTTACATATCTTTGCACAGGATTTGTCACAGAGTCCTTCTCCACAGACTTCCGTACATGAAGAGAACACTGAGGTGGAAGGTGCTGCTTGATCTGTGCACTCCCCGCCTTGCTTTGCCTCAGGAGGATTGTTCGTGGGCTTAGTAAAGTTGTGCGGATATGGATGAAGAGCTTGTACATGGTCATCACTGTCACACTCTATGCATTTAATGATAGCTTTACAGTCCTTTGCAAAGTGTTCTGTGGAGGTGCAGCATTTGTAGCAGACTCCAAATTTCTTTAAAAGTTCTTTACATTCTTGTAGGGTTTTCTTTCCGAAGCCAATACATTTCTTAGGTGGATGCGTTTTGTTATGTATGAGACATTGGCGATTTGGCTTCTCAATGTTCTTGTATTGTTCAGTCTTTTCAAGAACTGTAGCAGGTGCAGGTAGAACAGTGGTGTTTTTCACTGACACTGGTCCTCTATGGTCTCTGTGTCATACGTGTGTTTGTAGGTATTGGAGGGGGTGAACTGAGAGGGTTACCGTCACCATAGGAGAAACTTGGGTCATTCTTTGTGTCTGAAATTCTTTTGATGAACTCGCAGAAGTAGGCAAAAGGAGGAAAGGCAACTGGATGCTTTTCCTTGTACTTTGATCCAAGCAATGCCCAATTTTCTTGAAGGCCATATGTTAGTTTGAGAACAATAGGGTTGATGCCACGAGGGGTGTCAAGGTAACTGAGACCAGGTAAGTGGATGTCAGCTTTAGCGAGTTGAAGCTCTAATAAAACATCGCTGAGGTACGGAGAAGAGACCTTGGTCGAGTGCTTTGGCCACTGTGACAGGGAGCTTACATTCTGGAGAGGAATGTGAAGAATCTGAGGCATAAGACACAGCTGAGTGTCTGCTGCTACTGTTATCTCTTTCACTTTCACTAGCAGCTTGTTCTAAGACTGTCACGGTGGGTCAGGGGATGGGGCGCCTGGCAGCAGCTTCCTCGCTGCTCGCTGGCCAGGCGCCGAATGTAAACGCTTCCGGGTGCGCTCACGTGGGACGCCGAGGGGCGGGGCCTGGCGGTATGACGCGGACCTGCCGGGTTTAAAACCCAGTCTCACCATTACACCGGTGCCCTGACGTGGTATTCACCTCCCGCAGAGCTCTTGTGTATTTGGCTATCTCCTGTGTATGACCCTTGGCATTGGCAAACAAATCCTCCTGTGTATGACCCTTGGCATTGGCAAACGAACCCTCCTGTGTATGACCCTTGGCATTGGCAAACAACCCTCCTGTGTATAACCCTTGGCACTGGCAAACGAATCCTCCTGTGTATGACCCTTGGCATTGGCAAACGAACCCTCCTGTGTATGACCCTTGGCATTGGCAAACGAACCCTCCTGTGTATGACCCTTGGCATTGGCGAACGAACCCTCCTGTGTATAACCCTTGGTATTGGCATTTACTCTGCTCTAGGTTCTGCCCTTAACGTTGGTACCGAGGTCAGTCTATGTGGCACCCTAAGCACGCATCAGATTACCTCTGCTATTACTAAAGTCCTAGGGAGGACTTGTGATCTGTTCTGTACCCCTGTCTGGTGTTTCCCTTTCTTTATCTGTTACCTGCTTCATTGTCTATATAGCTTTGCCGACCATTCAAGGATCGGAAGAGTAGAAAGGGAGCTACATCAAGAGATCAATATCTTGGTAGTCAGAAGGATTCGTGACAATACTCTATTCCATACCTCTGTCTGGTGTTACCTCTTGTCTATCTATTGCCTGGTTAATTGTCTTCCTAGTTTTGCCGACCATTCAAGGATCGGAAGGGTAGAGAGCGGTCTGCGTAAAGGGACCACACTTTTGGTAATCAGAGGGATCCGTGACATTACGTCAGGGCCAATGGATCCCGCAGACCTCTCTAACCAGCTGGCACGTATCGCAGCCAGACAAGAGGAACAGGACCATAGGATGACCAGATTTCTCTCGCTCTGCAAACCCTGTTAAATCGGTCCAATACAGGTACCACAAACCTCCAGATCCAGTGTTACCTAGGGTCAGTTCCGTCCCCCTGAAGGACATAGACTTAGTATGAAGGCACCCCTACGCTATGATGGTACACCAAGCCTATGTCGGGGGTTTTTGACTCAACTCGAGATCTTGTTTGAGAACAATCCAGGTTCTTGTATGTCGGATAAAGCCAAAGTAGGATATCTGATTAATCATTTAACAGAAAAAGCTTTATTGTGGGCTACGCCGTTGTGGGAAAATAAGAAACCCATCATTTATGACTATGAGGGTTTTACCTCTGAGTTAAGACGTACCTTTGATCCCTCTAGAAGGGCTACCAATGCGGGTAGGTCCTTGTTTCACATCAAACAAGGTAATAAGAGGGTCGCCGATTATGCCATAGAGTTTAAAACTTTGACTTCTGAGGTACTTTGGCCGAACGACGTTTTAACCTTAGCCTTTACCGAAGGCTTGAACGAGGCTTTTATGTTTGAGCTGGCTCCTTAAAATTACCAGAAAATCTGGACCACCTGATAGATTTCTGTATAGCCATGGACGATCAAATCAGGGAAAGGAGACACCCCAGAGATAGACCCAGAAGGGTCTTGCCTCCTTTACCCTCGTTACCCAGACACACCAGTACGTCAGGTGGTTCGGAGAATGTGAAAACAGATTTGCCAGTCGTTGAACCCATGCAAATAGGGAAGACAGGTATTTCAGAAGCAGAAAGAGCGCACAGAAGAGAAAAGGGGCTCTGCTTCTATTGTGCAGGGGCAGATCACTTCCGCCTTCAATGTCCTCAGAGACCCAGGGTTAGCAGGGCTGAACATAGCAAAGTAGGATTCAGAACAGGAAACACCCAGGTTATCGGTTCTCTGTATGCCTCCTTTGTGGATAATGAAAAAATAAATCCAGGATTCTGTTACCGATCTCCCTAACCTGGGAGGGGGTTCACCTCAAGACTGAGGCGTTCTTAGACTCTGGGGCCTCAGGCAATTTTATGGATAAGAATTTTGCTGCCAAAAACCTCCTACCCCTGGTTCTCAAGGAAAGACCTCTAATGGTGGAGGCCATAGATGGTAAACCCCTGTCATGTCCACATATCACTCACGACACAGTCGATGTATGTATGAAAACAGGAGTTTTGCACCAGGAAACAATAAGATTTCAAATTATTGAATCACCCTCATGTCCTGTCGTTCTTGGTTTCCATGGCTAGCAGAGCACAACCCGGTTGTCGATTGGGTCCAGAGAGACATAAAATGTTGGGGTCAGAGTTGTCAGGCTAAGTGCCTAGGCAGAGTTAATGTGATTGGTAGCCTCAATATTGCCACAGCCCTCTCCTTTGTCCACAGAGGTTCCTGAATGTTACTTGGCATTAAAGGAGGTGTTCTCTAAAGCCAGGACTGAGGTCCTACCACCACATCGTCCATATGACTGTGCCATTGATTTACTCCTGGTACGATGCCTCCTAGGGGTCACGTATACCCTTTATCACAAAGAGAGAACGACATTATGGAGGAATACATAAGGGAGAATCTGGAACGAGGATTCATTAGACGGTCCTCCTCTCCAGCAGGAGCAGGTTTCTTTTTTGTTTCCAAGAAAGAGGGAGATCTGCGACCTTGCATCGACTATAGGGGTTTGAATAGGATCACTATAAGAAATGCATATCCCATACCTCTCATAACAGAATTGTTCGACCGATTAAAAGGGGCTCGTGTCTATACGAAGCTTGATTTACGCGGAGCGTACAACCTGGTCAGGGTTAAAAAGGGAGACGAATGGAAAACGGCTTTTAATACACGTAGCGGGCATTATGAATACCTGGTGATGCCTTTTGGGTTGTGTAATGCGCCAGCCGTCTTCCAGGACCTTATAAACGACACTCTAAGGGAATTTCTGCAAGAATTCGTCATAGTATATCTGGATGATATCCTGATATACTCCCCTGATGTGGACACTCATCATGTCCACGTGAAACAAGTGTTGAAAAAACTATTGAAGGCTGGATTGTACTGTAAGCTAGAAAAATGTCTATTCGACATAGTAACTGTGCAATTCCTTGGTTATATAATAACTCCTGGGGGTTTTCAAATGGATCCTAAGAAGCTCTCAGCTATTCTTGACTGGCCTCTACCCCAAGGACTTAAAGCCATTCAGAGGTTTCTGGGGTTTACGAACTATTACCGAAGGTTCATTAAAGATTTTTCGGCCTTGGTGGCCCCCCTCACGGCTATGACAAAGAAAGGGGTGGGAAATCAGAAATGGACACCTCAAGCCACTCAAGCCTTTGAGGCACTAAAGCAAGCTTTTACTACTGCCCTGTTCTCCGACATCCAGATCCGGCTCTGCCTTTCCAAGTAGAAGTTGACGCCTCCGAACTAGGTCTTGGTGCAGTCTTGTCCCAAAGGGAGGCTCCTGACAAACCCTTGCATCCATGCGGCTTCTATTCTCGGAAGTTGTCCCCGGCAAGAGAAGATATATGACATTGGAAATAGAGAATTGTTAGCAGTCATCGCGGCCTTTGCCGAATGGAGATACTTATTAGAGGGGTCTAAGGACCCCATCGTTATCATAACCGACCATAAGAATCTCACGTACATTGGAGATGCCAAACGTTTAAATTCCAGACAAGCGAGATGGTCATTGTTTCTTTCAAGTTTTATTTCGTGCTTACCTATAGACCTGGGTCCAGAAACATTAAAGCAGACGCATTGTCGAGACAGTATGAGTCTTATGAACATATACATCCAAGATCAGCATCCCATTGTACCCCAGGAAAGGATTATAGCCGCTACCACGATTAGTGTCTCGTCTCCTCTAATGAAAAGGTTGCAGACCGTCCAGGGCGCAGCTCCTGGGGGAAAACCTCCTGCGAGACTCTTTGTACCTGAGAACGAAAGAGAGGAAGTACTTAACATCTATCATGATAATAAAACTTCCGGCATATGGGTATCACCAAGACTGTGTCTAGTATCAGTAAACTCCTCTGGTGGCCCACGTTGCGCCGAGATGTCAAAGATTACATTGCCGTGTGCGAAGTGTGCACAAGGCAGAAAAGTCCCAAAACAGCACCCATTGGCTTACTCCAGCCTTTGCCGATCCCCGAACGACCCTGGTCACATGTAGCCATGGATTTTATAGTAGAGTTACCTGAGTCAAGAGGGAATACAGTGATACTTACGATCATAGATCGATTTTCCAAGATGGGTCACTATGTTCCTCTTCGGAAACTACCTTCGGCAGCTGAACTGGTGCCCATATTCATTGCCAACGTGGTCCGCATACACGGTGTCCCTCTGGAGATTGTCTCTGATAGGGGGACCCAATTCATCTCCGGATTCTGGAGAGGGTTTTGTAAGAACGTAGGGATAGACCTCTCTTTCTCTTCGGCTTATCACCCCCAGACCAACGGAGCAGCAGAACGAGCAAACCAAAATATAGAGAAATATCTCAGGTGCTTTATCTCAGAACAACAAGATAACTGGTCAGACCTGCTACCATGGCAGAGTATGCTTTGAACAGCGCAGTGAGTGAATCCACAGGACATTCTCCTTTCTTCGCTGTTTATGGTTTTGATCCTCCCGTGCTCCCCGCCACGTTTCCTGATACCACGATTCCTGCTTTAGATGAGCAACTGGCATCATTAAAAGAGACTTGGGGGAGAGTGAGACGGGCACTGGAGGAGAGTAGTGCCATCCAGAAAACTAAGGCCGACAGACACAGGAGGCAGGCACCCGTGTATCAAGTTGGGGACAGGGTTTGGCTGTCTTCACGTAACATCAAGCTCTTAGTGCCTTCCATGAAGTTGGCTCCTAGGTATATCGGTCCCTATAAGATTCTACGGCGACTCAACCCTGTCTCCTATGCTTTGGCGTTACCCCCCCATTTCAAGATACACAATGTATTCCATGTAAACCTTTTGAAGCCGTTGTTATGTAACCGGTACACCAAAGTCCATGCTCCACGCCTCCTGTCTCTGTGGAGGGCGAGGAGGAGTTCGAAGTTAAGGCCATTCTGGGTGCCAGGATGTCTAGGGGGTCTTTGCAGTACTTGGTCGATTGGGTGGGTTACGGTCCGGAGGATCGTTCTTGGGTACCGGTTGCGGAAGTCCATGCTCCTAGGCTAGTGAAGGACTTCTATTTGGCGCACCCCCGTGCCCCTGGGGGTCGTCCAGTGGCCGCCCCTGGAGGGGGGGTTCTGTCACGGTGGGTCAGGGGATGGGGCGCCTGGCAGCAGCTTCCTCGCTGCTCGCTGGCCAGGCGCCGAATGTAAACGCTTCCGGGTGCGCTCACGTGGGACGCCGAGGGGCGGGGCCTGGCGGTATGACGCGGACCCGCCGGGTTTAAAACCCAGTCTCACCATTACACCGGTGCCCTGACGTGGTATTCACCTCCCGCAGAGCTCTTGTGTATTTGGCTATCTCCTGTGTATGACCTTGGCATTGGCAAACGAATCCTCCTGTGTATGACCCTTGGCATTGGCAAACGAACCCTCCTGTGTATGACCCTTGGCATTGGCAAACGAACCCTCCTGTGTATAACCCTTGGCATTGGCAAACGAATCCTCCTGTGTATGACCCTGGCATTGGCAAACGAACCCTCCTGTGTATGACCCTTGGCATTGGCAAACGAACCCTCCTGTGTATGACCCTGGCATTGGCGAACGAACCCTCCTGTGTATAACCCCTGGTATTGGCATTTACTCTGCTCTAGGTTCTGCCCTTAACGTTGGTACCAGGTCAGTCTATGTGGCACCCTAAGCACGCATCAGATTACCTCTGCTATTACTAAAGTCCTAGGGAGGACTTGTGATCTGTTCTGTACCCCTGTCTGGTGTTTCCCTTTCTTTATCTGTTACCTGCTTCATTGTCTATATAGCTTTGCCGACCATTCAAGGATCGGAAGAGTAGAAAGGGAGCTACATCAAGAGATCAATATCTTGGTAGTCAGAAGGATTCGTGACAATACTCTATTCCATACCTCTGTCTGGTGTTACCTCTTGTCTATCTATTGCCTGGTTAATTGTCTTCCTAGTTTTGCCGACCATTCAAGGATCGGAAGGGTAGAGAGCGGTCTGCGTAAAGGGACCACACTTTTGGTAATCAGAGGGATCCGTGACAAAGACCCTTAACCTTGCCATGGCTGTGGCATGTTCACATTGTTTTTTCAAAACTTCTATATCTGCTTTCTGGCGTGCAGCTTCAGCTTCTTTCTCTGCTTTCTGGCGTGCGGTTTCAGATTCCATTTCTGCTTTCTGGCATAAGGCTCCAGCTTCCATTTCTGCTTTCTAGCGTGCGGCTTCAGCTTCCATGCGTGCAGCTTCAGCTTCCATTTCTGCTTTATTTTCGGCGAAGGCTACCTGAATTTTTGAAGCTTCAGCATCAGCACGGGCCTTTAGGAGTTGTTGACTGTTTATGGAAGATCTTGATTGCAGGGATTTGGAAGACCGGGAGGAGTGTCTGGTGGATGCAGTGCGATAAGATCTGGATTCATGGAGCTGTGCGACTCTTACTTCTGCCTTTGTCTTTGTCTTTGTTTGCATCACTAAATTGTCTCTTTCTAGATTGAGCTCATTGAATCTCTTTAGTTCTTCCAGTGACACTTCAGTGTTGTACCGCTTTAAGTGATGAATATATTTAACACACAGTCTTTGATACTTCTGATAAGCGACATCTAATTGCTTAATAGTGCTCTCTAGTTGTAATGCATCATGACATGGTTGAGAGAGAGCAGACATGCATTTAACAGTAGTACACCAGAGATCATTGGTATGAGACAGCAGCTCTTCTGCGTCTGCTTCAAGATTTTCTTGTACTTTTCCAGGTTGGTTTCGTTAATCTTTTTTCTCTTTTGTCTGGTTCAGGGTTTAATTCCTGATCTGAAAAGATTTCTGATTCTGGTAGTGTGTCAGATTGCATATTGATTTGCTGAAGCATTTTGCTGACAAGGAGAGGGTTAATGATGTAGTTCTTTAGCACTGTTAGCAGGAGAGAAATGTATCAATTTTGCTGAGCTTAGCTAGGATTCCTAGGCAACGGTTGTAGAAAGATTTGCTTTTACTTTCTGATAAGATTTCACGGTCAAATCCATGTGCAATGCATACAGAGGAATAAAATGGTTGTAGTGTACAGAGGCACTGTATAACTGTTTGTAAGGCACAGATGTTTTGAACATTCACAGCACTAATATCCTGACACTGTTGATTGCTGGGCTGGGACTTGCTTGCAGGCACATACAGGCTTGTGGTAATGGCTGCACTGTCTGAAGCTATTTCCAGTGTCCCTATTGCATCTCACTGTATATACAGAGCTTGCAAGGATTCTATGGAGGACGTCTTACTGATCTTTCTTTGATCTTTTGACTGATCTTTCAAAGATCTTCTGACTGACCTTATGATTTTTTGATTGTTCTGTTTCTCCAACAAAGCACTGAGAATGTGATCTCTGAACTTACAGTTGTGATGAGATGGTGATAACTCCCAGTTTTAGGTGAATTACAGACAATGACTCAATCCAGACTTGAAGATCTGATGAAGTTTATTCCATAAACTGAAAGGATCCACAACAATATACATCGGATAGGTCAAAAATTCATAATGTGATCCTCTTCATAAGGCACCAAGCTGCAGAGCATTACTGGGAAATGAACAAAGGTGGAGCTGTCTAGACAGGAAACTGAGCCATGAGGAGGGGAGGAGAGAAACCCAGGGGTAGATGAAACATGTGCAATTCTTAAAGGCATATCACAAGGCATGTGAAACATGACATGAATCCTGCAATCATTGAGCAGCAAATCATGTCACCTGTGCTGTGCTTCAGGTATACTGGCCTGTTAGTGGGCCCTGAGGACCAGGGTGGAGACCACTGTTCTATCTGATATATCAATATAGTACAAAATTTGGGTATATTAGCTTTATATTCTAGAAGATTTTTTTGTTAATGATATTTATTTGGTTTCACTGTGAGAATTTGATTGCACACTTAACTAAACTTTGGGAGGGAAGGGGTTATTTTGATTTTGCATTGTAATACATTGAAAAGCACTCCTTAGCATATCAAAACCCATTTTTCGCACCTTTGTAAAGCCAGATTAGTGTGTCCCCTGTGGACAAATGAAATCTGCTGCTTTATCTCTTCCCAGGCACCCTGTAAAGAGATAAAAGAAGATGCATATGGCAGCCCCAAACTTCACTGTAACAGAACATTCAAACACATTACTGTTGCATTACAGCAGCCAGGTAAAGGGCAGAATACAGGGAGATCTCTGGGGTCCATCACTGCTCTACAGAGATTGGACTCGGGGTTACAGTGACCTACAGTGAAAAACCTTGTATAATATAGGTAAAAGGTGTTACTATAATTTACATATGCAGGCATCATGCTACATACAGGTAATCTTTTTATATTGTGCTGGTATTTTTTGGAAGCTGCATTGCTAATAATCTCATTATGATCACTACAAATCCTTGTAAACAGTAGATCTGACCATTTTTATTATTTATCTTTATCACAGTTACAGTCTTTGACACAAAGACCATTTCTGCCTGTATGCTGATAATTCAGACCACATGTGACAATGTGTGAGATAAGGGACACCATCTAGAGTTCAGACTCTTATATTTCAACAATATTTCTGAAAAGGATAAACGAATACACAGACAATTGAAAATGAGCAAATTTACATTATTTAAATTTTTTATCTATCTCAGATCAACAATCTCTTTATCAATTTTCTATTTTACTCCATATTTAATTGTTAACTTTGCATCCATTGTTAAAAAAAAATGTTATGATAAAAAAAATCAACAAAAATCACTTGGTAGTGACGGGGTTAAGTGGTAATGTTAATTTTTAAATTGTTGATGTAAAAAATGGAAATGTAATTTAAAGGAATTTGCATGATCTTGAGAAATGCTAAAAAATTTCAAGTAAACTGCATATATAGAAACAAAGTATGCGTTTTCTGATTATTTAAAAGATGTTAGACAATCTTATCTTATGATTTTGAAAAGGATAACTTATGGAAGAGAAACAAATACATTAGTAAGGATGTCAACTCATGGAGACTCTAAAGAAAAGGTCATTCTTTAAAAGCTTTAGACAGTGAAAACATTTTGTCCAGAAATGGATGTAAAATCTGAAATGTAATGTACTCTTGATGTTTTTTTATTTCAGTAAATGTTAACTCTCAGTGATATGTTTTAAAAAGAGTGCAAGTTAGTATGCACATATACACCATATGGTATAACATTATATAATGTGCTTTGTGTTTATTACTATTCTGCAACTGTAATTCTTCTTGCTATATTATTTTTATTTATTTATAAAGTATTTTACCAGGAAGGATACATTGAGATATTTGCATTTGCTTAATTGAAAAGGGACTGCACCAATGTTTTTTATTATTATGCTCCACAAGAAGAAAAAAAGAGACTTTTACTAAATTGTACTTTTACCCTGAGGTGGTTTTGAATATTGTTTGTTGTAAATTCTTGGCTAAATTTTTAGCATTTCACTTTAATTCATGTTCTATATATTTATATATAACTTACAAATAACTTAAATCAATGCTTAGAAATTTATATATAAACAACACAATTCAGAGCACTTCACCCAAACATACATCTAATGATGTAAAAAAACCTGAGGCTTTAAATTGAGGTTTTAGAAAATGCAGAGTTCCCTGTAGCGTCCTCATGCTACTACAATAGTCCAGGGCAGGTGCTAGCTCGGCACCTTGCCCCGAAACGCAGCACTAACAGTTGGGATACTCACGGTAGCGCTTCTGTTCCGCCAGGAGTCCATAGGACTCTATGGAGGGTAGCAATTCTGAGCCGCAAGCCCTGCGCCGTGATCACGGAGGGAGACTGGGAACTATTTGCTCCCAGTCTCGCTCTGCTCATGGAGACAAGAAGTGGTGTATTGGGCCACTGTTCTCACCGCAGGATGAGAGGTGAGTATTGTATTTCTTGGCGGGGGGGGGGGTGTTTAGGGTGTTTAGGCTATATGATTCTGAAAGTGCAAGTGCAGAATTATGTAGTGCCAGCTTTTAGAAGGTGTTAATTTATTTATTTATAAAGTATTAAACCAGGAAGGATACATTTCAATTTGTCTCATTTTCAAGTATGTCTTGGGTGTTAACCTTTGGCCGTTTGCATCCCTGCAGTAATTAGCGCTAGCACTTTGTAACACCTTACTTATCGAAACGCTAATGTATGTTTGTGCGCCCCATATTAAGTATAGGATGTCCAAAATAAAGTGAGTTCGCAGAAGCTAGCGCAAAAAAAATCTGATGTGCTAACGGATTACTAACAGGGTAGTATCAGGAATGTAATAGGGGTGGCATGTGTTAAGGTCACATCCTGTGCCCCTGGGGCTTCCCGGCACCCGGTAGCGCCATCCTCGCTGCTTGCTGGCCGGGTGCCGAGTGATATGCTGGCCCATGACGGTCACATGGGTGGCTGGGAGACAGGGCAAGGCATGATGACTCGGAGCCACCGGATTTAAAAGTCAGTCTGCTAAACTTACTCCTTGACCTGACGTGGAGTTTACTAGCTTCCCCAGCGTTCTGATAATATTGATGTTTGCTTTTGATCTGGCTTTGTCTGAGAACCCCAAATTGTGTACTGACACTGCTTTGTCTGAGAACCCCGAATTGTGTACCGACGCTGCTTTGTATGAGAACCCTGAATTGTGTACCGGCGCTGCTTTGTCTGAGAACCCCGAATTGTGTACTGATGCTGCTTTGTCTGACAACCCCGAATTGTGTACTGATGCTGCTTTGTATGAGAACCCTGAATTGTGTACTGACGCTGCTTTGTATGAGAACCCTGAATTGTGTACTGACGCTGCTTTGTTCGAGAACCCTGAATTGTGTGCTGATGCTGCTTTGTATGGGAACCCTGAATTGTATATTGACCCGATTATATCTGAGGACTACACTCTATCTACTGACCTGGTTAGTCTTGGTAACCCTGCTTCGTACATCATCCTGGGTATAAGGGTGACCCTTTTTCCTGGCATTAAGATCAGTATTGTCTGGGCCTGCATTGTGTTTCTACTCTGTGGCCTGTTATCCCTTGCTGAGTGTACAAGGATCGAGTCCCTGAAGATAGTTAGTTATATCAACCTTTCAAGGATCGGAGGGGTAGATAGGGTTCTGTATAGAGGAAGTGATATCTTGGGTCCGGAGGGATCCATAAATGTTAAACATAGAAACATAGAAAAATGTCGACAGACCTTTCGGCCCATCTAGTCTGCCCAGTTACATGGATACTTTACCTGGATTTATCTTTTGTTTAGGAAAGCCTTATGCCTATCCCATGCTTGCTTAAATTCAATTACTGTTTTGGCCTCTACCACTTCAACTGGAAGGCTGTTCCATGTATCCACCACCCTCTCAGTAAAATAATGCTTCCTGATTTTACCTTTAAACCTTTGCCCCTCTAATCAAAGACTATGTCCTCTTGTTTTGCTACTTTGTTTCCTTTTAAATATACTCCCTTCCTCTACCTTGTGGATTCCCTTTACGTATTTAAATGTTTCTATCATATCTCCTCTGTCTCGTCTTTTTTCCAAGCTGTACATGTTAAGATCATTAAGCCTTTCCTGGTAACTTTTCTCCTTCAAGCCGTACACCATTTTAGTAGCCCTTCTCTGAACTCTCTCTAAGATGTCTATATCCTTCTGGAGATACGGTCTCCAGTACTGCACACAGTACTCCAAGTGAGGTCTCACCAGTGCTCTGTACAGTGGCATGAGCACTTCCCTTTTCCTACTGCTAATACAACACATGTATCTGGTCGTAACGCTTACATATCGTCGAGGCGCTAACGTTAGCACCAACTAGGGAATAGAGACCATATTTTTTTAGAACAAAAAGCTTTCGCTTTCTATATATAGCTTGCATGAATACATAGCTCATAATTTAAAAATAAAAAAATAATTAAATTTTTCCCTATAATTGTGGCATAACTAGTAGAACTACTTTCAAATACTTAAAAATAGATATAACTTATCTGGAATTTGAATGAACTATGACTATTTTATTAAAAGAAAATGTATTGTTATTTTAAAGCTACTTGCATGTTTTAAATAGCACTTCAGTGTGCTTTGGGGGACTTGAGCATTGTTAAGTGACATTTACAGTGTATTTTGCTTATTAAGAGCACATCAGTCTTATTTTTTTACTCGCATATATCACGGGCAAAGCAGATGCACCTAAGGCTAGGGTCAGACTAACGCATTTTTCACGTTGTCCGTGAAAATGTGCGTTCGAAGAATGGACGTATTTTTTCACGGAATACGCAATAGCGGTCATACGATGCGCAGTTTCATCCGTGATTTTGTACGGATCATCAATAAAACACTTCTTGCATCTGGACGTTATGTTCGCCGGACATTAGCAGCGTCTGATGTCTCCAATTCACGCACACACGCCGCTAGCGGACGCAGCGCACTCTGTACGTCAGTACTAGTGGTTTAACGTTCTCGAAAAAATGCGTTCATTTTCCACTTGCGTTGCGCAGCCGGACTTTTGTGCGACCGTACTTCGTATATTGGCCGTCATTGCCCGGCATCTGCTGCTAGCACGGCCGTGATTATGTGCGCCAGAACGCGCGTTCGCACTGCCTCAGTCTGACCCTAGCCTTCCTCATCTGGGTGTTCCATGGGCCACCAACTGAAAAATCAACCAGAAAACATTATCAGAGTTATCCAAAGAGATCTGAATTGCTTGAGAAAGGTATCCGATTGCTGAAAATCAGCATTCGGTTACCTTTCTTGGCCATTCGGCTATCCAGAGAGCAGGCAATTAGCCAAATCCTGCCTAATTGCCTGTACATACGGTGCCTGTTCGGTGCCTGTTCGAGGGCAGTGAAATCCCCATAAAAAAGCACTGCTTCGGCTATTCAGAGAACACAAACCAGCAGTGAAAGGTTCCCGAAATGCCCTGCCATTCGGAGGTTTAATTTGGCAAGTTTACTCAGGAGAATCCCATAGGCTTCAATGTTAAAAATATTCCCGTTTTAATTCAATATCTAATAAACCGTTCATTATAAAATTCTGCAGTAAAGAGTCTCTTTATTTATAGATTTTTTAGGATACTTTAAGCATTTTTCATAATTTTTTCTATTTTTTTTATTTTTAAGTTTTCTTCTTTTTTCTGTAACAGCCCTTTTTATTATCATTCCCTGGACCTCATATGCAAATTTCAGACATTTTCGCTGAGTAGTTTCTTTGCAAACAGATTTTCACTTTCACATTCATACAAACTGTTTTGCTAATTTATTCACCTCCCTCTGTCTGCGGTGTCTGCGGTGTCGGCTTTTTCTAATTTTTTGTCTGCGTGTGATCGGCTCCTGCTCAGGTTTTCCCGGCGTCTTCGACGGGTTAATCCAGATGTTTTTGCAGGTTTTCGGCGAGCATTCTCTGGGTTTTGCGGTGAGTGTTCGGCGGGTTTGCGGCAGCCTTTCCCTGCAATTCGGGGACCCTGTGGTGCTTGCTGAATACACTGCAGGGTCACCGAAATGGGATCGGCAAAAGGAACCGAATTGAAGAGAACGAAAAGTCACTGAACGTGCGGTGACTTTTCGAATCTCTTTGGATAACCCTGTATGTATTGCCAAACAGGAAAGTGCTTATTTGATCTTATACCAATTCAGTTTTTGGTTATCGAGATCTCTGATGCTGCTTTTCATATCTATTCCAAAAGACTAACAGGAGCCCTCAATTGACCATTTCCTCCAAGTCCAAAATCCATAGATTCATTGTGTGTGTCCATTTGTCCTCAAGGGCGTTTCTATCATCATAGCTCTCATTACTTATATGACCAAGAATTCCCAAGAACAGAAAAAATACTTACACAGATTTTGATACATTCAGTGACACAACTCCACTTCCCTACTTAAACCCTTTGGAGTTACTCCTCACTTTTTTATTGTGTCCCCCTTTGTGATCCCAGTATTGCATTTCTTGCTTTTGATATTTGTTCCTTGGTGTTGACTCAGCTAGTTACTGACTCTTCTGCCTTCTGTACCCCTGACATTATCTGAATCTCTAGTTTCCCATGACTCAGCCTGACTTATAGCGTATCTCTATACACCTTGACCTTGGATTGAAATTTTTCTTTTTGCATATTACTGCCATTTCTTTGCTTACTTCCAATGGTATATTGCATTTTGGCACAGTAGCGCTAGTGGTTTACTGCCTAAATTGAAATAGGGTGTTTTATGTGTAAATCAACTTTCCTCCTCATGCTATATTATCTGTGCTAATATTTCTTGATCTACGAGCACAGATTTTTTTTTGGAACATTTTCCTCCATAGAATAGGATTACAATTATTGCTGTATATTTAGTGCAGCTTTAGTGTGATACCATCATACTAGAAATAGAAGCTTAATTTGAAATGCATATTGATCTCGTACATTACTTTTTACATTGAATTTCATTTAGTGTTATATTCATCATTTACTTGGCAATATGAGGCATACTTATATTGCAGTCAATCTATAAAAAATGTATTTCACAGTTGAAATCAGTCATGCCTTTCTGTGATTGATTATAAGATTGCTTGTTTGTTTAGCATATAAATTCTTGCTTTACCCTCTGCTGTTGTCAGTGTAAACCATCTTCTTTTGCATATGCTTTGAATATGTATTTTTAGACTAAATATGTTTTGCAATGTTTATATATTCTTTCAGATTGAATGAGTAATGTAGATGGATGCAAATTGTGTGGAAAGGGATATGACATGTTGAAAGATGTTCACTAAACAGAGAGGCAAATTAAATGGAAGACCAAACAAATCCATGTTAGGATTTAGGAAAAGGGGAATATCTTAATTTTTTTCTTGTAACACAAAAATAGAGACTGTATGGTTCAACTAGTATTGATACAATGACCTGAACTGATACGATAGGAAATCGACCTTTAAAGGGGAGTCTCTATTGTTCAAGGATCCTCAACCCTTCCTTATGAGTCAATTATATAAATGTTTGGAACAGTATCTGGGCCCTGTGACCACTGGTAATCTTGGTCCCCCCCTGCTTCGCCTCTTTTCCTATATCGGAACGCTTAGATGATACACACAAATCTTGATTTCAGCAGTGCGCATTTACTTGAAGTTCACATACATCTTTAATCGTTAATGATCAGAAAAGGGGGGTTGCATAGACAAGAAGTATCACGGGAGTGTGCATGTGTGTGTGCTCGTCTCGACCTTGATTAAGTACCTCTTGTGACATGCGTTATCTGTACGAGATATACCGCGAGAACAAGCAGCAATATTCTTAGAGAAAGTGCTTTCAGCAAGGGTTTGGTATTAACATAGGTATTAACTTTTAAAAGCCTCCTTACTGTATAAGTTTCATTGCATACTGTAGAATATTTATTTTGTATATACCCATTCTTACACTTGACTCCACTCAGTCCTTCATCCCCCACATCCACGCTCTATCTTTCTCCTCCAGCAACCATTTGCATAATATTTCCAGAATTTGTCCATTTCTTACCGCAGACACAACCAAGCAACTCACCCATGACTTTGTAATTTCCCAACTTGACTATTCTATTATCTTTATAGCTTACCTCCCTCTCTCATGTCTCTCCCCCTTACAGTCCATCCTAAATGCCTCTGCCAGGCCTTTTCCTTCTACTGCCTCTACTGCTCCTCTCTGAGAGTCCTTTCAGTGACTTCCCATCCACTGCAGAAATAAAGTCAAAATTTTACAATTCTACAAAGCCCATACTAATTCCGCTCTCCATTATCTGTGCTCACTAATCACCAAATACAACTCAGCCGCTCCCTATGGTCAAACAGCGACCTGCACCTTCCTGACTGTATCACCTCTTCCCATGCTAGACACGCAGGATTTCTGTCTTGCCCCTCCCACCCTCTGGAACTCTCTCCCTTGCACTGTCTTTCCCATTGACTTTTCCCAAATTTCCCTTCCTTCAAATGCTCCCTAAAGACATTCCTGTTCAGGGAAATCTGCCACCTAACTCACTAATGCAATTCACTTCCCCAATCATCACTCTCACCTTGCAGGCCTTTCCTTTGGTTTCTCACCTTCCAACCCTTCTAGCTTGTGAGCACCCTCAGTAATATGGCCTTCATTTCCTCCTGTGTTGGTTTGTCAAATGTTCTTCTGTCTCTATGTATTGTAACAATGTCTATTGTACCCATTGCTCTGTGCTACATTATATGTTGGCGCTGTATATTTAATCCTTTCCCTGTGGAAGATGTGTGGGGAACGTCAGGGGAGTCTCCTGCTATATGCAGAGGACGCTCCCTCCATCTTCAGCTAAGCGGGCTCCCCCTCCCCATACACACATCTCTCCTCCAGGTTCCATGAGCGATCTGACTTCATGGAATTCAGAGGATGTTTTTAACCCCTTCTGGCCGATGTACTATGTATGTCCGATCAGGAAGTCTCCCGTAGACCTGCGGACATACATAGTATGTCAGGGCCTCCTAACCCCCCTCTCTCCCGATACTCACCTCCCTTGCTGGGCTCCCGCGGCGGTATGGCAGGCTGGAAGCCTGCCCGCCTTTTAAGGGGGCCCGGCAGATGCGATGACGTCATCACAGTGCATGATGACGTCATCGCAAAGGCACCCTCTGGCACCTGCAGTAGAAATGAGGAAGGGGAGGGGGGGCTCCTTTGGAGCCCTCTATCTCCCCAACCATTTAAGATAAAAAAACAAATTGCACTGCTGGAAAGGGGAGAGTCTCCCCTTTTCAGCGGTGTCTTGTATTAACCGTTTTACAGCCGGATTGTGATTTGGAGCCAATCTGCACCAAATTGCGATTCAAACCCGGAGATGGCTGACATCTTGGATGTCAGCCAAGCCTCTGGGTCACCCCCCCACCCACTGACATCCTCACCATATGTGTGAGGATGTCAGTGGGCCAGTTTACCCCCTATCTCCCAATACGTGGCAGATAGAGGGTTTGTTTTATATCATTGGACAGGTCTGATCATGACCTTTCCAGTGATCCCAAACATGACCAGGTTTGTTGTAAAAAAGAAATTTTGTCTGGGGGTTTAATTAAATAGGACTTAAGCTGGCATCGAAAAATGATGAGCATAAAACGGTCAAGCTCAGGGCACAGAGGCGAACTGGCTCAGCAGTGAAGGGGTTAAAAAGCAAAAACATGTAAAAATTGGATATTTCTAATCTCAGGACAACATTTCTAAGCTATTTAGCAGGGGTCTTTTTTGGCAGTTGTAGATTTTGGGGATTAAATTTTGAAAAATGTTGGTGAATTGCCTGCACATATAGTGCCTGGTCATTGCCTGTTCGAGGGCAGTGAAATCCCCATAGAGAAGCAATGCTTCATCCATTCAGAGAACAAAAACCAGCAGTGAAAGTTGCCGAATTGCCCTGCTGTTCCGTGGTTTCATTCGACAGGCTTATTCAGGCAAATCCCATAGGCATCAATGTTAAAAATATTCCCGTTTTAACCCAATATCTAATAAACTGTTGATTATAATATTCTGCAGTAAAAAGTCTATTTAGATTTTCTTGGATCTTTTAGGCATTTTTCGGTATTTTTTTGGAAAGAATTTTGTTGTTTTTTTTTTTAATCGTTTTTGTCTTTTTTCTGTACCAGCCCTTTTTATTATCATTCATTGGATTTTATATGTAAATTTCAGACATTTTCGCTCTGTAGTTTCTTTGCAAACAGCATTTCACTTTTCAAACATTCAAGCATACTGGTTTTTTTTCACTCCATTCGTCTGCAGTGTTGGCTTTTTACGGCGCCTGCTCTGTGATGTGATCGGCGCCTGCTCAGGTTTCTCCGACGTGTTCGGCGGGGTTAATCCAGATGTTTTTGCGGGTTTTGGTGTGCGTTCGCCGGGTTTTGCGTTGAGTGTTCGCCGGGTTTGCGGCGGCTTTTCCCTGCACTACGACGGCCCTGTGGTGCTTGCTGAATACACTGCAGGGTCGCCGAAATGGGATTGCCAAATCGCAACGCATTGAGGAGAACGAAAAGTCACCAAACGTGTAGTGACTTTTCGATTCTCTTTGAATACCCCTGTAGGTCTCTGAATAAGGGATACACTTCTGCAGTGATGATCTGCAGTTTGCTTTTAAATTCCTGCTAGTACTAATAGAAGCATGGCTTTGATTTCTAATAAATATTCCTCTAAAAGCATCATCTGAAGAGGTTAGACCTGGTAAAGGTTTTACTAAATAGCCAAGTGGATTGGCTTACAGCTAAGTGGTTATTTAAATGAGCTGAATAATAGATGTGGGCCTTCTAAATAACTGTCTCGGAAAATTGTAAATAAATAACACTTTCTGATTAAAGCCTGTGTGTAGAGATGATTTAAATAAAAATAAACACTGTTAACAAGGTTTTTAATATAGATTTGAAGCTGGGTATCACTGACACAGCAGTGCAAATAAAGTGTCTAACATATTTTACCCCGAAAACATTTATTCATAACCTAGCAGAGAAAAAATATTGTGAAATTTATACAATAATAGAAAAGTAAAAGAAGCAATTTGAAAACATAAGAGTTTCCTGTTAAAAATAATATGGTGCTCTCTAAATCATATATAGATAATAAAAACAAGTGACAATTGACACTACAAAAACAGTAATAATGAATCAATTTAGCATATTATTATTATTTTATTTCTTAAGTGCCAACACATTCCGCAGAGCTGTACAGAAGTATAGTGGGTAACAAGAAACTTTTACAATAAACCAAAAAAGAAAGTCGATAATACAGATACAGGAAGAATTGAAGACCCTATTACTGTGGGAACTTACAACAGGGGCGGATCCAGAGCCTAGTCTCGGGAGGGGCACTGACAGAAAATAAGGTGTTGCTTACAGGACGAACAATATTTTATTTACTCTCACGCCCAGGGAAAAACAGATTATTATGACAATTTTTCGTGTATTTATAAATATTCCTTTTATTAAGCTCTGCTCAGTCTACTAAACTGGGTTTAATTTAAATGAACAGGGCGTTTCAAGTCACCCTGCTCGAGAGCTTACAATATAAAGAGGAGAGGGGTGACCCATTAGGTGAGGGTGAATATGGTAAGTGAAGTGGTGGGTTGCATGAGGGCTGAATGGGAAGAGGAGGAAATGACAGTGGGGAAACAATTTTTTTTTATCCGATGACAATATTAAATTCAAAATAATATTCAGAAAACTTGAATATGAAAATAATTGTTGCAGCCCTACTCGCAACCGTTTTCCAGTAGTATTTCATCACCTCTAAAAACAGACCCTAACTATAACACCGTAAACACATACAGAAGATGACTATCCCACAGTGCTCGCACACAGACCCTGATCAACCCATTGAAGACACACAGACCCAGAGACAATCCTTTAACCCTTTCGCTGCGGAGGACGCGCTCAGCGCATCCACCCAACG
The DNA here is from genome assembly GCA_009667805.1 of Leptobrachium leishanense. Classification (NCBI taxonomy): domain Eukaryota; kingdom Metazoa; phylum Chordata; class Amphibia; order Anura; family Megophryidae; genus Leptobrachium; species Leptobrachium leishanense. Next base: position 97,248,921 of record CM019072.1, on the reverse strand, counting down.
TTCCTTGCGGTGGACGCGCTGAGCGCGTCCTCCCTTTGGGGCCAGCGTTTGGCCGGGTTCCGGCTGATCGCTGGCCCCCCGGTGCGGGCTGACATCCTCGGAACCGCTGCCGGCCTAATTAGGTGTCATCGCGGCGGCGCGATGACACCTAATTCAGGCGCCCCCCCCTGCGGAGGAGGCGCCTGAAAGAGAGGGGGGAGGTCTCTCCCTCCCGATCGCCGGCGTTGCGGGGGTTAATCCAGGCACCCAATCCAGGTACCTGGAATTAACCCCATGGGGGCTGGATCACGAATCGGCGCCAAAAAGCGCCGGTTCGTGATCCTTTCCCGGAGCTGGACGACATCTTGGATGTCGGCCAAGCTTCTGGGAATGCCCCCTGAGGCCTGGCGTCATCGTGCATAGCACGATGACGCTAGTCCTGGAGTTAACCACTAACTGCCACCAATGGTGGAGATAGGGTGTTCCAATGAACCCTCTATCTCCTGATCCGTGGCAGTTAGGGGTTAATGTTTGATATTGTTGGATCGGCCAGAGCATGGCCATTCCAACGATACCAAACATGAGTATGAAAAAAGTTTAAAAAAAAAAAAAAATTATAAAAAAAAATAAACAAGTTTTTTTTTCTTTTTTTTGGTTCGTTAATGCAGCAATATTGTTCCCATTTCAATTATAATGTGAACAATGATGCTGCACTAACAATTTTTGTATGCGGTGCGTTTCTTAAAAATCGCGTAATTTTCCCCAAAAAAAATGTAACGAGACCCCATCTCTAATTTTTTTAACAAGCACACCCCATACAAAATATTACCACAATTGCTCGCATGTTAAAATGTGAAAAAAAACACTTTACACATTGTAAATTATTGAAAATTCATATTTTATTGCATTTTTTGTTATAATATACAGACAGGTCATGACGTATACATATAATAATGACATATTATGAATCTGCCGAGTCTGATGGAAAGAACGATATATAATATGTCTGGGTCATATACTAAAATAAGCCTTCAAAACACGTTTAAACATGATGAGCAAAATCGGTAAAAATGACCTCAGCACAGAGGCAGCGAAAGGGTTAAAGACACAAACCTCTGCTCAAAACACACACATAGTCCCCAACCCTCCTCTGCATAGACCAATAACCCCCTACCCTTGTGCAGAGCTTAATGTGCTCATTGTGGGGTTGAGGACACTCTCTTACCCACCTCTATGGGTACCAATGGCATGGGTAGACATGTAAGTGGAATGCTGCCCAGAAACAGGAGATCTGCAGGCCAGAGAGTCACCACAGGAATCTGTTCAACTTGTCAGAGAACTGAGAGCTGAGAACTGGAGACAAGGGAGGAGGAGCATTTCTCTTACTGCCAGCCAATCACCAGAGGCAGCACTTTGATACTGCAGGTGCTGATCAAAGGAGGGGAAATAGCCAGATCACGGCACAACTTGCCCAGCGAGCATAGAGAACTAACTGAAGCTTTTTCTGATGCTGGCCGGGTGGGTGATATTTTCTGGGGGGGAGGGGGGTAATTGTCCTGTTGCTCCCTGGATCCGCCCCTGATTTACAATCTAGATAGGTGGAGGGATGAGAAGCAGGAGGGGAGGACTGCAATGATGAGAATGATGGAAAAGTAGAGTGAGACGAGGACGGTTATTGAATTGGTTGGATGTTTATTACAGAGTTAGGCCGTGTGCACACGAGCGCAGTTAGTGTGCCCATGCGCACGCACTTACCGGTGCCCGGCGCAGCCATGTGATGCTGTGAGGGGGAACGGTCACATACTAGAGATCATCCCTGTCGATGCATTAGGATGTGCGTCGACGGGGCTGCAAAGCGCGACCCTCCATTGCAGTGGGGCAGACGGGCATCGAGTGGAAGGAACGTCCACTCTCACGGACGTTCCTTCCACTCTGAGTGCACTCGTGTGCACCCGGCCTTAGGTGGTAGGATTTCTTAAACAGACGAGTCTTTAGGGAGCTTTTAAAAGAAGCCAGATTGTGGGACAGTCTCATATTGCGAGGAAGCATGTCCAATAGGGTGGGCACCGCAGAAGAAAAGTCGTGCAGTCTGGCATGTGAGGAGGAACCAAAACAAGGTCATTGTTGAATTTTAAGAGGCAAGCTGGTTTATATTCTGTGATTAGTGAGGACAGGTAGTGGGGAGCTGAGTTAGTGAGGGCTTTGTAAGTCAGGATGAGTAGTTTGAATTTAATTCTGCTGTGGATGGGGAGGCAGGGCCGGATTTGCACCTCAGGAGCCTGTAGGCACAGAAATGTGGAGCGACATTACCATCCCCTCCCCCGAAACAAAAAAAAAGAAAAGAAACATGCCAAAATTAATATTTACATTTTTGTTTTGAGGCTAAGAAAACTAAAACAAAATACATTTTAAAAATCTGAACAGTTTTTCTCTGCGCTCAAATCAAAAGAAGAGGCAGAATCTGTTGCCTTATGTGAATGAGTTACTGTTACAAGTATCTATAAAGCGCCAACAAATTCCTTAATGCTGTACAATGGGAGAAACAGAATAACAAATATACATACATGTTACACAACCAGAATAGAAGCGAAGACCCTGCTCGAGAGCTCACAATCTAAGGCTAGGGTCAGACTGAGGCAGTGCGAACGCGCGTGCAGCCGCACTTAATCACGGCCGTGCTAGCAGCAGATGCCAGGCAATGACGGCCAATATACGAAGTACGGTCGCACAAAAGTCCGGCTGCGCAACGCAAGTGGAAAATGAACGCATTTTTTCGAGAACGTGAAACCGCTAGTACTGATGTACAGAGTGCGCTGCGTCCGCTAGCGGCGTGTGTGCGTGATTAGGAGACGTCAGACGCTGCTAATGTCCGGCCAACATAACGTCCAGATGCAAGAAGTGTTTTATTGATGATCCGTACAAAATCACGGACGAAAATGCGCATAGTATGACCACTATCACGTATTCTGTGAAAAAATGCGTCCATTCGTTCGAACGCACTTTTTCACAGACAACATAAAAATGCGTTCGTCTGACCCTAGCCTTAGAGGAGAGGGGTGACACTAGGTGAGGGCAAATAGGGTATTTAAAGTAGCAGGATGCATGAGGGCTGAGTGGGAAGATGGAGCAAGAAATGTACAGTGGGGGGAATCATGGAGTGAGCCGATAGGCTTCTTTATATTAATGCGTTTTCAGAGACTTCTTGAAGGAGTGGAGAGACGGGGAAAGTCTGATGTTGCGGGGGAGGGAGTTTCATAGAAAGGGGGCAGCTTGAGAGAAGTCCTGAAGTCAAAAGATGGGGATGTGGGTACGAGGAATAGGGATGAGCTGTTCGGGTTCGGACGGTTCGGAGTTCGACCTGAACTTTGGCAGTTCGAAAGTTCTCCAATTTCGAACTTTTTGGGTGTGTTCGGTTCGAGTTCGAAAAAAAAAAGAAATTTTGAAAAAAGTATAGAAAATGCTTAAAAAAATACTAAAAAATCTAGAAATAAAGAGACTCTTTACTGCAGAATATTATAAGCAACGGTTTATTAGATATTGAATTAAAAACTAATCTGTACGTGGAAAGATTATCAACTCTAAATGACTGAGGGTGGGGTGGTGTCTGCTTCTGATTGAGATTTGAGAATTAATTTCCCTAAAACATCCTAATATGCTGCATTTAACCCTTTCGCTACTGAGGCTTTTCACACCTCTGTGCTGAGGTCATTTTTACCGCTTTCGCTCATCATGTTTAACCGCGTTTTGTAGCCATATTTTGATATATGACCCAGACATATTATATATCGTTCTTTCCGGTAGACTTGGCAGATTCATAATATGTCATTATTATATGTGTACACTATGTCATGTCTGTATATTATAACAAAAAATGCAATAAAATTTGAATTTTCAATAATTTATTATGTGTAAAGTGTTTTTTTTTCACATTTTAACATGTGATCGTTTGCAGTTATATTTTGTATGGGGTGCGCTTGTTAAAAAAATTAGAAATGGGGTCTCGTTACATTTTTTTTTGGGGAAAATTTCGCTTTTTTTAACAAACGCACCGCATACAAAAATCGTTAGTGCAGCATTATTGTTCACATTATAATTGAAATGGGAACAATATTGCTGCATTAACAAAACAAAAACAAAAAAAACTTGTTTATTTTTTTTAGATTTTTTTTAAATATTTTTATTTTTATTTATTTTTGTAAAACATTTTTCATGCTCATGTTTGGTATCCTTGGAAAGGCCATGCTCTGGCCGATCCAACAATATCAAACATTAACCCCTAGCTGCCACGGATCGGGAGATAGGGGGTTCATTGGAACCCCCTATCTCCACCAATGGTGGCAGCTAGGGGTTAACTCCAGGACTGGTGTCATCATGCTATGCACGATGACACCAGTCCTCAGGGGGAGTTCCTGGAGGCTTGGCCGACATCCAAGATGTAGGCCAGCTCCAGGAGAGGATCACGATCCGGCACTTTTCAGCGCTGATTCGTGATCCGGCTCCCCAGGGGTTAATCACAGCCACCGTTTGGAAGGGCATTCTGTGCCCTTCCAAACGGTGCCTGGATTAACCCTCTGCCCCCGGCGATAGGGAGGGAGAGAGGTCCGAAGGACCTCCCCCCTCCCTTTCAGGTGCTTCCTCCGCACATGCTGGGTGGGCGCCTGAATTAGATGTCATCGCGCCGCCGCGATGACATCTAATTGCTCCGCCGGGGTCCCGGAGTGCTGGGCTGACATCCAAGATGTCAGCCCGCACCGGGGGGTGCAGCAATCCGCCGGATTGCTGCCTCCTGTGCATGGACGCGCTCAGCGCGTCCATAGCACAGGAGAACCACTTGGCTGGACGCGCTGAGCGCGTCCATAGCAGCCAAGTGGTTAACTGGTGTTTGCAATAAATTCAAAATAACATCTAAGGCTAGGGTCAGATGAGCGCATTTTGTAGGTAGTGGCCACACAGTCTGTTTTTTTCACTGACGCATTTTTTGACTGATGTAGCAGGGAAAATAAATTAAAATGAAAAAACATTCTGTCCGTCAAAAATGCAGCACGTATAAATGCAGTCCATCTGACCTCGTTTCATCACTCACATACAAAGCTACATGGACGTTGCGGACGTGGCGCACTCCGCACGTCCGTTCTAGCAGTTTTACGTTCTTGCCTAACCTGCATCCGTTTGCTGCGTCCGCCATGCATCCGCACTTCCATGCGGACGTACTTCGTGTGTGGGGCTCCATTGGTCAGAATGCTATGCTGCCACGGACGTACAAATGTGCGGCAACACGGACGTGATAACTGCGCTCGTCTGACCCCAGCCTTAAGCAATGTTATTTTTTACCTTGGGATTAAACATTCACAGGGTTATTCAGAGAGCGGTGAAAAGCAGGAGAATAACTGGAGAAGTGAAAATTCTAGGTCAAACTAGCCAAACCAGAAAAATTCTCCCATTTAACTCACTTTCCAAATTGGCTATTTGGTCTAGATTGTTCTCTTCTCCTGCCAGTTCTCCTGGCTTTCACATCTCTCTCAGGGTTGTTCAGAGAATGGTGAAAACCAGGAGAATGGCAGAAAAAGAGAACAATCTGGACCAAATAGCCGATTTGGAAAGTGAGATAAGGCTAGGGTCAGACTAACGCATTTTTCACAGCGACCGAAAGTGCGTCCGAACGCATTGCCATATTTTTTCATGGAATGCGCGAAAACGGTCATACGATGCGCATTTTTGTGCGTGATTTTTTATGGATCCAAAACAGGAAACTTTGGGTGTCTGCACTACCCAGACCCCCATACACTTTTTATGGCAAATATCTAGCATATATGCCCTCTTGGAGGGCACTCTAAAAACCGAATTTTCAGCCCCATTGACTTGTATTGAGTTTGAGTTCGGGTTCGGGTTCGGATCCGAACATTTGGAAAGTTCGGGTTCAGTTTCGAACCGAACTCGGGGAGTGTTCGGCTCATCCCTAACGAGGAACTGATAGCATCAGATCATTGGCAGAGCGAAGTGGTCCTGACGGGATGTACCTGCTAATAAGGGAGATGTAGTCAGGGGTGCGGTTATGGAGAGCTTTGTATGTGACGCACCAATATAATGAATTGGATTCTAAAGGAAACAGGAGCCTGTGTAGAGATTGAAAGAGAGGTGAGTTTAGAGAGGTGCAGGAGGTGAGGTGTATGAGTCTGGCACAGGCGTTCATTACAAAATGCAGTGGGAAAATCTGGGATCTTTTAAGTCCAGAGAAAAGGAGGTTACAGTAGTCAAGGTGGGAGATAAGAGCTTGGATGAGCATTTTAGTAGAGTCTGGATTAAGAAAGGGACGATGCGTGCAATGTTTTTTAGGTGGAAGTAGCAAGATTTGGTTAGAGACTGAATGTGAGGAGTAAAGGATAGATTGGAGTCCAAGAGGAGCCTAAGAGGTAGAAGTAATGGCACCATTCACCTGAAGAGAAATGGGAGCAGGATTCGAGGTTTTAGTGGGAGGGAAGATGAAAAGTTCAGTTTTAGAGAGGTTGAGATTTAGGAAATGGGAAGTCATCCAGTCGGGAGCTGACAGGCAGGCTGTAACAAGTTTCAAAACCGGAGGAGAGAGATCAAGAGAGGAAAGGTAGATTTGGGTGTCATCAGCATAGAGATGATATTGGAATCCATAGGAAGAGATGAGGTTGCCCAAAGAGGCAGTATAGATCAAGAAGAGTAGGGGACCCAGAACAGAGCCTTGAGGTACCCCAACTGAAAGAGGAGCTATTGGTGAGGAGTAGGGATGAGCTGTTCAATTCGATCAGTTCGGAGTTCGCATCGATCATCGCCTGTTCGCGAACTACGAACATTTCCGCTTGTTTGCCGCGTGTTCGCCCACAATGCACCACAATGGACCACAATGCACTTTTCCACTGGCCTGAAGCTTGTAATTGGCTACAGCCTTGCACCTGACCACAGGTCAGGTGCAAGACAGGTTCAAGACTATGCCAATCACGGCTCAGAGTCCTGATTGGGCAAATTTTGCCCAATCATGGGCTCACAGAGCTAAGTCCCGCAGCACACTATATAAGGTTTCACACAACGCTTCAGCACGCGTTTGAGAGGAGATTGTTGTTGTGTTAGTGTGTGTTCTCACTGCCAGTCTGCCACCAGCTACTGGAGGTGAAAGGAAATTGAAATATGGTAGCTAATTCACTGAATACATATTTCTACTCTAGTAATATTTGATAGCTATATAAATATATAGGGCCTGATTGACTGCTCAGTAAATGCCTAATGTGTTCATGAGGTAATGCTGAGTATGGTCTTTCTCTTGGCTTCCTGTTTTTATCAAGGAGTGCAAATTTTTCTATTCAACTCCATTTCCTCTAGAAACTAAGAGAGGCTGACCAGCCGAGAGGAAGGGAGGGACACAGATGGTTATTGTTAATGCATCCTATGGAATATTCCTATTTCTAGAATAGGATATAGATGTGATGTCAATTTAGGCGTGCCTACTAGGTAAGGACAGGAAATGTTTGTAAGTCTAGGTACTGCCCAAAGTAGAAAAAACATGTTCCTATATTGCTGACGTATTGGTTTGTAATTCATGAATTTGTGACACTCCTATTTTTGATAAAACTACTGAATGTATGAAATTTACTCCAGAGTAAAAGAACCACCCAAGACAGCACTTGTGTCCTGGTCTGTTATTCTCACTCGAGTTGTCTCCTGTATGATCACTGGGTCTGGTGACAAAGCAGCTATCTCTCATCACTGGACCGTGGCCATTCCTGTGATGTTCTTGCAGTATACATATCAGGAGGGCTCTCTGGGTGGTCTCATTTCTACAAAATATCTGGGAATTGTTCTAATCTGTGTGTTCTCACTGACACCCAGTATTTTGGGGGGTCAGTAATTGCTACAAAATATTTGGGAATTGAGGTAATGTGTGTCTTGTCACTGCCAGTGCCACGCAGTATTTTGGGGGTCAGTAATTGCTACAAAATATTTGGGAATTGAGGTAATGTGTGTCTTGTCACTACCAGTGCCACGCAGTATTTAGGGGGTCAGTAATTTCTACAAAATATTTGGGAATTGAGGTGATCTGTGTATTGTCACTGCCACGCAGTATTTTGGGGGTCAGTAATTGCTACAAAATATTTGGGAATTGAGGTAATGTGTGTCTTGTCACTGCCAGTGCCACGCAGTATTTTGGGGGTCAGTAATTTCTACAAAATATTCGGGAATTGAGGTGATCTGTGTCTTGTCACTGCCAGTGCCACGCAGTATTTTTGGGGTCAGTAATTTCTACAAAATATTTGTGAATTGAGGTGATCTGTGTCTTGTCACTGCCACCCAGTATTTTGGGGGTCAGTAATTCCTACAAAATATTTGTGAATTGAGGTGATCTGTGTCTTGTCACTGCCAGCTATCAGGGGGTCCCACATACTTTCTGGGAATTTTAATCTGTATCTTGTCACTGTTGCCAGCTATCAGGGGGTCCTATCAGGGGGTCTCACTGACTTGTAGCAGATTTCTACGAATTGTAATTTGTGTCTTGTCACCCATCAGGGGGTCTCACTGATTTATAGGAGGTTTCTGGGAATTGTAATCTGTGTCTTGTCACTGACTGCCAGCTATCAGGGTGTCTCACTGAGTTGTACCAGAAATGGAAATCTTTAATCTTTATACCAGAGTTGAATCGGAGTTCTGTATATATTTAATCTATATATCACTCAACATGTCAGAAAGACCAAAAAGGACAGGCAGACGCTCCCAGAGCTCCCAAGAGGGCAAGCAGCCTCTGTGTCGGGAGGCTGTGCCTCTGGTCGTGGTGGAAGTGGTGCATCCTCTGCAGGGGCACGCTTGTCCTTTCTAGCTGGTGCTGGCCATCTAAAGCAGCAGCAACATACAGAGGATTTGGTGGATTGGCTAACCAGGTCATCCTCATCCTCCGAGTCCTCTGCCAGCCAGGCTTGTAGTGCTTTACAGTCCACCTCAGCTGCCAAAGCATCTAATGCAGCCTCCATGTCCACAGCTACTCCTGCCGTAGCCTCACTATCACACACGAAGGAGTCAGCTGAATTGTTTGACTACAATGACAGTGACATGCTGCTTGAGGATGCGCAGCAACTACAGTGCTCTGATTCAATCTCTGAGGTTGAGGAAGGTAGTATAATCAACCTAGAGGAAGGGGGTGCCGCTGATGACACACAAATAACTGGCACTCATGTTGCCCCAGCAGCTGCAGCATACTGCCAAGTTGGCTCCAGTGACAAGGAGATAGGGGGTGATGACAATGATGATGAGGTCACTGACTCCACCTGGGTGCCTGATTGAACAGAGGAGTCAAGTGAGGAGGAGGAGGCACAACAAACACGAGGCACAACATCCTCTGTGACCAACCGTAGCACTAGCCAGTCCAAGGCATCAGATGTCAGAGCTGCTCAGGTGCAGAGCGCTGTTGTCTAAAAGCACACATCCAGGAACTCTGCTGTCTGTGAGTTCTTTAAGAAATGTGCAGCAGACCCCACCGTTGCTATTTGTAATCTATGTCAGATGAGGCTCAAGTGTGGGAAAGACATCGGACGCTTGGGTACCATGTGCTTGAGGCGACATATGACCACCTGCCACGCAACCCGTTGGCACAAAACTTTGCGTAGGTCCTCCTCCTCCTCATCTGTCTCTACCCCACTGTATGTCCTGCCATGTCATTGCCTGCTACAACCTCCACTGACAGGGATAAATGCTACAGTAATGGATGTACCAGGTCCTTCCTCACAATGTGACAGCATCCCATCAGCTGAAGATTTATGCAGTCAGATTACGTTGCCCCAGCTGCTGCAGTCCCAACCATCCCCAAGCACAGCTTGTAAATGCCAGCTTAGCTAAATTACTCGCATTGCAGCTGCTGCCTTTCCAGCTGGTGGACTCTGCTTCCTTCCGTGAATTTGCCAAATGTGCTGTACCACAGTGGCATGTTCCAAAACGCTATTACTTTTCAAGGAAGGCCATTCCAGCACTATACCAGCACATGGAAGACAATGTTATGGAGTCATTGGGAAAGGCAGTCAGCAGCAAGATGCATGTGACTTTAGACACGTGGTCCAGCAAGCATGGACAGGGTGGTTACATTTCCTTCACGGCACACTGGGTAACTCTGATTGCAGCTGGGAGGGATCCAAGACGGGGCTCTGTGCTGGAGCTTGTTCATCCACCACGCCTCCAGAAAGCTGCTTGTATGAGGTCTGTCTGCTCCACCACCACCTCTCCCTCTTCCTCCTCCTTCTGTGTCTCTGGCGAAGTGGCAGTTAAACCGATGCCTGACAGGGGCTACGCAATGGCTCAAGCAAAAAGATGCCATACTGTGCTTGAGCTGGTTTGTTTAGGGGACAGGAGCAACACCGGGCCAGAAATTCTGTCAGCTCTGCAGGGTCAGGTGCAGAGATGGATAACACCACGCCAGCTTCAGCTGGGAATGGTCGTCTGTGATAATGGCAGCAACCTTCTGCCCGCCCTATGCCTGGGTAAGTTGACGCATGTACCATGCCAAACACACATCCTAAATCTGGTGGTAAAGCGTTTCCTAACCAGGTACCCAGGGCTGGCAGAGCTCTCAGCCAGGCCAGAGAAGTCTGCAGCCACTTCAGATGGTCATTCCCAGTAAGTGTTTGCCTGGCGGAAATTCAAAGGGAATTCCACCTTCCCACAAACCGTCTGATCTGTGACATGCCCACCAGGTGGAACTCGACATTAGCAATGCTGCAGCGTCTGCACAAGCAGCAGAGAGCCATCAACGAGTACCTGTGTGAGTACGGCACAAGGACAGGTTCAGGTCAACTTGCCCCCCCCGCAGTGGCTGATGATCAAGGATGCATGCACTGTACTGTCACCATTTGAGGAGGCAATGAGGATGGTGAGCAGGGACAGTGTATGCACCAGTGACACAATTCCTTTAGTGTTCCTGCTGGAGCACACTCTGCGGGGAATTATAGATGTGGCTCTAGAGGCAAAGCAGCAGGAGGAAGAGGAGGCCTTCCCTAGCTCTGAAGGCCCCAGTTTTTCCGCAGACAGCATTCCAGCGGGTCCTCCTCAGATCAGACAGGAGGAGGATGAGGAGGAGGAATATTTAGGTAGTGGGGGCATTGAAGGTGGGGATTCCTCAAGGGAGGGTTTTGTGTGCCCAGAAACACAAGGACTAGTACGTGGCTGGGAGGAGGAAGTGCACAATGGGCAGGGCCGGTGCTCCCACTAGGCAAGCTAGGCAACCGCCTAGGGCACACTGCTGTCTAGGGGCACAGCCGGGCCCAACCCAGGTTCCATTATTGTACCCGTTCCTCATTGTGCGGCTCGTGTAGCCGGCAGTGGTGGATCACAAAGCTGACATTGTTGGCTCATGGACCCCTGCATGCGGCACAGAAGGTGGATGTCTTATGGTGACGATGTGCAGGTCCCACCAGAGGCAGATGAAAGAAAAAAAGAGGCAGAAGAAAAGCACAAAAGAGAGAATGAAAGAAAGAAAAAAGAGGCACAGAAGAAAAAAAAAGTCAGATTAAAGAAAGGGTGAAAGAAAGAGGCACATAGGGCAGAGGAAAGAAAAAGGCACAGAGGGCAGAGGAAAGAAGGAGGGCACAGATGGCAGAGGAAAGAAGGAAGCACAGAGGGCAGAGGAAAGAATGAGGCACAGAGGGCAGAGGAAAAAAGAGGCACAGAGGGCAGAGAAAAGAAAGAGGCACAGAGGGCAAAGGAAAGAAAGAGGCACAGAGGGCAGAGGAAAGAAAGAGGCAAAGAGGACAAAGGAAAGAAAGAGGCACAGAGGGCAGAAGAAAGCAAGAGGCACAGACTGACCCCAGGCCCGACCAGCGGAGGGGAAAGATGGGCAACGAATGACCGTGTTCGGCCCCCCTGCACAGTGTGTGTGTGTGTGTGTGTGTGTGTGTGTGTGTATGTGTTCCCCGTGCATTTCAACAGTTAACAATTCTTTTGGGGGAGCGTAAGTAGCTGGTCTTGCCTATTGCGCAACATAGTCTAGCACCGGCCCTGACAATGGGGTCATCCTCCTCATTGACCAGGAAGCTAATGCCCCCTCCAGCAGCCTATGCAGCATGGGCTCCCTTATCCTGCAAAGCCTGCTAAAGGACCCCAGGATTCGTGCTATCAAGGAGAGGGATCATTACTGGTTATCAACCCTTCTTGATCCACGATACAAGGGTAAAGTTGCAGAGCTCATCCTGCCCGCACAGAGAGAGCACAGGATGAAAAACTTGAGGACGCACTAAAGCGACACTTGTGTAACACCTTTCCAGGCACTGGTAGGTTACCAAGTGATGACACAGGTGCTTCTGAGGCTGCGGATGATCAGAGGAATAGTGGTGAAGGCCGGGGCCGCTTGACTGATACCTTTTTAAAGAATTTTAGTCCACGACGCTCAGGGACATCAAATTGCCAGCGTCCCATTGCCAGCGTCTTCACCATATGGTGCAAGACTACCTAGGGGCAAGGGCAGACCTGCATACCTTTCCAGCAGATGATCCACTGGCTTACTTGGTGTTGAGATTGGATCACTGGCCAGGATTTAGCCAATATGCTATGCAGCTACTAGGTTGCCCTTCATCCAGCGTGCTTTCTGAAAGGACGTTCAGTGCCGCTGGAGATTTTGTCACAGACAAAAGAGTGCATCTGTCCACCGACTCTGTAGACCAGCTGACATTTATAAAAATGAATCAGTCCTGGATCAGCAGCTATCAATCCCCTGATGCTGACGTAACGGAATAGATCGGGGATGTCTTCTGCATTCACAAAACCTCCAACCCTGCACTCTTCCACAATACCACAAAAGGGTTACGATGTGAAGGCACTTGCTGCCATGAAAGGCACAATATTTGGCTGCACTGACGCCGTTACCAGATTCATATCTTTTTAATATAGGACCGCATGGTCCACCCCTGCACTCTTCCACAATACCACAGAGGGGTTACTGTACGATGGCACTTGCTGGTCTGGCACCAAAAGCACAATATCTGGATGCACTGACGCGTTTACCAGATTCATATCATTTTAATATAGGACCGCAGGGTCCACCCCTGCACTCTTCCACAATACCACAGAGGGGTTACTGTATGATGGCACTTGCTGGCCTGGCACCAAAGGCACAATATTTGGGTGCACTGCCACTGACGTCTGTACCAGATTCATATCCTCAGAGGGGTTACTGTGTGACAGCACTGTTGCCGACGCTAAAGGCCCAATTTTAAAGTACCTATTGTTACTTTCATCCAAAGCCTACATAAGTTTCACCATAATTTAGCCAAAAGATCACTAAACTTTTTCTGCGCGTCCTAAAATGTCTTTTCATACAGGCTGCCGCGCCAAGCAGTTGTTTATGAATAGATTAAAGGAAAAGCATTTACCGTCATTTGAAACGTCATTTTTTTGTTTTTAAATGTTTCTATACATCTTAGAAATCCGCCACTTCACGGGAAGGTTATGGGGACCTCCTAGGCACGATATTTGATTTTTTTTTTTTTTTAACCCTTATTTCATGGAAAACTCATTGTCCCTTTAACCCTTTCGCTGCGGTGGACGCGCTCAGCACGTCCAACCGCATGTAGCGTTCCATGCGGTGGACGCGCTGAGCGCGTCCTCTCTTTGGGGTCAGCGTTCGGCCGGGTTCCGGCCGATCGCTGGCCCCCCCGGTGCGGGCTGACATCCTCGATGTCAGCCCAGCACCCGGAACCGCCGCCGGAGTAATTAGGTGTCATTGCGGGGGCGCGATGACACCTAATTCCGGATGTGCGGAGGAGGCGCCTGAAAGGGAGGGGGGAGGTCCTTCGGACCTCTCTCCCTCCTGATCGGCGGCATGCAGGGGGTTAACCCAGGCACCGTTTGGAAGGGCACAGCCTGCCCTTCCAAATGGTACATGGCATTAACCCCATGGGGGCCGGATCACGAATCGGCACCGAAAAGCGCCGGTTCGTGATCCTTTCCCGGAGCTGGCCGACATCTTGGATGTCGGCCAAGCTTCCGGGTATGCCCCCTGAGGACTGGCATCATTGTGCATAGCACGATGACGCCAGTCTTGGAGTTAACCCCTAACTGCCACCAATGGTGGAGATAGAGGGTTCCAATGAACCCCCTATCTCCCGATCCGTGGCAGTTAAGGGTTAATGTTTGGTATTGTTGGATCGGCCAGAGCATGGCCGTTCCAACAATACCAAACTTGACTATGAAAAAGTTTTTTTTAAAAAATTAAAGATAAAAATAAAAAAATATTAAAAAAAATTATAAAAAAAAAATAAACAAGTTTTTTTTTTCTTTTTTTTGGTTTGTTAATGCAGCAATATTGTTCCCATTTCAATTATAATGTGAACAATGATGCTGCACTAACGATTTTTGTATGCGGTGCATTTGTTAAAAATTGGGTAATTTTCCCCAAAAAAAAGTAACGAGACCCCATCTCAAATTTTTTTAACAAGCGCACCCCATGCAAAATATAACCACAATTGCTCGCATGTTAAAATGTGAAAAAAAAAACACTTTACATGTTGTAAATTATTGAAAATTCATATTTTATTGCATTTTTTGTTATAATATACAGACAGGTCATGACGTATACATATAATAATAATGATATATTATGAATCTGCCGAGTCTGACGGAAAGAACGATATATAATATGTCTGGGTCATAGACTAAAATAAGCCTTCAAAACGCGTTTAAACATGATGAGCAAAATCGGTAAAAATGAGCTCAGCACAGAGGCGGGAAAAGCCTCAGCAGCGAAAGGGTTAAAAACGTTTTTTTTTTTTGCTTTTTGTCCTTGTTTCCTGTCCCCCAGGGCACTACCCGGACCCCCATACACCTTTTATGGCAAATATCTAGCATATATGCCCTCTTGGAGGGCACTCTACAAACCGAATTTTCAGCTCCATTGACTTGTATGGAGTTCGAGTTCGGGTTCGGGTTCGGATCTGAACATTTGGAAAGTTCGGGTTCGGCTTCGAACCGAACTCGGGGGGTGTTTGGCTCATCCCTAGTTGTCAGCTCCCTATATATAAAATAAAAAACAGCAAAAGGTTGCACTCAACCTCAAAACTAAGTGGGTGCATCTAAGGCTGGGGTCAGACGAACGCAGTGTTAATGTCCGTGTTGCCCGCACATAAGTACGTCTGTGATAGCATACAATTGTGTTAAATGGAGCCCCACACACGAAGTACGTCCGCACAGAAGTGCGGGGCTGACGGACGCTGCAAACGGACGCAGGTTAGGCAAGAACGTAAAACTGCTAGAACGGACGTGCAGAGTGCACCACGTCCACAACGTCTGCATAGCTTTGTGTGTGAGTGATGGAGCATGGTCAGACGGACTGCATTTGTATGTCCAGCATTTTTGACGGACAGAATGTTTTTTCATTTTTATTTATTTTCCCTGCTACATCAGTCAAGAATACTTTTACTTTTTGTCCTTGTTTCCTGTCCCCCAGGGCACTACCCGGACCCCCATACACCTTTTATGACAAATATCTAGCATATATGCCCTCTTGGAGTGCACTCTAAAAATCTAACTTTCAGTCCCATTGACTTGAATTGAGTTCTTGTTCGAGTTCGAATTTGAAGCTTTGAAAAGTTCGAGTTCGAATGCGAACTGAACTCGGGGGTTTCCGGCTCATCCCTCGTGAGGAGACAGCAGCGAAGGAGCGAACAGAGATAGGAAGAAAACCAGGAGAGAGCAATGTCATTGAAGCCAAGTTAACTCAGCGTGAGGAGCAGGAGAGGGTGATCAACAATGTCGAGTGCAGCGGAAAGGTCAAGAAGAATAAGGAGGAAGAAGTGACCTTTGCCTTTAGCGGCATTAGTCACCTTGGTCAGAGCAGTCTCAGATTGTTGGGAGCGAAAGCCAGACTGGTGCAGATCGAGTAGAGAGTTACCACAAAGAAACTGGTGAGCTGGTTATAGACTAGATGTTCTAGGATTTTGGAGGCAAAGGGAAGCAGAGACATGGGACAGTAGTTCAAGAAGAAGGTAGGATCAAGAGATGGCATTTTTAGAATGAGGGTGATCAAAGCACGTTTGAACACAGAAGGGAAGATTCCAGAGGAGAGGGAATATATGAGTCAAAACAGGGACAGTAACTGGTAGGACAGGCCGAATAAGGTGTGAGGGGATGGGATCAAATGGACTGGTGGTCAGACAGGAGAAGTTCTGAGACATTCTTCTCTGAGACCGGAGAAAAGGAAGACATACAGGGTTATTCAAAGATATTCGAAAAGTCACCGCACGTTCGGTGACTTTTCGTTCTCTTCAATTCCTTTTGCTCCTTTTCGGCTCCTTTTGCCGATCCCATTTCGGTGACCCTGCGGTGTATTCAGCAAACACCACAGGGTCCTCGAATTGCAGGGAAAAGCTATCGCAAAACCCAGCGAATGCACGCCGAAAACCCACAAAAACATCTGGATTAACCTGCCGAAAACCACGGAGAAACCCAAGCAGGAGCCGATCACCCGCAGCGAAGCCACCGGAAAAAGCCGAGACCGCAGACAGAGTGAAGTGAATAAATTAGAAAAACAGTTTGCATGAATGTTTGAAAGTGAAACACTGTTTGCAAAGAAACTACTCAGCGAAAATGTCTTAAATTTACATATGAGGTCCAGGGAATGATAATAAAGAGGGCTGTTACAAAAAAATAAGTAAACTTTAAAAAAAAAAATCGGACTTTTAAAAAAATAAAAAAATCAGAAAAATGCTTAAAAAATGCTTAAAATATCCTAAAAAATCGATAAATAAAGAGACTCTTTACTGCAGAATTTTATAATGAACGGTTTATTAGATATTGAATTAAAACGGGAATATTTTTAACATTGAAGCCTATGGGATTCTCCTGAATAAATTTGCCGAATTAAACCACCGAATGGCAGGGCATTTCGGGAACCTTTCACTGCTGGTTTTCGTTCTCTGAATAGTCGAAGCAGTGCATTTTCATGGGGTTTTCACTGCCCTCGAACAGGCACCGAACAGGCACCGTATGTTCAGGCAATTCGCCAGGATTTGGCGAATTGCCTGCTCTCTGGATAGCTGAATGGCCAAGAAAGGTAACCGAACGCTGATTTTCAGCATTCGGTTACCTTTCTCAAACAATTCGGATCTCTTTGAATAACCATGTTAATGTTAATACATGTACAATACAATATATTGTATGGATAGTATAACACCAAAACACAAAACCTGTACAGTGTGATGTATAAATATTATAACACCTAACATAAAACATACTGTATATACAGCACAACCTCAACACACAAGAAGTATACAGTCGGTGTTACATTTAGAGTGTAACACCGAACATAAAACATATATACACCATGACACAATCACTCAAGACACGTAGTGAGATATATATACAGGGTAATTCAAAGAGATTCGAAAAGTCACCGCATGTTCGGTGACTTTTCGTTCTCTTCAATTCGGTTCCTTTTGCCGATCCCATTTCGGTGACCCTGCGGTGTATTCAGCAAACACCACAGGGTCCCCGAATTGCAGGGAAAAGCTGCCGTAAACCTGACAAAAACTAACCGCAAAACCCGGCGAATGGACGCCGAAAACCCGCAAAAACATCTGGATTAACCTGTCGAAAACCACGGAAAAACCCGAGCAGGAGCCGATCACACACAGCGCAGCCGCCGGAAAAAGCTGAGACCGCAGGAGAGGCAGTGAATAAATTAGAAAAACAATTTGAATGAATGTTTGAAAAGTGAAACGCTGTTTGCAAAGAAACTACTCAGCGAAAATGTCTGAAATTTGCATATGAGGTCCAGGGAATGATAATAAAGAGGGCTGTTACAGAAAAAATAAGTAAACTTAAAGAAAAAAAAATCGGACTTTTAAAAAAAAAATCCAGAAAAATGCTTAAAATATCCTAAAAAATCTATAAATAAAGAGACTCTTTACTGCAGGATTTTATAATGAATGGTTTATTAGATATTGAATTAAAACAGGAATATTTTTAACATTGAAGCCTATGGGATTCTCCTGAATAAACCTGTCAAATGAAACCACCGAATGGCAGGGCATTTCGGGAACCTTTCACTGCTGGTTTTTGTTCTCTGAATAGCCGAAGCAGTGCTTTTTCATGGGGATTTCACTGCTCTCAAACAGGCACCGAACAGGCACCGTATGTGCAGGCAATTCGCCAGGATTTGGCGAATTGCCTGCTCTCTGGATAGCCGAATGGCCAAGAAAGGTAACCGAATGCTGATTTTCAGCGTTCGGTTACCTTTCTCAAGCAATTCGGATCTCTTTGAATTACCCTGATAGTAGAAGAGGGGGAAGGGAGTGAGGGAGTCAGTGGGGTGGAATGGTTAAAGGAGGGGGAGGGCAGTGAATGTAGCAGCATGTTTGTTTTATATATAGATGCATATATTGCCCCTGCTGTAGAACAGAAAAAAAAATACTTTTTTCAATTTTTTATTTTTATGCATTACATGGTCATGTTTGGTATAATTGTAATGACCAGACTCTGACCCTTCCAATGACACCTCACTTAACCTTGTGTGGTGTAAAATTCAGGGATGCAGGTTCCAAAGTCCCCCTGTCTCTCCTCACTGCAGCACCATGGTCTAGGTTGTGAATTAAAATATGCGTTGCTTCTCCAGATACACACTTGGTGGCAGTGTGGGAAATGACGTGAGTTAGTGTAGCATCAATGTGCACTTTATAATTGTAAACTGAATAATAGTGCCGTGCTAGAAAAAAAAATATATTAAAATAATATTTTTGTCTATTTTATTTTTTTCTTACGTCTAACCTGGTTATATATTTGGTATCACTGACTGGAAATCATCATACCTCATATGTGCCTCTAGCCCTTAGGGCTCCAGAGATACAGTGGTCTTAATTATTGCAAATTGTAAAATATTTTTATTTTTTTACACACAGAGCAAGGCACCCCCTTATGGCAGGTGCCTGTAGGCACATGCCTACTCTCCCTAATTATCAATCCGGCCCTGATTGTAGGGGTACACAGAGAGGGGTGGCAGAGACCGAGCGATGGGTGAGATGGATGAGCTGCGCTGATGTGTTTAGAATGGACCTCAGGGGGAGAGCCGGGGTGAGAGGAAGGCCAGTTAGTAGGTCATTGCAGTAGTGTAAGCGGGAAATTAGAAGAGAGTGGTTAAGTTGGTTGGTGGTGTCAGCAGTCAGAAAAAGACAAATGTAGGCGATATTGCAGATGTGATTGAGGCAAGATGAGGAAAGTGATTGGATGTGGGGGCTGAAAGAAAGGCTGAAGTCAAGAGTCACTCCGAGGCAATGGACCTGGGGTGAGGGAATGATAGTGATACTGTTAAGCAAAATGCAGGTCTTTATTTTGTAAGGGACTTTCTCTTAAATGCATCTCAAAAACTTGAACCCAGAAAATAATTATTGCAAGGAATGCTTATATATTATAAATAATTTACAGATTAGCACATACATACAATAAAACTGTATGAAAGGCAAAAGGCTGAGAAATAGAAAACCAACTCGGTTTTCTAGTTTTCCTGTGTAGTGTATTTTATTTATATAAAAATCCTCTATGCATAAAAGATTACAATAAAATATTGATACATAGAAAAAAATAGTTTACAAAGCTTCCCATAAATATCATAGATTTCAGTAACATAATATATTGTAAGTAGTGCACACATGCATGCAACTGCAATTTCATTTTCATTTCCTTTCGCAATTTGCGCATATAACTACAATTTAAGCAACATTTCAATCCGTAATTATCATAGTGATTACAATTTAGAGCTCTTTATAGATTGGAACATTTAGGTCCGTATTCCACGTGAAGTGGCGATTTGCTAGCACTTCTTGGTTAGTACTATTAATTCACAGTGCAAAAGAACTCCTCTAAGCACAAAAAACTACCCCCCCCCCCACGATATGGGGAGATAGATGAACTCCCCTTCAGGCACTCCCCCTGCTCTGGCAGGGAGAGAGAGTCTGAACCTGACGTCGTTGCGGCTGTCGCAATAACGTCAGTGCACCGGGATGGGTATAAACATGCAGATCTGACTTCAAGGAAGTTAGTCTGCGGGGGACCCCACAGAGAGAAGTGAGTATTGACGGGAGGGGTATCAAATGCATGGGACGTGTTACGCCATCAGAGAAAAGCCGACAAGCCACCGGATGGGTAAAAAAAAAAAAGATTGAATGTGTGAAATTTGAAATGCTGTTTGTAAAAAAAAGAAAAAATACATATAAGATCCTATGAATAATAATGAAAAAGTCTGTTAAAGAAAAAAGAAAGACCACTATTTAAAAAATAAAATAAATGTCGGGAAAAGGAAACTTTTTGCCAGAAACTTTTTGTCTAAAAAATACCTAAAAAAAATAAAGTGACTTTTTACTGCAGATTAAATGAATAAACGGTTTATTAGATATTACATAAATATCTTTTTAACATTGAAAACTATGGGATTTGCCTGATTAAACCTGCGGTATGAAAGCACCAAACATCAGGGCATTTTGATAACTTTTCACTGCTGTCGGTGTTCTGCCACTATATTAACCATTGCTTTTTTATAGGGGAGTTCACTGCCATTGAGCACTGTATTTTGCTTGCAATTCACCAAAATTTGGAAAACTACCTGCTTTGTAATTAGCCGAGTGGCCACGAAAATGCACCATATGGGGAAATTCACCGTTCGGTGCATTTTTCGGGGATCTCTTTATTATTATTATTCTTTATTTATAAAGCGCCAGCATATTTTGCAGCGCTGTACAATAGGCACAGTATAGACAGGGTTACAATACATTGAACAACATTTGACAAACAGTACAGGAGGAGATAAGGGCCCTATTCCCGTAGGAACTCACAATCTAGAAGGGTTGGGGTTGGAAACAGGAGGAGAGGACTGCAAGGTGAGAGTGATTGACGGTTGCGTCAGTGAGTTGGGTGGTAGGCTTCCCTAAATAGGAACGTTTTAAGGGAGCGTTTGAAGGAAGAGAAGTTAGGGGAAAGTCTGATCGTACGAGGGCGAGTGTTCCAGAGAATGGGGGCTGCACGTGAGAAGTCCTGCAGTCTATCATGGGAAGAGGTGATGCAGGGAGATGCTAGGAGCAGGTCGCTGTTTGACCTTAGGGAGCGGGCTGGGGTGTATTTGGTGATTAGTGAGGACAGGTATTGCAGAGCTGAGTTAGTGAGGGTTTTGTAGGTAAGGATAAGGATTTTGAACTTAATTCTGCAGTGGATGGGGAGCCAGTGAAGGGACTCGCAAAGGGGAGTGGCAGAGACAGAGCGGCGGGTGAGGTGGATTAGCCTGGCGGAGGCGTTCAGGATGGATTGTAGTGGGGAGAGGCGGGAGAGAGGGTAGCCAGATAAGAGATTATTGCAATAGTCAAGTCGGGAGATTACCAGGGCGTGCATGAGTTGTTTTGTGGTGACAGCGGTAAGAAATGGCCGAATTCTGGAAATATTACGTAGTTGGTATCGGCAGGAGGAGGAAAGAGACTGGATGTGGGGGGGTGAAGGAGAGAGCAGAGTCAAGTGTAACTCCAAGACAGCGAACTTGGTTTGATGGGGAGATGGTGATACCCTCCACCGTGATAGAGAAGTCAGGAGGTGGGGAGGCATTAGAGGGAAGAATTAGTAGGAGCTCAGTCTTAGACATGTTGATCTTTAGGTGGTGGGAGGCCATCCAGAAGGAGATGCCAGATAAACAGTCACTGACTTTGGAAAGGACAGGGGGAGAGAGATCAGGGGTAGAGAGGTAGATCTGAGTGTCATCAGCGTAGAGGTGGTAATTAAAGCCAAAGCTATTAATGATTTTGCCCAGGGAGGAGGTGTAGATGGAAAAGAGCAGAGGACCAAGGACAGAGCCTTGAGGTACACCAACAGATAGAGGCAATGAAGAGGAGGAGTTACCAGCAAAGGGCACAGAGAAGGACCTGTTGAGTAATAGGAGTCAACCCAAGTGAGTGCAGTGTCACTGAGACCAAGAGAGTTGAGGGTCAGTAGAAGGAGTGGATGGTCAACAGTGTCAAAAGCAGCCGAGAGGTCAAGCAGGATGAGAATAGAATAGTGGCCGTGTTTTTTAGCAGTTAGGAGGTCGTTGGTGACTATGGTGAGGGCAGTTTCAGTTGAGTGTAGGGGACGGAAGCCAGGGTCAAGTAGGGAATTGGATGACAGAAAGAGGGAGAGGCGGTTGAAGACTAGTTTTTCTAAGAGCTTAGATGTGAAGGGAAGCAGGGATACAGGACGGTAGTTGGATGGAGAGTTGGGATCGAGGGATGGTTTCTTTAGTAAAGGGGTAACTAGCGCGTGTTTGAAGGCGGATGGGAAGGAGCCGGTGGAGAGAGATAGGTTGAAGATGTGTGTGAGAGCAGGTGTGAGGGAGGAGGAAAGGGGAGGAATTAGATGTGAGGGAATGGGGTCGAGCGGGCACGTGGTGAGATGTGAGGAGGACAATAAGGAATTGACTTCCTCATCAGTGGCTGGGAGGAAGCGGCAGAGGGTAGCAGAGGGGACCTCTGGGAGTGGAGGTGGCAGGTTACTATCTTGTGTTGGGATGTTGCTTCTGATAGTTAGAGTTTAATTGAGGAAGAAATCTCTGTGAATAACCCCTTTAAAGAAACCATAGGAACAGGTTAACATCTCTCATTGTGAGTCTACTATATGGAGGCATTGAACATGCATGGTACTTATTGTCAGGACACAAAAAGAAAGCCTCTGTTTTCCAAAACCATCAGTGCTGCAAGCCTGAAGTAGGCCAAAGACCATCTTGACACTCCACAACGCTGCTGTGAAAATGTTTTGTGGACTAATGAAACTAAGGCAGAATTGTTTGGGAAGTACACACAGCCCTCTTTATGGCATAAGAACGGAACTGCATAAGAACATAGAAACATCACCCCGACAGTTCAGTATTGTGAAAGGAGCATCATGTGTTGGGTCTGCTGTTGCTTTGGGGTCTGGACAACTTGCCTCCATTGAAGAAAAAATTATTCACATTTTTTTCAAGATATCCTACAGAAACATGAAAGTAAATCCACTGCAGAATGGCTTAAAAAAAAAGAAAATCTGCCTTTTGGAGTGGCCCAGTCAAAACCCAAACTTTAACCTCATAGAGATACTCTGGAATTGCCTTCATAACAGACATCCTAAGAATATGGTGGAGCTGAAGGGTGGTTGAAAAATCCTCTTGGACATTGTTTAGGTCTAATCCACAGCTAACAGAAAAGCTTGGCAGAGGCTATTGCTGCCAAAAGGAGGATCAACTAGCTTTTAAATCCAAGTGTTTGCTTACTTTTTCAACAGCCTTGTGTATGATTAATGGATTGTTCAATAAAGACATGAAAGATTATTATTGTTTGCATGATGTTAGCTTAAGTAGATTGCATTTGTGTATATTTGTGGCTTTAATGTAGATGAGATGATATTTTACTACCAATTCATGCAGAAAACAAAGTAATTCCAAAGGCTTCACATACTTTTTCTTGCCACAGTACATTCCAACACAGCAAGTACAATATAAGATCTGAAAAAAGAGAGGATAACCAGATAGCGCAAAAACATATATATATATGGTTATAGTATGTTATACTGTCACTCGATATTACTTATCGATATTGCGGGAATGAAAGTTGGGATTGTCCACTGTCCAGACACAAATCCAACAGGAGGGGAAAAGGATCAACTCAATGGGTAAAAAACAGGGAGATAGCAGTAGTCTTTCAGGACAAATCTTCTAGAAAGCACAATATTCTCCCGCTCCCGTCTTCTCCCTCTCTTAGGGCTTAGTGTAGTTCACTCAAAGAGAACACAAACAGGCGCTCACATAGCGCAATAACTTCTTACAATAGAGAAATGTAGAAAGGTACAGCCAAATGTGCACTCACCGAGGTTGGAGCCTGTCAGGTTATTAGGCTCATTTCACACGCATAAGTGTTTCTTTAAGGCAAAAACACCTAAAAACGCCCATCTGTACGTTCGTCTGGGTTTGGTGGCTCAATCTATATATATAAACGTGAAAGTCCTGGCTGACTGACTGACTGACTGGTTGACTGACTGACTAATCAATGCCCAGCTGAAACCGTTTAATCTAGGAACGTGAAATTTTGAAGGTGCACTGTTTTTATGATGTAGGCACCCACTATGGAAGGATTTTTGGAAACTCTGCCCCTAAGGGGGTGAAAAAGGGGTTGAATATTTTAAACAGGATACCTATAGCTCAAAATCTGAATATTTTTCAAGACGAATCTAAATACCAATTTTCACGTGTGTAACACACGTGAAAATCGGTATTTAGATTTGTCTTCAAAAATAAAAAAAGCACGTATTTTAACATTTTCTGAAAATTCCATGGGGGGGCAAAAAGGGGGGTTGAATACTTTTATCATAAACGCGAAAGTCCTGACTGACTGATTGACTCATCAATCCCCAGCTGAAACCGTTTAACCTCGGAATGTGAAATTTTGAAGGTTCACTGTTTTTATGATGTGGGCACCCACTAAGCAAGGATTTTTGGAAACTCCACCCCTAAGGGGGTGAAAAAGGGGGTTGAATATTTTAAACAGGATACCTATAGCTCAAAAACAGAAGATGTTACAGACGTGAAAATCAGTATTTAGATTCTTCGTGAAAAATAAAAAAACACATATTTTACCATTTTTCAAAAATTCATCGGGGGGCAAAAAAAGGGGGTTGAATATTTAAAATATTTTATAGAGGATACCTATATCTTAAAAACAGAAGATGGTACAGACGTGAAAATCGGTATTTAGATTCATCTTGACAAATTAAAAAAACACGTATTTTACCACTTTCTGAAAATTCCTTGGGGGGGCAATAAGGGGGGTTGAATACTTTTATCATAAACGCGAAAGTCCTGACTGACTGACTTATTGACTCATCAACGCCCAGCTGAAACCGTTTAACCTAGGAATGTGAAATTTTGAAGGTGCACTGTTTTTATGATGACTAAGAAAGGATTTCTGGAAACTCCGTCCCTAAGGGGATGAAAAAGGGGGTTGAATATTTTAAACAGGATACCTATAGCTCAAAATCTGAATATTTTTCAAGACGAATCTAAATACCGGTTTTCACGTGTGTAACACACGTGAAAATCAGTATTTAGATTTGTCTTGAAAAATAAAACAACACTTATTTTACCATGTTCTGAAAATTCCTTGGGGGGGCAATAAGGGGGGTTGAATACTTTTATCTGTATACCTATATTTCAAAAACCAAAGATGTTACAGACGTGAAAATCAGTATTTAGATTTGTCTTGAAAAATAAAAACAGCTGTTTTACCATTTTCCAAAAATCCCAAGTGGGGGGGTGAAAAAAAGGGGGGGCTGAATACTTTAATCAGGATACCTATATCTCAAAAACAGAAGATGTTACAGACGTGAAAATCAGTATTTAGATTTGTCTTGAAAAATAAACAAAGCACGTATTTTAACATTTTCTGAAAATTCCATGGGGGGGCAAAAAGGGGTTGAATATTTTAAACAGGATACCTATAGCTCAAAAACAGAAGATGTTACAGATGTGAAAACCGGAATTTAGATTCTTCTTGAAAAATAAAAAAACACGTATTTTACCATTTTGCAAAAATCCAAGTGGGGGGGGGCGAAAAAAGGGGTTGAATATTTTAAATATTTTAAACGGGATACCTGTATCTCCAAAACCGGCGATGTTACAGTCCTGAAAATTGGTATTTAGATTAGTCTTGAAAAATAAAACAACACTTATTTTACCATGTTCTGAAAATTCCTTGGGGGGGGACAGGGGGGTTGAATACTTTTATCTGTATACCTATATTTCAAAAACCGAAGATGTTACGGGTGTGAAATTTGGTATTTACAATCTTCGTGAAAAAAACAAACATTTTTTTTTTGCCATTTTCCACAAATCCAATTGGGGGGTCGGGGGGAAAGGGGTCTGAATATTTTTATCATTAGACCTATATTTCAAAAACCAAAGATGTTACAGACATGAAATTTGGTATTTACAATCTTCTTGAAAAATAAAAACAGCTGTTTTACCATTTTCCAAAAATCCCAAGTGGGGGGGTGAAAAAAAGGGGGGGCTGAATACTTTAATCAGGATACCTATATCTCAAAAACAGAAGATGTTACAGGTGTGAAATTCGATATTTACAATCTTCGTGCAAAAAACCCCCATATTTTACCATTTTCCAAAAATCCAGTTAAGGGGGGTGGGGGCAAGGGATGTGAATACGTTTATCAGTATACCTATATTTCAAAAAACAAAGATGTTACAGGTGTGAAATTTGGCACTTACATTCTTCTTGAAAAATAAAAAAACACGTGTTTTACAATTTTCCAAAAATCCCAAGTGGGGGGAAAGGGGGGGTTCTACCAAAAAAAACTCAAGTGTCTTCTAAAAATTTTTTTAACAAATCATAAAATCGAAGCGAAGCCGCGGGTAAAAGCTAGTAATTCATAAGGCACATCCAGCAAGGTACAAGGAATTTAATGAATAAAATACATTAAAACATATGAACGAAGATAATATTAACTGAGATGCGATTCGGCCATAGGCCCTCTTCAGTCAGTGTACACTTTTTCTGTGAAAAAAAACAGTTTTAAAAAATGCTCAAAAAACCTGACTGAGGTAAAATGATGGGGATTCAGTTCACAAAGTTATGATCATAATTTGCTTAAGCCTGTCACAGTCACCAATGTACCCCATCTTTGACAGGCCCTATCTAACTTGACCGAGTACACACTTACAGGATCCACTCACCCTGGAGCTCCCCGGCAGCTCGAGGCCTTCATAGGCTGTCATGGTGGACTCCTGTGAACAGGGAGGGGTGCACACCAAATGGGAGTTGTCAGTAGGGATGAGCTGTTCGGGTTCGGACGGTTCGGAGTTCGACCCGAACTTTGGCAGTTCGAAAGTTTGTGTTCGGTTCCAGTTCGAAAAAAAAAGGAAATTTTGAAAAAAGTATAGAAAATGCTTGAAAAAATACAAAAAAATCTAGAAATAAAGAGACTCTTTACTGCAGAATATTATAAGCAACAGTTTATTAGATATTGAATTAAAAACTAATGTGTACGTGGAAAGATTATCAACTCTAAATGACCTCTGTTCACAAACGGGCATAACACCAGGTGTTTTTAGTCTGGTAATCAATTTGATACATTGTACACCATACTGAGGGTGGGGTGGTTTCTGCTTCTGATTGAGATTTGAGAATTAATTTCCCTAAAACATACTTTGCTGCATTTAACCCTTTCGCTGCTGAGGCTCTTCACACCTCTGTGCTGAGGTCATTTTTACCGCTTTCGCTCATCATGTTTAACCACGTTTTGTAGCCATATTTTGATATATGACCCAGACATATTATATATCGTTCTTTCCGGCAGACTTGGCAGATTCATAATATGTCATTATTATATGTATACGTTATGTCATGTCTGTATATTATAACAAAAATGCAATAAAATTTGAATTTTCAATAATTTATTATGTGTAAAGTGGTTTTTTTCACATTTTAACATGCGATCGTTTGCGGTTATATTTTGTATGGGGTGCGCTTGTTAAAAAAATTAGAAATGGGGTCTCGTTACATTATTTTTTGGGGAAAATTTTGCTTTTTTTAACAAACGCACCGCATACAAAAATCGTTAGTGCAGCATTATTGTTCACATTATAATTGAAATGGGAACAATATTGCTGCATTAACAAAACAAAAACAAAAAAAAAACATTTCATCACTCACATACAAAGCTACACGGACGTTGCAGACGTGGCGCACTCCGCACGTCCGTTCTAGTAGTATTACGTTCTTGCCTAAGGCTGCTGTCAGACGAGCGTAGTGTTCACGTCCGTGATTGCGCCTAAAAGTACGTCCGTGATAGCATGAAAGAAAGTCCATTGGAGCCTGACACATAAAGTACGTCCGCACTGAACTGCGGACGCACAACGGCCGCAGCCCATGGACGCAAGGCAGGCAAGAACGTACAACCCCTAGAACGGCCGCACAAAGTGCGCTGCGTCCGCAACGTCTGCATAGCTTTGTGTGTGAGTGATGGAACGTGGTCAGACGGACTGCATTTATACGTCCAGCATTTTTCACGGACAAAATGGTTTTGCTTTTTAATTTATTTTCCCTCCTACATCCGTCAAAATATATACGTCAGTGAAAAAAACGGACTGTCTGGCCACTACTGCGTCTTGCGTACTAACGTACGTCCGTGTGCACGGACGTACAGTCCGTAGAATCACGCTCGTCTGACCCTAGCCTAACCTGCGTCCATTTGCTGCGTCCGCCATGCATCCGCACTTCCGTGCGGACGTACTTTGTGTGTGGGGCTCCACTGGTCAGAATGCTATGCTGCCACGGACGTACAAATGTGCGGCAACACGGACGTGATAACTGCGCTCGTCTGACCCCAGCCTTAAGGCTAGGGTCAGATGAGCGCATTTTGTACAGACTGTGCGTCCGTGCAGTACGGACGTACTTACTGACTGACAACAAGGTAGTCGCCACACAGTCCGTTTTTTTGACTGATGTATTTTTTGACTGATGTAGCAGGGAAAATAAATTACAATGATAAAACATTCTGTCCGTCAAAAATGCTGGACGTATAAATGCAGTCCGTCTGACCTTGTTGCATCACTCACACACAAAGCTATGCGGATGTTGTGGACGTGGCGCACTCCGCACGTCCGTTCTAGCAGTATTACGTTCTTGCCTAACCTGCGCCAGTTTGCAGCGTCCGTCAGCCCCCACACTTCTGTGCGGACGTACTTCGTGTGTGGGGCTCCATTTAACACAGTTGTATGCTATCACGGATGTACTTATGTGCGGGCAACACGGACGTTAAGGCTAGGGTCAGACAAAAGCATTTTTCCCCGCGAACGTGAAAAAGTTCGTCCGAACGCATTGACGTATTTTTTCACAGAATGCGCAAAAATGGTCAG
Organism: Leptobrachium leishanense; assembly: GCA_009667805.1. Taxonomy (NCBI): domain Eukaryota; kingdom Metazoa; phylum Chordata; class Amphibia; order Anura; family Megophryidae; genus Leptobrachium; species Leptobrachium leishanense. The sequence goes on along the minus strand of CM019072.1, from coordinate 97,220,051 downwards.
ACGACGCGCATTGTCAGTCGTGATTTGGTACGGATCGTCAATAAAACTCTTTTTGCGTCTGGACGTTATGTAGGCTGGACATTAGCAGCGTCTGACATCTCCTAATCACGCAAACACGCCGCTATGCCGCAGCTGCGCACTCAGTACGTCAATACTAGCGGTTCAGCGTTCTCAGAAAAATGCGTTCAAATTCCACTTGCGTTGCACGGCCGGACTTTTGTGCGGCCGTACATCATATATTGGCCGTCATTGCCCGTCATCTGCTGCTAGTGCGGCTGTAATTATGTGCGCCAGAACGCACGTTAAAAGTGCGCTGGTCTGACCCCAGCCTAAGGCTAGGGTCAGACGAACGCATTTTTCACGTTGTCCGTGAAAAAGTGCGTTCGAACGAACGTACGTATTTTTCCCCGGAATACGCTATAGCGGTCATACGATGCGCCGTTTCGTCCGTGATTTTGTACGGATCATCAATAAAACACTTTTTGTGTCTGGACGTTATGTTAGCCGGACATTAGCAGCATCTGACGTCTCCCAATCACACACACACGCCGCTATGTGGCCAAAGCGCATTCTGTACGTTAGTAGTAGCGGTTTGACGTTCTCGAAAAAATGCGTTCCTTGGCCACTTGCGTTGCACGGACGAGCTTTCGTGCGGCCGTTCGTCGTATGTTCCCCGGCATTGGACGTCATTTGCTGCTAGCACGGCCGTGATTTCGTGCGGCTAAACGCACGTGAAAAATGCGTTCGTCTGACCCTAGCCTAACACTGCGCTCGTCTGACCCCAGCCTAAGCAATGTTATTTTTCACCTCGGGATTAGACATTCACAGGGTTATTCAGAGAGCGGTGAAAGGCAGGAGAATAACTGGAGAAGTGAAAATTCTAGGTCAAAATAGCCAAACCAGAAAAATTCTCCCATTTAACTCACTTTCCAAATTGGCTATTTGGTCTAGATTGTTCTCTTCTCCTGCCAGTTCTCCTGGCTTTCACCTCTCTCTCAGTGTTGTTTAGAGAAAGGTGAAAACCAGGAGCATGGCAGGAAAAGAGAACAATCTGAACCAAATAGCCGATTTGGAAAGTGAGATAAGGCTAGGGTCAGACTAACGCATTTTTCACAGCGACCGAAAGTGCGTCCGAACGCATTGCCGTATTTTTTCAAGGAATGCGCGAAAACGGTCATACGATGCGCATTTTTGTGCGTGATTTTTTACGGATACAAACCAGGAAACTTTGGGTGTCTGGACGTTATGTTGGCCGGACATGAGCAGGGTCTGACGTCTCCAAATCACGCACACACGCCGATAGTGGACGCAGCGCACTCTGTACATCCGTACTAGCGCTTCTGCGTTCTCGAAAAAATGCGTTAATTTTCCACTTGCGTTGCGCAGCCGGACTTTCGTGCGACCGTACTTCCTATATTGGCTGTCATTGCCCGTCATTTGCTGCTAGTGCGGCCGTGATTAAGTGCGCCTAAATGCACGTTAAAAATTCACTAGTCTGACCCTAGCCTAAATGGGAGAATTTTTCTGGTTTGGCTATTTTGACCTAGAATTTTCCATTCTCAAGTCATTCTTCTGCTCTTCACCGCTCTCTGAATAACCCTGACAGTGTTATTCAGAGAAAGGTGAAACTCAGGAGAATGACTGAAGAGAAAATTCTATGTCAAAATAGCTGAACCAGAAAAATTCTCCCATTTATCTCACTTTCCAAATCGGCTATTTGGTCTAGATTGTTCTCTTCTCCTGCCAGTTCTCCTGGCTTTCACCTCTCTCTCAGGGTTGTTCAGAGAAAGGTGAAAACCAGGAGAATGGCAGGAAAAGAGAACAATCTGGACCAAATAGCCGATTTGGAAAGTGAGATAAGGCTAGGGTCAGACTAAAGCATTTTTGACAGCGACCGAAAGTGCGTCCGAACGCATTGCCGTATTTTTTCAAGGAATGCGCGAAAACGGTCATACGATGCGCATTTTTGTGCGTGATTTTTTACGGATACAAACCAGGAAACTTTGGGTGTCTGGACGTTATGTTGGCCGGACAGGAGCAGGGTCTGACGTCTCCAAATCACGCACACACGCCGATAGTGGACGCAGCTGCGCACTCTGTACATCCGTACTAGCGGTTCTGCGTTCTCGAAAAAATGCGTTAATTTTCCACTTGCGTTGCGCAGCCGGACTTTCGTGCGACCGTACTTCCTATATTGGCCGTCATTGCCCGTCATTTGCTGCTAGTGCAGCCGTGATTAAGTGTGCCTAAATGCACGTTAAAAATTCACTAGTCTGACCCTAGCCTAAATGGGAGAATTTTTCTGGTTTGGCTATTTTGACCTAGAATTTTCCATTCTCAAGTCATTCTTCTGCTCTTCACCGCTCTCTGAATAACCCTGACAGGGTTATTCAGAGAAAGGTGAAACTCAGGAGAATGACTGAAGAGAAAATTCTATGTCAAAATAGCTGAACCAGAAAAATTCTCCCATTTATCTCACTTTCCAAATCGGCTATTTGGTCTAGATTGTTCTCTTCTCCTGCCAGTTCTCCTGGCTTTCACCTCTCTCTCAGGGTTGTTCAGAGAAAGGTGAAAACCAGGAGAATGGCAGGAAAAGAGAACAATCTGGACCAAATAGCCGATTTGGAAAGTGAGATAAGGCTAGGGTCAGACTAAAGCATTTTTGACAGCGACCATCAAAAAGTGCGTCCGAACGCATTGCCTTATTTTTTCACGGAATGCGCGAAAATGGTCATACGATGCGCATTTTTGTGAGAATGACTGAAGAGAAAATTCTAGGTCAAAATAGCCAAACCAGAAAAATTCTCCCATTTTTCTCACTTTCCAAATCGGCTATTTGGTCTAAAATTCTCCAGTCATTCTCCTGCTTTTCACCGCCAAAAAATCAGTAAATTTTTTCTGCGTGTCCGAAAATGTCTCCTCTTTTCATACAGACTGCCGCCCCAAGCAGTTGTTTATGGATAGATTAAAGGAAAAGCATTTACCGTCATTTGAAATGTCATTTTTTGGTTTTTACATATTTCTATACATCCTAGAAATCCACCACTTCACGGGCAGGTTATGGGGACCTCCTAGGCACGATATTTGAAGGAATTTTTCGTTTTTATTTTTAACCCTTATTTCATGGAAAACTCACTGTCCCTTTAAAAATGTTTTTTTTTTACTTTTTGTCCTTGTTTCCTGTCCCCCAGGGCACTACCCAGACCCCCATACACTTTTTATGGCAAATATCTAGCATATATGCCCTCTTGGAGGGCACTCTAAAAACCGAATTTTCAGCTCCATTGACTTGCATGGAGTTCGAGTTCGGGTTCGGATCCGAACATTTGGAAAGTTCGGGTTCGGCTTCGAACCGAACTCGGGGGGTGTTCGGCTCATCCCTAGTTGTCAGCTCCCTATATATAAAATAAAAAACAGCAAAAGGTTGCACTCAACCTCAAAACTAAGTGGGTGCATCTAAGGCTAGGGTCAGACTAACGCATTTTTCGCGTTGTCCGTGAAAAAGTGCGTTCGAACGAATGGACGTATTTTGTCACGGAATACACGATAGCGGTCATACGATGCGCATTTTCGTCCGTGATTTTGTACGGATCATCAATAAAACCCTTTTGCGTCTGGACGTTATGTTGGCCGGACGTGTGCAGCGTCTGACATCTCCCAATCACGCAAACACGCCGCTATGCGGCCGCAGCGCACTCTGTACGTCAGTAGTAGCGGTTTGAAGTTCTCGAAAAAATGCGTTCGTTTGCCACTTGCGTTGCACGGACCTACTTTCGTGCGGCCGTTTGTCGTATGTTCCCCGGCATTGGACGTCATTTGCTGCTAGCACGGCCGTGATTTCGTGCGGCTAAACGCACGTAAAACTGCGTTCGTCTGACCCTAGCCTAAGGCTGGGGTCAGACGAACGCAGTGTTAACGTCCGTGTTGCCCGCACATAAATACGTCCGTGATAGCATACAATTGTGTTAAATGGAGCCCCACACACGACGTACGTCCGCACAGAAGTGCGGGGCTGACGGACGCTGCAAAAGGACGCAGGTTAGGCAAGAACGTAATACTGCTAGAACGGACGTGCAGAGTGCACCACGTCCACAACGTCCGCATAGCTTTGTGTGTGAGTGATGGAGCATGGTCAGACGGACTGCATTTATATGTCCAGCATTTTTGACGGACAGAATGTTTTTTCATTTTTATTTATTTTCCCTGCTACATCAGTCAAGAAATCCGTCAGTGAAAAAAACGGACTGTGTGGCCACTACCTTGTTGTCAGTCAGTAAGTGCACTGCACGGACGCACAGTCTGTACAAAATGCGCTCATCTGACCCTAGCCTAAGACATCAAACACAAAACACCAAGAAAGAGCACTACATATTATTGACCACCTTCTTCCATCATTTTCTGTGAAAAAAACACAGATTATATATATAATACCTTGAAAATGGCTCCTGTGTGGGCCGAAACGTCGGACCTATTTTAATTATGATTGAATAAAACTTTTGTTTTTTACTCTATTTGATTGAGTGCCGCCACTATCCTCTTCTTATATATATATATATATATAATATATATATACAGTGGCAAGAAAAAGTATGTGAACCCTTTGGGATTTCGTGGAGTTTTGCATGAATTGGTCATAAAATGTGCTCTGATCTTCATCTAAGTCACAACAATTTGAAAAACACAGTCTGCTTAAAATAATACACCACAAACATTATATGTTTTCATGTTTTTATTGAACAGAACACCCTCCTTTGGCAGCAATAACCTCAACCAAACGTTTCCTGTAGTTGCAGATCAGACCTGCACAACGATCTGGAGTAATTTTGGACCACTCCTCTTCACAAAACTGTTTCAGTGAAGCAATATTCTTGGGATGTCTGGTGTGAATCGCTCTCTTAAGGTCATGCCACAGCATTTCAATCAGATTGAGGTCAGGACTCTGACTGGGCCACTCCAGAAGGCGGATTTTGTTTTGTTGAAGTCATTCTTTTGTTGAATTACTTGTATGCTTTGGGTCATTGTCCTGTTGCATCACCCATCCTCTGCGGAGCTTCAGTTGATGGACAGATGGTATTACGTTTTCCTGCAAAATGTCTTGATAAACTCTGGAATTAATTTTTCCATCAATGACAACAATCCGTCCAGGCCCTGAGTGTCACGGGGACCCGGGGGATGCGGCGCCTGGCAGCAGCTTCCTCGCTGCTCGCTGGCCAGGCGCCGAATGTAAGCGCTTCCGGGCCCGCTCACGTGGGACGCCAAGGGGCGGGGCCTGGCGCTGTGACGCGGACCCGCCGGGTTTAAAACCCAGTCTCTCCCATACACCGGTGCCCTGACGTGGTATTCACCTCCCGCAGAGCTCTTGTGTGATTTTGGCTATCTCCTGTGTTAACTCCTGTGTATGACCCTTGGCATTGGCAAACGAACCCTCCTGTGTATGACCCTTGGCATTGGCAAACGAACCCTCCTGTGTATGACCCTTGGCATTGGCAAACGAACCCTCCTGTGTATGACCCTTGGCATTGGCAAACGAACCCTCCTGTGTATGACCCTTGGCATTGGCAAACGAACCCTCCTGTGTATGACTCCTGGCATTGGCATTTACTCTGTTCTAGGTTCTGCCCTTAACGTTGGTACCGAGGCCAGTCTGTGTGGCACCCTAAGCACACATCAGACTACCTCTGCTATTACTAAAGTCCTAGGGAGGACTTGTGATCTGGTCTGTACCCCTGTCTGGTATTTCCCTTTCTTTGTCTGTTACCTGTTTCGTTGCCTTTATAGCTTTGCCGACCATTCAAGGATCGGAAGAGTAGAAAGGGAGCTGCATAAAGAGATTTATATCTTAGTAGTCAGAAAGATTCGTGACAATACTCTATTCCATACCTCTGTCTGGTGTTACCCCTTGTTTATATATTGTCTGGTTATTTGTCTGTTTAGTATCGCCGACCATTCAAGGATCGGAAGGGTAGAGAGCGGTCTGCGTAAAGGGACCACACTTTTGGTAATCAGGGGGATCCGTGACATTACGTCAGGGCCAATGGATCCCGCAGACCTCTCTAACCAGTTGGCACGTATCGCAGCCAGACAAGAGGAACAGGACCATAGGATGGACCAGATTTCTCTCGCTCTGCAAACCCTGCTAAATCGGTCCAATACAGGTATCACAAACCCTCCAGATCCAGTGTTACCTAGGGTCAGTCCGGTCTCCCCTGAAGGACATAGGCTTAGTATGAAGGCACCCCTACGCTATGATGGTACACCAAGCCTATGTCGGGGGTTTTTGACTCAACTCGAGATTCTGTTTGAGAACAATCCAGGATCTTGTATGTCTGATAAAGCCAAAGTAGGATATCTGATTAATCATTTAACAGAAAAAGCTTTATTGTGGGCTACGCCGTTGTGGGAAAATAAGAAACCCATCATTTATGACTATGAGGGTTTTACCTCTGAGTTAAAACGTACCTTTGATCCCTCTAGAAGGGCTACCAATGCGGGTAGGTCCTTGTTTCATATCAAACAAGGTAATAAGAGGGTTGCCGATTATGCCATAGAGTTTAAGACTTTGGTTTCTGAAGTACTTTGGCCGAACGACGTTTTAACCTTAGCCTTTACCGAAGGCTTGAACGAGGCTTTTATGTTTGAACTGGCTCCCTTAAAATTACCAGAAAGTCTGGACCACCTGATAGATTTCTGTATAGCCATGGACGATCAAATCAGGGAAAGGAGACACCCCAGAGATAGACCCAGAAGGGTCTTGCCTCCTTTACCCTCGTTACCCAGACAACCCAGTACATCAGGTGGTTCGGAGAATGAAAAACTGATTTACCGGTCGTTGAACCCATGCAAATAGGGAGGACAGGTATTTCAGAAGCAGAAAAAGCTCACAGAAAAGAAAAGGGGCTCTGCTTTTATTGTGCAGGGGCAGATCACTTCCGCCTTCGATGTCCTCAGAGACCCAGGGTTGGCAGGGTTGAACATAGCAGAGTGGGATTCAGAACAGGAGACACCCAGGTTGTCGGTTCTTTATGTGCCTCCTTTGTGGATAATGAAAAGAAAAAATCCAGGATTCTGTTACCGGTCTCCCTAACCTGGGAGGGGGTTCACCTCAAGACTGAGGCGTTTTTGGACTCTGGGGCCTCAGGCAATTTTATGGATAAGAACTTTGCTGCCAAAAACCTCATACCACTGGTTCTCAGGGAAAGGCCTCTAAGGGTGGAGGCCATAGATGGAAACCCCCTGGCATGTCCTCATATCACTCACGATACAGTCGATGTGTGTATGAGAATAGGAGTTTTGCACCAGGAGACTATAAGATTTCAAATCATTGAATCACCCTCATGTCCTGTCGTCCTTGGGTTTCCATGGCTAACAGAGCACAACCCAGTAGTCGATTGGGTCCAGAGAGACATAAAATGTTGGGGTCAGAGTTGTCAGTCTAAGTGCCTAGGCACAGTTAATGTGATTGGTAGCCTCAATATTGCCACAGCCCCTCCTTTGTCCACAGAGGTCCCTGAATGTTACCTGGCATTAAAGGAGGTGTTCTCTAAAGCCAGGACTGAGGTTCTACCACCACATCGTCCATATGACTGTGCCATTGATTTGCTCCCCGGTACGATGCCTCCTAGGGGTCACGTATACCCTTTGTCGCAAAGGGAGAACGACGTTATGGGAGGAATATATAAGGGAGAATCTGGAACGAGGATTCATTAGACGGTCCTCCTCTCCAGCAGGAGCAGGTTTCTTTTTTGTCTCCAAGAAAGAGGGAGATCTGCGACCTTGCATCGACTATAGGGGTTTGAATAGGATCACTATAAGAAATGCATATCCCATACCCCTCATAACAGAATTGTTTGACCGATTAAAAGGGGCTCGTATCTATACTAAGCTTGATTTACGCGGAGCGTACAACCTGGTCAGGGTTAAGAAGGGAGACGAATGGAAGACGGCTTTTAATACACGTAGCGGGCATTACGAATACCTGGTGATGCCTTTTGGGTTGTGTAATGCGCCAGCCGTCTTTCAGGACCTTATAAATGACACTCTAAGGGAATTCCTGCAAGAATTCGTCATAGTATATCTGGATGATATCCTGATATACTCTCCTGATGTGGACACTCATCATGTCCACGTCAAACAAGTGTTGAAAAAACTATTGAAGGCTGGATTGTACTGTAAGCTAGAAAAATGTCTATTCGACATAGTAACTGTGCAATTCCTTGGTTATATTATAACTCCTGGGGGGTTTCAAATGGATCCTAAGAAGCTCTCAGCTATTCTTGACTGGCCTTTACCCCAAGGACTTAAAGCCATTCAGAGGTTTCTGGGGTTCACGAACTATTACAGAAGGTTCATTAAAGATTTTTCGGCCTTGGTGGCCCCCCTCACGGCTATGACAAAGAAAGGGGTGGGAAATCAGAAATGGACACCTCAAGCCACTCAAGCCTTTGAGACACTAAAGCAAGCCTTTACTACTGCCCCTGTTCTCCGGCATCCAGATCCGGCTCTGCCTTTCCAATTAGAAGTTGACGCCTCCGAACTAGGTCTTGGTGCAGTCTTGTCCCAAAGGGAGGCTCCTGACAAACCCTTGCATCCATGCGGCTTCTATTCTCGAAAGTTGTCCCCGGCAGAGAAGAACTATGACATTGGAAATAGAGAATTGTTAGCAGTCATCGCAGCCTTGGCCGAATGGAGATACTTATTAGAAGGGTCTAAGGACCCCATTGTTATCATAACCGACCATAAGAATCTCACGTACATTGGAGATGCCAAACGTTTAAACTCCAGACAAGCGAGATGGTCATTGTTTCTTTCAAGTTTTAATTACGTACTTACCTATAGACCTGGGTCCAGAAACATTAAAGCAGACGCATTGTCGAGACAGTATGAGTCTTATGAACATAATATCCAAGATCAGCATCCCATTGTACCCCAGGAGAGGATTATAGCCGCTACCACGATTAGTGTTTCGTCTCCTCTAATGAAAAGGTTGCAGACCGTCCAGGGTGCAGCTCCTGGGGGAAAACCTCCTGCGAAACTCTTTGTACCTGAGAACGAAAGAGAAGAGGTACTCAACATCTACCATGACAATAAAACTTCCGGGCATATGGGTATCACCAAGACTGTGTCTAGTATCAGTAAACTCCTCTGGTGGCCCACGTTGCGCCGAGATGTCAAAGATTACATTGCCGTGTGCGAAGTGTGCACAAGGCAGAAAAGTCCCAAAACAGCACCCATTGGCTTGCTCCAGCCTTTGCCGATCCCCGAACGACCCTGGTCACATGTAGCCATGGATTTTATAGTAGAGAGCTACCTGAGTCAAGAGGGAATACAGTGATACTTACGATCATAGATCGATTTTCCAAGATGGGTCACTATGTTCCTCTTCAGAAACTACCTTCGGCAGCTGAACTGGTGCCCATATTCATTGCCAATGTAGTCCGCATTCACGGTGTCCCTCGGGAGATAGTCTCTGATAGGGGGACCCAATTCATCTCCGGATTCTGGAGAGGGTTTTGTAAGAACGTGGGAATAGACCTCTCTTTCTCTTCGGCCTATCACCCCCAGACCAATGGAGCAGCAGAACGAGCAAACCAAAACGTAGAGAAATATCTCAGGTGCTTCATCTCAGAACAACAGGATAACTGGTCAGATCTGCTACCATGGGCGGAATATGCTATTAACAGCGCAGTGAGTGAATCCACAGGTCATTCTCCTTTTTCACTGTTTATGGCTTTGATCCTCCCGTGCTCCCCGCCACGTTTCCTGATACCACGATTCCTGCTTTAGATAAACAACTGGCATCATTGAAAGAGACTTGGGGGAAAGTGAGACGGGCACTGGAGGAAAGTAGTGCCATCCAGAAAACTAAGGCCGACAGACACAGGAGGCAGGCACCCGTATATCAAGTTGGGGACAGGGTTTGGCTGTCTTCACGTAATATCAAGCTCTTAGTGCCTTCCATGAAGTTGGCTCCTAGGTATATCGGCCCATATAAGATTCTACGGCGACTCAACCCTGTCTCCTATGCTTTGGCGTTACCCCCCCATTTTAAAATACACAATGTGTTCCATGTACACCTTCTGAAGCCGCTGTTGTGTAACCGATACACCAAAGTCCATGCTCCACCGCCTCCTGTCTCTGTGGAGGGCGAGGAGGAATTCGAAGTTAAGGCCATTCTGGGTGCCAGGCTGTCTAGGGGGTCCTTGCAGTATTTGGTCGATTGGGTGGGGTACGGTCCAGAGGATCGTTCTTGGGTACCAGCTGCGGAAGTCCATGCTCCTAGGCTAGTGAAGGCCTTCTATTTGGCGCACCCCCGTGCCCCTGGGGGTCGTCCAGTGGCCGCCCCTGGAGGGGGGGGTTCTGTCACGGGGACCCAGGGGATGCGGCGCCTGGCAGCAGCTTCCTCGCTGCTCGCTGGCCAGGCGCCGAATGTAAGCGCTTCCGGGCCCGCTCACGTGGGACGCCAAGGGGCGGGGCCTGGCGCTGTGACGCGGACCCGCCGGGTTTAAAACCCAGTCTCTCCCATACACCGGTGCCCTGACGTGGTATTCACCTCCCGCAGAGCTCTTGTGTGATTTTGGCTATCTCCTGTGTTAACTCCTGTGTATGACCCTTGGCATTGGCAAACGAACCCTCCTGTGTATGACCCTTGGCATTGGCAAACGAACCCTCCTGTGTATGACCCTTGGCATTGGCAAACGAACCCTCCTGTGTATGACCCTTGGCATTGGCAAACGAACCCTCCTGTGTATGACCCTTGGCATTGGCAAACGAACCCTCCTGTGTATGACTCCTGGCATTGGCATTTACTCTGTTCTAGGTTCTGCCCTTAACGTTGGTACCGAGGCCAGTCTGTGTGGCACCCTAAGCACACATCAGACTACCTCTGCTATTACTAAAGTCCTAGGGAGGACTTGTGATCTGGTCTGTACCCCTGTCTGGTATTTCCCTTTCTTTGTCTGTTACCTGTTTCGTTGCCTTTATAGCTTTGCCGACCATTCAAGGATCGGAAGAGTAGAAAGGGAGCTGCATAAAGAGATTTATATCTTAGTAGTCAGAAAGATTCGTGACAATACTCTATTCCATACCTCTGTCTGGTGTTACCCCTTGTTTATATATTGTCTGGTTATTTGTCTGTTTAGTATCGCCGACCATTCAAGGATCGGAAGGGTAGAGAGCGGTCTGCGTAAAGGGACCACACTTTTGGTAATCAGGGGGATCCGTGACACTGAGGCAGCAAAGCAGCCCCAAACCATGATGCTCCCTCCGCCATGTTTTACAGTGGGGATGAGGTTTTGATGTTGGTGTGCTGTGCCTTTATTTCTCCACACATAGTATTGTGTGTTTTCTCCAAACAACTCAATTTTGGTTTTATTTGTCCACAGAATATTTTGCCAGTAGTGCTGTGGAACATCCAGGTGCTCTTTTGCAAACTTCAAACGTCCTGCAATATTCTTTTTGGACAGCAATGGCTTCCTCCGTGGTGTCCTCCCATGTACTCCATTCTTGTTTAATGTTTTCCTTATTGTAGATGTGTCAACATAAATGTTAGCATGTGCCAGAGATTTCTGTAAGTCTTTAGCTGACACTCTAGGATTCTTCTTTACCTCATTAAGCATTCCGCGCTGTGCTCTTGCAGTCATCTTTACAGGACGACCACGCCTAGGGAGAGTAGCAACAGTGCTGAACTTTCTCCATTTGTAGACAGTCTGTCTTACCGTGGACACATGAACATCAAGGCTTTTGGAGATACTTTTGTAACCCTTTCCAGCTTCATGCAAGTCAACAATTCTTGATCGTAGGTCTTCTGAGAGCTCTTTTCTGCGAGGCATGGTTCACATCAGGCAGTGCTTCTTGAAACCAGTAAATCCAAAACTGGTGTGTGTTTATAAAGGGCAGGACAGCTTTCAGAAACACATCCAATAATATCACACTGATTGGACTCAAGGTTGGCTCACTCCTGGCTCCAATTAGCTCTTGGAGAAGTCATTAGGCTAGGGGTTCACATACTTTTTCCACTCTGCACTGTGAATGTTTACATGCTATGTTCAATAAATACATGAAAACATAAAATGTTTGTGTTGTATTATTTTAAGCAGACTGAGTTTTTCAAATTGTTGTGACTTAGATGAAGATCAGAGCACATTTTATGACCAATTCATGCAAAACTCCACATAATCCCAAAGGGTTCACATAGTTTCTCTTGTCACTGTATATATATTTATATATATATATATTTATTTATACATATATATTAGGAACCTGCGAATCATAAATTTTCGCTCAAATCGAATCTCGAATCAAATCGGCTGTTAGTTTCGAATTCGAATCGAATATCGAATCGAATCGAAAAATTACAAAAAATGCCGCTTTCAAGCATTTTGTGTACGATACAGCCTGGATAGGTATGCTTTGTTTGTGCATGCAGGTTCAGCTGACGTTACAGCTGCAATCTAACAGATTTGTTTCATTAGTAGGTTATAGCAAAGTATTTCACATCATAAAAATCAAACGTAAAATAAAAACTTCAAATGCAAGCTTAAATTATTGCAACTTTGCAAACTTTATTGAAATGATTTAAATAACCATACTAAATTACAAAGTTACATTAGGCCTAGGTAGGGCTGTATAGCCTTTATTTAACCTTCCTCTACAAGTTTTTAACTTTACTTTACTTGAGGGACGTGCGGTGAGGTCAATGGGGTGAGGCTGGTCAGAGCTAGCTATACACAGATATATTAACTAACTTTCTGCGGTTTGTGTTTAGTTGTAAAATAAAATGATAGAGAAAAAAAGTTTTTCTGTGCCCCTGTCATACTCTGTAAGTCTGTATCTGCCACTAGAGGAAGCAGGGGGAGCTGCCTGGACCCCTTCCTGTCAATCAGATGCCAGCCTTCAATGCAGGTTTTTTTTTTAATGGCTAGGACCAATGGTGCTTTCCCATTGGTCCAAGCTATTCCATTGCTCTGTCAGGGCCTCTGAGGCTCTGACGACCTTTCCAGCAGCGCTCAGGAAGTTGGCAGCGCGCATGTGTTCCTATTCGAACAGACGCGTGGCTGCAGACCTCCTGAGCAGCAGGTAGCAGCAGCCTATGCGATTTGCATAGCGGGGAAGCATACAACCGCTACGCAAATTGCGTAGGCTAAAAAGAATGCGCACAGAGGAAAAGGCAGACTGACAGAGGACAAAGCCGACATTGGGGGAGCGTGGAGCAGGAGCTGAGTTTCTTTTATTATTTTAACGCTGGCTTAATGGCAGGTGACCGTGTGAGAGGCTCTGCCTCACCTGCCTACCCTGACGGCACGTGCCTGCTTTACTAACATGTCAATATTTGTCAAAATTGTAGTAAATCTTTGTTATTCCGAGCCCAAATCAGAGTTTCTGCATTAGTTCTCGAGAGGTTGTAGCGAAGATCTGTTATTATTTGTCCGCCAACTGAATTAACCCTTTCTGATGAACAGTTCGTTCCTTGTATAGCAAGTAAGTTGCGCGCCACACTAGACAACAGTGGTAGGATACTTTTATTTTCCTTCCAATACTGCAACGGATCACTATCACGTTCACTTATGGGCTGCTTCAAATATGCACTGACTTCACTTTCAAGTTGTTGAGCCGTTGACCAGGTGCTGGTGGCTTCTTCTTTCTTTGCATCGTCTACTTTTTTAAACACGGAATCGAGCAGGCTTCCTTTATGACTGGACTTGTCGACAACAGTTGACTCAAACTGTACGGCGCTATCGGTGGCACTCGTCTGGGCATTGGATTCAGGTGCACCGGAGGAGCTATTGCTCGTAGTAGGCCAAGGTGGTGAAGACGTCGACAGTGCAATATTCTCTATGTAAACTTTTGCTTGTGTCACTTGATGTTCAGGGAATAACACAGTTTTGAATCTGGGGTCAATGAAAGTGGCTGCTAATAGGTAGTCTTTGGACAAATCAAATCGCGTATTCAGTTGACGTAAAAGCTCATTACGAAAGCATTGAATGCCAGGCGTAGCAAGAGTGGCACTGGCAAGCTCTTCTTTTAGAACCGAAATACATGGTATAATCAAACTAACGCTTACATGCGTGTCAGCACTCAAAATTGTTGTAGCCTCTGCTGTTGGTTTGAGTAATGGGAGAACATTCTTCAGCGTATCTTGCAACTGCGTTGAAAGTGGTTGTGGAGGGCTTCGTGCGCACTTTTTGTTCATTGCACAATCGGCGAGGGCCAAAGAAATTGACTCGTAATTTCTAGAAACCCAGTCCATCAGCAGATATGTACTATTGAAACGCGTTGTAACATCAAGTGGTGGTTTGGATTCGGGTAAGCCCTTATCGACTTGATATTTTGTCAATACAGCTTGTCCCACAGTTGAAGAGTGAAAAAACCCAGCAATGTAATGCAAACAGCCTATAAGATTTTTTACTGTTCTTTGAACGTTCAATGCTGCATTTATAGTGAGCTGCAAAATGTGAGCAGCGCAGCCATGCCACTGTATGTCCAGGATTTTAGCAGTACAAGGCATTGTGTTTGTTGTGTCTGTTGTGGCAAATAGGATTTTCTCTTCACCAAATCCATGCTTAGCAAACTCGTTGGAAATTATTTCAGAAGTTTTCCTCGCTGTATGGTCAGCTTCCAAATTCTCTAGGTTGACCACAGATAAGCAACGGGATTGCATTACCCACGATGACTCGGATATGTAATGTATTGTAAGCACCAAATAATTTGACTTATTGTCAGCCTTCCAGTGATCAAACGTGATGGATGGTCGGCAGTCATTAATTTCAGACCTGAGGAACTGCACTAACTTCTGGTGCAAGTTATTTGCCATGTCATCAAGCTTACGCGACAGTGTGGTTGGGTGGGGCGGTTGATAGAGGCCACTAGTTAACACTGAACACAAATTCTTAAATCCACTTCCTGCTGCACTTTCAAATGGCCGGCCATCTGCTACAATAAACTTCAAAACTGCTGCATCATACTTTTTTTTAGTAGACGCGTCAAGTGTCAAACTGTACGCTGAAATGCAAGTCTGCTTTTTCATAGCACGGCCTTCTGTCATTGGCAGTGAATGACGTCGTGCCACTGCCGACACCAATGTTGTCTTCTTTGTATCATCGGTCTAGGCCTGTTGATACATGGACAGATGCTTTCTTTCTAGGTGAGACCAAAGATGGGACGTTGTGCCAGTAGCTTGCAATGAGATATTGCTTTTTTGCATACTTTGCAAGTTAAGGAATCTTCCTTCACTTCAAAATGATTTTTCACAGATGACATTTTGAATTTGATCATTGATTTGTCTACAAAAAGAAATAAAAAATTTGTATTTTAAAAAAAAATTGGCTTAATTAATGGGAAAATAAAGGGGTATATTCTAAGTTGGAGCTTGTATATCTGTGCATGTTCCTTTCAACATTCTTCACATTCATTTCACATATAATTTATCTCCCAAGTCTCACAGAGCAGCCAGCAGGCCCCCATATAATTTATTATTTCCCACACAGAGCAGGCCCCCATATAATTAATTTCTCTTGTTGCAGTATAATAATAACATATAAATTAATCATACTAGTAGTAAGTTCATCATAGTCATACTAGTTACATATTGCAGAATTACTTTTAAGCCCCTGGCCCACCCCCACCCTCCAGTCCGCACAGCCATTCTCATCTTCTGGTGACGATGAATGAATCAATGACTAGATCCATTGATTCCATCACCTGGCTTCCTACAAAAGACGCACAATATAAACGTGGCGGTGACAGGGATACTGATAATTAAATATTATACTCACCAATCACCATCCCAACTTGGCTCAGGCGTCAGCCTGCCAATTGCTCCTCTGTCCTACGAACACGTCGCCGTTGTCCTCTTCGCACGGACCGACTGCGCCTGTCGTCTAGTCGACCCCCGAGTCCCGACCTCACCTCAGCCTCCTCTGTGAACCGTGTGTGACAGTGTGAGAGAGACGTCACTCTCACAGGTCAGTCTTGCTGAAGATGAATGACTTTGTTTTTTTTTTATCAGATTGGTCTACAAAAAAAATAATTAAATTGATTACAAAAATTTTTTGTTTTATTAATGGGAAATAAAGAGGTGTTATATTTTTGGAGCTTGTATTATCTGTGTGATTCAAGACAGTGTTCCTTTCACTATGTTTCACTTCAAATTAATTATCTCCCCACACAGAGCAGCGGCAGCCCCCCCTATAATTAATTATCTCCCATAGAGCAGCCCCCTATAATTAATTATCTCCCATAGAGCAGCCCCCCTATAATTAATTATCTCCAATAGAGCAGCCCCCTATAATTAATTATCTCCCACACAGAGCAGCAGACAGCAGTGAGTGACCCCCATACTTATCTCCCACACAGAGCAGCAGACAGCAGTGAGTTACCCCCATAATTATCTCCCACACAGAGCAGCAGACAGCAGTGAGTGAGTGACCCCCATACTTATCTCCCACAGAGCAGCAGACAGCAGTGAGTGACCCCCATAATTATCTCCCACACAGTCATAGCAGCAGACAGACAGCAGTGAGTGACCCCCATAATTATCTCCCACACAGCAGCAGACAGCAGTGAGTGACCCAATAATTATCTCCCACACAGCAGCAGACAGCAGTGCGTGACCCCCATAATTATCTCACAGAGCAGCAGACAGCAATGAGTGACCCCCATAATTATCTCCCACAGAGCAGCAGACAGCAGTGAATGACCCCCTGGAATGGATGGGCCCCCCCCGGCAGCCATCTTCTGGCTATGTGTGACACCATTTTCACATTCACAGGCCAGGGATATTTATACTTATTTTTACCACTACTCACCCCCAACAGAGAACAGACTCAGCCTGCTTGCCTTGCAGCTCTCTCTCTCCTCCTCCGATCACGGATCACGTCCAGAGACTGTAGTTTGTTCACTGCAGGAGCTCCCTCCAACCGCAGCTGCCTTCCAGTCCACCGCAGCCTCCACTGTGAAGGGAACTTGAGGTGGGCGGCGCCTAAGAGCGTGCCGTTCCTTCCCAGCCACGTGCAGCCATGTGCTGCACGTCTGGAAGGCGCGCTCTGCGTGCGATCGGAGAGATTCGAATAATTTTCGAATCATCCCTCAAAATCGAATCTGAATCGAATAAGACCGGCGACTCGATTTCGAATCGAATCTCGAATATTCGCATGTCCCTAATATATATTTTGGATTCACGTAAATAAAGTTAAAAATGATTTAAGAAAATATTGCAGGACCCATAGCTAGTTTAAATTGCTCTGGATTAATTCAGTAAATTTGCAAGTTCATACATTTCCTAATAACAAAGTACTGTGTTTCCCCCGAAAATAAGACGCTGTCTTATATTTTTTTGGCCCCCAAAAAAACACACTAGTTCTTATGTAGCGGGGACTTCTCAGACTGTTTGTGGACAAGTGTTTCTCACTGTGACTCGGATTTGAGGAGGGACATGTGCAGCCCGTTGCAGTGGTGAAGGAGTTGTTAATACAGGAAGACTGAAGGTATCACAAAAGGATTCTGGAACATGTAGTTTCAAGTTCAGAGGGCCTATTGCAATTTGACAGGAAGAAAACTACGCCTCCCAGCAGGGCAGTGGTGTATTTAGGTTTTGTGCTGCCCTAGGCCTGACTAAACTCGTGCACCCCCTAATTTAAATTTGACGCACCCCTTCCTGTCAAGGGCACACCTCTTCCTGGTTAATCCCCACCCTTCCTCTTTAAGCTCCACCTTTTCCTCTTAGAGCTCCACCTTTTCCTCTCTTTATATTAAAAGTGGATACCAAGTGCATACTTGTATATTTTGTATACCATTTCAAATGTATCTATTGAGATAAAGAAAATTATGAAATGTTTAAATTCAAGTATTTTTACAAAGAACAGCCACGCATGTCAAGTAAACGGGATCACAGCCGCTCTAATTGGTGGAACAATAAAATCCACAGAAACGTGCACTGCATATGAGCGTATCACAGAGCTGCATAGCAATAAAACCCACAGAAATGGGCACTGTGTATGAGCATATCAGAGCTGCAAAGCAATAAAACCCACAGAAATGTGCAGTGTGTATGAGCATATCACAGAACTGCACAGCAATAAAACTCACAGTAATGTGCAGTGTGTATGAGCGTATCCCAGATATGCAATATCTAATAAACCATTTATTATTTTAATCTGCAGTAAAAAGTCTTTATTTATTTATTGATTTTTTTTTTGTACCTTTTAGTGATTTTTCAGAATTGTTTGGGCTAAATTCCCCCCCCTTTTTTTTAATAGCGGTTCTCCTTTTTCTGTAACAGAACTTTTTATTATCAATCATAGGATCTTATATGTAAATTCCAGAAATTTTCGTTCAGTAGTTCTTTTGAAAACAGCAGGCCATGGGTTTGCGGTGGCAGCATACAGCGGCCGACTCCATGCACTTTGGGGACCCTGCGGTGAATGGTGAATTCACTGCAGGGTTGGGAAATTTTATTCCCCGAAGTGCAGGGAACTACAGAACACCAAAATGTTGGCGTCATTTCGGTGCTCTGTGAGTAACCCAATTAGTGGTGAGGTTTTTTGTTGCCCCCTGGAAAGTGAAGGCCTAGGCCTTGCCTACCCAGGACATACTTGAAAATTAGTGACATCTCAATGTTTCCTTCCTGGTAAAATAGTTTGCAAAAGTAAAAAAAAATAAAAAAAATATATATATATATATATTTTTTAGGTGTGGGGCCACCCAGCGGGCCGCCGCCCCCTGGAAAGTGCCACCCTAGGCCTGGGCCTTGTTGGCCTAGGCCAAAATACACCAGTCCAGCAGGGGAGGGGACAGTCTGGGAGGAAGAGCACGTGTGGGAGAGAGGTGAGGCCAGAGAGGGCGAGACGGACGGTGTGGATGGTCCTGTTCTGTGAATTGTGCATCCAGCTGTCCTCGTGCTTCCAGTGCCAGAGAGAGCGATCGAGTGTGTCCAGCGGAGAAGAGATCTGGCTGTCCTCGTGCTTCCAGTGCCAGAGCGAGCGATCGAGTGCGTCCAGCGGAGAAGAGATCCGGCTGTCCTCCAGATCGTTGTGCAGGTCTGACCTGCAACTACAGGAAACGTTTGGTTGAGGTTATTGCTGCCAAAGGAGGGTGTTCTGTTCAATAAAAACATGAAAACATATAATGTTTGTGTTGTATTATTTTAAGCAGACTGTGTTTTTCAAATTGTTGTGACTTAGATGAAGATCAGAGCACATTTTAGGACCAATTCATGCAAAACTCCAGGTAATCCCAAAGTATTCACATACTTTTTCTTGCCACTGTATACACACACACACACAAGGGTTGTGGTGGAGGACAAAAAGTGAGATAAAAAGCCTCCATGCTATAATTAGTTATGTTTATTGTTGCAGAAGCCACTTGCACATCACAGCAATTCAAAGAATTGAATCCCAGAGCTCCTGTGCCACATTCCCCATATGCAGCAAGGAATTCTGGGTAGGATATGCAAATGACATCTGTCTCACTTTTATGCATCCTGTGTCTGTTGTTACACAGAACCCTAAAATCAGTCCAGGGCATTCTCCTCTCTCGGCATCGTTCAGAGAGAGGAGATGTCGAGACTCCTGTGCACCCCCGCAAGCGTGGTCCGGGGATCGGCATCTCCTCTCTCGTAATGATGGCCACGATCGTGCGCCCGGAGACGCACAGGAGCAGCTTCTCTGCCGGGGTGTTGTGTCCTATATGGAGCCCTCGGCAAAGAATGGAACTCCACCTCCTCAGGCTTCAACACATCAGGGGGCGCAACAATGGCGTGTGTTTGGGAGGCGCTGATGTGTTGGAGCCTGGGGAGGTGGAGTTCCGTTCTTTGCCGAGGGCTCCTTGGAACAATATTCGATAAGGAACCATAGATGACACACCGGGATGCTACTACCATGTGGTAAGCGGAAAAAGCCGCGAACCACTGAGTCCGCGAATGCAGAACCGCAAATGACCGGGGGATTACTGTACTTCCGAATAACGAATCGATACGATACAATACGAATTCGAAATTAAATTAAATATAATGAATTTATTTAGTTTTACACTGTGTCATCATCATAAAAGAAAAATTTGAATAACTAATATCAACTATCAAATTGATATCAACTATCGAATTGATATTAACTTACAATACAAGTAATAGTAAGCAAAGGACTTTATGAAACAAATTGATTTTGTTTCACTGTTTTATTTGACTCAAATACTAAATCTGTGACACAGGTTAAGATTTAACCCTAGCTTTTCTTTTAACAGCAAAATTTGATGAATTAGGGTTTTATCTAGTTATCCAAAATTTGAATTGCTATCAACTATCGAATTGATATATGAAATTTGAATCGATTAGAAATTTCAAATCGACCCGAAACGAAATTAGTTATGAAATTCCGAAAACGAAATCATTTAAAAACTTAACGAAACTAAACAAAACAAATTTTATAGCCATGCACATCCCTAATAAATATATATCATTAATGACTGTGAATAATTTATATTTTGGTTATTTACCATTAAAATAAGGATTAATAACCAATCAACAACGTCTTAACAAATATATAGCGCGTTATCCCGAGTTCTTTTGAGGCTATGTAGATATTTTTAGACACAATAAAATCATTAAAGATGATATGAGACTACCAGGGTTATTCAAAGAGCTCCGAATTGCTTGAGAAAGGTAACCGAACGCTGAAAATCAGCGTTCGGTTACCTTTCCTGGCCATTTGGCTATGCAGAGAGCAGGCAATTCGCCAAATCCTGGCGAATTGCCTGAACATACGGTGCCTGTTCGGTGCCTGTTCGAGGGCAGTGAAATCCCCATAAAAAAGCACTGCTTCGGCTATTCAGAGAACACAAACCAGCAGTGAAAGGTTCCCCTAATGCCCTGCCATTCGGTGGTTTAATTCGGCAAGTTTATTCAGGAGAATCCCATAGGCTTCAATGTTAAAAATATTCTGGTTTTAATTCAATATCTAATAAACCGTTCATTATAAAATTCTGCAGTAAAGAGTCTCTTTATTTATAGATTTTTTAGGATACTTTAAGCATTTTTCATATTTTTTTTTTTAAAAGTCCGATTTTTTTAATTTATTTTTTAAGTTTACTTATTTTTTCTGTAACAGCCCTTTTTATTATCATTTCCTGGACCGCCTGTGTAAATTTCAGACATTTTCGTTCAGTAGTTTCTTTGCAAACAGCGTTTCATTTCACACATTCACACAAACTATTTTGCCAATTTATTCACTGCCTCGTCTGCGGTCTCCGATGCTTCGGCTCTGTGTGATCGACTCCTGCTCGGGCTTTTTCCGTGGTTTTCGGCAGGTTAATCCAGATGTTTTTGGGGGTTTTCGGCGTGCATTCGCTGGGTTTTGCAGTTAGTTTTCGTCAGGTTTTCGGCAGCTTTTCCCTGCAATTCGGGGGCCCTGTGGTGCTTGCTGAATACACCGCAGGGTCACCGAAATGGGATCGGCAAAAGGAACCGAATTGAAGAGAACGAAAAGTCACCAAACGTGCGGTGACTTTTTCGAATCTCTTTGGATAACCCTGTACGTAACAGTAAAACAAAATCAAGGTTTATTTACACTATCAAGTCCCACACTTAAAAGTAAATATAGGTAGTGATTAGTAGCAAGACTGCGTCACACAATAATGTTAGGTTTATAGACCTCACCACACATATGCACGAATCAATTTCTTAATACCAAGTTCTATTCTACCCACTTAAGCTTCTCCCATTCTAAAACAATTCTCAACCTGGCTAAAAACACTCAGTTACTGGGGCATCACCTGCAGCACAATTTATTATTGTGTGGGGCCGATTCACTAAATGAAACTTTCTTCAGGGAGACACACAACACAATATTGATAGGTAAACTATCTCTTCTACAGATTAATCACAGCATTCTAACTCGGCTTACAGAGTAACTGCAGTGAATGATATTGTAACACATATGATGGACCAAGAAAGATAACCTGTTCATTTAACTTGCAATCTAGACTCAGCAATTTATTCAGCATGAGTTAACAAAAAACTTCCTACTACTAAGTCATAGTATACTATAACAGGGATTGTACATAAAAACAGATTCAATAGTAGCGTTTACAAGATGTAGAATTGGGTTATGTTCATTTTATTTTAATGGGGATGATGGTAACTTGATATATAAAAGCTATTTGTCAGTTCCAGCTTTTCTCACTGTGGGGACAACATTTATCTTTAGATGTCCAAACCCAGCATTCTTGGAATATAAATAAATTCAATAAATTAGGGGGAGCAGCAAACTTTCTCCAGATTTTCACCTTTGGTGAATAGACCTGTATGTGTTATAGGCTGAGATAAGAGCTGGCAGCTGAATGAGATATGACAGGGATCTTAAAAAACTTCTAATCTACCCCTGGTGATGTAACCTTGAACACAACCCACACAATACAATTATGTGAGTTGGCTGCCTGACCCATAGACTCCATTATATGGCCAAAACCAAAGAGAGGACCAAGTGAGGTAAAAATACTGTGGGGGTGCAGTTTACAACACAAAAGATCACAAAGTGGATGCACCCAGTGACACATACACAATAAACTTAATGAACTACACAAAGCCATGTTGGCAACCACTGTTGAGATTATTGCTTGTCCTTGTTTTCCACATTGTCTTTACTTTTTTCACTGACAAAATAAACCTTTAATTTTCAATTTCATTATTGAGCTGTAGTCAAAACACCACTAATAACTGAAATGTACCGCATTCTGCCTGGAAAAATAGTATTGGAATACAATGTCTGAACTGGGAGGCAATTCAGAAGTGAATATCCATTTAGTTATTTAGTAAATGGATTCCATTGTGTGCATAGATGTTTATCAGCATACATATAAACAAACTGCTTTCTCTGCAAATCAAAACAAAAGAGAGATTTTTAGTAAGGCGCCATTCGCATTCTAATACATCTTGCATATTTCAATTTAAGTAACAGCGTGAGGCATTTTGTCGGATAATGGAAACAATTAACACACACTATACTTAAATTTAAATTGTAGTTGTGTAAAAATGTAGTTTATAATATTGTTATAAAAGTATAGTATAATATAAACACATCACCTATATTGCTGTTTTAATATGTTTTCTCTAATTGTGTACTGGCTATAAACACTGACCACAATAATTACTTTACAGAGGTTTCTAAAATAATGCATAATTTATGCTACATAATAACAATAATTATACTGCATTATAACAGTAGTAACAGATGCAGTGCATTTCATGCAATATGTTTTTTGCTAATTAAGAAACTATCTCTAACCATATCGCAATTGGAGCAATTTAGGAAGTTTATCCAAGGTTTTGGGTTTAGACCTGACCGATTATGTTGTCAATCAATTCTCCCTACTTCAAATTCTCAAGGGAGTTGTGGTCATTCTTAAGTCTCATGCGAAAGCTGTAGAATAACTTGATGACAATTTGAGACTGATCCATGTGTGAAACTATCAGGGTTATTCAGAGAGAGGTGAAAAGCAGGAGAATGACTGGAGAATGGAAAATTCTAGGTCAAAATAGCCAATTTGGAAAGTGATATAAATGGGAGAATTGTCCTGGTTTGGCTATTTTGACCTAGAATTTTCCATTCTCCAGCCATTCTCCTGCTTTACACCGCTCTCTGAAAAACCCTGTATATGTCACAGTAATAAACTCATGTTCGTGGGTCCTTATTGTAGTTGAAGTAGTGGAGTTGCAGGGTATGGATTCCTGAGCAGTAGTTTATCCATCATTTTATATTTTGCTTTTGCGTGCGCCCCATCATTATATTAGGTACAAGTCTGAAGCTATGCATCAAGTATTACATTTGTATATTTGTGCAGATTTGGGATGGGAAGGGTTATCAATCTATATTGTTAAGTGTCTCGAATGATTACCATATGCAACCATCCCCGTCCCCACCCTCATAAGCCCAGTCCTTACACCTGTTTACATAGTTCTCACCCATGAGACAGGAACAGTAGCAGTCAACAACAGAAGAATTTGTTACCTGCGCAATCCCATAACTCTGGGGCAGCATGGTAATGCTACCAGACAGCCCCATAGTATTCAACAGGCTAAAATTGTGTCATGTATGCCCAGAAACCTATAAACCTACATGCAAAAAAGAGATTGTCTTCGGAATGGGAGCAGCGGCACCTGCAGTGTGTTCACGCTGGGGGGGAATGCAGAGCCCAGGTGCTGCATAGACATTTCTCCCAGAACTTGTCAGCCTCATTCCACAAGAAGCAATATAATAATTTAATTGGATGAGGGGGTCTATAGTAAGTGTGTAAGTGTGTAGATAGGATGTGTAGGTAAGAGGGGGATGGGTAGGTATATATTATGTGTATTTTGTAAGTGTACGTAGGATAAAGATGTGTATATTTTAAGGACCCTATTCCCTACTTTGTGCTAAAAAGGGGACTGTAACAAGGAAAACCTGTGCCTTAGCATTCCCATTTTAGCACCATATTCCCAGACAGGCGATAATTCAGCAGGCTGCCCCGGAATGCAGTGTTACCCTTGGTGACGCTCACAGTAGAAGGGAATAGTGCCTTAAGTGTATAAAAACATTTGTGAGTATGGAGGAATGGCAGGGCTGCCATCAGGGGGTTGACAGTCCATGATATGTTCAGGAGCACAGTGGCTCCAGATGGGCTCTGCCCCATCCAAACCCTGTGCAGCTCGATCCATGCCACCCAGGACTGGTCTGCTGGATACCAGAAAATGTCCTGGTGCTCCACAGCAACTGGAGCTGGTAAGAGCTCTCTGAATCATCACTGAGGGGCGATTAGAATTGTCTGCACCAGGTAGAGGTGCAGATAAAATGCTCTTCCACCAGGGAACATTTTTTATCTCTTGCAGGACCACCAGTGATTTTGCCCACGGCCTCTAAAATAAGAAGAGGAAGCAAAGTGTTTTAGTTTAAATTAGTTTACTAAAATGGGCAGCTGCGAAAATGCGCCCCTGCTAGTCATTCAGTATGGGGCACTGTGATTAATGATGGCAGTAAATGTGTATAGTAAGTGCATATACGATGAGGATTGAGACACTATTCCAGCCATGTTCCCAACATCTTTTACAGCTCGATTATTACAGCTTTCCACTGTAAATTAATGTTTGCTGAGTTATGTATACTTTGTGTAGGAAGAATTAATTTGCAGGCAGCAGGAGTGTAAAAAGCAATTTCAATCTTACTCATTATTCTCATCTCAAATTGCTATTTGAACAGAAACGGTTCTGAGAACCTGGTATGAGGCCTGTAACGCGGGGGTCCCTGTGCCCATGTGCAGAATGCTCCCCTCGCCGCCAGTATCCCGAAGGAGTATTGGTTCTGAACCAAACCCAAGCAATAATGGTAGATCCTTGCAGGGTGAAAATTAACTGAGACTGACTTTATTTACAGTTTACAATTGGGAAAAAACACACACAAGGGGAAGGTATAACAGACACGGGAAACATGCCCAGCATTTAACAAAGGATGAAGTAGTGGTGATCTGGTTACATCTGGTTCCTGGGGGAAGAGTGATGCAAGCATGGCCAGACAAAGTAATCGATTACTCACAAATACACATTGGAAAAAACAGCACAGTATATACCACAGGAGACTCCACAATAAATACATAAGGGAATATTAATATAACACTGTTATGGATAGACTTAAACAGTCTTGTTCGTATGCCTGCTGCTGTCAAATGGTTTGGAGAAGTCAATTCGAGTGCGCACTGAAAGAAATCACACAGACAATGAAGATAGGTCTATGTAGTCTTTCTCGGTCAAAGCCAAGTGACTTCTTCTCTTTAATCATAGCATTGATACATGCTTATATGCCAGTTTAGCGTGTCATCAGCTATATGGGAGTCAGCTAATATTTTTAATCGTTGTCAGCAATAAAAAGGTGCAACTATATGCTAGTTTAAATCAAGAATCAAAAGTAACAAAAACAGCATATTCTAAATGTCAAAGTATTTTGCTTCGTTGACAAACGTCAGTCATTTTATACCATCATGGGTGTATGGGCCTGTTTTAGAGTGTTCCAGGATACAGGATGCTCGTACCCTGTTCCTGGTACCAAAATAGGAATCCTCATGACTTGCGGTTAGCTATTCTGTTGAAACAGCGGAGTTATGCAAGATACAGTTTGATTCTCTCTGAACAGACTGTTATATTAATTCAGCTCTTAAAGACATATTAACTACTTAAATGAGCATTTTTCTAAGCCTTTGAATATTATTAAAGCAGATACATATTCTTGTCCATAGCAATCCCCCCTAAAAATGCACATTTCTGAAGTGTCCCCTTGGAGACGAGCAGCGCCTTTATCCGTTCCCCTAAAGTCTCGCCAGCCATCTCCTTTCTTCACCGAAGTTTGAGATGAATAGCCCCTATTTGCGACTAAACCCCTTTGTAATTCGGACTTGGGCTTGGTCGAGACTGGTGGGTCAAGATTCGGGCCTACAACTCGTCTTGCAATGGGTCACAAACCTGTAGATTAGCATAAGAGTTCCCAATGTCCTCCACAGTTTCCCCACATGAGTGACTAAGCATAACAGGGGTAGTGGACTCCACAGTTCTTTCTACAACTTTTTAATGCAGGGTAAAACACAACATCCAATCACCGCCAACAGAACCATCACTACCAGGATAACTATCCCTATGTCACGGTGGCAGTACCACCAGGCACGCACCACCCTATACTTGCCCTCCGATCCTTGGAAGTGGTCGGTCTGTATATATATCCCTATGAATATAACTCGCAGGAAGGTGAGGCCTTGGTTCCTGAGAGAAGCCCCTATATGCAGAGATGCAGGGTAAACTGCAAGGACAGGTGAAAGCAAACAAAGGGTTAACAAAAGACCTCTGTACGGCAATACCAAAGATATCCCTGCACTGAAAGGCCGGTCTTTAGGATACCGGATCTAATCTAAAGGAAAGTATTACTTGAAGCCGTCAGAGTCTTTTGTTATGCAGATGACAGGTTACCAGGAAACGGTACAGGCACGGAATATAGCATAGAATACATGAGGAAAGCCAAGTCATAACCAGAGAGAGTACGTCATACAGGATACAGGAATCAGAACCAGAAGGGAGTCAGCAAGCCAAAATCAGTAACCGGGGAATCTGAATGGAACATAAACAGCAAAACAAAATACAGCAATAGACAGAACAAAATACACAGAAGGAACTGACATAAACTGGAACAGAAATAAGAGGCAATAACTGAACCAGGATTAACAAAAGAGGCTATCAGGAACACAGCAGGAGCTTTCAGGCACAGGATGCAAGGAGACCAGGCAAAGGAAAATGACCCAGCAATGTCTTATGGGTACATAGCTCTAATATAGGCAGGGGAATCAGGGCAAGATCAACAGGTGAGCAGCACACAGAACACCAATTACCCCTGGGAGGCCACCAGGAATTGGCAGCAACAGAAACCAAGGGAAAAAACATATTACAAATACAGAGGGCAGGAAGACAGATTTCCAGCAACAGAACGTGAACACTATTTGTGTGAGCTTCTGCCAGCCACTCATCCAACTAAAATACTGATCCCATGGATCAGTAATACCAGTTCTTCTTCAGTTCCTCAGACAGGTCTTCCAATTGTTTAATGGCTTTAGTGACCTTACCAGTAGGGCCTGTGTGATAAAGGTGCAACAGGAGCCACCTGTACCTTTCAGCATCTTACAGACCACACCCCTCTCTGGCAGTAGCATATCAAGGGCCATGCGGTTCTGGAAGGTCATTGCAGGGGTCGGGCCTAGCTGGTCGGCCAAACCCTGGAGGGCATCTTGGGTATAGTTTACAAACCTCTGCTGATTGTAATAGATGTAATTAATCCAATCAACATTTTTATTGATGGTTATCATGGGGATTAAAGATTCGAATCCCGCCTTTACCTGGTCTCTAGCTTTGAACTCATCAGGCACCCCCCTTGGGACTCCTATGACATCGATATAGACATGTGGGTCGAAACTGCCAGGTACGGGTTTCACCTGTCTCCTTTGTCTAGTGAGTCCGGGGGTGTGGGCTATTGGCAGATCATCATCAAAGGGCAGGATGTGGAGGGGCATGATGGCTTTAGCCAGAGCACAGTCACCGTCCCATGCACCTACCAAGCGGGAGCGGATTCGCAGGTCGCCACAGATCCAATAGACATCTCCCAGGGATATCACCTGGTTTTGCACTTTCTCCTTCTCCACAGCGCTGTACCGCGCACAATAACATTCTGTGAAGTTCCCAACCACCCGGCCACCGGTCCCCCAAGAGGAGTAACAGGTGTAGTTCCCGGGGTAGATAGTGATACTCTCTGAGAGTCTGGGGTTTTGTCTGGAGGGGGTATTTGGACTTCCATTCTTTACAAGCATCATGATTTAGGGTTTTGTTGGTAAACAAACTGAGAAAATATTCCTCGATATCCTCAGGAATATTAAGAGGTACCGTACCTAGATGAAGCCTAGCACTACCACACACATAGCAATTGGTTCTGTTGTGGGACTGAGCGCTATATTTCATCCATTCTAACCAAACATTCATATCTGAGTATCCTGTTTCAATGGCCATAGTATCCTCGAACGTTGGATTATCGATGGCTATTATACCATTGGAAGAGATTATATGGCATTTAAAGGGGTTGGACTGCTGATGTGGAGGGACCCAGTCCGGGGCAAGGTACATATCTCGCAGGCGGAATTTTCCCAGGCTCCGAGGATTCTCTGACCCCCCTTTTTCCCATATACCCAGAATGTAGGTCCCTGCATACCATCTGCATTTCAGTGTCATGCAAGTAAGAAGTGATTTACCGTTTTTATCCTTCTTGTCTATGGCGCTTTGTGGTTTGTGTCCCCAGGAAACCCCAGTATTCCATCCCACTGATCCCCAACTACCACACTCCTGTCCCCAACAGTCATTGGTAACGCACATATATATATCATAGTTGTGTGGGATCCCATTTCTCCAGATACACTGCAGGTGGGGGCCTGGGCAAAGGTTTACATCACAATAGTTAAAAGTATAGGTTGCCACTCGAGTGTTAGAGGAATTATACCAGAAAGTGGTTAGTCTATTTTTGCCAGCAGCAGAAATCTGTTGTCCCAAGACAACCTGTGGAATTATGTCAATGCCCACCCGTTCCCCCACGACCTCTCGCACCATGGCAACAGCCGCCTGTTCCATCATGATAGCAACATGTTGGCCCTTAATTCCCACTCCCCAAATGAGAAGGATATACACGATCATGGCTGGGTTGCTTTCTGGTCTGTTTCTGGTGCACAGGTCTTTTTACAGTGGGAAGCATGGATCCAGGTGGTCTTTCCTTCCAGCTTTACCGATGTCGTTGTTGTAAGGAGGACTTGGAAAGGTCCGTCGTATCTGGGCTCCAGTGGAGTTTTACAAAGGAATTTCTTAACTAGTACCCAATCTCCTGGGACAAGTTGATGAGTGCCGTCGATACTTTCAGGGTCTGGAATGCAAGAGAACACTTGACCATGTATATCAGTTAATATTTTTGAAACACTGGTGACATATTTTACCAGACTGTCAGACTGTAACTGCAATTGCTGAGGGACATAGCACCCTAGTCTGGGGGCCGTGCTGAACAATATTTCAAAGGGTGACAGATTGTGTGGCACCTGGGAGTATACCTGACACTGAATAGGGCCATGGGTACACTTTCTGGCCAGGGCAAACCAGATTCCTGTGCCATTTTAAGCATTCTAGACTTGAGGGTACCGTTTAGTCTTTTGACTTTTCCGCTGCTTTGTGGGTGGTAGGGGCATGAAAGGCAAGTGTGACCCCTAGGGCGGTCCAGATTTCTCTAGTTATGGTTGCTGTGAATGCAGGCCCTTGGTCACTCTCTATCACTTCAGGAACGCCAAATCTGCAGATAATTTCTGTTAGTAATTTCTTTGCCGTAGTCTTAGCAGTCATGTTAGTTACTGGGTAGGCCTCAGGCCATCCTGAGAACATGTCTATGAAGACGAGAGCATATTCATATCTTCCACTCTAAGGCATCTGAATATGATCTATTTGGACTCGTTGGAATGGATAAGCTGGTCTAGCCAGGTGTTTTGTTGGGACTTTCACTGGTCCACCAGGGTTACATTTAGCACAGATAACACAGGATTTGCAGTATGAGGCAGTGAGAGTGGAAATGCCTGGGGCATAGTAGTGTTTGCCAATAAGTGCATTCATCAAGGTTTTTGAGAGATGTGAGTGCCCATGTGCCCATTGTACCACAGCTGGGTAGAGATCCTTAGGTAGGCACACCTTATTTCTCATGCAGAGGAGTCCGTGTATGCGTGTGGCCCTCCTTTTCTCCCATTCTCCCTTTTCGCTGTTTGATGCAGAGCCCTGCAACTGTGTTATTTGTAACTCTAATCTGTACTAACGATGGAACTGGCTGCTCGAGTTCCTTTTCCTGTGTCTGTGCCGCTAGGTGTTTTCCTCTGGCCTCCTGGGTATTAAGCTTGCTATGTGCTTTTACTTTCATAAATCAGACCAAAATCATGAGTGACCCTATATGGATCCCTATATTCGTATCTGGGCTCTGTGTAAATAAAGGAAACAGGCTGCTTGTGTGAGTGCAGTTCCGCTTTTTTTCGGGCAGAAAGGGTGAGGGCGAGGGGGGAAGTGTACAGGATTGAAAATTTATTTGTGAAAGCGCAACCAGTATGATATATAAACCAAACTCGTCTGTGAACCGGGAGCCATCCACATACAGTGTCAGGTTGGGGGGGGCTGTAAAAGGAGTATCGCACACAGAGGGCA
Source organism: Leptobrachium leishanense (assembly GCA_009667805.1). Taxonomy (NCBI): domain Eukaryota; kingdom Metazoa; phylum Chordata; class Amphibia; order Anura; family Megophryidae; genus Leptobrachium; species Leptobrachium leishanense. The sequence continues at coordinate 97,189,297 of CM019072.1, read as the reverse complement.
GGTGTGCTGTTTCTGGGAACATGGCTTCGAGGCAATCATGCAGGCAGAGGGGTATGGTACCAGAGGTCATATGGGCCTCGTGACTATCAGCATCGCCACCACCCCCCTCAGGAAAATGAAGGAGAGCAGCCAGGTGAAGGCCCCGGCACCGGAGGAGGGGGACATTATCTGTTATGGGAGCAGAAGGGAACGGGACATCCGTCCACCGTGCTGCTGGGTAAGGATGCCAGTGGCATGGCCACTGTCCTCAGATACAAACAGCTTGAAAGTAGTTTTTTTTCTCTGATACAGTAAGTTTTAGTTTGTCAAAGTTGGTCACAGCGTCTGCAGGGAGAGAAAAGGGGTCAGACTTATTGCTTCCTACAATGGTTGCATGAGGGCTGAGGAATCAGGGATCCATGATGTACAGGTTATAATGAGACCTAGGAAAGCCTGTAATGGCTTCTTCGCTGGGGCAGGGGAACGGATGATATAGTACGTACTCTGAACTCAGTTAGGTGTCTGATGCCTTGTGAAACACAGTGGTCGAGGAAAACCACAGTCTAGAGGCACCACTGTAATTTGGCTTCGGAAGCTTTCCAGCCTTGTTTAGTCAGATACTGCAGAAGGCTGATTGTCTTGTGCTTTTATTCACATCATATTCTGCACTCATACTATTAATCAACTACATGTCCTTCGTAATGCTCTCTACCGGGAAGCAACCTGTAGTTGCCATATCTAGGATAGGCTTTCCTAACTCTTTTGGCCTCATCCTATACCATCATGTCTAACATTCTTCTTCCAAACAACAATCTTTAAAACTTTTTTCAAAACTCCGCACTATTACTTCATTCATTTGTCTACATGCCATTTTTCTTTCACAATGTCTCTCCATACACTTTCGTATTTTCTTCTCATATTGACTTATAAATTATCATCCGCATCCTTTGGATGATCATGTTCTGCGTGTCTTGAATAGCTTTGCACGTTCGCCCTCACTCTCAGGCATACAATACTATGTATTCAAACCAGATCAAAACAGCTGCAGCTTTTACAAGTATCCTATCTATCCACCGTTACGTATTCAGCTTCTAGCAACACATCTGCCTATACATTTACCCGGGCCTGAAGGCCACCAAAAACCCCCGTTATACTATGCGGAATATGCAACCACCACCACAGCATGGAGCTCTCAGCCCACTCCCAATATTTCTACTCCTTTTTCCTCCGAATTACCCCTGGATTTATCAATCCCCTTCCTCCAGCCCAGAGGAAACTTGACTCTGACTGAAGACAGTGCAACAAAAGGTGTGTCTTCCAAACTACAGACACAAATATTTATTAAATCCTATACAAAATACACATTTTTCCTTAACAAGAACAACCTGCGATTCCAGATACAGCTTTCATACTATTATATTCTAGAAACCACAATAAGTGGTATTTAAAAACCTTTTCAGTTTCAACCTAAATCCAAATCTTGCTTCCATTTTTTTTTCTTTACAAACTTAGTTCCTTTTTTATTTTCCCCTTGTGCTCACTTTCTTCGCACTAAAAATGATAACGGGCTTTGCAGCGCTGCACACACAAAACATACATTCTTTCTTCAAAAATAACAGTAATTCTGCATACTGCAATTGCCTATATTTCACATTTCTACAATACATACAATACAACAGCGATGACTCCTTGCATTACGACTGCAAAGCAAGGGAAAATCACCCTGCAACGCAGGGGAAATCACACACACACCGAACAGCATTTCAATTAACCCCATGCTGACATCTCAGTTTAACCAAACCTATTTGGCTTCCGCCAAAAACGAGGTTACCGTGACCCAGTGCGTTCCAGTCGTTCCCGGATGGACAGTCCCCCCGCCATGAGCGGAGATCCACAGAGCAGGAATTCCTGCTGGGCGCTGGTAGATTGTCAGCTCAACGGCAATGGATGTTCCGTCCTGGAACATGCTTGGGGTGGGGGGAGGGCCTGACACAGGGTTGCCAGTTTCCTAGCGCAGGGGTGGGGGGTGGTGGGAAATTATCACATACAATGGCAGTGTCATGCTAAGGGCCATTGGCTGCATCCGTCCTTTTGGGGGGCCGTCGCCTGCGGGGTGCTTTACAATCCCGTTTGAAATGGCTGAATTTTGTACAATTAAAACAGGTTCTTGGTGGATGCCCCCCTTCCCACCAGGCTCCCCTTCCACAGTACCCGCTGATATACTGAGAGTGGGCTGCTGTGTCCAGGTGACATTATTCTTGGGCGTAGGGGGTATTACCTGGGTGTTTTGGTGGGAAGGGTAGGTGGGGTCGGTTTGGTGGGGTGGGAACGTCGTGAGATCTTGATTCTGGGGTGGAAAGGTCGTGGATCGAGTACGGGCAACTTGGGGCATGGGCAACCCTATATGGGATGTCGACGACTCATCTGTACGATTTACGGAGTCATGTGAATGGCTGGACAGTGTTGATTGACCTAAATTACCGGTCGCGTCTAACGTCTGTAGGGTGGCGTCCAGGTGAGGCATAATAGGGGATATGGTCGGTACCTGGCTCATGGCTGTTGATGAGGGTACGACAGGACAAGGGGTGTAGTACCACCCATCGATACGTAAGACAGGGTAGAGACCTCTCGCTGTTTTTGGGCAGTTGTCGTTGGGGTTGGGTTTATTATTTTCTTTTTTGATATTTCACCATAAGAAGGGGGTTCGGATTTTGGGGTGAGGTAATAGTAATAATTAGTCTTTCCCTTCCTATTTTCCTCTGTTTCTATCCACCCCTCCTTCTCAATCTCCTTTGCAACTCTATACCATGCTTCTGCTACATTCCATAATCCATTGTCTATCAACATTCCTTTTTTATTCTTCAATAAATTTCTCATTCCCTCTGTTTGTAGTCTGGGACTATCTAAGCCACAGATCCTACCGAGAAGTTTCAGTTTCATCACATTCCGTTTTCCTGCTCTTTCCTCAACCAACTTGCGTGGAGTCATCCAACCAGCATGGTTAGTCTGTTCATTAGCCATTCCTGATTGTTAGCTCTTTTCCTGATCAATTTAAACAATTTACGTAGTTTATCAATAGTCAGAAGTGAGGATAGACCTGTACCTATCATGTCTTGCTACCAGGGATGTCTAGCCTGCATCCCCTGTTCTAGACCCCGACAGTAAAGCATCTCGTCCTCCCCTATATTCCAATTCCAAATATAGTCTATATATATCTTGCCACCAGGTATGTCTAGCCTGCATTACCTGTAGCTATACATATATAATGTGGGCTGCTACCAGGGATGTCTAGCCTGCATCCCCTGTTACTGCTGCTCACACTACCCCTTCTGACTGTCAATCAATTCACTTAGTATATCAATAGTCAGAAGTGAGGATATACCTGTACCTATCGTGTCTTGCTACCAGGGATGTCTAGCCTGCATCCCCTGTTCTTGCTGCTCACACTACCCCTTCTGACTGTCAATCAATCTACACCTCTATCAGAGATATATTGTGTCTGTCTACCAGGGATGTTCCTGCTAGACCCCGATAATCTCTCTGATCACCAACCAATCCACAATTCCCATCAGAAAATATGCCTTCAATACAAAGAACCGTGAACAGACGTACAGACAATCAGACAACAGGCATGCAATTCGTGGGTCAGTAAATGGACATCTGAGCAAAGTTAAATAAAAGCCCACTTTTGGTGTCCGTCAAGTGCCACGCATGTATTCCCAGGACGGGGACCGCAGACCATAACACGTCACAGGCAGATAACAAAGGTATCTTACCTGTGAGGCATGAAGGTGATCAGGCTCCGCTCTGGTACAGTCTCCGTCTGTGGAAGTCTTTTTTGCTGGCACCTGGCAGAGCAACTCAGATGTCCCACGTTTGGGCGCCAATTGTTATGGATAGACTTAAACAGTCTCTTGTTCGTATGCCTGCTGCTGTCAAATGGTTTGGAGAAGTCAATTCGAGTGTGCACTGAAAGAAATCACACAGACAACGAAGATAGGTCTATGTAGTCTTTCTCGGTCAAAGCCAAGTGACTTCTTCTCTTTAGTCATAGGATTGATACATGCTTATATGCCAGTTTAGCGCGTCATCAGCTATATGGGAGTCAGCTAATATTTTTTTTTTTTTTTTTAAAGACTTTATTTTTCAGCAGCATAAGTCAATGTTGTTACTGATACAAACATTTGGAAAAAAGGAAGGGGGGAAACAATATATCCATCACAGAACAAAAAGTAATAACTTCATTTTACGTAGAGGTCCCCTGTCCCGCTTTTCGATATAAGGTAGCTGACCTATTTTCGGATGTTTATAGAAAAGAAAAGAAAAAGAGAGAGAGAAGAGGAAAAAGGAGAGAGGGAAGGGGGGTGAGAGAAGAGGGGGGGAGGGAAGGGAGAGCCCCCCTAGCATCATGTAGAAAAGTCATAAGTGAATTACAATCCCATCAATTTACACCAAGTGGTCAAGCCATTTAAGGAGGCCAAGCAAATGTTGAATCGGATAGCGCGACTCAGGGCAATACAAGGTTGCGCACCCGTTCAGATGGTGCAGCTGGGGTCGTACAAGAGCCATGGGGCCCATGTCTTGGAAAAAGAGTCCATAGTTTGGTGGACAATAGCCGTCAGTTTTTCCATTAAAAAGGTGTCTCTAATGAGGCCCAGGACCCGTCCCGTGGATGGTGCCTCCATACGTATCCATCCCTCTGCCACTGCCCTGCGCGCTGCCCCCAGGAGCTTAGTGAGAAATTTGTGTTCCCTATGCGTGGAGTCTGCCAGCGGGTTTGCCAGTAGAAAAAGATCCGGCGCCAGAGGGATCTGGCAGGACATAACCTCCTCATACAATGTTTGAATGCTAGTCCAGTAAGAGTGGATGACGGGGCAGGTCCACCACATGTGGAAGTACGTGCCTTTAGCCCCGCATTGTCTCCAGCAGTCTTCCGTGGGCGTTTTTTTGATTTTGGCCAACTGGGCCGGTGTTGTGTACCAGCGCATAAGTACCTTTGCTGCCTGTTCCTGAATAGTGGTGCAGACTGAGATCCTTCTGGACGCCTCCCATATGTCCAGCCAAGCATCACCTTCCAGCTGATCTTGTAAGTCCGTGTGCCAGGCTCGTACACAGGGAAGTTCCGCCCAGTCCAGAACGCAGGTGACCGTTTGATATAGTGAGGAGATCAGGCCTTTAGTATAGCGTCCTCGCAAGCAGAGAGATTCGAAGGAGGAGGGTTTCGTCATTGCCGCCCTTGTAATATGTGGGCGGAGGGCAAAGTCTCGTAACTGTAAGAATCTGAAAAAGGAGGCTGGTGGCAAGTGAGCACCCTCTTGTAAATCACAAAATTGAAGTAGAGCGCCTCTAGGAAATAAGTGGCATATACGACGTATGCCTTTGTCTGCGAGGGATGAAAATATAGCAGGTTGGAGTCCTGGAGCAAACTCCCGGTTATGGTACAAAGGGGTCAGTGGGGAAGGATAGCAGGTCAGGTCACATTTCAGTGCAGTTTTATTCCAGACGTTCAAAGAGTTGATGATGGCCGGGCAGGTGGTTCGTAGCAGTGGCCTGTGGGGCTTAGATAACCATATCCAATAGTCCAGTTTGTATGGCGAGGCCAGAGAATGCTCCAACTCAACCCATCTGCGTTCATGTCCCGGGCAATGCCATGCCACTATTTGAGCCGAGAGGCGTAGTAATATGAGTATAAGCATGGTAAGCCCAGTCCTCCCCGATCCCTAGGCCGATAAAGCGTCTGCCGCCCAATCCGTCTCCTTCCCCCGCCCCAGACAAAATCATCTATTTGTCTCTGCATCCGTTGCAAGTCCTCCCCCAGCAGGGGAATCGGCAGGGTCTGGAAGAGATATAACAGCCGTGGGAGTAGGTTCATTTTAACGCAATGGATACGCCCCAGCCACGAGATCACGTGTTTAGACCATCCATCTAGATCCTGTTGTAGCCTGCGCAGGAGGGGGGTATAATTAACGTGATACAGGTCCTCCGATTGGGCTGTTAAGTATATCCCTAGATATTTAAGGTGGGAGCGCTGGAGGCGAAACTGATAAACAGCCGAGAGGTGGGAGCTCTCTGTTTCCGTGACATATAAAGCTATCGCTTCAGATTTAGACATGTTGATTTTATAACCTGAGAGGCGGGAGAAGTGTGCCAACAGTTAGGTGAGCGATTCCATAGATCTGGCCGGACTAGTGAGTGAGAGGAGGATGTCGTCCACGTAAGCTGAGACTGTGTAAGAGTGGCCGCCCACCTCTATTCCCGTTATACAGTTTGAGTTCCGAAGGGCATGAAGGAGGGGCTCCAAAATAAGGGCAAAGAGCGCCGGGGATAAAGGACATCCCTGGAAAGTGCCGTTATAGATCCGGAAGGAGGTGGGTGGGGCCTGAGGTAATACTATACTCGATGTCGGGAAGGTATAGAGGGAGCGCACCGCCGATATAAACTTCGCCGGGAAGCCGAAGCATTCCAAGACCAAGAATAGATAGGACCACTCCACCCTGTCGAAAGCCTTTTCCGCGTCAAGCGACAGAAAAATCGAGGGTATGCGGGAGGAGGACGCGTGCCATAAAAGTTCAGTCGCCCGTCTCGCATTGTCAAAGGCCTGCCAGCCTGGTATGAAGCCGACCTGGTCCGGATGAACCAAGCGGGGTAGCAGGGCGTCCAGTCTGTTAGATAAAAGTTTGGCGAAGATCTTTACGTCGGTATTGAGCAAGGAAATAGGGCGGTAATTCTCCGACATGAGTGGGTCTCTGTCTGGCTTAGGGATCAGTACAATAGAGGCGGATAACGATTCAGGGGTAAACTGTCCCCCGGTTAAAAGGGCGTTAAAGAGAGGGAGCAGGCGAGGAACCAGGATGGCCGAAAACTTTTTGTAGTACGCCATAGTGAAGCCATTCGGCCCCGGGGCCTTATGTGGCTTCATTCCTTTAATCACCTCCGCTAGTTCTTCCATAGAGAAGGGTTCCACCAGGTTCCTCGCCCGCTCCTCCCCCACTGTGGGCAGGCTAAGGGAGGATAAAAATTCTCTTATGTAATGGCACAAATTATGATTGTCAGCCATATGGGAGGGGGAGTGGTTATAAAGGTCTGTGTAGAAGGAGTTTAGGAGGTCAGTGATGGCAGAGGGGGAAGTTGTCTCTGTCCCCTCTCTAGTCCGGAGCCTGCAAATTGGAGCCGAGTCTCTTTGTCCCGTAGGGCTGTCTGTAAGCCTAAAATCTTAGCGTCTCTATATTTTTTGTATTGAGATCCATACTTGATAAAAGAGCCCCGGATCACAGTCTTATGGGCCGCCCATACTGTCGGGATAGGGACCTCCTCTCCCGAATTCAGGTCAAAAAAATCAGTCAGGTCCCTAGCTATCCCATCTATGATGTCCTGTCTCGTCAGTAAGATCGGGTCCAGTCTCCATCTTCTGTTTACCGAACCCCCCAGTCCCGCCAGGCCGATGTGAATATCTGCATGGTCAGACCATGTAATGGATCCAATCGAGGAGGCGTCTATGACCTTCAGGCAGTTTGGGGAAGCTAAGAAATAGTCTATACGTGAGTAAGTCTTGTGGGGGTGTGACAAAAATGTATAGTCTCTCTCTCCCGGGTGTTGCACGCGCCAAATATCCACCAAACCCATGTCCCGCGCAAAAGATGAAAAGGCGTGGTCCTGCGGTGTGGGGGCACCCGAGCCTGATCTATCTACAGCTGTGCATAGCGTGGCGTTAAAATCCCCACCAATTATTAAGTCACTAGGAGTGTGGGACCCCAAAAACTCAGCAAGCTCTGCCCAAAAATCTTCGTCTAAAGTGTTAGGGGCGTAGACTGAGGCCAGAGTGTATGGATGGGTGCCGAAGTGTCCCTGAACCACCAGGTACCGGCCAGTATCATCACCCCCTACCGATTCCACCTGGAAGGGGCAGGAATTGTGCAGGATGACAGAGACACCATTTCGTTTATACAAGGCATTAGAGGAGAAGACCTGCTGGAAGCGTGCATCCGCCAATCTGTAGGTTGCTTTGCGTGGAATATGTGTCTCCTGGATAAAAGCTATATGAATTTTTTGCTTGCGCAAGTCGCGGAAAAGGAGACGCCGTTTGCGTGGGAAATTAAGGCCCTTGACGTTCAGGGAAAGGCACTTTAGCGACGCCATGGCTCAGGTATAGTCAAGCGTATACGAGAACCAGCGGGTACATCTCCCCTACCCCGTCCCCCCCCCCGAGAGGAAAAAAAGGAGACAGTGAAGAGAGAAACTGGGAAGAGAAAAGAGAGAAAAACCTCGACACGAAGGGCTAGCCAGAGAGTCGAGTCGGGATACACAGAGAAGGCGCATAGGCATGCTCAGAGGCACAAATACTGCCCCTCCCCCACCGAATGAAAACATAACCTGTAACCTATACATTATACATCCCCCTTTTTTTTTTTTCGGCGAGGGCAAGACCTCAACCAAAGGCAGCCAGCACTGGGGGAGTCAGAAGGAGAACCATCGAACCTGCCTGGCCCTCTCACCCTGGAGCCTTCTTCCATTCCAGAGGAAACTTCTCCAGTGGGAACTGTCTCAGGGGAGTTGGTAAATCCTCAGGTACTGGCAATTGGAGGGAGTTTAACAGCCTGGGGGCATCTTGAATTCTGGAACAAGTGAGAGCCTGGCCTTCTCTATAGACCACGAGGCGCAGAGGGAATCCCCAGGTATACTTGATATTTCCGGCCTGTAAAACCTCCGTTATAGGGCGCCATTCCCGCCGTTTAGCCAGGGTAGAGGGGGCCACGTTGGGTAGCAGGGAGAGTGGGTGATCCTCATATGATAAAATGACCGATCTGCCTTCTTTTAGGAGTGCTTCCTTCGTGTGATAATAATGAAACCTGATGATGACGTCCTGAAATTTCCCCCCGGGGGGACGTGTCCCAAAAGCTCTGTGAGCGCGGTCCATGAGAAGGCGGGAGGGGGGCAACTCCGGTAACAATTTTTTAACGATGCCGCCCAGCGTCTCCATCAGTTGGTCATGGGGGACCAAGTCTGGGAGCCCCCGGAGGCGTATGTTACGGCGGCGGCTTCTATTCGCGAGGTCCTCTACCTGAGCTTCCAGCCGTCCAATAGCGGTCGCCATGGTATGCATGGTATCTACCAGGGCATTAGTGTGGGAGGCCATGGCGTCAGTTCGTTCCTCCAGAGCCGCGGTACGTCCACCTATGGCCTGCACGTTGGCTGTCAGGGCCCGAAAATTGCAGTCCATCTCTGCCACTAGGAACTCCTGGGAGGCCGTGATTTTTGTCCCCAGTGCCGCGATATCTCCCCTAGTGGCCGGGGTTCCCACCTGGGGTAGAGATCCTACCTCCTCTAGCACTCGGTCCGGCGGGTCCCCGCCGGCGCCATCTTGGGCCTGTACCTCCACGCGGCGGGTCACGAAAATCGGCACCACTGGGACCTCCGAATCCTTTTTTTTTGTTGTTCCCCATTCTCGGGGGGCTCAGGGGCTCTCCTGTGCTGACTGGTGAGGAAGAGCGGGGGAAAAACATCCAGTATTCGGCTGTTAAGTGCGGGGACTGCGGGAGGATTCACAGGGCACGTCTTATCGCATGGCCATGCAAGCTCCACCTCCTGTCAGCTAATATTTTTAATCGTTGTCAGCAATAAAAAGGTGCAACTATATGCTAGTTTAAATCAAGAATCAAAAGTAACAAAATCAACATATTCTAAATGTCAAAGTATTTTGCGTCGTTGACAAACGTCAGTCGTTTTACACCATCATGGGTGTATGGGTGAAGTCCTGTTTCAGAGTGTTCCAGGATACAGGATGTTCGTACCCTGTTCCTGGTACCGAAATAGGGATCCTCGTGACTTGCGGTTAGCTATTCTGTTGAAACAGCGGAGTTACGCAAGATACAGTTTGATTCTTTCTGAAAAGACAGTTTTATTAATTCAGCTCTTAAAGACATATTAACTACTTAAATGAGCATTTTTCTAAGTCTTTGAATATTATTAAAGCAGATACATATTCTTGTCCATAACAACACAGACATCAATGAATAGGGCAAAGAATAAAACCAAACACCCTGCATCTACAATTGTATATACAGAGTAACTTTGACAAAGGAAAGGGCAGGGAAAAAATATGAAATATCAGGCCCGCACAGCTCAAATACATTTCTAGATCCATGTGCCCAAGTCCAAAGTGACGCACGTCGCAAGGTCACTTTGCAAAACCACTTCATAATTACTCAAAAAAAGTACATTCACCTCTTGACCAACTATGCAACAGAAGTCACAATCCACCCCCTTCTTTCTTTGCTTGCTCAAGGATGCTAAGAACAAAGATATCCCAGTGTCCTTCCACTAATGCTCTGCAGTCCAATTTAGTTGAGCAAGTCTGAAAGTGAGTGTTGTGGCCTGTATCAGTGTCTATGTTTCCTTGTCAATGTTTCAGGTTTTGTCTATTGTCTATTTGTCTATACATCCTTTGTATGTATCTCTATAGGAGTTATTCAAAGAGAGTCAAATTGGTTCTGAAATTGGATCGGTTAATTTCCCTGTATGGTGCAATTTCAGAGCCATTTGGCTATTCAGAAAGCAGGCAGTCCACCAAATATTGGCGAATTGCCAGTGAAATACGGTGCTGTTTAATGGAAGTGAATTCCCCGTAGAGAACTAATGGTTAATCTATTCAAACAATGCCGAACAGCAGAGAAATGTAAGTGAAATGCCCTGATTTTTGATACTTTCATTTGGCAGATTTAATCAGGTGAATCCCATAGGTTTCAGTGTAAAAAATATCCCTGTTTTGATTTTATTAAACAGTTTATTCTTTTAATTTTCAGCAAAAAGTCTAATTTTTTTGGGCTTTTTTCAGCAAAATATTTTTTTCCCTTTTTTTGTAAAAGCAGTTACAGTTACAAATTTTTATAAAGTGCTAATAAGTTTCATAGCGCTGTAGAATGGGTGAGACAGAATAACAAATACATACACAAGTTAAACACACAGAACAGTAGGAGAGAGGACCCTGCTTGAGAACATGTAGTTGCGGGGTGCATGTGGGCTGGGCGGGAAGATGGCGTAAGAAATTATCAGTGGATTATGGAGGTTTATTGAGTGAGTCGAAAGGCTTTTCTAAAGTAATTTGTTTTCAGAGACTTCTTGAAAGAATGGAGAGAAGGGGACAGTCTAATGTTGCAGGGGAGGGAGTTCTATAGAAAGGCGGTACCTCAGGAGAAGTCCTGAAGGCAAGAGTTCAGGGTGCATGTATGATGAGACGATAACATCAGATCATTGGCAGAGCGAAGTGGTCGATACAGGATGTACCTGTTAATAAGAGAGATGATGTTAGCAAGGGCGCAGTTATGGAGAGCTTTTACGTGAGCACCAGTAGTTTGAAATGGATTCTAAAGGGAGCCAGTGCAGATATTGACAAAGGGTAAGGTGTGAGAGGTGCGGGAGGTGAGGTGGATGAGCTTGGTACAGGCATTTATTACAGATTGTAGAGGAAGAATCTGGGATCTCTTCAGGCCATAAAGAAGGAGGTTAAAGTAGCCGAGGCGGGAGAGAATGAGAGCTTGGATGATCCTTTTTGTAGTGTACAGATTAAGAAAGGGGTGACACGTGCAATGTTATTTAGGTGGAAGTAGCAGGATTTGGTTAGTGACTGACTGTTAGGAGTGAAGGAGAGATCAGAGTCTAAAAGAACACCAAGGCAACGAGCTTGTGAGTTAGAAGTAATAGTGGCACCACTCACCTGAAGGGTGCAGGAATGTTGGTTTTAGAGGGAGGGAAGATGAGAAGTTCAGTTTTAGAGAGGTTAACCTTTAATAAACGGGAAGTCATCCAGTCAGAGACAGCCGACAGGCAGGCAGTAACATGGTCCAACACAGGAGGAGAGTAATCAGGAAAGGAAAGGTAAGGTAGAAGAAGTGAGGTAGCCAAGAGAGGCGGTATAGATCGCATTTTACCTCGGGCATCCAATCCCTATGGCTTTCTATTGCTTCCTCAGAAGTCACTGAGGAAGCCATAGGAGTTGGATGCCCAAGGTGAAATGCGTTTGGCAGGTCATATATTTTTTATTTGTTTTTATATTTCAATATTTTTATGTTTTATGGTTGAATAAATACAAGTTCCTTTACCTGGAGTCGGAGAAATGCTTGGGGGCTTTTGCAAGAGTTGTGCCAACTGAAACAACTCTTGGGTGCAGATACTGACTGGGCTCTAAGTCACGTGAGTTCTCTGTAACTATTAGACATATATATGTGTATACACGGGTTCACACAATTGGGCTGTTTATTCTTTCCTTCCTCATGTATACCTGAAGAATCATTAAAAGGAAGGAAGGATGATGGGTGGCCACTAAAGATAAGAAGAGAGGGGGGTGAAGCGCCCACCGGAAATCAGTGTCTATCCCACTCGCTGAATGTTGTGTGTGGGGGTTTCTCTAAATACCCGAATAACAATTAGACAGAAAAAATACAACACAGCGCTTAAAGACCTGAGTCCACAAGAAAGTGGGGTAGATACATTATATGTCCCTAAACAGTAGTCCTTATCTTCAGAAGTAAGTCTTCTTAAAAATACAGATGGGGTATACACTGCAGGAGAAAACACAGAGAGGACCAAAATTGCGCAGTATAACAGCACCCAAGATGAGAGTAACTTGTATTCGTATTTAACTCACATTCTGGGGAGCCTACGACCAAAAACTTGAAAGAAAGTTCACTTGCTTTTCTGCTTCAGTGATCGATCATTTTTACATGCCTCCATGCGTTGTTTTTGTTTTTAATGTTGCCTAGGGAATGTCTCACTCCTCCCCTCAGGCGTCGGTTGCGCAGAGCAACGTGGCTGGATGTCGCAGCTCGATGACGCACATGCGCCAGTGTCCTCCGGGGTTCCAGAACGCACGGTGGCTCTAACGCTGGGGAGGGGATGGGTGAGTATCCTCCTGTTTTACTGTCCATATAAGTTGTTATTTATGTTGTATCCTTTATTCCTTGATAAAGGCCCGATATCTTTGGGCCGAAACGTCGGATTTCTTCACTCATGTAAGAATAAATTATAATTTTTTTACTTAGTCCCGGAGTGCCTCCCACCGCTCTCTATTTTTTCTATATTTACTCCTTATGGGAGTTCAGCACCCGGGCATCAGCTATTTTTGTGGGATCCCTGTCACGGATCCCTCTGATTACCAAAATAGTGGTCCCTTTACGCAGACCGCTCTCTACCCTTCCGATCCTTGAATGGTCGGCAAAACTAGAAAGACAATTAACCAGACAATAGATAGACAAGAGGTAACACCAGACAGAGGTACAGAATAGGGTATTGTCACGAATCCTTCTGACTACCAAGATAGTGATCCCTTTATGTGGATCGCTCTCTACCCTTCCGATCCTTGAATGGTCGGCAAAACTAGATAGACAATTAACCAGGTAATAGATAAACAAAGGAAACACCAGACAGGGGTACAGACCAGAGTATACGTTCTCCCTAGGACCTTAGTTATAGCAGAGGAAATCTGATGTGTGCTTAGGGTGCCAAATAGACTGACCTCGGTACCAACGTTAAGGGCAGAACCAAGAGCAGAGTAAATGCCAATACCAGGGGTTATACACAGAATGGTTTGTTTGCCAATGCCAGGGTCATACACAGGAGGGTTCGTTTGCCAATGCCAAGGGTCATACACAGGAGGGTTCGTTTGCCAATGCCAAGGGTCATACACAGGAGGGTTCGTTTGCCAATGCCAAGGGTCATACACAGGAGGGTTCGTTTGTCAGAAGCAAGGTTAGATACAGAAATCGCCAAAATACACAAGAGCTCTGCGGGAAGTGAATACCACGTCAGGGCACCGGCATGGTAGTGAGACTGGGCTTTAAACCCGGCGGGTCCGCGTCATAACGCCAGGCCCCGCCCCTCGGCGTCCCACGTGAGCGCACCCGGTAGCGTTCATCATTCGGCGCCTGGCCAGCGAGCAGCGAGGAATCTGCTGCCAGGCGCCCCAGCCCCTGACCAGCCGTGACAGAACCCCCCCCTCACGGGCGGCCACTGGACGACCCCAGGGCACGGGGTTGCGCCAAATAGAAGGCCTTCACTAGCCTAGGAGCATGGACTTCTGCAGCCGGAATCCAAAACGATCCTCCGGACCGTAACCCACCCAATCGACCAAGTACTGCAAGGACCCCTAGATATCCTGGCACCCAGAATGGCCTTAACCTCGAACTCCTCCTCACCCTCCACAGAGATAGGAGGCGGTGGAGCATGGACCTTGGTGTACCGGTTACACAACAACGGCTTCAAAAGGTGTACATGGAACACATTATGTATCTTAAAATGGGAGGGTAACGCCAAAGCATAGGAGACAGGGTTGATTCGCCGCAGAATCTTATAGGGGCCGATATACCTAGGAGCCAACTTCATGGAAGGCACTAAGAGCTTAATGTTACGTGAAGAAAGCCAAACCCTGTCCCCAACTTGATACACAGGTGCCTGCCTCCTGTGTCTGTCGGCCTTGGTTTTCTGGATGGCACTACTCTCCTCTAGTGCCTGTCTCACTCTCCCCCAAGTCTCTTTCAATGATGCCAGTTGCTCATCCAAAGCAGGAATCGTGGTATCAGGAAACGTAGCGGGGAGCACGGGAGGATCAAAACCATAAACAGCGAAGAAAGGAGAATGTCCTGTGGACTCACTCACTGCACTGTTCAAGGCATACTCGGCCCATGGTAACAGGTCTGACCAGTTATCCTGTTGTTCTGATATAAAGCACCTGAGATATTTCTCTACATTTTGGTTTGCTCGTTCTGCTGCTCCGTTGGTCTGGGGGTGATAGGCCGAAGAGAAAGAGGTCTATCCCCACATTCTTACAAAACCCTCTCCAGAATCTGGAGATGAATTGGGTCCCCCTATCAGAGACAATCTCCAGAGGGACACCGTGTATGCGGACCACGTTGGAAATGAATATGGGCACCAGTTCGGCTGCCGAAGGTAGTTTCCGAAGAGGAACATAGTGACCCATCTTGGAAAATCGATCTATGACCGTAAGTATCACTGTATTCCCCTTGACTCAGGTAAATCTACTATAAAATCCATGGCTACATGTGACCATGGTCGTTGTATCGGCAAAGGCTGGAGTAACCCAATGGGTGCTGTTTTGGGACTTTTCTGCCTTGAGCACACCTCGCACACAGCTATGTAATCTTTAACATCTCGGCGTAACGTGGGCCACCAGAGGAGTTTACTGATATTAGACACAGTCTTGGTGATACCCATATGCCCAGAAGTTTTATTATCATGATAGATGTTAAGTACTTCCTCTCTTTCGTTCTCAGGTACAAAGAGTTTCGCAGGAGTTTTCCCCCAGGAGCTGCACCCTGGACGGTCTGCAACCTTTTCATTAGGGGAGACGAGACACTAATCGTGGTAGAGGCTATAATCCTTTCCTGGGGTACAATGGGATGCTGATCTTGGATATTGTGTTCATAGATTCATACTGTCTCGACAATGCGTCTGCTTTAATGTTTCTGGACCCAGGTCTATAGGTAAGCACGAAATTAAAACTTGAGAGAAACAATGACCATCTCGCTTGTCTGGAATTTAAACGTTTAGCATCACCAATGTACGTGAGATTCTTATGATCGGTTATGATAACGATGGGGTCCTTAGACCCCTCTAATAAGTATCTCCATTCGGCCAAGGCCGCGATGACTGCTAACAACTCTCTATTTCCAATGTCATAGTTCTTCTCTGCCGGGGACAATTTCCGAGAATAGAAGCCGCATGGATGCAAGGGTTTGTCGGGTGCCTCCCTTTGGGACAAGACTGCGCCAAGACCTAGTTCGGAGGCGTCAACTTCTACTTGGAAAGGCAGAGCCGGATCTGGATGTCGGAGAACAGGGGCAGTAGTGAATGCCTGCTTAAGTGCCTCAAAGGCTTGAGTGGCTTGAGGTGTCCATTTCTGATTTCCCACCCCTTTCTTTGTCATAGCCGTGAGGGAGCTACCAAGGCCGAAAAATCTTTAATGAACCTTCGATAATAGTTCGTAAATCCCAGAAACCTCTGGATGGCTTTAAGCCCTTGGGGTAGAGGCCAGTCAAGAATAGCTGAGAGCTTTTTAGGATCCATTTGAAAACCCTCAGGGGTTATTATATAACCAAGGAATTGCACAGTTACTATGTCGAATAGACATTTTTCTAGTTTGCAGTACAATCCAGCCTTCAATAGTTTTTCCAATACTTGTTTTACGTGGACATGATGAGTGTCTACATCCGGAGAGTATATCAGGATGTCATCCAGATATACTATAACGAATTCTTGCAAAAAACCCCTTAGGGTGTCGTTTATAAGGTCCTGGAAAACGGCTGGCGCATTACACAACCCAAAAGGCATCACCAGGTATTCATAATGCCCGCTACGTGTATTAAAAGCCGTTTTCCATTCATCTCCCTTTTTAACCCTGACCAGGTTGTACGCTCCGCGTAAATCAAGCTTCGTATAAACACGGGCCCCTTTTAATCGGTCGAACAATTCTGTTATGAGAGGTATGGGATACGCATTTCTTATAGTTATCCTGTTCAAACCTCTATAATCGATGCAAGGTCGCAGATCTCCTCTCTCTTTCTTGGAAACAAAAAAGAAACCTGCTCCTGCTGGAGAAGAGGACCGTCTAATGAATCCTCGTTCCAGATTCTCCCTTATGTATTCCTCCATAATGTCGTTCTCTTTTTGTGATAAAGGGTATACGTGACCCCTAGGAGGCATCGTACCGGGGAGTAAATCAATAGCACAGTCATATGGACGATGTGGTGGTAGGACCTCAGTCCTGGCTTTAGAGAACACCTCCTTTAATGCCAGGTAACATTCAGGGACCTCTGTGGACAAAGGAGGGGCTGTGCAATATTGAGGCTACCAATCACATTAACTCTGCCTAGGCACTTAGACTGACAACTTTGACCCCAACATTTTATGTCTCTCAGGACCCAATCGACAACCGGGTTGTGCTCTGTTAACCATGGAAACCCAAGAACGACAGGACATGAGGGTGATTCAATAATTTGAAATCTTATTGTCTCCTGGTGCAAAATTCCTGTTTTCATACATACATCGATAGTGTCGTGAGTGATATGTGGGCATGACAGGGGTTTACCATCTATGGCTTCCACCATTAGAGGTCTCTCTTTAAGAACCAGAGGTAAGAGGTTTTTGGCAGCAAAATTCTTATCCATGAAATTGCCTGAGGCCCCAGAGTCTAGGAACGCCTCAGTCTTGAGGTGAACCCCCTCCCAGGTTAGGGAGATTGGTAACAGAATCCTGGATTTTTTTTTTTCATTGTCCACAAAGGAGGCATACAGAGAACCAATAACCTGGGTATTGGCTGTTCTTTGACCCAGTTTGCCATATTCACCCCTACTAACCCTGGGTCTCTGAGGACACTGAAGGCGGAAGTGATCTGCCCCTGCACAATAGAAGCAGAGCCCTTTTTCTCTTCTGTGCGCTCTTTCTGCTTCTGAAATACCCGTTTTCCCTATTTGCATGGGTTCAACAACTGGTAAATCTGTTCTCACATTATCCGAGGTACCTGACGTACTGGTGCGTCTGGGTAATGAGGGTAAAGGAGGCAAGACCCTTCTGGGTCTGTCTCTGGGGTGTCTCCTTTCCCTAATTTGGTCGTCCATGGCTATACAAAAATCTATCAGGTGGTCTAGATTCTCTGGTAATTTTAAGGGAGCCAGCTCAAACATAAAAGCCTCGTTCAAACCTCGGTAAAGGCTAAGGTTAAAACGTCGTTCGGCCAAAGCACCTCAGAAGTCAAAGTCTTAAACTCGATGGCATAGTCTGCAACCCTCTTATTACCTTGTTTGATGTGAAACAAAGACCTACCCGCATTGGTAGCCCTTCTAGAGGGATCAAAGGTACGTTTTAACTCAGAGGTAAAACCCTCATAATCGTAGATGATGGGTTTCTTATTTTCCCACAACGGCGTAGCCCACAATAAAGCTTTTTCAGTTAAATGATTAATCAGATATCCTACTTTGGCTTTATCAGACATACAAGAACCAGGGTTGTTCTCAAACAAGATCTCGAGTTGAGTCAAAAAACCCCGCATAAGTTTGGTGTACCATCATAGCGTAGGGGTGCCTTCATACTAAGCCTATGTCCCTCAGGGGAGACGGAACTGACCCTAGGTAATGCTGGATCTGGAGGGTTTGAGGTACCTGTATTGGACCGATTTAACAGGGTTTGCAGAGCGAGAGAAATCTGGTCTATCCTATGGTCCTGTTCCTCTTGTCTGGCTGCGATACGTGCCAGCTGGTTAGAGAGGTCTGCGGGATCCATTGGCCCTGACGTAATGTCACGGATCCCTCTGATTACCAAAATAGTGGTCCCTTTACGCAGACCGCTCTCTACCCTTCCGATCCTTGAATGGTCGGCAAAACTAGAAAGACAATTAACCAGACAATAGATAGACAAGAGGTAACACCAGACAGAGGTACAGAATAGGGTATTGTCACGAATCCTTCTGACTACCAAGATAGTGATCCCTTTATGTGGATCGCTCTCTACCCTTCCGATCCTTGAATGGTCGGCAAAACTAGATAGACAATTAACCAGGTAATAGATAAACAAAGGGAAACACCAGACAGGGGTACAGACCAGAGTATACGTTCTCCCTAGGACCTTAGTTATAGCAGAGGAAATCTGATGTGTGCTTAGGGTGCCACATAGACTGACCTCGTACCACGTTAAGGGCAGAACCAAGAGCAGAGTAAATGCCAATACCAGGGGTTATACACAGAATGGTTGTTTGCCAATGCCAGGGGTCAGACACAGGAGGGTTCGTTTGCCAATGCCAAGGGTCATACACAGGAGGGTTCGTTTGCCAATGCCAAGGGTCATACACAGGAGGGTTCGTTTGCCAATGCCAAGGGTCATACACAGGAGGGTTCGTTTGTCAGAAGCAAGGTTAGATCCAGAAATCGCCAAAATACACAAGAGCTCTGCGGGAAGTGAATACCACGTCAGGGCACCGGCATGGTAGTGAGACTGGGCTTTAAACCCGGCGGGTCCGCGTCATAACGCCAGGCCCCGCCCCTCGGCGTCCCACGTGAGCGCACCCGG
Source organism: Leptobrachium leishanense (assembly GCA_009667805.1). NCBI lineage: Eukaryota > Metazoa > Chordata > Amphibia > Anura > Megophryidae > Leptobrachium > Leptobrachium leishanense. The sequence goes on along the minus strand of CM019072.1, from coordinate 97,170,250 downwards.
TAGCGTTCATCATTCGGCGCCTGGCCAGCGAGCAGCGAGGAATCTGCTGCCAGGCGCCCCAGCCCCTGACCAGCCGTGACAATCCCCTACCCACACAACACTGGATTTGAGTGCCTGGTCCCCCTTCCCGTCTATTTTATATATATATATATATATATGTATATATATATATATTATATATATATTAATTATATATATATATATATATAATATATATAATATATATATATATATATTAGAGATGTGCATTAGTTTCGGAAAAATTCGGAATTTGGAACGAAATTTGATAAGTGGCAAGTGACAAGTGGCTTCTGCAACTATATATATATATATATATATATACAGTATATTGTTGCAGAAGCCACTTGCACATCACAGCAATTCGAAGAATTGCATCCCAGAGCTCCTGTGCCACATTCCCCATAGCAGCAAGGAATTCTGGGTAGGATATGCAAATCTTCAGAAAAAAAGAAAAAAAAGGGGGATATCTGCAAAGTAGATAAAACACACATAGGGTAAAACCCCTTTACACCTGAGTGTTATAGCACTGTCAATTTTACACTCACAAACGGTGATTTCAATCAGGCATGTAGATATTCAACATAGGATCCAATTTCTTTCCTTAAGTTATTTTCTCATTTTTCATAACCAAATAGTCATGTTGGAAAAGGGTAGGGATGTGCGTTTCGGGTTTGCGAATTTCGGAATTTTCACGAAATTTCCCGATTCGTGTGTTCGGATTCGGCCGAATTTCCGAATCGGATCAGACCCGAAAATCGGATTTTTCGAATGGACTTGAAATGTGTCAAATCGAAATTTATTTTTGCTCTATTCATGATTTCAGTTCCATTCGTGATTTCGGTTCCATTTTGGTAATTCTGGAAATCGTATATTTAACTATTATCGGTTATATCGCTGATTCTGTAAATTTTGTATTTGTAAATGCGTACCACTTGTTTCTTGTGGCATTTGGGTCAGCTTAGCGTTTTCTAAATCGTTTTGTTCATTTTTTTGTTCCTTGGCTTTCATACCATTTTAATATGATTAAATAAAGTTGTGAAATGTATATTCAATTATTCATAAGAAAAAAAGGATCTTTATTTAATTAAAAAAAACACGATAGAATCGCCAGAATTATCGTAGACACTTTGAAACGAGGAGAACAGAAGTTCCGAAAAAACGAAAATTTCCGAAATTTCCGAAAAGTCGATACAAAAAACGAGCAAAGTGACACGAAAATACAAAAAATGGTCGATATTCTGAAAAAAAAATGTACACGAAAAACGAACCGAACCGAACCGAACCAAATCGAAACAGAAATTGGTCGAAACGAGCCGAATCGAAAAGTTTAAACATCCGAACAAATCGAACCGAATCGAACCGAAAAAAAAATCGGTGCACAAGCCTAGAAAAGGGAAAGAAAAATGGTTCAAATTTAAAATCAATCCTTATTTGTTGCGTGTACTCTTTAACAAGTTAAAAAACCACATAAAAGTCACCCAGTCCCAGGGATACATCTCGGGTCCAAGCCCTAAGGTCCACGGTTTCTGGGGTCTGCCACTCAACGCGTTTCGTCCTCTCGACTTCCTCAGGAGTGGCATCCTTCCCATATTTCAACAAATATATAGTGTCAGTAACAAGGGGATTCGGAACAGCTGCCCCGATAAGCGTCTCCCAATTTCCGGCGTCTGGTACAGTTACCATGGCGCCGTCCATTCGACACGTCACTTCCGCTCAGCCGCATCCCCAGCGTCCGGTTCAGTTGCCATGACGCTGTCTCTCCGATACATCATATCCGCCGGCGGTGTTTCCGGAATACATCCCATTCGTGTCCAATGGTGTCCCTGGTTACCACACACTTCTCCTTTCTCCACATCACGGAAGATCCCTTTCACCACAAAATTCTCCTATTACCTCGGGATATATATCTTTTTTCCAGATTAGCCCACAATGTTACCACCAGTAAGCGGTTTCTTTTATTAGGCAAAGAAAAACATCCTTCCATTTCATCTGGGCATGCATCCTTCCACCAGCAGTCTCTGAAAAGACCCAATATTCCCCTTTGAACATCAGTCCATTACCACCAAGTAAAAAAGTTATAACAATTACATAAATACCATATAAAACATTAAACAATCTAAAATTAATCTGAAAAAAAAAACAATGACCAGACATCTACTTCAAAAAGCACATCAAATCCAAGTCGCTATTTAACCCCAGTGGTTGTAGTGTTTTAAACGGTGTATCCAGTAGGTTTCCCTTCTGGACAATTTCTTAACCCTATCTCCCCCTCTGGAAAGTCTGGAAAGCAGAAAGGAGAAGTGTGTGGTAACCAGGGAGACCATTGGACGCGAATGGGATGTATTCCGGAAACACCGCCGGCGGATATGATGTATCGGAGAGACAGCGTCATGGCAACTGAACCGGACGCTGGGGATGCGGCTGAGCGGATGTGAAGTGTCGGATGGACGGTGCCATGGTAACTGTACCAGACGCTGGAAATTGGGAGACGCTTATCAGGGCAGCTGTTCCGAATCCCCTTGTTACTGACAGTATATATTTGTTGAAATATGGGAAGGATGCCACTCCTGAGGAAGTCGAGAGGACGAAACGCGTGGAGTGGCAGACCCCAGAAACCATGGACCTTAGGGCTTGGACCCGAGATGTATCCCTGGGACTGGGTGACTTTTATGTGATTTTTTAACTTGTTAAAGAGTACGCGCAATAAATAAGGATTGATTTTAAATTTGAACCATTTTTTGTGGTCCTTCACTATTGCATACTTTCTTTCCCTTTTCCAACATGATTATTTGGTTATGAAAAATGAGAAAATAACTTAAGGAAAGAAATTGGATCCTATGTTGAATATCTACATGCCTGATTGAAATCACCATTTGTGAGTGTAAAATTGGCAGTGCTATAACACTCAGGTGTAAAGGGGTTTTACCCTATGTGTGTTTTATCTACTTTAGGATATGCAAATGACATCTGTCTCACTTTTATGCATCCCGTGTCTGTTATTGCACATAACCCTAAAATCAATGCTATGCCATACTGTGGCTTTCTAGCAGAGATAAGGTTTATGCAACTGGTCAAAGCCACTCCTAGGACAGCGCTGTTTTGGGTTTGTTAGAAAGCCATAGTATGGCATAGCATTGATTTTAGGGTTCTGTGTAATAACAGACACAGGATGCATAAAAGTGAGACAGATGTCATTTGCATATCCTACCCAGAATTCCTTGCTGCATATGGGGAATGTGGCACAGGAGCTCTGGGATTCAATTCTTTGAATTGCTGTGATGTGCAAGTGGCTTCTGCAACAATAAACATAACTATTTATAGCGTGGAGGCTTTTTATCTCACTTTTTGTCCTCCACCACAACCCTTGTGTGTGTGTGTATACAGTGGCAAGAAAAAGTATGTGAACCCTTTGGGATTACGTGGAGTTTTGCATGAATTGGTCCTAAAATGTGCTCTGATCTTCATCTAAGTCACAACAATTTGAAAAACACAGTCTGCTTAAAATAATACAACACGAACATTATATGTTTTCATGTGTTTATTGAACATAGCATGTTAAACATTCACAGTGCAGGGTGGAAAAAGTATGTGAACCCCTAGACTAATGACTTCTCCAAGAGCTAATTGGAGCCAGGAGTGAGCCAACCTTGAGTCCAATCAGTGTGATATTATTGAATGTGTTGCTGAAAGCTGTCCTGCCCTTTAAAAACACACACCAGTTTTGGGTTTACTGGTTTCGAGAAGCACTGCCTGATGTGAACCATGCCTCGCAGAAAAGAGCTCTCAGAAGACCTACGATCAAGAATTGTTGACTTGCATGAAACTGGAAAGGGTTACAAAAGTATCTCCAAAAGCCTTCATGTTCATGTGTCCATGGTAAGACAGAGTGTCTACAAATGGAGAAAGTTCAGCACTGTTGCTACTCTCCCTAGGCGTGGTCGTCCTGTAAAGATGACTGCAAGAGCACAGCGCGGAATGCTTAATGAGGTAAAGAAGAATCCTAGAGTGTCAGCTAAAGACTTACAGAAATCTCTGGCACATGCTAACATTTTTGTTGACACATCTACAATAAGGAAAACATTAAACAAGAATGGAGTACATGGGAGGACACCACGGAGGAAGCCATTGCTGTCCAAAAAGAATATTGCAGCATGTTTGAAGTTTGCAAAAGAGCACCTGGATGTTCCACAGCACTACTGGCAAAATATTCTGTGGACAGATGAAACCAAATTGAGTTGTTTGGAAAAAACACACAACACTATCAGGGTTATCCAAAGAGATCCGAATTGCTTGAGAAAGGTAACCGAACGCTGAAAATCAGCGTTCGGTTACCTTTCCTGGCCATTCGGCTATCCAGAGAGCAGACAATTCGCCAAATCCTGGCGAATTGCCTGCACATACGGTGCCTGTTCGGTGCCTGTTCGAGGGCAGTGAAATCCCCATGAAAATGCACTGCTTCGGCTATTCAGAGAACGAAAACCAGCAGTGAAAGGTTCCCGAAATGCCCTGCCATTCGGTGGCTTAATTCGGCAAGTTAATTCAGGAGAATCCCATATGCTTCAATGTTAAAAATATTCCTGTTTTAATTCAATATCTAATAAACCGTTCATTATAAAATTCTGCAGTAAAGAGTCTCTTTATTTATAGATTTTTTAGGATACTTTAAGCATTTTTCTGAATTTTTATTATTATTTTTTAAAAGTCCGATTTGTTTTTTTTTAAGTTTACTTATTTTTTCTGTAACAGCCCTTTTTATTATCATTCCCTGGACCTCATATGCAAATTTCAGACATTTTCGCTCAGTAGTTTCTTTGCAAACAGCTTTTCACTTTCACATTCATACAAACTGTTTTGCTAATTTATTCACCTCCCTGTCTGCGGTGTCGGCTTTTTCTCGGCTTTTTCCGGGCGGCTTCGCTGCGTGTGATTGGCTCCTGCTCGGGTTTTTCCGGCGTCTTCGATGGGTTAATCCAGATGTTTTTGCGGGTTTTCGGCATGCATTCGGCAGGTTTTGTGGATTAGTTTTCGTCAGGTTTGCGGTAGCTTTTCCCTGCAATTCGGGGACCCTGTGGTACTTGCTGAATACACCGCAGGGTCACCGAAATGGGATCGGCAACACGAACGGAATTGAAGAGAACGAAAAGTCACCGAACGTGCGGAGACTTTTCGAATCTCTTTGGATAACCCTGTGTGTGTGGAGAAAAAAAGGCACAGCACACCGACATCAAAACCTTATCCCCACTGTAAAACATGGCGGAGGGAGCATCATGGTTTGGGGCTGCTTTGCTGCCTCAGGGCCTGGACGGATTGTTGTCATTGATGGAAAAATGAATTCCAGAGTTTATCAAGACATTTTGCAGGAAAACGTAAGACCATCTGGCCGCCAACTGAAGCTCCGCAGAGGATGGGTGATGCAACAAGACAATGACCCAAAGCATACAAGTAATTCAGCAAAAGAATGGCTTCAACAAAACAAAATACGCCTTCTGGAGTGGCCCAGTCAGAGTCCTGACCTCAACCCGATTGAAATGCTGTGGCATGACCTTAAGAGATCGATTCACACCAGACATCGCAAGAATATTGCTACACTGAAACAGTTTTGTGAAGAGGAGTGGTCCAAAATTACTCCAGATCGTTGTGCAGGTCTGATCTGCAACTACAGGAAATGTTTGGTTGAGGTTATTGCTGCCAAAGAAGGGTCAACCAGTTATTAAGTCCAAAGGTTCACAAACTTTTTCCACCCTGCACTATGAATGTTTACATGTTCTGTTCAATAAAAACATGAAAACATATAATGTTTGTGTTGTATTATTTTAAGCAGACTATGTTTTTCAAATTGTTGTGACTTAGATGAAGATCAGAGCACATTTTATGACCAATTCATGCAAACCTCCACGTAATCACAAAGGGTTCACATACTTTTTCTTGCAACTGTACATTATATTGTTTATAGAGTCACACTATGGTGTCTACCTTTTTTCATTGTATTTGAGGTATTGAAAGAGATATACAACATCATGTCAACCTCTCTGGACAAAGCAGTCCATTCATCTCAAAAGATATACTTTTAAGGTATATACCTGTTATATAACCCACTATAAGACTTGGGTCTGGGCCACTAAGAAGTGCCACACTCGAGTTTAATCATATTTTTGCACCATTTTATTTGGTTTAGTACTGTTGTATTTAATTATACTTATTTATTATACTTATTAACTGCACTCAGAGAGAAAGCTTGATGAGTAATAAGAATGAAAGGTTTAATATGGTGCGAGATATTGGATGATGGGTTTTGCACCTGGATGAATGCGGTGAGTGAGGGGCACTGGGAAGGTATTTCGCAAAGGGGGCTAAAGGTCTAAGGTTGGCCCTGAGTATGTATATGTTTTGGGGTTTCTGTGATTGTATAATGATTTTCTCTGCATGTATTTTCCTTTGTGTCATTCAGTCTCAGTTGGTGTCTGTATTTTTGCCTGTTATAGTCCATGTGTATAGGTTTGTGTCTGTTTTTGTATGTGTAATTCAGAGTATTAGTTTGTGTCTCTCTGTTTGTCTGGTAGTTTGTGTGTGTGTTTGGCTCTAGGGGAGGGAAAGGGATTAGGGCAGCAAAATGTGTTTGCTTTTGCCTAGGGTTCCTAAATGTCTTGCACCTGCTCTGGCTGTGCTTGTATCTTTAGGATGGGGGAGGAGGGCTGTAACTATTCAAAAGATATTATGCAATTACCTGCATGCAATCATATGAATTAGGTGCTCTTTACTGAAGCTATTAACGCAATTGGGCCTCAATTTAACTCCTTTGGATAAGTATTTCCAAATGATTATAGTCATTTCCCAAAACTTTAATGGTGATTTTTGTAGATAAATCATTTAAAATGTTTCTTACTTATTGTAATCATTTGAAAATGCTTATTCAATGGAATTAAATCAAGGCCATGGCAAGGATGACCTGAGATTGAACGCAGTATAAGCAGTTGGTGCATTGGAATGTTGGTATATTATTTATGGCTAAGTTTATGATATCAACCAGACACCAGTGCCATTAAAAAAAAATACTCCCCATACCTATGGACCTCTGGCCTTGCTAGACAGGTGAACAAGAATTAAAAAACAAAACTAAAAAGAATAAAAACAGCGTGTTTGAGCCTTTCACAGCCAAAACCCAGAATTGTGCCTGACACCTGCCTATTTAAAATGGTGACTAGAGGAACTAAGCATTGCATTTATCTATCCCTATGTTTGCCTAAACCACAATCCTTCCCTTGGTAATAATATGCAGTGTGTACAGATTGTGTCTCAGGAATTTCTCCCAAACTCCCACCTCTTAGCATCCTTGTTGTGTCCTCCACTAGCTGAACATATTTGGACATGTACAACTTCCATTCTTTTGTTAAACGGTCTCACATCATGTGCGGCTATAGAGTGTATCCCACTCATGGTACCTTACTCCATGAACCCCACCTAGAATAAACACAGCATCAGAGTTAACAATCTTTACATTTTTTCACTATCTGCTTATACAATGACATAATGGTCTTATTATCTTCAAGCTCTTTAAAGACAATATATTTTCCTGGTCTCTCACAACCACTTAGCAAGGGCACACCAAGCTGTACCCCAAACTTTCCCCACTAGGACCTGGCACACATGCCTCACAATGTATTTTTTATTAATGTGTAAAAACAGCCCTGGTACGATACTGGACGTACACTTACAGGAGGACACACAATAATCCCCTTCTCGCCCTACCTGTCATGACCTATGTGCTCTGACCCCTGGCATCCCCTTTCCTGCCCTATATGCATGATTGTGTACCTAGGCTATTCCTCTGCTTTATGTTCTTAAACAGGTTCCTGAACACCCTGCCTGGATGTCCTGCTCATGCTATGGTGCCTCAGGTGTACTCCATCCCACCTAATAAGGCGTCCTCAAAAGCAAGACACACCCTCTCATCAGGGCTTCAAAATTGAAGTCCTGGCTGTGCTTCTATCCAGAATTGCCTCCTGAAGCTCCCTGATCTCCAACCTCTAAAGCTAGGGTTAGACGAGCGCATTTTGTACGGACTGTGCGTCCATGCAGTAAGGACGTACTTTCTGACTGACAACAAGGTAGTGGCCACACAGTCCGTTTTTTTCACTGACGTATTCTTTGATTGATGTAGCAGGGAAAATAAATTAAAATGAAAAAACATTTTGTCTGTCAAAAATGCTGGACGTATAAATGCAGTCCGTCTGACTACGTTCCATCACTCACACACAAAGCTATGCATACGTTGCAGACGTGGCGCACTCCGCACGTCCGTTCTAGCAGTATTACGTTCTTGCCTAACCTGCGTCCGTTTGCCACATCCATCATGCGTCCGCACTTCTGTGCGGACGTACTTCGTGTGGGGCTCCATTTAACACAATTCTATGCTATCACGGACGTACTTTTGTGCGCCATCACGGACGTGAACTCTGCGCTTGTCTGACCCCAGTCTAAAGAAACTGTGTGCCCATCCCACCGGAGTATCCTATCGCAAACCATCAAGGACCCCATCTGCAATCCTATTGAGAACCACATCTGAACTCCCCACCAGTACCTTCAACTGTTCCTTGTGCTGTACGCTGCTTCTGGATTTCCTGTGTATCAGACCCCCTTGCTTTAGACTTTACTACTCTATTTGCCTACCAAGACCCCCGCTCTGGAATCTGACCAATGATTATTGCTTTTTCCCTGCCTGGAACCGCTGCCATGGACTTAAAACCTAGTTTTCCCAAGTTGTTCTGTTTCTTTGTGTCATTCCTTTTTCATGTCCTGTCAGCTTTCCCAGTGTCTTTTACTTCTGTCTTGCCCTGTTTGTATCATTAGTTCTGGGTTTAGTAAGTCTCCTTGTGTGCTCTTTGTTCCATTCTTTTAGGTTCTAGTAGTATTTTGATTTCTCTAATGCAATTCTCATCTGCTACCTCAGTTAAGCCCTTTTCCTGTATCTCCCCTTTTTCTCATGTTACCTGCTGTGCTGTGTTCTTTGCCCTAAGCTCCATTCCTATCCCGCCTAACCTCCTCAATATACTTTCAGTTCATTCTATCGTTTGTTTTGCTTTACCCCTTTAATACATCCTGCTGTGCCCTGCAATCTGCCTGAATCCATATCACAAGGGGCGGACTGGGCCAGTGGGGCAGGGGGACAAGTGCCACCCGGGCCGCCTCCGTGAGTGTGGACCTCTCCTCTGCCAGGCCCCTGCTGCAAAATATTGCCGGCCACCGTGTGCTTCTAGTCTTACGAGCGGCTTGAAAATCTGCTACTCACGTGGTTCCATCAGCCAGCCGCATGATCGCAGAGAGCAATCTCTTGAGATCACGGCTGGCTGATGGAACCACGTGAGTGGCAGAGTTTCAAGCCGGCGACCGCTCATAAGACTAGAAGCACGCGGCAGCCGGCAATATTTTACAGCAGGGGCCTGCCAGAGGAGAGGTGATCTGGGGCCTGGGGGCAATATTTCCATGTGTGAGAGCTGGGGGCAATACATCCATGTGAGCTGGGGGCAATATTTCCATGTGAGCTGGGGCAATATACATCCATGTGAGCTGGGGGGCAATATACATCCATGTGTGAGCTGGGGGCAATATTTCCATGTGAGCTGGGGGGCAATATTTCCATGTGGGCTGGGGCAATACATCCATGTGAGCTGGGGCAAATATATCAATGTGAGCTGGGGGCAATATATATCCATGTGAGCTGGGGGCAAATATCCATGTGAGCTGGGGGCAATATTTCCATGTGAGCTGGGTGCAATATTTCCAAATTTCCATGGGAGCTGGGGGCAATATTTCCTTGTGTGAGCCGGGGCAATACATCCATGTGAACTGGGGGGGGAATATTTCCATGTGTGAGCTGGGGGCAATATTTCCATGTGTGAGCTGGGGCAATATATATCCATGTGAGCTGAAGGCAAATATCCATGTGAGCTAGGGTCAATATTTCCATGTGAGCTGGGGCAAATATATCCATGTGTATGAGCTGGGTGATATATATATTATATATATTATATATATATGGATATATATATTTCCATGTGTGAGAGCTGGGGGCAATACATCCATGTGAGCTGTGGGCAATATTTCCATGTGTGAGCTGGGGGCAATATTTCCATGTGAGCTGGGGCAATACATCCATGTGAGCTGGGGGCAAATATTTCCATGTGAGCTGGGGCAAATATATCAATGTGAGCTGGGGCAAATATATCCATGTGAGCTGGGGGGCAATATTTCCATGTGAGCTGGGGGGCAATATTTCAATGTGAGCTGAGGGCAATATTTCCATGTGTGAGCTGGGAGCAATATTTTCATGTGAGCTGGGGGCAATGCTTCCATGTGTGAGCTGCTGGGGGCAATATTTCCATGTGTGAGCTGCTGGGGGCAAATATCTCCATGTGTGAGCTGATGGGGCAATATATATATATCCATGTTTGAGCTGGGGGAAATATATCCTTGTGAGCTGGGGACACTATATCCATGTGAGCTGGGGCACTATATCCATGTGAGCTGGGGCACTATATCCATGTGAGCTGGGGCCACTATATCCATGTGTGAGGTGGGGGTAATATACCCATGTGTGAGGTGGGGGCAATATATCCATGTACAGTGTGTATGAGTGAGTTTTATTGCTGTGGAGCTCTGTGATACGCTCATATACACCACACATTACTGTGAGTTTTATTGCTGTGGAGCTCTGATACAGTAATGTGTGGTGTGTATGAGCGTATCACAGAGCTCTACAGCAATACAACTCACTGTAATGTGCACTGTGTATGAGAGTAAGCTATATTGCTGCAGAGCTCTGTGATACCGCTCATACACAAGGGCCTGAGTTGCTGCACTATGGGCCTCTGGGTTAGACATGTGCACAGCACAAAATTTTGTTTTGAACTAATGGATTAGTCCTAAAATGCAATTTATTTAGATGCTAAAGAAATTCGTTTTCAGTTCTTTAGTATGAAAACTAATTTCATTCATCCGAAAACCAGTTGATACAATTACTATTGTAGTGGCTCCTCAGAGGGCTGAGATCGCTGCTTGTTACAGTATCACTCACTCTCAGCACAATGTGCCAGGCAAAGCTGTTACAGTAACTGACTGCTGCTCATCACAGTGCTCAGAGTTTCAGTAAAACTAGTAAATAATATTTTTATATATAAGAGGTTAGAACAATATTATTTCCTTGTTTTACTGAAATTCTGAACGCTGTTACAGTCAGTTACTGTAACAGCTGATATACATAGATACAGAAAAAATGGCGTCGCGCCCATACTCACCGGAGTGGCAGCAACTGCCAGGAGTAACAGCCCAGTCAATGTATAAAACATAACAAGGAAAAAGAGTGTCATCTGCGCTCGTTTCTATGTGTTCCATGTACAACAAAAATGAGGTTTTTGTTTGTTTCAATGGCCATTGCAACGTAAGCCCACTCGCCACTTCAAGGCACCTCTTTAGAGTGGGTATCTAACAATTGTAACCAAAAGGCCGCTCTACTGAGCAGCTCCAAGCCCCTCCAGCTGCTTTTCAGCCAAGGAGAGGCAAAGATGGTGGCTTTTATTTATACACGCACCAAACACTTCCCATTTGGGATCAAAAACAAAAACATGGAAAGAGGAACAGCTGCAGAACGACGGACTGGTGTTACAAGCATGATATACATAGATACAGAAAAAATGGCGTCACGCCCATACTCACCGGAGCGGCAGCAACTGCCAGGAGTAACAGCCCAGTCAATGTATAAAACATAACAAGGAAAAAGAGTGTCATCTGCGCTCGTTTCTATGTGTTCCATGTACCACAAAAATGAGGTTTTTGTTTGTTTCAATGGCCATTGCAACATAAGCCCACTCGCCACTTGAAGTCTTGAAGTGGCGAGTGGGCTTACGTTGCAATGGCCATTGAAACAAACAAAAACCTCATTTTTGTTGTACATGGAACACATAGAAACGAGCACAGATGACACTCTTTTTCCTTGTTATGTTTTATACATTGACTGGGCTGTTACTCCTGGCAGTTGCTGCCGCTCCGGTGAGTATGGGCGCGACGCCATTTTTTCTGTATCTATGTATATCATGCTTGTAACACCAGTCCGTCGTTCTGCAGCTGTTCCTCTTTCCATGTTTTTGTTTTTGATCCCAAATGGGAAGTGTTTGGTGCGTGTATAAATAAAAGCCACCATCTTTGCCTCTCCTTGGCTGAAAAGCAGCTGGAGGGGCTTGGAGCTGCTCAGTAGAGCGGCCTTTTGGTTACAATTGTTAGGTACCCACTCCTAAGAGGTGCCTTGAAGTGGCGAGTGGGCTTACGTTGCAATGGCCATTGAAACAAACAAAAACCTCATTTTTGTTGTACATGGAACACATAGAAACGAGCGCAGATGACACTCTTTTTCCTTGTTATGTTTTATACATTGACTGGGCTGTTACTCCTGGCAGTTGCTGCCGCTCCGGTGAGTATGGGCGCGACGCCATTTTTTCTGTATCTATGTATATCATGCTTGTAACACCAGTCCGTCGTTCTGCAGCTGTTCCTCTTTCCATGTTTTTGTTTTTGATCCCAAATGGGAAGTGTTTGGTGCGTTGTGACGGAATGGGTGTTGTCCGCCTGCGGGTGTGCTCTTATCTGCCACTCCTTGTGCCCTCGCCGCCTGACCCGACTACCGAGTGGCACGGCACTCGGTGTCTCGAGTGGCCCGGAATGACCCTGGGAATGGGTTGGCGGGTTACAGGGAGGGACCCCTGCAAGAGACCAGCCCGACTACCGAGCGTCACGGCACTCGGCGTCTCGAGCGGCTGATCCACTGACCTTGAGGAAGAGGGGACCGTCTGCTGGGTTAGCCGCTCTGGAGGGAAACGTTTCGGCTGTGCAGCGTTTCGATGGGTCGATGCGCGGACGAAGCGCCGCTGCTCCGATTCGGGGTGCGGAGTTACAGAGGATGCGGCGGTTCGTTGGGTCGATGCGCGGACGAAGCGCCGCTGCTCCGATTCGGGGGTGCGGAGTTCGTGGTTATGGCCGTTCAATGTGCCGATGCGCGGCTCAGCCACAGGGGTCGCGGGATCGGTACCTGGGCAATGGGTGTGCAAGAGACTGCGGGGAATCTCATGCAGGGAAGGCTCAAGGAAGACACCAGGCGAAGCTGTATGTACAGGTTGAACTGAACTTTACTGAAAACTTCACATGTATTTATCAACAGTCATACAAAGACAAGACAATGGAATCCCTGCCCGCCCCCCATGGGTCTCATTGGCCCTTTCTCGAGTTGGGGACATTGGTCCCGATTCAGATTGGTCGCCCCCGAATCGAGGTGGTGCCGATTCGCAACCGGACGTTCCGAATCGGCCATTTTACGATTCGGCCACTTTTCGATTCGACCACCTTTCGACCGGATCCAGCTCAGCCCCCATTTTGAGCCTGGAATCCCTTTGTTCTCTCCAGACCCACGAGGGGATGGGCAATGGCGACGGCCAGCATCATACAAGGGGTGTCTTACATACTTTACATGGTTATACATACAGGGAACACTTTTATTACATCACGCAATACAACCACATCTAATAAATAAATCAAGGTGTCCCTATGGTGCAACGGCACTTAAGAGTCCACAGTAACCCAAACGCCATTGAAACTGTCCCTGGCTGAGAGTCCTGGGCTTTGCTGCCGAGCCTCTTGGGTCATTCCGTGACACTCCTCCCCCTCCCCAAGTCCGACGGACCCGGTTGGACCCTAACGGGTCTTACCGGGGAAGTCAGTGCTCTCAGGTCTCCCGGTTCTCCCCCCGCATGGGTTCGCGGACAGCCTCCGGGAGTCGGTACGCCGGTTGCCGAAGGGGTCTCTGACCGGGGGTTTCTACCTGATGGATGGCCTGGCTGGTGTACCCAGGGAGGGCCGAGAAAATCTCCTGGTGGTCGTGGAGTAACTGCCTCGCCTGCGCCTGCTTATCGGCCCCCAACTCCTCCCCCAGCTGTACCTGATCTACCCCGGAAGGCTGCTTGGTTATCCCAGGAAGTTCTATTAAGGGGAACGGTTCTGTCTCCTCGGTAGCTGGTGCACAGATGGCGTCCACCGTCTCTGGGCGCTCATGGTAGGCCTTCAGCATGTTGACGTGGAACGTCCGCTGGATCCTGGTGTCTGCGCAGCTGACAACCACATAGGTGGTATCCCCCAGTTGGATTACCACCCTGTAGGGGCCTTGCCAGGCTGCCTGCAGCTTATTCTGCCACTGCGGTTTCAACACCAGAACCTTCTGCCCCACGAGGAACGAGCGACTGCAAGCAGAGCGGTCGTACCACGTTTTCTGCTGAGCCTGGGCCGTTTCCATGTTCCCTTGAACGAACCCCGCGAGTTCCGCCAGGCGTTCCCAGAGCTCCAAGACGTAACTCAGCACGGGGACCCCACCTTCCTCCGGTTCCCCCTCCCACTGAGCCCTAACTAAATCTAGGGGCCCCCTCACCTGGCGCCCATACAGTAATTCAAAGGGGGAATATCCGGTGGATTCCTGAGGAACCTCCCGATAGGCAAATAATAAGTGGGGCAAATATTTCTCCCAATCCTTTCCCTCGTGCGCGAAGGCTCGGATGAGCTGCTTCAGGGTCCCATTAAACCGCTCGCACAGCCCGTTTGTCTGGGGGTGATATGGGGCGCTGTGAAGCGCCTTGACACCACAGAGACGCCAGAGCTGCTGGCTTAGCTCAGCGGTGAACTGGGTACCCTGGTCGGACAGAATCTCCCGAGGGAACCCCACCCTCGTAAACACACGTAAGAGGGCATTGGCTATGGTGTCGGCCTGGATGTTGGCCAAGGCCACAGCTTCGGGGTAAAGGGTGGCATAGTCCACCACGGTGAGAATGTATTTCTTACCGTGGCACTGGGGCGGGGCAAGGGGCCGATTATGTCGACCGCCACCTGACTAAAGGGTTCCTGTATGATGGGCATGGGGTGCAGTGGGGCTTTTGGGTGATCTCCGGTCTTCCCTACTTTCTGGCAGACCGGGCAGGTGCGACAGTACTCACGAGTATCCTCACTGAGGTGGGGACAAAAGAATGCTCGAGCCAACCGGTGTCGAGTCTTCTTTTGCCCTAGATGACCGGCGAGGGGAATGTCGTGTGCCAGTCTTAAAAGTTCCTGTCTAGGGCCCTGGGGTACTATCATCTGCTTGTGCGGGACCTGCTGCTTTTTGGTCCCCTCCCTCGCGGTGTACCTGTATAAGAGCCCATCCTCCCACTCTATGCTATCGGTCCTACCGTCTCCCAGGCCCTGGCCGGCCCGGTCCCGGTATCGCTCTAGTGTGGGATCGGTCTGGGTCTGGTGTCGGAGCATCTCGGGGGAGCCCACGGGAGGGGGGGTCTGGTTGAGAGGGTGGTGTCGGGATTCTTCGGAGTTTGGGGGGGTCGGGGGGGTTTTGGTTGGGATCTCACCTGGGTCCCGATCGGAGTGCCGTGGCTGTTGCGTTGACTTTGTTGCCGGGTGGTCACCGGAGCGGCTGCGTCTGTGGTGTATGCGGAGACCAACCGTCCCAGGTTGTTGCCGAGGAGAATTTCGGCCGGCAATCAGTCCAGTGAGCCCACCCTCACGACTCCCTCCCCAGAACCCCAATCGAGATGAACGCATGCCGTCTTGAGTCGGAGTACCTTCCCCCCGGCCACACGAACCGCAACGGTGTGATTCAACCGGTCGTTCCCCTGGATCAGATGGGGTCATACTAGGGTGATGGTAGCCCCGGAGTCCCGGAGACCCTCGGCAGCCCGCCCGTTGATCCACACGGCCTGACGGTGGTGTTGGCGGTTGTCGGCCGAGGCAGCTTGCAACGGGTCGGCCTCGTGCAATCGTTCCCATTCTTCCTGGGAATCCGGCCACGGAGCTTCGGCGTCGTAACAATGGGCTGCGGGCGGAGCTCTTACGGGGGGTCGTGGCATGGCCGGTCGGTTGGGACAGTACTGACGATAGTGTCCCTCCTGGTTGCATCCGTAGCAGCGGACGTTGGCCGCCGCGTTGGGCCGGTTCGTGGGTCGTGTTGCAGGCCACCGGGCCACCGGCTCGGGGAAAGGAGGAGCGGGTAGAGTGGATCGTGAAGGAAGGGGTCGCTCACCCTCGGCGACTTTCCTTGTGTAGGTGTATTCATCCGCCCAGGCAGCCGCTTGCTGCACGGTCTGGGGTTTTTTGTCCCGTACCCACTCACGTACTGCCGGGGGGGTGTGCTCAAAGAACTGTTCGAGCAGCAGCAGCTGGGTAATGTCTTCCACCGACTGCGCTTTACTACCTAGGAACCAAGTCCACAGGTCCCATTGCAGCCGATGTGCCCACTCGACATGGGTAGCACCATTGGGCCGGCGGGAGTTCCTGAACTTCACACGGCTGGCTTCAGGGGTCACAGCAAACCGGCTCAGCAACGCTTGTTTGACATAGTTATAGTTGGTGGCCTCCTCGTCCGGTACAGTCCGATATGCCTCCGCTGCTCGACCGGTCAGTTTGCAAGCCAGAATCCCGACCCAAGCAGCGTGGTGTACCTCGTGAACCTGGCACAAACGTTCGAAGTCCTGGAGGAAGCTTTCTATCTCATCCTCTGTCTCGCTGAAGGTCTTGAACGCTTGAAAGGGCACTTTCCGGGCGGTTGATCGATCCGGGTGGGGGCTGATGACTCGGTGGCTCTGCATCTCAGCCAGCCGTAGTTCGTGTTCGCGCCCCTTGTCCTGCTCCTCTTCCTGTCGGATCTCCTGTATCGCATTGTGGATGGCAGCCTCCGATGGGGCAGCTCCGAAGAGGGCGACCCGCTGCTGTACCTTCCGGTCGAAGGAACTTTCAGAGACCACTGCGGGGACAGGGACGGGGACGGGGGGCGTCACAGTCGACGCGCCCACCTGGTCTAGTATCTGCAGCTCCTCAATCATGGTGTCTTTGCTTTTGGAGCCCGGGGTTCCTCCCCGACTCTCCAGCATGACCCGCAGGGCGTCCCTGTTGTAGATACTGTACCCAGCCATGGTGAGGGTCTTCTTGGGGGGTGCAGAGAGCATATCCCACCGCTGCCACCAGTGTGATGGAATGGGTGTTGTCCGCCTGCGGGTGTGCTCTTATCTGCCACTCCTTGTGCCCTCGCCGCCTGACCCAACTACCGAGTGACACGGCACTCGGCGTCTCGAGCGGCCCGGAATGACCCTGGGAATGGGTTGGCGGGTTACAGGGAGGGACCCCTGCAAGAGACCAGCCCGACTACTGAGCGTCACGGCACTCGGCGTCTCGAGCGGCTGATCCACTGACCTTGAGTTAGAGGGGACCGTCTGCTGGGTTAGCCGCTCTGGAGGGAAACGTTTCGGCTGTGCAGCGTTTCGATGGGTCGATGCGCGGACGAAGCACCGCTGCTCCGATTCGGGGTGCGGAGTTACAGAGGATGCGGTGGTTCATTGGGTCGATGAGCGGACGAAGCGCCGCTGCTCCGATTCGGGGATGTGGAGTTCGTGGTTACGGCCGTTCGATGTGCCGATGCGCGGCTCAGCCACAGGGGTCGCGGGATCGGTACCTGGGCAATGGGTGTGCAAGAGACTGCGGGGAATCTCATGCAGGGAAGGCTCAAGGAAGACACCAGGCGAAGCTGTATGTACAGGTTGAACTGAACTTTACTGAAAACTTCACATGTATTTATCAACAGTCATACAAAGACAAGACAATGGAATCCCTGCCCGCCCCCCATGGGTCTCATTGGCCCTTTCTCGAGTTGGGGACATTGGTCCCGATTCAGATTGGTCACCCCCGAATCGAGGTGGTGCCGATTCGCAACCAGACGTTCCGAATCGGCCATTTTACAATTCGGCCACTTTTCGATTCGACCACCTTTCGACCGGATCCAGCTCGGCCCCCATTTTGAGCCTGGAATCCCTTTGTTCTCTCCAGACCCACGAGGGGATGGGCAATGGCGACGGCCAGCATCATACAAGGGGTGTCTTACATACTTTACACGGTTATACATACAGGGAACACTTTAATTACATCACGCAATACAACCACATCTAATAAAGAAATCAAGGTGTCCCTATGGTGCAACGGCACTTAAGAGTCCACAGTAACCCAAACGCCATTGAAACTGTCCCTGGCTGAGAGTCCTGGGCTTTGCTGCCGAGCCTCTTGGGTCATTCCGTGACATGCGTGTATAAATAAAAGCCACCATCTTTGCCTCTCCTTGGCAGAAAAGCAGCTGGAGGGGCTTGGAGCTGCTCAGTAGAGCGGCCTTTTGGTTACAATTGTTAGGTACCCACTCTAAAGAGGTGCCTTGAAGTGGCGAGTGGGCTTACGTTGCAATGGCCATTGAAACAAACAAAAACCTCATTTTTGTTGTAAATGGAACACATAGAAACGAGCGCAGATGACACTCTTTTTCCTTGTTATGTTTTATACATTGACTGGGCTGTTACTCCTGGCAGTTGCTGCCGCTCCGGTGAGTATGGGTGCGACACCATTTTTTCTGTATCTATGTATATCATGCTTGTAACACCAGTCTGTCGTTCTGCAGCTGTTCCTCTGTCCATGTTTTTGTTTTTGATCCCAAATGGGAAGTGTTTGGTGCGTGTATAAATAAAAGCCATCATCTTTGCCTCTCCTTGGCTGAAAAGCAGCTGGAGGGGCTTGGAGCTGTTCAGTAGAGCGGCCTTTTGGTTACAATTGTTAGGTACCCACTCCTAAGAGGTGCCTTGAAGTGGCGAGTGGGCTTACGTTGCAATGGCCATTGAAACAAACAAAAACCTCGTTTTTGTTGTACATGGAACACATAGAAACGAGCGCAGATGACACTCTTTTTCTTTGTTATGTTTTATACATTGACTGGGCTGTTACTCCTGGCAGTTGCTGCCGCTCCGGTGAGTATGGGCGCGACGCCATTTTTTCTGTATCTAAGTAGGTTCAGTGCTTACCAGGATCTGGCTGCTCTCAGTGCTGCCCAGGATCTGGCTGCTCTCATTGCTGCCCAGGATCTGGCTGCTCTCAGTGCTGCCCAGGATCTGGCTGCTCTCAGTGGTGCCCAGGATCTGGCTGCTCTCAGTGGTGCCCAGGATCTGGCTGCTCTCAGCTGTCCAGGATCTGGCTGCTCTCAGCTGCCCAGGATCTGGCTGCTCTCAGTGCTGCCCAGGATCTGGCTGCTCTCAGCGCTGCCCAGGATCTGGCTGCTCTCAGCTTTCCAGGATCTGGCTGCTCTCAGCTTTCCAGGATCTGGCTGCTCTCAGCTGTCCAGGATCTGGCTGCTCTCAGCTGTCCAGGATCTGGCTGCTCTCAGCTGTCCAGGATCTGCCTGCTCTCAGCTGTCCAGGATCTGGCTGCTCTCAGCTGTCCAGGATCTTGCTATAGGCAAGCAGGAGATGGTGATGTAACTAGAGGTGAAGATAAAAAACCTATAATAACCTGATGTAAACAATGACTGCCGCTGATGTGAACTGAAGAAAAAAAAAAAATACAGTGCAGAGACGGACAGCGGGGGGAGCGTGGAGCAGGTGAGTTTGTTAATATTTAATCATATTTTATTATATTCGTTCAGTATAGGGATGAGCCGAACACCCCCCGAGTTCGGTTCGGGCCCGAACCCGAACTTCCCATTTGTTAGGGACCGAACCCGAACTCCCATGCAAGTCAATGGGGCTGAAAATTCGGTTTTTTAGAGTGCCCTCCAAGAGGGCATATATGCTACATATTTGCCATAAAAGGTGTATGGGGGTCCGGGTAATGCCCTGGGGGACAGGAAACAAAGACAAAAAGTAAAAAAAAAAACGTTTTTAAAGGGACAGTGAGTTTTCCATGAAATAAGGGTTAAAAATAAAAAACAAAAAATCCTTCAAATATCGTGCCTAGGAGGTCCCCATAACCTGCCCGTGAAGTGGCAGATTTCTAGGATGTATAGAAACACTTAAAACCAAATAAATGACGTTTCATATGACGGTAAATGCTTTTCCTTTAACCCTTTCGCTGCTGAGGCGTTTCACGCCTCTGTGCTGAGGTCATATTTACCGGTTTTGCTCACCATGTTTAAATGCGTTTTGAAGGCTTATTTTAGTATATGACCCAGACATATTATATATCGTTCTTTCCGTCAGACTCGGCAGATTAATAATATGTCATTATTATATGTATACGTCATGACCTGTCTGTATATTATAACAAAAAATGCAATAAAATATGAATTTTCAATAATTTACAACGTGTAAAGTGTATTTTTTTCACATTTTAACATGCGAGCAATTGTGATTATATTTTATATCATAAATTTTATTTATCATAATATATTATATCACTTCCTACTTCCGGTCAGTTAATACCGACTTTTAATAGCCATTACGACCGGCCAGTTGTTCGTATTTTTTTCGCCGCCATTTCGTATTCGCAAAGCATTAATGGGTAAATCCGAACGATCGGAAGTCAACTGACCGGAAGTAGGAAGTGATATTACTCTGATGCACTATAAAAGAGGACACCTTTACCTTGCATTTTATACTGACTTTTTTTATGGACATTTACTTCTATACCGACTGAGGAAGGCTTTTTTAAGCCGAAACGCGTCTCGGTAGACCTTGTCCTGTATTTTATTTATTTATCTATTAAATTTTCCCAACATTTGCCACCTTTCTCCGACCCTTTTTTTCTCCTTGGAGATTTGGACCCACCACCGCTGAGGCAAAGAGGTTTGGGTTCCCACCCTAAGAGGACCCAGAGCGACATACATTGAGCCTGACATTACGAGGCTCCAAAATCGGTGAGTGTGTTTCATCTTTTCCTTTCCACATCTCCATATATACGCAGTATTATGCTATGGGAGTGCCGTCTCCCGATTCTCTCCATTTTATCTAGTCTCCAGTATGGACAGAAAGAAGGGAAGTGCCACCCTATATTTGGCTGCAGGCTGTTTCTCCTCGAGCCGGGACCTTGTGGGCTCCCATGAATGTGAGTGGTTTAGATCTTGATTATAATTTGAGCCTACTCTATTCTGACTGTCTGCACTATCATTTTTTCCTGCGATGTGCTTTTTTTGAGGATTACCGAAGGACAAAAGGATTCAGCACCAGCACTTATAAGAAGATCAGCACATTATTCTTCATCATCATTTTTTGAGTATTCCATTACTATATACTTGAGCACTTTTTGCACTTTTTGCACATCTGACCTGGACTTTACTCTATGCACTTTCATTGACTTTACATCAATATTTTTACTGTTACGGTTTACGAGCTTTTTTAATGGATTTTACACAGTTTTTTATGGATTTTACACATCCATTGATTTATTAACCTATTAATTGCACTAGATGCGCCGTATGGATTTCCGCTTTTCACCAAGATATTGTGCCTTTAATGGCAGGCCAGCAAGTATCATCATACAGTAACCCCTCTGTAGTATTGTGGAAGAGTGCAGGGGTGGACCATGCGGTCCTATATTAAAAAGATATGAATCTGGTAATGGGCGTCAGTGCACCCAGATATTGTGCCTTTAATGGCAGGCCAGCAAGTATCATCATACAGTAACCCCTCTGTAGTATTGTGGAAGAGTGCAGGGGTGGACCATGCGGTCCTATATTAAAAAGATATGAATCTGGTAATGGGCGTCAGTGCACCCAGATACTGTGCCTTTAATGGCAGGCCAGCAAGTATCATCATACAGTAACCCCTCTGTGGTATTGTGGAAGAGTGCAGGGTTGGACCCTGCTATTCAAAAAATTAAAATGATATAAATCTGGCACAGGCGTCAGTGCAGCCAAATATTGTGCCTTTCATGGCAGCAAGTACATTCACACCGTAACCCTTTTGTGGTATTGCGGAAGAGTTCAGTGCTGGAGGTTTTGTGCATGCAGAAGACATACCCGATCTATTCCGTTACTTCGGCATCAGGGGATTGATAGCTGCTGATCCAGGACTGATTCATTTTTATAAATGTCAGTCGGTCTACAGAGTCGGTGAACAGACGCACTCTTTTGTCTGTGACAAAACCTCCAGCGGCACTGAACGTCCTTTCGGAAAGCACGCTAGATGAAGGGCAACCTAGTAGCTGCATAGCATATTGGCTAAATTCTGCCCAGTGATCCAATCTCAACACCCAGTAAACCAGTGGATCATCTGCTGGAAATGTCGGATATAATCTCTGCACGTGAATACAACACGATATATATATTGGACTTATCAGCCAAGCCTCCAATATGTCTATATTGGACTTACTGGACCTACCTCAGCAGTTGCCTCCAATATATCAGGGATTATTATTTCATAAGAAACTTATACGAGACACAAATATCAATCGTTTATATTTCTTAGAAATTATCCTGAATTCTTTTAATTGTCTGTGTTTTGCTTTAAAAAATACAATAATCAATAATCGGATAAAAATATATATATATTTATTACGTATACAAAAGAAGTTTCAAATCTCATATCATAAACAAAAATTTATAAACCACAATCCATCAGCATATAAAAACTAGCTTCACAATATATGTATCTCCGGTTAGTAACTGCATATATGATTAATATCATTTACCTTATCAGTTAGTAACTAATACACAAATGGTTAATAAACATTTCTGCTTAATACAACATGCATTTCCCAGCAAACAATGTTTAACCAGCCAGCTCTTATAGATATATCTATATATATATCTCTATACTACATGGATCAACAAAAGATGAGCTAATTTAATGATAGGTAATAAAAACCTATTTAGTGAATCCTCCCCTAATCTCGAGAATTAAATTTCTAATCTTTTGCTTTTTATTTTGTAGTTATATAATTCCTTGCTTATTAATTTTAATCACAGTAATTTCCAAATTCAATATATATATTGGTATCAATCTTACAACATCTCTTTTAGGAATAAATCCTTATATCCACTTCTTCATATTTCTATCTGCAGAATAGAAAATACTTAGAATTTGGATTTAACCGAATCTGAGAAGTCTCAGTCTACGTTGCAAGAATATCTACAAATATATATTTACATTAATTCCTTATTTCATACATTACCTGTCCAATTTGGATGTTGATAAGTCTGCCTTGGAATTCCTGATGTAGTAATTTTTGGAATGTGTGAACATTATCGATCAGATAATCAATGCATGTGAGTTAGAGATTTGGTGAGAGTCAGAAATTTAGTGAGAATCTTGATTGCCTCATGTCTTGGGATCTGCCTGCATCGTGGTGTGAGTCTGAGTGTTGGAATCTTGGACTCTCAGAGTGTCATGTCTAATACATTGCAGTGTGAGTCTGTGAATGCTGGAATTTCGACTGACTTGTAACCAACATTGCCACTTATTATAATCAATTTAACGTAACTGGCAATATTTTTTTGGTAATATGAATTATAATATTTACTATCCTCTAGAGGGCAGTATTGCACTTCTTAATTAATTCACCCATTTCTTTTTAATTTTCTTATCTCGGGTCAAAAGTTCAATCTACACAAAAGACCTTCTCTTCTCCCAATGTATAGACATAGTGTCTCCATCTGTCATACCTGATTTATATCCTCGCTCCCTTTTGGTTAGTCCTTTCAGCTGAATTCTTTTCTGGTTAACTCAACAGAATCTATTCTTTAGTAATTTCTATTATTTACCAATTATATACTTTCTACAATATTTATTGGAGTATATATCCTACTGTATATATAATAAAATATACCTTGATTATAAACATATATTTTGTGAATATAAATCTATATTACAGAATATTAACTCTTATTCCTATACCCAAAAGACAAAATATCTTTTGTTTTAAGACAGACCAATAAATTTAATTATGACACGTCTTAGCACTTAAACCTAGCCTTATCAGACACAACATTCTAGGTTCCTTCATGTCTGGCACTTCTTAAAAAAATATAAAAGACTTCACCCAGGAATGAACTCTGTAAAAAAAATCTCGTTCATTTCTAAACCTAGAGAAAATTAAAAAAAAAAGAAACTGTCTTTAAAAACAAAATGGCTACAAGCATCCATTTTAAATTTCCTTTGTGTGTAATATACCTGACAGAAAGGTATCCAGGTCTGCCCTTTCCCCTAGGTAGTCCTGCACCATATGGTGAAGACGCTGGCAATGGGTGCCTACATTTGATGTCCCTGGGCATCGAGGACTAAAAAAATGTAAAAATGCATCAGTCAAGCGGCCCTGGCCTTCACCGCTATTCCTCTGATCACCTGCAGCCTCAGAAGCACGTGTGTCAGCAGTAGCACTTGGTAATCTAACAGTGCCTGGAAAGGTGTTACACAAGTTTCGCTTTAAAGCGTCCTCAAGTTTTGTCATCCTGTGCTCCCTCTGTGCGGGCAGGATGAGCTCTGCAACTTTTCCCTTGTATCGTGGATCAAGAAGGGTTGCCAACCAGTAATGATCCCTCTCCTTGATAGCACGAATCCTGGGGTCCTTTAGCAGGCTTTGCATCATTAGGGAGCCCATGCAGCGTAGGTTGGAGGTGGCATTAGCTGCCGAGTCTTCCTGGTCAATGAGGATAACCGTATCGTGCACTTCCTCCTCCCAGCCACGCACAAGCCCTTCTGTTTCTGGGCACACAAAACCCTGCCTTGAGGAATCCCCACCTTCAATGCCCCCACTACTTAAATAGTCCTCCTCTTCCTCATCCTCCTCCTGTCTGATCTGAGTAGGACCCTCTGGAATGCTGTCTGCGGAAAGACTGGGGTCTTGAGAGCTAGGGAAGGCCTCCTCTTCCTCCCGCTGCTCTGCCTCTAGAGCCACATCTATAATTCCCCGCAAAGTGTGCTCCAGCAGGAACACTTAAGGAATAGTGTCACTGATGCATGCACTGTCCCTGCTCACCATCCTCGTTGCCTCCTCAAATGGTGACAGTACAGTGCATGCATCCTTGATCATCAGCCACTGTGGGGGGGGGGAAACCAAGTTGACCTGAACCTGTCCTTGTGCCATACTCACACAGGTACTCGTTGATGGCCCTCTGCTGCTTGAGCAGACGCTGCAGCATTGCTAATGTCGAGGTCCACCTGGTGGGCATGTCACAGATCAGACGGTTTGTGGGAAGGTGGAATTCTCTTTGAATTTCTGCCAGGCGAACGCTTGCTGGGAATGACAGTCTGAAGTGGCTGCAGACTTTTCTGGCCTGGATGAGAAGCTCTGGCAGCCCTGGGTACTTGGTTAGGAAACGCTGTACCACCAGATTTAGGACGTGTGCTAGGCATGGTACATGCGTCAATTTACCCTTGCGTAGGGCGGAGAGAAGGTTGCTGCCATTATCGCAGACGATCATTCCCAGCTCAAGCTGGCATGGTGTTAACCATCTCTGCAGCTGCCCCTGCAGAGCTGACAAAATTTCTGACCCGGTGTGGCTCCTGTCCCCTAAACAAACCAGCTCAAGCACAGTATGGCATCTTTTTGCTTGAGCCATTGCGTACACCCTGTCAGGCGTGGGTTTAACTGCCACTTTGCCAGAGACAGAGAAGGAGGAGGAGGAGGAAGAGGTGGTGGTGGTGGAGCAGACAGACCTCATACAAGCAGTTTTCTGGAGGTGTGGTGGATGAACAAGCTCCAGCACAGAGCCCCGTCTTGAAACCCTCCCAGCTGCAATCAGAGTTACCCAGTGTGCCGTGAAGGAAATGTAACGACCCTGTCCATGCTTGCTGGACCACGTGTCTAAAGTGACATGCACCTTGCTGCTGACTGCCTTTCCCAATGACTGGATAACATTGTCTTCCACGTGCTGGTATAGTGCTGGAATGGCCTTGCGTGAAAAGTAATGGCGTTTTGGAACCTGCCACTGTGGTACAGCGCATTCAGCAAATTCACGGAAGGGAGCAGAGTCCACCAGCTGGAAAGGCTGCAGCTGCAATGCGAGTAATTTTGCTAAGCTCCCATTAAGACGCTGTGCTTGGGGATGGTTGGGACTATATTTTTTCTTTCGCTGCAGCAGCTGCGGCAACGTAATCTGACTGCGTAAATCTTCAGCTACTGGGATGATGTCACATTGTGAGGAAGGACCTGCTGGTACATCATTACTGTAGCATCATCCCTGTCGGTGGAGGTTGTAGGCAATTGCATGGCAGGACATACAGTGTGGGTAGAGACAGATGAGGAGGAGGAGGACCTACGCAAAGTTTTGCCCCAACGGGATGTGTGGTACTTGTTCATATGTCGCATCAAGCACGTGGTACCCAAGTGTCCGGTGTTTATCCCACGCTTCAGCCTCCTCTGACATAGATTACAAATAGCAACGGTGGGGTCTGCTGCACAGTTCTTAAAGAACTCCCAGACAGCAGATTTCCTGCATGTGTTCTTTGAGACAACAGCGCTCTGCACCGGAGCAGCTCTGACATGTGATGCCTTGGACTGGCTAGTGCTACGGTTGGTCACAGAGGATGTTGTGCCTCGTGTTTGCTGTGCCTCCTCCTCCTCCTCCTCCCCCTCCTCCTCACTTGATTCCTCAGTTCGATCTGGCACCCAGGTGGAGTCAGTGACCTCATCATCATCAATGTCATCTTCTTCACCCCCTATCTCCTCGTCACTGGAGACAACTTGGCAGTATGCTGCAGCTGCTGGGGCAACATGAGTGCCAGTTATTTGTGTGTCATCACTGGCACCCCCTTCCTCTAGGTTGATTATACTCCCTTGCTCAACCTCAGAGATTGAATCAGAGCACTGTACTTGCTGCGCATCCTTAAGCAGCATGTCACTCTCATTGTAGTCAAACAATTCAGCTGACTCCTCCGTGTGTGATAGCGAGGCTACGGCAGGAGTAGCTGTGGACATGGAGGCTGCATTAGATGCTTTGGCTGCTGAGGTGGACTGTAAAGCACTAGAAGCCTGGCTGGCAGAGGACTCGGAGGATGAGGATGGCCTGGTTAGCCAATCCACCAAGTCCTCTGTATGTTGCTGCTGCTTAAAACAGCCAGCACCAGTTAGAAAGGACAAACGTGGCCCTGCAGAGGATGCACACGTCCACCACGACCAGAGACACAGCCTCCCGACACAGGGGCTGCTTGCCCTCTTATCTGTGGCTGGGAGCGTCTGCCTGTCCTTTTTGTTCTTTCAGACATGGTGAGTGATATATAGATTAATATATACAGAACTCTGATTCAACTCTGGTATAAAGATTTAAATAACTCTGGTATAACTCAGTGAGACACACTGATAGCTGGCAGCCAGTGACAAGAGACAGATCACCTTAATTCACAAGTGTTCTAAAGAAATTAGTGAGCCCCAAAATACAGCGTGGTACTTTTTGTATGACGAGACACAGATCACCTTAATTCACAAGTGTTTTAAAGAAATTAGTGAGCCCCAAAAAGATTTTCTGGCACAGTGACAAGACCCAGAAAATCACCTCAATTCACAAATGTTTTAAATAAAGTTGTAAACCCCCAAAAAACTTGCTGGCACAGTGACAAGACACACATCACCTAAATTCAATGATATTTGGTATAAATGAGACCCAAAAAGACTTGCTGGCACAGTGACAAGACCCAGAAAATCACTTCAATTCACAAATGTTTTAAATAAAGTTGTAAACCCCAAAAAAACTTGCTGGCACAGTGACAAGACACACATCACCTAAATTCCCTGATATTTGGTATAAATGAGACCCAAAAAGACTTGCTGGCACAGTGTGACAAGACACAGAAAATCACCTCAATACACAAATGTTTTAAATAAAGTTGTAAACCCCAAAAAAACTTGCTGGCACAGTAACAAGACACACATCACCTAAATTCCCTGATATTTGGTCGAAATGAGACCCCCCAGACCCCCCCAGTAGCGTGGCAGACCGGCAGTAACAACACACACAACTATCTTCTTTGAAATCTCCTCGGTGCGGTGTGTTTGAGGGTATCGCAGAGCTATAACAGTAATGTGCAATTGGTGTGAGTGTATCGCAGAGCTATACAGCAATAAAACACAGTAATATGCGTTGTGTATGAGCATATCTCAGGGCTGCACAGCCTTATTACACCCCCCAGCATGCCCCTCAAATTCTGTTGACCCGCCCCCAGGAGGCCCCACATTCTTCTCCCCTCAGAGTCAGCATAATTCCATGTTTTATTAGCCCCCAGCAGGTCCCTCACTTTCGTCTACACCCCCCATTCATCTGATGATGCAGGCCCTGTGGGGGGGAGTAGAAAGTGAGGGACCTGCTGGGGGCTAATAAAACATGGAATTATGCTGACTCTGAGGGGAGAAGAATGTGGGGCCTCCTGGGGGGTCAAAACAGAGGAGGATACAGGAGAGACGCAGAGGGAGATACAGGAGAGACGCAGAGCGATGGAAGGGGATACATTTATATTAACCCTTTGGTTCCTGATGATGTAAAAGGAGAGAGATCTGATGGAATCCTGCAGAATATTTACACGAGACCGGGAGGTGTTGGTTTGTTGCTGCACCCGACAACAGTGATACAGAATGCAATACTGCACCCCTACAGGGTGATAAATCATGTCATGGCAGGGCACATACCTGGTCCGGTAGCGTGGTGGCTGGCTAGTCCCAAGCCCGGCGGGAGACAAAAACAAGTCCCTGATGGTGAAAATCCGCTGCCCACACAGCAAGCGTCTCAATCCCGCGCTGGCCCATGTAGACGCATGTGTGTGGGCGCGGTCAGCCGGCGCCACATACTCTAGTACCCGTGCGCGTGCGCAGGCCTCCAAATCAGATGCTGCCGCCGGCGCTACTGAAAAAATTGTGCGGTGGAAAAATTTGCTGCTCTACATTTTTGCCGCTTGGCGCAAGCGCTCCACCCTGCTCCATCGTTGGGCTGGCCCTGATCTCCACATACACATATTGCAAGCTAACGTATGTGAACACTTTAAGAATGACTCAACTTATTTATCAAACCGCGATCTAGCTCCGGTGGGGGCCGCCATCTTGGATGGCGGGTCCACCTCCGAGTCCCTCATGGCACCTGGCGTCATCGCGCATGGTGTGATGATGTCAGTTAGCCGGGGAACCCCTACCTGCCTGAGGATTTCCCAAGGAAATCCCCTGGTGGAAATAGAGGGTTCGAAGGAGTCCCCTATCTCCAGAACCGTGGCAGCTATAGGGTCATGCATGGTGTCATTTGAAAGGCCAGAGCATGTAAGAGTGAAAGTGTAAAAGAGCATGTTCTCTTAGAAGAGAAAATTAATAAAAATAATTTTAAAAAAACATGTTTTTTTTGTGTGTTTTTTATTAATGTAGCAATATTGTTCCCATTTCAATTATAATGTGAACAATGATGCTGCACTAATGATTTTTTTTGGATGTGTTTGCTAGAAGTCACGTAATTCCCCCCCCAAAAAATGTAACAAGTGCTAATTTCTAATTTTTTAACAAGCGCACCCCATACAAAATATAATCGCAAATGCTTGTGTGATAAAATGTGAAAAAAAAACACTTTACACGCTGTAGATGATTAAAAATTCAATTTGTTTTGCATTTTTTGTTATAATATACAGGCAGGACATGATGTATACATATAATAATGATATATTATCAATCTGCGGAGTCTGCCGGAATGAACGATATATAATATATCTGGGTCATATAGAATAGCGTGGCTTCAAATACATTAAACATGATGAGCAATAGCGGTAATTATGAGCTCAGCACACAGGTGTGAAATGGCTCAGCAGCGAAGGGGTTAAAGATACGTTGATACAATATTGTAACCCTTTCCAGCTTTAGCAGTGCAACAATTCTTGATTATAAGTTTCATGTGAACCATGCCTTGCAGAAAAAAAGCTCTCATCAACCTATGCTTTTTGTGAATAGCAACCTCAAACCTTTTGAGTGATTTTTAGAAGTCAAGGAACTTGGATATGCATTTGTCCATTATTAGCCAAATTGTTTATAAATGGGAATGACTGAGCTAGCAAAGATGACTGAACCTATGACCTCATATTTCTCAATGAGGTGAACAAGGACATTGGAATGACATGTATAGACCTCAAGAAATCTTCGAATTAGCATTTCCATTCATACTCAAACTCATTTAAACTACAGTATGTTTAAAACATTGAACAGGCATGGCAGTGGTGTATTTTGGCCTAGCCCAACGAGGCCTAGGCCTAGGGCGGCACATTCCAGGGGACGGTGGCCCGCACTGGTGGCCCCACCCCTAAAAAATTTTCTTTCTACTTTTGCAAAGTATATTGCCAGGAAGGATACATTGAGATTTCACTAATTTTCAAGTATGTCCTGGGTAGGCAAGGCCTAGGCTTTCACTTTCCAGGGGGCAGCAAAAAACCTCACCACTAAATGGGTTACTCACAGAGCACCAAAATGACGCCAACATTTTGGTGTTCTGTTGTTCCCTGCACTTCGGGGAATAAAATTTCCCCACCCTGCAGTGAATTCACCATTCACCGCAGGGTCCCCAAAGTGCATGGAGTCGGCCGCTGAATGCTGCCACCGCAAACCTGTGGCCTGCTGTTTTCAAAAGAACTACTGAACGAAAATGTCTGGAATTTACATATAAGATCCTATGATTGATAATAAAAAGTTCTGTTACAGAAAAAAGAAATATCGCTGTTCAAAAAAAGGGGGGGGGAATTTTGCTTAAAAAGGTACTAAAACTATGGGATTCGCCTGAATAAACCTGACTGAAACCACCGAACATCAGGGCATTTCACTGCCATTTCTCTGCTGTTTGGTGTTCTCTGAATAGATTAACCATTACTTCTCTATGGGGATTTGCAATGCCTTCAAACAGCACCGTACTTGCTGGCAGTTCGCCAAACTTGTGTGTGAGCATATCACTGAGCAGTGGTGTACTTAGGGGAGTGGTGGGGGGCGGGCCGCCCCAGGTACCAGTGATTATTTGGGTGTCATTAGGGGGTACTAGGAGGTGCCACTTTTCACTGTGTGTCAGCTTTGAGCTGTGTTCTCAAACAATGAGCAGCGGAGCAGGGCGTTTGCATACGGAATAAAATTGAATAGAATAAAAATCCCCCTCTCCTCCCTCCATAGCTCCTCCCCTGCCCCGCAGCAGCTCTAGGAGAGGGGAGGGGGATGTGATTTGTGTGCAGAGAGAGAAGATGACAGTAAAAGGCAGGTAAATGGGGGTATCAGCAGAATATGAAGCCCTGTCTGCTTACTGCTGTTTAAAGTGGACCTTTCCTTAACCAGCACTGCAGTGATAGAAATTTGTCATTGAGCTGTCTGGCTCCTGGTGAGGCTGCGTGCGTGCAGGTCACGCGGTCTGGCCAATCAGGTGGTACTGAGTCTCAGTACCACCTGACTGGCTGAACCACGTGACACGCACGCAGCTGCCCGCCCTTTCGTTAACACGGACTCTCACTCTATTGTGGACTGAACACCCACTGGGAAGGGAATCAAACCCACAGTGCACCCTCTGGCAGTGGCACCCCACTGCTGACAAGATGGCTCCATGCACAGGCACAGCTGCGATCCTAACGTGGCCTGGAGGGACCTCCTGCTGAGTCGGTACACAGTTCCTGCTGACTCTGCACACAGCCCTACCGCGGACGGAGGCCGGTAAATATAGAATAAATAATTGCTGTGTGCTCATATTCACTCGGTTTGCTGGGATTCTTATTGCAGTGGATTCTGATGCACTCATACACACCGCACATTGCATTGCTGGGAGTTTTATTGCTGTGGATTCTGATACGCTGACACACACCACACATTGCGTTGCTGTGAGTTTTATTGCTGTGAATTCTGATACGCTGACACACACACACCGCACATTGCATTGCTGGGAGTTTTATTGCTGTGGATTCTGATACACTCATACACACTGCACATTGCAATGCTGGGAGTTTTATTGCTGTGGATTCTGTTATACACACTGCATATTACTGTGAGTTTTATTGCCCTGGAGCTCTGGGATACGCTCATACACACTGCACATTACTGTGAGTTTTATTGCTGTGCAGTTCTGATATGCTCATACACAGTGCCTATTTCTGTGGGTTTTATTGCTGTGCAGCTCTGTGATACACTCATATGCAGTGCACCTTTCTGTGGATTTTATTGTTCAACCAATTAGAGCGGCTGTGATCCAGTATACTTGACATGCATAGCTGTTCTTTGTAAAAATGCTTGAATTTAAACATTTCATAATTTTATTTATCTCAATAGATACATTTGAAATGGTATACAAAATATACAAGTAGGCACTTGGTATACACTTTGAATATAAAGAGAGGAAAAGGCGGAGCTCTAAGAGGAAAAGGTGGAGCTTAAAGAGGAAGCGTGGGGATTAACCAGGAAGAGGTGTGCCCTTGACAGGAAGGGGTGCCTCAAATTTAAATTAGGGGGTGCACGAGTTTAGTCAGGCCTAGGGCAGCACAAAATCTAAATACACCACTGAGGCATGGTGCCCATTGCAAGTCCCAATGAAGAAAGCTGCTGCCTTCAAAAAGAAAAAACAAACAAACATTGCTGCGTGCCAGTTTGCTAAAGACCATCTTGACACTCTACATTGTTACTGGGAGAATGTTTGTGGACTCCTGGATCTTGAGTTGTTTGGAAAGAACATGCAGCACTATATATGGCATTAACCACTTCAATGCGGAGGACGCGCTCGGTTCCAGCCGATCGCTGGCCCCCCCGGTGCGGGCTGACATCCTCGATGTCAGCCCAGCATCCGGAACCGCAGCCGCTGAAATTAGGTGTCATCGCGCCAGCGCGATGACACCTAATTCAGGCGCCCCCCCCCCGCATGTGCGGAGGAGGCGCCTGAAAGGGAGGGGGGGGAGGTCCTTCGGACCTCTCTCCCTCCCGATCGGCGGCGTTGCGGTCACAGCCTGCCCTTCCAAATGGTGCCTGGCATTAACCCCTGGGGAGCTGGATCGCGAATCGGCGCTGAAAAGCGCCGGTTCGTGATCCTTTCCCGGAGCTGGCCGACATCTTGGATGTCGGCCAAGCCTCCGGGAACTCCCCCTGAGGACTGGCGTCATCGTGCATAGCACGATGACGCCAGTCCTAGAGTTAACCCCTAACTGCCACCAACGGTGGAGATAGGGAGTTCCAATGAACTCCCTATCTCCCGATCCGTGGCAGCTAGGGGTTAAAGTTTGGTATGGTTGGATCGGCCAGAGCATGGCCGTTCCAACGATACCAAACTCGAATGTGAAAAAAGTTTTTTAAAAAAAAAAAAAATTAAAAATAAAAATATATTTAAAAAAAAATTATAAAAAAAAAATAAACATTTTTTTTTCTTTTTTTTGGTTCGTTAATGTAGCAATATTGTTACCATTTCAATTATAATGTGAACAATGAGGCTGCACTAACGATTTTTGTATGCGGTGCGTTTGTTAAAAATCGCGTAATTTTCCCCAAAAAGAAATGTAACGAGACCCCATCTCTAATTTTTTTAACAAGCGCACCCCATACAAAATATAACCGCAATTGCTCGCATGTTAAAATGTGAAAAAAAACACTTTACACGTTGCAAATTATTGAAAATACATATTTTATTGCATTTTTTGTTATAATATACAGACATGACATAACGTATACATATAATAATGACATATTATGAATCTACCGAGTCTGACGGAAAGAACGATATATAATATGTCTGGGTAATATACTAAAATAAGCCTTCAAAACACGTTTAAACATGATGAGCAAAACCGGTAAAAATGACCTCAGCACAGAGGTGTGAAAAGCCTCAGCAGCGAAAGGGTTAAAAGTGCACCCCATACATGAAAACATCATCCAAAAAGTTAAGTATGGTGAAGGGAGCATCATGATTTGGGGTGCTTCAGACATCCTAAGACTATGGCTGAGCTGAAGCACTTCTGTACGGAGGAGTGGTTCAAAATTTGTACTAAACATTATTTAAGACCTCAGCCAACAGAATGGTTTGAATAATGCTATTGCAGCCAAAGGAGGGTCAACCAGATATTAAATCCGAATGTTCACTTACTTTTTGAACAGCGTTGCGAAAGTTTAATGCAATGTGTTCAATAAAGACATGAAATATATTAATGGTTTGTGTGTTATTAAGCACATTGTGTTTGTTTATACTTGTAACATTGGTGAAGATTCAAAAACAAAATATTAAGCGTTGTAATGTTTAATATGGTGGTAAAAGCTGATTGATCCAATGAAAAAATCAGACTCTCCCCCACACAAAGTGACTTAACCACTCCACCACCCACACACAGACTTAAGCCCCCAAAATACACACAGACCTTGACTTAACACCACACACACTCCCTTACCTTGAGGATGGAGGTTCACTCATGGCAATATGGAAGCAGAGCCACCCAGGGATGTTGCTCTGCCAGCATACTATCTGGAATTCAAAGAAAGGTGAAACTCAGGAGAATGAGAAGTGAAAATTCTAGGTCAAAATAGCCAAACCAGAAAAATTCTCCCATTTATCTCACTTTTCAAATCGGCTATTTGGTCTAGATTGTTCTATTCTTCTGCCAATTCTCCTGAGTTTCACCTTTGGTGAACAGACATGTAGAAGTCCCTTGTTTCACGGCTTTCTTGCTCACATTTTACCTGTACCTTACAATATAGTAATCTTCAGTTTATAAATTTCCCTGTTTGACTCCTTATGGCTGTTTTCATAAATCTTAAGCTTCAAAAAAAATTAAGATTTTTATGTTGTTATCTTCCAGAGCAAGCCCTCTTAACTGTCTAGCCATCTATCTAATGTTCTACCACTTAGGCTAGGGTCAGATGAGCGCATTTTGTACGGACTGTGCGTCCGTGCAGTATGGACGTACTTACTGACTGACAACAAGGTAGTGGCCACACAGTCCGTTTTTTGACTGATGTAGCAGGGAAAATAAATTAAAATGAAAAAACATTCTGTCCGTCAAAAATGCTGGACGTATAAATGCAGTCCGTCTGACCACGCTCCATCACTCACACACAAAGCTATGCGGACGTTGCAGACGTGGCACACTCCGCACGTCCGTTCTAGCAGTATTACGTTCTTGCCTAACCTGCGTCTGTTTGCCGCGTCCGCCATGCATCCGCACTTCCGTGCGGACGTACTTCGTGTGTGGGGCTCCATTGGTCAGAATGCTATGCTGCCACGAACGTACAAATGTGCGGCAACACGGACGTGATAACTGCACTCGTCTGACCCCAGCCTAACAGAGCTCTATATGTAGAGTTGACTACACTGTAAATACTGCTATCACTCAAAGTAGTATCGGCCCATAAATGTATTCAATTCTGCAATAATAAAAATGCAATTTCTAAAAATGACAGTGTTACCTTGACCTACAGGGTTATTCAGAGAGATGTGAAAATCAGGAGAATGACTGGAGAATGGAAAATTCTAGGTCAAAATAGCCAAACCAGAAATATTCTCCCATTTATCTCACTTTCCAAATCGGCTATTTTGACCTAGAATTTTCCATTCTCCAGTCATTCTCCTGCTTTTCACCGCTCTCTGAATAACCCTGCTAATGTTGATGTAATACTGGCAGCATAAACTTGATCACAATTATTTATTGTGAGAAAGTTGTTGTGCAGCTTTAAAACAAGTAGGGGTAGATTAAAGCATTTCATTTAAATTCCCCACTTGTCCAGTACAAATATACAAAAACTAAGAATCATTCATATTTTTTAAAAAAAATGCAAACATTACTATAGATCCCCACATATTGAAATACTTCAAATGACAAAATAAATTGAATCAGGTCGACAATTCAATCTGACAATTGCTATATTATAGTACTGGTTACTCAAGTAATGAGCTCTGTTGTGTATCTGTGATACTCTTTCAGTATTCAACCATACCATTTGCATACATTTCCATGTATATTTGTACAGGTGCTGCAGCAAATATCAACCATATGGTAATTCAACAAGCAAAGATGAAGTTAGTGGAAAAAAATACATTTTATAATTCTGTATAGATTGATAATAGATTTTATCTGTCACAGGTAAGAAGATCAAGCTCATGTACAGAATGCAAAATATCAGAAAACTATAGCAGGTTTCACAAATCCAGCATTTAAAGGAATGTACTTAGGTTTGGTGAATAGAGATACAGAACAGATTAAACCTCCCTCATTGTAAAAGAGACTTGGACATACACCCTGAGGGGATGCAGAGGTTTTGAGCATTCTCTGATTAGCAGCCCATCATTTTACTGTATACTATCAGTGTACTTCTGTACTCATTTCTTGCAGTTATCTCAGGACCATCATATTACTAGCAGCATTTTCTATCTATAATGCATATTTCATATAAAGAACATCCTATTACCAGTGCAACACGTACCAAACAATAACTTGCAATGTGTTTGTATAAACATCAGAAACAATGTATCACTTGATCTGCAGACACTGATACATTCCCCTAGCGACCTGCTATTGTTGCAGCCCTGACTGTTATCACAGTGACCATTTATGTATTAGCACAGTGTGAAAGCGACCATTAAACACCAACACTGTAGGGGTAACAGTATCGTGTCCCTGTAAGACTCAGTAGGTGCCTCTTTTCCAGCAGTATGCAAACAGTGTGTACACAGTAGCAGCTGCACTCAGTGGGAGTGGTACACGGAGGGAGGGATCCAGCTCCTGCTTGTCACAGCCTATTACTTATTCATTTCACCCAGGGAGCTCTGCCAGCAAGCAGCTCCCATCTCTTCACCACTCCAAACTCCTCTCTCCAACCGTTGACTGGGAAAGACTTTTTTTTGTTTTGTTCTTCAATAACCCCCCTTCCCTCCTCCTCTACCCCCTCCTCTTCTTTTAAACAGGCAGAGAGGTCATTTAATACAAACTCGTGTATCCACCTTTGCACACATCCTTATTGGTGGAATAAAAATCTTCTGGACTTTTTTTTTTTCTTATACGAGTTTCTATTTTTTGTTTGTTTGTTTTCTTATTTTGTGCAGTTAATTATTTAACTCCTTACACCCCCCCCCTTTCCCCTTTCTCCAAGGCAGCAAGGTTGCTTATGCTTTGGTGACTGTCAACACATGTTTATGGACTTCTTTGAATTCTGTAACAGTTTAACGTTTTTCTGTTGTTGTCTTTGAGAACCTTCATAACTATTTACAGTAAACTCGATGATCCTTACATCAAAACTCGTGGCTCCTTTGTGCAGATCTGCCTCTGGTGATGATGCTGTTGATCATCAATGTATAGCTGAGTACTGTGGGTAACTTCTCTGGATTTTTATTTATTTATTTTTGTTAGCAAAATTAAGTGACCCCCTTTGCAGCAACCAGCAGCCTACAAAAAAAACCCCTGCTGGACTTTCTATCAGGCTCACCAAGCCTGCTTTTTGTGTATGTATGTGTGTGTGTACAGCATATATTCTCTGCAGGAAGATCACCCCAGCAGACAGACCTTTTAATCCTACTCAATTCTGCAACTTTTACCTGCTGTAAACCTGCGACTGATACAAAGAAGGACAAATAACATTCGAATGCTGATACCTTTGAACTGGGTAAAACTGCAACTTGTCAAAACAGATTAAAAAACAAAACAAAAACAATGGATGTAAGGTTTTACCCGGCAGCTGCTGGAAATGCCCTGGCTGGAGGAGATGCACCTAATCTGGACTTTTCCCAGTGTTTAGACTACTACACATACAAGGTAAATATTTTGTTTATTGAATATGTTGATTGTTCATTTTCCATATTTCAGTAGAACGTTTAAATGGACCCCACAAAGTTCTACATGGCAGCACATACTTTATTGTGCTCTAAATAAGCTTGATTTTAAGGATACATTGAATTGTTTTACATGCTCTTCCAGTCTTTGATCCCAAGTGTCAAATTCAGGATATCATTTTGAGACATGATTTTATAATTGTGTTTAACAGCTTAATTAATAGGTACTTGCTGCATTATATATCTTAATTTCGGCAACCATGGTTCATTTTGAATATCCCTCCTCCGTGTATCCAGTGCTCATTCTTTGTGCTTTTCTGAACTTTGTATGCTGGTTAATTCTATATGCTGAGATGTATTTATATTTTTAATTTAAGCCTCGAGTGGCACTATTATACAGTTGTCATTACATGACTGTGTTTTGACAACAGATAATGTGATCTTGATGGTTAGATACCGCAGAATGTTTGACTGAAGCTGCATGCATATTGTGGCCCTACTCCCATTGTTATGGGAATAAATTAATGTCTCACCCTCTGTCTAGATTATACAGTTAATACTATTTTTTTTTTTGCTGATTATTCTCATAAAAAATGATGATAGCAACTAGGTCAGCGAATCAAACATATCTAATTTTTCTGTAGAACAAGGTTTTGCATTATTTAAAAAAAATAATTTTAACATATGTTTATATTGATTTATGGAATACTAAATTTCTATCAATAAGTGGTATAAAGTGTCAGGCTACTATGCTGTGTGTGTTTTTTTAAAGATACTTGTACTGTCTATGTTTAGCTAAGTTTCTATGAATTGTATATTTTATAAATGTTCCCCCCCCCACACACCCACAATATATGCACACATTGTTCCAGTTTTTTTTTTAAAAAAAGGATGACCTCTGACCCCATAGCTTGCCCATGATTTTTTTTTTTTACTCTGGGTAATACCAATACAAAGATTTCCTCTTGCTGGATGACTCTATTGTTGTTCCTAATTAAGATACAAAGGTCAGGGGTTGCTTGAAGGTGGTGACATATTCTGTATTATATATCCTTTGTTAATGAAACTAACAATTATTATATTTTTAAACATTGCTTACACCATCATAATTCATGCGGCAATCCTATTTTATGCCATCTGGCTTTACAACTCTTCAGTGCTCCGTATTCTTCTTTAAATTATAATGAAAAGCTGCAAATCTCAATTTACTATGCATTGATTTTTTTTTCTTTGCATGGGAAATACATCACAAATGAGAACAGATAATTTGAGAATTTAATGGTGTGTAAATTGCTTGCCAACATGCATGAAAGGAATGAATAACATTTATTTTTGAGCTTTTATATAGGTTTTAGATGTATAAAAATATTTTCTAGTGTACTCTTTTTACATTTACTGCTGCCAGAGTTTATACATTGTATGCAAGATGATCTCTTAAACTTTTTTATACATGGAGATATCATCTCTGTTAAATGCCCTGTTATCGCTGGCCTAAACTAACAGTTTATATAAAATGAAAGTGGAGGGGAATAAAAATTCAATAAAGAAATTGTTTTGGTCTTCAAATGTAATATATATTTTTGATGCTGCCGTTGCATTGGGATCTACATGCTCAAAGCTGCAGTGATATCTCTACAATTTTAAATGGAGAGAGAAA
The DNA here is from genome assembly GCA_009667805.1 of Leptobrachium leishanense. Taxonomy (NCBI): domain Eukaryota; kingdom Metazoa; phylum Chordata; class Amphibia; order Anura; family Megophryidae; genus Leptobrachium; species Leptobrachium leishanense. The sequence continues at coordinate 97,131,050 of CM019072.1, read as the reverse complement.
AAACATTTCTAATAGTTCCCAATCGACATTCTTGTTATTAGATAACACTGAGGCCTTTGACATGTTTTTATATTGTAAGGAGTTCTATAATATAAAGTGGAAAAAATAAGAAAATATATAGAACATTCAAGACATTTTCATTTTTTTTAACATTTTGTATGTTGCATCCTTATGCTAAAAGTATTTTAAATGTTTTCACCTTAATTACACTCAGTGTCACATAATGGTTGGGCTAATAAAGGCCAAAGAGATGTCCCTAAGATACTCATGCGTCGTCTTGGCTGTGTGCTTTTGGTCACTCTCTTGCGGGAAAGGCAATCTTCAATCCAGTCTGATGACCTGAGCTCTCTGGACCAAGTTTTCAATAAGAATATCTCAGTATATTGCTGTGATTGTTACCAATCTCCAATCCCCTGGCACAGAAAAACTCCCCCCAAAGCATGAAACTACCATGGCCACGCTTTACTATTGGAATGATATTGTACATGTGATGAGCAATACCTGGTTTCCTTCAGACATGTCGCCTTGCAGTATGACCAAACAGTTCAATTTTCATTTCATCAGACCAGAGAATCTTGTTTCGAATAGTCTGACAGTACTTGGGTGCTTACTTGCAAATTCCAAGCAGAATTATCGTATCTTGCAATGAAGAAAGGCTTCCTGCTGTCCTGTCTGCCATAAAGGTTAGATGATTCCAGCAAGTCTTGCATAGATATTTGTCCTTCAGCAGGTGTTACCATTCTCCATACATTACTCTGGTGCTCACCTAGAGTGACTAAGGCCATTCTCTGCTGAATGCTCAGTTTGGCTGGGCGGCCAGCTATAGGGATTCTGGTTATTCAAGGAGTCCTTATTATTCAAAACCTCTTTGATTTAAGAAATATGGAGGCCAGTTTGTTCTTGGTAACCTTTAATGCAGATTTTTTTTGCAGCCTTCCCCAGATCTTTTGCGCTGATATTCATTTAGATCTGTGAGAGCCTTTAGAGACAGATATGTGCCTTCCCAAATCAAGCTTCATCAATTGAATTTGCCACAGGTGGACTCCAGTCAAAGAGTAGAAACATTTCAAAGCTGATTCAAAGACATGAGATGCATCTGTATTAAATTTCAAGTGCCATAGCAAAGTTTCTGATACATCTGTTAATATTCTTTTAATAGATTTTCAATGTTGAGAGAAATCTGGTTTACTTTTATTATGGAAAATTGAAAATAAATTAATGTGAAAACACAATTTTAACAATTTTAGTGTATGACTGCAACACAAAAATGAGACAAATTTATTTATTTATAAAGGATTTTACCAGGAAGGATACATTGAGATTTCTCTCGTTTACAAGTATGTCCTGGGTTAAAGAACATGGTTACAGAAATACAAAGTAGTAAAATGCAAGAAATTAACACAAAACAAATATACAGATTAACAGAAAATAAATATGTAGGAAATATAGTCACTATGTTACATGTTTACAGGTGCATTCCTTATTGAGGTATGTTAATATGGAGCTCTTAAGGGACTTTAGACTGAGGGAAGATTTGATGGCGTCTGGGAGGTTATTCCATAATTATGGTGCTCTGTAGGAAAATGAGGATCGAGCCACTTGCTTTTTGTATTGTGGTAATGCAATTAAGGTGTCGGTCCTGGTTCGGAGGTTATAGGATGAGGGAACTGCTGAGGGAAGCAGCCTATTCAGGTAGGGTGGTAACTTCCCAGAAAAGCTCTTAAACACCAGGTTGGAAAGGTGAAGGGTGCGTCTAGATTCCAGCGACGGCCAGTTTAGTTCTTTTAACATGTCACAATGGTGGGTCATGTAGTTACATTGTAGCACAAAGTGACAGAATGAGTTATACAATGTAGTAAGTTTCTGGAGGTGCATTTGCAGGGCGGCTGCATACACTACATCTCCGTATTCAATAGCTGGCATAAGCATTTGTTGTACAATCTGCTTTCTTACCGCGGGGCTCAGGCAGGATTTGTTTCTGTACAGGGCATCTACTTTGGGGTAAATTTTAGATGAAAGTTTTTCAATGTGGGGGCCAAAGGATAGATTTGGGTCTAACCACATACCTAGATATTTGAGAGAAGTGACTGTGGTCAGCGTGCCATTTGATTTTGTCCTGACACATAGATGGGGTGTTTGCAATTTGTGTAGTTTAGGTGCTGTTCCAAAGAGCATTGTAACAGTTTTGTCAGCATTTAGAAAAAGTTTGTTATCTTTGATCCACTTTTCTACCTCTGTGAATTGGTCTTGCAGCACGGCCTCCAGCTGTGGGAGATCTGGTTTGCTGGTATAGATTACAGTGTCGTCTGCGTACATGTGTGCAGTTGAGGCTTTGCAGACATTGGGCAGATCATTTATGAATATTGTGAATAGCAGGGAGCCGAGTATCGAGCCTTGGGGTACGCCGCACGTGACTGGGAGGGGAAGGGAAGTGCTGTCAGAAATGGACACATATTGCGACCGATCAGACACATATGATTGAAACCAAATTAAGGAATCTGAATACTTTCTGAATGCACTGTATTATGTGCTTTTTCAAAACTAAAAAAATTTAGAATTGAAACCACAAAAAGGAATGCACAATGCCTCAGAAAGTAAAAAATAAGTTGCTCACGTAGGAACAAAAAAGATTCCCCTTGTATTGTTAATACAAATATATTTAGATATATCAATAGCCATTGTACACCAATAGGTGTTTTGCCATGACAAAAGGGTTTCAATATTGTGCCATATATTACAGAGTTATTGATTTTGCCCCAGGAGTTGGAGACAACACAGACGAGAGAATGGTACCCAAGGGGCAAGACATGTTGATAGCTGCTGTGGACTGAATTTTTTTCCATACAGGAGCAATTTTCACAATTCAGCTTTGATCGAATCTATTTAAATGAATTTTTGATATGTTAATATCAGATGAAATTAGTTGATTATTTTATCTGTAAAAACTGGCAATCTAATTAAATTAAGTACTATCTTAGCTGCTCGACTTGTAACAGGAAAGAGCCGCTAATCAATACTTGGGACCAATGCCAGTGTCCTCTCCTAGAGCCCATGGGACTCTTCAGACTTACCCATGTATGAGCACAAGAGTTGGTGCATAGGGGCAGGAGAAGGGAACAGGGAACTATTTGTTCCTAGCATCCTTCTGCATCTGGCCAGAGGAGGTGCTGAATTGCATCGTCCTCTGCACTGTGGAACCAGAGGTATGATATTTAATTGTTGCAAGATGATAATGACAAGTGACCTTGGAAACATAGTTATTCTCCAGGTGGCCGCTAGTTTTGTCTTATTATATAAATCGTAGGAAACTTTAACTTGTCGTAGGCAGCTGCAACAGACAAGCCACACACAAAGTTAGCAGCTCGACTGGAAAAGTGACTCGAGCATTATATTAATGAGTGGGTTCAATATACTTAACTGCTTCTAAACCTGAGCTGTTGGAAACTTGGCAGCTCCATAGATTTTTCAGAGTGTATCTTTACCAGAGCTCTGGTTAAGATAACATCTGACACTGAATATAGCCCAAAAAGGGACATTACCACCTTAAAATGAAATGTTCTTATTTTGTTCATTTTACATGGCTGCTGACTTACACATACTTTGTTTTTCTCTTGTATGTTTAGTTAATAGTTATTTTACGATCTGTGTCACTGTGTGCATCTATTTTTTTTGTAAACTGCATCCCCCCACACACACAAGTATGTTTACAGCACTTGCTCCTCCCTGTGTGGCATTGGGCATGTAATGGAGTCTAAGGGTCAAATCTCCAGAAGTCTGACTCCTAGAGATTGCGTTTGTGAGGAATGTATGAAAAGGACATCACCAGGGGGTAAATTTAAAGTGTTGTTAGTGCACTATCAGGTCTCATTCAGCTGCCATCTCTTATCTTGGGCAGCACAGATACCACAATAGATCCCCTGCAGCATTTTCTAAATATTCTCTCCACCAACCCATGGCTACTTCGCTACTTCACAGCTGTAAAGCCTGCCATAAGATCTTGGTAAATGATGCATCATGAGAAAAATCCATAAAACGGAAACAGGAGATAAAAAAAAAACCTAACTTAACTTTTTCTTTTTACATGCAATTACTTCAAACAAAGAGAAAAAAAATGGTAGCATGTGTTTTATGATTTTTTTTGTTTGTAATGCACAAGTAATCTACTTACAATTTATACTAGTGGAAGTGTCCCTTTAAACATTTAACCTCCCTGGCGGTCTAATTTTTTCAAAATTTTGTGTCTAAAAGCGTATCAATTTTTTTTTAAAGGAAACGTGTTTTTGTACATAGTTAGCCTGTAATAATTAGGAATCACGCACTGAAATCCGTGAAATCAAGAGTCCTTACTGGTATAATCCTTTATAAATAAATTAATTAATTAATTTAAAAAAAATAGTAAATACACTGAGTCCGATAAAGTTTGAAACACGACATAATAATTTATTATCCCAAAAATAATTATCCAAAATAATGCAAATAAATGATATTCAATAAAATACAACAAAAAACACTGAAATCTGTCTGAGAACAAGGGTGAGACGATGTATGGTCTATTTCTTATCCTGTACTGCCACCTAGTGGCCGTTCATAAGCTTTTCCATTTGTATTCAGTGAATTTTATGAATGAAATTTGCTGCGTCCAGCCCCTCTGCATCATGTGACTCGCAGGGAGCCATCCAGGAAGCAGCTCGCTGCGATCACACTGCGGGGACAGCGAGGGAGCCAGGAGGAGGTGAGTAAACATCCAGCCCGAGTGTGGCTAGAGGTTACTGTTCGCAGTAGCGAAATTTAACCCTGAGTCACACTCGGGAATACCGCCAGGGAGGTTAAGGTGTAAAATTGAAAACTTACAGGGCTATTCAGAAAGAGGCGAAAACCTTGAATGACTGAAGAATTGAAAATTCTAGGTCAAAATAGTCAAACCAGAAAAATTCTCCCATTTATCTCACTTTCCAAATTGGCTATTTGGTCTGGATTGTTCATTCTCCTGACAATTCTCAAGGTTTTCACCTCTCTAAATAGCCCTGATAGATGAGCGTTTCACTGACTTTTGTAATTTTAGTTGGGATGTTGGATATATGTACCTACATAAAGTGGTAAAAAAAACATACATCTGTAATTACAGACTTTTAAAAATAAACTGCTCACGGGAGGTGTATTTATTATCAAAAATTATATTTTATGACAAGGAGGTCTCTTTTCCTGTTTCATAGAGGTCTATTCAACAAAAGTGAAACTCAGGAGAATTGAAGTGAAAAATCTAGGTCAAAATATTCAAACCAGAATTTTTTTCCCATTAATCTCACTTTCCAACTCTGCTATTTGATCTAGATTGTTCTCTTCCCCTGCCAATTCTCCTGAGTTTCACCTTTTAGTGAATAGACCTGATAGTGTTTATAAATATGCATGTGAGAAAAATTTGTCTTGGTTGCAAACAGGCAGATTTTGAAATACGAATTTCTAATATTCTGAATCTTTTTAGAAATTGCCAATTTGGATGAATCTGAAAATATCTCACCGATCCATAAATTTCAGAAATTTAGGATATTTGTAAAAATATGTGCGCCTCCAAAATTTTGCACTCTATACCTCCTTGATATACTTCCCTCTATAGCTGCATACAAGAAAAATATATATTACACATATAGTTATATATTCTATATTTATTGCCACCATCACGTGTCATGTAACATATGAACTTGATCACACTGTGCATATGAAATACACCGAAGTGCATAACTTTTCAACTATTGGACACTCCACAAACCTTTAAAACAGTTTACAACCAGCATAGAATATATTCTCAAGGAAATCCCTTTTCTTATAATGAATATTAGGGTTAATAGCTGTTTGTTTTCGGGTTAAGGTTAGTGTTAGAGATAGGGTTACTGTTTCTGCTTGTTTTATGGGTTTTTCTAAGGTTAGGGTACAGAATTGTGCAAAATTGCTTTTTACAGCAACAATATGACAACTGAATTGTCACCTTTTATTTAGGATTGGAGAAGGATGGATGGTGAAAAGCCAACAATTGATTTATATTTCATAGAATGTTACTAATGTCGAAATTTTAGTTAACCTGGTTTCTATTAAAAGGTATTTCTAAAAGTGATATACAATTATAGGGGTTATTCAGAGAGCACAGAATTGGCCATGGAGTTGCACCAAACAGTGAATTTCCCCTCAGAAGGCAACTTCGTGGTCATTCGGCTATTCTAAAAACTGGCGATTCACTGAATATTGGCGAATTGTCAGTGAAATACCTTCAGCAGCAGTGAAATCCCCATAGAGAAGCAATGGTTAATCTAATCGAACAACACCAAAATGTCAGTGAAATGGCCTGATTTTCGGTGGTTTCATTCGACAGGTTTAAGCAGTCAAATCCCATAGGTTTCAATATAAAAAAAAAACAGTTTTTCTTAAATATTTATTCAACCATTTATTATTTTCATTTGCAGCAAAATGTCTCTATTTATTCTTTAGGATTTTATTAGGCATTTTTCGGGATTTTTTTGGGGAAAATTTTGATTCAGATCTTTTTTTTTTTTACATGGCGTCTTTTTTAAATTCTTTAACAGACCTTTTTATTGTTATTCATAGGGCCTCATATAATATTTACAGGCGTTTTCATGCACTAGTTTTTCTTAAAACGTGTTTTAAAAGTTGCAGGTTTTTTTTTACATCTGTTCTGAGGTTGGTTGGTGTTTTCCAGCGGTCTGTTTGGCAAGTCGTCGGTAGTCTGAGGATCAATTCGGCAGTCTGTTCGGTGGGTTATCAGCATTTTTTGGTGGGTTTGCAGAGGTTTTAGGATGCGTTCGGCGGGTCGATTCGCTGCACTTCGGTGACCCTGTGGTGAATGCTGAATTCACTGCAGGGTCAGCGAATTTAACTCGCCGAAGTGCGGTGAATGAGAATAACTCGCTGAATAACCCCTTAAGTGTTAAATTAAAATTCTTCGATACATTGCAAGCTCAAAAAATGTTAACATATTTACTACATTAAGATTTATTTTCTTCAAACAGACCTATTACAACCAACTTGTTCTCACATTTATTGCGTCTAAATGGTCTTTTTGTCTTGTTTTTGTTTTCAAATCCAAGTAATCAGTATCATCCTATTAAGCATGTCATGAACTCCATAACATGTTGCTGTCTATCATAGTGTTATTAAATGGCGGTGGGCTGATAGATATGCTAATTCAGGTAAAGAACCATGTAGTAATACATATCATATGATAAATGTGGATACTGAAAATGATTTACATGTACTTAAAGGGTAGTAGCAACGAGGCCAGCTCAAACAAAAAAGCATATCAAAATCCATCACTCACCATGAATAATCACTATAGGAGCAACGTAAGCAAAATAACAGAGGGTGTGCCGGCCAGCCATATACGTATCAGATGCAAAGGTCCTTAAAGTACGTTCAAATATCCTACAAGACCCTTGAAGTGCAAACACGCACTTATAGTACTTGTTCATTTCAAAGTATTACACAGTTTTCAGGTGGTTTACCCATCAAATAAGCTACAATTCATTTAGTTCTCCCGAAGCTCGCCTTGTCTTCTAAGTTGCTTCAGATATGGCATTAAACTATATTTTGCCAGTAGATCTCTGTTTATACCATTTTCTTTTTGAAATTGAGCATACAATAAATTTTGGAGAGAGGAACAGTTTCATTAAAGGTCATTTTTATTAGAAAACTATGACATATTTTTATCAATAAGAATCAATAATCCTTATAGTAGATGTATTGCCAACAATAACTGCTTTCACACATATAAAGGGATTTTCTAGCCATTGTGACCAATGTTATTTGATGGTCACAGTACCCTGAGTGTCCTCACTCTCTCTGCCCTCTACGGGCTGATTCAGCCCTCCGAACAAAGGGGCTTAGTCCAACCAAGAACCTGAGCATTGATCTCAGGTTCCTGGTGTTCGGGACCTTTGGGAACTGGCTCCTACCAATGGTTCTCAGTGCTCTTGTCAATCAGCTGCTTTACTTAAAGCTGCTTGCAGAACTGTAAAGCAACATTGTTTTTAAGATTCCTGTGCGTGTATCCGCACACATCTTTCATACAAACACCCATCTCTTCCCCAGCTATCACTTGTAGTTGAAATAGGATACAAATTGTCTGTATCATGTAAAATGCAACTACTTAAGGGAAAGCTATTGGTTTACTCAAACATGTAATGAGCTATAAATAGATACAGAAAGTAAAGCCACTGACAAATGCCCAGTAATGTTTAGTGGAATATTAAATTGCAGTTCATGGTCAATAATGAAAATAACTTAAATTCCAAATCCTGCAACATAGGCATTCAAGGGGGGAGGGGGTGGTGTCCCCAGGCACACCCTAATGTTTGAAGAGGTCCCTTTTCACCTCCTACATTATCTGGTCTATCGAAATAATGGAAAAAGGATGTGGCGCTTCCCATTGCAAAATATAATGATGCAATACTCAACGTTATTTTTCCGGAGAATGCAGTTGGTACAAATCATTAATTGATGGACAGTCAATACCTCAAAATTGAATAAACATAGCATAATACTGTTTTTAAAAGTAAAATGATAATCTCTGGATGGTATAATCACTCACACTTTCTAGAGCCTCACCAGGCTCTAGCAATGTTTGCCTGTGGGTGGAATTCATGTGGGCCCCCCCACTGGCCGCATTACTCGATTTCAAGCTCCCAGTAGATATGTAAAAGGAGAAATAGCAACATAGGGTAATTCAGCACAGAAATGCAATATGTCTGAATTAATAACTCAGACCACTCACGTGTTCATGAGCCACCAAGGCTCTAGTGTTCAAGCCCGGGGGTTGTTTCAAATGGGCACAACTCCTATGAAAGCCTCGATGGTTCCTTGTAGTAAGGCAGAGTGTAGACCAAATGGTAAAAAAAAGGGGTTTAATAACAAATAAAATCAACATAGACAAAATATGGCCGAACGCGTTCCGCCTGGGTCAATCGAACCCTACGGCTTCCTCAGCGGCAATAAAACCTAAACTCTCAGGCTGTATATTTTAAGTAAACCAATCGGAAAAGTTTCTTCAAGCAGGAAAGCGTTTCGTGCCATCCTCACGTTCGAGTCACATTTCCGACATCATCCTCTTGCGACGATACCATCCCATCAATTACCTGAAACGAAAACGGAAGTGGCACACTTCTTTCCAATGCGCCTGCGTGTCAATCTTCAAAAACGAAAGCGGAAGTGGCGCACTTGTGTCCAATGCGCCTGCGCGTCCAGGGTGATGAAGAACGTTCGAAGCGTCCATAAAACAAAAGCGAAAGTGATTATGGATGCTTTGAATGTTCTTCATACTGTACACGAAACTGTATATAAAATATTTAACACACAAATACGTGTTTGTGAATTGATTATCTGTACAAAACTGTTAAAAAACATGCAGGGATGTACATATGAATTTTACCTTTAAAAGCCGCATATGACCAGAGCTGAACGCCATTACACCCTGATATAATGATTTGTGTAACATACACCGGCATTTTGCACATACTGTATGAATATATGTATACAAATTTATTGTCATAAATCCAGTACACTCTGACATCCATTAACATAAGGTCTTGTTACCAGTGGGGTACCTCAGGGGTCAGTACTTGGACCCATTCTCTTTAATATTTTTATTAGTGATATTGCAGAAGGTATTAATGGAAAAGTATGTCTTTTTGCTGATGACACAAAGATTTGCAACAGGGTTGACGTTCCTGGAGGGATCAGCCAAATGACAAATGATTTAGGTAAACTAAAAAAATGGTCGGAGCTGTGGCAATTGAGTTTTAACGTGGATAAGTGCAAGATAATGCACCTGAATATAGAATATTTGATACAGTCCTAACCTCAACATCTGAGGAAAGGGATTTAGGGGTTATTTCAGAGGATCTAAGGGTAAGTAGTCAATGTAATAGAGCAGCAGGAAATGCTAGCAGAATGCTTGGTTGTGTAGGGAGAGGTATTAGCAGTAGGAAAAGGGAAGTGCTCATGTCACTGTACAGAGCACTGGTGAGACCTCACTTGGAGTACTGTGTGCAGTACTGGAGACCGTATCTCCAGAAGGATATAGACATCTTAGAGAGAGTTCAGAGAAGGGCTACTAAAATGGTGTACGGCTCGAAGGAGAAAAGTTACCAGGAAAGGCTTAATGATCTTAACATGTACAGCTTGGAAAAAAGACGAGACAGAGGAGATATGATAGAAACATTTAAATACGTAAAGGGAATCCACAAGGTAGAGGAAGGGAGTATATTTAAACGGAAACAAAGTAGCAAAACAAGAGGACGTAGTCTTAGATTAGAGGGCCAAAGGTTTAAAAGTAACATCAGGAAGCATTATTTTACTGAGAGGGTGGTGGATACATGGAACAGCTTTCCAGTTGAAGTGGTTGAGGCCAAAACAGTAATTGAATTTAAGCAAGCATGGGATAGGCATAAGGCTATCCTAAACAAAAGATAAATCCAGGTTAAGTATCCATGTAATTGGGCAGACTAGATTGGCCGAAAGGTTCTTATCTGCCGGCATTTTTCTATGTTTTTATGTTTCTATAACAACTAAGAATCTCACAGCACCATCTAAAGGGATAATATATCTTATGGTTGACATACACAGAACATATTTCAACGAATATACCCCATGTAGGCAGTGCCCAATCAGAGATAAAACCCCATTTCACAGTATTACATTTCTGTGCTGAATTACCCTATGTTGCTATTTCTCCTTTTACATATCTACTGGGAGCTTGAAATCGAGTAATGCGGCCAGTGGGGGCCACATGAATTCCACCCACAGGCGAACATTGCTAGAGCTGGGTGAGGCTCTATAAAGTGTGAGTGATTATACCATCCAGAGATTATCATTTTACTTTTAAACAGTATTATGCTATGTTTATTCATTTTCTTTTAAGGTATTGACTGTCCATCAATTGATGATTTGTACCAACTGCATTCTCCGGAAAAATAACGTTGAGTATTGCATCATTATATTTTGCACTGGGAAGCGCCACATCCTTTTTCCATTATTTTGATTGCTATCTTTTTGTCACTCTAGAGGTGACACTTATGGGTGTGATGGCGATCGTGCTGTAAGGTTTCTTACCCCTTCGGTTATTATTTTTGTTGCGCCTATTCCAATTTTCTTTTTTGCATTATCTGGTCTATGAGGAATAACATAAAAACAGACTGTTCCTCCGATTACTGGCTTGTTGTTTCTAATGAAAAGTGTGCATTTTCTGCAAAATCTTACATAAGTTTTCAATTAATAAATGTTCCATGTGTGCACACCCTAATGTAAGGGAATACGCACGTCAGTGTCCTGCGACACGAGTGATCGATCGTCTGGTACCCCTATCTTGACTAGATGTCCAATCTATACATTGGTCTTGTGTTAATTTTGATTTGTAATGTACTTGTAGAGATAATTGCTGTTCAGGTCAAAGCTAATAGGCCACTACCAAACACATACACACACCTACACATAAAACACACATGCACACAAATTGCAGGTTTAATGAGATAAAAATCAGCTTCCATCAGCATAACATGTAGGCATTGCCAAGACACTATCCAGACTCCTCTGTAAAGGGAAGCAATTCCTGGCTATACAAATTTCTAAAGCTGACATTTGTCAAAGGTTAACTCTGGTATGTGTGTGCTGTTTATAATACAGAACAGATTTTAAGTTCAGTGATATGTTCAGCGTATTAGACAAGAACAAGAAAGGTCCTTTCTAATCAGATTTAACTTTGTTGGCAGTAAATATTTAACAGATTTCACTACTTACAAGTTAATATACTCGGTGCCTCTTTTGGGAACATTTATTTCCTTCTTTCATTTTTTTTCTTAGTCCTGTAAGGTAGGAACAAATGTAGTTCATGGTGTGTTGTAGGAGCATGATGCTTAAATGATCTAACAACTCTCATAGGAGTCATGTATTCTTTAACTTCTAAAATTAATTACAGTATGTCATATAATATTTAAAATATTGACATTTACAAGAAAATCTAAAACAATTCATGCTATTCATAGTCTTTCAACAAATGATGATGTAAAAATCACCTATCTCAATTTTCCTGATGCATCACAGTAACCATATTGCGGTCAAATGCATCAGTATAATTTTATGTTGTACAAATTCAGTTTGCACAAATTTCCTATTAGTGTAGAAGCATAAACCACCAGACTGATTCAAAGAGTTTGTGCATAATTCTAAGAGAGGCTTTGCAATATCTGACATTAATGATTATTAAATTTTGGAACTTGTGCATTCGCATGTTGGAAACAGCATCTGAAAAATATTTAGGAAAATTATAAAGTATAGGTTTCATAAAATGAAATGAGTTCAAACATTAATGGGCCATGTGTTGGCACTAACATTTTCCATCACAGATTTTTATGAAACAGAGGTTATGTAATTTAAGTAGCATTACTTAAACATAAAAATGTATGCATATTACTTTATCAGGTCAGTCGTTGTGGCAATTTCATAGTCTGTCCAAATCTAGCAATGATATTAACAGTGAGTGCATGTGACCTCTCATAAACCCCATTCCTGAAAAGGGGTCCACCAAGATCACGAAGTACAAACGTTTATTCCTATGTAATGGTTAAACATTAGTGGGGGAAACATCTGCCATGTACTAAACTTCTAAAAAAAATATATTGTTTCCTCATTTATTTTGTTTAGTTAATTTTGCTTTATTTTACTTCAAATCATAAATAAATCATTGAGGTGAAAAATATTTATTGACATCACTGGATGCATTATGACTTCATTTAAACATTTCATACTTTATAACTTTCTAATTTATACTCCATGACAATATAATCAGTAACTAGTTGGGTAGTAGCCCATCATACAATTCATCAAAATAAATCTATTTAAAAAAAAACAACAAAGTAAGATTGGTTTGCTAAAAAATTACAATAAGCAGTACATATCATCATAAAATTATTTTGTCATTATTAAATTACAAATAAAATCTCCATGAAATCAATCGAAACTTCTAAGTGGGCGAAACATAAGTTACTTCAGAGTTATGAAGAATACAGAACAAATAGCAAGGAGTAGCAGAAAGAAATACAAAGATCAGAGGATTTGAACGGAGAGGGATGTAAAGGAGATCTGAAAAATATGGCTTTTTGAATTTGACGAGTATGTTTAAGGCAGGGCTGGCCCAAGACCCTGTGCTGCCTGGGTCCAAGGATGAAATACTGCCCCCCCCAAAAAAAGTGCAGTGTATGAGTTCCACAGCAATAAAACTCACAGTAACTCACAGTATTGTGCGGTGTATGAGCATATCACAGATCTCCACAGCATTAAAACTCACAGTAATGTGTGGTGTGCCTAGTTAGGTCTCAAAATTCTGCCCCTGGCAAAGTGCTGCCTGGAGCCATGGCTCCATCTGGCCCCATGGACGGGCTGACCCTGGTTTAAGGCCAGTTTCAGACAAGCGTACTATGTGCGCCCGTACTGACATGCCTTCCAATGCCTGTCGTAGCATTGTGACGTTTCGACGGGGCTGGCCACACGCTGTAGTGCGCACATGAATTGCGACGTGCTACAGTGGATGTGCTGAAAGCCTCCCCTTTGAAATGCTATGATGCGCATTCAACGGGGCTGCAAAGTGCCTTGCAGCACTGCGCGCTCTAACTGAGCTCAGTGAGGTGGCCAGACGGGCGTCAGAGTGGAAGGAAGCGATAGCGTATATTCCTGTCACTCTGAAAAACACACGTGTGACGCTGGCCTTATGTGAGAATGCTCATGTTCTGCACATTTCCAAATTATAAGTACTGGAGGTAAAAGGAAATAGAGGAAAAATCATTGTGTAAGAAATGAGTGCGATTAGGAAGCTAGGAAACAAAAAGCATCATTGAATTTAACATGCTTGTCTCATCTTTAACTTTGCAATTTGCATTTTTAAATAAGCTTGTAAGTAGAGTATGAACACCAAATTATCATAAAAGAAAAAGCATCATTGTGGATGGGACACCAATTTGCAAAAAGGCAGTATTATAAGCTGTGGCTTTTTTCTATTTTCTGTAATAATAACCTATTTGTTCCTATTTTGTTTCATAATGTAGTTCATATGTTTTCACATAATCAGCCTGCATTGCTACATTCTTATGCAAGTGTGTTGTCAAAATAGTTCTCCAGTGTCCATACAATGGAACTGTTTTGCGTGACTCTCTATGGAGCCCTAAAGACTCCAGGAGGAAATACTAGCAGTAACATTGCTGCTGGTGTTCTAATAAATGAGTCAAGCCACTTGTAACGTGACTGGTTTGTAATTGTTCCAGTAGTAGGATAATGCTAGTACTTTGTGGCTTGCTGTGTTCTTTTGTCTTAGTGGCTCCCTATTTCTGACTCAACTGGACTAGGGGCCTGTAAAAATACCATAAAAGTAGTATACAAAAAGAGAAAAATTAAATTACAAGTATAAAGTATGGGACGTCCACCGTTTAATCCACTTGAGTTATTTGCAGGATCTTTATTTTCACATCACCCAAGGATTACAGCCAGGGCTCTCTTTCCCTTGGAATGTTAAGCAAACCAAAAACAAACAAAAACCTACTCCCTTGTTGAGGCTAACTAAACAGACTTTTCTTACTAACATGACTGAGTATGTAAGTAGTCCAGCAACAGCATAAAATAATAAAAAGGATGTTTGATTTTCTCACCACCCAATTCTCAGCTTCACTTGCTTCTCTTAAGATTCTGGGTCCTAATGGGAAATGTCAGCAGACTATATGGGCTGGCAAATGTTAAACTTACTTAATATCAGTAACACCTTCACCTGAACTGTATAAGCAGGGGCAGGGGTCTTTTTCTGCCACCTGCTAATATTACTACCCTCATTTATCCTGCATCATAAGATAAATATGAACCCATATTTAACAATTACTCATCCCGTACAGACATAATGCAATTTCCTTTAATGGATTCCTTATCAAATGTGGCATAGTTGTAGTGTTACTTTTGCCTTCAAGCCTAGGGAGGGACTAAAACCCTGACTTACATTCATTATTCCTCAGAGTTTAAAGCAATGCAAAAGCTGAGAGATCATGCAGGATGCAGGTAAATCACAATGGGAACCCGCCAAAAGTCAAACATATCCCAATAAATTCACAATCAGAACACTATTATATGTATTGAAACCCATACCTACAAGCTGACCAAAACAGAGTATTCGCAACCCCCCCCCCCCACACACACACAAAAATCTGTTGAATGCAGTGGAAATTAACGTAAATTGTGCTCTGAAAGCCAACAAACACACAAAGTCAAAAGTGCTTAAACCACGCATTTTCCTGAAACAAATTGCTAACTTGCAAACTTCAAAATGCTGTACCCCTTAGCAAAGAAATGACACACTTAAGTGAATGTCCATACCATTACTTCTCTCAATGCAGGAAAAAATGAGGAACAACTGTCAAATGTCTACGCCGTGCCCCTTACCTGATCGATGAGGACAGCAATCCCGCATCCAGAATCACGAATGAGATCCCATAGGGGATGTATTGTGATACAGTGGAGAGTCTCCTCACACCATTGACAGTCACTATCATGGCCATAATGACCATCCAAGAATTTCTGGCCTATGTGGCATAGGACCTACACTGGTAATATAATTAGGAGAACAGAAATCTTCAAGTTCTTATGCAATCCAAAACATTTAATAAAAAATATATCCGGCATGGATCACTATCATTCAGAGAAGCTTCCAAAGTTCAAGACAAAACCAAAATGCCATGATCAGTGCCCAATGTATACAATGGGTTAAATTACAATGCTATCGCTAAAACGTGGGCGCTAGTGAGGAAAAACTGCACCCGCAGCTTTCCCCCTAGCACCCACGTTTTAGCGCTAGATTACAATGCAGGCGCTAAAAAAGCTGCCTGCATTGTTTGCGGGCGCTAAGCCCCAGGATGCGCGCGGCAGCGCTAAGCGCAGCCGCGCACATCCTCTCAATGGAGTCCATAGGACTCCATTGAGCCAGATGCCGGCAGTTACATGGCCTGCTGGATCTCCCAAGATGCCAGACGGTCAGCATAGTGATATGCAGGGGGAGACTGGGGGGACTTTTTCCCCCAGTCTTTCCCTGCTCCCGCCGGACTGAGGAGGCTGACAGAGCCTCGGTCCTCGCCGCGGGACAGGAGGTGAGTATACGATTAATTGTTTTAGTTTTTTGGCTGTTGCTAACGGATTCTGCAGAAGCGGAATCAGTTAACACCAAGTTCTGGCTCTGGTTAACTTTTTGTTAACCGCAGCCAGACGTTAATCAGCGCTGGGACTTGTAATCCTAATGCTGTTTAACACTTTGCACTCCAAGTTAAGTATAGGGAGCACAAAGTACAGTAACCTAGTACTGAAAAGCGCAAGGTACCAAATGCTAACCGGTTACTTAACCCGTTAAAGTTTGGATTGTAATATGCGGAAAATACTAGGGCTAACATTAACGCTCATGCAGGTGAGCGCTAACGTTAGCACCAAGTATGTCATTTGGCCCAATGAGTCTTACTGGCACTGTATACTTCCCTTGGCATATTTCATCTCCGCCTACTAGTGTCTTCTTTTCCCAAATGTTATTACCTAAACTGGTAAGGAAATATCCATAACCTTCAATGGGAAGAAGTAATAACTCTACAGTCAGTCACAAGTATCTATAAAGTGCTAACAATTCTGTAGCGCCATACAATGGATGAGACAGAATCACAAATATACATACAAGTTAAACAGACAGAATAGCAGGAGAGAGGTCACTGCTCGAGAGCTTACAATCTAAGCGTGACATGCTAAGTGAGGGTAAATCTATTTTGCTCGTTTTTTTTATAGAAGAAGTAGCTTATTCAGTGAGAGAAAGAGCGTGTGATAGAGAACCATAATAACAGTGACAATTCTCTTAACTTCTGCCTTCTAGGTCACAATTATATACCTCTGGTGTATGTCAGTTCAATGATTCTCTCCTATAATAGACTCTTTTTACTGTCTGCAATTCTTTAAATTATTGTTTTTAAAATAATCTTCTTTCCTGAAAGTATTTGTACATGGTCGCAATTATAGGGAAATTGTAAGAGTGCTATGTATGAAAGAATTTTAAACATAAACATTTTCTGTTCTTACATCAAGCCACGTAAACCGCATAAGGCAGTGAATAATACTTAATACATCCACCAGCATTTCGGGAAAGGAGGGGTTTACAGCAATCTTAATTCTATATTCTTAAAAATTATATTTCTGTACTATTATCTTATGAATAGCTTAGGAAAACTGTCAGTGTACTGTATAAATAAATAAACAAGATGGTTCATCATAAGTTCCTTTGGAAGAAATAAATTAGATTGTGTGAAGAGAAAAGGTTAAATGTCAATGTATTACTTTTTGATATATGCTGTGTGCGATCATCAGATAGTAGTACCTTTGTACTAATACAGAATGTTGTTCCAACTGTCTACCAGGAAATATAATGAGGACAGAGAGAGACCTTCCTAAAGATGCTGTTTGAAACGCTGACCTTGACTGCAGCAGCTGTTGTAATTATGAAGTCGGAGAGCTGAGTCATCATTTGTTTACTGGTGACACAATAGTGATACTACACTAATCAAAAGTCTTATAATCCACAAGATTTCATCAGTTTCTATTGCTTACTCATCTCAATATACTTTTTTTTCCCTTTCAAAGAAAAGGCTACCCTGATGTAATTACTTTAAATTGAGTAAAATAATTCTGTATTGTTAATTGAAATCTTATTCACTTTATGTTTACATCCTATTTATCTGGAATTGATTTAATTATAAACAGCTTAATGTATATACTTGTGCTAGAGGGAACTCACCCCCTGGAAATAATGTCAAATCAGAGGTCATAAAGCGCTGCAAAGGTTATTGGAATGTCTTATTCCAAAATGTGTGCAGCCGGCTGTGAGAGGTAATTCATCTACATGTTTAAAATAGATTAATATACTGCTTCATGATTTAGGATCTCGCTTCGATTATGGATGTAGGATGCTTTGGTATATTAGCTTCTTCCACAAGTGACCATTTTTTTTTTAGAAAATGTGTCCATGTCCTCTGTTTGAAATTTACTGCTGATAAGAAGAATTTAAGAATAATGGGTCCTTATTGTTCTTGAGAAACACACATTGGTGTGCAAAGTCTGCTGTAGGGCAAAATGTGAGTTTCACATCACAATCCTTTCAATCAGTATTCAAAGAGAATAGAACAAAGGATGTATGTGTTGGGGGAGGGGATAGGAGAACAAATATCAAGGCAAGATTTGAAACAGAATTATTTACACAAAAGCAACAACAGAAACACTGCAAATTATCTAGAATCTTTCTCACAGTGATCATTTTAGCTCACATATAAAAGTATCTCATCGGTGGTCAGTGAGCCACAAATGTGTTGTTTTGTATACGTGCTTAATTTTTTGCATACAATATGTTGAACAGTTTATCCCTGTATATACTAATCCATACAACCTTTCCCAGTAACACAGAGTACAGGAATAAACATGAGCTTGTTACACTCAATAGAATGTTTAATTTAGCTAAACCCAACTGAATGTATTGCTGATAATCCACTAGCTGTCTGGGAGTGCACTTTTTTGTTTTTTATAATAATGGGTATGGCAGCCCCTCTCTCTCTCTTCAGAAAAGCAGCTAATCCATATTAAAATACAAGACCACTTTCTTTTCTAACGAGAGACATTTGTTTCTTATTGCCCTGATGCTAACTTTAAGCCTTGCATTATTGATTTAGCGCACTTTAGGATATTAGTCATATTCTAATTGTCCAAGAACAATTTTTTCATGTATAAATGCTATCCACCATAAATGTATCTGCTCAAACTAGGACATGCAGGTATATCTTACTGACAAATGTTTTATGAAATTACAAGTGTATAAACATCTTTATCAGAGGGAAAGTTGATGATGTCATTGTCAAGTTTTTATCCCACAAATGAATAAAATATTTTAAAATTCCATATTTTAACCTGTTGGATATTGTTAATGGCTAACAATTACAGGTGGGTTTAACCTTTTAGAGTTCACATCCTTATGATAGTTTAAGACACACAGCAGGATGACTACACTCAACCTAAACATGCATATTTCATAACGTTGCATCTTAAACCGATAAATACAACAAACACAATTCAGAGCACTACACGTAAACATACATCCAGTACAGCCAAAGAATTAAAACACCTGACTTGGCTTTTAAATTGGTGAAGGTTTGGTTACAAAATATGATATGTTGCATAACTCTACTGTACCTTCAATGTACATAATCAGCAGGAGGTCCTACTCTATACCAATCTAATGCCTACTCTAAGAGATCAATCCACTTACTGAAGAAACGCATGCTCCCGGGACTGTAGTACAAGCTTTGAAATTGATGCTGTGCGATTTTAAGATGGTGTAATTTTCCTAAAATCCAAATACTTAAAACGTCTGCCAAGAATGAAAAGTTATAATTAAAGCCATAAGTTCAATTGAAAACCTGTTTTGATTAGTGCAATTTATCAGCCTGTGCTGAAATGATGTCATGTTTGCACTATATGTTGCCAACATCTAGTTGTGCTGCAATTTGAGATACAAACATTTTCATCTTAAATTATAGGTATTCACAGATAAAGACCTACTAGTTACTCTTGCAATAGGTAAACATACAGGTATTCACTAAAGGTGACACTCAGGAGAATTGGTAGAAGTGAAAACTCTAGGTCAAAATAGTCAAACCAGAAAAATTCTCCCATTTATCTCCCTTTCCAAATTGGCTATTTGGTCTAGATTGCTCTCTTCTCCTGTCAATTCTGCTGAGTTTTACCTTTTAGTGAATAGACCTGTAAGTGAAATTCTCTGAATTGATCTCTGTTCTACAGTAAATGCCCTGGTAGGTTTGTTTGGGTGTAAGAAGTGGATGATATGTTTAGCTTCTCTTTATTATATGCTTATCGTTCATTCTCAGCAGTAATTATTAGAGTAGTGTTTAGGATGTTTTTCTATTGGTTTTGGCCTAGATCCACAAAGCATTGATCGGCAGTGATGTGGTTTGATGGCGAGGGAGTCAGCGATCTGCACATTTTATTGTTTCACTCTGCAATGCAAAGATATCGTAAAATGGTGATACCGGAATTTTAATCTTATGCAAACTGTGTAGTGTAAAATGTATTACAGTCGTGGGATTATTAAAATACAGAATTTCCAGTTTAGTGTAGCTCAACATAGGTAATTCATGACCAAGATTAAAATTGGCATTACTTACTAAAATACGGTATATTTACTAAGATCATGTTCAGAACAATATATTAAAAATTATGGGCCCTATTCCACGTTGGTGTTAACAAAACCAGAGCTGTTATAAATTTACCAGAGCCATTATAGTCTATGGCGTTAACATTACAACAGCTCTAATAACGTTTACACCAACCATAATTTATATGGCGCCAACAGTTTCTGCAGCTCCTTACAATAACCAAAGGGAATGAGGTACAGATAAACGGATATAGGATGGGAATAAGAGGTGAAGAGGGCCCTGCTCATAGGAATTTACAGTCAAGAGGGATTGGTGTTGAGGAAGACCAGGGGAGTTTTACTGGACGTCAGGATCATTACTGCCAGTGGTTTGGGAATGATGGGGCCATATAAGCGACTTCAATCATGTGTGAGTAGGTGAGCAGTGGGATGAGTTGCATCAGTGGAGTGGTACGCTAATCTGAAGACATGGGTTTTGAGGGATTTCTTGAAGCCCCGAAGATCAGGGGAGAGTTTGATAGGGTGAGGTAAGTCATTCCACAGGACCGGAGTTGTCCTTAAGAAATCTTGGAGCCAAGAGTTGGCAATGCAGGTGTAGACAGAGAACAGGCAGAGAATGCCTGCCGACCGTAGTTGGCTAGACGAGACGTGCTCGTGGAGTAATGAACACATGTAAGGAAGGGTTGAGTTATTGATAGATTTGGACATGTGCGTCAGTGTTTTAAACTGTATCATGAAATGTACAGAAAGCCAATAGAGGGACTGACAGGCAGAGGGGGGAGGTACGCAAGGTGCATCTGGTGAGAAATACAAGCCTGGCACTAATTTTTAAAAAATCAACAATTCATAAGTTCAATAGGTGTGGGGGGAGGGGGGATGTATAATGTCTCGAGACGCGTTTTCGGCGCTGTTCCTGCGCCTTCCTCAGTCGATAATCCCCCCACACCTATTGAATTTATGAATTGTTAATTTTTTATATATCAATAAATTCCTCTAACCAAGAATATAGGTCTTTTTGGTCATTGAGCCCAACGTGATTAGGGCAGACCCGCAAGACCTACCACGGACACCGCAACCTGTACCTAAAGGAGCAGCTGAAAGGGGTCCTGGTGCTCACCGCTAAGCAGTACCACATGCACAGCAGTTGAGCCTGGAGTGATAAGGCTCCCAAATCGGTGAAGGCGATGCATTAAAGAAGGGCAGCGGTCACCCTATAGTTGGCACAAGGCGTTTCACTCCAGAGCCCGGATATAAGCGGCTCTGGTTCCTGTAAGTGTGCATTATTGAACACATGCCAGTTCACTGATATGAAACGTTGCTGCACTATTATCTTTTCTCTCTCTCTCACCCCCCCCCCCCGTTCTTTGTCTCCCACTTAAGTGGAGTTAACCAACGCCATAGGAGGAGACGCTGAATTAAGCACACGGCAGAGCACTTTTGGTGCACATTCTGCTATTTAGGACTTCCGGGAGAAAAGACACCAGGGACACTAGACCTTCAATACGCACGAGAAGCCAGTGTGAGGTCATTTGTATACCTATAAATAGACACTAAGCACTCAAATCTGAGTTGCACCAGTTATCACAACTGTAAGGTCCTGGAGGCCCTCACCCCCTGGCGCCCCCTTTTGGTTTCACATCCTGCATGTCCCCTGCAGATTTCAAGGCTCTGGTATGAACAATGCACCTTCCTCATTTTGACGTCCTGGCCCTGGATCCAAACCTGCCCTTTATCCTCCTTGATTAACCCTTCATATAAGGGAGTCCCCACCCTCAACCCTTGACTTCCACATTCAATGAAGTTCCTGTCTGCTAGACCAATCTGCCAAAGCTCCCTGAGACCTCCTGAAACTCTCTACCAAAGACTCCAAGGATCCTCTGCTTTATTCTGGACATTCATTACTTCATACACCGGTACCCTTCCATCCTGCTCCTCCTCTGCCTCCCCCCATCTAAGACTCCCCGTGTACCAGACCCCTTGCTGAACCCTGACGTCTCTATTTCTGTTACCTTGTCTGATCCCATGCCACGGTGTTTATTTATAAAAACACTCTTTGTTTATCCTGAAACCTGCCTCATCACTGCATCCTGGGCTCACAACCTCAACCTGCTACACAACCCGTAGTACGGTCCTTACAGAATGTGGAAGTCCAGACCCTGTGAGCCCGCAGTGATCCATTCCATGGTGGAAAACTTAAAAGATGCCTTCCTTAAGACCCAGCAGTATCTGGACTCTCTGCTTGATTACACGCAGCAAAACCCAAGGGGCACCTCAACTAAGGTGTGCGTTCCTGCTACAGAGGGAGCCAGAGGACCGCTGACCCCAGAAGAAAAGGCAAGGAGGAGGGCGCTAGACCTCTGCTTCTACTGTGGGGGTCCCTTGCATCAGATCTCGGGCTGCCCGCTACGCCCACCTAAGCCAGGTACAAAAAGTTTTTCTAAACCTGTTATTGCAAAGCCTGTTCAGATCAAGCCCGCACTTGTCGAGCCAGCAAAGACATTGTTGGAGAAACCGGTACCTACCCGGCCAAAAAAGACTGTGCCTGCCCTGCAGGAAATAAATTCATCAAATGTTAGGTATAAAAAATCTGCACCCAAAGAAAAACCTGTGTCCCAGCCAACTCCCAGAAGAAGCCTGGTAATTAAACCTCCTGCACCAAAGCGTGTCCCTGCTCCCAGGAAACCTGGGCCAAGAGCTACTAAAACCATCTCGAGTGCACCATGCCAAAGATCTGCCTTCATTGGTGCCCTCTTCTCCATGACACCCACCGTTCGGTTGTCTGTGAAACCAGAACCTCAAGAGCTGGAGACGCACCCATGCCTCCTGAAATTGGAGGTTGAACAAAAGTCAAAAGTTGCTGCCCTGCACGTCGCAGATTCTCCAGCCGTTGCTGCCCTGCACGTCGCAGATTCTCCAGCCGTTGCTGCCCTGCACGTCGCAGATTCTCCAGCCGTTGCTGCCCTGCACGTCGCAGATTCTCCAGCCGTTGCTGCCCTGCACGTCGCAGATTCTCCAGCCGTTGCTGCCCTGCACGTCGCAGATTCTCCAGCCGTTGCTGCCCTGCACGTCGCAGATTCTCCAGCCGTTGCTGCCCTGCACGTCGCAGATTCTCCAGCCGTTGCTGCCCTGCACGTCGCAGATTCTCCAGCCGTTGCTGCCCTGCACGTCGCAGATTCTCCAGCCGTTGCTGCCCTGCACGTCGCAGATTCTCCAGCCGCTGCTGCCCTGCACGTCGCAGATTCTCCAGCCGCTGCTGCCCTGCACGTCGCAGATTCTCCAGCCGCTGCTGCCCTGCACGCCGCGGGATCTCCTGAGCTGTCATCGCCACGGGGTCGTCGTCGTCGCCGCAGAGCCGTGCAGTGCCAAGGAGATCGCCAAGGGCGCTGCCACGCCGGTCCTTTCCATGGGCGCTGCCCCGCCGGTCCTTTCCATGGGCGCTGCCCCGCCGGTCCATTCCATGGGCGCTGCCCCGCCGGTTCTCTCCGAAGTCACCTCCAAGTCCGGCCAGTCCGAGATTGCTTGGGTGGTGGGTACACTGGCAGGCTTCGTTGGCCAGATAGCCACCCTGTCCCAACATGTACGGGACGTCCAGGAGAACCAGCTGATACTACAGGCCCTGGTTTTTGACGCCCGTGTGCCATCAGTGTACAGGCAGCCGAATGATCCACTTCTGCCGAGCTCGTTGACTGCCGTCAGTGAAGACCCTGACCTCGCCCTGGGCCGTTCGGAGTCCGGCCCTTAGAGGGGGGGGCTCTGTAAGGTCCTGGAGGCCCTCACCCCCTGGCGCCCCCTTTTGGTTTCACATCCTGCATGTCCCCTGCAGATTTCAAGGCTCTGGTATGAACAATGCACCTTCCTCATTTTGACGTCCTGGCCCTGGATCCAAACCTGCCCTTTATCCTCCTTGATTAACCCTTCATATAAGGGAGTCCCCACCCTCAACCCTTGACTTCCACATTCAATGAAGTTCCTGTCTGCTAGACCAATCTGCCAAAGCTCCCTGAGACCTCCTGAAACTCTCTACCAAAGACTCCAAGGATCCTCTGCTTTATTCTGGACATGCATTACTTCATACACCGGTACCCTTCCATCCTGCTCCTCCTCCTGCCTCCCCCCATCTAAGACTCCCCGTGTACCAGACCCCTTGCTGAACCCTGACGTCTCTATTTCTGTTACCTTGTCTGATCCCATGCCACAGTGTTTATTTATAATAAACACTCTTTGTTTATCCTGAAACCTGCCTCATCACTGCATCCTGGGCTCACAACCTCAACCTGCTACACAACCCGTAGTACGGTCCTTACAACAACGTTGATACGTGTATCTGCACCTCTCTAATATTTATCAATCTGCTGTTACTTTTCATGTAATAAGAATTATTTGTGACACTAGCACGTATTGTTTTGAACGTCACCCGTATATAGAGCCGTGCATGGGACGCACCTCCCATTGCGGCACAATTGCATATATCCACTTAGCCTGCACTTCTCAAAATACTTTATTTGCCACTGTTGCACTTTAACACTGCATAAATTGTGGCACTAGCACTTTACCCTGAACTTGCACGACTAAAGCTGCACCCATACGAACCGTAAGGATTTACGCACATCTGACGGTCTAAAAGCACGACACTGTGATGTGCTGTGCATAACTTGTTGCGCCACTAGGAACCTCCCCCTTTCTCCCTGTGAAATGATAAGTGCCTGAACCAGTACCTTTGCGGTATCTTGTGTCAGAAAGGGGAAGATGAGGTCAGTGTTCTTGAGTTAATAGTAACAGAATTTGGTCACTGCCTGGATGTGGGGAGAGAAAGTTAGGTCAGACTCGAAAGTGACACCAAGGCAGCGAGCTTGAGGCATTGGGCTAATAAGCGTTCCACTTGTAGAGAGATAGGTGGCATTGGGTTTTTCTTGGCGGGAACAACGAGAATTTTAGTTTTGGCAAGATTGACTGTAAGGAAGTGGAAAGACAACCAATTCTAGATGGCAGAGAGACAGTCAGTCAGGGACTTGATTCAGGAGAGCAGGAGAGAGATCAGGGGAGGAGAGGTATATTTCAGTTTCATCACCATATAGGTGATACTGAATCCAAAGGAGCTTATCAGTTTGCCTAGAGAGGCAGTGTAGATTGAAAAAGAGAACACAGTACAGAACCTTGGAGCACCCCAACAGAGACAGGCAGCCAGGAGGAGGTACTAAGTACTTCCAGAAAATGAGACACTAAATGATGGTTGAGACAGATGGGAAGAGAAGCATGAAAGAACAGTATCATGAAGGCCTATATCACTAAGCGTTTGGAGGAGTGAGTGGTCAACTGTATCGAAGGTGCAGAGAGGTCAAGAAGGATCAGCAGAGAGTAGCACCCATTTGATTTAGCAGTTGCAAGAGCTGTTTCTGGCGAATGCATTGAGTGAAAGCCAGATTAGAGGATCAAGGAGAAAATGGGTGTTGAGGTAGTCAATCAGGTGGGCATACCCAAGCCTTTCAGAGTTTGGAGGGACACGGCACGGTAGTTGGAGGGTGCAGTCGGATCCATAGATGGCTTATTTAGGATCAGGACTACCGTGGCATGTTTGAGGGGAGCAGGAAAGACCCCAGAGGTTATGGACAGATTAAAGGTGTGGGTCAAGGACGGTACAAGAGAAACAGAAAGTGGTTTGGTACGATGTGAGGGAACGGAGTCGAGGGGGCAGGTAGTGGGATGAGCGGATCATAATAACTTAAAGACCTCTTGTACAGTCGCAGAAGGGTACGAGTTAAACATGTGAGGATAGACATGACTAACTTCTTCCTGCATGGGTGATAACAGCATTGCTGAGATTTCGGTTCTTATCTGTTCTAATTTTGCTATGAAAAGCATGCTAGGTCTTCGGCATTGAGGTCAGTGTGAGGAACAGCCACAGCAAGACGGAGAAGGGAGTTGAACACGCCGAACAGTCATTTTGGGTTCCGGGAGTACGTGTGTATGAAGACCGTATAATATGACTGCTTGGTCAGAAAGAGGGCAGAGCTGTAGGACGGGAGCATAAATTTATAGTGAAGAAAGTTCGAGTGGAAGTAGGTCTTTCTCCAATAGCATTCAGCAGTTCGAGAACATCTGTGGAGATATCGGGTCAATTTTTTTGTGCCAGGGTGGCAGGTTTTGTCACCTTATGGGCCAGGGTTTGATGGTGCTAGCTTATTGTGGGTGGAGTAAAAAGTAGAGTTGTAGCAGGAGATAGCTTTATTAAGACAGACGAGTGCGGTACGGATATATCAGCAGAGAATTGCTGCTGATCAAGAAAGTGAAGATTTCTGCGACTCTTATAAAGTTTGGGTTCAGATGGAGGAATGTGGGAAGACCTGAGTTTACAAGTCAGAAAATTATGTACTTGTTAATTAACCATAATTGAAATTTATGGTGTAAATCTTAATTGGGTTCTTTAACAGACCTCGGCATTTCTCAATTTTTCTTTCCTGAATGGAGCCTGTGCTGCTATTTACTAGACAACACAATCAAATTGTGAAAACCCCATGTCGCTAGATTTCAAATGCCTGCAATTTTCAAGGTCCCTTAGTTTTAGAGATTACTGGGGGAGGGGGTGATTGGAAAGGGAAGTTATCTTGTTTGCTTTCATGTTCATTAGTATTGTGAGACTTTTATTTATTTTACTTGAAGCAGTTACTCAAAATTGACTTTAATTTGGCAGAATCTTGTCTTTTTAAGTTTCTGTTTTAGGCAACAGGTGCTATTTGAACAAACAAAACTTAAACTCTTGGAATTGTCTTACCGTTATTATTGTCCCTCTAACTCTCATTTAAAGCAGTGGTTCTTTAGTTAAGATTGTTCTCCCACCTTTGATTTTCTTGCAGGAACTTGTGTCTCAATTCTAGATCTACAACAGATAAATATCGAATCTAGGCCAGTGTGTAACTTCTTCTACAAAAAGCTCTTGAGCGTTAAGATTGTACTATTGCCCAATATGTATATACATTTATTTAAACCCATTCATATACGTTTAGCTTTCAAGAGTTTCCTATAACCTACTGGATTATCGTGCTAAAACGGGGATGCTAGCTAGGGAGACAAACCTGTGCCTGCAGGTTTCTCCTTTGCGTCGCCATTTTAGCGTGATATTATGATGCAGGCGCTAGAAAAGCTGCCTGCATCATAAGCCTACGCTAAGCGCTGCCGCAAGCATCCACTAAATGGAGTCCATAGGACTCCATTGAGTTTCTGCTCTGCCGGTCACATGCAGGGCCGGTGCAAGCTTTTTTGTCTAGTCAGGCGAAGGTGCGTTTTGGTGCCCCCCATCCGTGTCATGTCAAGCCAATCAGGATAGAGATGCATAATAATCTCTATCGTGAGTGTTTGGCATCTTCACACAGAGAGTAAAGGATGCTTAACATTGGTCTTATATATAATTAATATTTATATTTGCCCCCAGCTCACACGGATATATATATATTTGCCCCCCAGCTCTCATGGGTATATATTGCCCACAGCTCACATGGGTATATATTGCCCCCAGCTCACATGGATATATTTGCCCCCAGCTCAAATGGATATATTTGCCCCCAGCTCTCATGGGTATATATTGCCCACAGCTCACATGGGTATATATTGCCCCCAGCTCACATGGGTATATATTGCCCCCAGCTCACATGGATATATTTGCCCCCAGCTCAAATGGATATATTTGCCCCCAGCTCGCATAGATATATTTGCCCCCAGCTCGCATAGATATATTTTGCCTCCAGCTCACATAGATATATTTGCCCCAGCTAACAAGGATATATTTGCCCCAGCTCACATGGATATATTTGCCCCAGCTCACATGGATATATTTGCCCCAGCTCACATGGAAATATTACCCCCAGCTCACATGGATATCTTACCCCCAGCTCACATGGATATATTTGCCCCAGCTCACATATGGATATATTTTCCCGCAGCTCACATATGGATATATTTTCCCGCAGCTCACATATGGATATATTTGCCCCAGCTCACATGGATATATTTGCCCCAGCTCACATGGATATATTTGCCCCAGCTCACATGAAAATATTACCCCCAGATCACATGGATATATTACCCCCAGCTCACATGGATATATTTGCTCCCAGCTCATATGGATATATTTGCCCCCAGCTCACATGGGTATATATTTGCCCCAGCTCAAATGGATTTATTTGCCCCCCAGCTCATATATGGGTATATTTGCCCCAGCTCATATATGGGTATATTTGCCCCAGCTCATATATGGGTATATTTGCCCCGGCAGCTCTCACCTCTGCTCTGCTGCCTGCCAGGCCCCGCCCACATTCTTCTACTCAGTCTCTAGTCTACTCGAGGCGAGCGGCCGCTGGCATGCACGTGCAGCTTTGCCTCTCGCCTGGGATGGGATTCGGGGACCAGCTGACCAGCCACATTCTCGCACGCGGGTCAGGTCACGTGGTTGCTTGTCCCATCCCAGGCGAGTGGCCAAGCTGCACGTGCATGCCAGTGGCCGCTCGCCACGTAGGGACTTAGTGAGTAGAACGCAGGCGGCGGCGATTGCCCCCCCTTTCCGACCGCACCTGAAGTCCGCCCCGGGTCGGCGCCCCCTCAACTGGCAGGAAGCCAGACAGTAAGGCGGCCGCCTGTGCCACCTTACATTAGCGCCGGCCCAGGTCACATGACTTTGCAAGATCCGGCAGGCCAGCGTAGTGATCCGCAGAGGGAGACTGGGGGACTTTTTCTCCCAGTCTCTCCCTGCTCCCAATGGACAGAGGAGGTGTTGGAGCCGCGCTCCTCACCGCGGGATGGAAGGTGAGTATGCAGTTTATTTTGAGGGGTTTCTGGCTGGTTCTGACAGATTCTGCAGTAGCGGGATCCGTTAGCACCAGGTCCAGGCTAAGGTTAACTGTCGGGTTAACCGCAGCCGGACGGTAATTAGCGTTAGTATATTGTAATACTAACGCTAATTAACTCTTTGTGCTCCCCATGTAAAGCATAGGGAGCGCAAAAACAGTAACCGCACACTGAAAAGCGCAAGATATCAATCCCTTACGGGTTTTTTAACTCATTAGCGTTTGGATTGTAATATGATGCACCCACGCTAGGGCCACCAGAGCTAACATTAATGCTCGCACAGGTGAGCACTAACGTTAGCGTGAACAATGTAATAGGGCCCCCACTAATTGTAATAGTTTCCTTTTAATTTGATTTAGATTTTTACAGCTGCAGAAAATAACAAAAACAATAATAATTCATATTAATTGATCTCTGTGTTTGAAAACATGAGTGACAGTCTTCCATAGACTTTTGTACTTTTCATGTCCACTGCTTATTTCAGTGTTGTTTCCTTATGTGTATTTTGAACCATACAAATAGCACTATGGGTTATAAAACATAACTCTTCGTTTCTAACAATATGAGTTATAATGAGTGGATCCCTCTTGCATTTGGCTAAATCGATTTACTTAATTTCATGATTAAATTATTCTCTAATGTCAATTACTAAGTTTGTCATTTTGATACTCTACTGTCCTTATCCTCCACCCCAGTCCCTGTCTTCATCTGAGAAAGAATTTAGTTTTCGACATGGCTTTATTCAGTCTTTCATTTTGTTGCAGAGAGACTGAAAATACAACAATAGCTGCCTGAAAGGTCCATTTTATCTATGTAGCTTAGCAATCTATATGTGTATGCATTTACCCCACATCCAAATAAATGTTTAAAACCTTGATGACCCCTGCCTTAAGCATTACAGGATGGCAGATATGAAGAATAGAGAGTGTATAACCACATTCTTACGTGATGTATTGAAATGCTATCTGGATTCAAGTCAGCAATATAATAATGCTGACATAGCATTGAGGAGGACAAAGCATTCAAGAGCAGTATTCAACAAATCGGTGTTAAATAATTCCAAAATAGCAGACCTGTAAAGAAAAGCTGAGTTGGGAGTTTCCAGTTGACTGTGACTGTGGTTACCTAAAACTTACAATTTCCTTCTATATTCAACAAAAATGACAGTTTAGTGGAATACTCCATATTTTTTGTATTCTTCTAAATACTTAAAATACACTACTAAATTTCTTTAATATTTGTGTATAAAACCCCTAGAGATATCACATATAGAAAACATTAAACGTGTTAAATATAAGTAGTCAGCTAGTGCTTTTGGAGAATGCATATATTTATTAATTGGCAGAATTCTTGCCCACGTGTTAAAATAATACTTAATTTGTAGTCTTCTACAGAAGCAAGATAACTTTCTCAAGAATTTAATTTGTTCATTCAACTATCTTTATTCAATGTTTAAATAGAGCTGAGTGAGCACAAAGTAAAAGCACAAAGCCTTGTGAGAAGGCCTTCTGTAGTTCTAAAGCTATGGCGTGAAGTTGTATTTGGAGAATGATACTGCCTAATTAGTTACATCTCAATGAAGAGACAAACAGAATGCCAGGAGTCTTTCATGAATAAAGATTTCACTAGCTTATCTTATCAGGTTTAGCACAAAATAAAAGACTCTATAGTAAGTCATTAACTCCTTGTGCTGTTTTGCACAAAACACTTACATGGAATTTTGACAATAACTTTTCAAACATTAAAACCCTTGTATTGTAAGCTAATTTAAGAACTCTGATCTAGTATTAAAAAAAACTGTTTCTTGTCACACAGGAATACCTTTTTTGACTTGTGTCATACAATTTATTATTCATCATAGATGGAATTGATTTTTATTTGTCACAGATACTGATTGTTATTTACCTTTAGAGGAAATTCAATTTCTTATATTGTGCTTGTTAATATTTATCGGCACATTATAAAAATGTGACTACAGGGCTACGGATCATCAAAAGTAGGGATTCATCAAAACACATTTACTGTTAGATTGGTTTTGTTATTATCTAGCATGAAGCTTGTGGCTTTCAGCTGATTTTGTGTAGATCAGAAATTTGCTGTGCTGCACACTTTGAAATGAAACCCATGATGTTTGATAAGCTTATAAATACAGTGTATTTTTTGTAAATACATTTAAATTATATATTTCTATATTAGTATTGTGATAAAAAACTATGCCAATGAAACACACACATTTATGGATTAGTCGATGGAGTCAATGCATTGTAATTGCTTGTAAACCTTGTTAAAGTGTGTGTATGTATATATATATATATATATATATATATGTGTGTATATATAGTGTATATATACACAAATTAGATCACAGATTTTTCCTACACCTGGAATCACACAAGGGCAGTTACTCAATGCATTTCTCATTACTGAACCTAATAAAACACAATTTTCTTGTCAAAGAGCAGATCAATAATTAATTAACTCCGTTTTCACGTTTTTTTTTCTATTAGAATAGCAAATCAATCTGCTTGTAGAAATGTGACACCCTGCACAGCTAGAGTACAATAGTTGATGTGACATTACAGGTGCACTTTTGGTATCCATACTTGTCTCATAGATAACCCAATTGCTTTAATGTGCTCTGTGAAAAAGGGCATCACACTTTATTTAATTAAATGCAGGGTCTAAAGGGATATTTAAATTTATTGAATTAACTTGTACCTGTGCTTTTAATCTATCATTTTGCAGTTAGGCTTCCTATGAATCAGACTATGCCGTTCAATTTTGGACACCTTTTTTAAGAAAAGACATCATGGCGCTAGAAAAAGTTAATAAGGGGAATGGAAGATTTAAGTTATGAGGAAAGACTAACAAGTTTAAACCTGTTTAGTTTAGAAAAACGGTGCCTTAGAGGGGCTCTGATAACTTTATATAAGTTTATACGGGGCCATTATAAACCATTGCCTGGAAACCTATTAATTAATAGGACTATACACAGGACACGAGGTCACCCATGTAGGCTGGATGAAATGAAATGCCTAAGGCATAGAAAGGGTTATTTTACAGTAAGAACAATAAAGCTGTGGAATTCTCTGCCTGTTGAGGTGGTTGGGTCAGAGACTGCACAGATTTTAAATGACAGGATGACTTCCTGCAAAAACATAATATTAAGGGTTATATTTAATATGTGGGAAAAAGCTGCTTGATCCAGGGAGAAATCTAACTGCCATTCTGGGGTCAAGAAGGATTTTTTTCCCAGTAGGTTGCATATTGGCGAGTGCTTCAGACTGGGTTTTTTGCCTTCTTTTGGATCAACATCAGTAGGTAATGTATGAAAGGCTGAACCTGATGGACGCATGTCTTTTTTCAGCCTATGTACCTATGTAAGGATGGGGACCACCACTATAGATTATTAAACCCATTATTCAACAGCCAAATTTTTGATCTGGCATAATTTAACATCTGTGAGTGTGTATATATGACCTATAACAAAGAACTATTGCTGTTTTATTCAATGCAAGGGAAGAATACAGTGTGTTGCTACAGACACAGGGTCTGCTGGATTAAAACGTAACTTTTACTATTAAAAAAAAATAAAAACGTGAGTCACCAAATATGGATTAAATAAAACATAGAAATAAATACTCTTCTGAGCGTATTCCTAGTCCAAATACTATACTCTGAGCTCTTTCACTCTCTGCCAACCATCATGCTGCCATCATGCTCCTGATGACTAGGGATGAGCTGTTCGGTTCGGACGGTTTGGAGTTCAAACCGAACTTTGGTTGTTTGAAAGTTCACGAACTTCGAACTTTTGGGTGTGTTCGGTTCGAATTCGCAAAAAAAAGAAATTTTGAAAAAAGTATAGAAAATGCTTAAAAAAATACTAGAAAATCTAGAAATAAAGAGACTCTTTACTGCAGAATATTATAAGCAACGGTTTATTAGATATTAAATTAAAAACTAATGTGTACGTGCAAAGATTCTCAACTCTGAATGACCTGTGTTTTTCAAACGTCATAACAGGTGTTTTTAGTCTGGTCTAATCAATTTGATACATTGTAGACTATACTGAGGTGGTGTCTGCTTCTGATTTAGATTTGAGAAGTGTTAATTTCCCTCCTAAAACTTCTAATATGCTCTATTTTACCGCTGTGTGCTCAGCTCATTTTTACCGCTTTCGCTCATCATGTTTAAACGCGATTTTGAAGCCACATTTTGTTAAATGACCGACATGTTAGATATCGTCCTTTCCGGCAGACTCCGCAGATTCATAATATATCATTTTTATATGTATACGTCCTGTCCTGGCTGTATATTATGAAAAAAATGCAATAAAAATTGAATTTTTAATCATCTGCAGTGTGTAAAGTGTTGTTTTTTTTCACATTTTAGCACATGAGCGTTTGTGGTTATGTTTTCTATGGGGTGCGCTTGTACAAAAATTAGAAATGGGGACTTGTTACATTTTGTGGGGGGAATTACGTGATTTATAGCAAACACACCCCATAGAAAAAAATCATTAGTGCATCATCGTTCACATTATAATTGCAATGTGAACAATATTGCTGCATTAATAAAAATATCACACAAAAAAAAACATGTTTTTATTTTCTTTATTCTTTTTTTACTTTATACCTGGTCATGTTGGGTATCATTTGAAAGGCCATGCTCAGGCCTTTCGATTGACACCCTCCATGACCCACTAGATGCCTGGAGATATCGGGGTTCAAATGAACCCCCTATCTCCACCAGGGGATTCGTCTGGGCAATATATATACGCATGATGTGAGCTGGCCTGGGCAATATATATATAAATGCATGATGAAAATTTGCAAAGGATAAGGCACGCAAAGTGAAATTTTGATGTGTCTGAAATTGAAACTTACGTGACAACTTTTATTTATTTTTTTCGTTAATTTAAGTTTGTTCAATACAGTTAATTTAAAATGGTTTAATACAGTTTATTTATTTTTATTTTACCTTTACTATTGGTGCTTTTCAAACTTTATTCTTAAGTAAAAAGAAATTTAGCAGTTTCATGTTGTGTGTTTTTTTTTTTTTGGGGGGGGTGCAAGTAGCTGGTCTTGCCTAGGGCGCAAAATAGTCTAGCACCGGCCCTGACCGCATGGTCCACCCCTGCACTCTTCCACAATACCACAGAGGGGTTACTGTATGATGGCACTTGCTGGCCTGGCACCAAAGGCACAATATTTGGCTGCACTGCCACTGACGCCTGTATCAGAATCATATCCTCAGAGGGGTGAGACTGTGTGACGGCACTGTTGCCGACGCTAAAGGCCAATTTTAGGCAAGGGTCAAACGAACGCATTTTTTGCAGCTAACGTCAAAAAGTGCGTCCGAACGCATTGAGGTGTTTTTTCACAGAAAGCACTTAAACCGTCATACGTTGTGCATTTTTGTGCGTGATTTTTTACGGATCCAAACCAGGAAACTTTGGGTGTCTGGACGTTATGTTGGCCGGACATGAGCAGCGTCTGACGTCTCCTAATCACGTACACATGTCGCTATGCGGACGCAGCGCACTCTGTACGTCAGTACTAGCGGTTCAGCGTTCTCGAAAAAATGCGTTCATTTTCCACTTGCGTTGAAAGGCCGGACTTTCGTGCGGCCGTACTTCGTATATTGGCCGTCATTGCGTGTCATTTGCTGCTAGTGCGGCCGTGATTAAGTGCGCCTAAACGCACGTTAAAAGTGCGCTAGTCTGACCCCAGCCTTAAAGCACCTATTGTTACTTTTATCCAAAGCCTGCATAAGTTTCACAATAATTTAGCCAAAAAAATCACTAAACCTGTTCTGCGTGTCCGACTCCTAAAACGTCTCCTCTTTTCATACAGACTGCCGCCCCAAGCAGTTGTTTATGGATAGATTAAAGGAAAAGCATTTACCGTCATTTGAAATGTCTTTCTTTTCTTTTTAAATGTTTCTATATATCCTACAAATCCGCCACTTCACGGGCAGGTTATGGGGACCTCCTAGGCACGATATTTGAAGGAATTTTTCGTTTTTATTTTTAACCCTTGTTTCATGGAACACTCACTGTTCCTTTAAAAACGTTTTTTTTTTACTTTTTGTCCTTGTTTCCTGTCCCCCAGGGCACTCCCCGGACCCCCATACACCTTTTATGGCAAATATCTAGCATATATGCCCTCTTGGAGGGCACTCTAAAAACCGAATTTTCAGCCCTATTGACTTGTATTGAGTTCGGGTTCGGATTCAAAAATTTGGAAAGTTCGGATTCGGATCCGAACTGAACTCGGGGGGTGTTCGGCTCATCCCTACTGATGACACAGCTAGGTGAAACGCGTAGAGCTATTGGCATGACAATTTAATTTACATTTTAAACCTCTTTCACTCTCATCCCACAGCTATGGACTAATTAAACACGTGAGAATTGCTGATAGCTATCACTGCAGGATAGCAGTCTTTTTTCTTTCTCTCACCATACCAGTATTTACAGGTGTTTGTGTGTCACAGCGGGACCTGTGTATTCATCTGTCTACCTATATTAGGGCTGTTGCAAGGCCATCATAAGGATCCTAAAGTTTAGTAACTCTGAGGAGGTGCATTCACTCTGCACTCTCCTCCTTCCTCTATATATAGGTTTTCCCTCTCTATCCATTTTAAGGGAAGAGTGTTTATTCCTGTCCATTAAAGTACGTTTATATTAGGGACTAACTATGAATTTATTTATTTATTTATAAAGTATTTTACCAGTAAGGATACATTGAGATTTCTCTTGTTTTCAAGTATGTCCTGGGTAGGGATGAGCCGAACACCCCCGTGTTCAGTTCGCATTCGAACTCGAACAATTTCAAAAGTTCGAGTTCAGACGTGAACACGATCCGAACTCAATGCAAGTCAATGGGACATTTCAAATGACGGTAAATGTTTTTCCTTTAATCTATTCATAAACAACTGCTTGGGGCGTGAGCCTGTATGAAAAGAGGAGACGTTTTAGGATACGCAGAACAAGTTTAGTGATTTTTTGGCTAAATTATGGTGAACCTTATGTAGGCTTTGGATGAAAGTAACAACAGGTGCATTAAAATTGGACCTTTGGTGCCAGCTAGTGCCTTCACACCATAACACCTCTGAGGTATTGTGGAAGAGTGCAGGGGTAGACTCTGCAGTCAAATATTAAAGTGATTGGAATCTGGTACACGCATCAGTGCACCCAAATATTGGGCCTGTGGTGCCAGCTAGTGCCTTCACACCGTAACCTCTCTGAGGTATTGTGGAAGAGTGCAGTGGTGGAGGTTTTGGCAATGCAGAAGAGATCCCCGATCTATTCAGTTACATCAGCATCAGGGGAGTGATAGCTGCTGATCCAGGACTGATTCATTTTTATAAATGTCAGCCGGTCTACAGAGTCAATGGACAGACACACTCTTTTGTCTGTGACAACTTCCAGTGGCACTGAACGTCCTTTCAGAAAGCATGCTGTATGAAGGGCAACCTAGTAGCTGCATAGCATATTGGCTAAGTTCTGGCCAGTGATCCAATCTCAAGTCCTGCACCATATGGTGAAGAAATTGGAAAAGGCATCAGTCAGTCGGCCCGCTTCACCGCTCTTCCTCTGATAAATAGCAGCTTCAGAAGCCCCTGTGTCATCACTTGTTAACCTACCAGTGTCTGGAAAGGTGTTACACAAGTGTCGCATTAGAGCGTCCTCAAGTTGTTTCATCCTGTGCTCCCTCTGTGAGGGAAGGATGAGCTCTGCAACTTTACCCTTGTATCGTGGATCAAGAAGGGTTGCCAACCAGTAATGATCCCTCTCCTTGATAGCACGAATCCTGGGGTCCTTTAGCAGTCTTTGCAGGATAAGGGAGCCCATGCAGCGTAGGTTGGAGGTGGCATTAGCTTCACTGTGCCAGCCCTGGGTACCTGGCGTAGGGCGGAGAGAAGGTTGCTGCCATTATCACATAAGACCATTCCCAGCTCAAGCTGGTGTGGTGTTAACCATCTCTGCGCCTGCCCCTGCAGAGCTGACAGAATTTCTGGCCCGGTGTGGCTCCTGTCCCCTAAACAAACCAGCTCAAGCACAGTGTAGCAGTTCAGCTACGCTGCAGGGGTAGCTCCGTCTGCGGCGCCGAGTCTTCCTGGAGAGCTTAGCCGGGTAGCGAGCTAGCAAGGTGGGAGAGAGATTGACAGCGGTCCCTGGATGGTCTGGAAGCAAAGGATTCAGTGATTATGCCCTCCCAAATACTAGTCGTGACTCCGTATAGGTTTAAGCAAGTTGGTTGTTTAATGACAAACAGAACATACACGGTCCTTTTATATGGTACAGTCCCATTGTTCTCTCCCATGCCCACCCCCAGACCCCTGGAGTGAATTCTGCACCGGGGCATAGCCATAGCCCAGGTTCTGGCTCCTGCCTGTCTGCTGTCCGATGCTCCATGGTGCGGGCGCGGCTCCCAGCCCGATGGTCTGATTAATGCGGTTTTCGGGGGGATCCCCTGGGCGCTCCGGCACCCCCTTTACACCTTGGGTAGCTCGGGTCCCCGGGCTGCTTCCCTGAAAGAAGCTACCCGATCCATCCAGAGGGGTCAGAACGCCATCAGATAGAGTTTGTCAGCTCTCTCTCCGAGACTGCGGTGCAGGGGCTGACAGGCTCTTGGCAGGAGGGGGATTTCTAGTGGGATGGAGGGGTTCTCCTGGGCGAATCCTCTCCAAACTTGCCACACACCAAGCTACTATCCCTGGGGACCTATGGTCCAAACATCACCTTGCTCAGGCTAAAGGGGGCTCCAGGGCAAGCAGAGGAATTCCTGTCGGGTTTTGGCAATTTGCCAGTGGCTTTCTGATACAATGTTGCCCTTTACCGACCAGCAGAATCGGTAAGGCATCTTGCAGGGAAAACACAATTAAATATGACCTTGGGGACACTTTACAGCACATCTAACAGGGGAATTCGTTTGGATAAACACAGGGCAAACGAAAACCATCAAAACAGATATTAAATTATAGAAACAAATTTAACCTTTTAAATGAACGAATAGCTACAACATAATAATCTTTTTATCCACGTGGCGGCCATTCCGTCACACACAGTATGGCATCTTTTTGCTTGAGCCATTGCGTAGCCCCTGCCACGCGTTAGTTTAACTGCCACTTAACCAGAGACATTGAAGGAGGAGGAGGAAGAGAGGAAGAGGTGGTGGAGCAGACAGACCTCATATAAGCAGCTTTCTGGAGGCATGGTGGATGAGCAAACTCCAGCACAGAGCCCCGTCCTGGATCCCTCCCAGCCACAAGCAGAGTTACCCAGTGTGCCGTGAAGGAAATTTTACAGCCCTGTCCATGCTTGCTGGACCACGTGTCTAAAGTAATGTGCACCTTGCTGCTGACTGCCTTTCCCAATGACTCCATAACATTGTCTTCCACGTGCTAGTATAGTGCTGGAATGGCCTTCCTTGAAAAGAAACGGCGTTTTGGAACCTGCCACTGTGGTACAGCACATTCGGCAAATTCACGGAAGGAAGCAGAGTCCACCAGCTGGAAAGGCAGCAGCTGTAATGCGAGTAATTTTTCTAAGCTGGCATTTAGACGTTGTGCATGTGGATGGTTGGGACAATATTTTTTCATCCTCTGCAGCAGCTGGGGCAACGAAATCTGACTGTGTAAATCTTCAGCTGATGGGATACTGTCACATTCTGAGGAAGGACCTGGTACACCCATTACTGTAGCATCATCCCTGTCAGTGGAGGTTGTAGGCAATGACATGACAGGACATATAGTGGAGGTAGAGACAGATGAGGAGGAGGACCTATGCAAAGTGTTGTGCCAACGGGATGCGTGGCAGGTGGTCATATGTCGCCTCAAGCATGTGGTACCCAAGTGTCTGTCTTTCCCACGCTTGATCCTCTTCCGACATAGCTTACAAATCGCAACGCTGCAGTCTGCTGCACATGTTGTGAAGAACTCCCAGACTGCAGAGATCATGGACGTGTGCTGCGAGACAACAGTGCTCTGCACCTGAGCAGCTCTGACATATGATGCCTTGGACTGGCTACGGTAGCTCATAGAGGACGTTCTGCCTCATTTTTTTGTGCCGCCTCCTCCTCCCTTGACTCCTCTGTTCGATCAGGCACCTAGGTGGAGTCAGTGACCTCATCATCATTGTCATCACCCCCTATCTCTTCATCACTGGAGCCAACCTCGCAATATGCTGCAGCTGCTGGGGGAACATGAGTGCCAGTTCTTTGTGTGTCACTGGCACTCCCTCCCTCTAGGCTAATTATACTCCCTTCCTCAACCTCAGAGTTTGAATCAGAGCACGGGAGTTGCTTCGCATCCTCAAGCAGCATGTCACTGTAGTCAAACAATTCAGCTGACTCCTCCGTGTATGATAGTGAGGCTACGGCAGGAGTAGCTGCGGACATGGAGGCTGAATTAGATGTTTTGGCAGCTGAGGTGGACTGTAAACCACTACAAGCCTGGCTGGCAGAGGATGAGGAGGATAAGGATGGCCTGGTTAGCCAATCCTGCAAATCCTCTGTATGTTGCTGCTGCTTAAGACGGCCAGCACCAGTTAGAAACAAGGACAAGCGTGCCCCTGCAGAGGATGCACCACGTCCACGGTGACCAGGGTTACAGCCTTCCGACACAGAGGCTGCTTGCCCTCTTATCTGTGTCTGGGAAAGTCTGCTTGTCCTTTTAGGTCTTTCTGACATGGTGAGTTATATATAGATTAAAGATATACAGATTTTTCAGAACAATGCTATACGTCCGTGATACAGCCTGGCTGATAGTTGGCAACACCCAGATTCTACTCTGAATAGATAAATAGATGAACTCTGATTAAACTGTGTTATTGTATGGTATCTAGAATTAGATTAAAGATATACAGATTTTGCAGAACAATGCTATACGTCAATGATACAGCCTGATCGCCTGGCAGCAGCTGGCAGTGCCAACACACAGATTACAATTCCCAGATATCTGCTAGAAGAAAGTGAGACCCCAATAGCTGGCAGTGAGAAGACACTGATTACAATTCACAGAAATCTGCTAGACGTCTGTGAGACACACTGAAAGAACAATCTCCTCTCACTCCTGCAAAAAAAACACGTGCTGAGGCCGCAGGGAAGCCTTATATAGTGTGCTGCGGGACTTTGCTCTGTGAGCCCATGATCGAACCGCCAGCCCATCCCTAGTCCTGGGTTCAAGAACATTGAAATGTTACAGTTGTTACAGAAATACAAAGTAATACAATGCAAGATATTAAAAAACAACACAAAGAAAATAAATATGTAAGTAAAATAGTCATTATGTTACATGTTGACAGGTGCATTCTGCATAGAGGTATGTTAATAGGGAGCTCTTGAGTAGGGATGAGCCGAACACCCCCGTGTTCGGTTCGCATTCGAACTCGAACAATTTCAAAAGTTCGAGTTCGAACGCGAACACGAACCGAACTCAATGCAAGTCAATGGGACTCAAAAGTTAGATTTTTAGAGTGCCCTGCAAGAGGGCATATATGCAAGATATTTGCCATAAAAGGTGTATGGGGGTCCGGGTAGTGCCTTGGGGGACAGGAAACAAGGAAAAAAAGTTTTTTAAAAAAACGTTTTTAAAGGGACAGTTTTTCTATGAAATAAGGGTTAAAAATAAAAACAAAAAATTCCTTCAAATATCGTGCCTAGGAGGTCCCCATAACCTGCCCGTGAATTGGCGGATTTGTAGGATTATAGAAACCTTTAAAAACAAAAAAATGACGTTTGAAATGACGGCAAACGGTCTGTATTAAAAAAGGAGACATTTTAGGACACGCAGAACAAGTTTAGTGATTTTTTTTGGTCTAAATTATGGTGAAACTTATGTAGGCTTTGGATGAAAGTAACAATTTTGTAGAAATGAGACCCCCAAAATAGTTGGTGGCAGTGAGAACACAAAAATTAGAACAATTCCCAGATATTTTGTAGAAATGAGACCCCCACAATTGCTGGTGGCAGTGAGAACACAAAGATTAGAACAATTCCCAGATATTTTGTAGAAATGAGACCCCCACAATTGCTGGTGGCAGTGAGAATACAAAGATTAGAACAATTCCCAGATATTTTGTAGAAATGAGACCCCCACAATTGCTGGTGGCAGTGAGAACACAAAGATTAGAAAAATTCGCAGATATTTTGTAGAAATGAGACCCCCCAATAGCTGCTGGCAGACTGGCAGTGAGAACACACACTAACACAACAATCTCCTCTCAAAAAACACGTGCTGAAGGCTGTGTAAAGCATTATATAGTGTGCTGCGGGACTTAGCACTGTGAGCCCATGATTGGGCAAAATTTGCCCAATAAGGACTCTGAGCCGTGATTGGCATAGTCTTGCTCCTGTCTTGCACCTAAACTGTGGTCAGGTACAGGCTGTAGCCAATTACAAGCTTCAGGCCAGTGTAAAAGTGCATTGTGGTCCATTGTGGTGCATTGTGGGTGAACATGCTGCGAACACGCGGAAATGTTCGAAGTTCGCGAACATACGAACTGGCGATTTTTGAATCGAACTCCGAACACATCGAACCGAAAAGCTCATCCCTACTCTTGAGTGATTTTAGACTGGGGGAAGATTTGATGGCGTCTGGGAGGTTATTCCATAACTGTGGTGCTCTGTAGGAAAATGAGGACCGAGCCACTGTCTTTTTTGTATTGTGGTATTGCAAGTAAGGTGCTGGTCCTGGTTCGGAGGTTATAGGATGAGGGAGCTGCTGGGGGAAGCAGTCTATTCAGATAGGGTGGCAGCTTCCCAGAAAAACTCTTTAACACCAGGTTGGAAAGGGGAAGGGTGCGTTTAGACTCCAGTGATGGCCAATTTAGCTCTTTTAACATTTCACAATGGTGGGTCATGTAGTTAAATTGTAGTGCAAAGTGGCAGAATGAGTTATACATTGTAGTAAGTTTCTGAAGGTGTGTTTGCGGGGCTGCTGCATACACCACATCTCCATAATCAATAGCCGGCATTAGCATGTGTTGTACAATTTGCTTTCTTACCGTGGGGCTCAGGCAGGATTTGTTTCTGTACAGGGCACCTAGTTTGGGGTAAAGTTTAGATGAGAGTTTTTTGATGTGGGGCCAAAGGATAGATTTGGGTCCAACCACATACCTAGTTATTTGAGAGAAGTGACTGTGGTCAGCGTGCCATTTGATTTTGTCCCAACACATAGATGGGTATTTTGCAATTTATGTGGTTTAGGTGCTGTTCCAAAGAGCATTGTTACAGTTTTGTCAGTATTTAAAAAAAGTTTGTTGTGTTTGATCCACTTTTCTACCTCTGTGAATTGTTCTTGCAGCACAGCCTCCAGCTGCGGGAGATTTGGTTTGCTGGTATAGATTACTGTGTCGTCTGCGTACTTGTGTACAGTTGAGGCTTTGCAGATGTTAGGCAG
Source organism: Leptobrachium leishanense (assembly GCA_009667805.1). Taxonomy (NCBI): domain Eukaryota; kingdom Metazoa; phylum Chordata; class Amphibia; order Anura; family Megophryidae; genus Leptobrachium; species Leptobrachium leishanense. The sequence goes on along the minus strand of CM019072.1, from coordinate 97,088,536 downwards.
ATCATTTATGAATATTGTAAATAGCAGGGGGCCGAGTATTGGGCCTTGGGGTACACCGCAAGTGACTGGGAGGGGGAGGGAGGAGCTGCCAGAAATGGACACATATTGCGATCGGTCGGATACATATGATTGAAACCAGGTTAGCGTGCGATCACCAATACCAGAGTTTTTACGTTTTTTTAACAAGATGCCATGGTCTACTGTGTCAAAGGCCTTGGCAAAATCAAGGAAGATGGCTCCAGTTAGGCTTCCTTGTTCCATCCCAGCTTGGATATCATTGCAGACTTTTTAAAGGGCGGTTGTAGTTGAGTGATTTGGACGAAAGCCTGATTGATCTGGGGTTAAGTAGTTCCAATATTGATAATAATCACGTAATTGTGTGTAGACGCATTTTTCCAAAATTTTTGGACATTACAGGGAGCAATGATATCGAACGGTAGTTGGATACCAAAGTACTGTCACCACTTTTATGGATAGGTACCACTCTCGCAGTCTTCCAGAGTTTGGGTATGTATCCAGTCGCCAGTGATTCATTGATTAGGGTTGCGACAGGATTTGCAATTGCTGGTGCACTGATTTTCAGCAGCATTGCTGGTATTTGATCAGGTCCAGACTGGTTGGGACCATGTCAAGAATTCAAGAGTATAGTATTTGGACTAGGAATACGCTCAGAAGAGTATCTATTTCTATGTTTTATTTAATCCATGTTTGGTGACTCACATGTTTTTATTTTTTTTATAGTGAAAGTTACGTTGTAATCCAGCAGACCCTGTGTCTGTAGCAACACACTGTATTCTTCCCTTGCATACAATATTGACTTTGGGTTACCCCCTTTGACCATGGAAGACACGGTGTTACTCACCTAATGTGATGAATTACGGCTGTTTTCACTAACTTTTCTGTACAATTGCAGCTTATCTTCAATTTCTGTTTTATTCAATGTATACCAAGAACAAAAACATTGTTATTACAATGGAAAATAAGCTAAGGATGAATTTCCCAAAAGCCACTTGTAAAGCACTCAGTGGAGGTTTTATGTAGGAGTGAAAGTTAGTTGCATCTATGTCCTCATATAATAAACATCACAGGTTTTAACCCTTTTGGCATATAATTTATTAAAGACAGACCATTTTAATTTTTATTAATAATTGCACATATTTGATATCTTTTTCCTATATGTCCTACATTTTATCCAACATCACTCTTTTATCACAGATGTCCTGCTTATGGGGCAGTGGAAAGGGGCAATGGTGAGGCATCTTCAAAGATAACATTATTAACTATCAGGGTTATTCAGAGAGAGGTGAAAAGCAGGAGAATGGATGGAGAATGGAAAATTCTAGGTCAAAATAGCCAAACCAGAAAAATTCTCCCATTTATTTCACTTTCCAAATCGGCTATTTTGACCTAGAATTTTCCATTCTCCAGTCATTCTCCTGCTTTTCACCTCTATTTGAATAACCCTGTATGTTTGTGTCAGTGCGAGACTGTTCCATGTTCTCTTTTGATCCTAATTTCACATCACCCATTATGTAGATACATAAAATATCTTCCTGCGTTTTCCCATTGTATGTCTTTCCAAGGGTCAAGACTGTGGAGCAAAAATAATACTATAACAGCTCTTTAAAGGTATCACATAGGGGTAAACGTGGGAGAAAAATTGGTATGAACAGAAAGTGTGGCTAGGAAAGGGATTGGGCATAGCCCAAAGAACAAAATCCATCATAATATATGGCGCTGGTTTGGGCCAGCTGAGTGCATGGTTTAAACTAGTAGTGGCCAGGGTTTGGAGCTCTACCAAGTCAGAGAATGGCCTTTGCAGCCCCCTTAGTCGCACATCTGCCTTTGAAGACTGTCAGTCAGAAGCAACCATGCTGTCTTTCTACACATTGATGCAGAAATATTCATAAATTGTGTCTGTGCAAATTTGAGGGAAGTGGAATCTGATTGGGCTTCAGGTGCGACTCAATCTAATTGTGCAATAAAATAGCTTCTGATTATCTGCATCGAAGTGCAGGAAGACAACACAGTGACTACTGATTAACAGCCTTAAAGGCAGAGGTCTGACAAATTTGATGATCTGTCACAATGGCCAAGGACAGGAATGTCACCACTACCACTTATATAAATTTAAGAGGTTATTGTGACTAGATTGTTCTCTGCTGGGAACTGTTTGCCTGCAACATGCGCTATGTCAGTAAATATAAGTTTCAAAATAGAAGAGCGAGGTAGTCAGCAGGTTTTAATGGCTTAACCTTCCATTTTCTCTTGCTTAATATGCCCTTTAATAACATTTAGATAAACATTTAATTTCTGTATGTAAAACATGGAGGAATAGAGCTTTCTTCTTGAGTATACGCAGTGTTCTAGTCCTAAAAAATAAGGGTGGGAACTCTCCTAGACTTCTTCTCCTCAAGAACAATTGCCATGTTGCACTTAACCCACCACTCTACATACACCTTTGATATCAATGTTTAAACATAAAGATCAGTTGGATTTTAGGGAATATTTATGATAAGTGTAATAAATATCATCGATGACTGTGACTTAATAAGGAAACATACAATTGGAACCTAATAAAAGATTCTCAGTGTGTGGGACAAAAGGGAACTCCCTTTGGCTGGGTGGAGTAGAGGTAACATCACTCTGCTCTATGACCGTGGTGACACAGGTTTGAATCCCGGCAAGAGCACCTCTCCAGTAAGTGTCCTTGGGCAAGACACCCAATGGTACATAGTCGCCACCCAGGACACATTTGAAAACGAGAGAAAATCTCAGTGTATCCTTCCTGGTAAAATACTTTTTCAAAAAAAAAAGCAGATGAACTGTGTTCCCATGCGTTCCTGCTCCACTTGACGTTGTGTAAATGTTACTTCTAGGTTATTGTAGTACCATTGTCATTTTACTCCTTTTCAAAAGTCATACTTGATAGCTTTAAGAAATGATTATGGTTTGAGTCTTTCTTTTAATTACGAAGTAACATATGAATAGAATTAGCATTCCGTATGTTTGCAAATTGCTTAATTCTACGTTCAGTTTGTACAAGTTTCTCTATGTGGCCTATGTTGACATTAGTGAGGTATGTGAATGTGTGGATGGGAGTTCTCACAAATGATATGGAAAATAATCAGATAACGCCAAGTAACTAGAATTAAGACTGTGCTTTAATACTAATTTAAAAAAAGTGCAATCTATATGCTTCATGTTTCTGAGCTTATAAAACATATGTCATGCATTTAAAACTTACAATTAATCATGAATTAACAAGTGAGTAAAAAATTACATTTATTTCAATGGATTAAACCACTGTGGACTGGAAAAACATTTTAAATCTAAATGATAACATTTTGATTATTTTAAATATGTTTGGTTATTAGCTAAAACTATGAAGTAATTAGTTGTAAACTATATTTGTGGTTTTTAGTTGCATTAAAGAGGTGATTAGGTTCTGGGATATATTTTCTTAAGTACAAAAGGTAGTCTTTTCAAAAACGAAAAAAAAACATCAAAGAAATGTTTTATGAAAGTGAAGTAGACAACTTACAGGCCCCGCAGGATTCATCGAGTTATTGCATTTCACATCATATGTACTTGATTTTCTCTGTCTCTGCAAATAATATATTTTTAATTTAACATGCAATGTTCTACACATTCATAATAAAATGTGACATGTTAATGTCCTCTGAAACTTGTATACCAGCTTGGTATTTATTGTCAAAAAAATACCGTATTAAATAAAGTAGGCTGGACGTGTATTTAGATTTCCCTGTTAATTGTAAAGACAAATATAAAAACTTCAGTGAAAAAATGTTAACTTTATGTCTCAACTTAATAATCTTTCTCTTTCCTTCAGGATAAAAAAAGCAAGCCTCACTGCTTTAGATGGATTTAATGAACTGCAAAATACTGACATTTTCTCTATAAAAGTCACACTCCATTTAATTGGGTAGTTAAATACATGGAGCAATATTAAAACAAGCTCGGAAAATGTCATAGCAATAAGAAACAAAACAATCAGTGTTTTATACATAATAATTTACATTGTGGAATTGGCTTGTATGCATGTAGGAATTGATGAAGTGTGGGTCATATGAGAACTTAAAATTACTGTATATCTTATTCTTTTCTCACGGCCATTTTTTAAATTCTTTCAAGCTGGTTTTGTGGATGGGTGGAATCTGCTGAATGACGTTGAAAAGTGAAGCTATTTCTAAAATACAAGGGAAAGACTTGTGTACAAAAAAGGGTTAAAAAAGACAAGCGATTTCAGCCGCGGCTGAAATGAATGGTCTCCAATTTGAATGAGTAGGATTCGGCCATGGCCGAATTCACCACTCCGGCCTTTGTCGTAAGAAACAAGGGTTAGGTTTAGAGTTAGAAATAAACGTTAGCATTAGGTTTACCAATTAGGTTTAGAAATTAGAAGTAGGTTTAGGGGTACAAATGAAGGTTAGGTTAGGGTTAGAACGAGGGATAGAAATTAGGGTTAGATTACTATTTGAGCTTCTATCAAGGTTACATTTAACCCTAAACCTATTTATGCTAAATTTTTAGGCAACAGATTCTGTCCCTTCTTCTGTAATGAATGCAGTGAGAATTAGGATTAGGGTTAGAGATCAGAGATAGGTTACCATTTGAACTTAATTTAGGATCATGGTTACATTTAGGGTTAGATTTTACCGTGACCCTAATCCCAATATTCTGCTCCATTTTTGTATATTTTTTTAGGCAGTAGATTCTGCCTCTTCTTTTACTGCGAGCGTCCAATTTTTGATGCTTCTAAAAACATGTCTTTTCCATAATAAGCCTTTTCTTACAACTACGCATGGCACCACCCTGGGTGGGTGCTACAATAAAACAGAATAAAAGTATGTGTTTAGGAGGAATGCCTTTGTCCCCCATGGCCCCCACCCAAGGACTAACACTCTAGTGCGGCAGAGGGGGCTAAAATAGAATGTGGGAAAGGGGTCATGCCTCAGTCCCCCAATGAAAAAAAGATAAAAGGTGTTGTTGAAATGATTTTAAAAATCATAGTGAAATATAAAATGCAGTGTAAGTTAAAATGTATTTTACATTTATATGTATCTCAGAATGAAAGGATTTTACATATCACAGATAATGCATAAATACATTATGGTATCTTAAACCTGTCCCATCTGTTTAACCTGGTCATTATTTCAGTGTCCTTTACTCAACATTTAATGAATGTGACTAGTCTTAATGCTTGAAGCTAATTCGATTGCTCTCTATGGTTAATGAGATTAAATTATGAATACCATTTGAAAAGATTTATTTTCTCTCTGCCCAGCAACTTTCATATACTCAAGAATCCACACCGAGGCAATAGAACCAAATTAATTTGTCAGTGTCAAAAAGTTGCACCTTTCTAATAATTTTGAAATAGAAAATGCCTGTCTTGATAAATCAGAATTACATTACAGTCATCAATGGTGTTATATAAAAACATAAACATGGAAATATTTTGTCTTTGAAATTCTTCTTTACTCGATAAAATGCAGTAATATATTTTCCTGTAATTTCACATTTTTTTAAATCTGATTATTGTTTATATATACAGTGTGTGTGTATATATATATAAATATCTCCAAAACTGATTTTTTTAAAATGTATTTATATTAAAATTTGTGTTTTAAATGCGCCGACGATGTGCGTCCACAATGTTATGTATTATAAATCATCAGAGTATAGCAGTATTAGTGATACCTTTTTATTGGACTATCATTACATTTAAAAGACAAGCTTTGAAGAGTGTACGTCTCTTCCTCGAGTCTGGAGCTATACTAAGCAAAACCATAGTTTAGAAGAATAAAGAGTCAAGCTGAAGGGGGGGGGCGTGTCATAAATACAAATAGTAGAATCTTATGGTCAAGGAATGAAAACAGAGTACAGATCTTAAGCCCCAACACAGATAAGGTTCTAAGCATCACTGTGAGCATCTGATGATAGGGCCTGATAGTAAAGAGTACATGAGCCAATTAGAAACAGGAAAAAAATACAACAGAAGAAAAGGGGGGGGGAGGAAAAAACATATAAACCAACTACAATGCGGAATGTTACGTGACATTATGATAGAGTGTTAAAAAGCCAGAATCTACATTGAGTCCTTCCTTTTATGGTGTTAAAATATGTGATCATTTTCATTTCAAATGTTCTACGTTCACAAAGGTCTTTAAAATGTCCTTTGAAGATTTTAATCCTGAGGTTTTGGACAGAGTGGCCTGTAAGATTGAAGTGATGTCCCACTGGGGTACAATATTTGTTTTCCTGGTGGTTCTTGATGTAGTATCTGTGCAGGTTCATCCTGAGATTCAGTTCGAGGCCAGTCTCACCAATATAGCAGCCCTGTTTTACAGGCCGTGCACTGGATCATGTACACCACATTGGGAGACTTGCAGAGCAGTGATGTGCGGTGAGGTCAGTGGCTGGTGAGGCACTGGCTAGTATCAGACCCAGATATACACAGGGTTACGCAGTTGCAATTTATGCATTTGATTATCGTTATATAGGAGAATAGAGTTTCACTATTTATAAAGTAAAGTTCGCATTTTTTTTTACAGTTCTAAGAGCATGCACTTACAATACTGACTAATAGAGAGCGCTATTACAACTCTCACTTTGAAATAAAGTTTGCATATAGGTTTTTAATGTTCAAAGAGCATGCACTTACAATACTGACTAATAGAGGGCGCTATTACAACTCTTTAAAATAAAGTTTGCATATAGGTTTTTACTTCTAAGAGCATGCACTTTCAATACTGTCTAATAGAGGGCGCTATTACACACATGCTGATGGCTGAGCTCTGCCTGCCCCCCATGACTGACGAGGACAGTCACATGACTGTCCTGTGTCAATCAATCCATGGTGAGCTCTGCCTCCCATGGGGGGGCACTTTTTTTAAGAAAAGAAGTGCTTGAGACCAATGGAGCTTTCCCACTGGCTCAAGCTTTCAATTGCTCTCAGTGCCTTTGGAGGTACTGAAGAGCATAGAACCAGGAAGCAAAGCCAGCTTGAGCTACGCAATTAGTGTAGCATTCAGCTGCGCAAATTGCGTAGGCTAGGCTGGCTCAGTGCTGCCCCTGCTGTCTGTGTAGGTGAATCACACACACGCACACAGAAGCCAGCAAACTGAAAGTGCAGGGGGAAAAAAAGCAGAGGACAGAGAAGCAGCGAGGGAGCGTGGAGAGGTGAGCATGAGAACTTTTTTCAATAAATAACATTTTATTTACAGTTTAAATATACACACATGTCATTACAGCACAATGAGCACATTCATTTACTGGAATGGCAGGGGAGGCCCTGACTGCACCTCCCTGGTGCAGAGGTATGAGCCCTTGATGTTGTATATGATGTTATTGCGTCAGGCAGCGCTGCTGTCACATATATATTGGCACAGTTGGGTTATAGGATGCAACTAGAGCGATCCGTGTGGTGTTTTTCTTTTCCTTGTAGAGCAGCAGCTGTCCGCGTGGTGTTTTCAGGGCAGATTTGATTTTTTTAAAAATTGTCCCTTCTTTTCACTTAAATGATGCAAACCGGTGTTCATCCCTGTCCCCAGTCTCAGAGCAGATTCGGTGGTAGCTCTTGACCTGGCCGTAGATGATGCTCTCTTTGGTGTGGTTGGGATGAAAGCTGGCCTTGTGGAGGTAGCTGGGTCTGTCTGTGGGTTTCCTGTACATAGATGAGTGCAGTGTGCCATTGGCAACTGATATTGTACAGCCCAGAAAGCTCACACTGTGTTTGGAGAAATTTATCTTGAGTTTGATAGATGGGTGGAACATATTGAATGTTTTGTGGAAGTCTAGAAGGCGTTCCACTCCTTCTGTCCATGTGATGAAAATATCATCAATGTATTGCAGATATTTGTGTGGTTTGTGAGGGTGAGTGTCCAGGAACCTCTGTTCCAGATCAGCCATGAAAGATTGGCGTATTGTGTTGACATTTTACTACCAATAGCAGTAATCTCATTTGTAGGTAGCAGTTATTGTTGAAGTTGAAATAGTTGTGTGTGAGAATAAATTCAATTAACTTGGTAATTATTTCACTATCATATTTATGCAGGGTACTGTGGGAGGAGAGAAATTTGAGACAGGCATTAATTATATCTTTATGTGGGATGTTACTGTATAGGGATTCTACATCCATAGTAACCAAAATAGTGTCTGGATATCTTTGAGTTTGTTGAGAAATCTGTGGTGTCCTGTATATAGCTGGCAGAGTTGTTACTAAGTGTTTCATGATACCCTCTATAAGGCTAGAATTTTTTTCAGTAAATGTGTACATACCTGTGATAATGGGTCATCTTGGATTCCTGGGCTTATGGATTTTGGGTAGCATGTAGAAAGTGCCCATACGAGGATTGGAAGGCACAAGATTTTCCAGTTATTGCTGTAGATGTTTGGGGAAGGACCTGATAAGTTTGACAAGTTGTGGGGTCTTGAGTCAATTTCTGGTAACAGTTTTCATCGGACAGTTATCTGTCACCTTCTAAAATGTAGTCCTGGATGACAGGGTTCCTCCTTTTAGCCATGTCCTCTAGGGCACAAACACAGTAACACTTCAAGTTCTTTTTGGCAGATTTTATTCTCTCACTGGACAGCAGTAGTGGTACAAGGCAAGCAGTAGTTCAAGGCAAGCACTCACAAGAACTTTTTGATTTCCTCCAGCTCTCTCCATTAGCAGGTACTCCCTCACTCACTCACCCGCACCAGCTTCCCCTTTTTAAGGCTCAGCAAGCTGCTTGATGGGCCACACCTGTGATTACAAGCAGATCTGACCTTGACCAGTGACCCAGGCTGGTAGGATAATGACCCACCCTTCTCCATTAGCCCAACCCCATGGACCCAGAACACAACTCCCAATATGTCCAGCTAATTACATGCAGTCAAAAAGGTCTGGTCTCACATACCTCCCATTTATGATCATGCCCTGCCTCCTGTTATATATATATATATATAACATTTACACATTCCAGTAATTCAGAGAACTGCTTGACCACAGAGCTCATGTTCTACATTCCCTATATACAGCAAGGAACTCTGGGTAGGACATACAAATGAGGTCTCCTAATTCCTAACCTTTTATGCATCCAGGGTCTCTTAACACACGGTTTTAACACAGAACCCTCCTTGCCAGGGCAATGACATACTAGGTAGCTATGCATATACACTTATTAATACAGAAGCCATTTGCACATCACAGCAATTCAAAGAACTGCTGTGATGTGCAAATGGCTTCTGCAATAATAAGCATAATTATTGTGCGGAGGCTTTTTATCTCACTTTCTGTCCTCCACCACAACCCTTGTAAATGTGTATATATATATATATATATTATATATATATATACACAGTATGTGTGTATATATATATATATATACAGGGCTCAAAATTTCCACTCGCCTACTAGCATTTGGGGACTGGAAATTAAGTGAGGGGGAGTGGAATTGCACACGCAGGCAGCACAATAAATTATTTTGTGCTGCGAATTCCAGCGGTGCCACGTAAAGCACGTGGCCAGCGTTCCCCTCCGGCGCGCCAAATACTCACCCTTCCTGAAGTTCGGGTCGCTGGGCAGTGATGCGTTCCTGCGGCCACTGGGCGCTCCTGTGACGCTGCCTCTCGGCTGGAGGCAGCGTCACAGATGCGCCCGGCGGCCACGTGACCGCATCACTGCCCAGCGACCGGAACTTCAGGAAGGGTGAGTATTTGGCGCGCCGGAGGGGAACGCTGGCCGCGTGCTTTACATGCACACGGCCAGCGTTCGAGCTGGGGGTAAATCCATGAGAGCTGGGGCAAATCCATGAGACCTGGGGGCCAATCCATTAGACCTGGGGGCAAATCCATGAGACCTGGGGGCAAATCCATGAGACCTGGGGGCCAATCCATGAGACCTGGGGCAAATCCATGAGACCTGGGGCCAATCCATGAGACCTGGGGCCAATCCATGAGACCTGGGGGCAAATCCATGAGACCTGGGGGCCAATCCATGAGACCTGGGGCAAATCCATGAGACCTGGGGGCCAATCCATGAGACCTGGGGCCAATCCATGAGACCTGGGGCAAATCCATGAGACCTGGGGGCAAATCCATGAGACCTGGGGGCCAATCCATGAGACCTGGGGGCCAATCCATGAGACCTGGGGCAAATCCATGAGACCTGGGGGCCAATCCATGAGACCTGGGGGCAAATCCATGAGACCTGGGGGCCAATCCATGAGACCTGGGGGCAAATCCATGAGACCTGGGGGACATATCCATCAGAGTTGGGGCAAATCCATGTGAGCTGGGGGCAAATCCATGCGACCTGGGGGCAAATCCATGTGAGCTGGGGCAAACCCATGTGAGCTGGGGGCAAATCCATGTGAGCTGGGGGCAAATCCATGAGACCTGGGGGCAAATCCATGAGACCTGGGGGCAAATCCATGTGAGCTGCGGTCAATCTCATATAAATTTTTATGAGGTCTGTTCCTATTGGAAAGCGTCACATGACATTAAATAAAAGTATCGGTACTCGGTATCGGTGAGTACTTTTAAAAAGTATCGGTACTCGTACTCGGTCTTAAAAAAGTGGTATCGGTGCATCCCTAAATAAAACCTTTAACAGTGGAATTTCATAAGATAATTTAAGGGGGTGTGTTTAGGGGCAGAGTTAAGGGCTGGGTAGGGGTTAGGTGGAGCAACTGGTGGCGAGTAACTCTTATGGCATGGTTAGTAGCTTGGGACTTGAAATTTTGAGCCCTGTGTGTGTATATATATATATATATATATATATCAACGCTTAGTTAAGGCTGAGTGCTACCCCTCCATGTGTTTTTCATATGTATTTCCTGGGTATTCACCCCTCCCTGCCACAGGTACTCCTCCTCTAGGTTCTATTTAACCTTGATCTGCGGGAGCTTCATGAAGGGACCTGTTCCTCAGTAAGTGAGTTTATCCCATGATGGGCAGTCATTAAGTTTGCAGAGTAGGACCTGCCAGAGGGTGGATTACATTAACGCTGTTGGCAGGCTTAAGCAATTCACGGGCGCTCATTGCGAACCAAATTTCCACCATTTTATTCAGCAAAGCTCAGAGTTATGAAATTTTCACCATGTGGTAAAAGCTGGTATTATGTACCAATGCATGGAGCTGTTGTTGCAGGTTTTTGAATGTGTTTGTCTGGAGTGCTCTCTCCATGGTTTTGTTCTGTATTTTATTTTGAGACGCACCCACACTGAAACGCTTAGTTAAGGCTGAGTGCTACCCCCCCATGTGTTTTTTATATATTTATATATATATATGTTACGGGTAAAGCCCGAAGTGCGGTTAATCCTAGGATCACCCGGATAATCCTGACATTACCCAAAACCGCTGGGTAAAGCTGCAAAAAAATGAAAATTTCGGACTTTACTTGGGTAATCTTAGGACTAACCAACTGCCCTTGGGTAACAGTCTGGAAGAGCTGAAAAATTCACACTTTACCCGGATAATGTGCAAGTCTGAAGCTTCACCCGGGTAATCTGAGGACTATCCACAGCTTCACCTGAGTAATCTGCAGAGCATCCAACCCCGCTTGGGTAAAAGTGAATGTTGCTATTATCTATGGATATTATCAACGAAAATGGCAAAAGACAAACATTAAAATGTATTAAGGATATAATGAATACACATAGTAACAGGATATGTTTCTTATATGAATGTGAAAGAGTTATTTTTATTATGTGTCATATGTGCTTAAATATCATTTATAAAACATAATAACCATTAGGTTACTTTTTATATAATATCTTTATCTTCATAAGTTAATTTTCAGACAATTAATGCACAGAGTTACATGACAGTTATTTAGTGTGGTTTGTGACTGTGGATTCAATTTCATTAAAAATAACAAAAACACAATTTTGTTATCAGTCAGATAACCGTTTGCAGCTTTATCCGGGTAATCCTTGGAATTCAGTCAACTGTAACCTGCTGAAAACCCAAGAAAAGCAGAGAACCCAGAGGCGTTTGGATATTTTGCAGATTACCCAGATAAAGTCCGATGTTTCGTTGCACATCGCACTTTATCCAGCAACACTAGGGTAATGTGCGAATTACCCGGTTAAAACAGTGCAGAAAACCGGAATACCCAGAGGTCTCTGGATACTTTGCAGATTACCCGGGTAAAGTCCGGAATTTGAGTCTGCTTATAGACTTTCATTGAGATAAATAATGCAATAGCAAAATTAAATGAAAAACACAACACTCAAAAAATAAGGAGAACATAACCTCATGTAAGAGATCACTGAGAATGGGCAGTGGCCCTCCGGTGAGTTCCCAATCATGTCTCATAGGGATCTAGCTCAATGGTGCAGTTACAGAGAAAATGATACCATATGTAAATCAGACAGTTATCAGTCAGATGATCATTCAGCCTACTTAGACTTTGTCAGGTGGTCTAATAAACTTGTTTCTGGTTTCCATTAGACAGTAATCCAGACATGGACCCCTTGCTTGGGGTGCCTAGAGAGATATGAATTATACATCCCTGTTGAGACCTCAGTAGGCCAAATTGATCATGTGGTCTGATGTATCTCACATGCAGAAAATACTTCTTTTGCATTTCATTTCTTGTCACCCTTTCTGAGTGATCACAGTCTGATTTGGATATGGGATTTTCTCCTCTTTAGTGACACTATCAAGCTAAAACCCTTTGAGCCAAAAGCCCACATAACCAAGCTTCAATAAAGTAACACAACCAGAATAAAATGCTGAAAAAGGAACACCTAGTGCACATGCAATGTCAAGAAATGTATATTTATTTATTTATAAAGTATTTTACCAGGAAGGATACATTGAGATCTCGCTCATTTTCAAGTATGTCCTGGGTTCAAGAACATTGAAATGTTACAGTCGTTACAGAAATACAAAGTAATAAAATACAAGATATTAAGAAACAACACAAATATACAGATTAACACAGAACATAAATATGTAGGAAATATATTCACTATGTTACATGTTTACAGGTGCATTCCCTATTGAGGTATGTTAATAGGGAGCTCTTAAGTGACTTTAGACTGGGGGAAGATTTGATGGCGTGTGGGATGCTATTCCATAATTGCGGTGCTCTGTAGGAAAATGAGGACTGAGCCACTCAGTCATACAATGTAGTAATATACACACACTATATAATATTCAATATATAGACTAAAAATCTTAATATGAGTGAAAAGAAAAAGGAACATACTAGAGCTTATACTTTAGTAGAAAAATAAAAAATTTAATTGTTTTTTTTTTCTCGATTTAAACCTTGGTGGGACAGAGTTCCCAAGTTCTCAATTTAAACACATTAGTGCACAAAAGTCCTATCATTCCCCCAACCAGCTCCCAGGAAACAAAAGTCTGGGATACAATCGATTAGCCATGAAGCATAAGGTAGAGCCCGGTTGTCATCTCTGCAGGAAACGTTGGGCCCCCAGTTTGTCCAACAAACCATCTGGATAATTAAGCAATTTGTATGGAGAGCCAGTCTCCCATCATTTTCTCTTGTTTGTTAGTACGGACATATAAACATCTTTCCAGGGATCTTATTACCACATGACACTCAGCTCACACATCGGTAAGATTGTGGATCAGTATATGTATATATATATCACTGTATTATTGTTGACCTTAAATCTAAACTCCCCTGCTGTACAGCTCATTAACATAGAGACCCAGAGTAAGCCTAGCACTGCAATACCAGGGCAAATTCAAAGAGTCAGCAGGGTTTTGGAGCGGTTTACAAATTCTTAATTGTAGCTCGATCTGTACCACTCTAATAGGTTTGTCATGCATAATTATGTTACTGACAACTTGGCATTCTCTTTACCTCTCTCTTTTATTAACCAGGTAATTTAGAATTCTTGTTAAAATGAAGTACCGGCTGGGTGGAGTAGAGGTAACATCACTGCTCTGCATGGAGAGAGCCTGTGGAGACATGGGTTCGATCCCGACGAGCACCTCTCCAGTAAGTGTCCTTGGGCAAGACACCTAACGGTACATACCTGCCACACAGGACATACTTGAAAACGAGAGAAATCTCAATGTATCCTTCCTGTTAAAATCCTTTCTAAAAAAAAAATAATAATCCTTGTAATAATGCAATCTTTGCACATGAAATTGCATGCTGTGTTTTCTCTACACATATTGAAAATTCAATGTGTTTCTACTGTTAAAAGATGGCAAATATACTTTTACTATTTCTTATTACTTTTGTTTTAATGCAGCAGGCAGGATACATAGAAACAATTAGAATGGGTCCTCATTTTAATCCCCAACCCTGTATTTTTGAGATGGGGCCTAATCTTGAACAGGTTAAGGAAATTTGGACACTAAGAAGACAAGTGTGGGTCATATGGGTCATATATATTATTTGATAAAAATTAGAAAAATAACTTCTTTCATCCCAAACATTGACAGAAACAAGTCTTTTTCGTTTATGAAAAACATCCCCTAAGAATGATCTTCTCAATCTGACTGCGAGAATTCAACAAATATTATTTTTTAATAAGACTAACCCTGTCCTGCCCAATATAATGTGGAAATAATACTGCTGTGGTAATGACCAGTAAATGTTCGTAGACATGTTCACAGAGAGTAGGTTCCCTATTCTGACCCTGCTGTGAAGATAATGGCTCAAGCCGTGCCACAAGCTTTGCTTGCAGCTCCAAATTATCAACTCCTTACTGTACATTAATAGGTGTTTTATATTTTTTTCAATTATTAGTTTGTCAGAGGAAAACAATATTGTATAAAGAGTAACTAAAAAGGTTCTTGTATGGTTATGACAAAGTAGATATTTGTAACCTACAAATGAACAGAAAATAAATTGTTTTAATGAAACAAGTTTAGAAATATATATAGATATACTGTAAGTCCTGAGGAAAGTTCCTACAGGAACTGAAACGTCAAGCTTTTCTATGTGTATTCAATAAATGTATTATTTTTTTACAAGTCTCCGTGTGCATCTGCGTTTTGTGGAATATACATATATATACAGTACTGTGCAAAAGTTTTAGGCAGGTGTGAAAAAATGCTGTAAACAAAGAATGCTTTCAAAAATGGAAGTGTTAAACATTTATGTTCATAAATTAACAAAATGCAGTGAATGAGCAAAAAGAGAAATCTAAATCAATATTTGGTGTGACCACCCTTTGCCTTCAAAACAGCAGCAATTCTTCTAGGTACACTTGCACACAGTTTTTGAAGGAATTTGGCTGGTAGGTACTTCCAAACATCTTGGAGAACTAATCACAGATCTTCTGTGGATGTAGGCTTTGTCACATCCTTCTGTCTCTTCATGTAATTCCAGACACACTCGATGATGTTGAGATCGGGGCTCTGTGGGGTCATGCCATCACTTCCTGTACTTCTTGTTTTTCTTTACGCTGAATATAGTTCTTAATGACTTTGGCCGTATGTTTGGGGTCATTGTCTTGCTGCAGAATAAATTTGGGGCCAATCATACGCCTCCCTTATGGTATTGCATGATGGATAAGTATCTGCCTGCATTTCTCAGCATTGAGAACACCATTAATCCTGACCAAATCTCCAACTCCATTTGCAGAAATGCAGTCCCAAACGTTCAAGGAACCTCCACCATGCTTCACTGTTGCCTGCAGACACTCATTATTGAACCGCTCTCCAGTCCTTCGACGAACAAACTGCCTTCTGCTACAGCCAAATATTTCAAATTTTGAATCATCAGTCCAGAGCACTTGCTGCCATTGTTCTGCACCCCAGTTCCTATGTTTTCATCCATACTTTAGTCGCTTGGCCTTGTTCCCACGTCGGAGGTATGGCTTTTTGGCTGCAACTCTTCCATTAAGACCACTTCTGGCCAGACTTCTCCAGACAGTAGATGGGTGTACCTGGGTCCCACTGGTTTCTGCCAGTTCTGAGCTGATGGCACTGCTGGACATCTTCCGATTTCGAAGGGCAATAAGCTTGATGTGTCTTTCATCTGCTGCTCTAAGTTTCCTTGGCTGACCACTGCGTCTACGATCCTCAACATTGCCCGTTTCTTTATGCTTCTTCAAAAGAGCTTGAACAGCAAATCTTGAAACCCCGGTCTGCTTTGAAATCGTTGTCTGGGAGAGACCTTGTTGATGCAGTACAACTACCTTGTGTCTTGTTGCTGTGCTCAATCTTGCCATGACATGAAACTGTCTTTCACAACCTCACCTTGGTAGCAGAGTTTGGCTGTTCCTCCCCCAGTTTTAAGCCTCCTACACAGCTTTTTCTGTTTCAGTTCATGACTGGGGTTCAACCTACGTGTGACATTGATGATCATTAGCACCTGTTTGGTATAATTGGTTGAACATACACCTGACTATAATCCTACAAAATCCCTGATTTTGTGCAAGTGTACCTATGAGAATTGATGCTGGTTTGAAGGCAAAAGGTAGTAACACGAAATTTATTGATTCGATTTAGATTTTTCTTTTGTTCGCTCACTTTGCATTTTGCCAATTGACAAAAATAAACAATCATTATTTATATTTCTGAAAGCATTCCTTGTTTACAGCATTTTTTCACACCTGCCTAAAAGTTTATTGAAAAGTCATATAAAAAGGGACCGACGTTTCGGCTCCTGAAAGCCTTTGTCAAGGTATGTCCCAACATACATAGTAACAAAATATAAATAGTAAGAATATCAACTCATCCCCCAATCGTGTGCCGCTGCGTCCGTGGCCACGCCGATGAGCTCAATAGCCGGCGCGCCTACTCTGGATGCCTTGCATGTGACGTAGATACCGTCACGTCATGGTGTGTGACGGTAGATTCCATTGCCTTGGAGACCTAACAATAACAAAAACACCATGATGGCCCCAAATGGGCTAAACACAAAAGGATTACAAGAACTCGGACAGGGATAACATGGAAAAAATAATTGCAGATATAACCTCATCTCATGTAGAATACTTTCGGTCTCAAATCATATAAATATGGAATGTAAAATTGAAAAGCAATTTGTGTTATATAAATATGCACTGCTAACCACGTTGTTCATGAAGTGTTATGTATACAAGAACTAAAAACTCTGAACTGTGAATCCGGTGATGGGGAGCTGGTGACCCAGATGTAAAATGTGATAAAAAATGTGTTAAGAAATGTGTTAAGAAATGTGTTAGAGATTGCGAAAAATGGGAAAGTGATATATACTAAATTCAGAGCACTCCACTATAATATATCTAAAAAGACCTAACTCAGAGGCATAGCAATGTAATAAGACAACCAGGGACAAGTCCTTTGTTTGAATCCTCCCACACCATCCTCGACAAATTGCAAGTCCCTAGCCAATAATTCTTTTATTACGTAAAGGTATGACATAAGGCTGATTAAAAGAATAGTAATAGTATCATTACAGCATTTACTTTTAAAAAAATTGCATTTTTGCCATACACTCATCAGACCCCATGTCAGCTGCATACACCCTTCAAACTCAATGACAGTCCCGATACACTCCTCAATACCTGAAAGCCACTAAATCCCCTCATCTCACATATCCACCTCCACACACCCTTCTCATTCCATGACAACCTGCGCATCTCCTGAGACCCCATGTAGGCCCCCATAAACCGCTCAACTCTTAGGCTAGGGTCAGACGAACGCAGTTTTAACGTGCGTTTAGCCGCACTTAGTCACGGCCGTGCTAGCAGCAAATGACGTCCAATGCCAGGCAACATCCGAAGAACGGCCGCACGAAAATTTGTCCGCGTAAAGCAAGTGGCAAACGAAAGCATTTTTTCGAGAACGTCAAACCGCTAGTACTGACATACACAGTGCGCTGCGTCCGCTAGCGGCGTGTGTGCGTGATTAGGAGACGTCAGACGCTGCTCATGTCCGACCTACATAACGTCCAGACACCCAAAGTTTCCTGGTTTGGATCCGTACAAAATCACGGCCGTAATTACGCATCGTATGACTGCTATCGCGTAGTCCATGAAAAAAAACATCTGTTCGTTCGGACGCACTTTTTCACAGACGACGTGAAAAGTGCGTTCATCTGACCCTAGCCTTATGACAGACTCTGCATCCCTCAGTTGTCATTTCAGCCACCACACACTCTGCAGACATAATGCACCCTTTTTTCCCATACTCAATTTAATTTCCACGATAGTCCCCACGTCCCGTCAGATCCTGTATCATTTCCATATTCCTTTTTTTTTTAAAGAATTTACATTTTTTATTTTGAAGTAATGTCAGCAACATATCATGCATACAAAAGATAGCGGCCTCACAGGGCCACAGTTGGTCTGATAGCTATATGCATATATGACAAAAAATGAATAAGGGAGGTAAATAAAAGGAAAAATAAAGCGCAGCACCAAAAATCATAGGCATATAATGAACTCAAAAAGAGGGGAAATGGGGGTCTCGGAGAACATCTGCGAACTTTCTAAAAATAAGTGGGGGGGATAGGGAAAAATACGCAAAAAAGCGAATAAGTCACTGCAATAAGAAAGAAAAATGGCCATAAGAAGGCATCAGCAAGTAAAAGAAAGAAAAGTCTCAAAAACCCAACCAGGGAGTGTCAAAAAACAGGGTGAGACGAGATGAAAAGGTGTCTCTGGGGTCCCATCAACCCGTATCTCAGAAAAGGGGGGGTCGTGCAGCAGGCAGGGCGCCATACGTGAAGCCTTTTATCGCTGTTGTTGCTCCAGCCAACGTGACACTGCAGCACTTGATCCACATCTCCAATAGGCCTCCAGGCATCCAGGAAGCCCCGGTATCCGCTCCCCCGCAGAGAATCTCCATCCACCATGTGGCGAAACCCTGCGCAGAAGGCCAGAGCAGCTGTACCAGCACACTCGGCGAGGAGGGGCCCTCAACTCCCCCCAAACCGAGATCTCGGCCTCCAGGTCGTGTCAGTGCTCTGCCCGGCGCTGCATGGGCCAGCACCCCGGGTGCACCACGTGAATCGTGAGCACCTCGTGGTACCTGCTCAGCCTCCGACTCAGGCACCAGCAGCCTCCGGGGCTTCGCTTCAATGCTCACATTCCTCGGGCCTCCGGACTCCGACAAGCCCGCACAGCATTCCAGCGACACAAGCGTGTCCTCTCTCCCATCTCTCTCTTCGCGGTTCCCCGCAGGGTCCGTGGTACGTGCCTCCTTGTGGCTTCCAGCCGGAGCATCCCCGTCCCCCGTCAGACCCGGGTCTACCACCCTCTGGCAACTTCACATGCATGGGTCATCCGTCGCCACACTCCCCTGGTGAGAGGACCATTCAGATCCTCCCCATCCAGGAGCCGTAAGCAGGCCTCCAGGCCATCCAAAAAGGTGTCCATGCCTCCCACGTGGGTCATGTGCCCATCTCTTCGCTCCCCGCCCGGTCCGACCGCCTCTCTACTCAGATCTCCGTCTCAGGCTGTCGAGAGAAGTGAAGAGAATCTTCTCCTCAGCCCCCAGCATATGGTCAGACCGTGCCAGGGCGTCAGGGCAGCCGGGTAGAAAAGACCCAGGGGTCGGGACAAAGGCCGCAAAATGGCCGCCAGCTCCTCGTGTCACCTCCGTTTCGTTGGCCGCAGGGAATGTCTCTGGTCCAGAGGGGGGGGACAGAACGGATCTCAGATCCGGTGGCCAGCTAGCCTGGGCCCTAAATCAAAATTCTCTGCGTTACAAGCTGTAGATAGGTCCCAAGGGCGACAGATGTGCGGAGCTCCACAGAAACACGTCTGCTCCCTTCGGCAGCTGGCCACGCCCCCATCATTTCCATATTCCTTCATATCAGCCCTCTTAACACCTCAAGAAATCATGACAGTCCTCATACACCCTTCAGTCTCCATGACTTTTCAAACCAGAGACCTTGTGTCTGACCATGAAAACTTCCAGACTTATTTTTCCCTTCATATTTTTGTTTTAAGATTTTATTTATTTTTAGTTATGGACCCTGGACATTGTCATCCAACTCGTAGCTGTCTGATTTGCAAATTCAGGCCTACTCTGTGAGTTGCTGGCAAGGAGGGTTCTCCGGTCTCCTTCACACTACTCTCTCTTTCTGTCATACTGAGGGAACTATACTGTAAGGTATGGATTCTGAGTGTCGCAACTTTGCACCTCACTTCATCACATACTGGCTCATGGAGTTGATCAATTTTGAACTTCCCTTCTTAGCCATGTTTTCACGGTCATTCACACCACTGCTATACTGTTATATAATATCATGTGTTATGTTTCAGTACTTTCAGTGTTCTGGACCAGAAAGAATAATTACAGATGTTAATGGACACGTTCATGTCAACAGCTGTAAAAACCTCAGTCATTTACTTAAAATTGATCTGTTGCATCATTTTCATAAAAAAATGAATGGTTTAAAGACAGATTCTGTTTTTTAATATGCTTTCCGCATTTATATTTCAGTGATCTGTTTCTCAGAGCAAAAGCATTGTTTACAAATCTCTATCACTTATCTTCTCAAATTACCTTTGTCTGAGAAATTTTGCTTACAAGCTGTCTGCCTTTACATGCATTCATTCATCATCCTAAATCTTGCTGGCATTGTAGGCTCCTGTTGGTGTGTTTGTCTTGCAAAGCTGAGGGTCAGTTTAATGAAATCCTTGCTCTGCACTGTGTAGTTTGCAAATCAGCTGCATGTAAATAGTTTTTTTCAATAGTTTGTTGGATTGTTGTGCCGTGAGATATGTCATATTATATATACCTTGTCTCATCATGTAGCCCTCTTGGGCCTGGTTTACACCTGGGCGTCTTACGTGCTCCTACGTGCTGTAAAATGCTCAAACAATGAAATCCCATTATTTCCTATGGGCATGGTTCCCACCTTGCCTTATTACAGCACGTAATGGGCATTTGCGCGTTTTCGTCATCAAAAACACGTGTATGAATGCACGTTCCACCCATGGCAAGAGGCACAAAATGCACTATAGTCTTTCTCATTGGACGCCTCTAAAGTATTTTTCATTGGACACCTCTGTAGTCAATCAAAGAACCATACGTACGACACGCGTTTCTAATTGTCAAAAACGCCAGGTAATACGCTCATGAAACGCCCGAGAAAAACGTGTGTAAAACGTGCATATGCGATGCGCTCAGGTGTGAACCCAGCCTTACAGGTTCATTTGTTCCTTTTCGTGTTCTTACAAATTATTACTTACTATGTACTACTAAAAGAATCGATGCTAAGAACAATTAAATATTTTACATGGTGGTATATAATAATGTGTGTGTGCATGTGTATATATACAGTATCTCAAAGTGAGTACACCCCCGTCACATTTTTTGTAAATATTTTATTATAGCTTTTCATGTGACTACACTGAAGAAATGACACTTTGCTACAATGTAAAGTAGTGAGTGTGTACAGCTTGTATAACAGTGTAAATTTACTGTCCCCTCAAAATAACTCAACACACAGCCATTAATGTCTAAACCGCTGGCAACAAAAGTTCAGTGCTGTCACATGAAAAGATATAATAAAATATTTACAAAAATGCGAGGAGTGTACTCACTTCTGTGACATACTGTCCTAACCTCAACATCTGAGGAAAGGGATTTAGGGGTTATTATTTCAGAGGATCTAAGGGTAAGTAGTCAATGTAATAGAGCAGCAAGAAATGCTAGCAGAATGCTTGGTTGTGTAGGGAGAGGTATTAGCAGTAGGAAAAGGGAAGTGCTCATGCCAATGTACAGAGCACTGGTGAGACCTCACTTGGAGTACTGTGTGCAGTACTGGAGAGCGTATCTCCAGAAGGATATAGACACCTTAGAGAGAGTTCAGAGAAGGGCTACTAAAATGGTGTACGGCTTGAAGGAGAAAAGTTACCAGGAAAGGCTTAATGATCTTAACATGTACAGCTTGGAAAAAAGACGAGACAGAGGAGATATGATAGAAACATTTAAATACGTAAAGGGAATCCACAAGGTAAAGGAAGGGAGTATATTTAAAAGGAAACAAAGTAGCAAAACAAGAGGTCTTAGATTAGAGGGGCAAAGTTTTAAAAGTAACATCAGGAAGCATTATTTTACTGAGAGGGTGGTGGATACATGGAACAGCCTTCCAGTTGAAGTGGTAGAGGCCAAAACAGTAATTGATTTTAAGCAGGCATGGGATAGGCATAAGGCTATCCTAAACAAAAGATAAATCCAGGTAAAGTATCCATGTAATTGGGCAGACTAGATGGGCCGAAAGGTTCTTATCTGCCGATATTTTCTATGTTTCTATGTACAGTTGTGTTCAAAATTATTCAACCCCAGTCTTGTGAATCTCCTGCCCTATTGACACAGCCCATCCAGCTTCAGGTGTTTGCATTTAGGCAGTTAAAAAGTAAACAGTCCGCCCTTTATAACATTTAAGACCAGCTCCACTGAGCCTTGGCTCTTGTGACATCCCCAAGTGGCATTCTTAAGTGGACATCCAGAGTTGTTTCCTGGAGTTGCGGGACTGGAGGAAGGAACTGCAAGGCCCACTTTTACTCTGGGTAAACGCACGTCTATATCATGCTTTCTCTCACGCTTCTACTCTTTACTTCTACTTTTCTCCTTAAATGGAACTCCTGCCCCTCTACCACCGACCCCTACACTATCTGCATCTCTCCCTCCCTCCTCTCGTCCCACATGATGGCCTCGCATGAGCTCCTTTGTTTCCTCAGAACATGGTCTCCCTCTAACTCTCGCGCTGCCAATCACTCCCACTCCCACAAATCCCATTCCCACCTTCTCTTTCTCACCCTCCTGCTGCTACTCTCTTCAGGTGACATATCCCCTAACCCTGGCCCCACAACACATCCAATACTTCCCTCTCATCCTATCTCCATCGCACATAAATCACCTCCCTGCAAGCCCAGCAACCTCATCCCCATAATCCCTCAGCGCCTGTCCTCTTTCTCCTGCGCCCTCTGGAACGCTCGCTCTGTGTGCAACAAACTCACAGCAATCCATGACCTCTTCCTTTCAAACTCCTTCAACCTCCTAGCTTTAACTGAAACCTGGATAACTCCCTCTGACACGGCCTCCGTTGCTGCTCTCTCACATGGCGGTCTACACTTGAGTCATACCCCCAGACCGGGTGAGAGAAATGGTGGCGGGGTCGGAATCCTGCTCTCTCCCACCTGCACCTACCAGCATCTCCCTCCACCCCCATCCCTCTCCTTCTCCTCCTTCGAGACACACTGCATCCGCCTGTTCTCTCCTCTGGCCCTCAGGGTAGCAGTCATCTACCGCCCACCGGGACCAACCTCCCAGTTCTTTGACCACTTTGCTACCTGGCTCTCTCACTTTCTGTCTTCTAATCTTCCATGCCTAGTTCTCGGGGACTTCAACATTCCCATTGACGATCCTTCCGCCCCTGCTGCCTCCAAACTTCTTTCACTCACGTCCTCCCTTGGACTCACACAATCCTCCCTCCTCCCTACCCACCGCGATGGTCACGCTATTGACCTTGTCTTTTCCAACCTCTGCTCCATTTCTGAGTTCAACTGTCGCCCTTTCCCCATCTCTGACCACCACCTTCTCTCTTTCAACCTATCTGGACTTCCTAAACACCCTGCTCCCCCACCCCGCACACACACTCGCAGAAATCTACAGGCTGTGGACCCCCATCAATTCTCCAACCTACTTCACCACCTCCCTCATACCTCATCCTTCACCTGCCCTGATGCTGCCACTAATCACTACAACACTACGCTTATCTCTGCTCTAGACACTCTTGCTCCTCTTCGACTCTGTAAGGCCCCACGCCGCCAGCTTCAGCCCTGGCACACCCTCCAGACTCGCTACCTGCAAAGATGCTCCCGCACCGCAGAGCGTGCCTGGAGGAAATCCCGCTCTGAAGCTGATTTTGTTCACTTCAAGTTTATTCTCCGGTCATACACCTCTGCCCTCCACTTGGCCAAACAATCCTTCTTCTCATCTCTTATATCTACGCTGTCCTCCAACCCTAAACGGCTCTGGTCCACCTTCAACACCCTCCTCTACCCACCTGCACCTCCCCCCTCAGCTGCCTTCAGCGCTCAAGACCTGGCAGACTACTTCCTCAGTAAAACTTTAACTATCAGAAGCAACATCCCAACACAAGATAGTTATCTGCCACCTCCACTCCCACAGGTCCCATCTGCCACCCTCTGCCGCTTCCTCCCAACCACTGAGGAGGAAGTCAATTCCTTATTGTCCTCCTCACATCTCACCACGTGCCCGCTCGACCCCATTCCCTCACATCTAATTCCTCCCCTCTCCTCCTCCCTCACCCCTGCTCTCACACACATCTTCAACCTATCTCTCTCCACTGGCTCCTTTCCATCCGCCTTCAAACACGCGCTAGTTACCCCTTTACTAAAGAAACCATCCCTAGATCCCAACTCTCCATCCAACTACCGTCCTGTATCCCTGCTTCCCTTTACCTCTAAGCTCTTAGAAAAACTAGTCTTCAACCGCCTCTCCATCTTCCTGTCCTCCAATTCCCTACTTGACCCCCTGCAATCTGGCTTCCGTCCCCTACACTCAACTGAAACTGCCCTCACCAAAGTCACCAACGACCTCCTAACTGCTAAAAAACACGGCCACTATTCTATTCTCATCCTGCTTGACCTCTCGGCTGCTTTTGACACTGTTGACCACCCCCTCCTTCTACTGACCCTCAACTCTCTGGGTCTCGGTGACACTGCACTTGCTTGGATTGACTCCTATTTATCCAACAGGTCCTTCTGTGTGTCCTTTGCTGGTAACTCCTCCTCCTCATTGCCTCTATCTGTTGGTGTACCTCAAGGCTCTGTCCTTGGTCCTCTGCTCTTTTCCATCTACACCTCCTCCCTGGGCAAAATCATCAACAGCTTTGGCTTTAATTACCACCTCTACGCTGATGACACTCAGATCTACCTCTCTACCCCTGATCTCTCTCCCCCTGTCCTTTCCAAAGTCAGTGACTGTTTATCTGGCATCTCCTCCTGGATGGCCTCCCACCACCTAAAGATCAACATGTCAAAGACTGAGCTCCTACTTATTCCTCCCTCTAATGCCGCCCCACCTCCTGACTTCTCGATCACGGTGGAGGGTATCACCATCTCCCCATCAAACCAAGTTCGCTGTCTTGGAGTTACACTTGACTCTGCTCTTTCCTTCATCCCCCACATCAAGTCTCTTTCCTCCTCCTGCCGATACCAACTGCGTAATATTTACAGAATTCGGCCATTTCTTACCGCTGTCGCCACAAAACAACTCATACACGCCCTGGTAATCTCCCGACTCGACTATTGCAATAATCTCTTATCTGGCCTCCCTCTGTCCCACCTCTCCCCCCTACAATCCATCCTGAACGCCTCCGCCAGGCTAATTCACCTCACCCGCCGCTCTGTCTCTGCCGCTCCCCTCTGCGAGTCCCTTCACTGGCTCCCCATCCACTGCAGAATTAAGTTCAAAATCCTTATCCTTACCTACAAAAGCCTCACTAACTCAGCTCCCCACTACCTGTCCTCTCTAATCACCAAATACACCCCAGCCCGCTCCCTAAGGTCAAACAGTGACCTGCGCCTAGCTTCTCCCTGCATCACCTCTTCCCATGATAGACTGCAGGATTTCTCACGCGCAGCCCCCACTCTCTGGAACGCTCTCCCTCGTACTGTCAGACTTTCCCCTAACTTCTCTTCCTTCAAACGCTCCCTTAAAACATTCCTATTTAGGGAAGCCTACCACCCAACTCACTGACGCAACCATCAATCACTCTCACCTTACAGTCCTCTCCTCCTGTTTCCAACCCCAACCCTCCCAGATTGTGAGTTCCTACGGGAATAGGGCCCTCATCTCCTCCTGTACTGTTTGTCAAATGTTGTTCAATGTATTGTAACCCTGTCTATACTGTGCTTATTGTACAGCGCTGCGGAATATGCTGGCGCTTTATAAATAAAGAATAATAATAATAATAACCCCCACTGAAATTGAGTGTTTTGGCCAGTTTGACATTGATTTTGATCATTCAGTCATCTTGCTTACAATTAAATCAAAGAGGCACGTGTAGGTCAGACAAATATAACATAACATTTATTATGAAATAACCACAAATGTCTTTTCTGTGCTCACCTCATTATCAGTTTTATTCAACCCCAAGTGACATTCAATCTTAGTACTTAGTACAACATCCTTTTACAGTTATAACAGCTTTTAAACGTGAAGCATAGCTTGACATATGTGTCTTGCAGCGATCTACGGGTATCTTCGCCCATTCGTCATGGGCAAAAGCCTCCAGTTCAGTCACATTCTTAGGCTTGCGCACTGCAACTGCTTTCTTTAAGTCCCACCAGAGGCTCTCAATCGGATTTAAGTCAGATGACTGCGATGGCCACTCCAAAATGTTTCAGCCTTTAATCTGCAACCATGCTCTAATGGACTTGGAGGTATGCTTGGGATCATTGTCCTGTTGAAAGGTCCGACGTCTCCCAAGCCTCAGGTTTGTGACGGACTGCATCACATTGTCATCCAATATCTCCTGGTAATGAAGAGAATTCATGGTACCCTGCACACGCTGAAGCTTCCCTGTACCTGCAGAAGCAAAACAGCCCCAAATCATGATTGACCCCCCGCCATGCTTCACAGTAGGCAAGGTGTTCTTTTCTTCATAGGCCTTGTTCTTCCTCCTCCAAACATAGTGTTGATCCATGGGCCCAAACAGTTCTAATTTTGTTTCATCAGTCCACAGAACACTATCCCAAAACTTCTGTGGTTTGTCCACATGACTTTTGGCATACTGCAGTCGACTCTTCTTATTCTTTGGAGACAGCAAGGGGGTGCGCCTGGGAGTTCTGGCATGGAGGCATTCATTACGCAGTGTGCGCCGTATTGTCTGAGCTGAAACTTCAGTACCCACATCTGACCAATCTTTTCTCAGTTCCTCAGCAGTCACACGGGGGCTTTTCTCCACTCTACGCTTCAGGTAGCGCACAGCAGTCGAAGTCAGCATCTTCTTTCTGCCACGACCAGGTAGCGTTTCAACAGTGCCCTTTGCCTTGAAGTTGCGAATGATGCTTCCTATGTTCTCTCTTGGTATGTTTAACATCTTTGCAATCTTCTTGTAGCCATTGCCCTTCCTGTGAACAGTAATCACCTCTTCTTTTGTCTTCCTGGACCATTCTCTTGACTTCACCATATTTGTAACCCCACCAGTAAATGTCTAGAAGGAGCTGAGTATCACAGTCATTTTAAAGCTGCCTAATTGGTGCTTATTATGCTTTATTGCTGCTCCGTGACATCCACATGTGTTTTCAATACCTGATTGAAACACTTGAATGAACCTCTGTTCTTCAGAGTGGTAGTCTTTAAGGGGTTGAATAATTATGTCAATGAAGAATTCACAAAAGAAACATTTACTACTGTATTACAAAACCAATTGATGTAATTTTAGTTGCATATGGTTCTTTAAAAAGTCCTTGTAGGATTTCATTCTGAATACAATTACAAATGTACACTAAATTCCCTAAAACCCTTTACAGCATTGGGGTTGAATAATTTTGAACACAACTGTATATAATCTTCACATCAAAATTCACTTTTAATACCTTACTTAACAAGACTCATTAAAATCATGGTATAATACCTTAGTTTTTGAATTCCTGCAGAGTATTGATAATGCTTTTGGAATCTTTCACTTGGTTTATATGTGGACTTTTAGTTATGCTATATTCTACCAGTTGACTCCATTTCTCTGGCCTACTATGAATAGCCTGTGTTGGAGAAATGTATGATCATACTATATATACATTCTGTAGGACGTTATCTCCTGGTTGGCGTAGTAGTATGTTTAATAATTTCTGTTCACATTTTGGTGCTTCCGTATGCTTACATATCCATTTGTCTGATTGTAAGCCTAACCACAACAGAACCAGCTTCATAGTAATGATTTCTCATTATAGTCGTATGCAATAAAACTTTTTTCCTAATTCTTATTATCGTTAGGGGACAATTACCACATTCTAAGGGTTTTATTACATTCTTCGCGCAAATGTTAACTTGTGCGCAAAAATGCATTAACGCAAGAGGCAAAACCCTTTGCGCAGAACGTCGTATTACAATGTCCGCGCAAAAAATGCATGTTAACGTCTACCGCGGGTGAACCTGCATGAATGCTGCACGAGCGTACTGTACTGCGCGTGTCCTATACTTAACATTGTGAGTGCAAATGCGTTTGTGCGCTGGTACGCGGATGGTATTACAGTCTATGCGCAAAAGTTAACGCACAGCGTTTGCGCGCATAATTTTAATGTCTTTGAAAAGCTGGTGTTAAAGGCAAATCTCAACGTCCTGGCCGAAACCAAATACACCAGCCCAAAAAATGCAGCAAAGTATAGTTCCACATTCTAAACATACCCAAACAATAAATTTGAGATGTTGTGCGTGTTTTTTTTTTTTCTGATACAGCATATATATACGCAGATTGACTTTGACAGGCGCAAAAACTTAACGTGAGACAATTAAGGTTCTTAATTCTGATTGGCTGAACCGCGTGAAAAAACAGTCCGCACCACGTTAATGCGCGTACGTTTTTGCGCGTCTTTTTTACGCGCGTTATTTTTTGACGGATGAAATAATGCGCGAGGATTGTAATACCAGCATTAATTTACGTGCATTGACGTTTAACGCTTTGCGCAAAAATTCACACATTTACCGTGCATTTTTGCGTGAAGAATGTAATAGAGCCCAGTGACCGTTTGGTCCCTTTCTTATTTTTTCATCAATTATCATGTTTAGAAGACCATATTTAAAATACTATTATGGCTTTGTGTGAAAGTTTATTCTGCTACAATGACTTAAAAAATTGTATTTTTAATAAGATCCATACACTTCTGGTACCCTGTAATTCATAACTATGTAATTCCATAAGTCTAGGGATGTTCATTCATTTCATATTATTTTGTTTAATAACTGGTATTTTGCCTTACTTGCATCACTGTGGAATGCATTTTGGCAATGCTGTAGTACAGTGAGCTCTTGTATTTACATTGGTGCAACAAATTTACATTGAGATTACTCTTGTTTTCAAGTATGTCCTGGGTAGTTTGTATGTACCGTTGGGTGCCTGCCCAAGGACACTTACTGGAGAGGTGCTCTTGCCAGGATTTGAACCTGTGTGTCTATGGTTATAGAGCATAGACACAAGAAAGGTGGGATCTTCGAGTGAGGCAAAAGAAATTTTATTCGGGTACAGCAGACCTCAAAAAAATAATCATGTGACGTTTCGACCCGCAGGTCTTAATCATACAGACCTGCGGGTCGAAACGTCACATGATTATTTTTTTGAGGTCTGCTGTACCCGAATAAAATTTCTTTTGCCTCACTCGAAGATCCCACCTTTCTTGTGTCTATTGTCTATGGGACCTGCGGCGTCCCTTCGGTGGTGACCTCGTGAGGTTTGAAGTCTGGGCTCCCTCCTGGTGGAGATTGCGGCATTTGCCTTTTTTCCTATGGTTATAGAGCAGTGATGTTACCTCTACTCCACCCAGCCGGTATTATTATTAAAAAACCTTAATGAATCAGAATAAAAAACAAGGAAGATATTTTCTTATCATACCGTTTAATAATTGCATGTTGTTCAGATGCACTACGTGTCCCTTTAATACAAAACTAGTTGGAAAGCCTGCCAGAGGGCAGTCTATTATTAATACTGCCCCAGCTCATGGATACTGCCCCAGCACGTGGATATACTGCCCCAGCTCGTGGATATTGCCACAGCTCGTGGATATATTGCCCCAGCTCGTGGATATATTGCCCCAGCTCGTGGATATATTTCCCCAGCTCGTGAATATTGCCCCAGCCTGTGGATATATTGCCCCAGCTTGTGGATATTGCCCCAGCTCGTGGATATATTGCCCCAGCTCGTGGATATTGCCCCAGCTCGTGGATATTGCCCCAGCTCGTAGATATATTGCCCCAGCTCGTGGATATTGCCCCAGCTCGTGGATATATTGCCCCAGTACATGGATATACTGCCCCAGCTCGTGGATATTGCCCCAGCTCGTGGATACTGCCCCAGCTCGTGGATATACTGCCCCAGCACATGGATATTTGCCCCCAAGCTCTCATGGATATTTGCCCCCACGCTCTCATGGATATTTGCCCCCAAGCTCAGACCCCAGACCAGACATGGGGCGGCTGTTCGAATGCTCTATCGGCATTCGGACAGCCGCCCCTGGAGCTCTCAGCCGCATACTTACCTTCCCGAGCGGTGAAGGGAAAGTTTCCCCGCTTCCGCTCGTTGAAGGACCCAAGCCGCGGTCACGTGGAACTCCCACGTGACCGCGGCTTGGGCCCTTCAAAGAGCGGAAGCGAGGGAACTTTCCCTTCGCCGCTCAGGGGTTGGATGCGCACGGCAGCCGGGTAGAGGCTGCGAGCGCAGCCTCTACCCGGCTGTTGTGTGCATCTTGTAACCGCTGCGGCGAGCGCACAGCCGGCTCGTGCCGCGGCGGTTGCATGCGCGCGCAGCCAGCCGCCGCTGGTTGCGCGCGCATGCGCAGAGTAGGCTTGGCGACGGACACGCCAAGCCTTACTCTTTTATAGTATAGGATAAGTGAATAAATGCAACAAGTAGCTGTATTACACATGCATAGGAAGTATAATAAAATGTTGAAAAAACACAACGGGAGTTAGTCAGCAAATTTCAGTTTTTGCTAGTGTTCAACATTGAAACAGGCCAACATTTCACAAAAGTAAAGTGCAAAGAGGTTTAAGAGGAGTTGCACGCAGCTGTGTGTTCATGTTCTGTTGAAAAATGCATTCTCTCTTTATTATAATTGAAACCATACATATTATTTTAACTGAGCATCATAATATAATTGTTATCATGATCAGTTATATACCGCCAAGAGGTTTTGCAGTGCAATAACCAACAGTTTGTTAGACAAAATTACAAACTAGTAAAAAGTGGTGTAGATGGCCCTACTCAGATGGGTTTACTGTCTAGAGATATTGGGGTGGAGGTAGACAAGGGAAGTTTTGTTGGTCGTCATTAATTAGAATCAGTAATGTGATATGCTAATCTGAAGAGACTGGTTTTGAGTGACTTCTTCTTGAAGGCCTGAAGAATTGGGGAGAGTCTGATAGGTTGTGGTATGTCATCCCACATGACCAGCGCTGCCTTGAGAAGTCTTCGAGGCATAAGGCTGTAGGAGTGGAAACAGAAGATGGGTACTTGCAGACTGGAGAGCTCTAGAAGGGGTGTACTTGTGTAGTATGGAATATATGTAAGCAGGGGTCAAGTTATTGAGGGGTTTGAACGCCAGCATTAGTAGTTTAAGTTTTATACTGAAAGATACAGGAAAACAATGAAGGGACCGTCAGAGGGGAGGTATGTGAAGCGCGTTGGGTGAGAAATTTCAACCTGAAAGCTGGATTCATTAAAAATTGCAAAAGGGCAATACAGGCATTGGGGATGCTAATAAGAAGCGAGTTACAGTAATC
The DNA here is from genome assembly GCA_009667805.1 of Leptobrachium leishanense. Classification (NCBI taxonomy): domain Eukaryota; kingdom Metazoa; phylum Chordata; class Amphibia; order Anura; family Megophryidae; genus Leptobrachium; species Leptobrachium leishanense. The sequence goes on along the minus strand of CM019072.1, from coordinate 97,057,120 downwards.
AATGGGTGATATAATAAGCGCATGGATGTGTACCTTAGAGGGGGATACAAGCAATGTTTTTAAGAGGATAATAACAGGATCACGATTTGTATTTTTCTGGAAGCATTGTCTTGGCTTTTTTTTTCTCTGCTCTATAAATACACAGACAATTCTAATAGATAAGAATCATGAGATCAGATATATTGCTTTCTCCATAATGTGGAATCCAGGTCACTAGAAAGAAACCTGTTTTAATCTGTTTCTTTGAACATAAATCCATTAACCTGCACTGATAACCTAACCCTTACTTCTTGACAAAAACAATGCAATAAATGATAGCTTTGAACTAACGCTTGATTTCTTTTAATCAAGTACACTTTAAAGTGTTTCTTTCTCAAGTCTAGTGAAAAGTTATTGTGTTTGTGTAATTGTGATATGTTCAGTAGAAAAATTAATACAACACAATTAAGTATTTTTTCTGTCTTGTTTTTTTATATTCGAAGGTTTATTTTTCAAAAAGAAATAGAAATACAAAAATAGATTTATTCATGGTTTCTGGTTTCTTCTTTTTTGTAGTACTGTTATATAAAACTGGAGACCACTTGCCAATTAAAATTAAAAATTGACCCTAAATAACATTTTAGGTATCATTTGAAATGCTTTCTCAGTGGTTTTATGGTTGGATGGAACTAAGGTATTAATATAATTTTCGTTGACACCTTCTGCCCAATTTTATTACTAAGCACATAGGCACTCCCTGTAATGGAAGCATGATAAGAATCTCAATGACATATTTCAATTTGCATTTTACATAAAATAATTTAATTTCATTTTATTATAGGGATACTAGCTTTTGCATCATTCTCTGATGACATTTTTGAATGGGCTGTGCATTGTATTGATGCATGCCATTCAAGTTCTCACTGACAAGCAGGCCCGTCTTTAATATTGATTGGACCCTGGGCAAACATTATCTTGGCCCCCCCCCCGATAGCCCGCACACCGCATGATTTTTCTCTCCACCCAACATCCAAAAAACCCCAAAACAAATACATCATGGACTTATATAATAGAAGACATATATATTTACACACATTCTATATACATAAACACATAATGTATAGACTGGACAACAAGAACCTGCATTTATTTATACCACAGTAGTAAGTTATAAAATGAAAGTGCAGTATCTGGGGTAGTGAGTGGAGAGGGTTAACTTCCCTTACCCAAAGAATTTTAAGCTCACTCCCCACATGCTGCTCCCGGAATGCAGCCTGAGGCTCGTTCAGTTGCTCAGCCGCTGCAAGTGCTAAGTTAGCAATTTGCCACTGAACGCTGTTCTGCAGCTCAGCGATCGGCACTGCTAACTTAGCACTTGAATCCAAGGCGAGAGGTGCTGCAGGGTTAGCTGAGTGTGACGTACGAAAGATGGCCGCCTCCACGGAGAAAATAATCCAATAAGGAAATGTTCAGTTTGTAGGTTTGGTGGAGCAAAACATTAACAATAAAGATGTAATAAAATGGACAAAAGTGGATTTTGCATACACAGCACCTTTCAGTAAGCAATCCTCTGCCCTTTCGCTTCCATATTCACAGCCAAAGCGTTCAGTGAGACGGCTGCAGCAAACTGATCTGCTGCAATGGAACAATTCAGCAGCTGCTGAGGAACTGAACACACCTCAGATCACTGACCGATAAGTGCTGCTTGCTTGAAACCATGGGCAGCTCCTTCTCCCAAACCTCTGCAGCCCCCAGAGTCAGATTGCAAGCTCAGATGTTTAATTTCTCCCTGTATTAGGCTGTGCACACAAACCTTGCTACACACAGATTGTGACAGTCACCCTCCCTGCACAGCTCTTGCTGCATTAAGGAGAGGAGCCTCTGAGCTGAGAGCTGGAGGGTGAATGTGATGTGCAGCCAGTTTTTTAGCAGGACCTGTCCTGTGTTTCTCCTAGGCCCCCCCCAAATACCAGGCCCCCCTCCAGCGGCGTAGCGTGGGTTGTCAGCGCCCGGGGCAAAGCAAGAATTGCGTGGCCCCCCAACCTGTGGACACAGTAACACACCCAGATTCCCTTCTACCAGTAGAGTATTGACCCCCCCGTTACCCCACGAGCACATGTATTGTATATTAACAAAATACTGATATAAAAATATTAAACACACATGCCCCCAATGCAACACCACTGCTACCAGTCACCCTGTCCCATTATACCCTAGCATAGTTCCACTCTCCCAGTACCTCCCAGTCACTCTCTCCCAGTATCTCCCAGTCACTCTCTCCCAGTCACTCTCTTCCAGTACCCACACTTTCTCCCAGTACCCCCATTCACTCTCTCCCTCCCAATACCCCCAGTCACTCTCTCCCAGTGCCCCACTCTCTCCCAGTACCCCAATCACTCTCTCTCTCAACTATCCAAGTACCCCCAGTCACACTCAGAGCCGTAGCTAGCTCCTTTTGCACCTGAGGCAAAAACAGAAAATTGTGCCCCCCCCACATAATTTTAAAAATCAGAGTCCCCGACCAGTGGCGCAGTGCTAAGCCCCTGGATGCTCCCCGCGACCAGAAGCAGTGGATCGGACCACCCTTTGTACCCTACATATATAGTGCACACTTAGTACATGTACAAATACAGTACACACAGAATACATGCATCAGTGGTGTATTTAGGTTTTGTGCTGCCCTAGGCCTGACTAAACTCGTGCACCCCCTAATTTAAATTTGACGCACCCCTTCCTGTCAAGGGCACACCTCTTCCTGGTTAATCCCCACCCTTCCTCTTTAAGCTCCACCTTTTCCTCTTAGAACTCCGCCTTTTCCTCTTTTTATATTAAAAGTGGATACCAAGTGCCTACTTGTATATTTTGTATACCATTTCAAATGTATCTGTTGAGATAAAGAAAATTATGAAATGTTTAAATTCAAGCATTTTTACAAAGAACAGCCACGCATGTCAAGTATACTGGATCACAGCCGCTCTAATTGGTTGAACAATAAAATCCACAGAAACGTGCACTGCATACTGTATGAGCATATCACAGAGCTGCACAGCAATAAAACCCACAGAAATGTGCAGTGTGTATGAGCATATCACAGAACTGCACAGCAATAAAACTCACAGTAATGTGCAGTGTGTATGAGCGTATCCCAGAGCTCCAGGGCAATAAAACTCACAGTAATATGCAGTGTGTTTCACAGAATCCACAGCAATAAAACTCCAAGCAATGCAATGTTGTTTGGTGTTTGTCAGCGTATCAGAATCCACAGCAATAAAACTCCCAGCAATGCAATGTGCGGTGTGTATGAGTGCATCAGAATCCACTGCAGTAAAACTCCCAGCAAACCGAGTGTATATGAGCACACAGCAATTATGCTGTGGAGCCATCTTGTCAGCAGTGGGGTGCCACTGTCAGAGGGTGCACTGTAGCTTTGATTCCCTTCCCGGTTGGTGTTCAGTCCAGAATAGAGTCTGTGTTAACGAAAGGGCGGGCAGCTGCGCGCGTGCGTTTCACGTGGTTCAGCCAGTCATGTGGTACTGAGACTCAGAGAAATGGTAGTGAAATGCCCTGATGTTCGGTGGTTTCAATCAGCAGGTTTATTCAGGCGAACCCCATAGGTTTCAATGTTAAAAATATTCCCGTTTTTATGCAATATCTAATAAATCATTTATTATTTTAATCTGCAGTAAAAAGTCTTTACTTATTGATTTTTTTTAGTACCCTTTAGTCATTTTTCAGATTTTTTTGGGGCAAAATTCCCCCCCCCTTTTTTTTAATAGCAGTTTTTCTTTTTTCTGTAACAGAACTTTTTATTATCAATCATAGGATTTTATATGTAAATTCCAGACATTTTCGTTCAGTAGTTCTTTTGAAAACAGCAGGCCACGGGTTTGCGGTGGCAGCATTCAGCGGCCGACTCCATGCACTTTGGGGACCCTGCGGTGAATAGTGAATTCACTGCAGGGTGGGGAAATTTTATTCTCCTAAATGCAGGGAACTACAGAACACCAAAACGTTGGCGTCATTTCGGTGCTCTGTGAGTAACCCATTTAGTGGTGAGGTTTTTTGCTGCCCCCTGGAAAGTGAAATTGAAAGTGTAAATTAGTGAAATCTCAATGTATCCTCTCTGGTACTTTGCAAAAGTAAAAAAAAAAAAAAAAAAAAATTCTTTTTTTAGGGGTGGGGCCACCCAGTGCGGGCCGCCGCCCCCTGGAAAGTGCCGCCCTAGGCCTGGGCCTAGTCGGCCTAGGCCAAAATACACCAGTGACATGCAAGTATAGCAAAAGAACATATAGCATAATATACACCACCCCAGAATAATATACACAGCACTGAGCCCCCAGACTATTTTCCCCAGTTCACATGGATATTATTGACCCCAGCTCATATGGGTATATATTGCCCCAGTTCACATGAATATGCCCCAGCTCATGGATATTGCCCCAGCTCTCATGGATATGCCCCAGCTCTCATGGATAATGCCCCAGCTCTCATGGATAATGCCCCAGCTCATGGATATTGCCCCAGCTCTCATGGATATGCCCCAGCTCTCATGGATAATACCCCAGCTCTCATGGATAATGCCCCAGCTCTCATGGATAAATCCCCAGCTCATGGATAATGCCCCAGCTCTCATGGATAATGCCCCAGCTCATGGATATTGCCCCAGCTCTCATGGATATGCCCCAGCTCTCATGGATAATGCCCCAGCTCTCATGGATAATGCCCCAGCTCATGGATATTGCCCCAGCTCTCATGGATATGCCCCAGCTCTCATGGATAATACCCCAGCTCTCATGGATAATGCCCCAGCTCTCATGGATAAATCCCCAGCTCATGGATAATGCCCCAGCTCTCATGGATAATGCCCCAGCTCATGGATATTGCCCCAGCTCTCATGGATAATGCCCCAGCTCTCATGGATATTGCTCTCATGGATAATGCCCCAGGTCTCATGGCTATGCCCCAGCTCTCATGGATAATGCCCCAGCTCTCATGGATAATGCCCCCAGCTCTCATGGATATATGCCCCCAGCTCTCCTGGATAATGCCCCAGCTCTCATGGATAATGCCCCAGCTCTTCATGGATAATGCCACAGCTCTCATGGATAATGCCCCAGCTCTTCATGGATAATGCCCCAGCTCAAGGATATTGTCCCAGCTGTCATGGATATGTCCCAGCTCTCATGGATAATGCCCCAGCTCTCATGGATAATGCCCCAGCTCTTCATGGATAATGCCCCAGCTCTTCATGGATAATGCCCCAGCTCTCATGGATAATGCCCCAGCTCTCATGGATAATGCCCCCAGCTCTCATGGATATATGCCCCCAGCTCTCATGGATAATGCCCCAGCTCTCATGGATATGCCCCAGCTCTCATGGATAATGCCCCAGCTCTCATGGATATTGCTCTCATGGATAATACCCCAGGTCTCATGGATATTGCCCCAGCTCTCATGGATAATGCCCCAGGTCTCATGGATATTGCCCCAGCTCTCATGGATAATGCCCCAGCTCTCATGGATAATGCCCCAGCTTTCATGGATATGCCCCAGGTCTCATGGATATTGCTCTCATGGATAATGCCCCAGGTCACATGGATATTGCCCCAGCTCTCATGAATAATGCCCCCAGGTCTCATGGATAATGCCCCAGCCAGCTCTCATGGATATTGCCCCCATGTCTCATGGATATCGCCCCCCAGATCTCATGGATATCGCCCCCCCAGGTCTCCTGGATATTGCCCCAACTCACCTCTCCTTGCCGGCGGACGCCTGCTTCCTGCTTGAACGGCCGCTGACAGGAAGTGCAGCCACTCGCACTTCTTGTCAGCGGCCGTTCAAGCAGGAAGCAAGGACTCGAGCCATGGCTGCGCCCCTTCACAGCTGTGCCCGAGGCAGGCACCTCAATTGCCTCGCCCTTCCTACGGCCCTGGTCACACTCCCCCAGTATCCCCAGTCATTCACTCCCTGAACCTCCAGTCACCCTCTCCCCGTACCCCCTCACTGTGTGTTGGTCATGCTGCTCTGGTGTCACACAGTGTCACCTACCTGCGTGGAGTTGCTGGTGGCCTGGGTGGGGGAGCTGTCCAGGGGGCTTAGCGGAGACCAGATTTTAAATGTGCTGCAGTGCAGGCGCCTCCCTCCCTCCTTCCTGTACAGCGGCTGCAGGGCTGCCAGTGGCATGACCTGGCACAGGGCGTCAAGGGGGGCTGACAAGCGTGGTACAGGGTCAGTGTTCTGTCGTATAATGCTGCGCTGCTTCACATGACTCTTGCGTTAAGGAGGAGTCAGGACAGACTTTCCAGTCCTGGTCCTCCCTTCCAGACGCTGAGTGCTAAGTCACTGCCGGCACCGTAAACCTGGTGGCTGCCCGTGAAAGGGCCTCTCACGGACACCATTGTCCGTGAGCAGACACCTTGCTGATCCCTGCTAGAAAATATTAGTGGTTCAAATTTCTTTTGAAATTTTGCGCCCCCTTAGAAAATTGCGCCGGGGCGACCACCCCCAAGGACCCCCCCACGCTACGCCACTGCCCCCCTCAAATACCTTCTTGTACGCCAGCAGCACGTGGAGGCTCATGGCTCTGTCTGTGGAAGGAGGGGGTGGAGTCAGCACAAGGAGCTGCAGCCTCCATGTGAGGTCCTTTGATTAGGGTGTGTCCAGGCCTATGCAGTCTGGAAACCTCAACAGGCTTCCTCCCATTTGGCCCCGTCCCCTGTGGCACGCCCTCTCTGACATCATCAGAGGGGGCCCACCGGACCTAGGAAGGCTGCAGTGCTTCCACAGAAGCCTGGGGCCTCCAAAAAACACAGAGCCACCACTGTAAAACGGCCCCAGCAGCCCCCAAACGAAGCAGCCTGCTTTGGGCCCCTCAACTATGACTGGGCCTGGGGCAACTGCCCCTTTTGCCCCTCCTTAAAGACGGCCCTGCTGACAAGTTTCTTTACAGCATACAATAATAAAGCCTGATCTGTGATCACAAACATGTGCAGTAATCATTCGATACCTTCTTTCTTAAAACATTGAAGGCAATGGTCTAAAGGTTTATAGCACCTGTGCACACCTCCCAAGAGATCATATTTACGAGGAACAGTTCACGAGATACATTGGGTCAAAATGCCTCCGTCTGTTCTCTCTCCTAATGTCCCTCTTTTAGTGCAAGAGAACTGCAAAGCCGAACTCCCAACATTGAGTCTCTAAACTATCTCTTGAAACCTGTTTTGGTGCAACTAAGATTCCTTGCTCTTGTTCTAAATTCTGCTTTTGCCTTAAATGCTCCCAGAAGGTCCCCATACCACTTAGTCTAGTTTCTGGCCATGCCTCCTGTGACAAGCACCCACTATCTACCCAGTTGTCACGTGTGGAGAGAGGGTGTACCAGGGGTTAATAGCTCCAAGCCTCTGGACTTACAAACTCTACCCCTCTCAGGACCTCAGGTTATGCCATCCTACCCCCCCAAAACTGTACACATCCTCCTGACTATACGCTGCCACCACAAAAGTATTCTGGCACTTTTGAACCCCCTGTAGCTGTACTACCATATACAGTTAATGTCTCCCAAATGGTAAATTCTATGGTAACGCTAACACCAGAGCTTACAAGACAACATGAATCACCTAGAACAAAGAGAGTACTGGGTTACAACGTTTTAATGGCAAAAGACAAAAATAAACTTTGCACTGTGCCAATATCCCGTAAACAAGAAATACAAAATATAATAAAATAACAAAACACAGAAGCCTAGCTTACATAGATAGCTCTTCCATGGGTATTTCCGCTTGTTAGTCCCAGAAAGTTCTTAGATGTTGCTTCATCAAATGTCCTTACAAAATACAAATTGCACTCTTGGGGCACTGGCCCTTTGTCTGTCCAACACTCACCAACCCCCATCTATTTGGTTCATGTATGCCATTCCCTGGATCATGTTTTCATCAAGCCCTCCATCCAAGAGAGCAGATTATCCGATAATGGGTCATAAATACTACACGCACATGTCATTGACGCATCTGGTCTACCCTATTGAGATATTAAGAATCTTAATAACTGCCAGTTAGGCTTTGCCATCCCCATTACCCTGATATTATTAATCAGCAGAACAAATTGTTTCATTTGAGTCCACACTTGACCCAGTTATCGTATTCCTTTGTTCACTGCGCCAACGCCAACTCTTTTGGGGAAAAACAGGAAAACCCCCCACAAATTCTGTGTTTTAAATCTGGCACAGCGTAACTACCATGCCTGTGCATGACACCTCCAACAATACAAATGTCTATCTTTGGGTTTTTAAGTTAACATTTATACCTTTTGGATAGTTCATTAAACAATAACCAGATAAATACACAAAATGGATATTCCAGTGCTGTGTTGCTGTGTGTTTATTATTTAAATGTTCTTTAGTTGAGTTATGCTACAGTATATATTAACTTTTACAGGTTTTAGATAATTTGCTTAAAAAAATAGAACACTGACATATTTGTAGCAGGTTGTCCAACTGTAGTCAGTGCAGAAATTAAATATAACCTGTTTATGGCCTGAACAATTAAATAAAAGGCTCTATTCTAGTTTAGTTGGTTATAAGGAGCTGAAAAAGTTGGCTAAGTAGTTAAGCTGTATCGACTGTATTACCAGCTCTACTAGGAGTCTTTATGGTAGAGACCAGACTCCTAAAATTTGGGAGCCACCAAACCCGTAGTGAGATCGAATGTAATCAAGCTTGTGGGATGGCGCAGGGTTAGTGAAAAGGACACTAGAGAACTATCTGTTCTCCATGTCCTTCTATTTGTCTATATAGAAGGCAGAGTACACCTGACTCTCTCTTGTGAGAAGAGGGGTAAGTTTGGGATTTTTCACAGTATTTTTTTTGTTGTTGTTTTATGTGACATTCCCAAATCAAAATTACTTGATATCAGGCTTTGGCATCTGATCATGTTTTTTTCAGTACTGGCTGCAAGTTAAAATACCAAGCAATCATGGCATTGTTTGTTCTGCACCACATTGACTTTTTCTAGGAAGTGAAAATGTGTTTACAGCAGCCATAAAAATCTAGCCGTAATAGCAGATTGCAACTGAGCTAAAATAGCTGTTGAGCTGTTGACATTAACAAGTGGAGTCCTTTATATTTAATGTCTCACACATTAATTATTATGGTTTGAGTGGAAAAGGACTAGAGTATTTCCAAAACATTTGAATTCCTAAAATACTGCTAGTGCACAGAAAATGAGCTTGTCGTTGTATTCTGTTGCTTTGCACCTGTATGTAATATGAAAAGGAAGATTAAAATCTTTTTCATTGAGGGGACAGAACAGCTGTCACACGGGCTAACTATAGTGAGCTGATTTTATTACTCTTTGTTCTCAAATAACAAGAGGATGTCTTTTCACACAATCACCAGAGGAATTCTAATGTGCATACAAATATGGAGTTATTTGCTACAAGGTTTTATCCATGTCTGCCTTTACTTTTATTTGATAAAATAAATGCTATCACTGCTACTTCCTCTGCATTTTGTTTATTGAGATAAGTTTTACTTATGTCAATAAGATGGTTACTTTTTTGGAGTTTGAAATTTTCCTTTGTGATATTTTGTGTCTGCATGGGGACAGGCATCCATGGTGTAAGTAGTAAAACCCGTTTAACAGTAATATGTCTCAGATATTGTTAAATTTTAAAAAATATGATATTGTGAAAGAATGCATGCATAACTGTTATATTTATTAGTTATTTACGAATAAAGTTTTTTTACAAGGAAGGATACATTGAGATTTCTCTCATTTTCAAGTATGTCCTGGGTTCAAGAACATTGTATTTCTGTACCTACTGTAACAATTCAAAGTAATAAAATGCAAGATATTAAACACAAATATACAGATTAACAGAACATAAATATGTAGGAAATATAGTCACTGTTACATGTTTACAGGTGCATTCTGTATCGAGGTATATTAATTGAGATCTCATAAGTGACTTTAAACGGGGGAAGATTTGATGGCGTCTGGGCGGTTATTCCATAGTTGTGGTGCTCGGTTTACTCACTACATATGCTTGTTCACGATATGCCAAGCATTATTGTGTACAATCATATGCCATGAGGAAATCCACTAGTCTACTTTATATAAGCACAATAATGAATGTTGTTTGTCCTTAAGGCTAGGGTCAGATGAGCGCATTTTGTACGGACTGTGCGTCCGTGCAGTACGGACGTACTTTCTGACTGACGACAAGGTAGTGGCCACACAGTCAGTTTTTTTCACTGACGTATTTTTTGACTGATGTAGCAGGGAAAATAAATTACAATGAAAAAACATTCTGTCCGTCAAAAATGCTGGACGTATAAATGCAGTCCGTCTGACCACGTTCCATCACTCACACAGAAAGCTATGTGGACGTTGCAGACATGGCACACTCCGCACGTCCGTTCTATCAGTATTACGTTCTTGCCTAACCTGCGTCCGTTTGCAGCGTCCGTCAGCCTCCGCACTTCTGTGCGCACGTACTTCGTGGGTGGGGCTCCATTTAACACAATGCTATCACGGACGTACTTATGTGCGGGCAACACGGACGTTAACACTGTGTTCGTCTGACCCCAGTCTTAGCAATAAAGTAGATAAAAAAGTAAATTGAATATGTTGACTTTAGCCTGTTGGACAATCCATAACCAATATAGAATTTCAAATGCCCAAGTAATTGATGACTGACTATTTCATCATTTAACTGAGTTTATACATTGACATATTACAGTGATTAACTGCAAATTAACTCCGTCTTCCTTACAATTTATACTTTTCTAGAACTTTGATTTTCTCTCATATCAAATTTTAAAATCCTCTGCCCAGCACAGCAACTACTCATAGAATTCTGATTTAACACACTCCTGGAGTACAGGGACATGTAATGTGGAGTTTGATTCAACACACATGCACGCACAAAAACACCCACACTCCCCAAATGTTAAAAATGGTATTCAATACATTCTTTGTGTTTCATCACCTCTCACTGAATCTAGACAGTAGTTGAATTGTATGATTCATGCCACAATCTGTACGGTAGAAAGAAACCCCCACGTCGGATATTACATTTTGCAGGATTACATGTATATTGTGCACTTACTTTCCTAGATTCTTATCTGTTTAGTATGAGCCATAATTAGTCAGCTCAGATTTCCTCTTTGACAGAAGACTTTTGTCTCCGTAGGATCTACATAGCCTCTGTCATACTTTAGTCTGTGCAGCTCGCCACACCCCAGGTCTATATTTCCCCCAAAGGATTTCTTGCCAAACATATGGGAAATAGCACTAGCTTCATTTTAGCCATAGCTTGTTTACACATGCATCTAATGATCATGTTACAATGTGGTTAATTGAAACAGAAACTTTAATGATTAACTACATGGTGGAATGCATGTTTTTTCCAGGCTGAATGACAAATTATCAATGACAGGTTTCTGGAATGTTTGTATAATGAATGAGGGAATGAAAAATACAATCTGACCTAAAAAAACCCATAGTGGCATGCAATATTGAGTAAATTCTGTAAGCAGAGACAAAAAGAGGGTACACAAAGAGAAGCTGGAAAAACAAATAAAGCACAAACAGATAAATTGTTATCACAAAATAAAAAATGAAGTAAATACGAATGTCTACAAAATTTTCTGATTATAGTAAAATAATCTCTATCATATGATTCACAGTGATATATTCTCACTTTTAAGATGTATTTATTAAAGCATAAAGGAAGTAATAGGATTGGGGTTAGATTGGTAAAATGGGGTTAGATGGGGGTTAGAAGTAGTTTTCGTGGTTGAGGTTAGGTTTATTTATAAGACTAGTTATGGGAATCTTTTCAAATTCATATGTTTTTTTGGTTATGGGGTGTTCTGGAGTTTAGATGCTTTTTGTAGGGTTAAGTTTGTTTGTAGGTTTTAGTCTATTATAAGGTTTAAGTGTATAATAATGGTTTGGTTCTTGAAACTAATTGTGAACAAAAGTGCCACAGTTTCTTTTGTTGTGAATCCATGGAAGATGGTGTTTTTGTCATTTAAAACACAAGTCCTGCAAAATCCATTCTTTCCATAAATTAGAAAAGGGGTGTGTTTTATACACTATTGTTAAAAAATGCTTGCCATATTCAATACCAACCAGGATTACAGCTGGTCTTGGAGACAATCAAAAAAGCTAACAATTTGCTATTGAGTTTACCTTTGCTTTTGGATCTTTACATTTATATCTCTGAGTTTTGGTAGTGTTACTTGTTGGACTTCTTTTACTTATTCTGCAGCTCTGGGGAATATAGTGCAGGAGGGGTGGGGTTGCGCCTGTTCCCCGAAGGGTTGGCTGCAACCACCAAATGTATCCAGCCCAACAACATGTGTAGAACATAACAAAGGAAAAAATGTCATCTGCACTTACTCCAATTATACCGTGTGAAACTAAACACAATTATAAGACTAGCTTGCCCGCCAACGTCACGGCACCTCTAAAAGGGCGAGTCCTAACCAAAATGAAACCACAGGCTGCTACATAGCAAACCATACCTGCTCATGCTGCTTGTCAAACATGAGGTAGACTGGTGGGCCTTTATTTATGCTCCCCCAGAAACAAAATCCACTTTGGGATCAAAACAAAGACATGGAGCGGAGTCTTGCTGCAGGGATGACCTGGCTGGAAGTACATTGAAACATACATAGTGCAGGAGGGGTGGGGTCGCGCCTATTCCCCGAAGGGTTGGCTGCATCCAGCCCAACAACATGTGTAGAACATAACAAAGAAAAAAATGTCATCTGCGCTTACTCCAATTATACTGTGTGAAACTAAACACAATTAGAGGTTTGGTTTCTTATTAATGGCCATTATAAGACTAGCTTGCCCGCCAACGTCACGTCATATTCCTGGGGAATATGTTGACAACCCAGGTTCGCTGTCTCTGAGTTACACTTGACTCTGCTCTTTCCTTCATCCTCCACATCCAGTCTCTATCTTCCTCCTGCCATTACCAACTACGTAATATTTCCAGAATTTGGCCATTCCTTACCGCTGACACCACAAAGAAACTCATCCACGCCCTTGTAATCTCCCGATTTGACTATTGTAATAATCTTCTTGCTGGCCTCCCTCTCTCCCGTCTCGCCCCCCTTCAATCCATTCTAAATGCCTCTGCCAGGCTCATCCACCTCACCTGCTGCTCTGTGTCTGCCGCTCCTCTCTGCGTATCCATTCACTGGCTCCCCATCCACTGCAGAATTAAATTCTAAATCCTTACCCTGACCTACAAAGCTCTCACTAACTCAGCTCCCCACTACCTGTCCTCACTAATCACCAAATACACCCCAGCCCGCTCCCTAAGATCAAACAGTGACCTGTGCTTAGCTTCTCCCCACATCACTTTGTCCCATGATAGATTGCATTATTTCTTATGCAGGCCCCCCCCCGTCCTCTGGAACACTCTACCTTCTACTGTCAGACTTTCCCCTAATTTCCCTTCCTTCAAACGCTCCCATAAGACATTCCTATTTAGGGAAGCCTACCACCCGACTCACTGACACAACCAGTCCATCACTCTCACCAGTCCATCACTCTCACCTTGCAGTCCTCTCCTCCTGTTTCCACCCCAACCCTTCTAGATTGTGAGTTCCCACAGAAATAGGGCCTTTGTTTCCTCCTGTACTGCTTTGTCAAAATGTAAAATGTTGTTCAATGTATTGTAACTCTGTCTATATTGTGCCCATTGTACAGCACTGCGGAATATGCCAGCGCTTCATAAATAAATTTGAATAGTAAATAATAATAATTTTTATAACCAACTATCATTTACCTCTTATCAGTTCTCATTCAACTCTCCTAAAAACTGGGACCTATTCTTTGTTATAGGAAATTGTGTTATATTATTTATGTTGCTCAGTACTGCTGGTGCTATTGGAAGACATTTAATGCTTAACACGTCAGCTGTAATAGCAGCTATTGCCAGTAGCAGGTCACCGGGAGAAGTGATTATGTATAGAATGGATTAGGGCCCTTGATGCATAAATTGTATGCATAAAATAATATATAACGGTGCGGTACACTACTACAGTTTCAGTGGTTTAATTTAACCAACCGTACCATGTTAAGTACAGAACTGATGAATGCATAAAATGTTCTAAGCATTTAGAAAGTAAGCATGATTAGTAAATTAGATGCAGCAACCCTCTGAGCAATATGCATTTAAATGTAAATCTATCCTTATTAAATTCATGCACACACACAGACATACATTCGTACACTCACGCAGCAGTGTCAGTTTCCCTATGTCTCATTTTGAATACATCACGAGCATGTTAAACAACATACTACTAAAAATATTCTTTTTATACAGAGAGAATAAAAAGCTGAAATGAATAATTACAGAAGCACTGAGAAGAAACTAATAATTCTTCATTAATTTTGAGGAAGAACTGGGGGAATAATTCTTGGTTGTATAATATATTATTAAAATTCACACTGCAATATTGCATTATTGAATTGTTAGTTCTACATAAAAGAGACTGAATGGAAAATGTTTGCATATGATGAGAATTTGCAAACTGCCTTGTAAGTCTATGACCTTGAACGCTTGAAGCTGACATTGGTGTGCATTTGTGATTTAAAAGGAAGCTAATAATGTAAAAGCTTCATGCACAAGAGAAATGTATTTTAGATGAGTTTTTCTATTGTAATGAGAAATGTGTGATTTGGAAATTGCAACCTTAATAGCCAATTGTGAGTGTTTTTGCTGTTGATTTTTTTTTGCTATTTTATGTATTTCCATTTACTTTTAGACACTAATGAACCCAATTTAAAAAGTACAACAATCTGAGATCCAACTTTCTCGACTCCTTGTAGCCTCGACTGCAAGACTTAAAGTAATGCATTCCGATTTTTCTACTTAAAATGTAATTAATTTTTACCTACATACACATTAAAGCATGTATGGAACCGAACGCTTCCTGGCAAAAAAAACAAGTCACAACCTACCGTACAAACCTCTCATGATCTGGGGTTGCTTCGGTTGGTCAGGTCTAAGTTCAGCAACATTATCAGGGTTATGCAGAGAGCACCGAATTGTCACTGACATTTTGGTGCTCTCCAATGGGCTGCACTTCGGTAAGTTCGATTCACTGACCCTGCGGTAAATTAAGCATTCACCGCAGGGTCCCCGAAGTATGGCGAATCGTCTACCAACCCGACGGACAACTGCCGCAAACCCACCGGATAGTCGTGAAACAGACCCGCAAGTAGCCGTTGACCCACCGAACAGACCACCTAACGCAGCCGACGACCCGCCAAACGCCGCTGAAAAAAGCCAACAAGCCGCCAGACGGGTTAAAAATAAATAAATAACATGGTTGAAACTTTAAAAATTTGACCAGCTGTTTGCAAAAACTACTGGACGAAAAATGTCTGAAATAAACATATAAGGTCCTATGAATAATAAAAAAGGTCTGTTAAAGAAAAAAGAAAAAACGCTATTTAAATAAAATTGGAAAATACAATTTTGGTGAATAAATCCCGAAAAATGCTAAAGAAAAATAAAGAGACTTTTTGCAGCAGATTAAAAGAAAAAAGATTTAATAGATATTATATAAAAACGAAAAACACCGAACAGCAGGGCATTTCGCTGACATTTCACTGCTGTTCTGTGTTCTCTGAATAGATTCACTGCCGCTGAACAACACCATATTTCATTGGCAATTCACCAAAATTTGGTGAACTGCCTGCTTTCCGATTAGCTGAATGGCCACGAAATTGCACCATATGGGGAAATTCCCTATTCGTTGCAATTTTGGGGCCAGGTCTTCTCTCTCTGAATTATCCCTTTATGTGCTGAATAACCAAGTTTTTCCATCATTGTTTTTTTTCTCTTCCCTGATGACACAGGCATATTCCGAGATGACAATACCAGGATTAATCAGACTCAAATTGTGCAAGAGTGGTTCAGGGAGCACGAGACATCATTTTCACACATGGATTGGCCGCCACACAGTCCAGACCTTAAAGGGACACTACCACTTACATAAACTGTAATTAGATTAATTGTGCATTACAAGCACAACCACCTTATTAAACACATACTGCTGTTTGTTTGAAGAAATTGCATTTAAAACTAAACAAATAAAATTAGAATTTGTATCTCTGGTTTCCATTTTATGGATTTTTTTGTCCCATATTGCAACATTTACTAAAATCTGTGCAAAAGTTTTACTTTGCTGCTCTTGTTCATTTAATCCACAGGATTTGACAGTAAATGAGGTGGAAGGGGGTAGGTTTAGATAAGGTGGCAGGAGGTTATTGTTCACGAAGATAAGATATAAGAGATGGCAGCTGCATGAGATATGACAGGGATTTTGAAAGACTTCTAATCTACCCCCTAGTGATTTCCTTTTTATACATCCCACATGATACAATGATTTGAGTTAGTGATTTACCCACTCAGTCTATTCTATGGCCATTGCCACAGTGAGGAGCAAGTGATGGAAAGATACTGTAGGGGGAAAATTTAAAACAGAAAAGATCACCAAATTGGATGCACCCAGTGATTAGAGGTGTGCACGGCTGAAAAATTTGTTTTGTTTCATTTTCAAACTAATTCTATTAATTATTTTCATACTGATTAGTTTTCATAATTTTGTTTCCTAATTTCATTTAATTTCATTTCGATTAGTAATTTGGGATTGATTCGAAGTTTAGGATCACTAAAAAAAACCAACAATAAATCCTGCTCAAATAATTTAAGATGAGGGTTAAAAGGCAAGCTAAGGCTAAATTACTATTTCGCTACAGTGTGCATAGAGCAGGGATGTCCAAACTCCGCCACCCCAGATGTTCCTGAACTACAACTCCCAGAAATATCTGACTGCATTAGATGCATGGAGAAGCATGGGAATTGTAGTTCATGGACATCTGGGGGGGCCGGAGTTTAAACATCCCTGGCATAGAGGAATTATTCAATTAATGGTTCTCTTGTGAAACAGTATTACGATTCAATTTCGTTGTATACTGTTTCGATTTGTTTGGTTTTCATTTCAATTCGGATGAAACAAACTCGTTATTTCAGAAATTCAGATTTATTATGAAATGAATGCACACCTCTACCAGTGATACATATAGAGTAAAATATTTTCTTTCGTGCAAAGGAGAAAAGGTGACAATCCCTGGCACCTAGTAATTAAATATATGTATTTGAAGTATGCTGCTACAATTTGGAGTTGACGTCCTAACTCCCTATAGGTCGCTTACGACTAATATGATCCCACAATGTTACTCCTAAGCGCAAATGAAATTTGTGCAAATCATTGCAAAACCAGTGTGGATATGTTAAAGTAGGGAAAATATACTTCTATTGAATGCTTTTCCTTTCTCCGGGCCTTGCATCAATGGATAATATATGGAGAGGAGGAAAAGCAATATAGTGCAATTCGGTTTATATATCATGACGTATATATATATATATATATCTCTTACAAGGGTTGTGGAGGAGGACAAAAAGTGAGATAAAAAGCCTCCACACTATAATTAGTTGTGTTTATTATTGCAGAAGCCACTTGCACATCACAGCAATTCAATGAATTGCATCCCAGAGCTCACTTTTTATCCTCCACCACAACCCTTGTAAGTACTGATTTACCCTACGGGTCCAAGCATCCATTGCAACTGGTCATCATGCCTAGCTCCTAGCTGATGAGGGTCCAATAAACCCGAAACAGCGCTGTCCTAGGAGTGGCTTTTGACCAGTTGCATAAACCTTATCTTTGCTACAAAGCCACAGTGTGGCATAGCATTGATTTTAGGGTTCTGTGTAATAACAGACCCAGGATGCATAAAAGTGAGACAGATGTCATTTGCATATCCTACCCAGAATTCCTTGCTGCATATGGGGAATGTGGCACAGGAGCTCTGGGATGCAATTCATTGAATTACTGTGATGTGCAAGTGGCTTCTGCAATAATAAACACATATATATCACTCACGCGGCTCAGAGGCTATATAAAATATTGGCTCTGTATAAGTGCGATGTGCCGATTTTAAAGGGATGGCACCGTCCTCCACATGCGGGAAGCTGGAACAACCCTTCTCGGTCGTCTGCTTCACTATCCACCAGGAAGGTTCTTCTGCCTGAGATCCTGTAGTTATCCTGGAGGATCCTCTGGCTCTCCCTCTCCGATGTATTGCGTGGGGGATTAAAATAAAGCAGGAAGAAGGAAAAAAAAAATTTAACGGGCAAAAATATATATTTTTTTTAAATGAATAAATGGCTTTAAAAAACTGATAAAAAATAGCCTGGGGAAACTAAAAAGTCCTGAAACGCGTTTCTCCAATGGGTCTTGGCTTCCTCAGTCAGATATATTCAGTCACTTAAAATATTTTCTTAACTAAACAAACAAGAGAAAAACAAAGTACATGTAAGTTATCAGCAACATAAAATAAATACAATAAGGACATTTCATTTTTTGATGGTAGTGGCCTTTTAATCCCATTGAAAATCTTTGGGATGTGCTAGAAAGGCTTTACGCAGCACTCGAACTCTACCATCATCGATACAAGATCTTGGCGTTAAATGAATGCAACCCTGGATGGAAAACATTGTCGTGACATTGCATAAGCTTATAGAGACAATGTCATTGCGAATGTATGCCATAATCCAAGCAAAAATAGGTCCAATGAAATATTAGCGCGCATGTATTTTTTTGGGCCAAGCAGTGTATATTCTGTGATTGTTCTAGGTTACAGACTTTCTGATACTATGATTACATAGATGCCAAGTACTTGTATGATAAGTATATGAGACATATCCGGATCTCCGAACTACCTCTTCCTTCCAACAGTCTGCCTGTTGGGAAATAGTAGCACACACATAGCCTAACATCTGGACCTTAACACCATTGCATACAAAGGAATCTATTAGTACCAGACTATGCTAATAATAGTAACAGTGTTACTAATAGAGATAATCTAAAGCAACACAGGGAGCTTCTTAAATGAAACTATTTTCTCATTCCATAGGCTAGCAATAAACCATGTTCAAAAACAGGATTTCTTCAGATGTAGCTTTATTAAGAATTTAAAAATGTGCATAGAGCAGCGGGTTTACCCAGACTTTCAATATTTCCCATTGTCGATCCTATAGAAAATCTATATGTGTAATTGGATCACGATCACAATCACAGTTCCTTTATTTCACTTTTGTCACTGTGTTTCCCTGACATAATACATTTTCCTGACTATTTTAATGTTAAAACAAAAGTGATATTCTTCAGTAATACATTTTAGGTAACACATTATATACCTATTCTATGCATTAATAGTTTCATCACAATGAAGTATACTATGACCATACATTATTTGCTTACGATTATCTGATTATTTAATTATGCTTGATTTAAATGTTAACTTTTAGTATAATAATCACATCATTCTGTTGTCAAAATACTAACTCCATTTTTGAAGCTTTTAAAATATTAATATATATAAAAGCAACGCATATTACTTAAACTTGCCATAGTATAACCAGATATTACAACCTTGGAATGAATATAAGCAGGGGCTGTCGGGTGATGGGTCAAGAGTCTACCTAATGAAGATGAATGAAGAAAATTGCCCATAAAAGAATCGTGTGGAGGAGGAATAACCCAGATTCTTTGAAATTGTGATAAAATTTCACTGGCTCATTTATCAGTGCCACTTTTAAAAGTAAAAGTGAGCCAGTATCTCTCTTTTTCCCCAGATGAATAGGTCAACTTTAATATTTATATCCATGTGAGAGCATTTGCATGATATATTTCTATTAGTTTGGCAATAGTAAGAAATCACTCAAGAGAAATATGCAAAGCTGACTTCATATATTAATTCCTCGTGGCATTTAGAACAAATATTTAGAGAAGAGTATGGTTTCCATTACAAAAAGAGAATAATAGTGATATATATATATATATATATATATATAGATAGATAGATAGATATATACACACACTGAGAAAATGATGAGATTGTTAGGGAACAAATTATCATTGGAGATGATTTTGTTCAGACATAATGTAAAAGAAAAAGTGTCAATAAATAAATCACTACTCTATAAAATGAAAATGTTCTGAGATATTTTTAATCACTTGTATGAAATAGTCTTGGTATCCATTCTTACATATTGATATTTTTATTTGATTTGATTCACATCTGTAAATTTAGAAGACAGCTGATATCTCATTTGCCTTTTGGAAAATGAACTGTGTGCTGTTATTTTATTTTTTTTGAATGCTTACATTAGCCTTGATTTACTTTATATCACATTTTAAAAATATATATTACAGCCACATCGCCACCAGATAAATCACAAAGTTCAGTAAATTTAAGCCAGCCCAATGTAGTTGTGATTATATAACCTATTTTAAGTATAGGAGCGAGCACATGTGGATTTTGCAAACGCCTGTAAGTGGTGGCCAAAATGGCGCTGCAGTGAAACCAACCCCTGCATGAAAGAGCTTTGCGCAGTAAAATACACATTAAAGAATGTTTAAAACCCCTCCCAAATGTCTACATTTTTAAAAATATTGCATGTGGCCAAACAGAAGTCCAGCTCACAGCCTTCAAGTTTGTGAGCCTTTGATTAAAAAAATCTATTCCATTAAGCCAGTGTTTCCAAACCTGTCCTCAGGACCCGCTGACACACCAGGTTTGACAGATATCTGAAGCACAGCACAGGTGATATGATTTGCTGCTCAGTGATTGCATGATTCAGTCTGCATTTCCCCAAGGTGATCTGCGAAATCTGGCCTGGTTGAGGGTCCCGAGGACAGGTTTGGGAAACACTGCATTAAGCGCTATACCAAGGAACTCAAACCGTGCCCCCCAGCTATGTTTGAACTACAGCCCCATGATTCTCTGCCCATTTATTGCAATCTAAAATTTCTCTGAATTGCAGACAATAAATATCTTGGGGGGGGGCAGAGACTGATCCCTGCCCTATATGGCCTAATACCCGATGCTCAATGTATTGTGAATATACAAC
Organism: Leptobrachium leishanense; assembly: GCA_009667805.1. Taxonomy (NCBI): domain Eukaryota; kingdom Metazoa; phylum Chordata; class Amphibia; order Anura; family Megophryidae; genus Leptobrachium; species Leptobrachium leishanense. The sequence goes on along the minus strand of CM019072.1, from coordinate 97,036,132 downwards.
CACCCAGAGGTTGATGGGAAATGGGAGATCCTTTCAGGCTGAGGCATGATGGAAAATGTGTACTACAACAAAAAATAGTATTTAACTAGGAAAGCTATCCCATAACATTCCATGTTAAAATTTAATTTCAGCCAATGAGGGACCTCTATCCATGGAGATCATCTAATTTGTTTTACAAAAGGTGGTCCTGTGTAGCAGAATTAACCAGAGAATAGATTTTGGTTAATTCTTCTACCAGCAAGACCCCATCCTAGAACGATCTGCTGGATCCCATCCACAGCTGGATGGGAAGTATAAATACACCTAGGGCTCTATTACAAACTTAACACCTGGAGGTAGTACTCAGATATGTCAGCATTAACGCTTGGTTAAGTGACTTTACTGGATGCTCAACCTTTTACAACCCTAGCGGTAACGGGTTAAAAAATCTGTTAGAACATTGGGGATTGTGCTCCCTGTACTTAACATGGAGAGTGCAAAGTCCTAGCTCTAATTACGCACTTCTGTGGTAACTAAAAAGTCAACCACAGATAGAAGCTGGTGTTAACTGATCCCACTTTTGCAGAATCGGTTAGCACCAGCTGGAACCCTCCCAAACGTCAGATAATCTCCTCTTATCCTGCAGTGTGTATGGTGGCCCGATCTGCTGCAGCTGGCCGCAGGCAGCAGAGTGAGACTGGGGACAAATAGTCTCCCTCCGCAGATCATTCCGCAGCCTTGCACGATCTCACGAAAGCGAGATCGCGCAGGCCACGCAGACCGGCAACACACTCCTCCATGGAGTCCTATGGACTCCAGGAGGTGATATGCAATGCATTATGGGGCAGACTGCTGAATCAGCACCTGCCCTGTAATATGGTGCTAAAATGTGGACGCTAAGGAGAAACCTGCAGGCACAGTTTTTTTCCTGCTAGCGTCAGCGTTTGAGTTCAGAATTCGGAATAGGGCCTACATTTTTCTTTTCTTTTTTTTAATGGGAGTTAATTTAGTTTTACAGCTGTATTAAGTCTAGGGAAGGAGGGTCGGTACCATAGATGGTACAGGATTAATAGGAAAGGGGTTGTAGTTTTTTTTTAATAAAATATATATATATATAGATAGATAGATATAGATATAATTATATTTATTTGTGTAGATTTGATAAGCCGTGTTAGTCTAAATGCCAAAATCGCCAGAATGTAGCAGTACGTAGAGATACCTTTTCTATTGGACTAATGTTACATTTAAAAGACAAGCTTTCGAGAGATACCTCGCTTCTTCAGGTCTGTAAGCTATACTGGGCAAACTCATAGAATAAAACCATAAAGAGCCAAGCTGGAGGGAAGGTGGGGAGGTTGGGATGGGTGTTGTAAATACTAGTAAGAGTCGGGAAAATAAATATTGTACCCCACTGGGACATCACTTTAATCTTACAGGCCACTTCATCCAAAACCTCAGGATTAAAATCCTCAAAGTAAATTTTAAAGACTCTAATAAACATAAGACATTTGATATTAAAATGATCACATATTTTAACACCATAAAGGAGGGACTCAATGTAGATTGTTTTTTTAACTCCATATAAATTTTTACATTTTCATGCCTTTGTTTATTCTTTACAAAAATATTGCTGGAATGAAAGGTTCTAAACTATAGACTATCAGGGTTATTCAGAGAACGGTGAAAAGCAGGAGAATGACTGGAGAATGGAAAATTCTAGGTCAAAATAGCCAAAACCAGAAAAATTCTCTCATTTATCTCACTTTCCAAATTGGCTTTTGTTCTAGATTGTTCATTCTCCTGGCAATTCTCCTGGTTTTCACCTCTCTCTGAATAACCCTGTATGTCTCATGTCTTTCGTGTAATTATAAACAGAATCTGCATTATTAGCATACAGTCAGAAATAGCCATAGTGTCAAATATAGCAAATGTGACATAGATAATGAAAATGGTCAGATAGTTTTCCTATGGGGATTTGTATTGATCACAGTGAGATTATTAGCAATGTAGCTTCCCAATAATACCAGTACATTATAAAAATGTGACATGTTGCCTGTGTATGAATATTACAGTAACACTTTCTATCTGTAGTGTACAGGGATTGTCAACAACTATAACCTAATCTTATCCATGTAACAGTAGTGAGTAACTCCAGAGCTCTACCTGCATTCTGCCCTCTCCGTAGCTGTTAGAATGCAGCAGTACTGTCTTTGAAGGTTTTGTTACAATGAGGATGAGGGATGCTCTTTGTAGCTTTTTAATCATGATACAGAGTATCAGCAGTGATATTTCACTGAGAATTTCATATCAAGGGGCACACTAATCTTGCATTAGAAAGGTATGCAAAAGGGTTATTATATGTTTTGCTTTTCATAGGATTACAATGCAAATTTGAGTTTATACATTTTCGGTAGTGAAAGGATTAACCCCTTCACTACAGAGAATGAGATAACTCGGGACTTCAAAGGCACCATCAGGTACCTATATCGAGTTTTCTCAACCTGCAGCTCTGAAGGACAAAAGCAAATGAAAGTTCTTTCCTGCAAATGAGTTTTGGGCTGCAGAAGGTGCCTCCAAAGTTTTAGCCCTGTGGGCTAAAACCAATACAGCAACCAATACAGGAAACCACGTGCTGCACCTCAAACTGCTGTGAATCTATCTGGCCAGTAGAGGGCACCATCTGGCTGCCAAATAGGTTATTACAGAAAGAAATACACTGGAAATACTCCCAAATATTTCTTACTGCATAATTAATTAATAAGGATTTAAAAAAAAAAAACGCTGGTTCCAGACAAATTTTTTTTGTAAAATCACTTGGTAGTGAAAGGGTTAAACAATATCATATAATGTGAGATATTGATTTATATTCATCTGATAAATGAAAAAGATTGTATGTCCCAAAACAGTTATTAAATTTGTCATTATTGCATAGATTGCTTTTATACATGAAATTGCATATGCAACAAGGTACAGTTTTATGATCCTGTGTTTATTCCTATAGGAACAAAAGAGGAGGGTAATCACATTTCCCACATTATGATATTTGTTGCCAGAACTGGTCAATTTAAATGAAACTAAGAGTGGCACTATGACATTTTTCTGCAAGTCCATTAAATACCAATAAGTGTTTTGCTTACTATGATGGAACGCCACAATGGTTCTATGGACACAGTGATGGTGAAGCTTGGCATCCCAGATGTTTTGCAACTATATGTTCCATGATGCTTTTTCAGGAATATAGCAGTCAGAGCAATGTGGGACATGTGGTTTCAAAATATCTAGAGGAGCCGAGGTTCGCTATCTCTGGTCTAGCACATGCTCAAAAATAACAAATTTCACAATGTTGACATTGGGTAATTATGGTTACCAAAGTTTCTAATACACACAAAGCTCTCGTGGAATTTTGCACTTCCTGCATTGTGTGACCATGAATATTCGCAAAATAATTTAAATTTTCATATATATAATTAAAAGGTATTCGTGCAAGAACTTCAAAATAGGAGTCTCAGATTTCAATGAAGCCAATCCCACTGTGCAAGCCTGAGGGTTAACTCATTCATTCTAGTTACTGCACAAACCCAAGAGATCCCACATATACATGCCCCCAGGATCTTCACTGTGAATTGCAATGTAAATTTAGAACAATCATTTATTTCATAATTGTATTTTAATTGCTTCTTTATGTGGTGTATGTTATTATCAAGACATCAGGTCTAGGGTATAAAACTAATATTATTTTAATCCCACCACAACATCTAATGCTGTTTCACAAAAGGCAGGTGCTAATATAAGTGCAAGGCAAACATGAAAGCCATATGTTTCCCTAATTTAAATTAATTTAGTACAGTCATACTGTTAATCTTTAGCGACTTGTTGATTGGCACTTTGCAGACATATTTCTGGATTGAGCCCAATACCATTTTCTGCTGTTTTTCTGGCAGTAGCAAAGAGCAACATTTTCACAAATTGGAATCTTACACAGCTCTGGGAAAGGAGCCAAGATTTAAATTGGACAATAACCTCTGCTCTGTATATAGCTTCTATTCTTCAGCTGTGGGTAGAGCTATTTGTTTAATGCAGTTAGACTAGTAGAATATAATAGACTGATATATGAGTCACTCCTTGGCAACGTGTGTTTCTTATATTTATATGGATTGAACAACTGGCTTGCAGTGTATTTGGTCACTGTTGTGAAAACATTTACAATTAACAATGAGGTTTGGTTTGATTTCTCAAATGATTAAAAAGATTTTCAGGGCAGACAGTGTGTTTTGTGAAAGTGGAGCTTTTTATGCGGTATAGTTTTATTGTGACAATAACATTTTATATCTTGCTGCTTTTATGTTTTTCTTTCCCAGTGTTTGAAAAGATTAAATAAATAAAGTTCAAAATAAAAAGCATCTAGTAAAATAGAAATGGAAATGTTTTAAGGTTCAGGCACATGTTTCAACTTTGAAAGTTATTCCTCACTTCATTAATATTCTGTATCTGATCCGTGCATTTTTGTAGTGAATATATATTATTATATAATATATATACTTTTAAAAAGCAGCATTAATGATCGAAATAACATATATTGATCTCATAAATGGAGATTTAAGTGGGATGAGCAGCATTTTGGTGAGTCTTGGTAGATCCTTACAGAATAATAAAAAATATATATACAATGTATTATTTTTAATAATTACATTTATTTTTTAAAGGCACTGGAATTATTCCTAAGACATTTATCCCAATGGCATCATACACCACATTGCATTGTGGTTGTTATTAGCTCCAGATCTATGTTGTGACTCTCAGTTTTGTTTTTTTATAAACACATAAATAACCTGAAAAAAAAATATGTTCATAAACCTGCTTCAATCAATGCTTGACTTGTGGTATATTATGACACTGAGAAAATGCATTTAAGAATATTTAAAAGTCTTTGACCACATAGGGTTCCACATGGGTACCAGTGACAGATGAGAAAACAGATTCCAAAACCAATGTCATGCCAGCTGGTGGTCCTGCAGTGAGGTTTCCTGGACAGAGATGGCGCCATTCTGGTAATCTGGCTTCTGGGACCGCTGCACCTGGTCAGAGATCTAGGAGGCCTTTAAATATCAGAACCTGACAGAACTCCGAGCCCTGTCGTGGTTCCTAGTTACCCCTCAGTGCGTTCCTATTTTCAGTATTCTTGATCGTGTGGTTTACTATGATTCTGTGTATTGACCCTGGCTATGTTATTTGAACTTTGTTTTTTCTCAATATTCACTGTGTGGTTATTTATTATACTGACAGAGGTCCATGTACTGAGCTGACCTCACACCTTTCTTTGTTCTGCGAGATCTCTATTGTCCTTGTGGGTTGAGTACCTATATGCGTTATACTCTATTCAGTTAGTACTAGCCATTCTAAGGGCCAGCCTGGTCCAGGACCAGATTAGGGGTAACCTTGCTTTACTGGGTTTTGTCTGTGTGCTGGGTGACTCTGTCTGGGTGACAATCCTGACAACCAATTCCTGAACCTTCTGAGATAGTCAGGGTTGGCAAATTCACTCAAACTCCGTCATAGGTGAGATTAGTTAGGCCAGAATTTTTGAATCCTCAGACTACTAGATGTTGTAGTGTTTAACCCCTTCACTACCATAATCATGTATACATGATCAGCAGTAGCAGACACAGCATCCAGAGATCATCTTAACATGATCTGGAGCTATGTTGTATAATTGCAAATTAAATTTGTATGTTGCAAATTAATTTCGCGTGCTTTAGAGCTCCAGAAGGTGTAGATAGCTTCAGTTCTACCTGCAGTAACTCTATTTGGCCAGTAGATGACATCTGCATGCCAAACCGGTTATTATAGTAAGGAATACATTGGGAATATTCCCAAATATTTCTTACTGTATAAATAATTAAGAATGATTTTCCAAAAAAGACAAACCACTTGGTAGTGAAGTGGTTAATTACCAGAGGAATAGCCCGGCATGGTCTTTTGATTCTGTGCATTTTTAATACAATAACTTTTTACTTCCTCTCCACTTAAATAATTAATTGGTTACTCAAACCAGCTTCTATGAGCCTGACATCTTAGGAGGAAGTAACACTTGATTGAGTTCTATAGATTCTGTAATGTATACCATGTATACCATTAGTGGTTTCACCTTCTGCTAACATTAGTGGTTTTAATTAATGCCTAGCACTTACCTCAAAATCCTAGTGCAGTTAGTATTATTATTTATTATTGTCATCATTTATATAGCGCCAACAGTTTCTGCAGCGCTTTACAATAACCAAACGGAATGAAATACATATAAACAGACATAGGATGGAAACAAGAGGTCCAGAGGGCCCTGCTCATTGGAGCTTACAGTCTAGAGTTATGGTTGAAGTACTACAATTATGTTCAATGGTTTGTGTTGGACTCCTAAATATAAAGCAGCAAATATGAATGTGAGTATACATGTCTTTCATATGGCACTCAGAATGTTAATGGGCTTAACTCTTCAAAATAAAGGGACATGGTATCCGGCATTTTTCAATTTATGTAGTGTAACGGACCCCTTGTCCGGCTCTCCAGACACTCTCCTGAAATTATCAGTCTGACCTCGCTCTCTGATTCGATGCCTCGAGTGGCCGATTCACTCTTTTTGATCCGCGGTTTCGATTTGATCCTTCCAGCCGATTCGATACTTCCGGCCGTTTCGATCTCCCTATCTCCCTATCTACTGTTCTTCCGATGGCTGGATCCAAATAGCCGCAAGGTACCACTCGGATCTGGATGAGTGAAGTGTTAGAAGCAAACACCAGGCAAGTTATATGTCAGTTTAAACAGTGATCCAGTTGAAGCTAGTTGCTGGGGGAAGGAGGGTGGGTTGATGGAAGCATGTGAAAACAAAGGAATACATTACTCACAAATACACAAAGGAAAAGAACAGCACAGCATATGCAGTTACAGTTATACCACAGGAGATTCTACAATAAATACATATATATGGGAATATTAATATAACACAGACATCAGGGAATAGAGTACAGAAAACACAAACACCCTGCATCTAAAATTGTAGATACAGAGTGACTTTAACAAAGGAAAGAGCAGGGAAACAATATGAAACTTCAGGCCTGCACCTCTCAAATACATTTCTAGGCCCATGTACCCCAAGTCCAAAGTGATGCACGTCACATGTAGATATCACAAAAAAGCAGCTAAAAGTATTTTTGGGAATCACATGCTAAAATACATATTGTATGTATTATTTTTTCAGAAAAAAGTCGCTAACTGAAAATCTACATTTGCCCATTTAAACCCTTTACTACCAGATTGTTATAATAAAACACCTACAATTAACCAGTGGGTTTATGGAAAACAACTTACCAGTGCAGACAGTGTAAAAACCAATGTACACTTCATAAAATACATTTTAGCGAAGAGGGCCCCCTGCTAGCCAAATTGTTCTCTGAAAATGTATAATAATACAGTTGAAGATCTGGTTTTCCCAGATGGAACAACCAAGCTAGTAAACCAGCTTTAGCACCCTGAATGACATATATAAGGTGCTGAAAATGTGCAAACTTTTTGTTGTTGTTGCAATGATTGAAATTCCTTTTCAATGTTCCAGAATACAGCTAGATCGAGTTTAATCAATGTTTGTGTCCTTCAGGAGCTTCTGAACATGTTGAATACTTACTAATGGTACTGAAAGGATCAAAGTAAACTTCTTTCTCAATTAATGTGTTTTATTTAATGTTTTTTATTATTATTATTACTATTAATATTATTAGCATTAAAATTGTGCCAAGAGCTACCACAGTACTTTACAATAAAGATTGGGAATGTTAAATAATAAAATTACAAACAAATTTAGGCATGGGCGTTTTGGCAAACAGACCCTCAGTTTTATTTTGAATGTAAAACGTTATAGAAATAAAAAGTTTTTAAATAGTAATGTTAACTAAATTGCAATGAATTTAACCAATTCAACGATTGTTTTATCTTAGAAACATCATAAAACAGAGCACAATATATTTTTATAAATGTTATTATTAGTATTACTTGAAAAGCAAATGAGATTCTACACCCTTACATTGCAAGTATAGCCTTCAGTAATATATTAAAACAACATACATATTTGATTTGTAGTCCAGTTATTACCGTTCTATAAAAATACTCACAAACCTTCATGATTGTGCTTTTTATGATTGTTAAAAAAGGTGATCTGTAGGTCTGGCATTCATATCCCCCTTATATATTAGATAAATTAAACAGATTTCATAAATAATTGACAGGAGCAATGACATTTACTCCTTAACAGGAACAAATTTCAATTTTCACGAGGTATATCAAAGACATTTTAAGGGGTCATATAAAGTTGAGCATACATCTTTCACCAGAGAGACCTATTTCTATTTGAGTAGCATAAGAAAGCAATAAAGCTTCAGATTTTATGTTTGTACTGGCATATTGTAACAGTATATGGACATTATGAGTGGCTTAATAGCACATTTGATGAATTGCACATTGAATGCTGTGCTACCCGAGCCACCATTTTGAATTAAGCTCTACATTTCCAGTTTTTATATCTTATAAAAGCATAGTATAAAACCAAGAAAACAAGTATACCCATTTCTTCTGTATTAAAACCAATGGGAAAAGAAAACACAAAATATTGATAGCCACTCATTCGCTGATATTTAACCCCAATAGCAGTTGACCATAGCCATATCCCCTCTCTTGCCATGTGTCATAGGTTGTATGTGGGTCTTTTTAATTTTTTTAAATGTCATTATCTTTTTAGAGTAGTGACAAGCTAGAATGTGTTGGCCAGTCACCAGTTAATGCCACGATGCACCGGCTAGCTAATAATGAAACTGCTTCAGCACTACGGAACTTGTTGGTGCTTTATAAATACTGGTCATTATTAGTTAATCTTGCCGATGTGGTGGTTCATAGCACCATAATTTGGATGATTCTTGGAAAATATGAATTGTGATTCGCTTGAAAATGAATGCACAAGTCTATTCTTATACTTGTATCCCTAAAATGTAGAATTTGCACTATGCACACTAGAAAAAATATTAAATCAAGAATAAATCATCAATATAGAGATACAGAACAGTCCTAAGAAGGTTTAATTTCTAACTGCAATATTGAAATCAACATTGTTTGTCTTGTACATGGTACAGTTACAAGCATTTATAAAACGCCAACAGGTTCTGTGGCGCTGTACAATGGGAGAGACAGAATAATAAATATACACACACCAAACAGTAGGAGAGAAGTCCCTGCTCGAGCGCTAAACAATCGAAGAGGAGAGGCGTGACACGCTAGGTGAGGGTGAATAGAGTACAAGAAGTAACGGGGTGCATGTGGGCTGTGTGGGAAGAAGGAGCAAGAGATGAACAATGGGGGATTAGGGAGTGAGCTGATAGGCTTCCCTAAAGTAATGGGTTTTCAGCGACGTTTTGCAGGACTGGAGAGACGGGGAGAGTCTGATGTTGCGGGGGAGGGAGTTCCATTGAAAGGGGGCAGCTCGGGAGAAGTCCTGAAGCCGAGATTTGGGGGTTCTGGTACGAGGAGCAGATAACATCAGGTCATTGGCAGAGCGGAGTGGTCGGGATGGTAGAATGTGTATTCAAATTCCATTGGCATTTATAACGTTTTATCGGTTGTAGCAAAGCTTGATTTAATTATTATGTTTGTCTCAATTTAATCCAGCTAGCTAAAGATATATTATTGCATATTTTGCAGAAATAGAATCTTATGAAATCTGCTCACATTAATTAAGATTAACAAACATTATAAAACAAGTTACTTGACACAGTGGAACTTAGAGCCAATGAAGAAATGCCTGGTCTTGTTGCTATAATAGCTCCAAGATCATCAATGAACCGGTTTCCTAAAATTAACTCTAAGTATACCTTTTCAACATTATTACCAAGAATATGGTTCAGCTTGATTTGTATTTGTGTGTGCTTGTGTTCTTTTCCATTTTTACTGAACCATTTTGAATTAAAATGCACTTGCCATTTATTTTTAGTATTGTCCTTTATATAGTGCCAAGAATTTCTGCATTTTAAATAAAGAATGTAGAATTAAGCAAAATTCCAAACAAATTTAAGAACCAGAAATAGTGATATACAGTTGTGTTCAAAATTATTCAACCCCCACTGAAATTGAGTGTTTTGGCCAGTTTGACATTGATTTTGATCATTCAGTCATCTTGCTTACAATTAAATCAAAGAGGCACGTGTAGGTCAGACAAATATAACATAACATTTATAATGAAATAACCACAAATGTCTTTTCTGTGCTCACATCATTATCAGTTTTATTCAACCCCCAAGTGACATTCAATCTTAGTACTTAGTGCAACATCCTTTTACAGTTATAACAGCTTTTAAACGTGAAGCATAGCTTGACACAAGTGTCTTGCAGCGATCTACGGGTATCTTCGCCCATTCGTCATGGGCAAAAGCCTCCAGTTCAGTCACATTCTTAGGCTTGCGCACTGCAACTGCTTTCTTTAAGTCCCACCAGAGGTTCTCAATCGGATTTAAGTCAGGTGACTGCGATGGCCACTCCAAAATGTTCCAGCCTTTAATCTGCAACCATGCTCTAGTGGACTTGGAGGTATGCTTGGGATCATTGTCCTGTTGAAAGGTCCAACGTCTCCCAAGCCTCAGGTTTGTGACGGACTGCATCACATTGTCATCCAATATCTCCTGGTACTGAAGAGAATTCATGGTACCTTGCACACGCTGAAGCTTCCCTGTACCTGCAGAAGCAAAACAGCCCCAAAGCATGATTGACCCCCCGCCATGCTTCACAGAAGGCAAGGTGTTCTTTTCTTCATAGGCCTCCTCCAAACATAGCGTTGATCCATGGGCCCAAACAGTTCTAATTTTGTTTCATCAGTCCACAGAACACTATCCCAAAACTTCTGTGGTTTGTCCACATGACTTTTGGCATACTGCAGTCGACTCTTCTTATTCTTTGGAGACAGCAAGGGGGTGCGCCTGGGAGTTCTGGCATGGAGGCCTTCATTACACAGTGTGCGCCGTATTGTCTGAGCTGAACCTTCAGTACCCACATCTGACAAATCTTTTCTCAGTTCCTCAGCAGTCACACGGGGACTTTTCTCCACTCTACACTTCAGGTAGTGCACAGCAGTCGAAGACAGCATCTTCTTTCTGCCACGACCAGGTAGCGTTTCAACAGTGCCCTTTGCCTTGAATTTGCGAATGATGCTTCCTATGGTCTCTCTTGGTATGTTTAACATCTTTGCAATCTTCTTATAGCCATTGCCCTTCCTGTGAAGAGTAATCACCTCTTCTCTTGTCTTCCTGGACCATTCTCTTGACTTCACCATGTTTGTAACCACACCAGTAAATGTCTAGAAGGAGCTGAGTATCACAGTCATTTTAAAGCTGCCTAATTGGTGCTTATTATGCTTTATTGCTGCTCCGTGACATCCACAGGTGTTTTCAATACCTGATTGAAAACACTTGAATGAACCTCTGTTCTTCAGAGTGGTAGTCTTTAAGGGGTTGAATAATTGTGTCAATGAAGAATTCACAAAAGAAACATTTACTACTGTATTACAAAACCAATTGATGTCATTTTAGTTGCATATGGTTCTTTAAAAAGTCCTTGTAGGATTTCATTCTGAATACAATTACAAATGTACACTAAATTCCCTAAAACCCTTTACAGCAATGGGGGTTGAATAATTTTGAACACAACTGTAGATGTCCCTGCTCACAGGAGCTGAAAATCTAGAGCTAAATTACATTATAAACTGGCTACAGGCATATAGCTCAATGTGAAGTACCCCATTAGGGGTTATTTGTGGGGGGGTTTTAAATTGGCTAGTTCTCATTACTCAATGAGCCTATTTGCAGAGCTTGCATAATTCACTGTTCCTTGGAAGAATATCAAAAATCTAAAGATACTTTGATAAGTTACTTGTTGTAACCTGTTCTGTACTACATATTCTTAATTAAACACAAAAAGCATTCAGTGTTTAGAACATATATTTTTTAAATAATACATGACTATACGGTTTGCTGGTGTGCTTCATGTAGCTGTTCTTTAACCAAGTTGAATGAGATTCAGGCTTCAGATGGAAGTCTGGACACCAAGTGGAGGAGTGTGTGCGTGATTAGAAACTATTGCACAGTAACACGATGAGCATTATTTATACTCTGTACCTAACAGCAAGACTTCACAGCACAGTATCATGAGACAGCTGTTTCTAGGATTCTACTGTACATTAAATTCACCAGTAGGATTTTGGGTTGACCCACTGTGATGTGCAATATATCCTGCTGCTGAGTTTTACTGTACAGTTCTATCCCACTGTGTGTTTGCTGTAAATATCAATCCCACTGTTGTGTTTACTGTATTATTATAATACTGTACATTAGTAAAATGTTGAGAATGGCTGTTACACATACTATCACATGAACAGATGATTGTCATTTTGGTCAATGCTAAGAGTGATAAAATGAATATAGGCATAATTACAGCTATTAAAAAATACATAAATATATGAAAATCTTTCCAGTCAAAATTACGATATCTTGGTTGCTGATCATAGTTGTAATGTATTAGGGGCTTAAATTATTTTTTCTAAGAGATGATGCAGACAGGCATCGATGTTGCAATTTTTGGGGGTTTGTGGTTGAGTTGCAGACATTGTGTCCACCTATTTTCCTCACGTCTGAACCTTTAACAAGCCAGCAATAACCACCCGGTTTGACTGTATGCAGTGGATAAGGTTTTAAGATGGTTTGCTTGCATGGTTCTCAAACCACCTTGTGGCAAAATTGATGTCTAAGGAATCCTGCCCACAGAGTACCATAGGTTTATTATTTTATATACTGTGTTTTTAAAAAAATGAGACAAGTAGTCTAAAACCATCATCAATATTATGTACAAATTGCTTCCCTTACTACAGTTGCTTTGAGCTTGTCAAATATGTAACATTCAAAGATAATTTATATTTCTACAGCCTTATAAGCTCCCAAAATACACAGCTGTTCTTCCTAAGAGCCTTTTGCTTTTTATTTATGCAATCTCAATTACACAAATGATGGTCCTTTTAAAGTGCGTCATGCTGCTTTTTAGCGTATTTACATTTTTACTAAGTGATCAGATTACAGTTATTCTTGTAAACATGCTATCAATTATACATATTTTTTCATGTTTGCTTTATACTGCAGATAAAATGGGAACATGCTGTCAAAATAAATTCTGTTCGTAATGGTAACAAAATCACTTACAGTTTCAAATGGATTGCTCTTTTATGCCATTGCCTAACAAATACCACACACAACCTATGAGAGCTATTGGTGTTGTATTCTGTTCATGTAATTATACTGCCATGATAATGATGATGAATTCTAATTTGGCATACTAAAGCATGTTGTGAACAGACATCATTTCACATAATTCTGCAATTATTATAGGGCTTGGATGCAGAATGCCCACCATAATTTATACTGGGATGACTCACTTGAAAATAAAATTAATATTAATAATGATGATGTATGTATGTGTGTTTATATATACAGTTGTGTTCAAAATTATTCAACCCCCACTGAAATTGAGTGTTTTGGCCAGTTTGACATTGATTTTGATCATTCAGTCATCTTGCTTACAATTAAATCAAAGAGGCACGTGTAGGTCAGACAAATATAACATAACATTTATAATGAAATAAGCACAAATGTATTTTCTGTGCTCACATCACTATCAGTTTTATTCAACCCCCAAGTGACATTCAATCTTAGTACTTAGTACAACATCCTTTTACAGTTGTAACAGCTTTTAAACGTGAAGCATAGCTTGACACAAGTGTCTTGCAGCAATCTACGGGTATCTTCGCCCACTTGTCATGGGCAAAAGCCTCCAGTTCAGTCACATTCTTAGGCTTGCGCACTGCAACTGCTTTCTTTAAGTCCCACCAGAGGTTCTCAATCGGATTTAAGTCAGGTGACTGCGATGGCCACTCCAAAATGTTCCAGCCTTTAATCTGCAACCATGCTCTAGTGGACTTGGAGGTATGCTTTCGATCATTGTCCTGTTGAAAGGTCCAACGTCTCCCAAGCGTCAGGTTTGTGACGGACTGCATCACATTGTCATCCAATATCTCCTGGTACTGAAGAGAATTCACGGTACCTTGCACACGCTGAAGCTTCCCTGTACCTGCAGAAGCAAAACAGCCCCAAAGCATGATTGACCCCCCGCCATGCTTCACAGTAGGCAAGGTGTTCTTTTCTTCATAGGCCTTGTTCTTCCTCCTCCAAACATAGCATTGATCCATGGGCCCAAACAGTTCTAATTTTGTTTCATCAGTCCACAGAACACTATCCCAAAACTTCTGTGGTTTGTCCACATGACTTTTGGCATACTGCAGTCAACTCTTCTTATTCTTTGGAGACAGCAAGGGGGTGCGCCTGGGAGTTCTGGCATGGAGGCCTTCATTATGCAGTGTGCGCCGTATTGTCTGAGCTGAAACTTCAGTACCCACATCTGACAAATCTTTTCTCAGTTCCTCAGCAGTCACACGGGGACTTTTCTCCACTCTACGCTTCAGGTAGCGCACAGCAGTCGAAGTCAGCATCTTCTTTCTGCCACGACCAGGTAGCATTTCAACAGTGCCCTTTGCCTTGAATTTGCGAATGATGCTTCCTATGGTCTCTCTTGGTATGTTTAACATCTTTGCAATCTTCTTATAGCCATTGCCCTTCCTGTGAAGAGTAATCACCTCTTCTCTTGTCTTCCTGGACCATGCTCTTGACTTCACCATGTTTGTAACCACACCAGTAAATGTCTAGAAGGAGCTGAGTATCACAGTCATTTTAAAGCTGCCTATTTGGTGCTTATTATGCTTTATTGCTGCTCCGTGACATCCACAGGTGTTTTCAATACCTGATTGAAAACACTTGAATGAACCTCTGTTCTTCAGAGTGGTAGTCTTTAAGGGGTTGAATAATTGTGTCAATGAAGAATTCACAAAAGAAACATTTACTACTGTATTACAAAACCAATTGATGTTATTTTAGTTGCATATGGTTCTTTAAAAAGTCCTTGTAGGATTTCATTCTGAATACAATTACAAATGTACACTAAATTCCCTAAAACCCTTTACAGCATTGGGGGTTGAGTAATTTTGAACACAACTGTATATATATGTATGTGTGTGTGTCTGTCTGTGTGTGTGTGTATATATATATATATATATATATATATGTATATATACTGTATACACACACAATCATATTAGGGTGTTATTTATGTGTTAGACTGTGTTTTGTCATAATTAACTCCTTTTTTATTGTTACAGATTTTTTTAATTACGTAGTTGTGTGTCTGCATTACTGGGTTTCACCAACCTAGAAAAACTGAGTTTTAGTTTTCTTTTATGAAAAGAAAAACAGTGAAGCGCCTCCAGAAAAAAGTGACTAAATGTCCACGCTACACATTGAATGGGAGGGTTCTCCTAAAAACCCAAAATCATGTGTTGCAAAGGGTAACGGAGCGCCAGCAAACTGGATGTACAATTAGTCACCATACATGTCCAATAGACTGTCTTCTAGATCGTTCCAAATGGACTGTCTTCTAGATCGTTCCAAATGGACCACTCTTCCAATATAATTTCTGCAGAAGAGAAAGAATATACTAGTGCAATATGTCATTCCACCATAGGAGAGAGGTTAATCAGTCGTGGTCCTACTCACATGGTGTCGAGCCTAACCTCGGCTCTAGGGTGAATAGTGATTTTGGGTCTTCAAAAGATGTTCAGGTGCCCATATACCCGCAATACAATTTTTCAAGCACTTTCCCCTGCAGTGGATCAGAAAAATACCAACGCACTTTCTGGTGCAATATCGTTATAGGATAATAATGGAGTAGGTATTCAAAATGGTTACACTCACATATTAATGAGCCGCATTGGCTCCAAGATGTCGCATGGGAATATCAAGGTAATTCCAAAACCTTCTTTAAAATCACGTTCCAGGAAGCAGCAATAGTTTTAAAATAAAATAAATTTATTTATTACATAAAATTATATTTACCAGTACGCGTTTCGCTCCTTAGAGCTTCTTCAGCTGGTATCAACATGTTTTGTGTATGCTGCTTCCTTATAAACTGTTCAGATAACCCATTACATCTTTAGCTTAAATTAAAACACTTGAGTTCAATTAAGATCAAATTAAAATAAATTAAAAACATTTGGAATCCATTAAAATCGCATATGGCTTATAATATATGCATCCCGGCATTGCCCTCCAGTATGAACCGCATATCCACACCTCTATATGATCAGTAATCACATAAAAATGCCAGAGGTCTTACTTGATGTAATCGCGTATGCGCACAATAGGACGCATGCGCACAGACGGTCAAAGCCGTCTCACGTCCAGCGCCTAATCTTACGCGCTGTCCCACCAAAAACATGACGACAGCACAGCGCCATATCTCGGGACAAAAATCCACCCTGGACATAAATAGCCGAGTGCACAATGGAACCAGGTGTATATTGTAGCAAATTGCTGTATAGTGGACTCAATTATTAAACTCTACTAGATCAAAACAAACGATCGTAAATAAATACAATCGCGCATGCGCTTAATAGGATACATGCGTACAGCCGATTGGTCATCCTATCACCCAATCGTCACAGGTGTTCAGAAGTACATTGTCCCACCAGAAACATGGCGGACAGTTCCACATTGAACCTCATAATCGGAGGACACTAGTAGGAAACGTCGTGGATGAACATATATAGTAAACACAATGCGTTATACAATAAACTCAATTTGACAGAATGTCACAATAATACATTTTAAGGGTCAATTCACCTCTACACATGTAACCCTAGATGATTTATCCCTCTATAGATCACTCGCAATATTATTAGTGATATTAACTATATGGTTGGCATCTATAAAAGTGCTAATGCTGTGTCAATATACATTGTGTTGATAATAATAAATAGTGACACCAAGTACAAAATGTATATTATTTAGTGAGCTAAATTAACAAAAATTGCATAGACTTAAAAGTACTACATCAGTAGTAAATAACCTCTACATATAAAGAAGACCCTTCTATAGTGTATATTATTTTACAATTGTGAAATGATTAATCTTGTGTACCTCAAAGTTAACTATATGGTTAACATCTATTAAAGTGCTAGTGCTATAACATTACTTTTATATTAATTAATTGTATATATTAAATTAACTAATTATAGTAGATGTGCAAAATTACAAATTTTATGTGCAAATTTTTATGTGTTAATTTTATTTTATGTGTTATTTTTGTTATAAAGTGGCTAGTGATTGCCATATAAATTATACAAATTATACAACTAATGACATTTGTGTTAACATTAATTGTATGTAAATTATTATCACAGTTGTGCTATAATATGCTATTCATTAATAAATAGTATTCACATATATATAATATATATCATCTATTATTAAGTGACTCGTGCAAATTTATAGTTAGTATATAATTATAAATTATAAATAATTATTATGAACCATTACCAACTTAACTTCCATATAGGGCACATAATGTAATCTCTTTTATAAACTAATCTCTTTTATAAAGGTATTGCCTAGTTATTAAATCATCATGTTTACATCATTTTCTACAGTAAATTACCAATAGTACATGATTAAAGGAAATGAATCAAAGGAAATGAATCAACTCGAACTATATATACTGTATACACACACAATCATATTAGGGTGTTATTTATGTGTTAGACTGTGTTTTGTCATAATTAACTCCTTTTTTATTGTTACAGATTTTTTTAATTACGTAGTTGTGTGTCTGCATTACTGGGTTTCACCAACCTAGAAAAACTGAGTTTTAGTTTTCTTTTATATTCATATTAATGATAATTCTACAGAAATTCTCATTATTTGTCAGTAATGTGGTGACTTTTTTGCAGCTCCTTTTGTTTTCAATGCAAACAAATCCCTTGTGAAAAAATGTGTTTGCCATTTTTCCACCTTTTTAACCTCCCTGGCGGTCTATTTATTCAGCACATTCTTTGCTGAAAGCGGTCAGTTCCCCCCCCCCCAGCGGCATCCCGAGTGTGGCTCAGGGTTAAATTCCTATGTTGGAAGCGGTAACCCCGAGCAACACTCGGGATGCCGCTGGATACATTACCTCTCCCTGCGCTCCCTGGATGTCCCCAGCTGCCTCCTCCAGCGACCGCGACCTCATTACTTCCTTGTTTACTCCTCGCGAGAAGGAATCCAGGAAGTATGATGTCGCGATTGCCGGAGGAGACTGCAGAGATCATCGAGGGAGCGCACGGAGAGGTAATGTATAAAACCCGAGTGTGTCTCGGGTGAAATTTAACCCCGAGACACACTGGGGAACACCGCCAAGGAGGTTAATTAACCAATCTATCCAGGTAAATAAGATGGAAAAATTGCATAATTTTTCACTTTGCCTTTGACATCACTTTTTGCCTTAAGTTAGAGGATACATGATCAATTCCATTAAATAAATGCTAAGTCCCTGCCATCAAGCACAACTCTGCAGTGTTTACAGTGTTGCACTTTTCAGAGTTACATAGTTAAGCAGTTACTTCGGCTGAAAAAAAAAGGGGTGCGTTCAGGGAGTTCAGCCTTTCACACATCACCTACTGCTGTTGATCCAAAATAACGCAAAAAAAACCCAGTCTAAAGCACTTGACAAATATGCAACATACTGGGAAAAAAATCCTTCTTGACCCCAGAATGGCGTCAGATTTCTTCTTTGATCAAGCAGCCATTATCACATATTAAATCTTATAAACCTTTATATTTTGTTTTTGCAGGAAGTCAGCCAGTCGTTGTTTAAAACTATGTACAGACTCTGATCCAACCTCCTCAATAAGAAGAGAATTCCACAGCTTTATTGTTCTCACTGCAAAAAAACCCTTCCTGTTCTTTAGGCTGAATTTCATTTGTCCAGTCTAAATGGATGACCTCATGTCCTGTGTATTGTCCTATTAATGAACAGGTTTCCAGACAATGGTTTATAATGGCCCCGTATATACAGTGGCAATAAAAAGTATGTGAACCCTTTGGGATTACGTGGAGTTTTGTATGAATTGGTCATAAAATGTGCTCTGATCTTCATCTAAGTCACAACAATTTGAAAAACACAGTCTGCTAAAAATAATACAACACAAACATTATATGTTTTCATGTGTTTATTGAACATAACATGTAAACATTCACAGTGCAGGGTGGGAAAAGTATGTGAACCCCTAGCCTAATGACTTCTCCAAGAGCTAATTGGAGCCAGGAGTTAGCCAACCTTGCGTCCAATCAGTGTGATATTATTGGATGTGTTGCTGAAAGCTGTCCTGCCCTTTAAAAACACACACCAGTTTTGGGTTTACTGGTTTCAAGAAGCACTGCCTGATGTGAACCATGCCTCGCAGAAAAGAGCTCTCAGAAGACCTACGATCAAGAATTGTTGACTTGCATGAAGCTGGAAAGGGTTACAAAAGTATCTCCAAAAGCCTTGATGTTCATGTGTCTACGGTAACACAGACTGTCTACAAATTGAGAAAGTTCAGCACTGTTGCTACTCTCCCTAGGCATGGTCGTCCTGTAAAGATGACTCCAAGAGCACAGTGCAGAATGCTTAATGAGGTAAAGAAGAATCCTAGAGTGTCAGCTAAAGACTTTCAGAAATCTCTGGCACATGCTAACATTTTTGTTGACACATCTACAATAAGGAAAACATTAAACAAGAATGGAGTACATGGGAGGACACCATGGAGTAAGCCATTGCTGTCCAAAAAGAATATTGCAGCACGTTTGAAGTTTGCAAAAGAGCACCTGGATGTTCCACAGCACTACTGGCAAAATATTCTGTGGACAGATGAAACCAAAATTGAGTTGTTTGGAAAAAACACACAACACTATGTGTGGAGAAAAAAAGGCACAACACACCAACATCAAAACCTCATCCCCATGGTAAAACATGGCGGAGGGAGCATCAATGATTTGGGGCTGCTTTGCTGCCTCAGGGCCTGGACAGATTGTTGTCATTGATGGAAAAATGAATTCCAGAGTTTATCAAGACATTTTGCAGGAAAACGTAAGACCATCTGTCCGCCAACTGAAGCTCCGCAGAGGATGGGCTATGTAACAGGACAATTACCCAAAAATACAAGTAATTCAACAAAAGAATGGCTTCAACAAAACAAAATACGCCTTCTGGAGTGTCCCAGTCAGAGTCCTGACCTCAACCCGATTGAAATGCTGTGGCATGACCTTAAGAGAGCGATTCACACCAGACATCCCAAGAATATTGCTACACTGAAACAGTTTTGTGAAGAGGAGTGGTCCAAAATTCCTCCAGATCGTTGTGCAGGTCTGATCTGCAACTACAGGAAATGTTTGGTTGAGGTTATTGCTGCCAAAGGAGGGTCAACCAGTTATTAAGTCCAAAGGTTCACATACTTTTTCCACCCTGCACTGTGAATGTTTACATGTTCTGTTCAATAAAAACATGAAAACATATAAGGTTTGTGTTGTATTATTTTAAGCAGACAGTGTTTTTCAAATTGTTGTGACTTATATGAAGATCAGAGCACATTTTATGACCAATTCATGCAAAACTCCACGAAATCCCAAAGGGTTCACATACTTTTTCTTGCCACTGTATTTATATAAAGTTAACAGATCTCTCCTAGGTACTGTTTTTCTAAACTAAACAGGTTTAAGCTTGTTAGCCTTTCCTCACAACTTAAATCTTCCATTCCCCTTATTAATTTAGTTGTCTGCCTCCTAGAGCCATAATATTTTTTTTTAAAACAGGTGCACAAAATTGCATGGCATATTCAAGCTGCAGTTTTAACATTGGTTTATGAAGAGGCAAAATGATGTTTTCATCCTGAGAGTGAATTCCCCTTTTAATGCATGCCAATACCTTGCTGGCCTTGGTGGCTACTGTTTGACATTGGATAGTGTTGCTGAGTTTGGAGTCTATGATTATTCCCAAATCCGTCTCCTGCTTTGATTTTCCTAACTCTGTACAATTAAAGAGTATAAGTTACTTGTGTGTTTTCAGGCCAAAGTGCATAACCTTGCATTTATCTACACAAATTTTTTTCTATCTAAATCCCTCTGCAGTGAAGTAATATCCTACTCCTAGTGTTTTGCTTTTCCTAGTTTTGTGTCATCTGCAAACACTGACACATGACATTCAATGCCTATTTCAAGATAATTTATAGTTTTGGTCCTATAACAGACCCCTGAGGGACACCACTTACCAATGGTGTCCATCTTGAAAATTTACCATTATGACCACTCGTTGTACTCTATCTTTTAGAAAGTGTTCTATCCAAGAACAAGAGTTTTCACCTAGACCAATTTTTTTAACTTGATTATTAACCTCTTGTGTGGAAGAACTGTGTCAAACTTTGGCAAAGTCCAAGTAAAACACATCATCAATGACTTCCTGATCTATACTTTTATTAGAATGCAATTAGGTTAGTCTGACATGATCTGTGATTCATAAATTCATGCTGATCTCTGCAAATTACATTATAATGCCTAACAAATTCCTGAATATTATTCCTTCGTAACCCCTCAAATACTTTCCCAGCGTGCATGTCTATATTTTGCAGGCATACATTTTGAACCTAAATGTAAAAAAATATAGGGACCACATCATCTTTTTCTCCAATCCTCTGGTACGAATCCTAAAAGAAAAGAATCTGGGAAGAGTAAAAACAGTGGTTTTGCTTATTTCCACACTTGGCTCCCTCAGTACTCATGGGTGAATTCCATCAGGCCCTGGGGCTTAGTTCACATTCACTTTTAGTTTGTTGCAACACCTTTTCTCGAGTCAACCAATCAAATTTTTTTGTGGTTTTTGTGTCAATGATTTGTACATATGAGTTGGCTTAGCTAATTGCATTATGAAATGAATTTGATACAAGAGTATTAACCAATGTTTATTTACGCATTTAGCCTGGCGTCAGACGAGCGCACTATGTGCGCCCATACTGACGTGCCTTCTGGCGTCCATCGCAGCATTGAGATGTTGCGACGGGCCAGCCACACACTGTTGCGTGCACACGAACTGCGTCGCAACGGCCGTGCTGCATCCATGCAGCAGCCCTCTCCCTCAAAGCGCCAGGATGCACGTTGACGGAGCTGCAAAGCACGATCCTCCATAGGAGGATCGAGCCTTGCAACGCTGAGTGCAATAAGTGCGCTCCGCGAGGTGGCCAGACCAGCGTCAAGTGGAAGGAACGTCCACTCTCACAGACGTTCCTTCCGCTCTTCAAATACGCTTGTCTGATGCCAGTCTTAGCTGGGCTGTTGTTGACAAATGTAACTTGGAAAATACAAACAATTTGTACTTGCCATGGTCAACTTGCAATATAGTAAATAAAGCCCTGGCAATAGCCAATTTTTAAAAATAAAATACAAAAATAATGTACAATATTCTAAATATAATATGTTCAATTTTGGGCACTTGAGATGCTATTTTCCTAGCTCAACTCCTTCCTCTTTTTCTCTTTGGGTATCGAGAAGGTGGATACATTTTTGTGCATTTTATTTGCAGCCATCTCTGTGCTAAAATAATCAAAATAATAGAATGTAGACAATCATTGAAGTTAGATTTGTGGCCCTTTATTATTCGTGATATAATAGTTATATATTTTTAGTCTTTATTCTTATAGAGTATTAGATTTTATACATCAATACCAGTTTCAAGATTTATCCATCCCACTATTATCAGAGGATAGCTATATCCAGGACATCCCTGAATGGCAACACTGGCTGTATAAAAATTACCAGAGCCACTTTTTCCAAAGAGACTCTGAACTCCCTGAACTAGAATTGCTAGAGTAAGGGGAATAGGTCACCCTGACAAAACGACCAGAGCGCAACGACTTGAGCCAGTTTAAACAAGGCTCAGGAATATGTGAGTTAACTCACATTCTCTTATGCATGACATCAGCCATTTGTTATTGCACCATCACATTGGTTTTGTTCTTTTTTTGAGATTTACTGGACTGAGGGTTCATTCTCTGAAATTTAAATATTTGCTTTATTTTTTGTGCATAATGCGCATTGGGACAACTTGTTTCACATTGTTATGTGGAAAAGGGAATCCACAAGGTAGAGGAAGGGAGTATATTTAAAAGGAAACAAAGTAGCAAAACAAGAGGACATAGTCTTAGATTAGAGGGGCAAAGGTTTAAAAGTAACATCAGAAAGCATTATTTTACTGAGAGGGTGGTGGATACATGGAACAGCCTTCCAGTAGAAGTGGTAGAGGCCAAAACAGTGATTGAATTTAAGCAGGCATGGGATAGGCATAAGGCTATCCTAAATAAAAGCTAAATCCAGGTAAAGTATCCATGTAATTGGGCAGACTAGATGGGCCGAAGGGTTCTTATCTACCGACATTTTCTATGTTTCTATGTTATTGCCTTTATGCATATCATATGATACTGCACTGTCTGGCACCACTGCATTTTAATTTTCTTGGTAATCATGAATGTAGTATCTCGAAATAAAGCATAATAGTGTAGCACAGTTTCCAGCTCCTTCCATCTTTAAAAATATGAAAGGACTATTCACATGAATTGGAACCATTATATTGGCCCTTAACATATCACTTGTAGAGTTATTATGATGGAAGCTTTGTTCCAGGGAAGTTTCACTGATCAGGTATCTGCTTCAAAACCAATTATTTTTTAAAAAAATGGATTAGAGCCCACCAATAGTGCAGTACCACAAAATTCATATTTAATGCATGATTATGCTAATAACTTACTTGGTTTCAAGCCTATATTAATATTGGCTGAATTTCAGTGCAAAATGTGCACAAACCTCCACAAACTGATCCACTCCAGAAAAAAAATCTTCAACTAAATGCAACCAAATACTGAAAAATTAAATCAAACAATTGTTAAAAAAATTGAATAAGTATAGATACTCAACAAAATGGATCCAAAACATGTTTTACTAGTGTGCTACCAGATTCCTCAACTGGTAATAATGCACTCCATAGATGTGCTCGAAATTATGAACTCTATGATATTTAAGTTGCTACGTTGTGTTAAAACATGGACGACCACCTTAGATCAACCCCATATGCATTTATCTTGTTCAACATAATACTACATTATAGTAAAGAAGAATTTAGCACATAAAACTTTCAGCTGTTATATGAATTTTTATAACGTGTTCTCTCTTTTTCTTTGTGCTTGACAGACAATTTATTGGAAACAGAAAATGCATTAGAAATGGGAATGAATCATTAGATACCCTAGAGCAGAGGTGATTGTTACATACTGAAAATCTGTTCTGCCGACTCTCAATTATTGTCACAGAGCCACTTCATACTCAAAACATAAAACATTTGTTTTTTACTTCCATTCGAAATAACAAAATGAAAAATTAAGGCCACTGGGATGTATGTTTTGCTCCATATCTTAATAGTCCACGAAAATAAAAGTATGTGCTATGCAGAAATTTGAGCTTCTGTTGAGATATTTTCTTTACTTGGCCAATTATCTTGTTGCTTGGCTATAAAACCTTGGATATTACACAGACTCTTTGAGCTATTTGTAACTAGCAAATTTAAATCAGTGTTCCTTCAAACAGTGCTTCTGCAAGTGTATTTGACAAACTAATTTACAAAAGGCAAAAAGAAAAACAGAAGTAGCTGAATTTAGCATTACTGTGAAGGGTTATGGCTGACCACTGATAATGTTTATGCTCAATTTGCCTCTAGTGTGTTGAAATTAATCTGGGCAAGCCTAAAAGAAGACTAGTTGTAAGGGGTTATCTTGACTCTATTGTGTACTGAAAATTACTTAAAGATTAGCTTCAATTCTTCTGAGATGAACACCCCATCCCTCCAACATCCCCCTAATAATGGGGTTTAAACTGGAGGTCTACAACTTAAGCATCAAGCATCAAGCTAGAGGAAAACACCAGAATGTTCCTGTAGATTCGTAACTATTCTTAGCATTAATATATCTTTTTGAAAATAAACATTTGATCAATTTCATTAAGTACAATATATTTTATTAAGCAGTAACATTCAATTGAGAATTTGAATACTGCTTTTTACGTAAGTATTCATCCATTCCAAGTGAATGAAAAATATGAAATTTCAGAAACCACATACAAAATTATTCCATTTCAATAAGATGCAGGACTAACCTAGGCTTCAGCAAAGAGATTATTACAATATGATATTTTGCTGCCAGAATAAGGAAACCTTTGTAACCTTGTCAATATTTGTAATAACTTGAAAAAACAGTATGTTTTGGGAGTTGGTTTGAATAACCTTGCTTTATGAGATGAGAAATGATAGACAAGGTTGGCCAACTGTAAATATGATTTATTTAAAATGCTTTGAAAAGAAAAACACTTTAAAAAAAACTGGAAAGTATATGCCGAAATTCCAGAAATAATGAAACCTGCACACAAGCAATTTGACAACCCTGATTTATATTCCCTTTGTTGTCCAGGCATCATATGGCCTGAAGCAATGGCGAACAAACTGAATCTCTTAAATATCCAATCACCAAAGTCACAGGAACCACAGTGTATAGAAAGAGAAGTTATAGGAAGTGTTGTTTAAGAATGTATCAATTTAGTGTGCAGTGAAAGAAACTCTAGCATCACAGAATATATAATAGTGATTAGCACAATGTGTAATAAAAGACTGAAAAAATTACCAGGGTAGAGAACACACGCAAATTAGCAGTTCCTTTCACACTTGACTGACCAATTCTCTGCTGCATAGAATATTTCACCAATAAAGCCTTTTCATTTGCTAGGAACCAGGACAAATTGAGTTGGTCTTCTGCCCAGCCAAACAAAGACTGGCAGTGGCCAAATTTTATTTGACATGGATCTAATGAACATTGCCATTTGCAACCTGGATTTGGCAAGATTTCTAGTTTAATGATTTAATAATTTTTTTTTAAATTTCAGACTTGTCATTGGACCGTAAGAAACATACATTTCATGGGGGGTCGGTATCATCTGTTCATTTTAAATGGAATAACCACAATATTATTCTTAAGTAAAGTAGATCCCCTGAAGAAAACTGCATAGTATATGTATGTCCCCAGCTGATCACACTGTTTCTAAATTATAAGCTATTAATTATAGAGTGAAAGAGATGCAGAAGACATGTCAGCGGTACATTGCACTTCAGGTGGATGCTTTGCAAATTAGACGGACCATTGAAACCACCTGCTAAGCTAAATGCTGAGGGCCTTGTGTCAGTACATTGCAGTGTTAACATTGTTACCAATTTCCTTCATTTCTCCAGGGCAAATACTAATTAATGGATACAGTTCGCAGCTGATTAGCCGTAGTTTCTACAGTAATTACATTCGCATGCTAACTGTTCAGAAGAGGATTCCTAACCCAGTTCTTATTTCACTAGAAGCCTAATTTGTTTTCTGAATTGTTCAGGCCCTTGAGATAATAGCTACTTTATTCTATTTTTCTGCTGTCGTAACTTCATGCAGGTTATAAGTGAGTTTAATCTAAGAGATGGTGTGTTGCAATCTGTTTGTTTGTGTTAAACGGGCCTTTAATGAGCACAAATGAAACATTAATGTCCTGTTTATAGATTTTTAGCATGCTTGTTTATAACTGTACAGTGTAGTGAATTAAATATTAAGTTTTACAACACTAATAATTAACAAGGATACAACTGTCTTGGGACTGTTTCTTGCATTAGCTTAATGTCTTAGAAATTCCTTCATTACTTTGTTAGAAAGCAGATGAATATAGCGGTTTTCAGTGTCTGATACACTGCTCGTCTTTCTAAATAACACTCTTTTCCAGTGCCGTGTTAACATCTAGACAATCCGGGCATAACAAATACACTTTTGATTTAGTATCTTTCTTTCTGAAGAAATTATACATAACTACTTGCCTAATGTTCTTAACTAGCAGAGGTTGGTAAATATCAAGGACAAACTGGCCAGGAAGGGGGCTTGGCTAGGCCAGGAAGGGGAGGAGCCCAGGGGTCTCGGCAAATGAGAAGGCAAAATTATAGGAGACATTGATGATAAAGGGACTAGCACCAAGCTGCTAAGTTTGTTATTTATTAACTGTAAGAATTAACTAGTCCTAAAAAAATATTAAAAACATATACCATCCTAATAGTTATCCATTGATGGTAACTGCCAAAACCCTTTTTCAAACATGGTCTTTAAGGTACATAAGATTAAAGAATATGGATGGACTAGCACATTGTGCTAAAAATATAAAGCTTTTGATTAATTGACCTGCCCTCGTTTCACAAAATCCTGCATACCAATTTGTTATAGTGTATTTTTCTGAGTGAAACTACATGACAGGTGATTTTGCTTGTTTCCTAATGCAGAATGAAGTCTAATATAAGCATCCATGCTAGTTAAGCACTATCCGTGATTCCAGATGTCTTTTGTCAGTCATTTCATTAGTTACATCATTATTTTGATTATTGCAGCTATCTGGTTGAAGTCGGATTGCCTCTGTAGCAATAAAGAAAGATGCGTTTTATCTTTGTGTATTGTTTCTGGTTATTTCTGCTCTACTAGTGCATTATCAATGATCTAAAATCTAACCAGGTACACATCTGCTCCTCCGTCTGCATTATTTATACGTACCATTTCATATTCAGAACTGAGAAATAATAATGAAACTGAGATTTCACCAATAGAATTGTAAATAAAATTGCAATAATATAGCAATAAATAAGTAAAATGATGTATTAGACAGCTGGTAAAGGATTTTTCTTCTTATATGAAATATTGAGGTGTGATGTAAAAGCATCTTTAATGTAAAACAGCATACTGAAGTAGGAAATTGTCTCAGGGGTCACATATCAATATTTTTTTTATTTTGATGCTATACACCCCACCCAGAAAATATGAAACGTTATTTTGTTGCTTGAAATTATCCTATGCAGAGTTTGGTTATATCAATTTCCAGCCAGGTTATGATGATCCCACTTTATGAACCACCTCGCCACACTTTGACACCTACCCCTAGGAAAATGGTGGTAACTGGACTTACAGCTACTGCATTAGGACAACATACAGTATGTGGTGAGAAAAGTGAAGGCATGAGTTGTCATTTTTTTACAATATAGTAACATATACAAGATCATTTTTACTACTGAAAATGCACTTAACACAAACTATTTTTTGGGCTACAGACATGAATTCAAAATGACTGCGTATCACATGTTATTCGCACTACATTTCTGCTTCTTATTCAAAGTACGCATATTGTAAATATATAGTAAGCTGCCGCACATGTGAATCTGCAACAACAGCTGTTCACATCTGGAAATAGCAGTGGAGCCACCAACATTTGTGAGTTGAGTCATAAGAGTTAGCAAACGGCACAGTGGGAAATGTAGGAGGCTCAACCAGAGCCCCTCATTTTCTCTGTCTAAATATGGCGTCTGTGAATCATGTTTTCCAGTGAGCCAAATTTAAAGCCGGCGTTGGAGATTTTTTCCCCCAGAAACCATTACATGTTTAATATGTACACGAGAAAGAGTGTATTCCTAGTGATGCAATAGTTTGGTAAAGGGAAGGGAGTGCAACTGCAAGATTAAAGTGCGTTTTTATGTTCATAGTATGTTCAGTTCATACAAGACATATATAGTAGCATATTGATAATAAAGTGTTCCAGTTGCAAATGCAGAGATAGATCATTCAAACAATGCAGAGTGAATATATAAAGTGCATAGCAGGCAGGGCTTGAGTCCTGCAGGAACAGCGTTCCCGCACTTCCTCCCGCAGTGGGAACATTGTGGGAACACATGTTCCCACTGTTGGCTGACTTATCGGTGAGGTTGCTAGCGGAATGCATTAGCTGCATTCCGCTAGCAGCCCCCTCGACTGGCCACAATCCCTGAGCACCTGCCTGTCTGCCTGCTCCCTGTGCGTGGCCGCAGTCCCCCAGCCCTCGCGGGCCGCGTCATAGCCTTCAAGGGGCTGAGGAACACCAGCGGCCACGTGCAGGAGCACACTGGAGCAGGGAGGAGGACGCGGCATGGGAGGTCTGAGCTGCTGGTAAGTATAATTCTGGGGGTCTGCCTGGTTATATATTTCTGGGGGCCTGCCTGGGTATATATTTCTGGAGTCTGACTGGGTACATATTTCTGGGGGATACCTGGGTATATATTTCTGGGATCTGCCTGGGTATATATTTATGGGGTCTGACTAGGTATATATTTCAGGGGGATGCCTGGGTATATATTTCTGGGGGAAGCCTGGGTATATAATTCTGTGGGCCTGCCTGGGTATATAATTCTTTTGGGGGGGTGCCTGGGTATATAATTCTGGAGGTCTGTGTATATATAATTCTGGGGGGTCTGTGTCTGTGTGTATATATAATTCTGGGGGTCTGTGCCTGTGTTTAGATATTCTGGGGGTCTGTGTGTATATATATATATATTTATAATTCTGGGGGGGTCTGTGCCTGTGTGTATATATAATTCTGGGGGCCTGTGCCTGGTTATACAGGATTCCCGGGGGGTGTAATATATATATATATATATATATTATATGTAGGGGTTGTGGAATTCTTGGGTGAGTTCACTCACTTTTTTGCTGGGACTTGACCCCTGATAGCAGGCATTAGCAAATGGATAAATAAAGTGCATATAGTGACAGAAATGCAGTATATTAAGTATCTACCAAAATTGATCACTTTTTTCTACGACAATTATAATGCTGTGGTGCTCACACAGTCCAGTTGAAAGTGAATTCCCAAAATGAGAAGTCAAGGTAGAGGCAGTGTGATAGATGTGCATATGTCTCCTATAAAAACAAAAAGTGCACGTGCAAAAAGTGCATAAAAAGGAGAGGGAAAGAGTTCTTTTAACGTGTATTGCAGAAGATCAACGAGTGGATGCTCATATGTGGCTTGGATCCTTCTTCGTTACTTCTGATTGTTACTCCCAGCATATGTAGGAAGAAAAAGAGAGAAAGAGAAACTAATAGTGCAGCTAAATGTTTAAAATTAGCCATTATATTAGAATCAGGATATATGTCAATAAAGGATACATATATATGATAATATAGCCTACTGCAACAGCAATGACATTGCTGACCAGATTCATTACTATGGTGTATGGGACGAATAGAACACCTGTGCTGCATTCCTTTCAATTTCCTGTTAATTTTGGGCGAGGACCTGGTTTTTGGAGTTACCACCAGGGTTTATCAGAAGGTAAATATTTGCGATTAGCTTCCATCTAAAAATCTAATCATCCCCCTCTTCTGCTTAGACTCCAAAACCTTGGTAATTGGTCAGTTTCATCAGACAGCATTTTAAAATATTGTCCAATGTAACTTGACTATTGTTGAGCAAGAGAAATCTCATTGTATCCTTCCTGGTAAAATGCTTTATAAATAAATAAATAAACCCAGAGACAATGATGAACATAACATGAAAAAAAAGTGTCATCTGCGCTCATTTCTATAGCTCCATGTGAAACAAAATACAATCAGAGGTTTTGGTTTACTTGAATGGCCATTAAAGTGTAAACTCACCTGCCACGTCAAGGCAACTCTAGTAAGGTGCGTCTTACTTAATGAAACCAACAGTCGCTCCTCTAAGCAACCAGACATTCCCTTGCTGCCTTTCGGCCAAGTGACAAAATGGTGGGTCTTATTTATACCCTTGGGGGGCGTGTCCTGACCGCTGAGCTGCATGGCTGCTTGTTAGATCAGCTCCTCACCAGAACCCGCTGAAAACACACACCATATCATCTGCTGGCACCATGGGCAAAAGCAAAAGGCTCACACAGGCCCCTGGCACCACCGGGCACCCGCAGGACACTCTCCAGGCCTGAATTCGGGAGTTTTTTCCACCGCAAACCGGAGCTCCAGAGGCCCGCAAGGAATCCAATATGGCGGCCGCCATCGCATCGCCGGCCTCGTGCTCTCTCCCACCCTTACTGTGGCTGGGATCAGCAGCCTGAACTGCAACAGATAATCTGCTCCCTGCTTACATCAGACGATCTGGGAGCTATCGCGCGGGACCTGCATCTCTCTCTGTCGGGGGAGATCTAGCAGGTAAGGCAGGACCTGCAGGGCCTCACACAGCACATAGTGGGGTGGAGGAAGGGCAACAGGCACAAGAAATAACTTTACAACTACACTCCGCAACTGACACTGCACCACCACTTGCTGCAATCCCTCACTAGACAAGTCGAGGACCTGGAAAATAGGGGCAGGCACCATAATATCAGGGTGCGAGGTCTCCCAGAACCTGAGAGGGACCCCGAAGAACTTAGTTGAACGCTGCTCCGTCTGTTTAATATGCTGCTGAGCGCTGCCGCTGACGCGGAAGTGGAAATGGAACACTGGCACCGTGCTCTCCGCCCTAGAGGCCCTCCTGGGGGTCCCACGCGAGACGTCATTTGTTGCATTCTTCGCTTCTGAGTTATTTATACCCTTATGAAATACTTCCACTTTTGGATTAAAAACAGAAACATGGAAAGGAACAGCAGCAAAAATGACCTAACTGGGGTTACAGCAAAATATAGATACATACAGAAAATAGTGGTGTCGTGCCTATTCCCACCAGGGTGACTGCAACAACAGGGTGACTGGATTAACCACCCAGTTCATGTATAAAACATAACAAGAAAAAAGTTGCCATCTGTGCTTATTTCCATAGCTCCATGTGAAACAAAACACAAAAATGATGAATGTCAGGCATACCAACATACAAGTTTTAAAAAAAGAGAACGTTTAATAGGATATCAACAATGTTTTGATCCCAATAGCAACTTTTAATAGGATTAGTGGCTTGCTAAAGGTTGCTATTGAAACCAAAGTTTTGCCAGTGCCCTATCCTCCTTTTGTTGCTTTGTATTTTAGTGTGCCTGACTTCCATCATTTCTGTCTCTGAATTATTCCTGGGTTGGCTGCTTGGGAGGTCGAGGCACTGTTAATATTCTATATATTTCTAATCCTGTAATGCAGAATTCCCAAGTGCACATTTCCTTTTTTTCTTGATTTTTGAATTTTGTGGCAGCCATATTTGGCAGCCAATAGCATTATGAGCACTCTTTCCTCACCACAGAGCCAAGCACTCATTTATATGCTAGGCATTGATCTGGCGGGATTCATTTTTCTCTTTTGTTCCGTTGTTTTTCCTCTTTATTTTAATTATTATTTTTTTTTTTTGAAAGAAAATTTTTATTGAGAGAATTTCAGTACACAACAGTTATCAGAGAGAAAGTTCCTCACATGTTATTATTTCTCTCAATTTTCCACAATAAACCACATCTCAAAACAAATAAAGAAAAAGAGGGGGAAGAAAAGAAAGCGGAAAGAAGAAGGAGGAGACCACCAGGGATACCAGGGTGTAGCGCCGTAAGGCAGCAATTATTTTACCACTTCAACATGCACATCGGGCAATAGCGGGAGTGACAGATGGGGATCAGTGTTGCGCGACTCGCTCACGCGATATATATCTTAAGAATGTCCCAGGTCGTCCAAGGATCCAACTTTGAGGGTCTTTGTGCACTGGACTTCGAGGAAACAGCGTCAAAGTGTCTATATTAATCCAGCAACTGGGTGATTTGCCTACAAGATGGAATCTTGTCTGATCTCCAGTTTCGGGCCAGGAGGAGCATAGTTGTAGATACTATAATAAAGAGCATTTTGAGCTGTATCTGTGGGAGGTGTATTATTCCAAGCAACAACACTTCTGGCGAACATGGGATGGAGCGTCCCAGTACATCCGTGGCTAGTAACGAAATATCTTTCCACAAAGGGGCCACCATCGGACATGTCCACCATATGTTACCCGGTGTGCCCGCCTCCATCGAGCACCTCCAGCAGCGATCAGAGGCTGCAGGTGTAATCTTGTTCACTTTATTCGGCGTGAGGTACCAGCAATACATCAGTTTCCTTTGCGTTTCCAGAAGTGTGGAGCATTTTAAGGCACCCTCCGCAAACCGCTACGCTTGTGTCCATTGTGTGGGCGTGAACTGTATCTTAAGCTCCTTTTCCCATGTTTTTTGGAATGTCCAAGATGTGGCTTTGGTTGGAGTGTTCAGCAAGCGGTAAAACAACGATATAGATTTAGTTGCGGAGTGCGGGTTCAGGCAAAACAGCTCAGTGTCCGTGAGTAGTGGCAAATGTGCACTAAGTCCAGCATATACCCCTCTTGATTTCATATAAGAGTGCAGTTGCATATATGACCGATACATTGAGTTCAGCAGTTTGTATTTTTGCTGGAGGGCCTGGAAGGGCATGATGGCGTCCGGTTTGAATAAGTGATGAAGGTTCGTCACCCCGTGGAGGGACTCCGTGATCGAAAATAAGGCAGCAAGTACGACATACATGCGAGCGGAGTTGCCATCGATAGCGGGGTATGATTAGTGATGCGGCAGAGATGCTGATCCATGCCTTCATGTGGTGGATGGTGGAGGAGAGCGCCCTGGGCATACAGGGTCTGTGTTTTGGGGAAATCATAGAAACATAGAAACATAGAAAAATGTCGGCAGATAAGAACCTTTCGGCCCATCTAGTCTGCCCAATTACATGGATACTTTACCTGGATTTATCTTTTGTTTAGGATAGCCTTATGCCTATCCCATGCTTGCTTAAATTCAATTACTGTTTTGGCCTCTACCACTTCTACTGGAAGACTGTTCCATGTATCCACCCCCTCTCAGTAAAATAATGCTTTCTGATGTTACTTTTAAACCTTTGCCCCTCTAATCTAAGACTATGTCCTCTTGTTTTGCTACTTTGTTTCCTTTTAAATATACTCCCTTCCTCTACCTTGTGGATTCCCTTTACGTATTTAAATGTTTCTATCATATCTCCTCTGTCTCGTCTTTTTTCCAAGCTGTACATGTTAAGATCATTAAGCCTTTCCTGGTAACTTTTCTCCTTCAAGCCGTACACCATTTTAGTAGCCCTTCTCTGAACTCTCTCTAAGATGTCTATATCCTTCTGGAGATACGGTCTCCAGTACTGCACACAGTACTCCAAGTGAGGTCTCACCAGTGCTCTGTACAGTGGCATGAGCACTTCCCTTTTCCTACTGCTAATACCTCTCCCTACACAACCAAGCATTCTGCTAGCATTTCCTGCTGCTCTATTACATTGACTACTTACCCTTAGATCCTCTGAAATAATAACCCCTAAATCCCTTTCCTCAGATGTTGAGGTTAGGACTGTATCAAATATTCTATAGTCAGCCCTTGGGTTTTTACGTCCCAGGTGCATTATCTTGCACTTATCCACATTAAAACTCAATTGCCACAGCTCCGACCATTTTTTTAGTTTACCTAAATCATTTGTCATTTGGCTGATCCCTCCAGGAACGTCAACCCTGTTGCAAATCTTTGTGTCATCAGCAAAAAGACATACTTTTCCATTAATACCTTCTGCAATATCACTAATAAAAATATTAAATAGAATGGGTCCAAGTACTGACCCCTGAGGTACCCCACTGGTAACAAGACCTTGCGCCGAATAAACTCCATTTACCACAACCCTCTGTTGCCTGTCACTCAGCCACTGCCTAATCCATTCAACAATATTGGAATCCAAGCTCAAATATTGCAATTTATTGATAAGCCTTCTATGCGGAACAGTATCAAAAGCCTTACTGAAATCCACAGTAAGGAGCCCATATCATGGCCAGCGGTGTATGTGTGTTCAATAGATAACCATTGGGGTAACGGTCTGATATGAAACAATTCCGTCAGGGAAGCTAAGCTTGTGGCCCAATAGTATTTATGGATGTGAGTTACGTTCAATCCACCATCTCTGTGTCTAAAGTATAGCAAGTTTCTGGACACTCTCGGATGTTTATGGTTCCAAATGTAAGACATTAAAAGAGTTTGTGTGGACTCCAGGAAACGTTGCGGTACTGTTATATGTATAATAATTTTGGTAAGATCATCATCTTGACCGCCGCCATCCTGCCCATCCATGACACCTCACGAAACCTCCACGTGTGCAATAGGGATTTTATCTCAGAGAGGAGACATTCATAGTTACGTTTTTTAATGTAATTTTTAAATGCCATGAGATCATAATGTTTTTTTTATAACTCCTTCACTGCTAAGCAGCTTTCCATAAAATCACTGGCAGGGACCAAAGGTTTAATGGAAACCCACGTCAAATTACCTTTTAACCATATAACTGTGACACACATACACATTTACACTACTGTGAACTGTACCTTTTCCTACTTTAGGGTGAGCCTACCGATTTGGATTTTTGCATTGATTTTAACATACTGAACTTTAACCACTTGGCTGCTAAGGATGCGCTCAGTGTGTCCAGCCAAGTGGTACTCCTTTGCTATGGACGCAGTGAGCGTGTCCTAGCACAGGAGGCAACAATCAGCCGGGATTCTGGCCAATTGCTGCTCCCCCCGGTGGGGGCTGACATCTTGGATGTCAGCCAGCCCGGCACGCCGGGACTCGGGCGGGGACAACAGATGTCATTGCGCTAGTGCGATGACATCTATTTCAGGCATCCCCCCGCGAGTACGGGAAAGGCGCCTGAAAGGGAGGGGGAGGTCCTTTGGACCTCTCTCCCTCCCGATCGGCTGGGGGCAGCGGTGAAAGTCAGGCACCGTTTGGAAGGGCCGAGCCTGCCCTTCCAAACAGTGGCTGGCTTTAACCCCTTGGGGGCCGGATCGTGATTCGGCGCCGAAAGGCACCAAATCACGATCCTCTCCCAGAGCTGGCTGACATCTTGGATGTTGGCCAAGCTTCTGGGATGTCCCCCTGATGACTGGCTTCATCGTGCATAGCACGATGACGTCAGTTCTGGAGTTAACCCCTAGCTGCCACCAATGGTGGAGATTTGGGGGTTCCAATGAATCCCCTATCTCCTGATCCGTGGCAGCTAGGGGTTAATGTTTGGTATTGTTGGATCAGCCAGAGCATGGCCTTTCCAACCATACCAAACAATTTTTTTAACAAGCGCAACTCATGGAAAATATAACCGCAAACGCTCGCTTGTAAAATGTGGGAAAAAAAACACTTTACACGTTGTAAATTATTGAAAATTCAAATTTTATTGCATTTTTTTGTCATAATATACAGACCGGACATGACGTGTACATATAATAATGATATATTATGAATCTACCAAGTCTGCTGGAAAGAACGATATATAATATGTCTGGGTCATATAATAAAATAAGGCTTCAAAACGCGTTTAAATATGATGAGCGATGCCGGTAAAAATGAGCTCAGCACACAGGCGTGAAAGGGTTAAGATGGCAAAACTGTAATCTGACCTCAGAAATAGTAATATATGCCTCACAAAAAGAGCTCCTACATTATAGTTTTAGTCCTCTATCAACTATCAAGTAATGAAATGGTAAAATGTATGCATATTGAATTTAAAGTGCTGTATATATGGTTTGGCTTCCATTTTCCATTTTAAAAGTTTGTGTTCTAAACATTATGCCCTTGATCGAATTGGCTGGAATGTTGTAAACAACGTTTTTATTAATAGTGTTTTATTTGTAGTTTATGGTATCCGCAAAGATGTAACATTTGTTTACAGATATTTCTTTTTATTGTTCCAAACTAAAAAGGTTAAATATTTTAAATACAATGAAAGACAATTTCTGTCAACAATGAATAAGAAAACCAAACAGGCAGAAAAACATACTATAAAATAATATATTGACAGAAAAAATGAAGATAAAAGAGAACAGAGGAACGATGGGGTTGTTAACATTTACAGAAATATTGAAAAAAGAGACTCTAATTACAATTAAATCTCACCTTACAATCATTTCTTTATATATTTCACTTTATTTTAATGTTCTTGAACCCAGGACGTACTTGAAAACGAGAGAAATCTCAATGTATCCTTCCTGGTAAAATCCTTTATAAATAAATAAATAAATTTTGTTTTCTGAAACTGAGAACATTTTGTTGTCACTGACCAGGTTGATTATAAAATTCTGACGAAGGATGTTATTTTCAACTACACATTTTGTTTTCCAAAATACGTACACTATATAGGTAAATATGTTCAAAAGGTTATTTTTGTATGTGTTATTAAAGTCAATGATAAGAAAACGACAGACTTTTGAAACAACGTTTTTTCTTAATTACTTTGCAGTTTGGAAATAATAACTATATGCATATGTCAGAAGCCAATAATGCATTTCTCACCGCTAATGAGGTAGGTGAATTTTTACTTTTTCTTCAAATATATTTGTTTGCCTAGATAATTTAAACAGGGCATAAGACTGAAATATTTACTAATGTAAAGGTGTTTCATCCACCATAAATATACCTAATGGACAAACAGAGTTTGTCAACAAAATAAATAAATAAAATAAGTAAATACATAGCAACAACAGTGCAATTTGTTCCCAATAGGAAAATTAGAACACAGATGTCATGAAGGGTGCTCATGAGTTTCCGACTTGCAAGCTTACCTGAAAGTTATCAGGAAAGCAAGATGGAACTCAGGCACTTCCACCATGCAAAGGCATGCTTTTGGATACTGGCAATGTTTTGGCTGACTCTTTATCAAGTAGTTTTTGTTCAAAATCATGGCATATCAGAAAATTCATACAAAACAATACAATTGTTGCAAGTGTGAGGTATGTGCCACGTGTAAAAATACATGGAAGGGTGCCCTAGTATTGAGTTGAATATATATGCATTCTGTAATATACACCAGGAGGGCAGCACACAACCTTTACTAAGCATACTGTGCGGATACTTGTCAAGACAAAAATACAAGAAGCCAGGAGGAGAGCACACCAACTCATAAATTCTAAGACTTAAATAGTAGCTCATACATTTAAAGATTTTTTACAAAATTCTTGTTAAATCTTGAAAGAGGTAATAGTTGTTAGAATCTTTTAAAAGGTTAAAATTTGTTAAAATCTTAATGTATATGCTACTCTAAAGTCTTTGAATGGATGAGTTGGTGTGCTCTCCTCCTGGTTTGTTGTATTCAGTAATATCATAATAGCTAAATTATCATAACATTCGGTCATTGGTTTGTTGCATAACATTATGCATTGAAGTGATACAATATTAAAGGCCTATAGCAGATTCTCTACCTTTTCTACAATATTTCGCATTTTTCCCCTTTATATAATCTCTGATAATTAGCTAAATTATTAACTAGTGTTGATTTGTGAGCTAAATAAAACGTTGAACAAAAAAAGAACATTTACTTTTCAGTAATAGCTCCAGTATCCCCATTTGAGTAAGTGCAAAAGAGCTAAGCATATTATACATTTACTTCCAATAAATTAGAACCACCTACTTTCTGAGAGGTTGTGCATGTTCATCAGTCATTCGGTATAAAGGGATAGTGGAGAATTAAATAAAATATTAATTTAATGCTACTCTACAAAACGATCTTACATCCAGTAAAAAAACAAATCAGAACATATAAATGAGTTTAAACCATGATTAGATGATTATCATAGCTCATGCTAGGTAGTTATATACATGTCGTACATTTGCCATATGGTATCATTTTTACTATACTGTCTGATGTTTCTATATTATAGACAAACTAAACATGGTGGCGCTAAAGTGTAAAATGTTCTCTTTTAGGCACAATCTATGGGTCTGATAGCATGCAAAAATGTAAAGGTGTTCCATTAACTATAGTCTATACTGATGTTACTTTGATGATCTCTTTTATATTCAACCTTAGCCACTTTATTATCTCCCTGTTTTCTTTTATAAAAAGGTAAAAAAAAAGGAATCGTATGATACCTGGATGCATGAAGTATGAACATAACAACTGAATCACTTGTACATAGTTCTACATACATATAAAAATAGAGAATCCAACATAAAATAATTTAGTTTATAATATGAATTGGGAATTAATAGTTACATATATTTCTAAAATTTTTCAAGATTGCTCTAAATAATAAAACCAGGGCTGAATTTATAATTAGGCAGAGTAGGCATGTGCCTACAGGTGCCTGCCACAAGGGGCGCCTTCCACTATAAAATCTTATTTTTTGTTTCAATCATTTAGACCACTATATTTCTGGAGTCCTAAGGGCTAGAGGGACATATGAGGTGTCATTGGAAAGGCCGGATCATGGCCTTTCCAGTGATACCATATATAACCAGGCTAGGTTATTGTAAAAATAAAATAACTAATGAAATACTGTCTTTTACAATCACAGCACTATTATTAAGTTTACAATTCTAGACAGTGATGCTGTGCTAACTCACCTTCTCATTTCCCACACTGACAGCAAGTGTGGAGCTGATGATGTAACGCATTGTTTCATTGACAACTTAGACCGTGGCACTGCAGTGAGGAGAGACCGGGGGACTTGAATTGTACACCGCACAAGGTTAAATGAGGTGTCATTGGGAAGGTCAGAGTCTGGTCTTTACAATGATACCAAACATGACCAAGTAATATGTAAAACTAAAAAAAAGGCAAAATTATTTCTTTTCTCTGTTCTATGGCAGAGGCAATATATGCTTTTAGTTATAAAATAAACTGTTATATATTGATATGCACTTCAACAAATCCAAAAAGTTAAAATATGGGATACACATGCGCACACTTATATATTTTTAGATATGAATATATTCCATATAGACAGTTGGGGTATAACATGGGCTATAATAATGAAATTATTAGGGCCCTATTACATTCTCCGTGCAAACATTAACACGTGCGCAAAAACGCATTACAGCGGGGGAAAAACCCTTTGCCCAGAACGTCGTATTACAATGTCCGCGTAAAAAATGTGCGTTAACGTCTAACGCGGGTGGACCTGCGAGAACCCTTTGCGAGCGTAATGTACTTTGCGCATCCTATACTTAACATTGCGAGCGCAAATGTGTTTGTGCGCTGGTGCGCACAAGGTATTACAATTGTAGCGCAAATTTTAACGGACGAAGTTTGCACGCATAATTTTAACGTCTTTGAAAAGCTGGTGGTAACTGCAAATCTGAACGTCGTGGTCGAAATGAAATACACCAGCCCGAAAAAAAATACAGCAAAGTATAGTTACACATTCTACACATACCCAAACAATAAAATGGAGAAGTTGTGTTTTTATTATTGCTGCAGCATATATACTCAGATTGATTTTGGCAGGTGCAAAAACTGAACGGGAGACAATTGTGGTTCTAATTCTGATTGGCTGAATCGCATTAAAA
Organism: Leptobrachium leishanense; assembly: GCA_009667805.1. Classification (NCBI taxonomy): domain Eukaryota; kingdom Metazoa; phylum Chordata; class Amphibia; order Anura; family Megophryidae; genus Leptobrachium; species Leptobrachium leishanense. Next base: position 96,995,956 of record CM019072.1, on the reverse strand, counting down.
AACAGTCTGCCCACCAATTTCTGCGCGCGAGGGTTAATGCGCGCTCGTTTTTACGTGTCTTTTTCCGCGCGTTACTTTTTGGCGGATGAAAAAATGCACTCGGATTGTAATACCAGCGTTAATTTACGCGTGTTAACATTTAACACTGCCGCAAAAAAAATAGCGCTGCGCGAGCGTTTTTGCACAAAGAATGTAATAGAGCCCTTATTGTTTAAATGGTGCTGGTTATTGCTTTTTGCACAGATGACCAAAAACTGGAAAATTCCAATGGCTTTCTCTAGTTTTTGTAGCAAAACACCAGGCTAATGTCATTTATAAAAAGTGTTTTGATTTTTTTTTATAATAGGACTGATTTACTCCAGTCTGTTATTGCTGACATAATTGTTCATTTACATGAATGTCATTACACATGATGCAGGTATCAGAAAAGTAGTAACAATATTTTGTTATACACCAGAAAGTGTTCACATATGGTGTGTATATGTTAATCAATCGGATTGTTGCAAGAATCAGCATTCTAGTCGTTTGTTTTCCCATCTCTTCTATGACCATCAAGGCTTGCTTAGATAATCGAATAATGTTTGGCATGGATCCCAGCATTTATTTGTGATAATGAACACAAAACCCCATCTGTAAGGATAACATAATGTTTCATTCTGTAGAATTTCTTCCTACATTTGAATCAAGCATTGATGAAAAGTCCGCTGCTAGCAGCTGTTAAGAGACAATTTAATTCCAGCTGTGATAATTCACTGTGGCAGACATAGACTGTTATATGTTGATACAACAACCTTTCTGCATTTGCATTTTTATCAAAAGGAACAAATGCTTTGAACATTTTCATACAGATGGTGTTCAACCATCTATGCTCTCCTTGCCTTTTACCAAAAAAAGATAAATCATTCAATGTACACTATTTGTCCATATGTGAATTTACATTGAAAGAGTATAAATAGGACTAGAAGTTAAAAATTCCCTTTGAACATTCTCAAGACACTTTTTTGCTGTATTATGTAGGATTGTGTCATTCTGATTTCATACCTAACTCTTTATAATCTGATTAATGCAGTGCTTTAGATTATAGTGAATTCTTTCGGATTATAGTCTTTTTTAACTATTCCTGTCAATACTTTCTTTGTGTTTACAGAAGCAGCAGTGGACAGATGAATGCTTCAAGGTACTTAGTCCTTATCTTTTCCAGTTGCACATTTGAATTTAGATAATTTGTCTAGAGTCTCCAGGAAAAATGCTGGACCAGCATAATTTAAAAAGAGCGTATAAGCTAGGTTTATAAAAGGCTGATAAAGTTCTTTAAAAAGAGCAATGAAAAATGTATTTTATTATGTTTATCCAATTATTAAGCCTATTTTATCCAGCCAAACTAGTTATTTTTGACTGAGCTATAATATTATCTCTCTTCTTAATCTTTATAAATTTATCAAAATAAATCATGAAATAAAAACTTTCAGAATTTAGAGGGATGTCTCATTAAAAATTAGACGGGAAAGGAGAGCTGATATATTTCGCATTCGTTCTTTGAGGGTAACTGGTAATTAGTATTTGCCAACGTGCATATGTTTTTAATATTTAATTACTTTACATTCATTAATTTGGTTATCACAATTCAAACCCATCTCTCCATTTAACTAAGGAGGTTTAAGCAAAAGGTTATATTTTACATATCAGAGTGTTTATTATCTAGTTCATTAATGATTATATTTGATTTTATTTTGGAAACAAGTATCTGCTGCATATAAAAATTTCCATTTTACCTCAAAATTACTCAAGTTTTAAAAGAATACATTAAGCTCAAGCTTTTAAAGGCTATGCAAATGATACCTTACCAATAGGTTTAAAAAACTGATCTCAGTGTCTGAATTTTAAGCCTTTTTGGATTTCACTTTGTTCTGTGACCTATTTCTTTGGCACCAGAAATATTTATTGAAATAATATTTCAAAAGCTTAATTACAATGATAATGGGAACTACTAAATGCCATGCAACAAGAATGAGTGTTTATTATCCGTATTGTTAATGTGATATGTTAGATTTCATTAAGCAGTAATGGTGTAGCAAATGAGTCACAAATTACAGTTGCATCTGTTAGAAGACCACATTAGTGCCAAATAACTGCAAATACAGCCATTCAGTTATGTTCATTAGCCAATCACTCCATATCATGACCAATCTATCTGCTCCAGTTAGGGATTAAGTTTTTGTAGGGTAAAAAACACACTGTGAAAAACAAACACATGCAGACATACACTCTGCTATAGGCAGCAAAATAACTATTTGCATTACACTTTGATTATGCAGACATTATCAGTCCTTCTAAATAATGACCCTGTAGACATTTGAAGATCCAAGTTTCACCTTTAGTGGCCTCTAACAAGTGACAGATTGCATATTTACTAAAAGAGTTATTGGACTGTAAAAGATTACACTTTATTTAACTTTGTTATTAATTCTGATTATCCTTATCGTTAACAATTTGAAGGATGACAATTTACCGCAGTTAATGAGATGTTTCACAGAATGTATCATTTCCCTCATTAACTAGCAAAGAAATAAAGGCTCACTTGTAATGCAATGTAATCTAATGTAAATATATTTACAGTAAACACCAAACGTGTAACTATTTTCACTTAACCCCTTAGTGATGGACTGTGTTACCATTGTACAGTGGCCAGAAAAAGTATGTGAACCCTTTGGGATTACGTGGAGTTTTGCATTAATTGGTCATAAAATGTGCTCTGATCATCTAAGTCACAACAATTTGAAAAACACAGTCTGCTTAAAATAATACAACACAAATATCATAAGTAGTCAATGTAATAGAGCAGCAGGAAATGCTAGCAGAATGCTTGGTTGTGTAGGGAGAGGTATTAGCAGTAGGAAAAGGGAAGTGCTCATGCCACTGTACAGAGCACTGGTGAGACCTCACTTGGAGTACTATGTGCAGTACTGGAGACCGTATCTCCAGAAGGATATAGACATCTTAGAGAGAGTTCAGAGAAGGGCTACTAAAATGGTGTACGGCTTGAAGGAGAAAAGTTACCAGGAAAGGCTTAATGATCTTAACATGTACAGCTTGGAAAAAAGACGAGACAGAGGAGATATGATAGAAACATTTAAATACGTAAAGGGAGTCCACAAGGTAGAGGAAGGGAGTATATTTAAACGGAAACAAAGTAGCAAAACAAGAGGACATAGTCTTAGATTAGAGGGGCAAAGGTTTAAAAGTAACATCAGGAAGCATTATTTTACTGAGAGGGTGGTGGATACATGGAACAGTCTTCCAGTTGAAGTGGTAGAGGCCAAAACAGTAATTGAATTTAAGCAAGCATGGGATAGGCATAAGGCTATCCTAAACAAAAGATAAATCCAGGTAAAGTATCCATGTAATTGGGCAGACTAGATGGGCCGAAAGGTTCTTATCTGCCGACATTTTTCTATGTTTCTATGTTTCTATATGTTTTCATGTGTTTATTGAACATAACATGTAAACATTCACAGTGCAGGGTGGAAAAAGTATGTGAACCCCTAGCCTAATGACTTCTCCAAGAGCTAATTGGAGCCAGGAGTGAGCCAACCTTGAGTCCAATCAGTGTGATATTATTGGATGTGTTGCTGAAAACTGTCCTGCCCTCTAAAAACAAACACCAGTTTTGGGTTTACTGTTTCAAGAAGCACTGCCTGATGTGAACCATGCCTCGTAGAAAAGCGCTCTCAGAAGACCTACGATCAAGAATTATTGACTTGCAAGAAGCTGGAAAGGGTTACAAAAGTATCTCCAAAAGCCTTGATGTTCGTGTGTCCACGGTAAGACAGACTGTCTACAAATGGAGAAATTTCAGCACTGTTGCTACTCTCCCTAGGTGTGGTCGTCCTGTAAAGACGACTGCAAGAGCACAGCGCAGAATGCTTAATGAGATAAAGATGAATCCTAGAGTGTCAGCTAAAGACTTACAGAAATCTCTGGTACATGCTGACATTTTTGTTGACACCTCTACAATAAGGAAAACATTAAACAAGAATGGAGTACATGGGAGGACACCACGGAGGAAGCCATTGCTGTCCAAAATGAATATTGCAGCACGTTTGAAGTTTGCAAAAGAGCACCTGGATGTTCCACAGCACTACTGTCAAAATATTCTGTGGACAGATGAAACCAAAATTGAGTTGTTTGGAAAAAACACACAACACTATGTGTGGAGAAAAAAAGGCACAGCACACCAACATCAAAACCTCATCCCCACTGTAAAACATGGCAGAGGGAGCATCATGGTTTGGGCTGCTTTGCTGCCTCAGGGCCTGGACGGATTGTTGTCATTGATGGAAAAATGAATTCCAGAGTTTATCAAGACATTTTGCAGGAAAACGTAAGACCATCTGTCCGCCAACTGAAGCTCCGCAGAGGATGGGTGATGCAACAGGACAATGACCCAAAGCATACAAGTAATTCAACAAAAGAATGGCTTCAACAAAACAAAATACGCCTTCTGCAGTGGCCCAGTCAGAGTCCTGACCTCAACCCGATTGAAATGCTGTGGCATGAACTTAAGAGAGCGATTCACACCAGACATCCCACGAATATTGCTACACTGAAACCATTTTGTGAAGAGGAGTGGTCCAAAATTCCTCCAGATCGTTGTGCAGGTCTGATCTGCAACTACAGGAAATGTTTGGTTGAGGTTATTGCTGCCAAAGGAGGGTCAACCAGTTATTAAGTCCAAAGGTTCACATACTTTTTCCACCCTGGACTGTGAATGTTTAAATGTTCTGTTCAATAAAAACATGAAAACATATAATGTTTGTGTTGTATTATTTTAAGCAGACTGTGTTTTTCAAATTATTGTGACATAGATGAAGATCAGAGCACATTTTATGACCAATACATGCAAAACTCCACGTAATCCCAAAGGGTTCACATACTTTTTCTTGCCACTGTATGTTTGAAAGTGCACCGTGATGATTTTACATTTCTGTGCTGTTTGTGTTTAGCTCTAATTTTCCTCTTACTCATTTACTGTACCCACACATATTATATACTGTTTTCCACGCTATTAAATTTACTTTCTAAAGATACCTTTATTTTCATCATATAAAAATTTATGAAATATGATGACACAATTGAAAAAAAACACTTTTCAAACTTTGACCCACATCCTTTAATTGCAGACATTACCCCAACGTTGGTGGCTGCCACCCAGGAAATTGTCTGTCTTGTGGTTCCTGAAATCCCTCAGACAGCCCATTTTTTTTTCTTTTTACCATTTCTGGGTTCCTGATGCAACAAGCTAATAGTTTCCCCTACTACTTGGACTTTTTTCCGCTTATGTAACTATGAGCGATCTCCATTTCAAACATAGCGGCTAGAACTATAGCCCATTTCATTTAGAGGGTTATTCAAAATGTGCCATTTCATTGCGACGTTGAATTTACCATCAAAAATTGTTGTTGTTGCAATGGTGACAAAAGCTGCCAATTAATAAAGTGGAAACTAAACAGAAACAGGAGAAGCTTCCCAGTGAATGCCATCTTTGTATATCTGTACCTATTGTAAAAAGCCAATATTTTTGAACCCAGGACATACTTGAAAAAAATGAAAGAAATCTCAATGCATCCTTCCTGGTAAAATACTTCATAAGTAAATAAATAAGTTGCAGCAACAGTAATTTTTGAGGGCGTTAGCAACTTCGTCAAATGCCAGCGCTTTATGAATACATTGTAAAATATACCCTTAATTTCAGTAGTACACCAATTCCATTGATTATACCCCTATTTCATTTCACCCACATTTCTTCCGCTACTTTATAATTTTTACCATTTTGTCCCCTATTTTATTAAATTTCTACCTATGTTATTATTTTTCCCATTTCTATATGTATTTTATTTTTCCCTGCACTTCTTGCCATATTTTACAAATTTTTCCCACATTTTTTCCCCATTTTATTATTTTTTCTCTACACTTCTTCCCTATTTTAATTTTCCCATAATTATTCCCTATTTTATAAATATTTCCACAATTCTTCCCCTATTTTATTATTTTTTTTCCCAAACTTCGTTACGTATTTTATTATTTTAACAACATTTCTTCCAGTATTTTTTTTCTCTGCATTTCTTAAGCAGGCATGGGATAGGCATGGCTCCTTTCCACCCGCCTTCAAACACGCGCTAGTTACCCCTTTACTAAAGAAACCATCCCTAGACCCCAACTCTCCATCCAACTACCGCCCTGTATCCCTGCTTCCCTTCACATCAAAGCTCTTAGAAAAACTAGTCTTCAACCGCCTCTCCCTCTTCCTGTCCTCCAATTCCCTACTTGACCCCCTGCAATCTGGCTTCCGTCCCCTACACTCAACTGAAACTGCCCTCACCAAAGTCACCAACGACCTCCTAACTGCTAAAAAACACTGCCACTATTCTATTCTCATCCTGCTTGACCTCTCGGCTGCTTTTGACACTGTTGACCACCCCCTCCTTCTACAGACCCTCAACTCTCTGGGTCTCGGTGACACTGCACTTGCTTGGGTTGACTCCTATTTATCCAACAGGTCCTTCTGTGTGTCCTTTGCTGGTAACTCCTCCTCTTCATTGCCACTATCTGTTGGTGTACCTCAAGGCTCTGTCCTTGGTCCTCTGCTCTTTTCCATCTACACTTCCTCCCTGGGCAAAATCATCAACAGCTTTGGCTTTAATTACCACCTCTACGCTGATGACACTCAGATCTACCTCTCTACCCCTGATCTCTCTCCCCCTGTCCTCTCAAAAGTCAGTGACTGTTTATCTGGCATCTCCCCCTGGATGGCCTCCCACCACCTAAAGATCAACATGTCAAAGACTGAGCTCCTACTTATTCCTCCCTCCAATGTGTCCCCACCTCCTGACTTCTCTATCATGGTGGAGGGTATCACCATCTCCCCATCAAACCAAGTTCGCTGTCTTGGAGCTACACTTGACTCTGCTCTTTCCTTCATCCCCCACATCCAGTCTCTTTCCTCCTCCTGCCGATACCAACTACGTAATATTTCCAGAATTCGGCCATTTCTTACCGCTGTCACCACAAAACAACTCATACACGCCCTGGTAATCTCCCGACTCGACTATTGCAATAATCTCTTATCTGGCCTCCCTCTGTCCCGCCTCTCCCCCCTACAATCCATCCTGAACGCCTCCGCCAGGCTAATTCACCTCACCCGCCGCTCTGTCTCTGCCGCTCCCCTCTGCGAGTCCCTTCACTGGCTCCCCATCCACTGCAGAATTAAGTTCAAAATCCTTATCCTTACCTACAAAACCCTCACTAACTCAACTCCCCACTACCTGTCCTCACTAATCACCAAATACACCCCAGCCCGCTCCCTAAGGTCAAACAGCGACCTGCGCCTAGCTTCTCCCCGCATCACCTCTTCCCATGATAGACTGCAGGACTTCACACGCGCAGCCCCCACTCACTGGAACGCTCTCCCTCGTACTGTCAGACTTTCCCCTAACTTCTCTTCCTTCAAACGCTCCCTTAAAACGTTCCTATTTAGGGAAGCCTACCACCCAACTCACTGACGCAACCATCAATCACTCTCACCTTACAGTCCTCTCCTCCTGTTTCCAACCCCAACACTCCTAGATTGTGAGTTCCTACGGGAATAGGGCCCTCATCTCCTCCTGTACTGTTTGTCAAATGTTGTTCAATGTATTGTAACCCTGTCTATACTGTGCTTATTGTACAGCGCTGCGGAATATGCTGGCGCTTTATAAATAAAGAATAAAAATAATAATCCTGAACAAAAGATAGATCCAGGTAAAGTATCCATGTAATTGGGCAGACTAGATGGGCCGAAAGGTTTTTATCTGCCGACATTTTCTATGTTTCTATGTTTCTATGCTCACACACGGGCAACACATGTTACAACGGATACCAAATGAAGATACCAATGAGGAACAATACACAAAGCACATGCGCACTTGCTTTACAGAGCACTGGTGAGACCGCACTTGGAGTACTGTGTGCAGTACTGGAGACCGTATCTCCAGAAGGATAGAGACATCTTAGAGAGAGTTCAGAGAAGGGCTACTAAAATGGTGTGTGGCTTGAAGGAGAAAAGTTACCAGGAAAGGCTTAATGATCTTAACATGTATAGCTTGGAAAAAAGACGAGACAGAGGAGATATGATAGAAACATTTAAATACGTAAAGGGAATCCACAAGGTAGAGGAAGGGAGTATATTTAAAAGGAAACAAAGTAGCAAAACAAGAGGACATAGTCTTAGATTAGAGGGGCAAAGGTTTAAAAGTAACATCAGAAAGCATTATTTTACTGAGAGGGTGGTGGATACATGGAACAGTCTTCCAGTTGAAGTGGTAGAGGCCAAAACAGTAATTGAATTTAAGCAGGCATGGGATAGGCATAAGGCTATCCTAAACAAAAAATAAATCCAGGATAAAGTATCCATGCAATTGGGCAGACTAGATGGGCCGAAAGGTTCTTATCTGCCGACATTTTCTATGTTTCCCCTATTTTATTATTTTTTTCCCTGCATTTCTTTCACTATTCTATTAATTTTTCCACACATTTCTTCTCCATTCTATTAATTTTGCACAGACACATTTCGTTTTACTAACATCCACGATTTTTATTTTTTATCCCCAACATAATTTATTGATGCTCTTTTTCTCAATATTTTCTTGCTCACTGTAACTGTAATGTTGGGAGCTTCCAGCCCTACCTGTGTGCTTGAGGGCAGCATGTCTGATGCTGCTTGCTGACCAATGCCCGGTTTAAATGGAGACAGGCAGGGAGGTGGTTGCATGAGGCGCGGCTTGAGTGGGGGGCGTGGCCTGGTGAAGGTCTTTAAAAACCCTCAGTGTATTCTCAGCAGTTGCCAGATCGTGGTTATCCATACCTGAGCTCCTTGTACCTGACTGCTATATTGAATTAACCCGTTATTGACCTCTGCTTGTTTCTGACTATTCTGCCTTCTGTTGCCCTAGACCTTTTTCTTGTACTACGCCACTGCTCTGATATCGACCCGGCTATTCCATTTGACCATTCTGAACTCTGTATTCCTGATTCTGGCTCGGCTGACTACTCCCTGTGTTGTTAACCCTTTCTGTCTAGCTAGTTTAGGCTAGGTCAGACTAACGCATTTTTTCACGTGTCCGTGAAAATGTGCGTCAAGAATGGACGATTATTTTTTTCATGGAATACGCAACAGCGGTCATACTATGCGCAGTTTCATCCGTGATTTTGTACGGATCATCAATAAAAACACTTCTTGCATCTGGACGTTATGTTGGCCGGACATTTAGCAGCGTCTGATGTCTCCAATTCACGACACACCACCGCTAGCGGACGCAGCGCACTCTGTACATCAGTAGTAGCGGTTTGACGTTCTCGAAAAATGCGTTCATTTTCCACTTGCGTTGCGCGGCCGAACTTTTGTGCTACCGTACTTCGTATAATTGCCGTCATTGCCTGGCATCTGCTGCTAGTGCGGCCGATATTAAGTGCGCCAGAACGCGCGGTTCGCACTGCCTCAGTCTGACCCTAGCCTTACCTGGCCAATTCTAAGGACCAGACAGTTAGAGATCTTTCACGGCTACTCTGTTGGTAGCTTCTGGGCTCTTTGGAGTGTGGGGTGTTAAGTACTGCGTGGTGGATCTGGGAACCGTGACATTACGATCTGGCCACTATAGATCCCGCAGACTTAACACAGCACTTGGCTAACTTTGTATCCAGACAGGATGAGCAGGATCATAAGATGGATCAGTTTGCTATTGCCTTACAAACTATCCTGACTCGTACGGCTCACCTGAACCAGCTGGGGTTGCACCCCCGCTTGATATACCTGTGTCCCCTGTCGTTCAGACATCCCAGGTACACATGACCGCTCCTATGAGGTTTGACGGTACTCCCTCAGAGTGCCGGGGATTTTTTCCATGTGGATATTCATTTTAATTAAATCCACAGATGTTTTTCTCTGACATTGCCAAAGTAGGTTCATTATTAATCATCTGTCTGGCAGAGCATTAACATGGGCAACTCCGTTATGGGAGGCAGAGAAGCCTATCATACGGGATTATAAAGAATTCATAGCCGAGTTACAACGTACATTTAATCCTACCAGAAAGGCCTCGGTAGCTGGCAAATCCTTGTTCCGCATACGTCAAGGGAACAGGACTGTTTCTGATTATGCCATAGAATTTAAAACCTTGATCTCTGATGTGAACTGGACAAATGAGACACTGGTTCTGGCTTTTATGGAGGGGTTATCAGAGTCATTGATGCATGAATTGGCTCCACGTAAACTACCTGAGGTATTGTGTGAACTCATTGTTTATTGTATAGATCTGGATGATCAGATAAGGGACAGAAGGACTCCAAGAGTGAAGCCCAAGAGACCGTTACCTAGGTTGGCCCCTGTCTTTCAGGCACCACCAAGAGAGTTATCTCCTCCCTCTGAGCCTCTGCAACTAGGCCGTACTAGGCTTACAGAGGAAGAGAGAACAAGGCGTTTTCGTGAGGGATTGTGCCTGTATTGTGGTTTGGGGGGTCATGTACGATTTCAATGTCCTACTCGTCCTAAAATGCATGATAAGCCGGAAAAACTACCGCACCTAAGGAAGCTGAGGAGACAGGCCTTGGGTGTGACGTGCATGTCTCCTGTCAAAGACACTAAACTTATGTTACCAGTATCCTTGGCTTGGGAGACCAAGACCACACATACTACCGCTTATTTGGATTCTGGGGCTGCTGGCAACTTTATCGATGTTAACTACGCTTCTTCCATTTCTCTACCTCTGGTTGTAAGAGAGACACCCTTAGCCGTCGAAGCCATAGACGGCAGACCGTTATCCTGCCCTAGGATTACTCACGATACGGTTACAGTGGTTCTTACCACTGGTCTCTTGCATAAAGAAGAAATCATATTTCAAGTTATCCATTCACCTTCCAATCCTGTTGTACTTGGTTTCCCTTGGTTGGTGGAACATAATCCTGTTATTGATTGGGCTAAGGGAGAGATACTGTCTTGGAGTCCTGCTTGTTTTGGGACTTGTTTAATACCCATTCAGCATGTCGGTGCCCTGAACACACCCACAGCTCCTCCATTGTCTACAGAGGTTCCTGACCAATACGCCGACCTCAGGGCTGTATTTGATAAAAGAGAGGAGAGAAACTGCCTCCACATAGACCATATGATTGTGCCATTGATATTCATCCTGGTACCATGCCTCCTCGAGGCAAAGTATATCATCTTTCCATAAAGGAGAACCAAATTATGGAAGAGTACATAAAGGAGAATTTGGAGAGCGGTTTTATCCGACGTTCCTCTTCTCCAGCAGGGGCTGGGTTCTTTTTTGTGTCTAAAAGAGGGAGATTTACGCCCGTGTATCGATTATAGGGGCTTAACAAGATCACCATTAAGAACGTGTACCCTATCCCTCTCATATCAGAACTGTTCGACAGGTTAAGGGGGTCAGCAGTATACACAAAACTTGATTTAAGAGGAGCTTACAACCTGATATGTATAAAAGAGGGGCATGAGTGGAGAACAGCATTTAACACCAGGAGTGGGCATTATGAATACTTGGTCATGCCTTTCGGTCTTTGTAATGCTCCAGCGGTATTCCAGGATTTTATTAATGATGTGCTCAGAGATTTCTTACAAACCTTTGTTATAGTATACCTAGACGATATATTGATTTTCTCTCCGATCTGAAAACCCACCATGCACATGTCAGACAGGTATTAGCAAAATTACTAGACAATGGTCTTTATTGCAAACTAGAGAAGTGTTTATTCGACATTACTACTGTGAAATTCCTTGGGTATATTATCACTCCAGAAAGTTTTGAGATGGATCCTTCTAAACTCATGGCCATCTCAGAATGGCCTCTCCCTCAAGGTCTCAAGGCCATACAGAGGTTTCTGGGGTTTTCCAACTATTAAAGGAGATTTATCAAGAATTATTCCGCTGTAGCCTCCCCTATCATTAATATGACACGTAAAGGTCTGAAGAACCAGATCTGGTCTTCTCAATCCAAACAAGCATTCGAAGCTCAAACAAGCTTTCACTTCCGCTCCCGTGTTACGGCATCCTGATCCCAGGATTCCGTTTGTTCTTGAGGTTGATGCTTCCGAGATAGGCATTGGGGCTGTCCTGACTCAAAGAGAGTCTCCAGGAAAACCTCGACATCCTTGTGGGTTCTTTTCAAGAAAATTATCACCAGCAGAACGCAATTATGATATCGGTAACAGAGAATTGCTTGCTATTGTGTCTGCCCTATCAGAGTGGAGACATTTGTTGGAAGGTACTCTTGACCCTTTATTGATAATTACTGATCATAAGAACCTTACGTACATCGGGGATGCAAAATGTTTGAACGCGAGACAGGCCAGGTGGTCATTGCTACTGTCTCGGTTTAATTTTGTATTGACTTACAGACCAGGTGACCGCAATGTAAAGGCTGATGCCTTATCTCGTCAATATGACCCGTATGAGTCTAATACACAAGACCACAATCCTATAGTTCCTCCTGAACGTATTGTGGCTTCCACAGTCTTGTCTGTCTCCTCGCCTTTCCTGGAATGCTTCCAGGCAGTTCAAGTAGGGGCTCCACCTGACAAGCCTCCAGATATGTTGTTTGTACCTGAAAAGGAAAGACAAGAATTACTCATAATGTTTCATGATTCTAAACCAGCAGGTCATCCTGGTATTACTAAGACTCTTACCAGTATCTCCAGACAGTTCTGGTGGCCCACCATGCGACAGGACGTACGTCTGTTTTTTTGGCTTGTCAAGTCTGTGCCAGAAGCAAAACCAGTAAATCCTTGCCTGTCGGTCTATTGCAGCCTTTACCCATGCCTAAGAGGCCTTGGTCTCATCTATCTATGGATTTTATTGTGGACTTGCCGAAGTCCAAGGGTCATACTGTGGTTCTGACAGTTGTAGACCGCTTCTCCAAAATGGCTCATTTTGTCCCTCTACCTAAGCTTCCTACAGCCAAAGAACTGGCAGTTGTATTTGCTAGAGAGATTGTACGAATACATGGGGTTCCGTCTGAAATAGTCTCTGACAGAGGAGCCCAGTTCGTCTCTCGTTTCTGGAGGGTTTTCTGTGCAGAGATGGGGGTGCGATTGGCCTTCTCTTCAGCATATCATCCACAAACCAATGGGGCAGCAGAGAGGGCAAATCAGGGTCTCGAGCAGTACATACGTTGCTTTACCACACAACAACAAGACAATTGGTCGGAGTTGTTGCCCTGGGCTGAGTATGCACATAATAACGCCGTTAACGAGACCACTGGCCACTCTCCTTTTTCTGCCATCTATGGTTTTTTCCCTCCGGCTCTACCGCTTCAGTTTACTGAACAGGCCATCCCGGCTCTCGATGACCATCTCACTCAACTGCAAGAGATTTGGAGACAGATTCGCGAAAATATGGAGCGCAATGTTGCTGTCCAGAAACGCAAGGCTGACAGGCATAGGTTACAAGCTCCCTCCTATAACGTGGGGGATAGAGTTTGGTTGTCCACTAGGAACGTGAAGTTGCGGGTGCCTTCTATGAAAATGGTACCTCGGTTTATAGGTCCATATAAGATCATTCGCCGCATTAATCCTGTGGCTTATGCTCTTGCCCTTCCTAAACATCTTCGCATGCACAACGTCTTCCACACCTCCCTACTGAAGCCATTGTTGTGTAACAGGTACACGCGGGTCGTTCCTCCTCCTCCACCTATTCAGGTTGATGGTGAATCTGAGTATGAGGTTAGGAGGGTTTTGGATTCTAGGCTGTGCAGGGGCGCTCTGCAGTACTTGGTCGATTGGGTGGGTTATGGTCCAGAAGACCGGTCCTGGATTCCAGCTTCCGACATGTCTGCCTCTAGGTTGGTCAGGGCATTCCATGCCTCACACCCCGATCGCCCTGGTGGTCGTCCTGCCGCTCGTCCTGTTGGTCGTCCGGTGGCCTCCCGTGGAGAGGGGGGTACTGTAACATTGGGAGCTTCCAGCCCTACCTGTGTGCTTGAGGGCAGCATGTCTGATGCTGCTCGCTGACCAATGCCCGGTTTAAATGGAGACAGGCAGGGAGGTGGTTGCATGAGGCGCGGCTTGAGTGGGGGGCGTGGCCTGGTGAAGGTCTTTAAAAACCCTCAGTGTATTCTCAGCAGTTGCCAGATCGTGGTTATCCATACCTGAGCTCCTTGTACCTGACTGCTATATTGAATTAACCCGTTATTGACCTCTGCTTGTTTCTGACTATTCTGCCTTCTGTTGCCCTAGACCATTTTCTTGTACTACGTCACTGCTCTGATATCGACCCGGCTATTCCATTTGACCATTCTGAACTCTGTATTCCTGATTCTGGCTCGGCTGACTACTCCCTGTGTTGTTAACCCTTTCTGTCTAGCTAGTTTACCTGGCCAATTCTAAGGACCAGACAGTTAGAGATCTTTCACTGCTACTCTGTTGGTAGCTTCTGGGCTCTGTGGAGTGTGGGGTGTTAAGTACTGCGTGGTGGGATCTGGGAACCGTGACAGTAACTGGCTGGTGAAATGTTGTGGGCAGAGGCCAGTTGTTCTACTTCAGAATTATGATCTTAGTTGACTGGCCCCATTTTTACGCTGACTGCAGACCCACGAGCAGACGCCTGTATCTGTGAAAGAACGCGGCTGTGAGACTCTCAGCTCTGTTTGATCTAGCGAGAGCATGGCTGAGAGTCTCACTGCCTCAAACAAATCCAGAACAAATAGTTCCTAGCAGGGCTTTTTTTCTGCCGGTATGTGCCAGTACTCAGTACCGGCTCCTACTGGCAGGACCAATGCTCCTCCGCTAGGATGCGGAGGACCTCTTCAGCCCATCGTCGAAGTTCAGTGGATTGATGCCAGCCTGTTGGCCGTTCATGAACTTCTCCCATCAGGGGTTGACATCTTGGATGTCAGCCCAAACTTTGGGACCTCCCACTAACGTCATCGCACATGGGTGTGATGTCATCAGATGTGGTACCCCCCCGACCGGGCAAGGAATTTCCTATGGAGGAGATAGAGGGGTCTTTGGTCCCCATATCTCAGGACCCATAGAAGCTAAAGGGTCATGTGAGGTGTCATTGGAGGCCAGAGCATGGCCTGTCCAGTGTGACCAAACATGACCAGATTGTATGTAAAATAAAATTAACAAAAATATTTTTTTCTAGTGCAGCACGTTTCAATTATAAAATGAACAATGATGCTGCACTGTGGGGCTCGGTGATACCCTCATACACAGTGCACATTACTGTGAGTTTTATTGCTGTGTAGCATAGTGATATACACATACACGCTGCACATTACTGTGCATTGTGGTGGGAATAATTTGAGGGGGTGTCAGAATTTCATCTATCAGTCAACTTTGGGCTTTGTTCCAGGGCGAGGTACCAAGATAGCACCTACCCCGGGAGTATGACATTACAGTAGAGACAGTTGGGGAAAATCTGCAGGCGCAGATTTTCTTGCTTGCATCTCCATTTTAGTGTCAGGTATGAAATAGCCCTTATACTGTTACTTCTACTCGCTTCACTACTTTTCACAGCCAGATATCAACTACACCAACTGGAAAAAAAAATCCAATGTCATAGGTAAAAACTCTACTTAGGATTGAAAAGTTTGAATTCTGAATTACCCAAACAGTAGTTACAGAATGATTACTAAACAGCAAGTAAAATAGGTTTGAATCACACTATACAAAATACCATGCGGAAAGAAAAAGTATGTGAACTCTTCATAGTTAGTTGGTTTTCTGTATGAATTGGTCATAAACCGTCATCTCATCTTTATCATAGTCATAAATTTAAACAAACACAATGTGCTTAAACTAAGATACACAAACATTTATATTCTTTCATGTTTTTACTGAACACATCCCAATAAACACTTGAATATAATAGCTAGTTGATCCACCTTTGGCAGCAATAAACTCAACTGTTTCCAGTAGCTGCAGATTAGACTTGCACAATGTTAAAGATGCATTTTGGAATTGAAAGTATAAGTTAAAATACCAGTTTTAATGTCAAAATAACTCTAACCCACACCTCCAATCTTGTTTCATTAATTGGACTCCAGGTTTGGTAATCTCCAACTCTAATTAGGTATTGTTGAAGTCATTAGCCTAGGGTTCCACATAGAGTACTTTTTCCAACCTACTGTGAGGTTTTTAATGATATACTCAATATATACAAGAACAATACAATAATTTGTGTGTTATTAGTTAAAGCAGATTAGTTTTGTTTATTACTGTAAAATAAATGGAATCACACCTATATATTTTGCATATTTTGTTTTGCAAATATACATTTTAAAAATGTAAAATAAACAACAACTTTAAAATATCTAAGTTTTTCTGTCATATCTGGAACCATGCTGGTTGCCTTATCAGTTTCTCATTGCCTTATGTAAAGCTAGTATCATTAGATGATACCATACACGTTGGCCCCTATTTCAATGTAGTCAGCAAAAGGGAGCTGCTAAGCAGATCTCTCTGTTACTGATTCTAATACGGCTGAGCTGCTGTATTCATGGTTTGAGTTTTAATATTTAGGAGACACTGATAAATACCAGCAGCAGTGATATCAGCTTCTGGAGTCCATAGGATTCCATGGAATGAAGTGCAACCCTTGCATGATCTTTGGATGAACATGTGTAAATGGAGTCATGCCAAAGCCATGGAAGGAACTACTTATTTCCAGTGTTCTGCTGCATGCGACAAAAGGAGGCAACAGATATTGCCACCCTATGCATCGCAGGATCAGAGGCGAGTATAGATTTTGCAGATACAGAATCAATTAACATGAGGGCTTCTGTGCAGGTATTCTTTGCAGAATACCGTCTTGAACAAAGAGAAGCACCTACTATGTTGCCACAGCCAGAAATTATCAGCTCCTATATAAAGGATGGGAGTCTCTTATGTCCATCGTAGCTTTTTCACGTCGATGCTCTTTTGGTATCCGTTGTAACATGTGTTGCCCGTGTGTGAGCATAGAAACATAGAAAATGTCGGCAGATAAGAACCTTTCGGCCCATCTAGTCTGCCCAATTACATGGATACTTTACCTGGATTTATCTTTTGTTTAGGATAGCCTTATGCCTATCCCATGCCTGCTTAAATTCAATTACTGTTTTGGCCTCTACCACTTCAACTGGAAGGCTGTTCCATGTATCCACCACCCTCTCAGTAAAATAATGCTTCCTGATGTTACTTTTAAACCTTTTCCCCTCTAATCTAAGACTATGTCCTCTTGTTTTGCTACTTTGTTTCCTTTTAAATATACTCCCTTCCTCTACCTTGTGGATTCCCTTTACGTATTTAAATGTTTCTATCATATCTCCTCTGTCTCGTCTTTTTTCCAAGCTGTACATGTTAAGATCATTAAGCCTTTCCTGGTAACTTTTCTCCTTCAAGCCGTACACCATTTTAGTAGCCCTTCTCTGAACTCTCACTAAGATGTCTCTATCCTCCTGGAGATACGGTCTCCAGTACTGCACACAGTACTCCAAGTGAGGTCTCACCAGTGCTCTGTACAGCAAGTGCGCATGTGCTTTGTGTATTGTTCTTCATTGACTCCTTTGAAAAGCTACGACAGACAGCAAATGGTGCGTGCGACCAGACGTACGTTCTAAGTGTGCTCGTCTGACCTCAGCCTAAGCTAACAACCGAAGCCGTTGAATAATATAACTGCCTCCGTCATTGGCTTAAAAACTCAGTTGTTTCCATAGCTTCAGTCTTGATATAGCTTAGGTTTACTTGTTTAATTTGTTGAATTTCCTGATTTTATCTATGAAAAGAAAAAAAGAGCAGCTGTCTCAGTTAGTACAGTTTGTTTCATATGCTATATGTTAATTGCAGAACATAAATAATCATGGATTTTATAACTTTTTTGACAGACATTCCACACTCCAAGTCTAGGAGATGAGGAATTTGAGATCCCACCAATAACACCACCTCCTGAAACGGATCCTACACTTAGCATGACTGATGTACTACTGCCTTTTCAAATGATGGGAGAAGTGCTGGCTTCTCAAGGAAGTGAATTTGCACCTCAATTTCCACCACAGAGTCTTGATCTACCTTCTATAACTTTATCCCGAAATGTTGTGGACCAGGAAGGAACATTACAAAGTAATGGACTGACAATGGTGAGTGTAGAATGGGAATTTCGTCTGTTGAGATTTTTATCTTTCTATGTTTTCTTGAATATTAGAGTTTTCTGTACTATTTTATACAGTCTCAGATCATTTTGTGTAGGCCACACGTACAATTAAAAGGTTTTCTTTTTATGGTTGTAAGAGCTGCTCCTTGTAGCTTGTTTACAGTAAGATAGGGTACTAAAAGCTATGTAAATAGGTTTTCGATATGCTAATGAAGGCTTTTCAATGTAAAATGATGCAAAATTGAGTTAACTCTATTTTGGAAGTGAATTGGTTAAGAAGTCTGGCGTGCCCATGGGATACACTCTTTTGTGAAATGACAGCATTTGTCATCATTGCAACATCAAAAAACACCACCCCTCTCCGAATAAGCCCAATTGTGGTTTTAGCTGATCTTCCATATGTACACACAGATTTTAAATTTCAGGAAGTAGTGGCACTAAGCTCCAATGTAAAATTTAACTCTAAAACCTAAAAAGGTTATTGATAAAATCTGAATAACCATCTTAGTTTAGCTACAACACTTTCTTGTAATAAATTTTTTTATTAACATAAAATATATATACAGTGGAGGCGCTACTATGGTAAAATAACTTAGTATCACAATTTTAATCTGCTGCCCAAATAAGGAAAAATAATGGCCAAAAAACTGGACAAAATTGTGCACGAAAAGATACAAGCTCTGAGTGTTCCTTATGGCTCAGTATATAATCTGTATATTAATGAAAATTTAAATTCACATACATTAGTGTAATTGTAAGAGTAGCTTTCTACAGAAATATATAGCTATGAAACCAGTAACTTGCCTATGAGTATTATACCACAATAAAAATTATGTTATTGTTCCAATTTTCTGTGCAAAATAATTATCACAGTTTACATCAATTGTGCGCAAAGTCGATGAATAAAGTGCTAAATGTATAATACACTTATTAAATCAATTTATAAAAAGTAGCATTTTACATGAATTGTGTGCAAAGACGATGAATAAAGCGCTGAATGCATAATAAACTTATTGAATCAATTTATAAAAAGTAGCACTTTATTCATTGTCTTTGAACATAATTGATGGAAACTGTGATAATTATTTTGCACAGAAAATTGGAACAATAACATCATTTTTATTGTGGTGTAATACTAATAGTTTCATAGTTACTAATTGGTTTCATAGATATGTGTTTCTATAGATAGCTATTCTTACAATTACACTAATGTATGTGAGTTGACATTTCCATTAATATACAGATTATATACTGTACCATAAGGAACACCCAGAGCTTGTAGTTTTATTAACATAAGTGACACTGATACAGGATTATTACCATTATGAATGTAATGGCAATTGTTTATGCAGCACTTTACTGTACAGGATTTAAACTAAAAAATGACAAATTTAGGAAGCAGCACATTTTGAATAGGTGTCTATTTTAATTTGCGTTAAGAAATGTTTTTGAAAAGCGGGTAGGGGTGGAGTACAGAATTTGGAGTCTTTAAGGCAGCCCCAGTTGCATGTACAGCCCTAATGTCTGCTCTGACCAGTGGACATCTTTGAACTTTGAATTTCTGAATGTTGGAATTCAAGTTTCACAATAGCTGGAGAATACTTTCTGGTCTATGCAAATTTAGACCTGAAACTAATTATCAAGGCACAAGACAACTTGCAAATTGATTCAAATCCAAGTCATTCCGTTTTAAGAGTATTCTTCTACTGAGACCACAAGTCCATATTCATACATAGCCATTATTGTATTTGAACATGTTTTTAATTTGCTGTATAATCATAAATAAGATTTAATTCTGCGCCTGAGAGCTTTTGAAGAATACAATTTCAAAATATTGTTCTGCTTTACCTAGCAGAACAGAAAGACATCAATACACAGAAATGAGCCTTGTTATTGGGTACAAACTAATGTATGTAACTAATCATTCAAGCACTTCACCTTTCTCTGGTATAAGAATATGTAGTGTGGCAGGAACAAAAAGCAGCCCTGAATTAATTTACACCTGCCTGCGTTAATTTGCCAATTTATTATCTAGATCGCTTGGCCTTTCTGTTTGTTACACAGTTCATTAAAATCTCCCAAATCAATATTTTGACATTTCTTAATAAGATGTCTATCTACTTTAACTAGCAGGGCAAATATTTATCAATAAGCCAACAATAAATCATTAAATTAGTTATTGGGTAGATTGTTTTACCTATAATGGAAAAATGCTTTAGCAAGTAATAAAAGGAATCCTGATGAGAAACCAAGTATGCTGAAATTGAATTTCATGAGTGTTTTCATAGGAGATTAATTGCAACCACGCAAAGAAAATATCTTTTTATAGATAGGGTTGGAATGCATTCTTAAAATATGCTTTCCATTGGTTTTAGTTGAAATCTCTGTAATTTATCCAGAAATAAAATTGAAAAAAAAATCACATTTATAATGTTAGTATGTAGATTTCAAATAGAAAACTGCCACTCATTCATACAATCATTTCGTATATGATTTCTCATTAAGATAAAAGATCAGTGATAATTTTTATCATTTAATTAGTTTTTACTATTGTATTTTCATCTTTCACTTATTAATGGGTCGCTCTATGGAAGCAGGTTACCCCAAGCATGGCACACTTTGATATACTGACCTTATGAGGGTTCTACCACCGTCTTCTTTCAACTAGTCCGTCGCACAGATTTTGATGTCAGTGCTGGTCTATGTCACAGATTTGACCGACTGTTGTGGTTACAGCTGAGTTTGAAAAAATCACTTGCTGTTTATTACTATTATTTTATGAATTCAAAACAAGGTAGCATATAAAATAAAATACAAACTTTAGGTCCGTTCATCAAACCATTTGTAAAGAAAATATTCACTATGATTCAAGAGCATAAGGTGAGTGTGTAAAATTGTGTGGATAATGGACTAACAATTTCTCCATGATAATTTATTTTGTATTGAACCTTTTAGGCATCTTAACTCTGCCTGTGGCATAAAATCTATCTGAATACATCATCTTAGCACAAATGCAAAAGGGTTCGGTCAATAAATATACAGGTCTATTCAAAGAACGGTTTAACTTGGGAGAATGACTGGAGAAGTGGAAATTCTAGGTCAAAATAGCCAAACCAGAAAAATTCTCCTATTTATCTCACTTTCCAAATCGGCTATTTGGTCTAGATTGTTCTCTTCTGCTGGTTCTCCTGGTGTTCACCTTTCTCTGAATAACCCTGATAGTGTTTAATTGTCATGTCACATAACCATATCAACCATGTAAAATATGTGAAAATACAGTTTTAACATTTCTACCACCCTAACATTTTCCGTTTGACTTCTTTATGATATGTATTCTGAGCATTGGACTATCGGCCCTGTACTTTCAATATGTTTCCTCCTGAGAAACATACAGGTGGACAAAACAACATTTATAATTTGCACATTTCAAATGAATGAATTTATACAGTAAATTTATGCTTCAATCCTTAAATCAAAGCTTGCTATAGTTTGTATGGAATTTTTGCTGTGTGTAACCATTATCGATCTTTTTCTCTTGAAAGTGCTTTGTACATATTAAATATATTGCAATGGAAAATAGATACATTTTGCAGTTTTACAGCATGATCTATACATAACCTGAAATAAAGATACAACAGGATGAATGACACAATGTTTTGATAATTTAAAAAAAAATATTGAATGTATCTAGAACTTAAATAAATGTTTAATTGTTATCCGGGATGGACATGGATGGCCAAGTTGCCCATTAGATGCAGGTTAGGTTAAATTTTGTGCATCTTTATAGTATCAAGATATGTGATTTTACTTCTGAAGAATGTCCATATATATGTGCAATGTCTGGGGGAAGTGTCCTTTTGTGTTGTGTGTGCATTCAGAATTATTTTGGCAATTTAATGTCTGTATCTGTGCATATGACAGTGTATTAATATATGTAGAAGTGTGTTTTAAGTGATGTGAATATGTAAGCACAGGCATATTTTAACCCCTTCCCGACCGCTGACGCACCATGAACATCTGATCGGGAAGTCTCCCTCAGACCAGCGGATGTACATGGTTCGTCAGGGTCTCCTAACCTCCCTCCCGCCCGATACTTACCTCCCTCGCTGGGCTCCCCCGGCGGGCTGGCAGTGTGGAAGCCTGCCCTGCCTTTTTAGGTGTCCCAGCAGGCGCGTTAATGTTATCACGGTGCGTGATGACGTCCTCACCAGGCAACCACCTGTGCCTGCAGTAAAAATCAGGAAGGGAGGGGGGCTCCTTTGGAGCCTTCTATCTCCCCAACCATTTAAGTTAGAAAAAGAAATTGCACTGCTGGAAAGGGGAGAGTCTCCTCTTTTCAGCAGTGTGTCTCATTAACCGATTCGTTATAGGATCTCGATTCAAACTCGGAGGTGGGTGACATCTTGGATGTCAGACAAGCCTCCAGGTCACCCCCCACCCACTGACATCCTCACCATATGTGAGAGGATCTCAGTGGGCCAGTTAACCCAATAGCTGCCAAGTGGAGATAGTGGATAACATGTTTCATTTTCAGACCTTGGACAGTACCTGTAAGTGAAACATGTTATCAATCTATTTCACAAGTGGAACTGTCCATGGTCTGACACAATGTAATGTTTCTGATTTCTGAACGCACACAGACTGTAAGAAACTATTCCAGCTGCATGCGTTCACCAAAGAAAAACAGACCTCATTATTCCATTTAAAATAAGTTAGGAAACCTAAACTTTCACCCAAAAATGCCAAAAAAATCCTAACAAATAAATAAAAAAAATGACTGTTTGCTGTAATTGAAAATAATAAATACTTTAAGAAGTATTTTATAAAAACGGGAATTATTTTATAACATTGAAAGCTATGGTGGAAAAAAATCCTAGTTTCTTTAAAATAAATTAGGAAATCTAAAGATTAACCCAAAAATTTCCAAAAAATGCCCAAAAAATCCTAACAAATAAATTTAAAAAATGGCTGTTGGCTGCAAATGAAAACAATAAATGCTTTAAGATATAATTAATAAACAGTTAAACACGAGGATTTTTTTAACATTGAAAGCTATGATGGAAAGTTTGAATTGACATCAACTATCGAATTGATCTTAATTTATAATACAAGTAATAGTCAGCAAACGACTTTATGAAACAAATTAATTTTGTTTCACTGTTTAATTTGGCTCAAATACTAAATCTGTTACACAGCTTAATATTTAACCCTAGCTTGTCTTTTAACAGCAAAATTTGAATAATTGGGGTTTAATTTAGTGATCCAAAATTTGAATTGATATCAGCTATCAAATTGATATATATCAAATTTGAATTGATATATCAAATCGAATCGAAATTAAATTTAAAATCAATCCTGAATGAAACTAAATTACCAATGAAATTCCGAAAACTAAATTATTTTAAAACGAGAAAAACAACAAAACAAATTTTTCATCCGTGAACATCTCTACATTAACCAGTTCAATGCTAAGGACGCGCTCAGCGCGTCCTCAGCATTACCGCTGGTATGCGGAGGACGCGCTGAGCGCGTCCTCGCATTGGGGTCAGCGTTCGGCCGGGTTCCGGCCGATCGCTGGCCCCTCCGGTGCGGGCTGACATCCTGGATGTCAGCCCGGCATCCGGAGCAGCGGCCGCCATTATTAGGTGTCATCGCGCCCCCGCGATGACACCTAATTCAGGCGCCCCCCCCCGCATGTGCGGAGGAGGCGCCTGAAAGGGAGAGGGGGGAGGTCCTTCGGACCTCTCTCCCTCCCGATCGGCGGCACACAGGGGCTTAACCCAGGCATCATTTGGAAGGGCACAGCCTGCCCTTCCAAATGATGCCTGACATTAACCCCTGGGGAGCTGGATCGCAAATCGGCGCTGAAAAGCGCCGATTCGCGATCCTTCCCGGGAGCTGGCCGACATCTTGGATGTCGGCCAAGCTTCCGGGAACTCCCCCAGAGGACTGGCGTCATCGTGTGCAGCACGATGACGCCAGTCCTACAGTTAACCCCTAACTGCCACGAACTGTGGAGATAGGGAGTTCCAATGAACTCCCTATCTCCCGATCCGTGGCAGTTAGGGGTTAAATTTTGATATGGTTGGATCGGCCAGAGCATGGCCGTTCCAACGATACCAAACATGAAAGTAAAAAAATTTGTAAAAAAAAAAAAAAAAAAAAAAAATTAAAAAAAATAATAAAAAAAAAAAATAAACACTTTTTTTTTATTTTTTTTGGTTTGTTAATGCAGCAATATTGTTCCCATTTCAATTATAATGTGAACAATGATGCTGCATTAACGATTTTTGTATGCGGTGCGTTTGTTAAAAATGGTGTCATTTTCCCCAAAAAAAAATGTAACGAGACCCCATCTCTAATTTTTTTAACAAGCGCACCCCATACAAAATATAACCGCAATTGCTCGCATGTTAAAATGTGGAAAAAAACACTTTACACATTGTAAATTATTGAAAATACATATTTTATTGCATTTTTTGTTATAATATACAAACATGACATAACGTATACATATAATAATGACATATTATGAATCTACCGAGTCTGACGGAAAGAACGATATATAATATGTCGGTGTCATATACTAAAATAAGCCTTTAAAACACGTTTAAACATGATGCGCAAAACAGGTAAAAAATGACCTCAGCACAGGGGCGGGAAAAGCCTCAGCAGCGAAAGGGTTAAGTAAATTGTTGTGTCTTCATATAAAAAAATTCAGATTTTTTGCTTTAGCTGTTCTTTTATTTTTGTTTATTTTGTTTATTATATGTATGTGATTTTGATAAGTTGTATGTGTGGTGGGCTGTATGATTGTGGTATGACTTTATGAGGCATTATGGGTGTTATAGAAATTATGTGTCATTGATTTATGTGTGGGTGTCAGTCTGTGTGAGTTTGTTGTTAGATTGTGGGGCTTTATATTTGTAGGTAGCTGGTGCTGGTTAACCCTCTGTTGGGTCACTGGCTGCACCAGTAAGTGGACATTCTGGGCAATGTTACATGACCAGAAGTTGACCGTATGAAGCCATTTTGTGTCTGGCATTGTGGGAACTGGGCACCATACACCTTATACTTAATTCTTCATCTGGCAGTTGCTGCAGTCTTGCAAAG
Organism: Leptobrachium leishanense; assembly: GCA_009667805.1. Taxonomy (NCBI): domain Eukaryota; kingdom Metazoa; phylum Chordata; class Amphibia; order Anura; family Megophryidae; genus Leptobrachium; species Leptobrachium leishanense. The sequence continues at coordinate 96,970,668 of CM019072.1, read as the reverse complement.
GATCCTCTATAGCATATTACCAATGTCATATAGCATAAAGAACACTGCGCACAATCCTTGTATGCAATATCGCCAGTCTAAGGCTATAAATCTATGGTACCACGTTACAAGCTTCACAGCTTCTCATTTTTAACATTGATTATTCTTTACATATTTAATAGATAAGGAAACAAAAATTGCCAAATAACTTGCTGATATTCTTCGTGGAGTTTTAACAATTGTATGAGGCTAGGCAAGTATAGCTGTGCTTTACACAAACATTAACACTCCAATTTACTGTAGCTTTGTGTACCTTATATGTTGAAAAAGACACACAAAAGTGTTGCTAGCACTAGAACAGAAGCAATTTGAAATGGTTTTAGATGAAATTTTTTGATGATAAATGTAAAATAAAACATGTTCTGAAATCTGAAGACAATGGAGTAATTTATAACATACTCGATGCAATGTCAATAATTCTGTCTGATGGAATAATTCTCTTTCATAAAGTCTGCAAACTACTGTGCATTGTGTGGAAGAAAATCCAAAAAAGTAAACACATATCAATAGTTAGAAAATCATAATGTAAATTATTTGAGGATTATAATCTTGAAAAATATAGAAAAAAGAAAACAAGGAATTTTATCCCAATCAAAGTATTTGAAGTTTTCTTAAAATAAAATGTTACAAAATTTCAGGTGCAATACAGGAAAGAATTGCAGTAAAATGGCATCTTGAATAATAATGTGTGTCTTTGTACTGTACACTACCTGACATGTTCTTCTATAAATTTGAAAGCACTATTATTACCAGAGGTATGGTTAAAAATAGGTTATGTCAAAGTTCCCCAATGATTCCCTTAGGGTTTGTGTCAGCCAGATAAATAATTTTTTGTACTACTCTCTGATATTTCCCATAGGAAGACGTTTAAAAATGAACGGTGACTATTTTTATTGCATCATGGATATCTTGAGATCCATAAAGTGCAAGAAAGATGCTTGTTATCTTACTAAAAGTTTTGATACAATCACAATATCATCCTAGACTTCAAATAACGGATTGGTTTTCAAAAGTCAAAATTGCCTCTCAAAATGCTCACTAGCCTAGCTGGAGCACAATAAAAAATAGAGAGCCCAATTTGCCATCTTCCTTATAGAGTCAACAGAAAAATAATGGAAAGGCATGTATCCCAAACACAAAAAAATTACTGAAAACTTCAGTAACTAAAGACAGTTCAATCATACTCCTTCTTTTGTTTAGCCTTTCCAAACATTATACACTTATTATACACCTCTGGAATTAGATTAAGTAGTATAGATTGACATATATATATATACACACACATACGCACAGTCATACTGACATTAACTCCTTCACTACGGAAGATGTGTGGGGATGTCATGGGAGTCTCCCACTATGTGCAGAAGACTTTCCCCACACATCTTCCTCTGAGCGGGCGCTCCTCCCCATACTCACCTCTCTCCTCCGGGTCCCGCTGTGATCGGAGTTCATGAAAGTCAGACGCTGCTTCTAAAACCCTTCCCAGCATGATGACGTCAATACGCCACTGTGCTATGATGGAACATATAGACACTTGACGCGTTTCGCTGATAGTGTGTGGCTTTAACTTGTGGTAAAACGCATCCAGTGTCTATATGTTCATTTTTTATCTGGTTTAGGTCCTTTCCTTGACTAATGTTGTCCACCTATTATTGACTATTGCTATCTTAGCACAGTGGCGTATTGTAGGTGGCATGAACCACTGAGGTTAGCATCACGGGGGGCTTGTGGTCATTTGGATATTTGCTCCTTTTATTTACTGTTTATGCCTGGCTCTGCTGTTGCTTCCTCTTCCCCTGTGAATATATAATGGGTTTGTGGTCTAGACCAGTGGTTCTCAACCGCGGGCCTCAATTATCCCTATCAGGCCAGATTTTGCAGACCGCTTTGGGGAAATGCAGACTGAATCCTGCAATCACTGAGAAGCAAATCATATCACCTGTGCTGTGCTTCAGATATCTGGAAAACCTGGCCTGTTAAGGGTACTTGAGGACCCCGTTTGGGAACCACTGGTCTAGACTATTACTGATTTATTTCTAATTACTCCACATGCTATTGGCCTTGTCAGTGACAATTTAGTACTAGTTCTTAGATCCAATTACATTACATTTTGGCTGTTGTTATTCTGCCGGTTTTATTATCACTTGATAAGATGAAAAATTCAATATACCTATTGCTTGCCATTTTATATAAATGTTAAGTTTTATTTATGCTTTGTCTGTCTACCATATTGTGACCTGAGTTTCAGGCCACTTATATCTGTGCATACGAGTGTGCTCACTCGGGGGTTATGTCCCACCATTGGTAGATATTCTTCCCTGCATTTTTCAAGTACTTTTGTACTTCTAGTTTACATTCAAGATTGATCTTGCCTTCTAAATTGTAGCAATGAGGGAATCAGTGGGAGACAGATTCTGAAAAGAGCATATTTCAAACCTTTTTGAGATTTGTTAAAACTATCCATTTTCTCTCCAGAGAGCCTCTACAATTCAGATCTTTAGTGGTTGCAATCCTTTGGAAATTTTGTTATTCTCTGTTTACATTTTCAAATTTATGATTGACACTATGGAATCCAATCAGATTTTTTCCCCCTTTTTAAACGCAATTGTAATCGCATCAAGTGGGTTTTTATCTGCCTTTTTTTGGATCAACAGCAGGCACAGGAATATGTGGAAGGTTGAACTTGAAAGCCATTGTTTTTTCCAGAACTCCAATAATAGTTCTAGCCCTTATGTTTGAAATTCAGATAACTCATAGTTACATAGATGCACGTCTTTTTTCAGCCTATCGAATTCAGCCTTTCACACATCACCTACTGCTTGTAGCGGTAACGGCGCTACCCTGGAGTAGCGTTTATTTTGATTAATAAATAGGCTCAAAGCCTGAATAAATTGGTCCCTGCGGTGAGCCTGCTTCTTAGCAAGCTGCTTGTCCCATTTGGCAGTGATCTCACCAAGCTTGGACATAGCCATGATTAAATCTGTCGAATCCATGTTGGAACTGTCATAATGTAACGGTAGCGGTAATGGAGCTACCCTGGAGTAGCGTTTATTTGGATTCTTTTGGACAGATTCTTGAACACAGACAGCAGGAATGGCTGTAGTACCTTGATTCCTACACCAGGGAGGTACTACAAGAAACCTAATTATCACCTCAGCTCCAATTGGATTCGTGGCCAGTAGGTCGCTGGGTGAAAACACATTAACTATATGTGTACAGATACATAGACATGACGTGATACAAAAACATAAACAAGATTGCTGATGCAAGACTACTTATGAGACATACAGAGCGGGAACACTAGTGTTCATTAGCCTGCAGGGAAGGCCTACAATCTAAGATTGGATATACTGTATGTACTCAGCTATACAGAGAGGAAACACAAGGTTCAATAGCCTGCAGGCAGGCCTACTATCTGCGATAGGCTTCTGTATAGCAACCAAGGAAACATATACTAGACAGGATACATAAACTAAGAACTCAGGAACATAAACTAGAAAGTAATATGCATGAACTAGAAATAACCAGGACAAGAACAAGACAGATACCATAAACCATACGGCAAAACCATAATCGTGAATCAGACACAAACTCAGGCAAAAGTACAATAGGGATATGCGAGAGAATGGTCGATAGGGATAGCCAGGTCAAAACGTAAACAGGTCCTCAGCCAGAAACAGGTCAATATCAAGAAATCAGCCACCAGGCAATGCAGGAACTTGAACTACACTAACTCCCACTACTTCCACGACAGTTCAAGGAGCAAGTCCTCTCAGCATCTTTTAAAGGCTGATGGCTCCTTGCATGTATGCCTAGCTCCGCCCCCTCAGATGCCATTTTGCCAGCCCTTACTACTGGCAACAGACTAGCCAGCGATGCCACTTGGTGCCCTGACCCCCAGGAAGCGCTGCGGGGGCCAAGGATGTAACACAACACCCCCGTCTACGGTCAGTCTCAGGACGACCCCCAGGCACAGAAGGATGGGCCACCTGAAGCTGGCAAACCAGACGAGGTGCCTGGGTCCTGATGGCTAGAAACAGGTCAGACCTCCCTCGGTCAAAGACCACCTTGAGGTCACTGTACCCCATGGGTACCTCTGCAGATGACGGAGGGGCTGTGGCCATGTAAGCAGACATGAACAGTGTGGCATCGCCACCAGCAGACCTGAACAGTGCGGCGTCGCCGCCAGCAGACTTGAACAGTGCGGCGTCGCCGCCAGCAGACTTGAACAGTGCGGCGTCGCTGCCAGCAGACTTGAACAGTGCGGCATCGCCGCCAGTAGACTTGAACAGTGCGGCATCGCCGCCAGACTTGAGCAGTGCGGTAACACCGCCAGATAAAGATGCAGCCAGTTCGTGAGTCTCAGGTACCTCTTTCTCAGACCTGATTACCCTAAGGAGGGTTCTCCTAGGCCCGGACAGTATTGGAGGTCCTAACTCAGACTGGGACCTGGCCTCAGTGACCTTACTGTGGGAATAGGCACAGCAGAACCACTGCTTGGCACAAACGCCTCAGCCTTACTGCCACATTTGAGGTTTGCGGTCACACCGCCAGACATGAGGTTTGTGGTCACACCGCCAGACATGAGGTTTGCGGTCACTCCACCAGACATGAGGTTTGCGGTCACTCCGCCAGTCATGAGGTTTGCGGTCACTCCGCCAGACATGAGGTTTGCGGTCACACCGCTGGACATGAGGTTTGCGGCCTTGTCGCAAGATACAGAGTCAACCAGATCGTGAGTCTCAGGTACCTCTTTTTCAGACCTGGTTACCCTAAGGAGGGTTCTCCTAGGCCCGGACAGTATTGGAGGTCCTAACTCAAACTGGGCCCCAGCCTCAGTAATCCTACTGTGGGACATGGGCACAGCAAAACCACTGCTTGGCACAGACTCTGCGACCTTGACGCCAGATTGCATGAGCACAGCCTTGCCACCAGATTGCAGGAGCGTTCCTGCAGAACTAGATTGCATGAGCGCGGCCTCGCCACTAGATTGCAGGAGCGTTCCTGCAGAACCAGAAGCACCCTCAAAACATAAGGGTGTTTTCAACATCACATGGGCTGCTTCAGCAGCAGTTACAGCAGGAGAGGAACCATTAATAAATAGGCTCAAAGCCTGAATAAATTGGTCCCTGCGGTGTTTCTCTCGGTTAGCAAGCTGCTTGTCCCGTTTGTCACTGATCTCACCAAGCTTGGACATAACCATGATTAAATCTGTCGAATCCATGTTGGAACTGTCATAATGTAACGGTAGCGGTAACGGCGCTACCCTGGAGTAGCGTTTATTTGATTCTTTTGGACAGATTCTTGAACACAGACAGCAGGAATGGCTGTAGTATCTTGATTCCCACACCAGGGAGGTACTACAAGAAACCTAATTATCACCTCAGCTCCAAATGGCTTCGTGGCCAGGAGGTCGCTGGGTGGAAACACATTAACTGTGTCCTGACACATAGACATAACGTGATACAAAAACAGATGTGAACAAGATTGCTTGATGTCAATGATACATGAGTTGTGCGGACTGCAGGGCAGTCACACAATACCTAGATTCAGATACTGGAAACACAGACAGCAAGAAAGGCTGTAATACCTTGAGTCCCACACCAGGGAGGTACTACAAGAAACCTAATTATCACCTCAGCTCCAAATGGCTTCGTGGCCAGGAGGTCGCTGGGTGGAAACACATTAACTATCTGTGTACAGATACATAGACATGACGTGATACAAAAACATAAACAAGATTGCTGATGCAAGACTACTTATGAGACATACAGAGCGGGAACACTAGTGTTCATTAGCCTGCAGGGAAGGCCTACAATCTAAGATTGGATATACTGTATGTACTCAGCTATACAGAGAGGAAACACAAGGTTCAATAGCCTGCAGGCAGGCCTACTATCTGCGATAGGCTTCTGTATAGCAACCAAGGAAACATATACTAGACAGGATACATAAACTAAGAACTCAGGAACATAAACTAGAAAGTAATATACATGAACTAGAAATAACCAGGACAAGAACAAGACAGATAACATAAACCATACGGCAAAACCATAAACGTGAATAAGACACAAACTCAGGCAAAAGTACAATAGGGATATGCGAGAGAATGGTTGATAGGGATAGCCAGGTCAAAACGTAAACAGGTCCTCAGCCAGAAACAGGTCAATATCAAGAAATCAGCCACCAGGCAAAGCAGAAACTTGAACTACACTAACTCCCACTACTTCCACGACAGTTCAAGGAGCAAGTCCTCTCAGCCTCTTTTAAAGGCTGATGGCTCCTTGCACTTATGCCTAGCTCCGCCCCCTCAGATGCCATTTTGAAAGCCCTTACTACTGGCAACAGGCTAGCCAGCGATGCCACCTGGTGCCCTGACCCCCCAGGAAGTGCTGCTGGGGCCAAGAATGTAACACTGCTGTTGATCCAAAAGAAGGCAAAAAAAACAATCTGAAGCGCTCGCTCTCAACTCTCAGTCATGGCGGAAACTTTTATTGAATCTCATTTTCCAGCTGAGGAGTCCCTGAGAGACCTCTCATCCCTATTCTAGATCTATCAAATCAATCAATACCCATCTCTTTGCAGTCACTGCCATTACCTCTTCCCACATTCTCACTTCTGAATAGGGAGAGTGGTTTTGGGATTTGGAAAGTATCACACCATTTAATGCATAGCATTAGGGAAAAAGGAAATAAATAGGTAAATCCGAAATGGTCTATACATTAAATCTTTTATCGTAAACACCATCTTTTTCAGTATCTATTGTTATCCCCAACAAATTCAACAGCATTGATTCTTGTCTGTTGTCTATTTAATTTATTCTCCATTTTTCTTTTAGTACCTAAACAATAGCAATTCTTATAGATCTTCATCTCTGCTCTACCCTCCTATATCCTTTTTTTCTATAAAAAAAACATCTTCTTATAATCTGTCCAGTTTGGTGAACAGTATTGACATCAGTGCTACATCAATTTCAGAAAGTGGATTATTTTTACAAGACAGCTATTGTGACATATTGGGTCAGTCATAAATGAAAGATATTCATGCAAGCATGCAATACTTGTAATGAAGTCTCACTCTGACCTTCTGTATGATTGATTCGGTAATTTAGTTTTCTCAGGCAGTGCCTGAAATGAAATGAAATCATGTTGAACAAGTTTTGAATACCCACAGTGCACTAGGAGAAAGAAAAATCTGCAGCCCCAGAGGCTTGCGAATGAACAGCTGAACGATTTATCTCTGTGCTATTATAGCCTGTGCCAGAATTCAACATTTTTTTTTCTTTTCTTATTTGGCTTAAGTACTTAATTCTGCAGGTAGCTGTAAATGGGAAAATAAAATACTCTTCAGATTTAAAATGACAGGACAGAAAGTATGTGCAGGGCACAGATAAAATATCTTGTATAGAACTGACCTTTCATGTAGCTGAAAGTTACTTGGGAATGTGTCCTTATAATTAACATATAGATTATTTTTATTTCTTTCCTGCAATGAAACACTTCTGAGAACAGCAGTGGTGATTGAATGGAAATTGAACTTGTTAGCATTCTCCACTGCTTAGTCTGTTGTACATAAGAGAAGTCTAGTTTTAGATGAATTTAGAATACCTTCCCCCTCACTTTGATACACAGGAAAGGAAAAAAAGACTGTCAAATAAATTGTCTATTTTGGAACATTTTATCTTCAGCCTTATAAAAGTGAAATACATTTACAAGACAGAAGAAAGCATTTATAATGTTACATATGCACTTTCAGAAAGCTAAGAGGTCTGCTGTGTTGCCCTTAGCATTTTCTTCTATTAACGCTGTTTGCTCTATGGTGAAATAAAAACATTAAGCTTCATTTCAAATACCTTATTTTATCATAGCAAACATTGCTGCTGGTGAGATAGATAAAAAATACACTATTTTTGAAAGCCAACAGAAATCTAGCATATTGGAATCATGAAATAGCATTAATATACAGCAATATCCATTCAGACATCAAACCGCTATATCATATCTTCAAATGCACATTTTGTTAAATTAACATATATATATACAATTGCATTGACCTTTAAGCATAAGATAGTCATGCGTATTGGTTTTTATTAATAGAGTACTTTCCAGTTTTAAGCTGATGAAAAAACAACAGAAAATGAGCAGTGTAAATCTATTCCTTGTTCTATATACTCTTATTCTTATTATATTTATACACCTGAATGTCTTTCCATTCAGCTCCTGTACTACCAAGTAAATTTACATAAACCCACTGGCAGGACCCAGTGGTTTTATGGAAAATGACGATCCCTTTGTATATGTTCACTGAAGGAAAGCCCTTTTTAACAAGCTGATGGCTGTCTCTGCTGGCCAAAAAGTGATACTACATTTACCTTATAGCTTGTTCTTCGTGTTTCTGTGAAGGAAAAATTTGTCAAAACTTTTCTAATAATTTCAACACATTGGCTGTCATATATGATGGTTTCAAAGCAAACATCATTGCTGCACATATGTAAAAATGAGCAACAATGCTGAATACTGCTGTTTGTTAATAAAGTAGTGCATAACAAACTGAGCATGTGATAAATGAGAGCTTCTAGACCAGCTTCTGCTTGACCAACAGTTATGTATGATGAAAAGCAGGACAGCTTTAACCTAGAATAGAAAAAAATAATAGGTTTAATTAAAATCAGAGTTTAATTACATTTTTACAGAATCCCTGGACTGCAAAAAGAGATTTGATGGTACAACAAATAACAGCAATAAGTACAATTTGAGTGATGTGTGAGTAGCATTCAACATGAAATGAGAAAAGATGAATGCAGGTTATGCCAAGAGTTGTATTAATTGCCAAGTCATGACTAATGCAAGGTTAGAGCTTGCACGTTTTGGCCGAGGGGGGGGGGGCAAGTAGAAATTAGTAACTTTATTTATTGGTGAGCTAGACAATTAAATACCATTCTTTTTTAATTTACATATAAAATAACAAGAATTTTATGAACACGAATTGGACAAAATAATAGTTGAATACATTTTATAGTAAAAACATTTAGATTAAATTAACTTGGTACATATAGCTATCAAATAAATTATCAATTTAACCTAATTGAAGGTTTTTTTCAGTGTTGCTTGTAAAAAGACAGCTCCGCGGACAGACAGGGTGTAATGTATCAACTCCCGCCTTGTACACTGATTTTGTAAAGCACTGTGGATTTTGTGGCACTATATAAATAAAGGATTATAATAAGTTTAATAATAATAAATGTTTTTTCAATTTTATTTATATTTTTGGCATCAAACATAAAATTAGGTGTCTTTGGTCTGACTTGAAGTGAATAACATGTTTAGTATTTTTTTTACATTCTTTTATGACTCGTTATAGGAAAGAACCAAGCCTATGTTTGAAATGATTAAGTAAATCAACTGTATTACTCATTAATATAGTCATGGACAGCAAATCCCATGCTTAAATTACAACTGATCTGTTTAGCTTGCACAATACACAAGGCAGTCATTGATATCTGCTATATATTTAACTTTTAAATTCTCATTTTAAATCAGTTAGCAATTTCCTCATCTATTTCCATAGAAACACATACAACAACAAATAAAGAAAAGGAAAATATATATTTTTAAAAATCTTTCTTTATTTTGTACTTTCTTTTCTTTCTTTCCTTGTTATTTTGAGAACATGAATTCATTTTCAATTAATAGTGTTTGGGCAATGTTGCTTAATGTGTTGCAGCTAAAACAGTTATTTCATGGGTCATTAATGTGTTTAATGTGTGGAACATTCTATTAAAACAAGCACTTATTATTTTTATGAAGATGTTTATTGGTATGGTTATAACAGCAAAGTACAACTAGATATTTTGAAGACCATAATAATTTATCAGATGTAAGACTTCATCTCCTATGCGAGAATTTTCATACACCAGAAGATCTGGAGTTCTATTATTAAGAAGCCGTATCATTTAGAAATTTTACAGTAATTTAAAAATCTCAACGAGAACTATAACTGTTGTACAAATTCATTTTTACTCAACCCCTTAAAATAACAATAAAACTAATGGTTAATGGTGATGACACACAACAATTAGATAAATTAATCATGAATACAAGAAAGTTTAATGTTTGAATTCTCATTAGTAAAACCTTAGAATATTTAGTAGTGATTCCAACATAGAGGCAAGTTATAAGCTGAAATGGGGGGATGCTATTGTACAGAAAATTGAGAAAAAAGGGTGTAGACGTAATGCGTAAAATTCTCCCATCTTCCTACTTTGTCCTATTTAGGCTAGGGTCAGACTAACGCATTTTTCACGTTGTCCGTGAAAATGTGCGTTCGAAGAATGGACGTATTTTTTCACGGAATACGCAATAGCGGTCATACTATGCGCAGTTTCATCCGTGATTTTGTACGGATCATCAATAAAACACTTCTTGCATCTGGACGTTATGTTGGCCGGACATTAGCAGCGTCTGATGTCTCCAATTCACGCACACACGCCGCTAGCGGACGCAGCGCACTCTGTACGTCAGTACTAGTGGTTTAACGTTCTCGAAAAAATGCGTTCATTTTCCACTTGCGTTGCGCAGCCGGACTTTTGTGCGACCGTACTTCGTATATTGGCCGTCATTGCCCGGCATCTGCTGCTAGCACGGCCGTGATTAAGTGCGCCAGAACGCGCGTTCGCACTGCCTCAGTCTGACCCTAGCCTTAAACCAGCAGAAAAGATTTACAATTCTTAAAGTCCTAATTTTAAATTATTGCCTGGTAGGCTCAACTTGGCAACGCAATTTCCCATGTCAAACTCCTGAAATGTTTCACTATTTCACAAATATCTCAATTTGAATTGGAATTGAAAAAAACATTATCAGGGTTATCCAAAGAGATTCGAAAAGTCACCGCACGTTCGGTGACTTTTCGTTCTCTTCAATTCGGTTCCTTTTGCCGACCCCATTTCGGTGACCCTGCGATGTATTCAGCAAGCACCACAGGGCCCCCGAATTGCAGGGAAAAGCTGCCATAAACCCACCGAAAACTAACCGCAAAACTCACCGAATGCACGCTGAAAAGCCACAAAAACATCTGGATAAACCCGTCGAAAAGCCCGAGCAGGAACCGAACACACCCAGCCGAAGCAGCCGAAGCAGCCGAGACCGCAGACAAGGGAGGTGAATAAATTAGCAAAACCGTTTGTATGAATGTGAAATTGAAACGCTGTTTGCAAAGAAACTACTGAGCGAAAATGTCTGAAATTTACACAGGAGGTCCAGGGAATGATAATAAAAAGGGCTGTTACAAAAAAAATAAGTAAACTGAAAAAAAAAAAAAAAAATATCGGACTTTAAAAAAAAAAAAAAAATCTGAAAAATGCTTAAAGTATCCTAAAAAATCTATAAATAAAGAGACTCTTTACTGCAGAATTTTATAATGAACGTTTTATTAGATATTGAATTAAAACGGGAATATTTTTAACATTGAAGTCTATGGGATTCTCCTGAATAAATTTGCCGAATTAAACCACCGAATGGCAGGGCATTAGGGGAACCTTTCACTGCTGGTTTGTATTCTCTGAATAGCCGAAGCAGTGCTTTTTCATGGGGATTTCACTGCCCTCGAACACGGACCGAACAGGCACCGTATGTTCAGGCAATTCGCTAGGATTTGGCGAATTGCCTGCTCTCTGGATAGCCGAATGGTCAGGAAAGGTAACCGAACGCTGATTTTCAGCTTTCGGTTACCTTTCTCAAGCAATTCGGATCTCTTTGGATAACCCTGTATGTTTCTTTGCTGTTTGTAATCTGATATTTGGAATCAAAACATGTGCTTCTGGTATATTGTTTCTCACAAATTAAATCAAAATCTTCTAATGGTCAATTAAAGCTTGTATTACATTTTTATTTGATTATAAGGTGGTTTAAAGGACATTTCAGAAACATTACCGTACTTTATTAAAAGCAACATATTTTATGGATAAGTAATGTTTATCTTACTGTTTTCTGTTTAAATCATGATTAAACTGAACAAATGGAAAAAAATCCTATACAATTTGATGTTAACCTCAGGTTAACCTACTGAGTGGCTGGCTCTATGGGGACTGTAGTTTAAAAACTTCTGGTGGGCCATCAAGTGGGGAGAGGTAAATCAGGTGTTCTACCACTTCCACTACCACTAGACATTCATTGCACTCTCCGTTTTCTATCTGAAACCACTTTGAGCCATTGATCACACTGATCACAAAGCGATTTCTCGTGATATCTATGCAAACTTGTTTACATAGTTACATAGGCCGGAAAAAAAAGACATGAGTCCATCGAGTTCAGCCTTTTACACATCACCTGCTGCTGTTGATCCAAAAGAAGGCCAAAAACCCAGTCTGAAGCGCTCACCAATATGCAACGCACTGGAGAAAAAAATCCTCATTGACCTCAGAATAGCAGTCAAATTTCTCATTTGTTCAAGCAGCATGTCTTCTGCACTACTACTTCACAATCTCAACTTTAATCCTACTGTTCATATTTTATGCTTGCATCTATCTATTAATATTTTGTCTGTTTGTTTTTTTCTTGATAAATGTTTGCTCTGCTTTGTTAAACCCATGCTGTCATATGGCCGCCCCACCCCCTCACCATGTTGTAAAAATACCTGGCTTATACAGCCTACATGCTCTAATTCTGCAACCTCTTTATTCAACAGCCCGGCCACAAGCTCACATCTCCCTCTGCCACAGTGCTTGCTTCTGGAATCTGCTCACCCAATAGCTCTCAGGTTGGCCCGTCGTGTAGCCCTGGTGTCCTTTAGGAGTCCCGGGTGGTCCACAGGTCCTCCGATAGTCCAATGCTGGAGTACTCAGTTAAATAGGTGCCATCATAAAATAATAGAAAAAGGAATTCTTATTATTATTCTTTATTTATAAAGCGCCAGCATATTCCACAGCGCTGTACAATAGGCACAGTATAGACAGGGTTACAATACAATGAACAACATTTGACAAACAGTACAGGAGGAGATGAGGGCCCTATTCCCGTAGGAACTCACAATCTGGGAGGGTTGGGGTTGGAAACCGGAGGAGAGGACTGTAAGGTGAGAGTGATTGATGGTTGCGTCAGTGAGTTGGGTGGTAGGCTTCCCTAAATAGGAATGTTTTAAGGGAGCGTTTGAAGGAAGAGAAGTTAGGGGAAAGTCTGACAGTACGAGGGAGAGTGTTCCAGAGAGTGGGGGCTGTGCGTGAGAAATCCTGCAGTCTATCATGGGAAGAGGTGATGCGGGGAGAAGCTAGGCGCAGGTCACTGTTTGACCTTAGGGAGCGGGCTGGGGTATATTTGGTGATTAGTGAGGACAGGTAGTGGGGAGCTGAGATAGTGAGGGTTTTGAATTGCTATACTTTAGGCCGAATTTCCTTTCATCCAGTCTAAATGGATGACCTTGTGTCCTCTGTATAGTCCTATTAATAGATAGGTTTCCAGACAATGGTTTACAATGTCCCTGTATATATTTATATAAAGTTATCAGAGCCCTTCTAAGGTGTGATAGTGAATTCCCCTTTTAATTCATGTAAATACCTTGCTGGCCTTGAAGGATGATGTTTGACATTTAGCAATGTTGCTGAGTGTGCAGATATGAAAAAAGATTGCCCCGACACTGGCAAAAAAAAAAAGAATAACAAAAATATATACTTATCTTATAGCGCTTCCCCAGTTGGTTCCTCCTTTTCATCCAAACCGCAAATAAGAATGAGAATGGGGAGCACTATAATAAAAAACAGTCAGTGATGGTATAGCACAGTATGGATATAGGCAGCAATAGCCCCTACTACTGTATTCACTCGCAGGATAAATATGTATTAAAAGCCCATCAAAATATACTCAGCCTCCTCATGTTCCTTGGTTTTCCATACAGCTGGGCTACAGGCTCCAGTTCTTTCAATAGTGGATAAAGCACCATGCAGGTGGACTTGGCTATAAAATGAATTTAATGGGAATAAAACAATCAATAACCAGTAAACATATAGGGTAAAATCCGACGCGTTTTGTCCCTAGGGACTTTATCAAGGATCCTTGATAAAGTCCCTAGGGACGAAATGCGTCAGATTTTACTGGAGCCTGAAGCCCAGCTGTATGGAAAACCAAGGAACATGAGGAGGCTGAGTATATTTTGATGGGCTTTTAATACATATTTATCCTGTGAGTGAATACAGTAGCAGGGGTTATTGCTGCCTATGTCCATACTGTGCTATACCATCGCTGCCTTTTATTATTATAGTGCTCCTCTATTCTCATTCTTATTTGTTGAGTGTGCAGTCTATGATTATTCCCAAATCCTTCACATGCTTTGATTTCCCTAACTCTATACCATATACAGTTGCAAGAAAAAGTATGTGAACCCTTTGGGATTACGTGGAGTTTTGCATGAATTGGTCATAAAATGTGCTCTGATCTTCATCTAAATCACAACAATTTGAAAAACACAGTCTACTTAAAATAATACAACACAAACATTACATGTTTTCATGTTTTTATTGAACAGAACATGTGAACATTCACAGTGCAGGGTGGAAAAAGTATGTGAACCTTTGGACTTAATAACTGGTTGACTCTCCTTTGGCAGCAATAACCTCAACCAAACATTTCCTGTAGTTGCAGATCAGACCTGCACAACGATCTGGAGTAATTTTGGACCACTCCTCTTCACAAAACTGTTTCAGTGTAGCAATATTCTTGGGATGTCTGGTGTGAATCGCTCTCTTAAGGTCATGCCACAGCATTTCAATCGGGTTGAGGTCAGGACTCTGACTGGGCCACTCCAGAAGGCGTATTTTGTATTGTTGAAGCCACTCTTTTGTTGAATTACTTGTATGCTTTGGGTCATTGTCCTGATGCATCACCCATCCTCTGCGGAGCTTCAGTTGGCAGACAGATGTCTTACTCCGTGGTGTCCTCCCATGTACTTGTTTAATGTTTTCCTTATTGTAGATGTGTCAACAAATATGTTAGCATGTGCCAGAGATTTCTGTAAGTCTTTAGCTGACGCTCTAGGATTCATCTTTATCTCATTAAGCATTCTGCACTGTGCTCTTGCAGTCGTCTTTACAGGACGACCACGCCTAGGGAGAGTAGCAACAGTGCTGAAATTTCTCCATTTGTAGACAGTCTGTCTTACCGTGGACATATGAACATCAAGGCTTTTGGAGAAACTTTTGTAACCCTTTCCAGCTTCATGCAAGTCAACAATTCTTGATCGTAGGTCTTCTGAGAGCTCTTTTCTGCGAGGCATGGTTCACATCAGGCAGAGTTTCTTGAAACCAGTAAACCCAAAACTGGTGTGTGTTTTTAATGGGCAGGACAGCTTTCAGCAACACATCCAATAATATCACACTGATTGGACTCAAGGTTGGCTCACTCCTGGACCCAATTAGCTCTTAGAGAAGTCATTAGGCTAGGGGTTCACATACTTTTCCACCGTGCACTGTGAATGTTTACATGTTATGTTCAATAAACACATGAAAACATATACAGGGTTATTCAAAGAGAATCAAAAAGTCACCGCACGTTTGGTGACTTTCGTTCTCTTCAATTCGGTGCAAATCGGCTTTCCCATTCTGGCCACCCTGCGGTGTATTCAGCAAGCACCACAGGGCTGTCGAAGTGCAGGGAAAAGCTGCTGAAAACCCGGCGAAAACCTGGCGAAAACCTGGTGAATGCACGCCGAAAACCCGTAAAAACATCTGGATTAACCCATCGAAGACACCGGAAAAACCCGAGCAGGAGCCGATCACACGCAGCAAAGCCTCCAGAAAAAGCCGACACCGCAGAAGAAGGCAGTGAATAAATTAGCAAAACAGTTTGCATGCATGTTTGAAAAGTGAAACGCTGTTTGCAAAGAAACTACTGAGTGAAAATGTCTGAAATTTACATATGAGGTCCAGGGAATGATAATAAAAAGGGCTGTTACAGAAAAAATAAGTAAAGTTAAAAAAAAAATCCAGAAAAATGCTTAAAATATCCTAAAAAATCTATAAATAAAGAGACACTTTACTGCAAAATTTTATAATTAACGGTTTATTAGATATTGAATTAAAACGGGAATATTTTTAACATTGAAGCCTATGGGATTCTCCTGAATAAACTTGCCGAATTAAACCACCGAATGGCAGGGCATTTCGGGAACCTTTCATTGCTGGTTGTGTTCTCTGAATAGCCGAAGCAGTGCTTTTTTATGGGGATTTCACTGCCCTCGAACAGGCACCGAACAGGCACCGAATGTGCAGGCAGTTCGCCAGGATTTGGAGTATTGCCTGCTCTCTGAATAGCCGAATGGCCAAGAAAGGTAACCGAACGCTGATTTTCAGCGTTCAGTTACCTTTCTCCAGCCATTCGGATCTCTTTGAAAAACCCTGATAATGTTTGTGTTGTATTATTTTAGGCAGACTGTGTTTTTCAAACTGTTGTGACATAGACGACGATCAGAGCACATTTTATGACCAATTCATGCAAAACTCCACGAAATCCCAAAGTGTTCACATACTTTTTCTTGCAACTGTAGGGTATAAGTGTTTTGTGTGTTCTTCATTTCAAAGTGCATAACCTGGCATTTATCTACATTGACCCCATAGTGACCAGACGATTTTACCATTGTCTGCCCAAAAGTACCCCCTCCTTTTACATTTCTGCGCTGTTTGTGTTTAGCTCTAATCTTCCTCTAACTGGTTTACTATACCCACACATATTATATACCATTTTTCTCACCATTAAATGGATTTTCTAAAGATATTATTTTCATCATATCGTATAATTTACTATAAAAATTTTATGAAATATGATGAACAAAATGGAAAAACACACTTTGACCCCCAAAATCTACAACCACCAAAAAAAAACCCAGCTAAATAGTTTCAAAATTTTGTCCTGAGTTTAGAAATACCCAATTTTTTCATGTTGTTGCTTTTAACCCCTTCACTGCTGAACCATTTCACCCTTGTGCGCTGAGCTCATTTTGACTGTTTTATGCTCATCATGTTTAAATGTGATTTGAAGTCCTAATTTTTTTTTTTAAAAAAAAACAAAACACTTTTTTAAAAATTAGTTTTAAAATCCGTGATCAGACCTTTCCATTGATCCCAAACATGACCCTCTAGCTGCCACAGATTGGGACATAGTGGGGTCCAAAGGACCCCCCTATCTCCACTTGGTGGCTAAGGGATTAACTAGCCAACTGACATCATTGCACATATGGTGACGACGTCAGTGGGTGGGGGTGACCCCAGAGCTTAGGTTGATATCCAAGATGTCAGCCACCTCCTGGAGCAGATTGTGATCTAGCGGGTAAGAGGTTAAAGAGAGGCACCACTGGAAAGGGCACACTCTGCCCTTTCCAGAGGTGCCTCTCTCTTTTTTTTTTTATCTGTAGCCGTTCGGGAGTTTATCTTTTTATCCATTTAGCTGCAGCCATTCCTTCAGATCCCCCTTCCTTTTCAGGTTCTCCCCTGCAGGCACACCGGGGGCACCTGAAACTGACATCATTGCGACCGGCGATGACATCCGAGTGATGAACGGGGCCCATAAAACCATTGGACTGGCATGGAAGCCAGACCGACATGGGACCAGAGAGGGGAGTATAGGGAGGCAGGGGGGGTTAAAGGACCATGATGTACATAGTACGTCTTGGTCCTTAAGGGGAATTTTCCCCAGGACAATCCATGTACGTCAGTGGTCCTTATGGGGTTAAATTTCATCTGCCATTTAAGTGCCCAGTCCCCCAATCTAAATTCCTCTGCAGCGAAGTAATATCCTGCTTCCATTGTATTATGTATCCTAGTTTTGTGTCATCTACAAACACTGATACATAACTTCCAATGCCTAGTTCAAGGTCATTTATAAATAAATTGAATAGAATAGGTCCTATAACAGAACCCTGAGAGACACCACTTACCACTGGTGTCCATCTTGAAAATTTACCGTTTATGACCACTCTCTGTACTCTAACTTTTATCCATTTTTCTATCCAAGAACAAGGAGTTATGACTTATGAGCCCAGTAAAATAATCCCTTGCATAAGGGTGTTTAACTGTTTACAATTAATTTTATATGTCTATTTCTCTATCCAATGCCAGCTGTCATTTCCTTGCCTAATACAGTAAATGCGCATCAACTGGAATTAAACTTGATGTTTAACTTAATGTAAATCGTAAACAAACATTAAACCATATAAGGACATAATATTTCCACAAAGTTCTTATGATAAAATCAACAAATACATTTAAGGGATGGATGCCTACAAAGTGCTAGTGTTTGCCATTGCGGTGTTTGCAACTGGAACAAACTTTATTGTTCAGGAAAAGCAAAAATTAAATCAGTGGCAGGAGAAGTTTCATTCATGACAGGAGCACTTTGCCTGCACAACCAGACAGTGGATGATATCATTTGCTCTCTTGTGGTGACATCTCTGTAATAAGTCCAATTGTTCTGACCAACTGTTACAGTCCACCTGGAAATTTCCAAGTATCCTGGTGGCCAGCCATGGGTGGCATGGGTGGGTCCATGCAGTATATGGCAGAGGCCGGGGCCCCCTGGGGCAGCAAGGGCCTTGAACATATCTTGTGCTGCCACGCCTTTGATGGTGATGCTGCATTTATTCATTTACTACCTCCATAGATGGTTCAGAGCTGCAGAATGCATATGTCTGCAGTTGATTTCCTGACTTACAAATGCACTTTGCACTACTGCTGTCTAGCTCTGTCCCCTGCCAAGTTAACATTTTCACTTCCCTCACCTCCACCGTATTTAATGACCCAGGTGCCACTTTCATACTAAATTTACCCATGCACGTCTACATACCCAACTGCATTCAATTACCCTTTTTTTTTTTTTTTTACAAGATTGATAGGATCAGATGAAAATCTCCCCATTGCCTTCTTAACTAAGGAATTTCAACCCTTTGTCCTGCTACCATGTCTGTCTTTATTCCTCTCTTCCTGTACTACCTCTTGTTCTCTTGACCCAATCCCTGCATGCAGAGCCGTAGCTAGCTCCTTTTGCACCCGAGGCAAGAACAGAAAATTGTGCCCCCAACATGTTATTTTTACATAGGCTATTTTGAGGAACGTAGGCAATTAATAACATGAAATTTAATAACATTAGAACTGTTTTCAAGTGGGGTGATCTTTTATTTTATATGGGGACGTTTAGTCGGGTGGGGGGGAAAGAAACACACACTCACACACTCACTCTCACTCTCCTGTCAGCACAGGGGGGGGGAACACACACACACATTCTTTCACGTCAGCAGGGGGGGAAGCACACACACACACACACACACTCTCACGTCAGCACAGGGGGGGGGAGAAACACCCACACACTCTCTTATTAGCAAAGGGGGGGAAGCACACACACACTCACCCTCCTGTCAGCACGGGGAAGAAACACACACACATACACACTCACTCTCCTGTCAGCACCGGGGGGGGGGAGAAACACACACACACTCACTCTCCTGTCAGCAAGGGGGGGAACTCACACACTCTCCTGTCAGCAAGGGGGGGAACTCACACACTCACTCTGCTGTCAGCACCGGGGGGGGAGAAACACACACACACTCACTCTCCTGTCAGCAAGGGGGGGAACTCACACACTCTCCTGTCAGCAAGGGGGGGAACTCACACACTCACTCTCCTGTCAGCAGGGGGGGGAGAAACACACACACTCCCTGTCAGCGGGGGGGGGGACACACACTCACTCTCCTGTCAGCAGGGGGGGGAACACACACTCTACTCTCCTGTCAGCAGGGGGGAGGAAACACACACACACTCTCCTGTCAGCAGGGGGGAAACACACACACACTCTCCTGTCAGCAGGGGGGGGAACACACACACACTCTCCTGTCAGCAGGGGGGGGAAACACACACACTCTCCTGTCAGCAGGGGGGGGAAACACACACACACACTCTCCTGTCAGCAGGGGGGGGAACACACACACACACTCTCCTGTCAGCAGGGGGGGGAACACACACACACTCTCCTGTCAGCAGGGGGGGGAAACACACACACTCTCCTGTCAGCAGGGGGGGGAACACACACACACACACTCTCCTGTCAGCAGGGGGGGGGACACACACACACACTCTCCTGTCAGCAGGGGGGGGAACACACACTCTCCTGTCAGCAGGGGGGGGAACACACACACTCTCCTGTCAGCAGGGGGGGGAACACACACACTCTCTCCTGTCAGCAGGGGGGGGAAACACACACTCTCAATCACTCTCCTATCAGCACAAGGGGGGGGAGAAACACACACAGACACACACTCACTTTCCTGAGCAAGGGGGGGGAGAAACACACACACTCTGCTCCTGTGGTGAGGTTTGCATCTTTACAACTCCTGCAAGCACTGATGTACTGGCAGCCCGAGACTCTGCAGGGACAGACACTGAGTTGAAGGCAAGGCAGCCCACAGGACGGATGAGGAGGCAGCTGGAGGAGACCTGGGACCTCTGGCACTGTGACCACTGACCTGGCTGCCGGCTTGAATTGCATTCCCTGACAAGCAGGGGGAGTCCGTGACCGCCCCTCCCCCACGCGGGTGACTCATCTCTCTGCATTAGATTAGTATAGTCTGGGTGATCCTTCTTGTGCCTACCTGTAAACTGACACACATGGTGGTACTGGCTGGGCCCCTGTGATCTGCAGCCCTCAGACAGAACACCAGCAGCAGGCCCAGGGTGCGACTCAATGGGAGGAGATCTCACCTTTCCACGGCTCCCGGTAAGTCACTTCCTCTTCCGGGACTCGTGCATCACACAGACCACCCAGGAAGCTGCGTGTAGCCCCTAGAGACATGTGACTGAGTCCTGCTGCCTAAGAAAAAAAAAAAAAACACACACAGAACAACCACCGTGAAACGGCCCCAGCGGCCGAAAAAGTTAAGCAGGCTGCGAGGAGCTGCTGGCACTGGCTGCGCCTCCTCACAGCTGCGCCCGAGGCGAGTGCCTCACTCGCCTCGCCCTTCCTACGGCCCTGCCTGCATGTCTCATATGTTCTATTTAGTCCATTGTTGCAATAGCTTTGAATACAATTTTAAACCTTTCTTTTCAGAGGCATCTTCTCCTTTTCTTGAAAAGTACATTGATTACTCCATACTAAAAACACATTCTCTTGGCCCTTATTTCTTGTGCATTTACTATCTAGTTTTTTATTTGATCTACATGAAAGCAAATGATTTAGTTGCTGCTTAATCCAAAGATCACTACTACCATACTACTTATTTTTAAGACTTTTTTGAAGCTTTCAACATCGTTGTCTATCCATATACTGTATTTATTTTCCTAGCTTTGTTGTCTCAGTTTCACTGTTCTCCATTGGCTCAAATCCTACCACTCTTATTTTTTAGTATCTCTTTTGCTGGCTCATCTTCTCTCCTACTTGCAAATCTCTCTATTGGAGTAACTTCTTTTTTTTGTTTTTGGTCCCATTCTGTTCTGACGCTACCTTTCTTAAATCTTATTTATTCCATTGGTTTTAAATATCACTGTCTGGTGACACATTAAGGTTACCTCTCGACGCTTGATGTCTCTCCTCCAGTGCTAGATCATGTCACTGCTTGTCTCCATCCTGTTTTTAACCCTTTCACTACCGAGATTGCTATATTTTAGGCTTCAAAGGCACCATATTGTGCACAATATCGAGATATCTCGATCTGCTGATCTGCAGCCAAAAAAGCAAATTAAATTTGTTTGCTGTAAATGAATTTCGTTTGGGGGCACCTTCTGCAGCCCAAAAGAAAAGTTATAACCCTGAAGGCATAATGCCCAAAGAGCTAAAACTGTGCAGAATCATCGGATTCAGGCATTCAGCAGCCGATGCAGGGGAAAAAGAAATGAAGCTATAGCTGTAATGGCAGTTTGGCAGTAGATGGTACCATCTACTGGCCAAATATTGTATTTCTTACTGTAAATAACTTATGAATACAGTATGTCAACATATTTCGTACTGTATAATTAATTTAAAATGATTTTATAAAAAAAAAATGCCAATTTTTTGGGGAAAATCACTTGAAGGGGTTAATTAGATGACAGTCCTCTTCTCAACTTTTCCAAAACTGACTCACTTGTTTTTCCTTACTCGAAATGTAGCCCTTCTTTATCTGTCTTCTTTCAGGTCAATAGCGTCACCATTAGCTTGAATCCACAGGTTTGCTTTGGAGATGTAATATTTGACTATGATCTTTCCTCTCCCCATATACAATAAATTGCCAAATCGTGTTGCTTTAAATTAGAAACTATGCAGGCATTCACCCTTTTCTAACTAAGGATTCTAATGAAGTGCTTATCCATGCTCTTATTCTCACCCTTCTATAACCCTATCCCCGTTGCCTTTTAAAAGGTTTCACATTACACCTTGTAATAAGTCTTGCAATGAATGCCTCTGCTATACCCTTTTATCTCACATTTAGGATTTCTCCCACCTCATCCTTTTGTCAATGTTTACATTGGTTAAGTGTTTCATGTAGAATTTATTTTTAAAGTGCCCCACCCATTGTAGATTTCTGTGGAATATCTTAGTACTATAAAATATGGAGTTGACAATCAATCAATTATTTGTTCCCAGTCTACATAAACACTAAGGGCACTATCACCTGGTGTGAGCTAACCCTAGCGTCAGTTTGTTTTTACATTAGCGCCAGGTAAATTCAGTCTAGTGTCGGACCAACAGATAGTTTGCCTCTTGCTACAAACGGCGAAAATCACTTAGCGTGCATTAGTTTGAGAGTCGTAGCACAAGATTACTGTACTTACTGTGTCCTATACTGTACATGGGGAGCGCATGAGATCACTTGTGCTATTGTAACCAACAGATCGTTTGGTCCCGGCGCTAATTTCTACTCGAACGCTAATCAAAACAATTTACCTACTGCTCAACCCTGGTGTTAACTGACAGAACAGGAGGAAAAAAAGTCAAAGGTCCTTGCCAAAAATTAAGAGGCACTTAGCAGGCAATTGAAAGGAATGCAGCACAGTTGTTCTCTTGGCTTGCTGGATGTAGTTTACATGAAAAACATGCATTGTATAGGAAAACCGCCATGCGTGAAGCCCATAAGATTCAATGTAAAAAAGTATTATCGTTTTTATTACATTTTTTTATTCAACCCTTTATTTTTTATAATCCGCAGCAAAAAGCCTTTTTATTCATTGAATTTTTAGAATTTATTAGGTATTTTTCTGGATTTTTTAGGTGAAATTTAGGGTTCTGATCATTATTTATTTACTTATTTTTTGGAAAAACTCCTCTTTTTCTTTGGAACACTTTATTTTTTTCTCTCCTTGACCAGCTGCAGGTGTATAACAAGAAACCTGAAACCATCCCTTCTCATATTTTGGCACCGTAGCTCAACAGACTAATGCATCATGTTAGTACGAAAGAGGTTTTAGGATTGACACTACCTTTTAGCGAGTCACGCTAAATTTTTCATGTAGAGTTGGTGTTTTAGCTCACACCAGGTGATAGAGCCCTAAATGAATTGTTCACTGATTGCCAGGTACCTGACTTTTAATTATGGCAATATCCGCCTCATACTAACGTGCTTAGATGTGATTGATTGGTTTAATCATTACTTGTACATTTGAACAATATCCAGTATATTAATGAAATATTTGAAATTGAAATATTTAAGCTGTAGTATATTTTCCAAGATAATCTCATCTTTGCTTTGTTTATATTGCAATGCACTCAAAGGTATCAAGTAATTACACACAAGTGCTATCCAGCAGTAGAAATTGTAAACAAAGCTAAAGATGACATATGGGTTTGTCTATTTTCCATTAATTCTTCCGTAACAGCACTGAAACTACTTGTGGCTTTATTGTCCCCGAAAGTGTTAAAAGCATTATACACTAAAGTAAACATTGCAAGGTTAATATGTTAGTCTATAAAAAGAACAGCAACCTACAAAGAAAATAACACATCAGAAAACGAATAGAAGTGATTCTTTCAGCGGTCATTAAAAGGCACATAGAGAAAATAGACATTTTATGGCCTCCTGGTTTTATACAAGTGACATTTTATATTACATTGAATCAATTTATAGCTTTCACTTCTAAATTTATTCAAGCAAATTAACACATGGTGGATTTGATTTCTTAGCAAATTCTATTCTTCTACTCATAGTTTAGCTTGTACATTTTACTGTTCTCAATAATAGTTGCATGCTCATTATTTGTCAAAAAATTTCTTTACACTATAGCCATATTGTTGTGTTTTCTTTATTTATAATGTGAATAATTTTTGAAATGCATTCATTTAATTTGAATCCACATGTCTAACTCTGGAGAGTTAATTTATAATGTATAAATCAGTCTTGAAATAATACTTCATTATGATATGTTAATATGTGTATAAAAGGTGTTTTAAAGGTAATAGTGTTGCCCTTTATGTGGTTTCTTTTACCAGCAGTTTAGAAAACGTAGCGAGGAGAAAAACAAATATCATACATTCTAATCCAAAAATACAATATTCTGATTAGCGGAGGAATTTTCAGTAACTAAAAAAACTGTTGGAATTTAAATAAAGATATGGATTAGAAAATTTGCAAATTAATAGGTTGTCATTTAATCAAAACACTCAGATTGGTGTTGACTGCAGTTTGAGTCTACAGTTGAATTTCTCTATGGGTCATTCACTTATTACTATTGTATACCGTTGTTGCAACCAATAATGAAAGTCACTGATGTCGTAACCCTTGATATAGTTCGGTAAATTCAGAGAGGGTAATTCTAACAATGGCAGATGAAGTACAACAATGAAACTTTGCCTTCTGGTGTTTGAATTTCCTCTCTGCATCACCAAACCTTATCATGGTGGCAACAAAGATGATTTTTACTTTAGCCTGCAACAGTGGTAAACAATGGTGATAAGTGAACTTGTATTTAGTCAGGTTATAGAAATGAAACCTCTATTGTGGGGAAGAGTTAAACCCAGATCCATGGTTCTTTTGGTCATGGAAAAAAGACTTCGAACATGTAGAATTGTTTGTCTGCAATCCACATTGCTTAGCTTATAAACTTTGTAAATCAGATGTTTTTGTTGTTCAAATGCTCATGTTTTTTTAATCTATCATTAGGGTAAAATACAGTTAAATGATTAAAAGCCATTAATATATGCAAAACATACATATTTTACACCTTAAAAAAAATAAAAAATGTTACCAGGTAAAATGTCTAGATTATTCATAGATGGAGCATCAAGGTATATTCATTTGTTCACAATACCTAAAGATGTGTTCCTTTTAACAATGTTTTTACTCCTACCACAGGATCAAAGACAGGCCCAGATGTCCCAGTATCGACAAGACCAGTCATTAATCATGAGATCCTTGGTTCACATGACAGATGTTACACGCGGTGGCATCATGTCTCCTAGTCAACTAACCACCATCAACCAATCCCAACTCAGTGCTCAATTGGGACTCAATATTGGTGGCACAGTAATCCCTCATACATCCCCATCTCCACCCGCAAGCAAATCAGCTACTCCATCTCCTTCAAGCTCTGTAAATGAAGAAGATGTTGATGAAACAAACAGAGTAAGTATAGGAAAATTAACCTAATAAAGCATATTTTGGCTTTCTCACTGTGTGATTTAAAAATAAACTGAATAACAAGAATATGTAATCATAAAGTAGACAATGTAACTTTCTAATTACTATGTTCAACCACAAAGATGCAATTTTCCACACAATCCTCTTTTCCACTTGTGGAATACTTTACAGATTTGGCCAAACCAAGACCACTAGGTCTGTTGATCAATGGACTAATACTGCATGTCAATGTAAAGCAAACTATAAAAAATGCATAAAGTCAGGAAGAATTCTATAAGAAAATGACCAGATCTTTAAAACCATTCTAATTATATCGTATGTCATACATGGTAATGGATATTGAGTTTTTTCAGTGTGTATTGTACTATACAATATCTAATGAAATTGCTCAACAGCCTCTTAATTATATCTTTTAGACAATTGGGGAGAAAAGAACTGCCCCAGACTCTGGAAAGAAACCAAAGACACCAAAGAAGAAGAAAAAGAAAGATCCCAATGAACCCCAGAAGCCGGTGTCTGCATATGCTTTATTTTTTAGGGATACTCAAGCTGCAATCAAAGGCCAAAATCCCAATGCTACTTTTGGTGAAGTATCAAAGATTGTGGCCTCAATGTGGGATGGCTTAGGAGAGGAGCAAAAACAGGTAATTAATAAAAATGAAAAATAATGAAACATATAGGCCCCTATTACAATCTTCGCGCAAACGTTTGCGCAGGCGCAAAAACACATTAACGCGAGGGGTAAAATCCTTTGCGCTGAACGTCATATTACAATGTCAGCGCAAGAAATGCGTGTATAGGTCTACCGCGAGTGAACCTGCGTGAACGCTGCTCGAGCTTACTGTATGTCATGCGTCCTATACTTAACATTGAGAGCGCAAATGCGTTTGAGCGCTGGTACGCGGATGGTATTACAATCTTTGCGCAGGAATTAACGCATAGACGTTGCGCGCATAATTTTAGCAACTCCTAAAAGCTGGTGTTAATGGCAAATTCTATCAACCTGGCCGAACCCAAATACACCAGCCCAAAAAAAAATGCAGCAAAGTATAGTTACACATTCTAAACATACCAAACCAATAAATTTGAGAAGATGTGTGTGCACATTTTTTATTGATGCAGCATATATGTGCAGATTGACTTTGACAGGTGCAAAAACTTGTGTCTCTTAATTCTGATTGGCTGAATCGCGTGAAAAAAACAGTCCGCACACTGATTTCTGCGCGCAACATTACTGCGCGCGCATTTGTGCGCGTCCATTTAACGTGTGTTATTGCTCAGCGGATGAAAAAATGCGCGAGGATTGTAATTCCAGCGTTGATTTACACGCATTAATGTTTAATGCTGTGCTCACAAATTCACGCGTTGCGCGAGCGTTTTAACGTGAAGATTGTAATAGGGCCCATATTCTTTCTAGTCTAATAAATGTATAATTTTCTCAGACTTGTACACATTTTCTATTGAGTGACATTACAAGCTTGAATTCCTTGCTTGATTGTGTATTGGGGGAGTGATTGTGTTTGACGTGTCTTGCATGAAGGGATTGTTGACCAAACTTGTCAGTTAAAGGGCTTTGCTAATTCCTTACTATAATTATTTTAACCTTCATTGAAATGTGTCGCATGCCGCTTTTTAAGCCACAGATATTTAGATACATGATTAGTCTGTTTATAGTTTGTAAGAGACAGTGAAAAGTTTAGCCAAAACGTTATAGCCAGCAGGTGTCCTCTTACTCCTATACTTAATAATGATGGAGAATACTGTGGTGTTAATGGTTTAAACTGGTTCATATAATGTAGTAAAGAAATGAAGAGTAGGCTTGTGCACCGATTTTGTTTTCGGTTCGATTCGGTTCGATTTGTTCGGATGTTTAACATTTTCGATTCGGCTCGTTTCGACCGATTTGTTTTGATTCGGTTTGGTTCGGCTCATATTTCGTGTACATTTTTTTTTCGGAATATCGACCATTTTTCGTGTTTTCGGGTCACTTTGCTCGTTTTTTGTATCGACTTTTCGGAAATTTCGGAAATTTTCGTTTTTTCGGAACGTCTGTTCTCCTCGTTTCAAAGTGTCTACGATAATTCTGGCGATTCTATCGTGTTTTTTTTTTATTAAATAAAGATCCTTTTTTTCTTATGAATATACATTTCAAAACTTTATTTAATCATATTAAAATGGTATGAAAGCCAAGGAACAAAAAAAATGAACAAAACGATTTAAAAAACGCTAAACTGACCCGAATGCCACAAGAAACAAGTGATACGCATTTACAAATACAAAATTTACAGAATCAGCGATATAACCGATAATAGTTAAATATACGATGTCCAGAATTACCGAAATGGAACCGAAATCACGAATGGAACCGAAATCATGAATAGAGCAAAAATTAATTTCGATTTGACACATTTCAAGTCCATTCGAAAAATCCCAAAATTTTTCGTTTCGGCTCGGAAAACTTTTCGGATCTGTCGGTTTTTGGGTCCGACCCGATTCGGAAATTCGGCCGAATCCGAAGACACGAATCGGGAAATTTCATGAAAATTCCGAAATTCCGAAACCCGAAACGCACATCCCTAATGAAGAGTTGAAGTATGCTTTGCTGGTAAACCGTTTTGTATAATACAGTACATAAATGAAGATATAAAGTGTATTATAGTTATTATTTAAAGTTGGTTAATGCAACACAAAGGCATTGTGTACAATTTTCGAAGACATCTGCTCTCTACTAGAGTTCCCATGTTATGATTTAATGACGGTGATTAATCAAGCCTATTTGTAGACCACTGCGTAACAACCGGGTCTTTGTATAAAGATACAAAAAAAGAACTTAGTGAAGGCCAGACTCAGTCAGGCAGGAAGTCAGGCAAAACATAATCACAGCCATTCAAAAAGCCTGGTGAATTAGCAAAGGATTGTTCCCGTTTTTTACTGATGCAAGGATACTGCACAGTTTGTTAATGAGTTACTGCACTGGAGATTAACACAATAAACATTTCAGATGCTAATCTAATTTAAATTGCATTTCCCTAAGGTTAAATGGCTGTTTTGTATTTTCTCCTCTTAGTTTGTTCAACAGTAAATTTGTATTTATTTACTTTACTATTTTGTATTACTTTACTATCTTTAATAACTGGTATTGAAAATGTTTTGCATTTATATAGTTCAAGTCATTATCAATTTATATGTTTTTGTAGAGTTTTCAGATCATATCTTTATAGCGTGGAAGTATTTATTAAGTATAATCTAATGTATTTTTACATTTTTAAAGAAATTACAAAAACATGAATAATAAGATATTGTTAATATAATAAGATATTATAATATAATAAGATATTAGACTGATCTGAAATGCTTACTAATGCAATGCTTACTAATGAAGCATTCCTAATGTTGATTTATATTGTGTTTTAAGGTCTACAAAAGAAAGACAGAAGCTGCCAAAAAAGAATATTTAAAAGCTCTTGCAGCCTACAGGGCAAGTCTAGTATCTAAGGTAGGTATTACCAGACCAACATGGATGACTATCAGGGTTATTCAGAGAGAGGTGAAAACCAGGAGAATGACTGGAGAAGTTAAAATTCTAGGTCAAAATAGCTGATTTGGAAAGTGAGATAAATGGGAGAATTTTTCTGGTTTGGCTATTTTGACCTATAATTTTTACTTCTCCAGTCATTCTCCTGGTTTTCACCTCTCTCTGAATAACCCTGTGTGTGATTTTACCAATGAATTCCTGTTAATATGAATTTTGAATTGATGCAACATACTTGGGCCTCAATTTATTTCCTTTGGATAAGCATTTTCAATTGATTACAATTTGTTAGAAAGAATTCAAATGATTGATCTACGAAAATACTCATAGGCCCCTATTACATTCTTCGTACATTTGTTTTTGCGCGCGCAAATGCGCATTTGCGCGAGGGGCAAACCCTTTGAGCTGAACGTCGCATTACAACGTTTGCGCAAACGATGCGCGTTATTGTTTAACGTGGATGGACCTGCGCGAGCGTGATGAACTGTGCGCGTCCTATACTTAACATTGTGAGCACAAATTTGTTTGTGCGCTGGTACGCGGATGGTATTACAATCAATGCGCATCTTTTTACGAACGACGTTTGCGCGCAGAATTTTAACGTCTTTGAAAAGCTGGTGGCAACTGCAAATCTGAACGTTCTGGCCGAAACGAAAAACACCAGCACGAA
Organism: Leptobrachium leishanense; assembly: GCA_009667805.1. NCBI lineage: Eukaryota > Metazoa > Chordata > Amphibia > Anura > Megophryidae > Leptobrachium > Leptobrachium leishanense. The sequence goes on along the minus strand of CM019072.1, from coordinate 96,940,858 downwards.
AAAAAAATACAGCAAAGTATAATTACACATTCTACACATACCCAAACAATAAAATTGTGAATTTGTGCGTGTTTTTATTATTGCTGCAGCATATATACTCAGATTGATTTTGACAGGCGCAAAAACTTAAGTGAGTCAATTAAGGTAAATTGATGTCAATTAAGGTTCTTAATTCTGATTGGCTGAATCCCACGAAAAAAACAGTCCGCACACTGATTTACGTGCGCTACATTACTGCGTGCGTATTACTCTTCGTTTTGCGCGTCGTTTTTACGAACGTTATTTTTGGATGGATGAGAAAATGCGTTCAGATCGTAATACCACCGTTAATTTTCGCGCGGTAAGACTGCGCGTACGAATTTGCGCGAAGAATGTAATAGGGGCTATAGACTTTAATGGTGACTTCTGGTAATAAATCATTTAAAAAAGCTTATCCGCAGGAATCTATGAAACATCTAGATACTAAGAAATGAAATTGTTCTGTTAAAAGAGAATAAAGGTCATCACCAACCAATATATGTTTGAGACTTAAAAGCTGGGGGTTCAGGGAAGTAAGTCTCTGTTGTCCTTAGTCGTATGAGTTTAAGTTTTAAGATTAGGGAAGGCCTACAATAGTTTCTGAATAGTATGTGGGGTTCTGTTTACATAGACATGAAAACTAACTTAGGGTACAGTTCAGGAGGATGAGGTTGAGTTCTTATACCTTGTAAGTATAAATAGTTCATGACTGTATGAAAATAACTCACATTTAGAAATCCTATCCTTTTTAATAATTGATATCTCATGGTTATTTTTTTCAAAAAGATGGCAATTTCAATTTTACTATTATGTGAAATTCCAGCTTTTGACACATGCATTAAACAATAAAGTTTCTTATATAAAAATTATATTTTATAGCACTCATTGATGACACAAATTAGGGGAAAGACATTTAATTTTAATAATACTTTTCATGAATGGAAGGACACAGCAGTAAAATTATTTTTCCTACATTTTGAAATCTATATGTACACATACACACACTTCTTTAAATATATATTTTAGGAGCAACAAACTATGTATTACTGCGATATGGTCAGAAACGTGCAATTAGTTGGACATTGTTATATACACATCCACATACGCCCCTATATGTAAATACCCATAAACATGCACACACATATACCCATATAATACATACTCACATACCCATATCTATAAATATATAAGAACATATACACATAAATTCTCCCATATCCTGAAAATGTGCAGCACATCATACTGGACACTGGAGCAGGACCCACGAAATGTTGTGTCTGGGCCTTGTTTCTCAGAGTCCTCACTGGGATGTATGGGAACTGAGTGGAATTATTTTCCATATCCAAAATATCCGGGATTTGATCAGCACTACGTCTACTTAGGAGGTGACTTCATCCTCTATCTTCTTGCTTATGAAGGATGGATCCCCCTACTGCTTCAATTTGTCTCCCTATTATTGTGCAATCCGCTGGTATGCTGCGATCTCCCAACTAGCCTTTATATTTTTTGGGAACGCAGTTCACTGGCTGGGACTCCTGGGAGAACAGGCTCAACCTCAGGCTGGGTCTCCTGGGAGAACAGGCTCAACCGCAGTCATAACTGTTTCTACCCTAGTGCTTACACCACTGGTTCAAGGTTTTGCACTTACTAGATTCAAAGTGTCTCTGATTTTTTTATGAGTGTTTGACTTGAAAATGCAAGATTCCATGCCCCTCCAAATATTCTTTCTTTAACATTAAAGGTGATGTTAGGAGACCACCAAATCGTAAAATCCTACACATATTAAAGATGCTTAAGTACAATGTATAGTTATATACTGTACAATAGCACTATTACTATTCTACTCTGGCTACTCCTCAACCATATATGGGTTATTTCGATAATTTCTAGTACATCCATTAGACCAATAGTTCACACACACACGTAAGAGCAAGGGCTGTATCACATTAGTATTATTGTACATTCTTTGTACAAAAACTTGACTGTATATGAGATACTACACTGGATTTTTTTGTTTATCCTTTAATTGTAAAAAAGTGAAAACAGTGCGGCATAAAGTACATTTTGGGGCTATTTTCCACAAGCTGAGTGTGCAGTACATTGATGGTGGAAAGACTGGAGTTTCTCAAAAAAATGTATTTTTTTTGTGTAAAACAGAATGTTAACAGGATCGACATTTATTTGAAGGAATACATCTACTATACTAATGCAGTCTCAAAGAAATAAAAATCATATTATGTGATAATTTTTTGGACAGTGATCCACTCAAATTATCATAGTGGGGAGAATAGATAATGGAATATGTGATAAAAAAAATTCCACTATTAATAATATACACACAATTTGATAATACCATAGTTTTATATTGTTTAAAAAGATTGGCAAAATGTTAATTTAGTTTTGAATTTAATATTTTTTTTTCTGTTTCAAATATTTTAGGCTGCAGCTGAATCTGCTGAGGCCCAGACTATACGTTCAGTTCAGCAAACATTGGCATCTGCAAACCTATCGTCTAGTCTCTTAATGAACAATTCTCTGTCTCAACATGCAGCAGTGTCTGTTGCAGCATCAAATCTTCAACAATCTCTACCAAGAGCAATTGCACCCAAACCATTGTCCTTGAGGATGCCATCAAGCCAGATTGTGACGTCTGTCACCATTTCACCAAACATGTCATCTAGTATGGGTACTCCTTTGATGAGTTCCATGGGTGCACCAATGGTGGCCAGCCCTCCGTCTTCTCAAGTGAGCCCGTCCATGCAGAGTCAGCAGCATCACATCCAACAGTTGCAGCAACAGCAGCTACAACAAATGCAACAGCAACAACTCCACCAGCACCAAATGCACCAGCAGATCCAGCAACAGATGCAGCAACAGCATTTTCAGCATCACATGCAGCAGCAGCTTCAACAACAAATGCAACAACAACTCCAACACATACACTTACAACAGATGCAGCAAATGCAGCAAATGCAGAACCAGTCACAAATGTCTCCACAGCAGCAATCACCTGCCACATCCCAATCTGGGGTACCACCTCAGATAGCATCTCCCATTCCTCACATCAGCAGCCCTCCCCCAACATCCCAACACCACCAGCCATTGTTACAGTCACAGGCACAGACTCAAGTGTTATCACAAGTCAGTATTTTCTAGTTACCCCGTGGATTCACTAAAAAATCAAAACAGAAAAATGTGAAAAAAATCCTCTCTTTTAAGGGAATACATGTATGCTGTAAACTTTATTAGCAGTTTATGCAATCAAGCATAATGGACAGAGGAATTATTTTAAGTGTCTATTAGATAGGCAATAAAGAACTACTAAGTAATTGTGTATCATATTTTAGCATCCTATCAGTAAGCTCTTTGGAAAGTAAAACAAAATGATAATTTTTTTTGATGGCTCTGCTTTTTTAATTTATTGAGCGTTTTTCCTAGAACATGTGAAATGTGTGGACTTAAAGGCCACAAAAAAAATCTCTATAAACAGCAGTTTTTCTGCACCAGGTTTGGATTCTCACTGTGTTCTCTCATGAGGATCATAATGCATTGTAAGCATTTGAACCTCAAAGACTTAACATGCAGTTGTAACTACCTGTAAAGTGATAATGTCACAATCATGCAAGTGCATTTGTAAAACATACATAGTTTATGGCATTTTTGTCATATGATATTATGTAAATTAAATATGTTGCCA